>CM038669.1:309536064-310809936 GCA_021605145.1 Aegilops bicornis
GGGTATGACACCTCATGCTTCAGAATGGATTATGGATAGCGGATGCACTAATCATATGACTGGTGATCGAAGTCTTCTCATGGACTCAACCTTACGTCCATCAGACAAGAGTCACATCACATTTCTTGACCTTTGGTAAAAGCAAGGTATTGGGTCTAGGTAGAGTTGCAATCTCAAAGGATCAACACATGGATAAAGTGATGCTTGTTGAATCCCTTGTTTTCAACTTAATGTCTGTCTCGATGCTTTGTGACTTGAACATGATTGTGTTATTCGGAAAATATCGTTGCCTTGTACTAATGGAATCTGACAAGTCTCTAGTCTTTGAAGGGTATCGGAAAGATGATCTATACATGGTAGATTTCTCAGCAGGTCCACAGCTTGCCGTATGTCTTCTTGCAAAAGCTTCAGAATGCTGGCTCTAGCATCAGAGGTTGGGGCATGCTGGCATGAGGAACTTACACACACTCGCCAAGAAGAAGCATGTCATAGGCATCGAGGGTGTCAAGTTCAAGAAGGATCATCTGTGTGGTGCTCATGAAGTCGGAAACATGACTAGGGCAAAGCACCCCTCGAAGACGATCATGACGACATCTCAACCCTTCGAGCTGTTACACATCGACTTATTTGGCCCTACTCACTACTCTACCCTCACAACAACTGCTTGTCTCTATGGCTTTGTTATTGTTGATGACTACTCAAGATATACATGGGTGCACATAATTCTCTACAAGACTGAAGTGCAAGATGTCTTCAGACGCTTCGCCAATCGAGCCATGAACAATTATGGTGTCAAGATCAAGTATATCAGAAGTGACAACGGCACTGAGTTCAAGAACACCGGACTTGATCTTTATCCTGGATACAATGGGAATCACTCATGAGTTCTCTCGCTCCATACACACCTCAAAGAAATGGCATCGTGAGAGCGCAAGAACAAAACCCTCATTGAGATGGCTCGAACAATGCTCGACGAGTACAAGACACCAAGGAAGTTCTCGCTGAAGCTATTGATACAAAGATGTCACGTCATCAACCGTGTTTACATCCATAAGCTTCGAACAAAACATCCTATGAGCTCCTTCTTGGCAAGAAGCCAAATGTCAACTACTTCAGAGTATTTGGAGCTAGGTGCTGGATCAAGGATCCCCATCACAAGTCAAAATTTGCACCTAAAGCTCACGAAGGCTTCATGCTCGGTTACGGAAAGGACTCGCACTCTTACAGAGTCTTCAACCTCTATCTCTACAAAATCGTCGAAACTGTGGACGTGCGATTTGATGAAACCAATGGTTCACAAAGAGAGCTCATGCCAAGTACACTAGACGAAGCTCCACCCAGCGAATCTATCGAGCTGATGGGAACTGGTGAAATCATGCCTTCTGAAGCACAGCCTGAAGAGGAACTTATCATTTCTACACCTAACCAAACTGAAGGCAATGCTCAGACTGAAGACAATCCTCCCAATGATGACAATGATCAGCAAGAGCAAGGTCTTCGTCTAGTTCATCCTCGAGTTGCAACTGAAGTACAAATTGAGAAGATAATTGATAGCATCAATGCACCTGGTCCACTTACTCGCTCAAGAGCAACACAGTTAGCAAACTTCTGTGGGCACTTTTCTTTTGTGTCAATATCAAAACCCAAGAAAGTAGCTGAAGCCTTTATGGAACCTGAATGGATACAAGCTATGCAAGAAGAACTTCAACAGTTTGAGCTGAACAATGTTTGGGAACTTGTCAAGCGTCCTGACCCTCGCAAGCATAACATTATTGGCACAAGATGGATATATCGAAAAAAGCAAGATAAGCATGGTCAAGTCGTCAGAAAAAAAGCACGACTTGTGGCTCAAGGATATACTCAAGTTGAAGGAATTGACTTCGATGAAACATTTGCTCCTGTGGCTAGGCTTGAAGCTATTCGCATACTGCTAGCCTATGCTAACCACCACAACATCTTGCTATATCAAATGGATGTGAAGAGTGCATTTCTCAACGGCAAGATTGAAGAAGAAGTATACGTCGCTCAACCACCTGGCTTTGAAGATCCAAAACATCCTGATATGGTGTACAAGCTAAACAAAGCATTGTATGGCCTCAAAAAAGCTCCTCGCGCTTGGTATGATATGATCAAAGACTTCCTGAAGAGCAAAGGCTTCAAACCTGGATCCCTCGATCCCACACTCTTCACGAAGACATATGATGGTGAACTATTTGTGTGCCAAATATATGTGGATGACATTATCTTCGGCTGCACCAACCAGAAGTATAGTGATGAGTTTGGATACATGATGCAAGAGCAATATCAGATGACCATGATGGGTGAGCTGAAGTTCTTCCTTGGTCTTCAAATTCGTCAACAAAGAAATGGCATCTTCATATCTCAAGAAAAATACCTCAAAGATTGTCTGAAGAAGTTTGGAATGCAAGATTGCAAAGGTTACACGACGCCAATGCCAGCCAAACACCATCTGGGTCCCGACGACAATGGTAAAGAATTTGATCAAAAGGCATACCGCTCCATGATTGGTTCCCTACTTTACCTATGTGCATCTAGGCTAGATATTATGCTTAGTGTTTGCATGTGTGCTCGATTCCAAGCGGCACCAAAGGAATCGCATCACTTAGCTGTGAAGCGAATTCTTCGATATTTGGCTCACACCCCAACACTCGGATTATGGTATCCAAAGGGCTCAGAATTTGATCTGGTTGGATTCTCGGATGCTGATTATGCTGGTGACAAGGTGGGTCGCAAGTCTACATCAGGCACATGTCACTTTCTGGCACGATCACTTGTCTGTTGGTCTTCAAAGAAGCAGAACTGTGTATCACTCTCAATCTGAATCTGAATACATTGTCTTTGGATCTTCTTTGCGCTCAGCTTCTATGGATGAAGCAAACTCTCAAGGACTATGGCATCAATCTGAAACAAGTACCTCTCTTCTGCGACAACGAAAGCGCCATCAAGATTGCCAACAATCCAATCGAGCACTCGAAGACAAAGCACATTGAAATTCGTCATCACTTTATCAGAGATCATGTCATGAAGAAAGATATTGACATCATTCACGTCAACACTGAAGAGCAATCGCGTATATCTTCACAAAGCCCTTGGATGAGAAAAGGTTTTGCAAGTTACGGTGTGAGCTAAATATCTTGGAATCCTCAAATGCCCTGTGATCAGGCACACATACTAACACTTATGCATGTTGATGACTTAGATGTGCAACACACGAACTAAAGTATATCTTCAATCAATGAAGACTTACATTCTGAGTGTGAATACATTAACGTGGAATTTGACTTCGGAGCGCCACGATAATTGTGCATCGTGTCTGGGTCTAATACTTCCTATACGGTGGGTAACGCCACCACCAAATTTCTCTATTTGAAGTGTTTCACTCATGGCGTTATTTTTGCTATGTCTTCGCATTTGGTTTGTCTTCAAATTTCAACTTATCTTCATGGTTTTCTTCACTATGTTGATTTGATTGCTTTCTGATATATATATACTAGTGTTACATCCTCTCAAAGATTCACTTATAGCTATGTCTTCCTAGTTGAATCTTTTGAACTAAGTGAATGTGATCGGACCCTAATCTCTCTATGCTTTCTATCTCAAACTCTATCTGTCCAAATCATATGCATTCTATTGAAACTGTCGAATGTCTTCTCTGCATCCTTGTCAGCAGAAGACACAGAGACAAACATTAAGTCTGTTTTAAATGATTCATCCTTATTGTTTGAAATCCGGAGAAGTCGGAACGACCATCCGACAAACTTGGAGGGCGTGGGAACGTGGGACAGCTCTGAGTATGTTGCATGCTTGCCACGTACCCCTCAGATGTGAACCGCCAGGGGCACCTGAGTAATTGTGTTGTGCCGCACACTTCCTTATAAATACATGTCCCTTGCGGTAAAAGAAACCTTCTTCCACCTCTCCACCTCGTCAAAACCTAGCGCCACCGCTAGCTCTCGACGACACCGGCGACGAAGCGCTTAGCTGCCGCGACTTCTCCGACGCCGTTCTCATGCCGGCCGCGAACATCGTCCTCTCCGCCGCCGCCGTAGGTGTCCTCCGTCGCCAAGTTAGGGCACGGTGGATTGAACTGCTTGGTCTCCTACTCATCCCATCTAGCAGTTCTTCGTGTGGTAAATATAACTCTATTTTTACCATATTTTTGATCCTCAAAGATTCATCCTAATTACCAAAATTGGTTTCTGCCTATACAATGTTAGAGCGATTCTGTCTGCATCTCATACTGCCTAGTTTATTCACTTAAGCTTCATATCTAGTTAGATTCCTCACTTGTACTTATTCATGGATTCGTACAAATCTGGAACCAACTCTCAACGTATAAGTGAATGTCTTCGCATCATGAGGTCAATGTCTTCAAACTGATTTATCTCCAAAATCTTCTGAGAATGCATATGACCTCTTCCCCTTCCCTCGCATCTCTAATGCTGTCACAGTACATGTCCGTGGGAGAATCCCTTGGTTCTCATAGTCTGCATTCGCTTTGCGTAATTCTTACAACATCACATTAACTCTCCCGACGCGGCCTCTGTTTGTCCGACAAGCGAAAGCTTTTGAAGCCTTTGAACATGTTGAAGCCATTCAGTTTGAAGTTCATGGCTGCGGAGAAATCAAGAAGGAAGGGTGGCGAGCAGCGTCATGGGGAACATCAAAAGATTTGCTCGATGACCTCATGAGCTTTACAAGACAGATCCTCAAGAGAATTATAATGAGCGCCAAGACACGAATCCAATGGATTCGACGATATTGGGCTGAACAATGGTTCAAATACAAGTTCGTGACCGAGAATACGCTGAGAAGAATGCTATCAAAAGTCCTTGGGGTGATATTCTCTTTCGAGGCCTTCCACCCAAGAATAGAGCTGAAGCTATTGCACAGGGTTTCTATCCTTGTATGGTCCGTGGACCTCAACCTGAAAATGCCGACCCATCGTCATTGCTCTGGTGTCGTGACGATAATCTCTTCAAGCGCAACTTCCAGCACGCAAAGGCATAGGCCAAGGAAAACAAGAAGTCATTGGGATTAGACTTCAACCCTGGTCCCTCTGCTCCCCGTGCTGACGGCTCACGTGATGCGTAACCCAATGTCATCGGTCCGTTTCTACAACCTTGATGGCCTCATCACTCACATCTCAGTCCAAGGTGCCAAAGTGGATCATTACGATGATGATGATCGACATCGATGATGCCCCAGCTCCTACTCCAAAGCCACGAAGCCAAAGAAGGCTAAGGCTTCAAGATCACCGCTCCTCCAAAAGCTTCACATGCGAAGCCAGCAGCCATCGCACCTCCCCGAAGGCGATTATGCGATGCGAAGATCTATCACGTATCTCCAAGAAGACGGAGAAGAAAAAGAAAATTGTCAAAAATACTGATAAGACATTGACTCCTGCTGCCATTCTGCGAGAAGAGCACATTGATCTATCCAGCGATGAAGATCTGGCAGATGATGCTCTTGAGCAACTGATCAAGAGTAGGGAAGAAGCAGAGATCTTCAATGATTTGCCTCTATTTGATGTGGCAATCATCCATAACTTCATTGATGAGTGGTTTGACACCCCAAATCTCAGCTTTGAAGATCTGCAACTTCCCATTGGCCTCAGCGTCTCCTTCAATGGCACCATTGCTTCTGAGCTAGCTCTTGCTCAGCGCATCGTTGAACTGAAGCACAAGATCGACTATGAGAAAGCTCAGTTTAAGAAGCATGTGGCAAAGCTCAGCGTGCAAGATGTCAAAAACTTCAAGACCATGCTGCACGAGCTCAAAGAAGCCTTTCTCAAGAAGCGCGAAGAAGCTAAAGGCTCTCGAAAGCGCATGTAGAGTATGGCTGACAAGTGTGTGCTAGCCTACAATGAGGCTGAGAAGCGCAAGGCTCTTGGTCGTCCTGGCATTGACCCCAGAATGGCTGCAAAGAAGTTGAAGCCATCAACTGACCAATCTGCACCTTCAAGGCAGGAAGAACCTCGCATAGTCTTCCCAAGCAGCATGACTGGCTCGAAGCCAAAGGTCAGGTCAACCGCTTCAGAACAGAAGAAGACAAGGATTGCCGAGGCTGAAGCCAGAAAAAGGAAAAATCCTGAAGCCTCTGATGTTGCTCCCTCCAAGAAGAAGCGCAAAACCAAGAAGAATCGGGATGCTTCCACAGAGGCCTTAGTTGTTGAACCTATCTCAATGGTTCGACCTGCATCTGAACTCCAAGAACGACGGATCATAGTTCATGAGCCTGCTTCCTCAGAGGATCATGAAGCTGAAGACATTCCAGCAGTTGATCCCATCGCTGCTAAAGACATTAATCACAATGACAATGTTGAAGATGATGAAGTTCTTCCTTAGATCAAACACAACTTGGTATCATCGCCTGTTCTCACGAACAGCGAACTCATCAGCATTGGTCGTTCTCTGACGCCAATTGCTCAGGATGCATCATGGGCTAATCACCCACAACAACAAGACTCCCCGAGTACTCCCCAACAACAACAAGTCACACCACCTGTTTAAGAAGAAGAGGAAGACTTTGAGGCCCAACCAACTCCATCTCCAAAGGCGTCGCCAGCATTCTGCAGGCCTCGCAAAGGACCAAGGCCTCAAGTCCCTCTTTCAAGCATTCCAGAAGGAGAAGTGCACCACCAATATGTTGCACGTCAAGCGTTTCAGAAGCCACTCCGACTGTGAATGTCTCCGTGTCTGAAGCCAAAGCTGCTGAAGACAATCCGGCTGCATCAGCCAATGGCAACCCAGAGGAAGAACGTGTCCCTACTCCCCCCATTACTGAAGAAGTTGTTCCTGAAGTGAACGCGTGCGATTCAGCCCTCCAAATTTCATCAAGTGGAGGTTGAAAATCTTGAGGCTGCCACCACCAACATAACTGAAGCCAATGACGTAGTCATCGCTGAAGCAAATGTGGAGCCTGCACCAACCAATGTGCCAGAAGCCAATGATGCAACTGCTCCTGAAGCATCTGTTGTGCAGCCTGACGCCTCAGTTGTTGCCACTGCTCCTGTTCCGCCACCAAGGCCCTATACAATTGAGGAAGCTTACAACTGTGGTCAGCTAATCACTGTCAGATGGCCCGTTCTGGTCCCTCCGCCTAATGCCTCTGGTCCTCAGTTTGATTATCATGTTGAGCATAGGCCTCGTCCGTAAACCAAAGCCAAGACTGCCAAGGTTTCCAGGTACTGCCACCTCTACAGGGTCCTTCAATGCAAATGGCTTCAAAGCCCACAACACCTTCTTTGACAGAGCAAAGAACCCCTACTCAAGGCCGAGAATATCATCAGATCGTTTCTGGAGCTATCAGCAGCGAAGCTATTACTCCTGCGTTCTGTATGATCAAGGGCGCATTTTCCCTCATATGCGCCTCGACACTGAAGCCATTGCTGGACTGCCATGCTTAGAAGAAGCACTTGACTGCTTTCGTGATGCAGGTCTGCTCAGCTTTGTGACAGACAAAGAACATTGGAATGAGGAACTTTTGCTTCAATTCTATGCTACCCTCCACATTCGCGGCTACTACAGAGATACAAAGACATGGGTTCTCGAGTGGATGACAGGAAATGTTCATCATGAAGCCAAAGCTCTTGACGTCATTGAGCTTACAGGCCTACCCACTCCCGGAGAGCTGTTCGAACCTGATTGTCAACTCCACCGCAATGCACTGGAGAGCATCTTCCATAAGCCAGAGCCCAACATGAGCCAGATGTTGAGCATGATGAAGCTTTTGCCACCTGACGCTGAATACTCAAAGGAGTTCTTTGTTGATGACCTTGAGTATCTGCCTCGCACAATATATCACATCATCAGGCAAACTCTATGGCCTATCAAAGGGCATTCATCATCTGCAAAACTTGAAGGAGCCATGAAGACATTGGTCTTTTACATCCTCAATGGCATCGACTTCATACACAAGAATTCTTCATCCAAGAATCTGCGTCACGGTTACGACCTTTTGGCCTAAAATTCTATGCTCCATGGGTCATGCGCCTCATCAAGCTACACTCTGCTATCAACTATCAGCCCTCTGCTCGCAATCATCGGATCTTTCTACCAGAGGTTGATATGTCAGTTGAAGCCATATACCCTGAGCCTGCCAAGAAGCCTCTTTGTCTTCAAAATGCGGATCACCTAAGCTTCACTCAACCCATGGAAGGAGTCCATGCGAGAACTCGTGTCTATCCAATGGCTGGGAACACTCAGATGCCTCACCGCGGCGCAAACCGAAGCTACCGAGAGCACAATTGCCCAAAGGTCAAGAAAGCGCTCTCGCGTCCTAAATGACCGAGAACTTCTTGTGGCACTGCATCAGAAACAAGACAAGCATCACTTTTGGCTCAAGCGACAGATGCAAAGCCTCTTGGTGGACGTCAATCGCATTAGAAATCTTGCCACCAAGAATGCTTTTGTCACTCACGAGACCTGTCGTCGATCATGGAAGAGTTTGACGCTGCTCAGTGCTGAAGCAGATCTTCAAGACGATGGCCTCACTGAAAGATTCAAGTTTGACTCCACTCCTCCATGGAATGTTGTCCTACGTCGAACTCCATCCCTTGAAGACTCTGACTATTCTTCCTCCGCGACAACTATGAATGCCAGAGTGATCGATGATGAAGACGATGCTACTTCACCGCCCCCTACTTCTGCACGCATCGACACAGCACCAAGTTCATCTGCGCCGCCAAACAACAACGACAACCTTGCTGCTTCACCTACTCCTCATGAGAACGAGTAGATGCTCTATGTCTTCAAACCTTTTTGGTCCTTACTGACAAAAGGGGGAGAAGCATATGAGTTTGATAGTCTTCAAGCGGGTTCATATGGGCGGTTGCCTTATATTTTGCCTAGTGTTTACAACTCTCGCTCTTGATACATTTGGTTCTTTGAGTTGTAACACTTAAACTCGATGGTCGTCTGCTACTTATTTGCTTTTCTGTGATGCGATGATAAATTCCTCATGTGCGATGATGACTTCCGCACTTAGATCATTCTGCAGACGTCCATTTTTCATTATGCATGTCATTCTCTTAGTTATATCATTTCATGCATGATGAATTATCTTCATAAGTTGAAGAGGATCTCCACAAGTACAACCTGCCATGTGCATTTGCATTCCAAAAGCAAATTACTTATATGCACATCTTCGAGGGAGCCTTTGCCACTTATGAAGACAATACCCTATCCTTTACAATTTCACATACTTTATCCCCATTGAAAACTTCAACCAGTTTGTCATCAATCACCAAAGGGGGAGATTGTAAGTGCATCTAGTGCCACCCCTAGTTGGTTTTGGAGTATTGACGACAAATTTGGTTGAGGGACTAATGTGTTTGTGAGAATTGCAGGATAACACAGGTAGTGTCCCTAATTGATTCGGTTTACCTACCGGAGATGACCCCTAAAAATGTATGAAGACATTGACGACAATGGTGGTATGTGAAGATATTCATATTGAAGACTATGACATAAGAAGACATTGAGTGAAGACTATGGAGCGCGAAGACTGTGTCGTTTCGTTGTTTCCTTGTTCTTCTTTGTTGAGTCATAGGAACCACCGTACTGTTAAGTGGGGTCCAAGTGAACAAAGTCGGAATGACTGAAGTGATGCTCAACCCAAATCCTATGTCTTCGAGCGAAGACAATGAGAGCAAATCTTATCCAGAGCTGGATGAGTCAGCTTTGCTTGTAGCCCAAGTAAAGTTGTCGTGTGTGTTTGAAATCTGATGTTTGGAACACGTGTCAGTTCCTTAGTGACCCAGGGTCATTTCGGACATATCAGGTCCGGTTGCCTAGTGGCTATAAATAGCCCACCCCCTACACCATAAATTGGTGGCTGCTCAGAGTTAGTGCACGGCTTTTGTCGTTTGAGAGCAACCCACCTCGAAGCCTTTGAGAGAGAGATATCCTTGCGAGGACAAAGCCCAAACACCCAGAGCCAAAGAGTGTTAGGCATCACTGAAGTCTTTACGTATGCGTGACCTGACGACTTATTACACTTGAGGACTGTGAATCCTCCAGCCGGTTAGGCGTCACGTTCTGAGCATCCAAGAGTCATTGTGGATCGCCGGTGAACGAAGTCTGTGAAGGTTTGGAAGTCTACCTTGAAGACTTACCAGAGTGATTGGGCGAGGACTGTGTGTCCTTAGCTCAAGGGGAATAAGGTGAAGACGCGGTCTTCGAGTTGAATCTCATCCTCCCTAACTGTGACGCATAGCTTGTCACAAAGAATCGAACTGGTCCAACAAATCATGTGTCTTCAACAAGTGATTGGTTCTATCCTCTCCCTCCCCTTACTTAAGTTTGTCTTCGTGAAGTCATTGCCTATTTGTCGTACCTGTTTGACTTCATTGCTTGACTACTATCGTTGGTTGGCTTCATACTATCTTCCGTCCCGATCCTTACTACTAAGCTGCTATTAGTCCTTGTACTTTCACATTACAGCATACTTGACTATGGTTTGCTTGTTGTAGTTTATCTTCCGCTGCATATCAATTAGGTCATTTCTATTGTTTGTCTTCGAAACTTCCACGTTTTGAAGACTTTCATAAAAATCGCCTATTCACCCCCCCTCTAGTAGATAACTAGCACTTTCAGTTGGTGCATTCGAAGGACTTGTGACCTCAGCCACCACATGTGAAGCACTTGAGTGAACTTGTCTTGACGGTGTTGTTTGGTGGCGCCGAAGAAGAGGGAGTCTTGGATTTGTAGGTGCTTGCCGGAGGACGAGTCGAGGAGGGCATAGCTTGCTTGGAACTTGACTTGTCGCCGGTACTTGGTGATGCTCTAGTTGAAGTAGGAGGTGCCGAAGTCGCGGGAGCTGGAGAGTAGGAGCCGTAGGTCTTGGACGAGTACTTGGCATATTTGAAGTCATCTTGGACTTGTCACTCGTCCTTGGTCGCTTGATGAGCTAGCTCGAGAAGGTTTGAGTATGGTTGGAAGTCGGAAATCGGTTTGATTGGGTGGTTGAGGCCGTTCAAGAAGCGTGCCATTGTTTTCTCGTCGTCCTCCTTGACATTGGCTCGTATCATGGCAATCTCCATTTCTTGGTAGTATTCTTCCACCGTCTTCGTGCCTTGTTTGAGGAGTTGCAACTTCTTGAAGAGATCACGGGTGTAGTGTGTAGGCACGAAACGAGCTCTCATGACATCCTTCATCGCCGTCCAAGTTGTGATTGGTGGTTCGCCTCTTGTACGTCGTCGCTCAATCACTTGTTCCCACCAAATGAGAACATAGTCTTGGAACTGGAGGGAGGCCATGGAGATCTTCTTTTCCTCGTCGTAGTTTTGAAGACGGAATATCTTGTCCGCCTTCAAGGCCCACGAGAGATACTCTTCGGGAGCATTGCTTCTGGAGAACTTGTGCATGGTGAACTTGAGCTTGCCGTAGCGGAGTTCTTCATCGAAGTAGCGATTTTGATGTAGCTCTTGCCGTGGAGGAAGGTCCTCAAATGCTCGTTCCTCGAGTTGTCGCTCTTGGCGTGGAGGAGGGTCTTGAAGCACTTGTTCTGCTTGGTGTCGCTCTTGTCTTGGAGGAGGACGAGGGATATGCGCTTGGTTGCGCCTTTCTTGTTTCTCTTCGTGACGCTCGGCTTCTTCTTGTATCTCGTGACGAAGAGCCTCCTCTTGTTCTCGCACTTGGCAGTTGCGCTCTTTGACGGCTCGAGTGGCGTCGCGGAGTGCACATTGTGCTTCGAGTTCTTGCGCTTCACGTTCGAGGGCTTGTTGAAGGGCAATTGCCTCACCGTCTTGAGGGTCTTGACGAGGCGCTTGTGGAGGTATTTGCTCTTGCTCCATTTCTTCTTGCGTTTGGTGTCGTGCCCTTTCATGTGCTCGAACTCGGTCTTGTAAAACATTGCCATGGAATGGATTGTCTTGAGAATGGCGATCTTGGGGAGCATCACGTCGAGGGGCTCGAGCTCGGGGAGGACTTGTATCATAATATGAGTAGTCCGAAGAGTGTCGACTTGAGCGGTGGCTTGAGTGGCGTCGTCTTGTTGAAGTAGACGAGGAAGGCGCGCGTCGCACGATCATGTTGTGGAGCTCTTCCATTTGTGTAGTGAACTTGTCGTCGATGTAGTCGCGGTTCCTTGCTTCCGCTTGACGAACGTCGGTGGTGAGTCGGTCTCGGCGTTCACCCAAGGCCTCATTTTCTTGATGGAGAGCTCTTTGCGCGACGAAGAAGTGGTTCTTGGTGACGAAGTCGTTATCACCATCTTGCTCCACGAAAAGCGGGTTCACCGACGAACTTGGCCTATCCATCATAACCAAGTGGGGTGAGTAGGAAAGTGAGAGAACAATACCGAAGTTACCTTCTCCGAGGATTGAGGATGTAACAAGTGTCTCTCAATGTAATGCTACAATAGGAGAATTGGAACCGGGTTTGTTTCTCACACCTACAAGTAAAAGGCTTATAGAGTAGCTTGGTTAGGATGGTGGCAAAAATTTCAAGCAAATGTTAGTCAAGATATCGATAAGGTTGAGAAGGTTCACAAAAATGCAAGTAAAGAAAATAGATCAAAGCCAAGAATATCACTAGGAACACACACACGGAAGATAGATGGGATCCGCACAACCAAGGGGTGAGCTCAAAATGTGTGACCACGGAGAATGCTCTTGTTGTGCGAATGCTAGAGAGACGCTAGCTCGATTGATCATTTGGGCAAGATACACTTGTGCACCAACCTATGAGACAAACATGTCGTCTTCAATCCCAACTATGATATGTATACGGTGACCAAGATGATATGCAAAATGGCTCAATGCTATTGCTTATAAGCTCTTTGTGTCTCCTCTTTTTGCTTAAAAGCTTGTCTTTTTTTCCACTATGCTTGATGCTCGAGCCAAGTATGATATGAGACAAGTATGTAAGATATGCACGGGAGAGACTTATGGCACTAAGATGATAACAAGATCACTACGGTGCACAATAGCGTGGCCCGGCAATTCTCAACTCGCTAGTCTCGATGGGTAAGCAACACAAAAGGCTCGGGCTATCAATGCAAAAGCAAAGGTGAGTGTCGTCGAGGTTACCGTCCTTTCTTACGGTTAGCGGTGAAGATTACTCCGAGGTGATGATGAATTGCGATGATGTCGATGTCACACGTTCCTAAGTAGCCGAAACACCTTAGGAAACAAAAATCGCAACTCAAATTCGGTCATATGCGGAAGGTGGGTATTTTTTGGTTGATTTTTGGATGGAGGCTAATGGTGGTGGTAATGATATATGTTGATGGGGGTGTCAAGGGCTTCCAAACGAGCTAAAGAACACAAAAAACGGACTTGGGAGATGGAAGTTATGGCCAAATTAGTGGTGTAGTTGGGCTGATACGGGGGGGGGGTGCGGGTGCCCGGGGTGGTCAGGGGCAAACAGCCCGGGGGTGCGGGCACCCAGGGGTTGAGGTGCGGGCACCCGGTGGTGTCGGGTTTGGGCGGAAAAATTGGGGGAAAAGCCAAATTCAGTGGATTTCGTGGTGGGAAGGGTGGGGGTTGTTGGGGAGGGGCTAGATCCACTTGCCAAACATCAAATCCATGGACCAAAACAACCAAATCTCACAAGATCCAACAAATTGCAAGAAAATTTTTTAGGGCTATTTTTGTGGGGAATTTTTGGATTTGGACGAAAAACACCAAAATCAAGCTAGCAAATGGGGGGATGGGACTCCAAGATGTGAATCAACCTTGCTCATGATACCAAGATGTTGTAGGGTGAAACCCTAGAGGGGATCTTTTCACACTTGGAGGGGGAAAAGAGGAAGACCACTCAAGAACACAAGGAACAAAACACTCAAACAAACCCAAATATCACATCCACTAGAGTAGCATACATGAGATCCACAAGATTACATGAACAATTCAAGGAAAATAGCACTAGGGTAAAGTTCTCCGCACTAGGTGAGGTCTTGAATCCAAGAGGATCTTCCCCAAGAAGGAGGGCTTGATCTCCAAGAGGAGGTCTAGATCTCCAAGAGGAGGAAGATGAGCAAAGCCCTCTTTGTGTTCTAAAATACTTTGCTAACCCACAAATGACCTAGGAGATAGATACTTATAGTCTAGGGACGGACTAGGAGAGGAGAGGAGATACAAGGTCAAAGACCCAAGAGGCACGCAGGCCCATGCGGAGTGGTCCGGGCACCAGGGCGAAGAGGGCCCGGCACCCGGCCTAGTCAGGGAGCCGGCTGGGGCCGACCAGGCACCCGGGGCTCCAGGTCCGGGCACCCGGGGGGTGGCTGGGAGCCGGCGCGAGAGGGGGCCGGGCACCCGGGGTTGAGGGCCGGGCACCCGGTGTCGGCTGGGGGCGCGGCCCAGCTCCTGGCCGGGCACCCAGGGTGTCCAGGGGGATTGGCCCCTCCCGTGGACGAGTGTCCGGGGACCCGGGGTCCTTTCGTCCGGGCACCCGGGGTGTCCAGGGGCTTCTTCCCTTCCTTCTCCTTGGCCTCTCCTTCATTCTCTTGCCCCATGGATGCTCGAACCTCCGTCTTCTCCTTCCCACGATCATCTTTGATGTACCTAAGGATGCATAGAGTATCTCTTTGAGGTAGAATCCCATTCTCATGTGAAACCGAACAAAACTCGGAGAGGAAAGAAGTGACCTCATTCTCGATGTTGCGTGCACGTGCTCTTGTCATTGGCCCACTTGGTGCTTGCGGTGGTGATAGAGTGTCGGTGCGGGTAGTCGAGGGATGCTCCGCATCAGATGGGGTCGCGTTTGGCGCCCATTCGAGCAAGGAAGTCCGCTGCTTGATTACTGTCTCGGGCCACATGATGAAACCCGAGCCCCTCAAACCGAGCTGATATTTTGAGTACGACGTTGCCGTAAGCCGCCATCTTTGGATCCTTTGCATCAAATTCTCCGTTTATTTGAGATATAGCAAGGTTCGAATCCCCCGCACCTCGAGGCGTTGTATGCCCATAGAAACAGCCATCCGGAGGCCATGCAGTAGTGCCTCGTATTCGGCTGTGTTATTGGAGTCCGTATACATGATTTGTAATACGTAACAGACTGTGTCCCCTGTAGGGGATGTTAGGATGACACTAGCCCCCAGTTCGGCTAACATTTTAGAGCCGTCGAAGTACATCACCCAGTTGGAGTATGTGTCGTACTCTTTAGGGAGTTCGACTTCTGTCCATTCGGCGACAAAGTCGGCCAGCACCTGAGATTTGATAGCTCGGTGTGGTTTGTACATTATTTCAAATGGTAGGATCTCGATGGCCCATTTTGCAATGCGGCCGGTGGCGTCTCGATTGTTTATGATGTCATTGAGTGGTACCTCGGAGGCCACCATGATTGAGCACTCCTGAAAGTAGTGTCGTAGCTTCCGAGATGCCATAAAAACCACATATGCTATCTTTTGATAGTGCGGGTATCAGGACTTGCATGGTGTGAGAACCACCGATACATAGTATACGAGCTTTTGGAGTGGCAATTTATGTCCCTCTTCCTCTCGTTCAACAACGAGTACTACGCTCACAACCTGGTGAGTTGCAGATATGTACAGTAGCATAGGTTCGCCGATGGTAGGTGTGGCAAGGATTGGGTTGTTTGCTAGTAGAGTTTTTATTTCTTCCAACCCGGCTGTTACCGCATCCGTCCACTCAAAGTGGTCGGTACGCCAAAGCAGGCAATATAGCAGCAACGCCTTCTCTCCCAATCTGGAGATAAAGCGGCTCAAGGCTACCACGCACCCAGCTAGTTTTTGGACCTGCTTTAGGTCTGTTGGTATTGCCAACTGTGACAAGGCTCGGATTTTGCCCGGGTTTGCTTTGATTCCTCTATTGGAAACAATGAATTCGAGCAGCTTTCCGGCTGGAACGCCGAAAATGCATTTTTCTGGGTTGAGCCGTATGTCATATGTTCGAAGGTTGTCGAATGTAAGACATAAGTCGTCCACCAATGATTCGACATGTTTAGTTTTGATGACTACATCATCTACATATGCCTCAACCGTCTTGCAATTTTATTTTTCTAGGCATGTTTGAATCATGCGTTGGTAAGTGGCGCCGGCGTTTTTTGAGTGCGAAAGGCATAGTGTTGAAGCAGAAGGGCCCGTACGGGGTAATGAATGACGCTGCGGCCTGATCAGATTCCTTCATCTTAATATGATGGTATCCGGAGTATGCGTCGAGGACACACAATGAATCGTGTCCTGCAGTTGCATCAATGATTTGGTCAATGTGGGGCAGTGGGAAGGGGTCCTTAGGGCAAGCTTTATTGAGGTCTTTAAAATCGACGTAGAGGCGCCAGGATTTGTTCTTCTTTGGCACCATGACCAGGTTTGCTAGCCAATCCAGGTGTTTTATCTCTCGAATAAACCCGGCTTCCAATAGTTTGGCTAGCTCCTCTCCCATAGCTTGTCGCTTGGGTTCAAAAATCGTCGTAGCGTTTGCTTAACTGGCTTGAACCCCTTTATTATGTTGAGGCTGCGTTAGGCCAGTCTGCGTGGGATTCCTGGCATATCCGAAGGGTGCCAGGCAAAGATGTCCCAATTCTCGCGCAGGAATGCTCTTAGAGTGGCGTCGACCCTCGGATCCAGCTGTGCTCCAATGGTTGTTGTTTTACTAGGATCCGTCGGGTGAACTTCAAATTTGACTATTTCATCTGCCGGTTTGAAAGAAGTGCATTTAGGCCTTTTATCGAGGATTACGTCGTCTCTGTCCACTGTGGAACGCAGAGCGGTGAGATCCCCAGCTGCAACGGCCTCGGAAAGTGCCTCGAGGGCCAGGGATGCGGTTTTGTTTTCGACGCGGAGTGCTATGTCCGGATCACTGGCGATAGTGATAACTCCGTTAGGCCCGGGCATTTTGAGCTTGATGTACCCATAATGAGGTATGGCTTGAAAGTGTGTGAATGCATCTCGCTAGGGCCCCAATAGGGCATGATATCCGCTGTTGAAAGGTGCCACCTGGAAGATTAAGTCTTCGAACCTGTAGTTCTCAGGCATGCCAAAAACCACATCAAGTTTGATTTTTTCCGAACATCGCGCTTCTCGACTGGGGATAATACCACGAAAGGTTGTACTGGTCTGCTCGATGCGGCTCTTGTCTATTTGCATTTTGTCGAGCGTGTACTCATAGATGAGGTTCAATTTGCTGCCCCTGTCCATGAGCACTTTAGTGAGCCGAAAGTCGTCCACAATTGGGTATAAAACTAAAGCGGCTGGTGCTCGGACTGATCGGGCCCGTGGTTCGTCAGCAGCGTTGAAGGTTATCACCATGTCGTTCCAAGCATTGATTGCGGCTACTTGGTTGACTTCGGCGAGGTCCCGGAGCGCCCTTTTGCACCGATTATTTGAAGAGAAGGTCTCAAAGACCGTAAATACATTGAAATCGTTATCCTCCGAGGAGTACTTCTCTGGGGTAGTGTTGGTGAGGATGGCCTCATCGCTCTTAGCCACCTGCCGGAGTATCCAACATGCCCGAAGGCTATGTCTCAGTTCACAATTCGGCATCGTGTGTATCTGACAAGACTTGTCGAGCCATTCGTCAAGGACAGTTCTATGTCTATGTCCCGTTAAGGGCTTGATTTTCTTGTCCGTGGAGTGATGATAAGGTGCTCCGTGAGGGTGCATCCGTTTTGTCCGACCGGTGCGTGGCTTAAAGGCCGGTGGTTCCCACCGAGCTGTCTGGGATTTCCAAGCGCTTTCCATTGTGCAGTACTTCTGTACTATGTGTGCCAAATCCGCGAAGAGTAGTATGCAGCATCGGTTGAGGGCATTGATGATCCCCTCGTTCGTACAGTTGCGGGAAAAGACTGACACCGCTTCGTCATCGCAGCAATCTTTGATCTTGTTTTTAACAAGTAGGAATCTAGCCCAGAAGTGATGGACTGTTTCCTGAGGTTGCTACCACACATGCATTAAGTCGCATATGATCGGGGGGCCGGAATTGCTTGGAGAATATTGCTTGTGGTGGGTGGGTGGTTTTAAATCCGAGCCCTGGCCCACTATGGAATCTGGAATTTGAAGGATTTCTGAGGTTACCGGCCCAGGATTCGGCGTGTCCTGGGGATTTTTAGGCTCAACGCCTGGTTCTATGTTCGTAGGACGGAAGATCTCTTCTTCAAGATGGGTGTCCGGCTCGCAGGGCTCGGAGATCCAAACATAGTTTGTTCTAAGCATAGGAGGAGAGGTATCCTCAGCTTGCTCCTCCACAACTGTCACCAGGTGGGTGACGGGTGTGGACCTGATTTCCCTCTGATCGGGTTTAAGCCCAATCACATCATAATCTGTTGCGACCCCCAGGGCGGCGATGCGGTCTAGCAGTTTGTTCAAAGACGAGATATCTGTTGGATCCATCTTATCGACGTTTTCAGGGTTGATGCGGAGATAATTTTTGGCAATCTGGGGGGCCGGGCAGGCGCTCATAGTCAAACTGCCAAGCTGGAGGATCTGCCCAGGAGCTAGGGCCCTTCCAGAGGTGATTTTGTCGTTGACGACAAGGCGAGCCATCGATCCTTCTATCGACAACACAGAGGAACTCTCAGTGAAAGCACCAATGTCGGTGTCAGAACCGGCCGATCTCGGGTAGGGGTTCCCGAACTGTGCGTCTGTGGATCGAAGGTAACATGAGGCGGGGGACACGATGTTAACCCAGGTTTGGGCCCTCTTAATGGAGGTAATTCCCTACTTCCTTCTTGATTGACTTTGATGAGTATAGGGATTACAAGAGTTGATCTACCTCGAGATCGTAATGGCTAAACCCTAGATGTCTAGCCTGTGATTGTGATTGCGTCTATGGACTAAACCCTTCGGTTTATATAGACACTGGAGGGGGCTAGGGTTGTACAAAGTCGGTTTACAGAAAAAGGAAACTATACAACTAGCCGCCAAGCTTGCTATCCACGCCAAGGAGAGCCCCATCCGGACACGGGGAAAGGCATTCTATCTTGTACCTTCATGGCCCATTAGTCCGGCCCATGTCACATAGCTGGACCATCCGAGGACCCCTTAATCCAGGACTCCCTCAATGCCCTTGTGAAGCAGACTAGTCAGGGGCTTGGTGCTCTTGGAGAAGTTCTCGACGAATCGACGGCAATAGCTGGCGAGTCCGAGAAAGCTTCTGACTTGTTTGACATTCTTCAAAGGAGTCCAATCAAGAATAGCCTGAACTCGCTCAGGGTTGACGGCAGTACCATCCTTGGAGATCACATGACCAAGGTAGGTTAATTCGGGTAGCTAGAATTCTCACTTGGAATACTTAGCATATAGCTGATGCTCTCAAAGTTTTTCTAGAACAAGTCAAAGATGTTCAACATGTTCTTCTTTATTCTTGGAATATACAAGGATATCATCCAGATAAACCACGACGAACTTGTCGAGGTACTCCATAAAGATATAGTTCAACAGACGGGAGAATGTCGCTGGAGCATTAGTCAAGTCGAATGACATGACGGCGTACTCGTATGAACCATAGGGAGTAACTAATACGTCTCCAACGTATCTATAATTTTTGATTGTTCCATGCCATTATATTATCTGTTTTGGATGTTTTATATGCATTAATATGCTATTTTATATGATTTTTGGAACTAACCAACCTAGAGCCCAGTGCCAGTTCCTGTTTTTCCTTGTTTTAGAGTTTCACAGAAAAGGAATACCAAACGGAGTCCGAACGAAATAAAACTTTTGCCATGATTTTTCATGGACCAGAAGACACCCAGGAGACTTGGAGTGCAAGTCAGAAGAGCCTCGAGGCAGCCACAAGGGTGGAGGGCGCCCAGGGGGTGGGGGACGCCCCCAACCTTGTGGGCCCCTCGAGGGTCCCCTGACCTAGATATACTCTTATACCCCCAAAACACCCAGGGGAGCATCAAAACCACTTTGCCGCTGCCGCAACCTTCTGTACCCGTGAGGTCCCATCTTGGGGCCTTTTCCGGCATCCTGCCAGAGGGGGATTCGATCACGGAGGGCTTCTACATCAACACCATTTCCTCTCCGATGAAGTGTGAGTAGTTTACCACAGACCTACGGGTCCATAGCTAGTAGCTAGATGGCTTCTTCTCTCTCTTTGATTCTCAATAGAAAGTTCTCCTCGATGTTCTTGGAGATCTATTCGATGTAATACTCTTTTGCGGTGTGTTTGCCAAGATCCGATGAATTGTGGATTTATGATCAAGTTTATCTATCAATATTATTTGAATCTTCTCTGAATTCTTATATGCATGATTTGATATCTTTACAAGTCTCTTCGAACTATCGATTTGGTTTGGCCAACTAGATTGGTTTTTGTTGCAATGGGAGAATTGCTTAGCTTTGGGTTCAATCTTGCGGTGTCCTTTCCTAGTGATAGTAAGGGCAGCAAGGCACGTATTGTATTGTTGCCATCAAGGATAAAAAGATGGGGTTTTCATCATATTGCTTGAGTTAATTCCTCTACATCATGTCATCTTCCCTAATGCGTTACTCCGTTCTTTATGAACTTAATACTCTAGATGCATGGTGGATAGTGGTCGATGTGTGGAGTAATAGTAGTAGATGCATAATCGTTTTGGTCTACTGGACACAGACGTGATGCCTATATTCATGATCATTGCCTTAGATATCGTCATAACTTTGCACTTTTCTATCAATTGCTCGGCAGCAATTTGTTCACCCACCGTAATAATTCCTATCTTGAGAGAAGCCTCTAGTGAAACCTATGGCCCCCGGGTCTATTTTCCATCATATAAGTTTCCGATCTACAATTTTAATTTCCTATTTACTTTCTTTGCAATCTTTTACTTTCCGTTCCATATATCAAAAATACCAAAAACATTACTTTACCATTTATCATCTCTATCAGATCTTACTTTGCAAATAACCGTGAAGGGATTGACTACCCCTTATCGCGTTGGGTGCAAGTTGGTCTTTGTTTGTGCAGGTAGTCGGTGACTTGAGCGTTGTCTCTTACTGGATTGATACCTTGGTTCTCAAAAGCTAAGGGAAATACTTACTGTACTTTGCTGCATCACCCTTTCCACTTCAAGGGAAAAACCAACGCAAGCTCAAGAAGTAGGAGTAATGAAGGTGGTCTGGGGAATATCCTCTTCACGAACTTGGATCTGGTGGTAAACCAACCTCAAATCAAGTTTAGAGAATACTGAGGAACCAGCAAGTTGATCATATAGATCATTGATTCTGGGAAGCGGATACTTATTCAGGATTGTTGTCTGGTTGATAGGTTAGTAAACGATTAGTTCCATCCTTCTTCTTGACCAAGAGAGAAGGTGCTCCCCAAGCAGAGGAACTTGGATGAACAAAACCCTGACGAAGTGAAGTGTCGATTTCCTCCTTAAGCTCAAGGAGTTCATGAGGCAGCATCTTGTATGGTTGCCTTGCAATAGGAGTAGTGCCCGGTTTCAGGTCTATGACAAATTTTTCGACATTTCTAGAAGGGGGTATTCCTGGAAGTTCTTCTGGAAAGACATCTTGGAATTCATGAATGACTGGAATGTTCTCTATTCCCTCAAGAGGTGAAGCATTCAATGCATTCAGAACATATATTGGACTCTCGGTATCCTGGATCATCTGAGCTGAGTAGTTGATCAACTGGCCAGAAGGGTGAGTGAGCTGGACTGTCTTGGTAGCCCAGTCGATCAATGCATTATGGGCTATCAACCAATCCATACCAAGAATGATGTCTATGTTGGAAGGTCCGAGTATAATGAGAGAAGCCGGAAAAAGTAGGCCTCCAATTTCGATTTGGTTGTGAGGGCCATTGAGGTTTGCCACTTGGATCACGAAGATTGAACCATTAGAGGAGTGGGTAATTCTTCCATGCATATCCCGTGTATCTAAGCAAATTGTTGGGACAGAAAGGGATGCGAGGCTCCTGAATCAAACAGAACAGAGGCTGGTACTGAATTAACAGTGAGAGTTCCTAGCATGATAGTCGGTTCCTTCTGAGCTTTTTAAGCATCGACTTGATTGGCATGGCCAAGTACAACATCAGCCGGTCTGATATCACGGTTTCTTAATCGACGGTTTCGACAACCCTTTTTACTACCAATAGGAGGACTTGGCGCATTCTGCAGCTGACCCTAGCGATAGTTGAGAGCAAGGTGCCCTGGCTATCCACACTTGTGTCATAAGCCATCATTATGAGGAGGAGCCATATCATTGGGCTGTCCACCCTGAATCGTTAGCTGTCTCGGCAGTGGAGGCAAACGTGGTGCAACATAAGATGGCCTTGGTGTTGGAGCAGGTCGGTGATAAACATTGTATGGGATCCATACTCAACATTTCTGAGTAGGCTAACTCGAGGATGGGCCAACATCTTGAGTACGCTTGATTAACTCCTGGTACTCAGTCAAACCAGCTTCAGCTCGGAAAGCTTGGCTGACAAGCGTCGCAAAGTTTGCACAACTGTGAACAACAAGTGCGAGCTTTATATCAGGACGCAGTCCTTCACGGAATTTCTCCTGCTTGCGAGCGTCAGTGTAGACGTCATCTGCAACATAGCGAGATAATTCAAGGAATTTCCTCTCATATTCATCCACAGTCATTGTGCGATGTGAGAGTTTGCGGTACTCCTTCCTCTTCTGGTCTATCAGACCTTGAGGAATATGTCGTGCATGGAAGGGTGGCTGAAATTCTTGCTAAGCGGTTATAGTTTCAGCAGGCAACATACCCATGTGGCTTTCCCACCATTGAGCAGCCGGACCCTTCAAGTAAAATGCCGCAAAGGTGACGTAACTGGCAGGGGCAACATTAGCTGACTCCATCTCAAACAGGATGTCACGAAGCCAATCATCAGCATCCATAGGATTGATGGTGTTGCGGAAAATGGACGGGTTGAGGCGCACGAATTCTTGCAGTGTTATTGGGGCAGGCTATTGATGAGTATTCTGGTTTGAAAACTGGGCCATTACCCCAGTCATAAACTGACGATTCAGCTCAAACTGTTGCAACATTAGGGCAATATAGGGTGGAGGTGGAGGATCGTCGGCCATCATGCTAAAAACATCAAGGAGCGGTGTAACAAGGGGTGAAGCAGGTGTGTGGAGTCATTCATGAGGTAATTTGAACAATGAGAAAAGGCACACTATGTACAAAGCAGTAGTCATTGAAGACATAAAGATACATATACGGAGCCAATTACACTTTGTTAGTATGAGTTCGGACAAGAGAAACATCCTAGACATACTAGGCGGCACACATGCACGCGATGGAGGGATACAACAACGGGACATAGCAAAGGCTACATCAACATCGAAGAAAACCACTGGAGCAAGGAATCTGCAGGGGATGACGTAGGGTGCCCTCAATAAAAGGATCCTACGGCACGTGACACTGTGAAGCAGATCCTGCCCTCAATTCAAGGAAGGCGTAATACAAATCTTCGAGTGGGTGTGATCACGAGATCCTAATGTTAGAGTTAGCAAAATCATTTAACCCGAATAGAAGAGAGTTCAGAGTCCCAGAGTATAGACGAGGAGTAAAAGATCCTAGTACCACCCATTAGCGATGTGGACTCGTAAGCCTCACATCCATGTTAGTAAAACAGTTTTTCACTGACTAGACTCAACTTTGGCCAAGGAGTTTTAAAGGGTGTTCCTACAGGCGGTCGGCTCTAATACCAACTTGTGACGCCCCCTATTCAATCATACACTAATCATACACGCAAATGTGTAACTCATGGGAAGATATCACAACACAACTCTAGACACAAATTAAAATAAAACAAGCTTTATATTGCAAGCCAGGGGCCTCGAGGGCTCGAATACAGAAGCTCGAATATAAACAAGTCAGCGGAAGCAATAATTTCTGAGTACAGACATAAGTTAAACAAGACTGCCTTAAGAAGGATAGCACAAAAGCAACAACGACCGAAAAGGCAAGGCCTCCTGCCTGGGAGCCTCCTAACAACTCTTGGTTGTCGGCAGTCTCCATGTAGTAGTAGACACCCTCGAGGTAGTAGTAGACATCGGTAGTGGCATCTGACTCCTAGGATCCGCCATCTGATCACAACATCCAGAAAGAAGAAAGAAGGGTGGAAAGGGTATCAAAGCAACTGTGAATACTCATCCAAAGTACTCGCAAGATTTACATCAGATCTATACTAAGTATGCATTGGTATCAAAGGAAGGGATGCATCTGTGGACTATACTGCAGAATGCCAGAATAGAGGGGAAGGCCTAGCCTATCGAAGACTAGAAACTTCAAGCATCTTGCAGCATTCAAAAGAGTACATAATAGCAATTTATAATTAACAAGCATGTTGTAGCATTACTTCCCGGAGATCCTTTCTCGACACCCTGCAAGAAAGCAATCCCGGAGCCATATATCCATCTCATGTCTCAAGTATCCATTTCTAGTTGTAATAGATCAGGATACAACTCCGAGCGTCCATTACCATGGACATGGCTATTCAAATAGATAAACTTCTCGGCAAGGGTGCACCACATTACCCAACACGCTCAATCATCTCTGGTCGGACACACTTTCCTGGGTCATGCCCGGCCTTGGAAGATCAACACGTCGTACTCCTACCTAGGCTCCATTGAGAGGTCCCCGCCCGTCTACATCCTAAGCTCTCCGGGGTCTTGGCCCATCGCCCATTGCAATCCGGGTCATTGCGAGCAAGGTGGATACCAGCGCCACCTCGTCCTGGATGGCACGATCCGACAGTGCCACAATGTTGAACTGGACGTTTGGTAGAGCTTTCGGAAGAAACGTACAACGTCGAGTGCTCATATATGTTCCAGCGTGGTAGTTAGGGTGTATAGGCCAGTGCCCAACTCAGATCAAATACCCAAACCCTTAGTGTGTTGGGGGCTCACGGAGACAAGGAGAGACTCACGATCATGTGATCCCATTGCCCTGTCTCGAGGAAATGCGGCAAGGGCGATGCCCAACCCTCTCTCTCCAGGGCGGTCTACCTACCCGGTTGTGCCTCATAATTACCTCGCGGGTACCCTCTAGGTCCACTTGACTTCAGAAACTCTCGCGGGTACCCCTCGGGGCCGACCCGACTTCAACAATGGTTTGAAGTAAAGTCCAGGTAATCGTGTGTCCATAACATCAATGGGAAATCCGAGGAATCACCCTCCATGGATTGCACTTGATGTAATCGTCAAGGTGAACTTAGGAGGAATCACCCTCGAGGTTGAAACTTGAGGGGTTGCATGGCATATTCGTATCAGGAGTGGTGAAGGAGGAATCACCCTCGATAGACCACGATCGATTAGCTATGCTCAAGAGTTATCAGCATGAGTGCGTTACGAGGTATCACCCTCGGCACTCGATAGTAGCTTTGCAGAGTCGTACAACTAAGGGGGGTGAGGTGATGTGTTGGGCTCTGGTCGTCTATCATGTTGATCGAGTCATCAGTGATGAAGCAGGGGCGACAGGGACAAGGTGGGGGTCACTGATAGATCACTATCCAACCTATACTAAGCAGTTTAGGATAAGCATGTAAGGTACAAGAGCAGGTTAAAGAAGTAGGGTATGCATCAGAATCAGCGCAATCAAGTACAGTAGAAAAATCTAATGCAAGCATGAGAGAGAATGGAATGGGCGATATCGAAATGATCAAGAGGGGTTTGCTTGCCTGGAAGCTCTGCTGAAAGAGAAGAAGGGTCTTCGTCGACGTAGTCGATCATAGTGGCATCAGCAGCGGTCTCGGGGTCTACCGGAGAGAAGAGAGGGAAGAAACAATAAATATAAAGCAAATAGATGCATGGCATGACAATAGGCAGACCTAGGGGTGTTCTAATGTGGTGCTACATGATACCGACAAAGAGGGAAAACATCCGGGAATGTTTTCCTGGAGTTGGCATTTTTCGAAAAGATGAAACAGAGGGGACGGTTCCATGTGTTGGGGAATGTAGCATGCAATTTCAAAAAAAATCCTATGATCATGCAAGATCTATCTAGGAGATGCATAGCAACAAGAGGGGGAGAGTGTGTCCACGTACCCTCGTAGACCGAAATCGGAAGTGTAGTCGAACGTCTTCACGATCCAACCGATCTAGTACCGAACATACGACACCTCCGAGTTCAACACACATTCAGCTCGATGACGTCCCTCGAACTCTTGATCCAGCAGAGGGTCGAGGGAGAGTTCCGTCAGCACAACGGCGTGGTGACGGTGATGGTGATGTGATCCGCGCAGGGCTTCACGTAAGCACTACGACGCTATGGCTGGAGGAGTAAACTGTGGAAGGGGGCACCGCACACGGCTAAGAGAACAACTGATGTGATATAGGGCGCCCCCCTGCCCCCGTATATAAAGGAGGGGAGGAGGAGGCGGCCGGACAAGAGGGGCACGCTAAGGGGGGAGTCCTACTAGGACTCCACTCCTAGTAAGATTCGCCCCCCCCCCCCCTTTTCCTTTCTTCATCGGAGGGGAAAAGGAAGGAGTGGGAGAGGGAGAGGGAAAGAGGGAAAGGGGGTGCCGCCCCCTCCCCTAGTCCTATTCAGACTCCCATGGGGGGGCACGACCACCCCTTGTGGGCTGTCCCCTCTCTCTCCCATGGCCCATGAGGCCCATGACTTCCCCCGGGGGGTTCCGGTAACCCCTCGGTACTCCGGTAAAATACCCGAACCACTCGAAACCATTCCGATGTCCGAATACCACCTTCCAATATATCAATCTTTACCTCTCGACTATTTCGAGACTCCTCGTAATGTCCGTGATCTCATCCGGGACTGTGAACAAACTTAGGTCACCAAAACACATAACTCATAATACAAATCGTCATCGAACGTTAAGCGTGCGGACCCTACGGGTTCGAGAACTATGTAGACATGACCGAGACACATCGCCGGTCAATAACCAATAGCGGAACCTGGATGCTCATATTGGTTCCTACATATTCTATGAAGATCTTTATCGGTCAAACCGCAATAACAACATACGCTATTCCCTTTCTCGTTAGTATGTTACTTGCCCGAGATTCGATCATTGGTATCATCATACCTAGTTCAATCTCGTTACCGGCAAGTCTCTTTACTCGTCCTGTAATGCATCATCCCGTAACTAACTCATTAGTCACATTGCTTGCAAGGCTTATAGTGATGTGCATTATCGAGAGGGCCCAGAGATACCTCTCTGATACTCGGAGTGACAAATCCTAATCTTGATCTATGCAACCCAACAAACACCTTCGGAGACACCTGTAGAGCATCTTTATAATCACCCAATTAGGTTGTGACATTTGATAGCACACAAGGTGTTCCTCCGGTATTTGGGAGTTGCATAATCTCATAGTCAGAGGAATATGTATAAGTCATGAAGAAAGCAATAGCAATAAAACTTAATGATCATTATGCTAAGCTAACGGATGGGTCTGGTCCATCACATCATTCTCTAATGATGTGATCCTGCTCATCAAATGACAACACATGTCTATGGTTAGGAAACTTAACCATCTTTGATTAACGAGCTAGTCAAGTAGAGGCATACTAGGGACACTCTGTTTTGTCTATGTATTCACACATGTACTAAGTTTCCAGTTAATACAATTCTAGCATGAATTGTAAACATTTATCATGATATAAGAAATATAAATAACAACTTTATTATTGCCTCTAGGGCATATTTCCTTCAGTCGCCCACTTGCACTAGATTCAATAATCTAGATTACATTGTTATGATTCTAACACCCATGGAGTCTTGGTGTTGATCATGTTTTGCTCGTGGAAGAGGCTTAGTCAACGGGTCTGCAACATTCAGATCCGTATGTATTTGCAAATCTCTATGTCTCCCTCCTTGACTTGATCGCGGATAGAGTTGAAGCGTCTCTTGATGTGTTTGGTTCTCTTGTGAAATCGGGATTCCTTCGCCAAGGCAATTGCTCTAGTATTGTCACAAAAGATTTTCATTGGACCCGATGCACTAGGTATTACACCTAGATCGGATATGAACTCCTTCATCCAGACTCCTTCATTCGTTGCTTCCAAAGCAGCTATGTACTCCGCTTCACACGTAGATCCCGCCACGATGCTCTGCTTGGAACTGCACCAACTGACAGCTCCACCATTCAATATAAATACGTATCCAGTTTGTGACTTAGATTCATCCAGATCAGTGTCAAAGCTTGCATCAACGTAACCATTTACGACAAGCTCTTTGTCACCTCCATAAATGAGAAACATATCCTTAGTCCTTTTCAAGTATTTCAGGATGTTCTTGACCGGCCCGATGATCCACTCTGGATTACTTTGGTACCTCCTCGCTAAACTTATAGCAAGGCACACATCGTGTCCGTATACAAAGATTGCATACATGATAGAACCTGTGGGTGAGGCATAGGGAATGACTTTCATTTTCTCTCTATCTTCTACAGTGGTCGGGCATTGAGTCTGACTCAACTTCACACCTTGTAACACATGCAAGAACCCTTTCTTTGACTGATCCATTTTGAACTTCTTAAAAACTTTATCAAGGTCGCTAGTCTAGTCGGTTGCGCATCCACACAGCCCTTTCGACTAGGGACCTTTTAGGACAGTCATCATACAATGCATAGTCCCACAAAAAAGTCACGTACTCGTTGATACACATCATTGATAATGTCCAAGGACTATCTTTATTCATAAACACATAGGAAATATCATCATACATGATTGCCTCTAGGGCATATCTCCAACATCTACTGTGAAAGACCCTGATGTAGTAAGGTTCCACCGAAACGCATCCCTGCCTTGCGTCGGGTTAATCGAGTCCAACCGGGATAAGAGATTATGCCATGACACTAGTCGGGGGCCAATCAAATCCCGCCTGGACGAAATATTCGGCAGGGAGGAACTGAGCATGTGCGCAATAGTATTATTCTTATCGTGAGCAATGTTATATAAGGTTGGGTATTGTTCTCTGAGACTGGCATTGCCTAGCTAGATATCTTCCCAGAAACAATTCTCAGACCCGTCCCTTATCGCAAAAGACCCAAAGTGAAAGAGATGTTTCTTTGCCGCTGTCAGGACCCCGATCCCAAGTCACACTGATTTAGCATGTAACACATCATATCACTTTGCAGCCTCACGCATGGTATTCCCATGGGTGCCACCTTACCTGGCTTGGGACCGTTTGCGCCTTTTGGCTCACGTATATGATAGTGTCGCTAGCATCCATATGAAAAGAACCCGGGCCGACATGACTAGTCGTAAAACCAAAGTGGCACTAACTTACAGGGATAGGCATACATGACCTAGCAACGAACGTGTCGGTCGTCAGCGAGTGAATCCGGGCTGTAGCAGCTGGGCTAACAGGACTCCGGAGAATCCGGGCTATAGCAGGCTCACAGGATCCCGGTAGACACTGCGTGACATTTCCCCGCAGGGACAGACACAGGAACGAAGAAGGACACATGCTGGCCAGCCTAAGTGTTCCGAAGCAGTAGCGAGCTACCATGGCTCAGTGGAAGCACTAGGAGACATTTCCTGGTAAGAGAGGCTACCAAGGATAAACAACTAGGTTGTCGGATCCCACACATAACAAGCATTTCAAATCATACAACAATATGCTCGATATGTGCAAATACAACATGGCATCACAACAAAATTCTACAACTCAAAGTATTTATTCATTAGGCTCCGAGGAGCCAAGTATTACAAACATGGGTCTCATGACCCAACATACAGAGCATACAAGCAACAGGCGGAAGCATAAACATGTCTGAGTACAGACAACTACAAATGAAAAAGGCTGAGAAGCCTGACTATCTACAAGACCCTCCCAAAGGTACAAGATTGTAGCTGAGGCAACAAGCTAAACGTCAAAGTCCACGCAGAACTACTAGTGAGACTGAAGTCTCTCTGCAAAAACATAAATTAAGCAAATGTGAGTACAAATGTACCCAACAAGACTTACATCAGAACTAGCTACATATGCATCAGTATCAACAAAGGGGTGGTGGAGTTTAATTGCATCAAGCCAGCTTTGACTGTGGCTACCTTGAACTACGACTTCAAGTAACTCTTTTGATGTGGGGCACACGAGTCCACATATTCACCAATCAATACACTATTATGGATCCGCTCCCGTCTCCCGACGAGAACGCCATCCATAGAACTCACGCTTATCTTGCGCATTTTGGAGTATCCACTTTCACTTGTCTATGAACTATATAGGCAACCCAGAAGTCCTTTACCGCGGACGCGGCTATTCGAATAGATGATGTTAACCATGCAGGGGTGTACTTCTTCACACACGCTCTCACCACTTATCGTCGTTTACACGACAAGTACTCGGCAACCTTCAAGCGAAAGCCCAACGAGGGTGTCGGCCACGACCTAACTAACGCTAATTTTTTGAAAATAATACATTTTTTTTATTAATTTGCACAAATATTACGCGGAAAAAATTATTTTCAAAACTAATACACCGTCGGCCCACAAGAGGTCGACCGGTCCTAGTCGGCCCACAAGGTCGACTGAGTTCCTATCGGCTTGTCGCAGTCGATTGGGCTATCGGCCACCATTTCAACCGCCGATTGACATTGTCGGCCACCATTAGTTCCAGTCGGCCTCTTTGTGGGCGGCGAGGACTAATTAACTCTTGTGCCGGTATCGGTGCATGTGATTTTTTTTGCCCGTGCGATTTTTCTTTCAAAACTATGACATATTTTGCCGCCAACTCGTTCCGCCACCCGTTCTCATCCACCCGTTTCCCGCCATATGTTCCCGCCAACTCTTTCCCGCCACTCGTTTCCCGCCATATGTTCCCGCCAACTCTTTCCCGCCACTCGTTTCCCGACATATGTTCCCGCCAACTCTTTCCCGCCACTCGTTTCCCGCCACTGCTTCCCCGCCATATCAGTCGTTCTTTCCGCCATTTTCTCCTCTCTACCTATAAAACCCCTTCGCACGGAGGTGGATAAGCATTCCAGTCAAGTTTAGTTGAGATGTCCCATTATCCTTTCGATCGTAGTTTTCACCACAGGATGAGCAGCACTCTTCCGAGCCTAGCTACCGATTTCGTGGATGGACAATAGGGTAGTTCCATGGGACGAACTCATCGGTAGTGACACCATAATGAATGAGTTGGCTCACCAATTACTTAGGTCCTGGTGGCACGAAAGGACCTATGAAGAGGTACGTAAAGAACTTCTTAGGTTGCATGAAAGGTGGGAGAAGGTAGTAGTGCGAAGAGTGAAACTTTCGTAAGGATTGCAGCAAATAATCCATGTTTATGGACTGAGGAGAGCGAGGGCGAAGATGATATCTTCATGTCGCCGCTTAGGGTTACGCATACTCGAAGGGCAAGAGTTCTTCATCATCGAAGGGCAAGGTTTACGCATCGTCGAAGGGCAAGGTTTCTGCATCGTCGAAGGGCAAGAGTTCTTCATCGTTGAAGGGCAAGAGTTCTTCATCGTCGAAGGGCAAGAGTTCTGCATCCATCGAGGATGACGATGATGACTTCATGTAATTTTTATGCTGTATTTTGTGAGTTCAACATGCGTGCCGCTTAATTTAGATTTAGTTCTATCTAGTTGTTTGTAATGTCTTGTTGTATGAGCATTATGTTCTATCAAAATATGATCTTGTAGTTCAAATAACATAGTACTAAAATAGAGTAGGCATATGTCTCACACATAAGTACATAGTCATTTGTCTCATACATAGAATAGACATAAGTCTCACACATAAATAGATGGTAATGTCTCTACTGATAGATGGAAGCGTCAGTGACGACGTGCCCGGCTTTGGCGGGGAGGCGGATCTCGAAGCGGCGACCATCCCCACCTGTCGGGTGCCCTAATGTGACGAGGAGGAATCTCGCACTCTTCTGGTCATGCTTTGTGTATCCTGTGTGGGCCTGGTGGAGGAGTCGAAAACATGTTCATCCACTGGGTGTCTTTGCGACATCCGAGCATGTATGTTCTCCTCGGGATGTTGATCACTCCCCACGTATCATGTGATGCCGACATAGACGCCGATATCCGTGAGGCTCCTGGCGATGAAATGTTTCATCATGAAGAATGAGGTCGCGTCAATTAATATAAAAACAATAAATATGAAGACGCATACCGCTGGCCGTGGACGGCTGCTCGACTCAAACACGAAGTCGACGAGGGACCGTCTTTGCTGTGGCTGTGGAGAAAACATGAAGCTCGACGAGGGATCGTCTTTGTGGTACGTGGAGCAAACACGAAGCTCGGCGTGGGACCATATCGTTGTGGTTGCTGCCACGTTGAACCGCCAGTTGGTCGGGGCGGGTGGCCCGTTGATGTCGGTGCTAGACGTGCACGTGGTTGATGTCGGTGCGTGGAGTGACGCGGCTGCTGCTGGCGATGATGAACAACGTCGGTTCTCCGGGTGCACGTGATAGCCTCGCATACGATCCGTATCTTGTTCTCAATTCGTTCCAAGAAGGGTTGTAGCAATCGACGGTCTTGAAGGAGAGGTCCGGATGACGGTGATCGTCCAAAGGTGGTCACGTCGTTGTAGAGGTCGTGTGTCAAGGTAGCCTGCAAATTTCCATGACAATGAATAATGTCCTGCCTCTTGCACGCCAAAGTATATGACAACATTACTTAAAGAAAATATATCTTACAGCGTCGCCTAGAGCCCGAAGTGTCATAGCTCGGGTACATATCCCACGGAGTAGGATCCGGCATCTCCTCCGGGTGGGAGTGCTCAACGATGCGTAACCGTGTTCGGTCATGTAGCGCCGCAAATAGAGATTGAATGCATTGAGATCAAAATTTTCATTCACGTGCCATAGATGCGTGTTTGCTGTCTCCCATTCTATAACATACGGCTCTAGTCTAACTAGCCGATCGCCAGCTTGTCCTGGTCATGCCCTTCCTTGTCGTCCTAAAATTGTGGTGTGTGTTCAACAATTACCTAAAGTTTCAATGGAGTACTATGAAAGATAATGCAACACCGAAAAACTTGTTAATACCTGTGGATGTGTCTTTGGCAGTGGGTTCTCTATAGGGGAGGCACCTCCAACTGCAGAAGACCAAATTGCCTCATAACCCTTTGTTGTGCCATCTCCTCGACGAAGACATCGAAGATGATCTTTGATTTTGTCATCCAAGCATCTCGGTCCCTTGTGCATAGCATGCATATACCACCGTGGTATCTCGCTTGTATGGCTGCTTCCGTGTAGGGCTGCCGGATGACCCCGGTGTATGAATCAAAGCTGCTCGTTCAATGCTTGTGTATGCTTTCCTGGTCCGATTACTAGCAAAGCGCCTCTGCAGAAAACAAAAGTTAATAGCCGCTAGCATCAAGTATCTCTTGTGCGAGAAAAAGTTGAATTAAAGTATAACACGATGCATACCTCGCGACGTGTCCAACACAGCATCGAAAGTAGGCATGTCGATGCCGTCAACATCAAACATGGCGTCTATAGGCTCACGCACACGGACATCTGGTCGCCCTATAGAGAACCTCTCCCACGACCACAGCTGTAGGAATAGAGGGCATCCAAGAAGGGCTGGCTTTCTCGATGTAAGCGAGCAACCGCTGCACATACCTCGGTATGTAGCCGCTAAGACCGCCAACCCCAACTCCTCTCGTCTCGATCTGATCCGCCGTCGAAAGCGCCGCTATCTCGAGTGCCATAGGGATGTAGTCTTGGCGCTAATAGTGGTGACATGGTTCTCGGTGAACATCACCTTGCCGAAAAGCCACATTAAGTAGGCCTCGAGGCTCCGAAAGTGATCTGCTCGCATTCAACGGTGCCTGAAAGTTCTTGATCCGCATTAAGTAAAGTGAAAGTTTTAGTAAGCCGCAATTATTTTACAGAAACCGTATGAACGATGACTTGAAGATAAGAGGTAGGGAAAATTACCCGGAAATTGAGGAACCACTCATACTTAGGTCCGTGATGCTCCCATACCGGATCCGGAGCATCCGAAAAACACCATGAAAAGCGTTGTGTAAGAGCTTGCTCCCAACCAACCGGTGCATCCAACGGTCCTATGGCATGACCTGCCAACGGTAGTCCGAGCAAAAGTGACACGTCCTCCGAGTAGGAGCCATCTCTCCCCATCGGTGAAAGCGTGTGGGTCTCTGGCCTCCAACGGTCCACTAAGCAGCTCGGCAAGGACCCGTCGATGGCGAGACGCTTCTCACCGGGATAGACTCAACCAGACGCGAAAGGTAAAAGACCGCCCATTTCAACCTTCGTCAGAGAACATTTCGTTAGTGTCTCCCATTAATATGCATGTCGCAGTGCAAATTAACAAAGCACGCATCATCAAGCCATCCCCGGTGTATCATCCGGTTTTCCTTAGGAGTCACGAGTGACCGGAGGCTCAAGCTTGCGCTCATACCATATCGCAAAGACGATGACCCCTATCAATGTCCCCATCCAAAGCAACCACATTCCCGACATTCCTGCACATAAAATTCAGAACATAGTGCTACACTTAATAAAAATTCAGAACATAGTGCCACACTTAATAAAAATTCAGAACATAGAGCCACACTTAATAAAAATTCAGCAAATAGTGCCACACTTAATAAAAATTCATAACATAGTGCCACACTTAATACAAATTCAGAATATAGTTCCACACTTAATACAAATTCAGAACATAGTGCCACACTTAATACAAATTCAGAATATAGTTCCACACTTAATACAAATTCAGAACATAGTGCCACACTTAATACAAATTCAGAATATAGTGCCACACCACACTTAATACAAATTCAGAACATACTATCGCTAGCTTAGCTTCTTCCTCTCACCCTTACTCCTCTCTGCCTCTACCTCCTCTTCTTCCCGGTTGCCTCGTCCACCACTGCTGATTTAAAGTGGGACAATTAGTGTCCCTATGGCCAAATTCATTGCATAGAATGCATTGCCTAGTCGGACCCCACCTTCAGATTCGTCCATATCATTCCGGATCTGACACCTGCCGTCTGCCTCTACTTGTACGCATATGCTCTGGTTTGGAATGTAACGCCTTTCGGCGGGGTTGACGCTGTTGAAATTACCCATTGATCGAAAACCCATCAGCTCACTGTCCATGTATTGAGAAACAGACTCTTTCAAAAAAATGGAGACACAAACGATATTAAGGTCCATTCCAAGCTGCCGCAAGCGGCAAGTACATGTGAGCAAGGTAGGTGAAGCAATTTGGGTTTGTTGCATGTGCACTCACACGTTGGCCACAGCTTCATTGCCAATTGTCACCTCATGCGTCCTCAACTCGTTTGCACATCCGAATTTGTTGTTGGCTAAGCGGACCTCAAACCTTCTTTCTTGATTACCGATGGCGACTACGATTGTGACCTAGCTTTTTGCATCTTGTTGTCCATATACTTCGTGACTCTTTCACGAAGACGTGTATTTGGGTTGTTGAAGATATGTTGCTCGCTTTTGACGTCTATCTCTGAAATACTTGACGGTGCCATAGAAAATACCCTCAACAATGGTCGTAAGTGGCAATGCCCGGTTTCCTCTTAGGACAAAGTTGTATGTTTCATGAGGTTCGTTGTCATGACACCGCACCTTGCTCCATGTGTGTCATGTAGCAAAGACCACCTCTCCGAGGCTCATGCTCTATCCTTTGCTCAAGGTTTTAATCGACCTCCCGAGCCTTCTCCTAGTACCAGTGGATCAAAGCCCGGCAGGTCACATAGCCCAACAGGCTCCTCCTCCACCGCCATTGTTCCTGCTAACCGTGTACTCTTGCTTCAACATGTGCCCTCACCGCTGCATCTCTTGCAGCTTTCCATCCCTCACGTGTCTCTGCGTGCACACATTAAGTCTGCTATGTATCAAATTGTACTTCCATAACTGATTCTGCTTGCGTAGTTTTTTGAACAGATTCATCGTGTTCTTATTTCTAAATCATGAGAAGAAATTAGCCCCAAGATGTCGCATGCACCAACGGCTCTGCAAGTCCTGCCATGGAACTTGTTCCTCGGGGCTGGGTTTGTCGTTGTCCTTATCGTGACCGAGTATACCTGCATGCCCGCTATGAAGGATGCACACATTGGGCTTCTCCTTCACACAAGATATTTTCAACCGCTCAAGAACCATGTCCAACTTTCAATGTTCTCACTCTCCACAAAAGCAAATGCGAGTGGGACGACTTGATTTTGGCCGTCTTGACCTATGGCTGTCGAGGATCCGCCCCTTGTACTTGCCTGTGAGAAAAGTACCGTCAACACATATCACCGGTCGGCAATGCACGAAAGCTTCGATGCATACACCGAAGAGAAGAAGAGACGATGCAACACCCTCACAGCTTGGGAACTCGGCATGAACATGTCTTGGATATCGATATAGGTGCACGGATTCCACTGCGAGGGTGTGGAGGAGCTGGACAACAGTCATATGCATCAAAATAAGAACCAAATCTCCTCTCAAGCGCCGCATGCTTAGCCCTCCAAGCCTTGCCATAAGAAATTCAGACTTGAACTGGCGAAGACTTTTTATGCGGACTGCCTTCACTTCCATAGCTTTGCCTGCACTATCTCGTCAGAAACAACCGAGCAATAAGCGTGGATGAAAGGTTGGCATGATCTTGAGGGATGCAGGGAATAAGACAAGTGTGATTAACTAAGTCACTTATCACCCAACTTGTGCCATACTTAGGGAGAAAGCCGTGCACCCTGGCGGGACAATCTGCGTTCTTGCATACCATTGTCGGGAATTTCTTCGACACCGAGCTATGAAAACCCTTTGCATGGACATTGCCCAATTAATTATTGCATCCTTCGTGGCTTGTTTGGTTGGATACATAGCACCCGTCGCAATATTGTTCGGTGATATTGCCAGTCTGAATCATGTCCATCATTCACGGTCATTGCGGATGAGAAGTCATGATTCCACGATGCGTGATTCGGGACCTCCACTTCATTTTCTTCTTCATCGACTCGTCGTAATCATCGGCATGACCCCTTTCAACATCGGCATCTTCTTCTTCCATCATGTCCTGCATGTGCCCATCTACCTCGTCGGCGTCCACCTCGCCATTGTAATCACCATCGGCATTTCCTCCTTCTACCGACTGCTCTCTGTCCTTGTTCGTAACCATAAACATTTCCTCCTTCAACTCGATCGCCTGTCCTTGTTCGTAACCATCATCTCCAAAGATTTGACATAGATAATCGCCTCCCTACACTTTGTTATGACCAGGATCGTAGCCACCCTCGCCTTCATGTGCACCGACCTCCTTCACAACGGGAAGCACTAAAACAATAGGATTGCATCCCCTTCGCTCACAACCTTGTAACCACCGCACCCAATCGGAGTCTTGCTCTATCGGCCTCAAATAAAAGTAAATTATTGTACTTGACCGTGTCCATAATGCATGAACACCGACGGTGTGTGTTTCAAAGATCAAGACCTAAACTTGCCGCAATCCATTCTTTCAACTGACCGACCGACCATGTTTGAGGTGCGCTCATTGGCACCTCTATGTGAGTAAATTCACTCAGATCTGCTCCCATCTCAGCTTGTTTGGACAGTACCAGGACCGTAGTAAAATCTGAACTTCACTACATCGTACATCTCGGCTCACCTATTTTTTTTTCAACAACGAAATACAATTCACTAACAAATATTAGACATGTTTATATATATATATTACAGAATATTTTACGCAACTAATACAATTCACACACCTATAAGTATATTACAAATATTTGCGGAGCAACTACAAATATATTACGGATTTTACCGAGCTACTCCAAATATATTACGGATTTTACCGAGCTACTCCAAATATATTACGGATTTTACCGGAGCTACTCCAAATATATTACGGATTTTACCGAGCTACTCCAAATATATTACGGATTTTACCGAGCTACTCCAAATATATTACGGATTTTACCGAGCTACTCCAAATAATCGACACTAATAAATACGGATTTTACCAGAGCTACTCCAAATCTTGATAGTCTTAAATACTTCACATGCACATATAGTACGGAATATCACCGAGCAACTACACATTTTTACACAAATAATTAGTTGACATCTAAATATATTTAAGTATACTACGGGCAAATAACAATAATCGTACACCTAATTTATTTCACATCGAAACATATTAACAAATACTACCGGAGCACCTCTGAAAAATAAAATGTTTGCTGAAATATACCCTTGAAGCGTGCGAATGAAGAACTATTTAACGGCGGCCAACGAATCGCCGGTGCTCCGCCCAACGATTTAACGACGAACAACGAGCTTCACCTCCACCACAATGCCCCAACTTCACCACCACCACCTCCACCAAAATGCTCACCACAACCACCACGAGCTACCCCATCAAGAGATCGACACCTCTTTGGCTGCCCTAACTAAGTTGAATCCATTCATGGTGCCAAAACCGCATAAAATCTTGGCTCATTTAGGTGTAGAAATTGGTGCCTTTTTCTAAGAGAGAGAGGAGAAACTAAGAATAAGAAAGAAAGAAGAAGAACAGAAGAAGAGCAAAGCGGCCCGGGAGGATAAGGGCGAAGGGCAGCCGGGCCCTCGCTACGAGGTGGGTCCGCACTGTCGGCCGGCCAACAAGCCGATCGGCCTGCGGCAGGTGACAGGGTGCGCCCGCGCCGACAGCTCCCTCTCCCCCCCCCCCCGCGACGTGGCCGGCCCAAGGCGAGGCCGACCTGCGTGCCAGCGGGCCGGTGTCGGCTTGCTAGTGGCCGGCAGACCACTCGGCTTTCTTTGCGGGCCGACTAGAACTGTCGACTCTTTGTGGGCCGACAGTGTGTATTAGTTTTGAAAATAATTTTTTCCGCGTAATATTTGTGCAAATTAATAAAAAAAATGTATTATTTTCAAAAAATTAGCCTAACTAACCACACAAGTCCCTAGTCCAGGTTTATCGCCTATTCAGGTTCCATCCGTAGGGAGTCCGGCCAAGGTTTCCACATACAGCCCCGAACGATGTGTGCAGGGTTCCTGAGGCACCAAACGGGCGTCTCGGTACACCATGCCATGTGCCTACTGCATCACAACCCACCCCTCGGGTCAGTGCTGCGCACGGCCTCCAGCATACTACAAACACCAGAAACTACTTGCAACTCCCGGAAAGAGGACAGGGGTGGTTAATATGTCGAGAGGGTCCATTGGTTTTGGGCCCAACGCGTGGTAGTAGTTGTTCATGGATCACAAACACAGAACTCAGTTCCTAAGGACGGTTTCAATGAGATAACCCACCATGTACTCCTACATGGCCTCTCACCGCTACCTTTACCAAATCGTGTTCACACACAGTAGGACATGTTCATGACCATTCCAATTCATCCCCGATGAATCAGACCTGACTCAACTCTAAGCAGTAGCAGGCATGAAAAACAAGCATGAATGATTAGGTACATCAGGGCTCAAACAACTCCTACTCATGCAAGTGGGTTTCATCTATTTACTGTGGCAATGACAGGTCATGCAGAGGAAAGGGGTTCAACTACGCAACATGTAACCGATGAATCGTTGTTGTCCTACTGCAATAAAAGAGAGCAGGAGCGAGAGAGTGGGATTGTATCAGAATGAACAAGGGGGTTTTGCTTGCCTGGCACTTATGAAGATAGTATAGCTCTTCATCGGTATCATCGAACTCATTGTCGGAACTACGTTTACTGAGAGGGGACAGTTACCGGCAACAGAGAGAAAACACAATCAAAGCAATGCACAATATGATGCATGATCATGACATGGCAACATGCTGTGATTTGAGCTAATGCAGCTAGAACAGAAGGGTTTGAGCTTATTTGAACCAAGGGTTCAAATTCAAACTCAAGTTATGAGCTCATATAATGCATTATCATGTTTTGATCTAAACATCAGGGTTAAGTTTCTTTATCATGCATGAAACCAGTACAGATGGATAGATTGGAATTTTCTGATAATTTTTCATATATAACTTATTTCATTTCGAGTTACGGTTGAATTTCTATGATTTTTAGAAGTTTGGGGTATTTTCTGAAACTTATAAATCATTTCTGATTTATTTTAATTCCGGAAAACTCTACTGCGTCAGCATGACGTATCAGTCACGTCAGCAGGTCAACAGGCTGGAGCAGGTCAAACCTGACCGGTGAGGCCCACTGGTCAGTGTCACATTGATGTCTAGGGTCACAGACACGTGGGCCCGGTCAAAGGCCACGTCAGCATGGTGAATGCTGACGCGTGGGTCCGCTGATTTTATTAAATAATCTAATAATTTTTTTTATCCAGTAAACTGACCAAGCGGGTCCCATAGTCAGTGTCTAGTGTTAAACTAATAGGATTAGTTAGCCCTAATCTAATGACGGACACGTCGGCTAACCGGTGATTAGCCGCCGGCGCTAAGTAGGACACAGCGGAGGTCCTCGTCCGGCCGTTTCCGGCGACGAGAGGTCGTGCGGATGGGTTCTGTGAGACCGGTGCGACGAGGCGCGTCGGATGGTGGCAGCTGTGGGTGCTGGGGTGGCTGGAATCGGCAACGACGACGAGTGAGGTGGCGACCGGAGCTCGGGCGAGCTCGAGTTTGGCGTTAGGGAGCACGGCAGGAGGAGTTGGTGCATGCGTTCGGCTCCTGGGAGCACGGTGAGAACGGCGACACGCTCAAAAGCGGGCGGAGGTAGTTGTGGCTGTCGGCCAACTGGCACGGCGCGGCGAAGCCTGCAGCACGGCGTGAAGCTAGCTGGGGGGGCGAAAAGCAGAGAGAGGAGAGGGGGGAAGACGCAGTAGCTCACAGGGAGGACGGGGAGAGGGTCAGCGTGCTCGGGGAAGGCTTGATGGCGTCAGAATCCCGACTGCGATCTCCTGTGGCCGAGGAAGAAGATGAGGTCGAGGACGGCGCGTCGGGGCTCTTCCGGTCGCGTGAGCCTACAGAGAGGGCTATGGCGATGAGGCGGAGCTTCTGGACTGCTCAAGGGGAGGAGGGAGAGGTGATGGCAGTGGTGGTGCTAGTCGGCAGCGGCGGGCGCGATCAGTGAGGTGGGGAACGGCGAGGAAGAGAAGAGGGGGAAGAGTGAGCGAGCCGGAGGGATTGGGACGGCACCGAGAAAGTCGGCCACGCGTCGAGGGCTCGTCGGCAAGCAGGAGGTGGTGCAGAGCGTGCTCGCGCGCGGCGGCCACGCGCACGCTGTCCTCCTGGCGTCGTGGCTAAGATGACTGGCAGGGCCAGTGAGCTGGGTCGGCACAGTGCCAGGCCAGGTAAGTGGCCCAGGTACTCCCTCTCTCTTTCCATTTCTTTTCTGTTTTTCTTTTTCTGCTGTAGTTTTGGATTTAGTTAAAATACTAAATCATTTAGTAAAATCCTGGAAATATTTGTGGGCACTGTTAGAATTATTTACAACAGCCCTCAACCACTTCCAAGTTTTTGAGCATTTAGAATAATTATAGCTTTTAAATGCCCAAATTCAAATACAATATAATTTAATTCAAAAATCCAGAATGGTCCTAGAAATATGTGCACCATTTTTGGCAGAGGTTTTCAACTAATGCAAAAATGATGAACTTTTATAAAGGGCATTTTGGGTTCATTGAGAACATTTTTATTAGAGCCTAGTTAATTTGGTCTGGTGTTAGGGTTTGAACAATCCCCAATGCAACTTTCAAAATAAGTTTAGACATGATGCATGGAAGCAAAAGCTAGCCTAGAGCACTACCATACTAGGGATGTGACAGCCGCAATTAGGCCAGCCCAAAAGTGTGAGTCGCCAAGTTTCCAATATGCCTGAGTCACCGCCTTTTGGCCTAATACTTGTTGCGCAACATGGTTTGCCAAACACCATCCTCAGTAAGAAGTTTGAACAACCATTTACTGAGTAGGGTCTCATTCTTGACATGCAGGTTATGAATACCAAGGCCATCTTGGTCTTTCGACCTACAAACCACGCTCCATTTGGCCAACATGTATTTTTCTTTTCACCGTCTATTTGCCAAAAGAATTTGGATCTAAAATAGCCTAGTCTTTGTAGGACCTCTTTTGAGAGTTGGAAGAAAAGAAGCATATTGGGAATCTTGATCTTATATTTGTTTACAGAGGGAGTGCATGAACAGTAGACTGTTTCACAGACTTTAAATTTGTCTTTTTTTCCGAGAGCTACTCAAATGTCTAAATGAGCTCAAGTTTGGAGCAGATCTCACGCACTTAAGCATTTTCCATGAAAAAAAACAGATTTTTTGAATTTGTTTACTTTCTTTTTTGAATTTTCTCTTCACCGCAGACGAGCTTAGGAGCCAAATAGCTGCGCTGGTTTACGGCAAACTATCCAGTTCCCTCTGTAAAAGAATTAGTCCATCTGTAAATCTTGAATTATTCTTGGGGATACATTAACCATCTTTTCTGATATTTCTTTGCAGCAAGTTCTGGTGACCCCGGTACATTGTGTTTCCTTTTTTTTTAAATTGAAGGCTGCCCGATCCTAGCAAGCTATACTACTCTGACTGGGGAGGCCCATCACCAGGCCACTGGCCTTGGCAAGCTAATCGAGAAGGAAAGGAAAAGACGAGACGGGGGCAGCAACCAGCCAGCCAGCAAGCGGCAATAAATTTGGTTTTGATGGCATCAGTGCCATAAATTGGCGCCTTCCTGTTAGCTGGGCGTCCATACTGTGTGCATCAATGGTGCACTGTCCCCCCTCCTCCCAATTATTAGCGCCGTTCCATCCTTCTTTTCCCTTGATGAGAAAAAAAAAGGGCCATCGGTTCCAGTTGTCACAGCGATCAAGACAACACTGCGTTCCATTTCTTGTTCAATTTCTGATTGAGGACGTGAGTCACCTCCGTCGAATTCATTGCCAAAGACACAAAACAGCTACGAATTCGAAGTTAATGAGCAGGTTGCAGGCCTCCGCAGATGCCTGTAGGAGTGTACTCGCGCTGCTCCCGTCGACGTCGTAGCTCAGCTAGGCGCCCGAGCCGTCCAGAGCATCAATGCGCGTCCTGAACATCGTACTCCCTCCGTTTTTAAATAATTGTCTTTCTAATCAATAAATGACTACATACAAAGCAAAATGAATGAATCTATACTTTAAAACATGTCTACATACATCCGTATGTTTAGTTCATTTAAGATGGCTAGAAAGACAAATATTTAGGAACGGAGGGAGTAAATGGCATGCATGCATGGCCCGGCGTCACCTCACCGCCCCCTTGTAAACCGCGACGGAACGCAGCTGGCTGTGATCAGACGAGACGCGCACGCGACGACGCAGGATCAGACGGTATATGCGTGTACGTTACGGGCGGCGCAGGAAGATTTTAACCGGCCACCTGCGATGGATGGACGAGAGCCGTTATGCCTCGCCTTCTTCTCGACCCTACCCTACAGGCGCGCATTGGTTCCGGGCCTGCGCCACATGAACCCACCCACGACGGCGACGCGCTGGGTCAGCACGCTGTAGGGAGGTCAAATGGTAGTACTCCCATACGCTGTAACGGAGTAGTAGTACCACCACACCGCACAGGCGAATACTCGGCGGCCCGCCGCTACAGTACAGACACGCCCGGCATCGGCATCGGCATGCATGCAATGCAAACACAGCGCGATGCAGCAACGGTAAAGTGCACGCTCTGCGGCTCGTCCAGGCGTCGCCTGACCCCCCTGCGGCCGGCTCCGACGAGAGCCTTTTCTTCTTTGTTGGAAGGATTCTGGAGCTGAAGGCAACCGCGGCCGCCGTACCGGGGCACGGTTCGTGCTGCTGCGGCGGCTGTCTGCGGCCATGCACCGGCCAGACAGACAGCGACTTGAGTTTTGATCTAACTCGGTGCGCTTCGACGTTAATCGCGTAACCGAAGCAACGTAGCGGTCCCAAATTCGCTTTGGGGCAGACGGGACCGGTCTCATGCAGCAGCACTGCTCACGTCACATTCCCGAAGGAAGGACGAGGAGGAGCAAGCAGAGTAAAACTTGACTCCCATTTTAACTTGCATCATACTACTATCACGATACTGTTTCCCTCTGTAATATAGCGGGCAGCAGTAAACATATATACTCCAACCAAAAGCATGGATTAACGATGCAAACCAGGACGATGGATCGACGACAGTAATAATTACCAAGTTTAGGATGTAATAATTGCCACCTCACAATCCTTCCCTAGAGGCACGCAGTGTCCACCTCATCATTGGGGGGTAAAGATAAAGCCAGCCAGATCGACCACCAACTGCCATATCCAGGGAAGTATAACCATCTCCGACTCCGAGCAACCGGGCAAGCCACCTAACCACTGCATGAACAAAAAGCTAAGGTGTCCCTACCAGAATGCAGCTTGCCCAGGAGCCCCTAACCAACCGACGCATGCCAAAAACTAAACAGAAAGGGATGTGATGTGCACAGGAGGCAGCTAATTACAAAATCTGACAACAAGGACAAGCTGGTTTGCGCTTCACTCAAAGTCATTTTATCTCTAAAAGCTTGATGATGCCCTCCTCCAGTGCTGCTTCAGTTTCCAGGACGTCCTCACGCGCCTCTTCACCCTTGGCCGCATCATCATCAGCCCCAGACTGGCTTGCTGGGGTAGCAGTGCTGCATTCACTGGTAGAAGTAGAAGTAGAACTAGCAGCAGCAGCAACAGAACCAGCAGCAGCGCATGGGACTACTTCACTGGTGACCACCTCTGAAGCTTCCTTGACTTGAGCTGGAGCCTCGATCTTAACCGGAGGCCCAGTCGCCACCGGTGGTGCGTCCTTACCTTCTGACAATGGTTCCTTTGCTGGCTGGGACTGCACATCCTTCATCTGAATGGGCATCACAGACGACGACATCGATCCCTTAAACAGCTGGTGTTGTGCATCCTTCACCTGAACAGGCATCACAGATGATGGCGCATCCTTCACCTGAACAGGCATCACAGATGATGGCGATGCCTTGGTTGGCCTCTGCTGTGCATCCTTCACCTGAACAGGGATCGCAGACGACATCGATTCCCTTATTGGCTTGTGTTGCACATCCTTCATCTGAACAGACATCACAGGTCTTGGACGCTGCGCAGGACCCGAGGGAGCAAAGTGTGGAGAAGCTGGCCTGATGCGAACTGGGGACGCCATCCGGACTGACGGTGGGTTGCTCAGGAGAGGAGGAAGCTGCTGTGTGCGTCCACTTGGAGGTGGGAGAGGTGGAGCAGAGAACACAGGGATAGAGCTCCTGACTGTGACCGGAGGAGCCATACTATGGCAAGGCATACGGTAGTGCCCAACTGGGACATAAGGGGCTGCTTCTGCGGCCGGGAACCTCGACCTTGAATTAGAGCTTTCAATGGGCCAGAACGGTGACTGTGATGCTCCATCAGCCGCGGCTGGTGACTCTGGTCTGGATCTTGAAGTAGACTTTGGCCGGAATAGAGGAAGAATCTTCGAGTAACTGGACTGAGAGGATTGACCAAAACAAGGCTTCCTCTCTGGTTGCATGGGAAATTTCTTGGGAAATGGTGAAGCATTGGGATTATTGGCCATCGCTATCTTTTCCTTGGTGCGGTAGTTGAGAAGGGCTCGGGCAATCCTGATCTGCTCCTGCTCATCATTGTTCTCCGGTTCATTGGTCGTATTCGCCTCCTCACGTGCCACTGTTTCAGAGAGGGAAATAACATGAGCGAAGTGCTGCTGTGTAATACTGTAATGACAATGTTACACAGCAGATATTGACAAACATATTTTACAGATGCTGTAAGGAGATCAAAATAAAATCAAGCTGGCATGAGAGACACCTCAGTTAATGGTCCATTTAGCCAGTACAAGAAAGCTCTGCTAAGTGAAATGGTATATCAAATGCACCTTAGCTAGATTAGAACTTAAGAGGAATGGGTCATTCGCATGCTAGACCTAAAAATAATAATTTAGGATCACAAAAGTTTCCTTTCTTTTAGGTGAATAATGTGGTTGTAGAAACTACAAAAAAGGAATGACACTATTCTTTGTTTAATGAACAATGCATTGCAATGAATAAACAATAAGAACATACTAGTAATACTCACATTGTTTCAACGAAGCCCAGGCTGCAGAAGCAGCATTTTTTTCAGCTTGCTTCTTATTCTTAGCATGATCACCTGTAAAGGTGATCCCCGCTAACTCTACTGTGCATGTGAAAACTGGCAGATGGCCAAGGCCAGACCGCTCTGTTGTATATGAAGGCAACGGTGCCCCAACTCTCTGGGCTACTTCCTGTAGAAGGTTTTTGTAAACCCCTGTTTCATCCTGTTTAACATAAATGTACCACCAGAAGTAAGTAATGTAACAGATTATGGAGTAAAAGTTGTGGATACATGACACTACTTGCAAGATCAAAGAGAAATCACGTTAACAGGTTAATGATTAAGAGACAATGATCAGCTATTTCCCTTTCATGAACAGAAGCAATAATATCAAACAAAGAAGGAAGGCTTTCAGAATTAAAAAGGAAGATGACTTCTGAATTAAGACAATGCTGGTATATCGAATACTTCAACAGCAATGATTACCGTTTATAAAAGTTTTAATAGGAAGTGGTCGTTGAGTTATCTATGGCTATTGGCTAATTAGAAAGGTACTCCCTCTGTCCGAAAATACTGGTCATCAAAATTGATAGAAAGAGATGTATCTAGAACTAAAATACATCTAGATACATCCCCTTTTATCCATTTTGATGACAAGTATTTCCGGACGGAGGGAGTAGTTAACATGATGGAACATCTGCTTTAGCAAAACTGATTAATCTAACCAAGGAACATGATTAGTTTCCAAAACTACATAGATTATTCTTCGTCTTCTAATGCAAATGGACAGATTTAGAGGCAAGTTAAAAAAAATAGACAGATTCAGGATACAAACCATCTGATAATAAAAGAAACAATTGTCACAGATTAGTATTTGAACAAGTACTGATATAAATAGTAGCATTCCAGTCAGCATCTAAAAGACCTGAGGGTGGAGGTACTTGACCACGAAGTTCACTTAGACTAAGGAGTCAGAGTCACTTGAACTGTACAAATCTACAAATATAACATCAATGGACCTTAAGAGGATTTTTCTAAAGAAATTGTAAACAGTAGCATTTTTAACTGTGTAGAAACAATGGCTCAATACTCGGCTGCAACTACCCTATCCTATTTACCATCGCTTTCGGAGTTTAAAGTTTTTGTGAAAGTTTTCACATTTTTTAATGTTTTTATTTTCAATTGATGTCATAACCCTTTCTGCAACAAATATTGTTTAACACTCATGAATCGGTGGAATACTAATGCCAATTTCTTTCATAGTTTGGTCCAAACTCTGAAAGGTCAAAACCCTAAATGCAGTCAACAATGAAGACCTGCCTAACATTTGACCAGCAGTATTTCCAAATGACAGTAAACGCAAAGGGATCCAATTCACCAGAACCAGACCCCCTCTGCCAACCAAATCCATAACTATCATTTGCAAGAACTTTGGTCAGAAATATCATGACCTTGTTTAGGCAATTGGGAACAAGCTAGTCTCGAACCAAATCACCAAATTCCACGGAGCAATCTCCCTGTGTAGGAACGCGTCGGCGGTCGCACTCAGCCCGCACCAGGATCCTGCCTGCCTAAAAGGCAGGGGGGCAAAGCGACGGCAGCCCGCACTAGCACCAGCAGCGACACCCACCCACGCCGTCCTTCCCTCCCTCCCAGAGATGAGACACAAAGAAGGAACCAAAGCACCCCGCACTAGGCAACGGCGGCGCACCCATGGCTAGCCCGAGTTGACCGCACGCACTCGGCGACACCAACGCCAACGCCGTAGTGGCCCGGCAGCACACACAGAATGGCACCACCATCCATCCATCCAACCCCCTCGTTGTGGGCTGCGCTGCGTGGGGGCCTGCCTGCCACTAAACCCCCGGGCCCATCCGCATTGACCTGCGACGCCGGGTTAGGTGCGGGCGGCCTCCCATTCAATCCCGCCCACCCACCCCCACGCCCCTCGCCATTAATACACACCACTGTGAAGACCGAAACCTAATCTACGCCCACCCCCACGATAAAAAAGTTTTGATCGCCACTGATCTCTCTCATCTCCCTACACGGCCGCTAATCCCAGTCCAAAGCCACACACGTCCTGTTCGCTGTCAGGTCAAACGAGCACATGTGTAGCCGTGTACCCGTCACTTTTCTTATTGTTAGTCGTAGCAGTATAACGTGTTCCCATGGCATCTTCCCACCGCGCGTACCGGGAAGGCTACTAGTAGTCTTTACTACAACTCGGCTTCCGCTCCGGGTCAGGTTCATACGGCGGGGTTTTACTCGCCCCCCATCAATGCGACATTATTACTGGCCGGGTTTAGTTAATGTTAATCAGGGCTTACGAAGACTTTCTCGCGAGGGGCTGACGAATCCGGTGGAAAATCGTGGGAGTTGCGGCCTGCCAGGACCCGAGCGCCAACTCCTATGAGGGCTAGATTGAAAATTATTTGGTGGGGATCCGTCGCCGTTACGTCGCGAGAGCACATTTAACGACGGATTAAAGAAATGGGGATCGATGGGCGGCTTGTCGTAGCACGAATAATTAAGTCACTTAATTGCGTCTATTAGTACTGAATTATTACGTAAGTGGGAGCTATCTTTTTTTTTGAAATTTACTCCACTGTGCGAGTGAGAGAACAGATTACTTTTGTTAAATAGATGAATTTGGAAAATAGTAACTGAACTAGAGGGTGCTTGGATATGTTTTAGTCCCATGACTAAAAGTAGTGGGACTAAAACTTACTAAATTTCACCCACGCCGGACACAAATACTAAATAGACTAAAATGAGTTGATGAGATTTATTATCCTCTAAACCCTCCAATCCCGAACTCGCATGTGTTAAAGGAGAAGAGTTAAATGAGGAGAGAGAGGATTAATTCACATTTTAGTAGGGTTCAATTTTTTAGACTCGAGACTAGTTCTAGCCTTTTAGTCAGGAGTGATTCGAACTTTAGCCTCTAAAAGAGACGAGTTTTAGTCAGACTAAAAATAGTCCCTTCATCAATTCATCAAGCATGGCCCTAGTACTTCATCGGCAACTTTTTCTGGGGGGATCCTCCTTTTGGGAAAGGAAAAATACGCTGAAGTTTTTGACGCGGAACTTTTCGTGCTGACTGCTTGCTCCGAGTTTGGTCATGCCGCTGACGAAGCCCCAGGCCCCCAGTTCCAAACGAGACAAAACCTAGAAGCCACGACTAAGCAGCGAATCTGATCGAACTAAAAAGACCAAGGTAAACCATGTATTCGTGCAAGATTTCTCCGTAATCCCCTGCATTCCCATGTGCGGAACTCATAAGCTAGTACTAGTACATGGCTAATCACCCACGCGAATTGCAAAATGAGTTGTGAGAACAATGGCGGCAGTACTAATTGTATGAGAGGGATCGGCTAAATCCCTCGCTGGAGAAGCTCCCTTAAATTCAACCACGAACAGATGCTAGCGAGCAAAGATAAACTCGAGAAACACCCAGAATAAATCAGAGCAAGAGAAACAGCTAGTAGAAGCTATATGAGGGAGGGTGGGAGCGTTGGGAAGAGGCGGGGAGGGGGGTCGTACCAGGATGCGGGCGGCTAGGGAGTAAGAGGGGCCGCGCCGGGCGAGCGCGGCGAGGGCGACCTCGGCGGCAGCATGCTCGGCCTGCCGGAGCGTCGTGAAGAACCCGGGGCTCTCGAATTGCTCGCCGTTGAAGATGACCGCAGCTTTGAACCGCGGCGCGTGGTCCGGCCCCTCCCGCAGGCACGTGTACGCCGGCAGGTTGAAGCAGCTCCGCTGCGCCAGCTCCTGAAGCTGGTTCTTATACATCGCCGCGGACCGGCACTCCTACCTGCCCGGCCACCGCTCCCTTGGATCCCACCGCCGCTTCTAATGCCGGCCGCCGTGGCCGGAGATGGCTACAGCGAGAGATCTACCCAGAGGCAGAGGTGGAGGTGGAGGAGGAGGGGAGAAGTGTGGAGTGCTAGGAACGGAGAGGGGAGCCGATTTATATTTATTTCTTTGGCTTTATTTTTGAGATGGGTTTAATGCTAGTGCCCTGCAGTTATTAGCTTGGCTGGACCGGGAGGATGACAGCAGGACCCAGAACATCCTGCGCCTTTTTTTATTTTCTGAACTTAAGGCTGGAAGATCTGCAAATTCAAATAAACTATTAAATGCTACGTATTTTTCTGAACTTAGAGCTGGAAGAACGGCAAATTCGTATATACTATTAAATGTCGCTGGTTAATAGCACGGAGTTAAACTAAATCAGCGATATTTAAGATGAACAGGAGGAAGTAGTATCAATTTTTTTTTTTGAGGGGAAGTAGTATCAATTATCTTGTCACATTATTATTTTGATCTAGAAACTAAAAAAAATGGTTGTTCAGTCATACTATTTTTCATAAGCAAGTATATTTGTTGTTATTTTTTATTTCATACTATATAGTTTAGAAACACTAATTGTTTAATGGGAATATGTCATTCTTGAGGCGAGAGAGAGGGTCGACCGGCGGCACATCAACTTTCATGTCACGTGGCAAGTTCTTTCTTTCCGAAATATAAAAATGTGCAGGATGTCATGGGTCCTGCTGTCATCCTCCCGGTCCAGCCAAGCTAATAACTGCAGCGCTGAACTTACGGCTGAAAAAACGGCAAATTTGAACAAACTATTAAATGCTATTTTCCTGAACTTAGGGCTGAAAGATCGGCAAATTCGAACATACTATTAAATGTCGCTGATTAATAGTACAAAGTTGAACTAATTCGGCGATGTTTAAGGTGAACCGGAGGAAGTATCAATTATCTTGCCACATTATCATTTTGATGTAGAAACTAAAAAAGTGGTTGTTCATTCATACTATTTCTCATAAGCAGGTATATTTGTAGTTATTTTTCTTTAATAACTATAAATAGTTTTGAAACGCTAATTGTTTAATGGGAATATGTCATTCTTGAGGCGAGAGAGAGGCACAACAACTTTCATGTCACGTGGGAAGTTCTTTCTTTTACTTTCTAATTTGGAGAAGTTTAACGATGATGCCTTGCGGACTGTGGTTACTAGCCTGGTTGGCCCAAAAGTATGACAAGGCAAACCATGAGGCTCGTCATCTTTCTTGTTATAAATTTAAACATGGAAGATGGGCAAATTCACAATCATGATTTGTCCTATAATAACATTGTTGATTCTAGAGATTGAAAAATAACATGATAACATAATTTTGTTGGTGTGATAACATCTTTTCATAAACAACTAACATGCTAGAATGATGGATATTTATTTTTCTCTCTACTAACTATAAATGGCTTAAACCCTTGTTGACATATGGGAATGTATAGTCATTTGTGTCGGAAAGTGAGGCAATGCATATTTTTCTTTACCTTTATTTTTTCGAGAGGTCTAAGGTTGGTGCTCTATAATTGCTAGCTTTTTTGGACTTAGGGGAGGGGTATAGCAGGGACCTAGTACACGGTCATTTTTATTGTTCTGATTTTAGAGATGGGAGATAGGCAAACTTAGGTTTATATTTTTATTATTCTCATTTTAGTATTTGAAAATATAAGAAATGACGATAGATTTGGAGAAGCAATACATGTGTTTGAATGTTGGATATTTATTTATTTTCCCATGGTAACCATAAATGTATTAAAAAGCTTATTGCTAGATTGAAATATTGAGACATTCTTTGAGTGAGAGAGCGTTGTGCAGGAGCACATCCACACGTCAAGCCAATATATATTTTTGTTTGCCTTTATATTCTGGAGTAACAGAGTTGTTACTAGCTTGTCTTGACTGGACCGAGAAGATCACAGCAAAAACCCATGAGTCCCTGATTTTATTGTTTTTAATTAAGATATTGGAGCTGGGGAATTTGAATTCATCCCACAACAATATTAATAATTTTTATTTTAGAAAAGCAAAATAACAAAATATTTGTTCTTTCTACGGTAGAGATAGCATCCTTTTAAAACGCAACAAAAGGATTTGAATGCTAGATATTTTATTTTATTTGGTAACGTTAAATGGTTTATAAACATCTATTTCCAGATGGGAGTATTGAGTTATTTTTTGATGTAGATATGGAATAAATATTCGATGATAAATATTTTTATAAACGTAGGATATTTTATTTTATTAGTTAACATTAAATGGATATAACATCTATTGCCAGATGGATAATGCCAAAGTGGCAAGATGATAACCCACAAGTATAGGGGATTGCAACAGTTTTCGAGGGTAGAGTATTCAACCCAAATTTATTTATTCGACACAAGGGGAGCCAAAGAATATTCTCAAGTATTAGCAGTTGAGTTGTCAATTCAACCACACCTGAAAGACTTAATATCTGCAGCAAAGTATTTAGTAGCAAAGTAGTATGAAAGTAACGGTAACGGTGGCAAAAGTAACAGTATCAGTTTTGTAGCAATCATAACAATGGCAATGGAAAAGTAGCTTAGCAAAGATCAATATGAAACGAACTCGTAGGCAATGGATCAGTGATAAACAATTATGTCGGATGGCATTCATCATGCAACAGTTATAACATAGGGTGACACAAAACTAGCTTCAATTCATCAATATAATGTAGGCATGTATCCCGAATATAGTCATACGTGCACTACTGCAGGATGCTGCTAACGCGACACTACGACCAGAGACCCTTCGAGAAACTGTGTGCAATGCAATAATCGCAAATGGTGCTTTATGAAAACCGTCAGAAATATGTAAAACGTTTGCGATGAAGGATGCATCAAACACAGTTCCGATTTTAGTTGCGTGTGCGATGAAGGGCATATGGTTCAGTTTAATTAACTGTTTGCGATGAGGAGGAACAAAAGAAACGGGCGGCCAGATGAAGGCGTGTGCGATACACAGCATACGGTTTACTCGGATGAACTGTTTGTGATTAGGCAACACAAAAGAAACGGTCAGCCAGATCAAGGTGTGTGCGATATACGGCATGCAGTTCACTCGGATGAACTGTTTGCGTTGAGACATGAGAACACAAACGGTTCAACTTAACAAGATGTGTGTGATACGCGGCAAACAGGTCTGTAATCAGAAATGTGTGTGAAGACCGATAATAACATAAACGGTTGCTGCTAATAAGACGTGTGTGTTATGCAATGGGATTGCATACAGAACAACAGTAACAATAACAACAACAACAACAATAAATATATATATATATATATATATATATATGAATGATAGGACAGCACTATTCTGATCCTGGATCAGAATAGTTATTTGGATCACGGCGTGCTATATAGGCCCGATGAGTGTTTCCTCGATCCAGAAAAATAAACGTTGCGAACGGCCCATGAGTCGCCCGCGATCTTCCCTATCCCCTCCGGCCTCCTACCGCGACACGGCCACCACCCTGCCACCGCGACGCCGCCGCCGGCCTCCCACCGCGCCGCCGCCGCTGCCGGCCTCCCATCGCGACGGCGCCGCCGGCCTCCCACCGCGACGCGGCCGCCGGCTTGCCACCGCTACGCTGATGCCGGCCTCCTTCCGCAGCGCCGCCCGTCCCAACCATGCGCTCCGCCGCGTCCAGGACCTGTACATCACCGCCACACGAGCCCCAGCACGCGCCATCGCCGGTACACGGCTTGCCAAAGCGCGACGCTGGCCATAGACGCCGTTGGGCTGCCATTTTTCCATGGATCAGGGGTCATCCCGCCGTTGCTGGCTTCCCTAGCGTCGCCATCGTCGCCTTGTCCCGTCGCACCTTGCTCCATACCGACCATCCTTCGGGTGCCCCGGCCAACTACATCCTTGTTGCGCCGCTGCCGCGACACTCTCCAGCCAGATTCCTCACCCGCAAAAGCCCCGATTACTGTCGTCGGACAGAGAAGTTCAGATACAAAAAATGTACAGAAAGTTTAGCGAGATAGAGAGGCTGTTTGATTTTCTGCACGACACCTGTTTGCTCTTATGCCCAAGCAAAGAAAATGTTCAAAAATCCAGATTCATGAAGTACGATGTATGTGGGACTTCTTCTGAGCTTGCACTGTTAAAAGTGCTTCCAAACTTTCAAACTTGATGATACAGCCGCATCCTCGACGTTCAGTTTTCGAAGGTACTGAAGTTCAGAGGCAATGTGGAATAAGGTTCAGAGATGTATTTTTCAGAGGTTATTTTCACTGTTTTTCATTTCTTAGCTCCTCCATAATTTATTAAAGAATAGGGCATGTTTTCTCATGGAATCGGGTCGCAACAAAGCGGGCAGCAAGTGCCATGTTGTTAATTTGGTCAGGTGTCCAGACACTATTTTATACCTGTTGATGATGAGTAGCGTCATGCTGCAATAGTGACAGTACTGTATCCACAAGACCCCAAGTTTGATTTATCGTATCTGTACCTGCATCGTTGGCTCGTGAAAACTAAATAATTGTCGTCACAAACCAAAGAGACGTGCAAATTTTGCGACAGCAGGGTCGTTCTGATAATCCAAAACCTGGGAGTCTCCAAACTAAGCCCATGCCATGCTGCTCTCTATGGTAGCATAGGCAGTCTCGCAGAACCAAAATGCAAGCAACATACCAGATCGAACCAGCGGCATTTCAATCATTCTGTTTAAATCGCGCTTCACATCTCAGCATTGATCATCGACGTTGCATCAAGTTTCACAGGCGTTTTCTTTTGTAAAGATGTCAGCAGTCGACGCGCGCGGTACTCCAGGAGAGCTGAGTTGCACGGGAGGACACGGCCCATGGAACAAGGAATGTACAGTACTATTAATTCGTAATAACAAGGAGGAAAATAAGATGGTGCGGAACAATTCGGCACAATTTCTTACAACATTCAGCTCAAATTCAGAACAAGTCATCATCAGGCACAGTAGGAAGCACGACTCACTGGACCATGGCATCAGAGCTCCCGGCCGCGAGAATGTCGAGGTGCGAGTTCTGGGGTCCATCTCCTCATGCCACAGTGGCAGCTTGTCACCTAGATGGAAGCTCCTCTTCACGCCCTCCTCGTTTATCTGAGCAATACTCTCAAATCAATACGGTCAAGCAAAACAAACAAGATTTTTCACCCGTATCTAAAAAATACCTCAAAGTTCAAATTAAAAAGTGGAGCAGTACGCTATTTATTACAAACTTAGAATGTTTTTTGTTACTAAAATAAATAAAACCATGAAGTCCAAATTTACGAAATCGAGTAGGTTAGTGCCTAATATTAAAAGCAAAAAACAAGCGACCATTTCTTAAAGATAAAAAAGAGGTTGATGCGAAGTTCATATCCTCTGCCACGGATAGTTCAATATGTTCTCTTATGGCAAAACACACACATTGGGTATCCAAAAATAAAGAGGCGAACATACAAAAAAATCCATGAAGTTTAATTTTTAAAAATAGAGAAGTCTGAAGTTCATTAAAAAAAGAAAAAATTGTTTCTAAAAATAAAATAAAACATTCAGGTTTAAATACCACAAGAGTTAGATGTTCACTAAAATACTCCTAGCAAAAATAAAAACTAGGTCCCTAAAAAAACTAGGAAGTCCAATTTTAAATAATAGAATAGTTTGATCTATATTAAAACCTTGGATTTTTTCCGTTATTAAAAGAATAAAACCAAGAAGTCCAAACTAAAATAACGGAGTAGTTCAATATATATAAATAACTTAGATTTTCCTCATTACTAAAACAATAAACCCAAGAGGTTAAATTTATAATAGTAGTGAGTTGATGTTTTTCACAAAACTCGGATTTCTCCCATTACTAAAGAATAAACGAAGAAGTTCAATTTATAATTATAGAGTAGTTCAAAATTCAAATAACTTGGTTTAGCCGTTTAGAAATGACATCGAAAATGCGAAGTCGGTTGTTCGGTTTGTGAAATTTTATAATTTTCCAGATTACTCTTTAACCAAGCGAATTAGAGAAAACTTTCAACATGTGGAAAGAGCGGTTTTGCAGCAGGTTCCAATGCCATATTATTGGCCTCATTCCGATAATGGTTTAGAAATGCGACCAAAAGTACGATTCACGTTTTTTGTATCAAGAAAAAACGATTTTCAAAACTGCTCTTAAACCGCTTATATTTTGCCAAATATTTAAATTGGGTCATGATACTCATGTCCATAGCTTTCCAACGGTATATCGTGTTGGGGAACGTAGTAATTTCAATAAAATTCCTACGCACACGCAAGATCATGGTGATGTATAGCAACGAGAGGGGAGAGTGTTGTCCACGTACCCTCGTAGACCGAAAGCGGAAGCGTTAGCACAACGCGGTTATGTAGTCGTACGTCTTCACGATCCGACCGATCAAGTACCGAACGTACGACACCTCCGAGTTCAAAGACACGCTCAGCCCGATGACGCCCCTCGAACTCCGATCCAAATTGAGTGTTGAGGGAGAGTTTCACAAGACGACGGCGCAGGACGACGATGTTGATGTTCTATCGACGCAGGCTTCGCCTAAGCACCGCCACAAGAATATCGAGGTGGATTATGGTGGAGGGCGGCACCGCACACGGCTAAGAGATCAATGATCAATTGTTGTGTCTTCGGGTGCCCCCGCCTCAGATATAAAGGAGCAAGGGGAGAGGTGCGGCCACCTTGGGCGCGCCAGAGGAGTCCTACTCCCATCGGGAGTAGGATTCCCCTTTCCTAGTTGGATTAGGACTTGGGAGGGGAAGGAGTGGAGGAGAAGGAAGGAAGGGCGCCTCCTCTCCTTGTCCTATTTGGACTAGGGGGAGGGAGAAGGCCAGCCCCTTGCCTCCTCTCCTTTCTTCCACCTAGGCCCACTAAGGCCCACTAAGTTACCGGGGTTCGGTAACCTCCCAGATCTCGGTAAAATCCCGATTTCACCCTAACACTTCTGATATCCAAACATAGGCTTCCAATATATCAATCTCCATGTCTCGACCATTTCGAGACTCCTCGTCATGTCCGTGATCACATCCGGGAATCCGAACAACCTTCGGTACATCAAAACATATAAACTCATAATATAACCGTCATCGAACTTTAAGCGTGCGGACCCTACGGGTTCGAGAACTATGTAGACATGACCGAGACACGTCCAATAGCCGAACCTGGATGCTCATATTGGCTCCTACATATTCTACGAAGATCTTTATCGGTCAGACTGCATAACAACATACATTGTTCCCTTTGTCATCGGTATGTTACTTGCCTGAGATTCGATCGTCGGTATCTCAATACCTAGTTTAATCTCGTTACCGGCAAGTCTCTTTACTCGTTCCGTAATACATCATCCCGCAACTAACTCATTGGTTGCCATGCTTGCAATGCTTAAGTGATGTGTATTACCGAGAGGGCCCAGAGATACCTCTCCCACAATCGGAGTGACAAATCCTAATCTCGAGATACGCCAACCCAACATGTACCTTCGGAGACACCTGTAGAGCACCTTTATAATCACCCGATTCACGTTGTGACGCTTTGGTAGCACACAAAGTGTTCCTCCCAGAACGGGAGTTGCATAATCTCATAGTCATAGGAACATGTATAAGTCATGAAGAAAGCAATAGCAACATACTAAACGATTGTGTGCTAAGCTAACGGAATGGGTCATGTCAATCACATCATTCTCCTAATGATGTGATCCCGTTAATCAAATGAGAACTCATGTCTATGGTTAGGAAACATAACCATCTTTGATCAACGAGCTAGTCAAGTAGAGGCATACTAGTGACACTCTAATTTTCTATGTATTCACACATGTATTATGTTTTCGGTTAATACAATTCTAGCATGAATAATAAACATTTATCATGATATAAGGAAATAAATAATAACTTTATTATTGCCTCTAGGGCATATTTCCTTGATCTCCCATTTGCACTAGAGTCAATAATCTAGATTACACAGTAATGATTCTAACACCCATGGAGCCTTGGTGTTGATCATGTTTTGCTCGTGGAAGAGGCTTAGTCAACGGGTCTGCAACATTCAGATCCGTATGTATCTTGCAAATTTCTATGTCTCCTACTTGGACTAAATCCCGGATGGAATTGAAGCGTCTCTTGATGTGCTTAGTTCTCTTGTGAAATCTGGATTCCTTCGCCAAGGAAACTGCACCAGTATTGTCACAAAAGATTTTCATTGGACCCGATGCACTAGGTATGACACCTAGATCGGATATGAACTCCTTCATCCAGAGTCCTTCATTTGCCGCTCAAGCAGCTATGTACTCCGCTTCACATGTAGATCCCGCCATGACGCTTTGTTTAGAATCGCACTAACCGACAGCCCCACTGCTCAATGTAAACACGTATCCGGTTTGCGATTTAGAATCATCCGGATTAGTGTCAAAGCTTGCATCAACGTAACCATTTACAATGAGCTCTCTGTCACCTCCATAAAACGAGAAACATATCCTTAGTCCTTTTTAGGTACTTCAGGATGTTCTTGATCACGGCCCAAATGATCCACTCTGGATTACTTTGGTACCTCCCTGCTAGACTTATAGCAAGGCACACATCGATCTGGTACACAAAGATTGCATACATGATAGAGCCTATGGTCAAGCATAGGGAACATCTTTCATTTTTTCTCTATCTTCTGCAGTGGTCGGGCATTGAGTCTTACTCAACTTCACACCTTGTAACACATGCAAGAACCCTTTCTTTGCTTGATCCATTTTGAACTTCTTCAAAACTTTTTCAAGGTATGTGCTTTGTGAAAGTCCAATTAAGCGTCTTGATCTATCTCTATAGATCTTAATGCCCAATATGTAAGCAGCTTCACCGAGGTCTTTCATTGAAAAACTCTTATTCAAGTATCCCTTTATGCTATCCAGAATTCTATATCATTTCCAATCAAGAATATGTCATCCACATATAATATCGTAAATGCTACAGAGCTCCCACTCACTTTCTTGTAAATACAAAGCTTCTCCAAAAGTCTCAGATAAAACCAAATGCTTTGATCACACTATAAAAGCGTTTATTCCAACTCCGAGGGGCTTGCACCAGTCCATAAATGGATCACTGGAGCTTGCACACTTTGTTAGCTCCCTTTGGATCGACAAAACCTTCCGGTTGCATCATATACAACTCCTTTTCCGGAAATCCATTCAGGAATGCAGTTTTGACATCCATCTGCCAAATTTCATAATCATAAAATGCGACGATTGCTAACATGATTGGACAGACTTAAGCATCGCTACGGGTGATAAGGTCTCATCGTAGTCAATCCCTTGAACTTGTCGAAAACCTTTCGCAACAAGTCGAGCTTTGTAGACAGTAACATTACCGTCGTCCGCCTTCTTCTTGAAGATCCATTTATTCTCAATTGCTTGCCGATCATCGTGCAAGTCAACCAAAGTCCACACTTTGTTCTCATACATGGATCCCATCTCGCATTTCATGGCTTCAAGCCATTTTTTGGAATCTGGGCTCACCATCGCTTCTTCATAGTTCGTAGGTTCATCATGATCTAGTAGCATGACTTCCGGAAACAGGATTACCGTACCACTGCAGTGCGGATCTTACTCTGGTTGATCTACGAGGTTCAGTAGCAACTTGATCTGAAGTTCCATGATCATCATCATTAACTTCCTCACTAATTGGTGTAGGTGTCACAGAAACCAGTTTCTGTGATGTACTATTTTCCAATAAGGGAGTAGGTACACTTACCTCATCAAGTTCTACTTTCCTCCCACTCACTTCTTTCGAGAGAAACTCCTTATCTAGAAAGGATCCATTCTTAGCAACGAATGTCTTGCCTTCGGATCTGTGATAGAAGGTGTACCCAACAGTCTCCTTTGGGTATCCTATGAAGACACATTTCTCCGATTTGGGTTCGAGCTTATCAGGTTGAAGCTTTTTCGCATAAACATCGCAGCCCCAAACTTTAAGAAATGACAACTTTGGTTTCTTGCCAAACCACAGTTCATAAGGCGTCGTCTCAACGGATTTTGATGGTGCCCTATTTAACGTGAATGCGGCCGTCTCTAAAGCATAACCCCAAAACGATAGCGGTAAATCAGAAGAGACATCATAGATCGTGATCATATCAAGTAAAGTACGATTACGACGTTCGGACACACCATTACACCGTGGTGTTCCGGTATGGCGTGAGTTGCGTAAACTATTCCGCATTGTTTCAAATGTAGACCAAACTCGTAACTCAAATATTCTCCTCCACGATCAGATCGTAGAAACTATATTTTCTTGTTACGATGATTTTCAACTTCACTCTGAAATTCTTTGAACTTTTCAAATGTTTTCAGACTTATGTTTCATTAAGTAGATATACCCATATCTGCTTAAATCATCTGTGAAGGTGAGAAAATAACGATATCCGCCTCGAGCCTCAACATTCATCGGACCACATACATCTGTATGTATGATTTCCAACAAATCTGTTGCTCTCTCCATAGTACCGGAGAACGGTGTTTTAGTCATCTTGCCCATGAGGCACGGTTCGCAAGTACCAAGTGATTCATAATTAAGTGATTCTAAAAGTCCATCAAAGATGGAGTTTCTTCATGCTTTTACACAGATATGACCTAAACGGCAAGTACAAAAATAAGTTGCACTATCATTATCAACTCTGCATCTTTTGGCTTCAACATTATGAATATGTGTATCACTACTATCGAGATTCATCAAAATAGACCACTCTTCAAGGGTGCATGACCATAAAAGATATTACTCATATAAATAGAACAACCATTATTCTCTCGATTTAAATGAATAACCTCTCGCATCAAACAAGATCCAGATATAATGTTCATGCTCAACGCCGCAATCAATAACAATTATTGAGGTCTAAAACTAATCCCAAGGTAGATGTAGAGGTAGGGTGCCGACCGCGATCACATCGACTTTGGAACCATTTCCCACGCCAAGATCGTCACCTCGCCCTTTGCCGGTGTTCGCTTAATCCGTAGTCCCTATTTCGAGTTGCAAATATTAGCAACAAAACCAAGATCAAATACCGGGTGCTATCAAGCGCTCTAGTAAGGTACATATCAATAACATGTATATCACATATACCTTTGTTCACCTTGTCATCCTTCTTATCCGCCAAATACATGGGGGCGTTCCGCTTCCAAAGGACCGATACGCTTGCAAGAGAAGCACTCGCCAGTGCTTAGGTCCAGACTTGGGTTTCTTCTCCTGAACAGCAACTTGCTTGCTGTTCTTCTTGAAGTTCCCCTTTTTCTTCCGTTTGCCCTTCTTCTTGAAACTAGTGGTCTTATTGACCATCAACACTTGATGCTCCTTCTTGATTTCTACCTCCGCAGCCTTAAGCATTGCGAAGAGCTCGGGAATCGTCTTATCCATCCCTTGCATATTATAGTTCATCACGAAGCTCTTGTAGCTTGGTGCCGTTGATTGGAGAATTTCATCAATGACGCTTATCATCCGGAAGATTAACTCCCGGTTGAATCAAGTGATTATTATACCCGGACATCTTGAGTATATGCTCACCGATGTAATCGTTTCTCCTCCATCTTGTAGCTATAGAACTTATTGGAGACTTCATATCTCTCAATCTGGGCATTTTCTTGAAATATTAACTTCAACTCCTGGAACATCTCATATGATCCATGACGTTCGAAACGTCGTTGAAGACCCGGTTCTAAGCCGTAAAGCATGGCACACTGAACTATCGAGTAGTCATCGACTTTGCTTCGCCAGATGTTCATAACATCCGGTGTTGCTCTGCAGCAGTTCGGCACCCAGCCGGTGCTTCCAGTGACGTAATTCTTCCAGGCAGCAATGAGGATAATCCTCAAGTTATGGACCCAGTCCGTGTAATTGCTACCATCATCTTTCAACTTTGTTTTCTCAAGGAACGCATTAAAATTCAACGGAACAACAGCACGGGCCATCTATCTACAATCAAACATAGACAAGCAAGATACTATCAGGTACTAAGTTCATGATAAATTTAAGTTCGATTAATCATATTACTTATAAACTCCCACTTAGAAAGACATCCCTCTAATCCTCTAAGTGATCACGTGATCCAAATCAACTAAACCATAACCGATCATCACGTGAAATGGAGTAGTTTTCAACGGTGAACATCACTATGTTGATCATATCTACTATATGATTCACGTTCGACCTTTCGGTCTCAGTGTTCCGAGGCCATATCTGCATATGCTAGGCTCGTCAAGTTTAACCTAAGTATTCTGCGTGTGCAAAACTGGCTTGCACCCGTTGTAGATGGACGAGAGCTTATCACACCCGATCATCACGTGGTGTCCGGGCACGATTTAACTTTGGCAATGGTGCATACTCAGGGAGAACACTTTTATCTTCAAATTTAGTGAGAGATCATCTTATAATGCCACCGTCAATCAAAGCAAGATAAGATGCATAAAAGATAAACATCACATGCAATCGATATAAGTGATATGATATGGCCATCATCATCTTGTGCTTGTGATCTCCATCTCCGAAGCACCGTCATGATCACCATTGTCACCGCGCGACACCTTGATCTCCATCGTAGCATCGTTGTCGCCTCGCCAATCTTATGCTTCCACGACTATTGCTACCGCTTAGTGATAAAGTAAAGCATTACGTATGCGATTGCATTGCATACAATAAAGCGACAACCATATGGCTCTTGCCAGCTTTGATAACTCGGTTACAAAACATGATCATCTCATACAATAAAATATAGCATCACGTCTTGACCATATCACATCACAACATGCCCTGCAAAAACAAGTTAGACGTCCTCTATTTTGTTGTTGCAAGTTTTACGTGGCTCCTACGGGCTTAGCAAGAACCGTTCTTACCTACGCATCAAAACCACAACGATAGTTTGTCAAGTTGGTGATGTTTTAACCTTCGCAAGGACCGGGCATAGCCACACTTGGTTCAGCTAAAGTTGGAGAAACTGACACCCGCCAGCCACCTGTGTGCAAAGCATGTCGGTAGAACCAGTCTCGCGTAAGCGTCTGGCGTAATGTCGGTCCGGCCGCTTCATCCAACAATACCGCCGAACCAAAGTATGACATGCCGGTAAGCAAGATGACTTATATCGCCCACAACTCACTTGTGTTCTACTCGTGCATATAACATCAACGCATCAAACCAAGCTCGGATGCCACTGTTGGGGAACGTAGTAATTTCAAAAAAAATCCTACGCACACGCAAGACCATGGTGATGTATAGCAACGAGAGGGGAGAGTGTTGTCCACGTACCCTCGTAGACCGAAAGCGGAAGCGTTAGCACAAAGCGGTTGATGTAGTCGTACGTCTTCACGATCCGACCGATCAAGTACCGAACGTACGACACCTCCGGAAGTTCAAAGACACGCTCAGCCCGATGACGCCCCTCGAACTCCGATCCACCGAGTGTTGAGTGAGAGTTTCACAAGACGACACGGCGTGGTGGCGGTGTTGATGTTCTATCGACGCAGGCTTCGCCAAGCACCACTACAAAGAATATCGAGGTGGACTATGGTGGAGGGGCACCGCACGGCTAAGAGATCAATGATCAATTGTTGTGTCTGGGGTGCCCCCCGCCTCAGAGATATAAAGGAGCAAGGGGGAGAGGTGCGGCCAGCCTTGGGGCGCGCCAGGAGGAGTCGTACTCCCACCGGGAGTAGGATTCCCCCCCTTTCCTAGTTGGATTAGGACTTGGGAGGGGGAAGGAGTGGAGGAGAAGGAAGGAAGGGGGGGCGCCGCCCCCTCTCCTTGTCCTATTTGGACTAGGGGGGAGGGGCGCGCGGCCAGCCCTTGCCTCCTCTCCTCTCTTCCACCTAGGCCCACTAAGTTACCGGGGGGTTCCGGTAACCTCCCGTTACTCCGGTAAAATCTCGATTTCACCCGGAACACTTCTGATATCCAAACATAGGCTTCCAATATAACAATCTTCATGTCTCGACCATTTGTAGACTCCTTGTCATGTCCGTGATCACATCCGGACTCAACAACCTTCGTACATCAAAACATATAAACTCATAATATAACTCACATCGTAACGTTAAGCGTGCGGACCCTACGGGTTCGAGAACTATGTAGATATGACCGAGACACGTCTCCGGTCAATAACCAATAGCGTAACCTGGATGCTCATATTGGCTCCTACATATTCTACGAAGATCTTTATCGGTCAGACGCATAACAACATACGTTGTTCCCTTTGTCATCGGTATGTTACTTGCCCAAGATTCGATCGTCGGTATCTCAATGCCTAGTTTAATCTCGTTACCGGCAAGTCTCTTTACCCGTTCTGTAATACATCATCCCGCAACTAACTCATTGGTTGCAATGCTTAAGTGATGTGTATTACTGAGAGGGCCCAGAGATACCTCTCCGACAATCGGAGTGACAAATCCTAATCTCAAAATACGCCAACCCAACATGTACCTTCGGAGACACCTGTAGAGCACCTTTATAATCACCCAGATTACGTTGTGACGCTTGGTAGCACACAAAGTGTTCCTCCCAGAACGGAGTTGCATAATCTCATAGTCATAGGAACATGTATAAGTCATGAAGAAATTAATAGCATCATACTAAACGATTGTGTGCTAAGATAACGTAATGGGTCATGTCAATCACATCATTCTCCTAATGATGTGATCCCGATAATCATATGACAACTCATGTCTATGGTTAGGAAACATAACCATCTTTGATCAACGAGCTAGTCAAGTAGAGGCATACTAGTGACACTGCTTGTCTATGTATTCACACATGTATTATGTTTCCGGTTAATACAATTCTAGCATGAATAATAAACATTTATCATGATATAAGAAAATAAATAATAACTTTATTATTGCCTCTAGGGCATATTTTCTTCATATCGCAAGCCTCATTTGGGCAATGTTGGCTGAAGTTCAACCTAGTACCGGGGGAAGTTCAGGTCGAACAACTCAGGCAGTAAAATAAACTCTAGAAGTTCACAAAACCCCGAGAAGCCATCAAGTTAAAAGACAAAACAATAGACATTTTTTCCGTCTCTCAAACTAAACCAAGAAGTTCAAATTTAAGATACATAGCAGGTCAATGTTTATAAGAAAATCAGAAAATTTTGTATCTAAAGAAAAAAAAGTTCAAACTAACATAACACATGACTTTGATGCTATTTTTTTTATAAAAAGAACATTGGTTTATGGTTTCAAAAAATGAAGAAAAAGTATTTCAAATAAACCAAGAAGTCCAAATTATAAAAAAAGAGAAGTTCAACATTTATAAAAAACACAAGTTTTCTTCGTTACTAAAGAATAAAATTAAAGAAGTTAAAATTAAAATAAAAGGAGTAGTTTGTTGTTTACAGAAAACTCAAATTCTTTCCATTTCTAGGAAAAATAAAAGAATGAGGTTCAATTTTAAAAAAATGGTTGATACTTATTTGAAAACAGATTTTTTCTAAGAAAAAGACTAAGAAGGTCAATTCGAAATAACATAGAAGTTCGAAGAATATAAAAAACTCAGATTTGTTGCAGGAAGTTCACGTGCACCCTCGTGCATGGTTCAGAATTTATATTGCGGGACGTTCGACCTCCAATTACATGTTTTATAATGGCAAAAACTGATGTTCGACCTTCAATTGCATGTAATTCAACATACACACAAAAATGTGACAGAAGTTCGTAGTGAAAAAACGAGAAGTTCAAGTACTGCAAGGAATGCATTTTAGGTGAGAATAAAAAGTATAGAAAAATAAAAGCTTAAAAAGTTTGTTCAAAGAAGTTCAAGTGCTCTGTCCGGGGAAGTTCAAAAATTCTTCCGAGAGAGGTTCACCTTGTATTTCCATGTTCAAAAACACAAAAAGAAATTATTTTTTACGTTTTAAAATAATTCTCTCAATCCACAAAGAAGATAAGTTATTATTTGGGAGCAATTTGATTTCAAAAAGAAAATAAATAATTCAAATTATAAAAATGGAAAATTTTCATGTACTACATGGTATGTGTTTAATACGAGAAAATTGAATTAAAAGTCAATGTCCAATTTTGTTGTTGTTATAAGTTCAAGTATTCGGTCGAAGAAAGTTAAAAAAATTATTGCGAGAAAGGTTTGTTCAAAAGGAATATCATTTGTGTAACACTGACGAATGGATGAGAAAAATTACAAACGAAAATACGTCACAGAAGTTCAACGCGCAAATAGCAGGAAGTTCAACTACTACACAGAACGAACTTCAGATGAAAAACTTTTAAAACCATCGCGAGTATGAAAAAATGATCAACACGGGAGAGTTGCGTGTTTACAGCAGCTTTCCATCAGTATATCACTTGCTCAATTTCGGTGAGTGGATGGAGAGCTGCGAGCAAAAAAAGCCCGTGAAAAACAGAGTGAAGTTCAAGTACACACGCCGGGAAGTTCAAGTTCCTCACGCGGTGCATTTACGATGAATCTGTTTCGCGATAAAGGCAGAACGAATGATCTCGTAATTTTCGAAATTACTTGAAAACGTCTTGGAATAAGACAAAACCATCAACATGAAAAAGTTTTGCATTTTCCTTAGCTTTTCGACGGTATATTATTTGCCCCATTCTGATGAAGTTTGTAGAAATTACGGCGAAAATACATTTTCAGCCATTTTCAAAATTTACTTAAAAAAGTAAGGAATTGGGAGAAACAATACATACCAAAAAGTTTCGCATTTCCTCAAGCTTTCCAACGCCATATCATTTGCTACATTCGGAAGTACGGTTGAAAAATTAGCTCGAAAATACAAACTCGGTGGAACTTGTACCGTTTTCCAAATTACTTTTAAACCGTTCAAAATTAGAAAAAACTTTCAACATGAAAGAGTAGTGCATTTTCATAAGATTTCCAACGCCATATCATTTGCCTCAATTGGATTAGCCTTTGGAAATGACATCAAAAATACGAACTCGGCTGTTTGGTTTGCGAAATTTTACGATTTTCCAAATTACTCTTGAACCATAGGGAATTAGAGAAAACTTTCTATATGTGAAAGGAGCGGTTTTGCAGCAGATTTCCAACGCCATATTATTTGCATCATTCCGATAAATGGTTTATAAATGCGATCGAAAATATGATTCACGTTTTTTGTATGAAGAAAAAACGGTTTTCAAAACTGCTCTTAAACCGCTTACATTTTGTCAAAAATTTAACTTGGATCATGATACTGGTGTCCATAGCTTTCCAACGGTATATAGCAAGCCCCATTTGGCAATGTTAGCGGAAGTTCAACCTAGCACTAGGGGAAGTTCAGGTTGAACAACTCAGGCAGTAAAATTGCAAAAAACGCAAATTCATCACGATCCGAGTGCAAAATCCGCCAACAAGCGAGATTCCTATTTAAAACGGGTATTTAGTTGCTAAAAATTGTTTTTAGATTACATTAACATCATATAGAACACGATTAAACAGAATAATTCGCGGGGAAAGCCACGGTTGCGAAGATAGCCCGAAGGTCATGTTCGTATAAAGGGAAGTTCAGGCGCGTTACTCAGGCAGTTCAGGTTGTGATTAGAATATTATTCTGATCCCGTGATCAGAATAGTGTTTATGTATACACACACACACACACACACACACACACACACACACACACACACTTATAAGGACATGTTTGCATAACCAAATTAAACATCCACTTACATAGGTGGCTACTACAACCATGGCATTTGCACACATCAAAGTAAACTATTACATGCATAATTACACAGGTGACTACTACATACATGACATTTCCTCACACGCCAATAAAGTAAATTATATATTACATGCATGATTAATTAGCATAAACGATCATCTGATCATCATCTACTTCTTGTGACGCTTGCTCTGCTTGTGGCTCGATCCGGGCTCATCGATTTGGATAACGAGGCACTTACTCATGTCAATGATCCGTCTATGCATCTTGTAGAATGTGTACACGCTCTTGGCCGCAAACCTGAGGTGAGGTTCATCCAGTTGTCGCATCTAGGCCCCGTGCCAGGATACGGGACTTATTCTCTGGGCATCCTGCTTCATCTTTTCGTAGTAGGGGTCGATGATGGCCGAGGCGGGTTCGACCAGGGAGTCCTTCTTCATGCTGCCCAGACCGTGTAGTGGTCACAGATTTCGACAAGGTTCTTGCAGGCCAAGCCCGTAACACTGAGCGCTTTTACATCGTTGGTGATATCCACCATGGCGAATTTGTAGTCTATGTTGTTGACAAACCTGTTGAAACGGTCACAAGGCTCTGTGGCCATGCAATAGTGGTAGATGAGGACATGATGGCGCACGCACAACTGGGCGACGACAACCTTCTGATATATGCTGGAACGACAGGCGGTGTACTGGAGGTCGATGCCGACCACCTTGTATTTGTCTCCAGCAAGCAACTGCTCAACGCTGTTGATGTAGTCGTCCACCACGGCCGGGTTGATGGTGTACACCACCGAGAGATCTGTCTCCCTCGCGTGGGTCTCCACTCTATGCTCGCCGAACTCCATTAGAGCGCCGCCGGACATCCCCTCTCTAGGTGTCGTCGTGGGTGTGCTTGTTGTGTTGTGGGGCGTGATCGAAAGGTTGAAGAGACTAAGGTTATAATGGCTGCGGTAATTAAAGGGGAAGGACGGCCGGGAATATTGGCAGTCCCTGATAGCAGAAGAAAGATCGTGGCGCTTAACGGCGAAAGCGTAGCTTTCCGAGCGACGCGAAAGCAGGATCAAGACAAGGATACGTTGTAACATCCCAATTTTCAATTTGGATGTTATACATAGGTCATCATATGCATATCATATTTTACTTGCATTTTTGTGGTGATCCTAGAAATCTTAAGCAACTCAAGGACCCAAGGAGAGAGTTGGGGATTTCAATAATTTTCATATTTGGATTTTCTCAAATTTGAAAAGAGGATCAATTTGGTTTTAATATTTTTCTCTCCGAATATTTCTAATATTAAAATTAAAAAGAGAAGATAATATGACTTCTTCAAAAAGAGAGGAATATTGGAGGAAAAAATTTAAAATCAAATAAATATTTTATTTGGATTTTATTTGAATTGGAAAAATATGCATTTTTGAAAATTGCATTTTTAGGCCACAAAAATGTTCACTTTGTTCTAAATATTTTATTTAGACCGTGAAACTTGTTTTTGGCATTTTTAGAATTTCTTTTTATATTTTATTAGGATTTTATTCGTGCGGAATTTTATTTAAAAATAATCCCGCCCGACTAGGCCAAAGGCCCAAATGCAAAGCCACTTCCCAACTCGCCAAGGCCGCTTTTCCTCCTCATGCTGCAGGTTTCTCGACGGACGCCAAGGAGTCCGAGCGACTCCGCCCGGGCGGCCCCTCTCCAAGCCAAGCGCCGCCGCCTACCGCCTCTCCTCCCCACCCTCGAAGTCAGCACTGCCGCCAGCCATCATTTGCTTGCCGCCGCCGCCATGACGCCCGCCTCTCGCCGTTGCCGTCACGCCGGATCTCGTTCTTGGCCGGCGCCGGTTTTGTTTCAAATAACCGGTAAAAACCGCCGCCGTCGCCGGTTTTTTTGGTTTTTCGTTTGGATCGGTTAGATTGTTTTTTTTTCAGTTCCGCTAATTAGTGGACGTTCGCCCGAAAGCCTCTGTTCGCGAACGCATTCGTTCGTTTGTCTTTGATAACGAACGTTCATTCGTTAGTCTTTTTCTTTTTATTTTATTTTTCGGCCAGGGACCTATCCGCGATTATTTTTATCGCACATTAGCCCCTGATCTTCAAACCCTCGCAACTTTTTAACCGTTCGTCCAAATCCAGTGAAACCAACGCCAAAATCTTCGTCTCGAACCCCTCTTTCCATTTAATCAACTTGAACATAATTTTGACAAATTAAAATTTGGATTCAAGCAGATTTGAATTCGAACTTCTTTTTATCGTAGTTTGAGTTTCATAGCTCCATTTGATTGATTCTTTTTGCAAATTAAAGCTCTTTAGTTGAACTTTCAGTTTGGACTTTTTCATCTGAGTTTTACCCTTGCATCTATGCTTGAGTGCTTATGTATGCTATTGTTTGTTTGCGGTAGAATTTCCGAAGTTCGAAGTGTGCTACTACGAGTCTCTAGGGTTTGGAGAACATCAGCAAGGCAAGTAACACTTTGATCATACCTATTTATTACCCAGCTTTTATGCATTAGTTTCAACCCTCAAACATTGCATGAGTAGGATCCGATTAACATGTGGGTCTGGGAAGTAGTTGATGAGGTAGAACCTATTGTCCTTTGTTTCAAACCTTGGGAGTTACTTCTACGTTATGCTTATACTGCCATGCTATGCTCGTAGACGTGGTTTGGTTTGAGTGATCCATGACAGATGTGAGAGTTGTTAATTAATGGTTAACTTAAGGTGGCTACTTTAATACACATCTGGGTGGAGTGTTGCGGGCACCTAGAGAATCCAGTGTTGTCCTAGGATATCCCGGAGTACCCGTGTGATCATCCTATGGTTCACCACCCAGGCTCAAAGGGATCATAAGATTATTCATGCTAGAAACTTCCGTGTGCAGCCACAAGCCATTATGGGCTCTGGCATAGTTGAGTATGTTGCGTGACCTCTTTCAGTGGCAGGCTAGCAGATGTAGGGGATGTAGGTGGTACTGTCTACCCAGAGTAAAGAGTTAATGCTTCTAAGAGACTGTGTCTCGGTCCTCCGTTTCTCAAACACCATGTAGTGCAAGAAATCCAACGGAGGAGATCGAGTCTTGTGGGGAAAAGTGCGCAAACCTCTGCAGAGCGTACAAACTGATCATGGTTAGCCGTGTTCCCGGTTATGGACATCTTGAGTATCTGGTTTTTGAATTGTTGATTTGATCTCATCACTTTTAATTTAATCTGCTAGGTTATTAATATTGTTTAATTGGGATTGAGTTGGAGGAACCTTCTCAATATTTTATTAACCAACTTTATAGTAAATAAAATATATTCCTTTGCAGTAGGGAAAATTTGGCTTTTCGAAAAACATGAAAACCATAGAGCCTCCACCAGCCATATATGCATGTAGTGTTAGCATTTATCTTGTTCTTTGCTCTACAGTGTTATTTTTCCAGCATATTCCATGTGCTGACCCGTTTTCGGGCTGCAACGTATTATGTTGCAGACTTTTCAGATGAAGAGTAAGGTGTGCTAGGTCGTTGTCATGCACTCAGCTATGCCGTTGGAGTTGATGGACTCATTTACCTTCGATGCTTCCGCAGTTATCTTATTTAGATGGCCTTAAGCCATATTATTGTAATAAGTTCTCTTTTGAGACATTCGATGTAATAAGTGTGTGATTGCACTCTGTTATAAATCCTTCGAGTACAGTGTGTGTTAGCATACCGATCCAGGGATGATACTTATCCACAGAGATTTGGCGTCTGAGGTCGGATCGCTACAAGATGGGATCAGAGCACACGCTGACTGTAGGACGTGACCACTAAGATAAGCCATCGGTCACTCTTCTCTACTCATTTCTGACTCCTCTCCATTTTCCACTCTATAGATGGCGGACCCAAGGAACAAGTTTGCTCAACCGGATGAAGACACTCCATTTGGACGACACTTGAAGGAAGTCAGTAGGTACCTAAACATCGGAATACCAAGTTTCACCGGGACCTACACCGCCACTTTACCAGAAGAGGAGCGTTGGATGATTCGAGTTCATGTTCCAGGAAGGACATTCACGCCAGTTACTGAGCCCATAGAGTTTTCCTTTGATGCACCAACCTGGGGTCTAGGAAAGAGCATGGCAGCTCACATCGCCATGGGACCCATCGGCGAAGTTTATCACAAGGATCTTAAGGACACCATCTACCAGATATGTGGGCGCCGAGATGAGCAATGGGAGATGATCAGCACCAGGAGGGACAGGTCCATTGCAGCCTTCATCCAGGAGTTAAACCAACACATTCGCCGCCAGGAGAACCAAATGTGTGCCAACATGATAGATCTAAAGAAGATGATGACCAAGAACATGGAGCTTGAAGAGGAACTCAAGTCTACATGCTATGGATATGAGGAGGAAATCGCAGTGCTACTAGAGAAGAATGAAGACCTGACGAAGAAGCTAGGAGTATTCATGGGAGACCCCGCGCCAGGAGGAGATGATGACCATCCCGAGGACTACATCATCATCGACGACACCGACTCCGACCCCGACAGTAGTGATGATGATTACGAAGATGAAGCTGGAGCGGATATCATGGAGTGTTCCACCGATCAAAATTTCTAGATGACCACCATATTATCAGTAGTATTCCCCCATGTATATAGTAGTAGTCCGAGCATTTTGTAACGGTAGTTAGATCGATTGTATGCCCTTGTTTGAATTGTGTGGTGTGATATGATTGTGTTTGTCTCATGTGCATATGGGTAGTGCTTTTCTCTTTAGACCTCATTCTATTCTAATCTCTTCCCTCTAAACCCATCAGATGCCTCCGAGACATGATCCCGGATTTGTCTTCCCATCGGAGCTCACTCAGTTGATCCAACAACAGAATGCCTTGATGCAGCTACTAGCCCAGAACCAAGGCAACAAAAACAACAACCCACCGCCACCACCTCCAGTTGACAACTTAGCCCGTTTTCTGAGGTTGAATCCGCCGATGTTTTCCTATAGCACCGAGCCGATTGTCGCTGATGACTGGCTACACAGGATTGGAAGGGAGTTGACCACCGCAGGTTGCACAGATGCTGAGAAGGTGCGTTTTGCTGCACACCAACTGGATGGACCCGCAACCTCTTGGTGGGAGAATTACACAACCACCTTCCCTATAGCCAATGTCACTTGGGATCGGGCCAAGAAGCGTTACGCATCGCACATTTCTCAACCGGAGCTATGAGCATGAAGAAGCGTGAGTTTCGCAACTTACGCCAGGAAATCATCTTGTGGGGCGATGCGTGGATGAGTTCAAGAAGTTAGCTCGCTATGCCGGATGATGTGGCCACAGATGTGCCAAGGTGAGAAGTTTATGGAAGGGCTGAATGATGAGCTGAGTATGCAACTGTGGTAGCTACATTTGCTAACTACCAGGAGTTGGTAGACAGGGCTCTTATGATTGAAGGGAAGCAACAGCAGATAGAGAACCGCAAAAGGAAGTATGGACAAGGCAAGTACAATTCTGGAGCTCAGCAGGGGCCTCGTTTTACCCCGAACTCGGGAGGACTCACCCACCACAACCATGGAGGCCACACTCACAATGGAGGAAGTTCGCATAACCATAGCGGCCCCAAGAATGGGAATGTGAATGGAGGAAGTAGCGGCCAGAACCGTTCCAACCCCTCTACACCCGCCAAGAAGGACCTAAGTCACATTACTTATTTCAAGTGCGGGAAGACTGGGCACTACGCCATTGAGTGTTCTGAAGCCAAGAATGGTAATGGCAATGGAAGTTCTGGGAAGAAGCCCAATCCCTTCACCAGAGGTCAGGTGAACCACATCAATGTGGAGGAGGTTGAGGAGCAGCCAGATGCAGTTATCGATAAGTTTTTTGGTTAAGTCATTTACCGCTCTCGTTATTTTTGATACTGGTGCATCACGTTCATACATATCAAGGGGATTTGTGGACAAGTTTAAGTTACCCGCCTTAGCCCTTAGGTCATCCATGTTAGTAAGCTCGCCAGGAGCAGAGTATATGGCCGGCCGATGGTGCGACCGGTTACCCTTAACCATTGGTAGCCATGTTTTCCCCTCAAACCTAATAATTTTGGAGTCACAAGGACTGGATATAATACTAGGCATGGATTGGCTATCGAAGTATGGAGGAAACATTGATTGTGCTAGTAAGTCAATTCTGCTCACTACCCCGGAGGGGAAAAGGATCAAGTATGTATCCAGGCATGCGCCAAGGAGGACCCAAGTAAATTCCCTCTCAGGAGTTGTTCAAGAGGAAGTGCCTGTAGTGAAGGATTACCCGGATGTATTTCCAGAGGAACTACCAGGCATGCCACCGGATCGAGACATAGAATTTTTGATAGAGCTGTTGCCAGGCACCAGACCAATATCAAAGAGGCCATACCGGATGCCCGCAAATGATCTAGAGGAGATTAAGAAGCAGATTAAGGAGTTATTGGAGAAAGGTTACATTCGAACAAGTTCGTCACCGTGGGGAGCCCCAGTGCTCTTGGTTGAGAAGAAGGATGGATCCTTGAGAATGGTTGTTGATTATCGTGCATTGAATGAAGTGATGATCAAGAACAAGTACCCATTACCATTGATCAACGATTTGTTTGACCATCTGCAAGGAGCTAAAGTATTCTCCAAGATCGATCTGCGATCAGGATACCACCAGCTGAAGATCCGAGAACAGGATATACCTAAGACAGCTTTTACCACAAGGTACAGGCTATATGAGTACACGGTTATGTTATTTGGATTGACAAATGCCCCTGCCTATTTCATGAGTATGATGAATAAAGTGTTCATGGAGTTCCTGGATAAGTTTGTTGTGGTGTTCATTGATGATATTTTGGTATACTCGAAGAACGAAGAGGAGCACGAGGAGCATTTGCGTTTAGTTCTCGAGAAGCTCAAGGAACATCATCTATATGCAAAGTTCAGCAAATGTGAGTTTTGGTTGAAGGAAGTTGGATTCCTTGAACATGTTATATCGGGAGAAGGTATAATAGTAGACCCTACCAAGGTTCAGTCAGTCACTGAGTGGTTGGCACCCACCTCGGTTGGAGAGATCCGCAGTTTTCTAGGACTCACGGGATATTACCGGAGATTCATTGAGAATTTTTCCAAGATTGGGAAGCCCATGACAGAGTTGTTGAAGAAGGACACGGAGTTCAAGTGGACCGAAGAGTGTGAGGCCAGTTTCCAGGAGTTGAAGAAACGTTTGGTTAGAGCCCCAGTGCTAATTCTGCCGGATATACGCAAGGATTTCCAAGTGTATTGCGATGCTTCACGCCAAGGACTTGGAGGGGTACTTATGCAAGATGGAAGAGTTGTTTCATATGCCTCACGACAGCTTCGACCTCATGAGTTAAATTATGCCACGCATGATTTGGAGTTAGCATCCGTAGTGCATGCGCTCAAGACCTGGAGACATTTTCTGATTGTAAACCGTTGTGATGTGTACACGGATCACAAGAGTTTGAAGTACATTTTCACGCAGAAGGAGCTGAATCTCACACAAAGGAGATGGTTGGAGCTTATAAAGGATTATGATATGAAGCTGCATTATCATCTAGGAAAGGCTAATGTCGTAGTAGATGCTTTGAGCCGGAAGAGTTATGTTAATACCCTCATAAGCGGAGGGTTACCAAAGGAGTTAGCCGAAGATCTCAGGGAGCTTCGTTTGGAGATAGTTCCTCGAGGTTTTGTTGCAGCAATGGAGGTTCAGTCAACATTATTGGGAAAGATTCGAGAAGCTCAGAAGGATGATAAGGAGATTGCTGAGATAAAGGAGAAGATGAGCAAAGGAAAAGCCAAAGGTTTTCATGAGGAGCACGAAATTTTATGGTTTGAGGATCGTGTATATGTACCAAATAATGCAAAGATCAGGAAGTTAATACTTCAGGAAGCTCATGACTCGCCATACTCGATTCACCCCGGAAACACCAAGATGTATTTGGATTTGAAGGAGCGTTTCTAGTGGGCAGGTATGAAGAAGGATATTGCCGAGTATGTAGCCGTATGTAATGTATGTCAGAGAGTGATGGCAGAACATCATAAGCCAGCAGGATTACTGAAGCCTATGCCAATACCCAAATGGAAGTGGGACAAACTTGGCATCGATTTCGTCACCGGATTACCAAGGACTCTGTCAGGGTATGATTCTATCTGGGTAGTAGTGGATCGTTTGACCAAAGTGGCTCACTTTATCCCAGTGAAAACCACCTATACGAGTGCAAAGTTGGCCAAGATATATATGACCAGGATCGTATGTCTGCACGGAGTTTCGAGGACCATCGTATCAGATAGAGGAACACGGTTTACCTCAAAGTTTTGGAATCAGCTGCACCAGACTTTGGGTACCAGGCTAGAGTTCAGTATAGCCTTTCATCCGCGGACAGATGGACAGACCGAGAGAATCAATCAGATTCTGGAGGACATGTTGAGAGCTGGGATGATAATTTGCCTTACGCGAAGTTCTCATACAACAACAATTATCAAGCTAGTTTGAAGATGGCACCTTTCGAAGCTCTGTATGGAAGAAGGTGCAGGACACCATTGATGTGGGATGAAGTTGGAGACCGTCAGTTGTTTGGACCGGGTCTAATCAAGGAATCTGAAGAGAAGGTTAAGTTGATTCGCGATAGACTAAAGGTAGCTCATTCCAGGCAGAAGAGTTATGCAGACTCAAAACACAAGGAGGTAGTCTATGAGATCGGAGACAGAGCATATCTTCGTGTGTCACCTCTGCGAGGAGTTAAACGATTTGGAGTTAAGAGAAAGTTATCCCCGAGATTTGTAGGACCATACCGAGTTTTGGAACTTACGGGAGAAGTGGCCTACAAGTTGGAGTTACCCGAAGGATTGTCAGAAGTTCATGAAGTGTTCCACGTTTCCCAGTTGAAGAAGTGCCATGCAAAGATGGCCGATATTCCTCTAAGAGATACAGTGCCCTGGAAGCAATTCAGTTGAACAGTGACCTAACTTACGAGGAGAAACCTGTCAAGATTCTCGAGTTTGCCAGCCGAGTTACACGCAGCAAGATTACCAAGTTTTGCAAAGTTCAGTGGAGCCACCATACCGAGGACGAAGCCACCTGGGAACGAGAGGAAGACCTATGGAAAGACCACCCACACCTATTTTCTAGCCAACCCGAATCTCGAGGGCGAGATTCATCTTAAGGGGGGTAGGTTTTGTAACATCCCAATTTTCAATTTGGATGTTATACATAGGTCATCATATGCATATCACATTTTAGTTGCATTTTTGTTGTGATCCTAGAAATCTTAAGAATCTCGAGGACCCAAGGAGAGAGTTGGGGATTTCAATAATTTTCATTTTTGGATTTTCTCAAATTTGAAAAGAGGATCAATTTGGTTTTAATATTTTTCTCTCCCAATATTTCTAATATTAAAATAAAAGAGAGAAGATAATATGACTTCTTCAAGAAAAGATGAATATTGGAGGAAAAAATTTAAAATCAAATAAATATTTTATTTGGATTTTATTTGAATTAGAAAAAATATGCATTTCCGAAAATTGCATTTTTAGGCCAGAAAAATGTTCACTTTGTTCTAAATATTTTATTTAGATGGCGAAAATTGTTTTTGGAATTTTTAGATTTTTTTATATTTTATTAAGATTTTATTCAGGCAGAATTTTATTTAAAAAATAAAAAATTCCGACTTGGGCGAAAAGGCCAGTAGCCGCCTTCCTCCCGTCTTGTAGTGCTCGCTTGACGGACGCCGAGTCCGGGGACTCCGCCCGAACCGCCCCTCCCAAGCCAAGAGCCGCCCCACCCCTTTATAAGCGCCGCCCGCCGCCTCCTCCCCACCCCGAAGCCGCAACCACCGCCGCCGAGCCGCTTCCGCCGCTTGCCGCCACACCGCACCGACACCGCCTCCCGCAATGCCCCGTCGCCTTGCCGTTGCCCGCACTGCCGCCGGATCTCGTTGCCACGCCGCCTCCGGTTTTTTTTGAATAACTAGTAAAAACCACCACCGTCGCTGTTTTTTTTTGGTTTTTCGTTTGGATCGGTTAGATCGGGTTTTTTTTCCGGTTCCGCTAATTAGTGGACGTTCGCCCGAACGCCTCTGTTCGCGAACGCGTTCGTTTGTTTGTCTTTGGTAACGAACGTTCGTTCGTTAGTCTATTTCTTTTTCTTTTATTTTTAGGCCAGGGACCTATCCGCGATTATTTTTATCGCAGATTAGCCCCTGATCTTCAAACCCTCGCAACTTTTGAACCGTTCGTCCAAATCCAGTGAAACCAACGTCAAAATCTTCGTCTCCAACCCCTCTTTCCAGTTAATCAACTTCAACATGGTTTTGACAAATTAAAATTTGGTTTCAAGCAGATTTGATTTCGAACTTCTTGTGATCGTAGTTTGAGTTTCGTAGCTCCAATTTGATTGATTCTTTTTTGCAAATTGAAGCTCTTTAGTTGAACTTTCAGTTTGGACTTTTTCATCGGAGTTTTACCCTTGCATCTATGCTTGAGTGCTTATGTATGCTATTGTTTGTTTGCGATAGAATTTCCGGAGTGTGAAGCATGCTACTATGAGTCTCAAGGGTTTGCAGAGCGTCAGCAAGGCAAGTAACACTTTGATCATACCTATTTATTACTCAGTTTTTATGCATTAGTTTCAACCCTCAAACATTGCATGAGTAGGATCCGATTAACATGTGGGCCTGGGAAGTAGTTGATGAGGTAGAACCTACTGTCCTTTGTTTCAAACCTTGGGAGTTACTTCTACGTTATGCTTATACTGCTATGTTATGCTCGTAGACGTGGTTTGGTTTGAGTGATCCATGACAACTGTGAGAGTTTTTAATTAATGGTTAACTTAAGGTGGCTACTTTAATAAACATCTGGGTGGATTGGTTGCGGGCACCTGGAGAATCCAGTGTTGTCCTAGGATATCCCAGAGTACCCTTGTGATCATCCTATGGTTCGCCAGCCAGGCTCAAAGGGATCATAAGATTATTCATGATAGAAACTTCCGTGTGCAGCCACAAGCCATTATGGGCTCTAGCATAGTTGAGTATGTTGCGTGACCTCTTTCAGTGGTAGGCTAGCAGATGTAGGGGGATGTAGGTGGTACTGTCTATCCAGAGTAAAGAGTTAATGCTTCTGAAAGACTGTGTCTCGGTCGTCCGTTTCTCAAACACCATGTAGTGCGAGAAATCCAACGGAGGAGATCGAGTCTTGTGGGGAAAAGTGCGCAAACCTCTGTAGAGTGTACAAACTAATCATGGTTAGCCGTGTCCTCGGTTATGGACATCTTGAGTGTCTGGTTCTTGAATTGTTGATTTGATCTCATCACTTCTAATTTAATCTGCTGGGTTATTAATATTGTTTAATTGGGATTGAGTTGGAGGAACCTTCTCAATATTTTATTAACCAACTTTGTAGTAAATAAAATATATTCCTTTGCTGTAGGGAAACTTTGGCTTTTTGCAAAAACATGGAAACCATAGAGCCTCCACCAGCCATATATGCATGTAGTGTTAGCATTTTTCTTGTTCTTTGCTCTGCAGTGTTATTTTGCCTGCACATTCCATGTGCTGACCCGTTTTCGGGCTACAACATATTATGTTGCAGACTTTCCAGACAAAGAGTAAGGTGCGCTAGGTCGTTGTCGTGCACTCAGCTATGCCGTCGGAGTTGATGGACTCATTTACCTCTGATGCTTCCGCATTTATCTTATTTAGATGGCCTTAAGCCATATTATTGTAATAAGTTCTCTTTTGAGACATTCAATGTAATAAGTGTGTGATTGCACTCTGTTATAAATCCTTTGAGTACTGTGTGTGTCAGCGTTACCGATCCAGGGATGACACTTATGCACAGAGATTTGACCGTCTGAGGTCGGATCGCTACATACGTGGCAAATAAGACGAACTGTGCGAGCGATGTCGGAGACATCAAGCACGAATCAGATTAGAGTTGCGTGTGCGATACATGGCAGACAATTGATCCAACAGAGCTGTTTGTGATGGAATAAGCCGTGTGTTAAGTGCAAACGCTGTCGTGTATAACCTTAAATTTAATCAAAAAGTGTTAATGCATGTTACAAAAAATGTATAGCTGGAAACTATGTTCAACTACGACTCCAACGATATAATCTATGGCGACATGCATTCGTATTTTATTAGTTAAATCCTACTTATAAACCAGGACGGGGGTATAGTAGGTAATTAAATCGCAAACATTTTTTATTAATTGTATGTGTACGTGTGCTCTCGTCCTCCTCTCGCACATCTTGTCACCCCGCTGCCGCAGACGGCTTACAACGCAAGCTTGTGCAGCGCGCGGCGGCGTTCTTTTGGCCAAACGGTGGTGCCAATGAATCGTCGGTGAGCTCGTTCCCACGCAACCTCGCAGGTTCCCACGCAAGCTTCCCGCCCGACTCGGTGAAATACCCCAAAATCCCAATGCTTGCCGGCCTGCTATAAAAACCCCTCACAGTCGGCGAGTCCCGCGTCGCATTTTCCCCTCCCTCCCTGTAGCTTATCTCGTCTGCTTCTCCTACAATCGCCAATGGCACCGGTCCGTCGTCGTCGCTCAGCCACTCATCCGTCATCAGAGGACAGCTCCACCGAGGCTACACCCGCGTACGCCCCCAGAGCGGCGCTGGCGTGGCGTCCCTATTGGGTGTGCGCGGAACACCCACCACACGCTCCGCCGCTGCTGCCCGTTGGCAGCTGTTGCCGGCCGTCGTTGCCGCCACACAACCATCGAAAGCCAGGGCCATCTCCCGCTCCGCTGCCTCGGACCGAAGGCGGGAGGTGGCCGTCGTGGCCGCCACCCCACTGCCGGCCGCCGTGGCCATCACCCGCTCCGCCACCGTGGCCTGAAGGCAGGAGGTGGTGGTCGTGGCCGCCACCCCATCGTCGGCCACCATGGCCACCAGCCCACCATCGACCGCCGGGATCATCACCCGCTCCGCCACCACCGCTCGAAGGAGGGATGCGGAGATGGAGGCCCGCACGTGCGTCAGCGACCTTGCGCGCTACATCGAGTTCCTGTAGGAGGAGGAGGAGCGCCTCGTCGAGCATGCAAAGAGCCTTACTGCAGCCATGGCCGCAGCACACGCCAACGCAGAGGCGAGGAATCAGGAGATTTACAAGCAGTCCGACCACTTCGAGAGGGATCGTCTGGAGCGGCAGTGGGCGTTCGAGCTGGCGAGCGTCGCTGAACGTGCAACAGCGGCAGGCACCGTATTGCATTTGTCCAGCTCGTCGGTAGGCTCCTCCTCCTCCTCCTCTGCCTCTTACTGAGCGCGCTCGGCAGAGGAGAGGCTGCCGGAAGTAGCACAAAGCCCCTCCCTAGTAGTAGTAGTATTTAGGGACTATTTTGTTCAGGTCATCTGACTATAGATGTGCGGTCGAACTGTACAACATACTTAAAATTAGCTAGTATATATATATAGTTGAACTAGCTATTTCAGTACGTGGTTGGCAACAATTGGGGAGAAGTTTGGTCGGTTCAAATTGCCGAGTTGAACTGTTTGTATAAATTAAGAACGACTGCTTAATCTATGAATGAAATCTATGCTTAATTACTGAATTTTAGTTGCAAAAATTACATAGTGCTAATGATTTCTAGCTGCATATTTTGACAAATCACAGTGTTACAAGGATTGACAAATGGCGACGTTACTGGATCAACAAATGTAAATATTTCCAGTTTGACAAATGGCAACATACCCAATATGACAGATGCAAATCTTACAATTTTTTTTGTATGTGGTTGCACACGGGTCATCCAAAACAACTGTTTGCGTTGAAGGGATGAACAAATCCTGCGCTGCTCTCACTTTGCATACTGGTGCTCTATCTAAATCGTTTGCGATCAAGAGCTGCAGAAATCCTGCTCGGCACATTTTCTCTTGGCTTCCTGGGGAAGCTGTTGGTTTGCATACGGGTGTTCTAACTAAAACGTTTGCGATGAGTGTTTTATATTTAAAAGGCGAATTAAACTACGGCTTGGGCGCCATTAATGGAGAGGATGCAAGCAAGGCGGGTGTCCATGGAAGTCAAAGGGCTCGCTTCGGTGAGCTCAAGACAACAGACAACTCAGCATGCTTCCCGTGAGCTCAACGCCTTGAGGACACATTGCACGCCTCTCGCCACTTTGCACACCGGACGACGCTCGCACGCCTCCCGTTCAGTCAAGGTCAAGCAGCTGTCCGCACGGCACCTCCTACATCCATTAAAACCAAGACATGTGGCGTCACGTGAATGGTTAACAGAATTTTAGATTTACTAGAATTGAAAAACCAGGCATCTCAATGTTTTGCCGGCAATCAACGATGCCCTGGAGTTTGAAATTCATTCCCATTTCTTGCATGGGACCTAAGCATGCACCCAAGGACACAGATTTGATTTTTCAACCAATTTATATGCACTGGAGCATGTGCATGTAGTTCAAATTTGAATTATTGACATAAATGCATTGAAAACTCAGTTAATGCATAAAAATGTCCAAACGAACCCCGGAAAATCACAAAAATACACACAACACTCCTGTTGTTCTATGTTGACACGAGAAAAAAAATTGAAAGCAATAAGAGGCAATGGATATCGTTTCTTCCCCAAAGGTGGGACGTTCCCTACCGAAAACCATCATGCTTGTTGTGAGGAGCTCCGGTTTGTGAGAAGCATATACCCAAACCTGCCCCAAATGGGACAAAATTTGTACCACGACATGTTGATGCTGCTCCATGATAGCATGCCAAGTTTCATGAATTCAGACGTGTTTTGGATTTACTAGAATTTAAAAGCGAGGCATCTCAATGTTTTGCCGGCAATCAACGGTGCCACTACAAAAAAAAGACACATCCGTGACATTTTGGGCCGAACGAATTTTTTTTCTGTCATACATATGACACTTCTATGACGATAATTGTGACAAAACCCGGTATCATCATACATGTGGTGGGCTCCTACTTCTATGACAAAATCATGACAGAAAATGGGCTTTTCGTCTGGCGCGTCTTGAGACGCACTGCATGACATTCTTTGGGCCGTCCATGACGGAAAAAACCATGGTAGAAGCGAGGGGGAGGAAAATTTTGGGGAGTTGCCGGTTACGGTGGGAGGTCGGGGGCGGAGCGATGCGCTTTTCTCTCGTACGTACGCGCGTGTGTGCGAGGCGTTGGCTCTAATTGAAGCCGAGCGAGGCGTTGAGCTCTAACTGAACCCGAGCGATTGCTGTTAACTGAACCCAAGAGATCGATCGATGGCTGTTAACTGAACCCGATGGAGCGATTCCTTCGCTACTACTGCTAGTGAGCGTTGCGGGGGGGGGGGGGGGGTTTGGATGAACAGTGAGCGGTGGCGTTGCCTCTGGATGAACAGGAACCCGTGGTGTGGAGGGCTGGATGAATAGTAGACGGTGGAGGGGTGGCCGTGGAGGGTGGTTGAACAGGACCCCGTGGTGTGGAGGGCTGGATGAACAGTAGACGGTGGAGGGGTGCCCGTGGAGGGGTGGTTGAAGAGTAGCCGGTGGAGTAGAGCGGTGGAGGCTGGATGAACAGGAGCCCGTGGAGGCCGGAGGAGGTCGACGGTGGAGATGAAAAGATCCCGTGGAGTCCGTTTTGCGGTCGCCACACCCTCCCGATGAACATGACCCCGTTTCGACCGTAGGAGGTCCGTTTAAATCCGTTTTGCAAGACGCCACACCCGTCCCGATCAACAGGACCCCGTTTCGACCGTAGGAGGTCCGTTTCCTCCGCTTTTGAAGCACGCCACACCCTCCCGATCAACAGGACCCGTTTGACCGTAGGAGGTCTGCTTCCTCCGCTTTGCGGTACACCGTGCCCCTCCCGATCAAGAGGACCCGTTTGAACGTGGCCGGTCGAACACAAGGCCGCTTTCTCCTTTGTGCGGTACGCCAGCCTCGCTTCCATCGCTGTTCCGTCCAAGCCCTCCCGATGAACACGACCACACATTCCGTTCCGACCCACCGGTTGGCTCCCCATGAACACGGCGACGACGCTGTTTCTTTGTTCCGACCCAGCCATGTATGCGTATGCGCGAGTAGGCGTTGAGACCCTACCCGTATGTAATGACGCGTGGTCAGATTTTCTTTCTTGCACCCTCGCCGCTGTTATGCGTGCGTGTACATGCTACGCGGCGCCTCTACTACGACACGGCGCCTCTACATCTACGACATGTGCGCGCCTCTACATCGACCAAGATGTATGCATTACCGTTCGCGACCCGAATGACAACGCTACATACGCTTGACCGTGTGGGTCCCGACCGCCGCACTTCCTTGCTTTCAACGATGTAGCTGGTGGGTCCCAGCAGTCAGGGGGGCGAATCGTTTTTTTTCAGACGCACTTCCTTGCGTGCGAAGATGTAATTGGTGGGTCCCAGCAGACAGGGGGAAACATTTTTTTTTGCTAAATACGGTGGCCTGTCCGGTGGGTCCCCGCTGTCAGGTGGAGGAATAATTATTTTGCGCATAATAAGGAGGCACTTCCTTGCTGCGGTCGTGGACCCAGCTGTCAGCCTCTCCACATACAATTCACGTCCGATGGAAATCGTTCCTTGACCACGTTGACCACGCCGCGCTGAGAGCACTAGGGCGGTGGACGACGGCGAGGCCTAGGAAGGGGACGACGGGGAGCCGGGGAAGACGCGGCAGTGGAAGCCCGCGCCGAGAGGAGTACGAGGGTTCACTGGTTCGGCTGCGGTGTGAGGCTGCCGTCAGCTGCGAACTGGCCAGCGGTGGAAATAGTAGGGGCGGTGAGGCCTCCACGCAAAGACATCCGACCACGGGAGGCAGGAGCATCTTGACACGACCGACGCTGCTTTGGGCGGCCGGAGCAAGAAGACCAAAGGTTGAAGAAGCACTATGGCCGTTTGATGGACATCGTCACGGTCCTTTGGAGTTAGAATCGTTTATATTGACTAAGTTGACAAAGCCCTCCGTCCCCGTCAACTTAGTAGGCCCACAAGTCAGCCTCCCACCAAGGTGGGTCCCAGCTAGCTGGGGGGTATTCATATTTTTTGTGTGTAATAAGGAGGCACTTCCGGTGGGTCCGAGCTGACAGCAGTGGGAACGTTTTTTTCACAAAATACGGTGGCCCGTTGGGTGGGTCCCAGCAGTCAGGGGCAAACATTTTTTTCACGAAATACTGGTGGCCCGTCCGGTGGGTCCCTGCTGTCATGTGGAGGAATAATTATTTTCCTCGTAATGAGGAGGCACTTCCTTCTTGCTGCCGTGGACCCACTGTCGACCTCTCCACGTATAGTATTCTTCCGATGGAATTCGGTTGTTGACCACATTGACCACGCCACGGCGAGAGCACCACGGCGGTGGGACGACGCGAGGCCTAGGAAGGGGACGGCGGGCCGGGAAGACACGGCGGTGGATGCCCACACGGAGAGGAGTACGAGGGTTCACTGGTTCGGCTGGCCGTGCCGCCACGTAATAACATGGGGTGTGGGTGAGTGGAGTGGAGGGATGGCCTGCCAGCGGTGGGAGTAGTATGGGGCGGTGAGGCCTCTGCGGCAAAGACAACCGCCACGGAGGCGAGGCGAGGCGGCACGGCGCTGCATTGGGCGGCTGGAGCAAGAAGACCAGAGGTTGAAGAAGCACTACGGCCGTTGGATGGACATCGTACGATCATACGAGCTAGAATCGTGCATATTGACTAAGTTGACAAAGCCCTTCGTCCCCGTCAACTTAGTAGGCCCACTATACCGGGTCCCAGCTAGCGGGGTATTCTTTTTGGGCGTAATAAGGAGGCACTTCCTTGCGTGTGAAGATATAGTCGGTGGGTCCGAGCTGTCGGCCGCGGTAACGTTTTTTCGTGAAATACTGAGGCCCTTTCGGTGGGTCCCGGATGTCGGTGGAGGAATCATTATTTTGCGGCGTAATAAGGAGGCATTTCCTTGCGGGACCCAGTCGACCTCTCCACGTACATCCACTTCCGATGGATGTCGTTCATTGACCACGTTGACCAGCGCCGAGAGCACCGTAGCGATGGACGGCGCGAGGCCTAGGAAGGAACGACACGGAGCCGTGGAATACTCGGCGATTATTTCCCACGGAGGAGTACGAGGGTTTCTTGGTTCGTCTTCCGTCACGGAGAATAACAACATGTGTGGGGACCGAGGGTGAGTAGAGGGATAGCTAAGCCGGTGATGGGAGTATGCGGTGGGGCGGTGAGGCTGGCAAGACACCCGGCCTTGAGGAGGAGGGAGCAGGCAGTCCATGGCGCTTGTTTGAGCGGGTTGGAGCAGGAAGAGCAGAGATTGAAGAAGCACGACGACCATTGGATGGACATCCAACGATTATCTGAGCCATCTGTGGAAAGCCTCAAATCTGTGGAAAACAGCATACAACCCATCTGCCGTTATTTCAAATAGTTTACAGCCCATTTGCTAATTCTTACGGGTTTTTTTGGAGCCCATATTCTTTTTGTTAGCATTACAGCCCATATTGTGGCCACGGTTAAAAAAAATGTACGAAATTTTGCATATGTCGGTGCGGTCTGAACTGTTTTTAATCCCGAAATTTCGAGTCACATTCAAACTGATTTTAAAAATAAATGTATATGAATATAAAATCCAATAAATTGTCCACTCATAAAAATCAATGCAATTTAAAATCTCGAAATGAAAAAAATATATTTGAAACTAATTGCCGGTTTGACGTGTTCTAAAAATGTACAACCCATTTATCATTACTGATAGGCCATTTACTCGGCCAGCCGAATGAAGCTCTCCTCGTCTAGCCCAACAGGCCTAATAAAGTGACTTACTTGAAAAATCACAAAAAACTGGGCTATCCATTTTCAAAAAGAAAAAAAAACTACTGGGCTGGTCTGTGGTAAACAAAAAAGAAAAGGCTGTCTAGACAGGCCAGAGTGTCCCGCACAGCCCAGTTGACACCCTGCTTCCATCTCAAAAACATATTAGATAAATGCCACTCCAATTATGGCGATTCATAAAAATGCCACTGCAATTTCCAAACATTGAAAATTGCCACTGCATTTTTTGCAAACTTTGAAAAAAGCCACAGCAGTTTGAAAACTTTGAAAAACACCACTCCAGATTTCAAAAATGCCACTAGAAATGGCATGAAATGGCATTTTCAAAGTTTGGAAATTGCGGTGGCATTTCTGGAGGCATTTATCAAATTAACCCAAAACAAAACTAATCTGGGCCTCTTTGGGTCCCTGGTGTCAGCCGTTCGTTGTGCAGTTTTCTCGTTTATTGACTACGTTGACAATGGCATGGGACCCAGATGTCAGAAATCCACTAGGAGGAGCCATTTTTTTGTTGGCTTGAAATAAGGAGGCACTTGCTTGCGTACTGCCATGACCTTGGCGGGTCCCTGCTGTCATCCTCTTCACGTACAATCATCTCCTGATTGTGTACGCCTCAACTTGCTAGGCCCACAAGTCAGCCTCTAAACCGTGGAGGACAAATACAACCCATTAAAAAAATAACAGCCCATTCCATACGTTCAAATGGAAAGTTCAACATTCAGAGCAAAGTAACATGTCTGATCCACATATAGAGTACTGAACTTCCACGTTGACAACCATCATAGACAAGTTAACTATCTACTCCCACTAGACAAGTACTAACTTACTCTTAGCTAACTAGACGATGCCGGCGGTACACGCTTAAACGCCGCACCGGCGTCTGTGCCTCGCCTCGGACTTGCGGAGGTGCGATAGAGTAGCGTTGCTCGCTGCTGCGTTGGCCCTTTCCATGCCGGGCGTGGTCCACGAAGCTTCGCTTCCAAGCGGAACCCACTTGACGAGCTGGTAGTAAAAATCAGCGTCGCTGAGCAGCGTGCGTGCCCGACAGCCTCGGGGCTATTTGCGGGCGTCGGCCTCCATGTAGTCGTCCGATTCAGGCGCTCTCCTCGCGACTCAGAGGCGTCGGTCTTGCTGCTGCTCCATGTCCCGCTGGCGCCGCAAATCGGCATTACGCTGCTCCTCCGCTAGGCGGTCGCGCTCCAACAACTCCTGCTCCTCCGCCATGCGGTCGCGCTCCAACAACTCCTCGATCTGCGCATTTCCATCTAAAGACAGATAGAATGCCTCCTCCCTCCGTCTGCCTTCCGGTGAAAAACCGAACACTAGTTCCGGCGGTGACCACCTCCGGCGTCGCCTACCACGGACGGGCGGGGGCATGGCGGACGTGGCGAGCGACGTCGGGCCGGTGGGGGCTTATGAGGATATGGCGAAGTTAATACCACGGCACTGGAGAATGCCGGGAAACAGTACTTATAGGGGGAAGGTAGCGCGACGGTCATTGGAATTAAATGCATAATGGCTTAGCACGCCAGCTTGCCGTGGAAAACTAGAGAAACTGAAATTATGACTGTGCCGTCCCATCCCGTCTGGGTCGCACGCCGGCATGGCGGTCAAACGAGTGCACTCGAATCATCTCCCTCCTTGTCAATAATGATTTCACGGATTTAAAAGCCCGCAACAATTAAAGCATATCTTTTTCGCATCGCTAGCTGCCTTAATTACGGCCGGTTGCATGCAGGCACTCGTAATCGCCGCAGTAAGACGCTGGCAAAGATGCAACGAAGTCGCAGCCGAGGGCACGCATGCAACCACTTAAATCGCTGGAATTAATTAGGCTTAAACTTCGCATGCCGTTAATTATTGCCATGCCTTGGTCTTGCCGCTTTGCTCACGGGACTAATAAACCCGGACGGAGGGAGTACCTTGGTTGGTGAGAGGTTTGAATTAAGCCCGCAAACCGGAAAGGAGGTACTAGTACGTGCGTGATCTGCTATTTATTCGTGTAGGATCGAGTAGGTCGTTTCTTGAATTGGGCCCTGCAAACCGGAAAGGAGGTAGTACGTGCGTGATACGCTATTTATCCGTGTAGGATCGATAGTGTAGCTTGTCAGTTTCTTCAAAGGTAGGCATTTTTATCCGTGTAGGATCGATAGTGTAGCTTGTCAGTTTCTTCAGAGGTAGGCATTTTTATTCAAAAAACTGGCACTTTGCATCTTGCGTCGCAAATAAAACTGCCAGGTGCGCATTTGTAGGCTAGCTAGTGATCGATCAAGAATTTGTAAACACCGAGCGAACAGAAATAAGTAATCGTTAATGCATCTCAATGATTCACAGATCATATACAAATATGTAGCTCCAAAAGCAAAGATCAGCCACTTCGGATCTTGCGTCGCAACTAAAACTAACTAGTATGATCCCCATACATAAGATCAACATGTTAATGCATCTCAATGATTCACAGATCATATACAAATATGTAGATCCAAAAGCAAAGATCTAGAAAAAACATCTGTTCTTCCTACTAACATGGATGCTTCTCTTGGCCAACATTCCGCATGCATCGAAAAGACAAATTTGTTTGTGAAGTCTACAATTCCTCTTGCAAACGTAAGTGGTTTCACCAACAATGGAACCATGAGAATGAACCACACATGATGGAGGAACATCCACTGTAATATGATTTGGTCTTCTCTCGATCACACCGCGAGACTATTTTCGGAATACAAACTTTAACTTAGGGAAAATGATGCCCATTGTATAATCAGGCCAAAGAAATGAAGCACCAAGTGTTGGCGATAAATAGTACAAGATTACTTTTCTGCAGTCCATGAAGTGACTATCCAATCTTTGTGTCTATTTTCAAATGGCAATCGCATGCAAGGACTATACTATTCTCTTGTGCGATTCAACCAAAATTATGGACACTTTATTTGTTTGCCAAATAGCAACGGGCGTACATCTCTGCCTCGCACAAATATCAAGCAGCTAGTAAACATATACCACATCATGTTTGCGGTGATGGAAGAGGTGAAATCGATACAACCAAAATTGAGCATCCAATCATTGAATCCTGTCCTGCACCTCCAATGTAGGTCCACCCTCGCCAATAAATTCACATGCAAACCACTAGTATTACTATCTAATGACAAGACAAAAAGGGTAGCAAGATAGTAGCAAACCATGTACCTTCGTAATGAACAGCTCATAGTGCCACCAATTGGATATAAAGGTTTGAAAAAACATGCTCCTAATGTTGAACCAGTTGGACTTTTGTGCGGCTCCACTAAAATCGAGCATCCCTGTTTGCATAGATATTGAAAGTGTGATTACTATAAAAGTGGCACTAGTTGAAGCATAGACTCACAAAAATAAGCATTCCAATTTCTTAATGGGAAAAGGTAGCAAGACTATTTCTGACCACCTATTTGAAGGAATAAATAAAGCAACAACGGTAATGATGTCGGGAAGGCATACATAGTTTTTTGGAAAAACTGAGCCATTCTCGACCTTTCCTCTTCTTTTAAGCAAATTTTGTGCGGTTCTACTAAAATAAAATGCCATCACCGCCTTGACAATTTAGTTACACCGTAGTAGACAGGCATTAGAGACAAACATATGCACCTCCTCCGATAACATAATGAACATTAATTTTAACAAAGGTGTGACTAGCTTTACCGGATAATTTGAGTGAACTCTACACCCTCTCGTTTCCTTAATATAAGACGTTTTCGCGGTTCAATTTAAAGTACCCAAACGTCTAGTATTTAGAAAAACAGGTAGTAGTTTTCTTGAGCACATATCCGGGAAAGCTTGCCACACTTTATTTATGTCCGTGACGCTAATGCAACACCATTCGAATACTACAAATATACACTAATCCAAAGGGCTAGTGCAACGGTAGAGTAGTTAGTTTATTACAGTACAAGACAATGGTTTTACTTGAACAGATTTCAATAAACTCTAGCAACGGAAGGTTTCTATAAGAATTAACAATACAAAATGTAAAGGTAACAAGTTTCAGCATTGGTATACTAGCTGTGCATGAGCATTAAACCAAATACAAAAGTCTGAAGGTAACTAGCATTATTAACTAATGACAGTATAAAAAGTTGCAAACCATGTACCGCCAAGGTAAATATCATTTCGAACTCGGGGGGACCTTAAAAATTGCTATCCCAATCTTGATAATCGATCAAACATAAAAACTTGATCTTTCCTCTTGATAATCAAGAGAACAAATGGAGGAGGAGGTGCCCACTCTTGACCTTTCCTCTTGTCTCCATAATTGTCTGTGCAGTTTAACCAAAATAAAATGACATCAGCGCCTTGGCATTTTGGTGACACTGTACAAAAAAATTAACTTATCTCATGAAAGTGAGGTTTGTAATCTATAAGCATTAACAGTGCAAAATCTGAAGTTAGTAACAAGTTTCATCGTTGGTATACTGGCTGTGCAATAGCATTAGAATGCCTTAGCTGAAAAATCTTTAATACATCCACAATCAACAGCTAACCCTGAAATGATCCAGTGACATTAAATGGCACTGCTTAAATTTATCTATGGCAGTAGACTGAGAGCGGCATTAGTTAAATGTGGCATCACTTTAGCAGTAGCATTGATTGACTTGACTGATGGCGTTATACTAACAGCAAAAAAAGTGGCAATAAGAGCATGGGAGGCCCATTCGGACAGTGGGCGCACCAGTACGATGTACCTCCACGGACGCAGAGTGGTGAGGGAGGTATGGTTGCCCAGAGCAACAAATATCCAGGTAGCATATGTGGATTACGTCCCATTTTTGTTCTCTTTAGCCACCTTTTTCCTATGTGAGGACAACAAACCGATCGACCTGGTAATTCTCTATTGCGTTGTCATGCCTTTCTACCCTTCTTCAACCAAGAGACACGAGACTCGTTCCTTAGCAACTGATTTTCCCCTTTCAACCTAGATGCGGGTTCGAAGCCTACTCTCTTGGACAAGATAGCCCCTTCCTTTCCTTATTCAACCTGCATATGCATTAGTCTGCATGAAGTAGGGTTTCCTTTAATAGTGCAAATTATGGTTTTCGTCTGCGTGTCCACCAGAGCAGAGGATAGCAAATTGGGAAGATGGTGGAGTGGAAAAAGATCCACATGCAACGACGTGCCAGATGGGGCAATAGAACAAGTGTATGGTTCGAAAAGAGGTAGCATACCTGAGGGTCGGCGGGAAGTGGCTTCGCTCGTGGTCGTCGTCCTCCGCACACACTACGGCAGCGATCTCGCGCGGGCGCTAGGTCTGAGAGGACGGCCTTGTCGTTAGTGCATGACCTCGCTCGCCGACGACGAGTGCGTCAACGGTGCACGTCCTTTTCTTCCCTGGCGGATCTGTGACCACCGGTGAGGAGGGAGAGAGGGGCCGTCTTTTTAGATCTGGAGAGAGGGTGGTAGTGTGAGAAGCAAGTGGGCAGCCCTTGGCAAGAAAGCGCTGAAGCTCCAGCCTATATATCTTCTTTATACTACTAGTACTGGAGGTGGAGTAGTGGTAGAGTAGTTTATATTTTCTCTGCGTACAGTACCAGTTAGTTGAAGGAAATATGCCCTAGAGGCAACAATAAAGTTATTATTTATTTCCTTATATCATGATAAATGTTTATTATTCATGCTAGAATTGTATTAACCGGAAACATAATACATGTGTGAATACATAGACAAACAGAGTGTCACTAGTATGCCTCTACTTGACTAGCTTGTTAATCAAAGATGGTTATGTTTCCTAACCATAGACAAAGGAGTTGTCATTTGATTAACAAGGTCACATCATTGGTTGAATGATCTGATTGACTTGACCCATTCCGTTAGCTTAGCACTTGATCATTTAGTATGTTGCTATTGCTTTCTTCATGACTTATACATGTTCCTGTAACTATGAGATTATGCAACTCCCGTTTACCGGAGGAACACTTTGGGTACTACCAAACGTCACAACTTAACTGGGTGATTATAAAGGAGTACTACATGTGTCTCCAAAGGTACATGTTGGGTTGGCGTATTTCGAGATTAGGTTTTGTCACTCCGATTGCCTGGAGAGGTATCTCCGGGCCCTCTCGGTAATGCACATCACTATAAGCCTTGCAAGCAATGTAGAAGAAGAGTTAGTTACGGAATGATGCATTACGTAACGAGTAAAGAGACTTGCCGGTAACGAGATTGAACTAGGTATTGGATACCGACGATCGAATCTCGGGCAAGTAACATACCGATGACAAAGGGAACAAAGTATGTTGTTATGCGGTTTGACCGATAAAGATCTTCAGAGAATATGTAGGAGCCAATATGGGCATCCAGGTCCTGCTATTGGTTATTGACCGAGAATAGTTCTAGGTCATGTCTACATAGTTCTCGAACCCGTAGGGTCCGCACGCTTAAGGTTTCGGCGATGCTTATATTATGAGTTTATGAGTTTTGATGTACCGAAGGAGTTCGGAGTCCCGGATGAGAACGGGGACATGACGAGGAGTCTCGAAATGGTCGAGACGTAAAGATCGATATATTGGACGACTATATTCGAGTTCGGAAAGGTTCCGAATGATTCGGTATTTTTCGAGTACCGAGAGTTACGGGAATTCGCCGGGAGAAGTATTGGCCTTATTGGGCCCTGCGGGAAAGAGAGAGGGCTGCCTAGGGCAGGCCGCGCTTCCCATGGCCTAGTCCGAATTGACTAGGGGAGGCCGCACCCCTCCTTCCTTCCCTTCTCTTTTCCCTTCCTTGTCTCCTACTCCTAATACATGGAAGGACTCCTAGTTGGACTAGGAAAGGGGAATCCTACTCCCGGGGAGTAGGACTCCCCTTGGTGCGCCTCCTCCCAGGCCGCCACCCCTCCCTTGCTCCTTTATATACGGGGCAGGGGGCACCCTAGGACACACAAGTTGATCTACGGATCGTTCCTTAGCCGTGTGCGGTGCCCCTTCCACCACATTCCACTTCGGTCATATCGTCATGAGCTTAGGCGAAGCCCTCACGCCGGAGAAGTCATATCGTCATGAGCTTAGGCGAAGCCCTGCGTCGGTGGAGCATCATCATCGCCACCACGCCGTCGTCTTGACGGAACTCATCCCCGACGCTTTGCGGATCGGAGCCCGGGGATCGCCATCGAGCTGAACGTGTCAACACGGAGGTGCCGTGACGTTCGGTACTTGGATCGGTCGGATCGTGAAGACGACGACTACATCAACCGCGTTGTTATAACGCTTCCGCCACGGTCTCACGAGGGTACGTGGACATACACTCTCCCCTCTCGTTGCTATGCATCACCATGATCTTGCGTGTGCATTTAAAATTTTGAAATTACTACGTTCCCCAACAAAGGGCATCCGAGCCTGGTTTTATGCGTTGATGTTATATGCACGAGTAGAACACAAGTGAGTTGTGGGCGATACAAGTCATACCGCCTACCAGATGTCATACTTTGGTTCAGCGGTATTGTGAGATGAAGCGGCCCGGACCGACATTACGCTGCATACACTTACGCCGAGACTGGTTTCACCGTTACGAGCACTCGTGCTTAAAGGTGGCTGGCGGGTGTCTGTCTCTCTCACTTTAGTTGAACTGAAAAGGCTACGCCCGGTCCTTGAGAAGGTTAAAACGGAGTCTATTTGACGAAGTATCGTTGTGGTCTTGATGCGTAGGTGAGATTGGTTCTTGCTTAAGCCCGTAGCAGCCACGTAAAATTTGCAACAACAAAGTAGAGGACGCCTAACTTGTTTTTGCAGGGCATGTTGTGATGTGATATGGTCAAGACGTGATGCTATATTTTATTGTATGAGATGATCATGTTTTGTAACCGAAGTTATCGGCAATCGGCAGGAGCCATATGGTTGTCGCTTATTGTATGAAATGCAAACGCCATGTAATTGCTTTACTTTATCACTAAGCGGTAGCGATAGTCGAGAAGCAACAGCTTGGCGAGACGACAACGATGCTACGATGGAGATCAAGGTGTCGCTACCGGTGATTTATGGTGATCACGACGGTGCTTGAGATGGAGATCACAAGCACAAGATGATGATGGCCATATCATATCACTTATATTGATTGCATGTGATGTTTATCCTTTATGCATCTTATCTTGCTTTGATTGACGGTAGCATTATAAGATGATCTCTCACTAAAATTATCAAGAAGTGTTCTCCTCGAGTATGCACTGCTGCCAAAGTTCGTAGTACCCGGACACCACGTGATGATCGGGTGTGATAAGTTCTACGTCCATCTACAACGGGTGCAAAACAGTTGCACACACGGAATACTCAGGTTAAACTTGACGAGCCTAGCATATAAATGATATGGCCTCTAACACGGAGACCGAAAGGTCGAGCGTGAATCATATAGTAGATATGATCAACATAGTGATGTTCACCATTGAAAACTACTCCATCTCACGTGATGATCGGTTATGGTTTAGTTGATTTGGATCACGTGATCACTTAGATGACTAGAGAGATGTCTATCTAAGTGGGAGTTCTTAAGTAATATGATTAATTGAACTTTAATTTATCATGAACTTAGTCCTGGTAGTATTTTGCAAATTATGTTGTAGATCAATAGCTCGCGTTGTTGCTTCCCTATGTTTTTTATATGTGTTCCTAGAGAAAATTGTATTGAAAAATGTTAGTAGCAATGATGCGGATTGGATCCGTGATCTAAGGTTTATCCTCATTGCTGCACGTAAGAATTATGTCCTTAATGCACCGCTAGGTGATGTAACCTATTGCAGGAGCAAATGTAGACGTTATGAACGTTTGGCTAGCTCAATATGATGACTACTTGATAGTTTAGTGCACCATACTTAACAGCTTAGAATCGGGACTTCAAAGACGTTTTGAACGTCATGGACCATATGAGATGTTCCAGAATTGAAGTTAATATTTCAAGCAAATACCCGAGTTGAGAGATATGAAATCTCCAACAAGTTCTATAGCTAAAAGATGGAAGAGAATCGCTCAACTAGTGAGCATGTTCTCGATTGTCCGGGTACTTCAATCGCTTGAATCAAGTGGGAGTTAATCTTCCGTATAAGATAGTGATTGATGTAATTCTCTAGTCACAAACACTAAGTTTCTAGAACTTCGTGATGAACTATAGTATGCAAGGGATGACGAAAACGATTCCCGAGCTCTTCGTGATGTTGAAATCGACGAAGGTAAAAATCAAGAAAGAGCATCAAGTGTTGATGATTGACAAGACCACTAGTCTCAAGGAAAAGGGCAAAGGGAAGAAGGGAACTTCAAGAAGAACGGCAAGCAAGTTGTTGCTCGAGTGAAGAAGCCCAAGTCCGGACCTAAGCACGAGACTAAGTGCTTTTGCTGCAATGGAACTGGTCACTAGAAGCGGAACTACCCCAAGTATTTGGCGGATAGGAAGGATGGCAAAGTGAACAAAGGTATATTTGAGATACAGATTATTGATGTGTATTTTACTAGTGTTCGTAGCAACCCCTCGGTATTTGATACTGGTTCAGTTGCTAAGAGTAGTAACTTGAAACGGAGTTGCGTAATGAATGTAAAACTAGTTGAAGGGGAAGTGAAGATGAGTGTTGGAAGTAGTTCCAAGATTGATATGATCATCATCGCACACTCCCTATACTTTCGGATTAGTATGGAACCTAAATAAGTGTTATTTGGTGTTGAGCATAAGTATGATTTGATCATGTTTATTGCAATACGGTTATTCATTTAAGTAAGAGAATAAATTGTTGTTCTGCTTACATGAATAAAACCTTATATGGTTACACACCCAATGAAAATGATTCATTGGATCTCGATCATAGTGAAACACAAATTCATAATATTGAAAACAAAAGATGCAAAGTTAATAATTATAGTTCAACTTATTTGTGGCACTGACTTTTAGGTCATATTGGTGTAAAGAGCAAGAATAAAACTCAATGCTGATGGAATTTTGTAATCACTTGATTATGAATAATTTGATGCTTGCGAACCGTGCCGCTTTGGGCAAGATGACTAAAACTCCGCTTCTCCTAACAATGGAACAAGCTAACGACTTATTGGAAATAATACATACCGATGTATGCGATCCAATGAGTGTTGATGCTCGTGGCAAGTATCGTTATTTTCTCGACTTTCACAAGATGACTTGAGCAGATATGGGTATATCTACTTGACGAAACATAAGTCCTAAATAGTTGAAAAGTTCAAAGAATTTCAGAGTGAAGTGGAAAAATCATCGTAACAAGAAAATAAAGTTTCTGCGATCTAATCGCAAAGACGAATAATTGAGTTACGAAGTTTGGTCTTCAATTAAAATAATATGAAATAGTTTCACAGCTCACGCCACCGGAACACCACAATGTTATGGTGTGTCCGAACGTCAGAATCGCACTTTATTTGATATGGTGCGATCTATGATGTTTCTTACCGATTTACCGTTATAGTTTTGGGGCTATGCATTAGAGACAATGCATTCACGTTAAAAAGGGCACCATCTAAATCACCGAGACGACAACATATGAACTGTGGTTTAGCAAGAAACCCAAGTTGACATTTCTTAAAGTTTGGGGCTGCGATGCTTATGTGAAAAAGTTTCATCCTGATAAGCTCGAACCCAAATCGGAGAAGTGCGTCTTCATAGAATACCAAAAGGAAATAGTTGGGTACACCTTCTATCACAGATCCGAAGGCAAGATATTCGTTGCTAAAAAAGGATCCTTTCTAGAGAAGGAGTTTCTCTCGGAAGAAGTGAGTGGGAGGAAAGTAGAACTTGATGAGGTAATTGTACCTTCTCCCTTATTGGAAAGTAGTTTATCACAGAAATCAGTTCCTGTGACTACTACGCCTATTAGTGAGGAAGCTAATGATGATGATCATGTAACTTCGCATCAAGTTACTACCGAACCTCAGAGGTCAACCAGAGTGAGATCCGCACTGTAGTGGTACGGTAATCCCATTCTCGGAGGTCATGTTACTAGACCATGATGAACCTACGAACTATGAGGAAGCGATGATGAGCCCAGATTCCGCGAAATGGCTTGAGGCCATAAAATCTGAGATATGATCCATGTATGAGAACAAAAGTATGGACTTTGATTGACTTGCTCGATGATCAGCAAGCCATGTTAAATAAATGGATCTTCAAGAGGAAGACGGACACTGATAGTATTGTTACTATCTACAAAGCTCGACTTGTCACAAAAAGGTTTTCGACAAGTTCAAGGTGTTGACTACAATGAGATTTTCTCAATCAGAAGCGATGCTTAAGTCTGTCCGAATCATGTTAGCAATTGCCACATTTTATGAAATCGGCAAATGGATGTCAAAACTACATTCTTTAATGGATTTATTAAAGAAGAGTTGTATATGATGCAACCGTAAGGTTTTGTCAATCCTAAAGGTGCTAACAAAATGTGCAAGCTCCAATGATCCATCAATGGACTGGTGCAAGCATCTCAGAGTTGGAATACATGCTTTGATAAGTTGATCATAGCATATAGTTTTATCTGCACTTGCGGTGAAGCCCGTAATTACTAGAAAGTGAGTGGGAGCACTACAAAGCATTTCGATAAGTATATGTGAATGACATATTGTAGATCGGAAATAATGTAGAATTATTCTGCAAAGCATAAAGGAGTGTTTGAAAGGAGTTTTTCAAAGAAAGACCTCGGTGAAGCTGCTTACATATTGAGCATCAAGATCTATAGAGATAGATCAAGACGCTTGATAAGTTTTTCAATGAGTACATACCTTGACAAGATTTTGAAGTAGTTCAAAATGGAACAGTCAAAGAAAGAGTTCTTGCCTCAGACATTACAAGGTGTGAAATTGAGTAAGACTCAAAACCCGACCACGGCAGAAGATAAAAAGAGAATGAAAGTCATTCCCTATGCCTTGGCCATAGGTTCTATAAAGTATGCCATGCTGTGTACCAGATCTATTGTATACCCTACACCGAAGTTTGGCAAGGAGTACAATAGTGATCTAGGAGTAGATCACTGGACAGTGGTCAAAATTATCCTTAGTGGAATAAGGATATGTTTCTCGATTATGGAAGTGACAAAAGGTTCGTCGTAAAGGGTTACGTCGATGCAAGTTTTGACACCGATCTGGATGACTCTAAGTCTCAATCTAGATACATATTGAAAGTGGGAGCAATTAGCTAGAGTAGCTCCGTGCAGAGCATTGTAGACATAGAAAATTGCAAAATACATAACGGATCTGAATATGAAAGACCCGTTGACTAAGATTCTCTCACAAGCAAAACATGATCACACCTTAGTACTCTTTGGGTGTTAATCACATAGCGATGTGAACTAGATTACTAAATCTAGTAAACCCTTTGGGTGTTGGTCACATGACGATGTGAACTATGGGTGTTAATCACATGATGATGTGAACTATCGATGTTAATCACATGGTGATGTAATCTAGATTATTGACTCTAGTGCAAGTGGGAGATCAAGGAAATATGCCCTAGAGGCAATAATAAAGTTATTATTTATTTCCTTATATCATGATAAATGTTTATTATTCATGCTAGAATTGTATTAACCGGAAACATAATACATGTGTGAATACATAGACAAACAGCAGTGTCACTAGTATGCCTCTACTTGACTAGCTTGTTAATCAAAGATGGTTATGTTTCCTAACCATAGACAAAGGATTTGTCATTTGATTAACAAGGTCACATCATTGGTTGAATGATCTGATTGACTTGACCCATTCCGTTAGCTTAGCACTTGATCATTTAGTATGTTGCTATTGCTTTCTTCATGACTTATACATGTTCCTGTAACTATGAGATTATGCAACTCCCGTTTACCGGAGGAACACTTTGGTACTACCAAACGTCACAACGTGAATCGGGTGATTATAAAGGAGTACTACATGTGTCTCCAAAGGTACATGTTGGGTTGGCGTATTTCGAGATTAGGTTTTGTCACTACGATTGTCGGAGAGGTATCTCTGGGCCCTCTCGGTAATGCACATCACTATAAGCCTTGCAAGCAATGTAGCTAAAGAGTTAGTTACGGAATGATGCATTACGTAACGAGTAAAGAGACTTGCCGGTAACGAGATTGAACTAGGTATTGGATACCGACGATCGAATCTCGGGCAAGTAACATACCGATGACAAAGGGAACAAAGTATGTTGTTATGCGGTTTGACCGATAAAGATCTTCGTAGAATATGTAGGAGCCAATATGGGCATCCAGGTCCCGCTATTGGTTATTGACCGAGAATAGTTCTAGGTCATGTCTACATAGTTCTCGAACCCGTAGGGTCCGCACGCTTAAGGTTTCGGCGATGCTTATATTATGAGTTTATGAGTTTTGATGTACCGAAGGAGTTCAGAGTCCCGGATGAGATCGGGGACATGACGAGGAGTCTCGAAATGGTCGAGACGTAAAGATCGATATATTGGACGACTATATTCGGAGTTCGGAAAGGTTCCGAATGATTCGGGTATTTTTTGGAGTACCGGAGAGTTACGGGAATTCGCCGGGGAGAAGTATTGGGCCTTATTGGGCCCTGCGGGAAAGAGAGAGGGACTGCCTAGGGCAGGCCGCGCGCTTCCCATGGCCTAGTCCGAATTGACTAGGGGAGGCCGCACCCTCCTCCTTCCTTCCCTTCTCTCTTCCCCTTCCTTGTCTCCTACTCCTAATACATGGAAGGACTCCTAGTTGGACTAGGAAAGGGGAATCCTACTCCCGGTGGGAGTAGGACTCCCCTTGGTGCGCCTCCCTAGGCCGGCCACCCCTCCTTGCTCCTTTATATACGGGGCAGGGGGCACCCTAGGACACACAAGTTGATCTACGGATCGTTCCTTAGCCGTGTGCGGTGCCCCTTCCACCATATTCCACTTCGGTCATATCGTCATGAGCTTAGGCGAAGCCCTCGCCGGAGAAGTCATATCGTCATGAGCTTAGGCGAAGCCCTCGTCGGTGGAGCATCATCATCGCCACCACGCCGTCGTCTTGTGGAACTCATCCCCGACGCTTTGCTGGATCGGAGCCCGGGATCGCCATCGAGCTGAACGCAGTCTTGAACACGGAGGTGCCGTGACGTTCGGTACTTGGATCGGTCGGATCGTGAAGACGCACGACTACATCAACCGCGTTGTTATAACGCTTCCGCTTTCAGTCTACGAGGGTACGTGGACAGACACTCTTCCCTCTCGTTGCTATGCCATCACCATGGTCCTGTGTGTGCGTAGGAAAATTTTGAAATTACTACGTTCCCCAACATTAGTCGTGCTTGAAAACTGAACGCCGCGCCATTAAAAAAATAAAGGCCGATAACTAGTGCGGCACCTCGGGCCAATGCGGCCAGATCGCATTTTGCACGAGAAATTACACACCATGTCTCGTTGACATGTGGTCCAGATCCACATATCAGTGAGATGACGGCGAGTAGTAGGAGTATTTCCAAACCGACGTAGGCCGGGCGCCTTCGCGTGAACCGTGGCAACCTTGGCAACTGTCCACCGACTCTTCGCCTTTCCCTCTCGATTTGGAACTGCTGTCGCACGCTCTTCCTCTCCCTCCTCCATTTTCCTTCAGCCCTTCACCCTTTCTTATGCCATTGTTCGATCGTCTTCTCCATGGAGGGAACAGGACGGAAACAACCCCGTTATTCTTGCCCCGATCTGAAAGATGACGTGGTGGAGGAACTCACTGATTGGTGCGACGTCATCACCTCGGCTAGCATGGCAGGTTCGTTCAAGCCCATTCTCGACTCAACTAATAACATCATTACAAGGAACCCAAGAGTCAAGGAGCGGTTTGATCTCCCCCATCTTCTTCGCCCGTGACCACGATGGTAGCACCGTCACGTGAGCCTCGCCGTGCAAGTTGATGCCGCTTGATAATGATACATATGATGTTAAGATGCCATCGCTTGAGGGCAAGGCTTGGGCAAAGTAAATGGAGATTGGGTTGTTTACATTGGGTCCAATCATGCGAGTGGAAACTTGTGAATGTGTACACTCGTGACCGGGTTCCACTTCCAAAAATCTCAGCAGACTGCCCAGAGGTTGAGCACACCGGTATTGTACGAACGTTCAAATACAATCATGGTGACTGTCTTCTATGGAATATAGCAATTTCTCGAGTCCCCAACCGCTCTTGGAATTACAACAACTATGAAGTTGTTGCTATCTTCGACAAGCTTGTTGCCGTCGTAAGTGGTTTGACCGATGGATATTGCTCAAAAATCAGTTTCAGACACGGATGAGTATCGCGATGCAATTCAATACGAGGACCTTGTGTTTTCTCGCCACCACTGTGGCACTGTTTTTGCATGGCATCCTCGTTGTTTCGTATGTTTGTCTTCCACCGTAATTATAATTGTTTCATCCACATGCATGCAACCTTCTTCTTGTGTTTCCAAGGTCCCGTGAACATTCCACCACCTATACTTGAAGATTTTTATAACCAAGGGGAGATGATGATGGTGATGATCACGAGCATGAGGACGAGCAGCGCCCATATACTATTTGGCGCTGGCAACTAATTCGTGGATCACCTCTTCTCGTGTGTATACAGCCCATCGATGATGTTATCGCTAAGGAAGCAGTGTGTAGTCTCCCATGGTCGCACTCTCCTGACCTATTCCAACACCCGTTGCATGGTATTCGGATGGATACTAGTGTGCTAGCGCCAACTCCTTATCCCCTCGCATGTAATTGATAGTCTTGGAGAAAACTCGCTCTTCCTTGGACAAAACTATCCAATGATGGTGAAAGGCGATCCAACCGCTGTTGACACAACGTTACTACCATTTATGAGAAGCAACTATGTCTATACCTCGGACATTTGGGTGGTTCCCTACCCCGGCATCGATATAGTAGGCCGCTTCACCGGATGATAAGTCCTGCGTTGGTCTCCAGATCGACAATGGATGGCCCGTCCCGAGAGAATCACTTGTGGTTCAAACCAAGCGCTTCCAACGCCGAGGAATGGTTGAGTTGAAGTTCATTTCATTGCTTGTTATTTGTTGTGTGGTGAAAACTTTAGTATTTATAATGTATCCTCGTTGTCGATGTGGGTTGATGACCTGTTGTATGTAATAAAATGATATGCCTGTGATAAACTTACTAAATTTATGAATGGCTTTCGAGTTGCTTCTATGAGTGAGTGGTGTGACGAGGAATTTTTTTTTCCGAATACATAATTGTACGTGCATTGCAACAGGTTATCGGATGGGGCCAATCAACAATAGTAGTACACTATTTGTACTAGCTTCACATGCTTTGCATGTCGTGCGGGTGTTTTTACTGTAGCCATACTCTACTACGTAACCAGCACCTCGAATCCTCGATACTAGTAGTACTATATAGTAGTACTAACTAGTAGGAGTAGTAGGGTGGCATGGGCCAGAACAAGCATTTACGTCCAGGAGTACGGCACACGCCACCAACACGACTTCCATCTGACATCATCTTTCTTGGAGTCCGTGCTAGAGCAATCTCTTCAACCTCATCGTTTCTCTAACTCAGCCATCGCAAGCGGGCGAGGTGGGGTTTGCCGATAGTCGGTTTCCTTAATCGCGGTCCCACTTGTAAGGCCAATCGCAACGCATGAACCCAAACGGACCTCCGCTTTGCAATTTAACTCCAACGATAATTTTGACTAGAAAAGCAAGACCAAAGAAAACAAGAACCACAAGAATACATTTTACTACTCCCGTAAGTTGGATTAGTGCCTTCTCGATGCATTCATTGTTGATCTCATGGAGGCTCGATCTTGCGTGCTTCTTTCTTCTTCGAGTGTAAAGAAGTAGACTTTGCTTCCTCGCATCTAGTCTCATGTCTAGCCTCTATTCTAGTACTCCCTCCGGTCCATTTTTCTCTGTGTCTAAGCAGCAACACACATACCAAGTAGGAGTGTCAACAAGTGCACTAATCTCATCTATAGCCTCTGTGCTAGCTAAAAGTGATAGAACATCTACTAAATTGCGCTCTATCAATATATGGATGTACTCTTCTTCCCAATACAAAAACTTGCATCCATTCTACTCCCTCCGCTGCACAATACATGCCTTCTATTTGTCAAAATATATATGTATCTAGACATGTTTTAGTATATAGGCACATCCATTTTTGGACAAATGGAAGTCAAGTATTTTGGAACAGAGGTAGTACACAATAAAAATTTTAAGTTAGCACAACTAGTCTAATCCGAGAGCACAACCGAAGATTTGGTCGGGTTCTTCCTCCTTTTGCCGACACGGGACATCCAAAGATCCAGGTCGTGTCATGAAAGAAAATAGAGTGGTAGTTGATAAGTTGAAGCCACGAGATGTGCATCTTGGGTTAAATCAGAATAGAATCTTACTACTCTTGAGTAACTCCAAAAGCGGCCACCGAAGATCTTTTCTTGGATTTGTTTTTCATCACCAAGACGCCGAGGTGAAAGATGTGCAGGTTCGATGGGTCCGCTTGCATTTTCACCGACATGTGGGACCGCATGTGAGCAAACAGACGATGGGCTCCACGCGTCCATTGGCCGGGCCGAGAAGAGAGATAGAGGAGTGCCGAGCACGGACCGCAGGAAATTTGTTCTACGTCTGCACTTCGATATAGGCTCGATATAGTGGGGTGGCATGGGCCATAACTAGCATTCATGTCTAGCAGTACAGCACACGCCACCCACACGAGTCCCATCCGACACCAATTTTCTGGGAGTCCATGCTACAGCCATCTCTTCTCCCCCCCTGTTTTCTCAGCCATCGCGCGGTGTGCGGGGTGGTGGTTTGCCGCTAGTCGGTTTGCTCAACTACGATCCCACTTGTAAGTGAAAATGCAACACCGCACGCATTCCCGCTTGAGCAGCGTGCCGGACCAACCGTGTGGGGGTGCGAGGCGAACACGGCAGGCTTTTCCTTTTGAACTCATAACTTGTAAAATTTGGTTCTGCTCCATGGCACGATCGATAGATAGAAAATAACGATTTTGCCTAGAGTAATGAGAAGTTTGGTTCTGGCGCCGTTCATGCATGGAGTACGTATGAAAATTATGAAGTTGATGCGAAAGGTAAGATAATTACTGTAGTATCATATACTACTACATGGATTTGACAGAAAGATAAAAATACATACGGATCCATCATCGACATCCTCACGCCCTAGTGCGTCGGGTCACCAACCGACGTGTGAGGAGCAGCGGCATTGGCGGCGAGCTTAACATGCTTCTGAACAGTGCGTCCAAGGTTGCCCTGCGGTCCAAGAAGGCCAACGTCCTATCGTCCTCCTCTTGCATGCGCGTAGACGTGGGTGATTATGTCCATGGTGTCTTGCTGCACTGGTATTTGCGCGGCGAAGCGCCGACCTCAAGGTGGACATTCTCCGCGCAACGGCGGCGATCGCAGGGCCACCAAAGGCGTCGAAGAGGTTGTCACCATAGTGGCCGTTGAGGGTGGCGGGCATCGCAAAGCCTGGGCGCATCGGCTGAAGGCTTACGTCAAAGTCGTCCGCAAGCTTCTTGATGACGGTGAACTTGTCGAGGAAACCGACGAGGACCTCATCGAACAAGGAGACAAGCTGTCGCCCAGCGCCCTCGCCCTGCCGGCCTCAAGCAATACTACCTGGAGACGTTCCTTGTTGCCGGGCCGCAGGCCGGTGTCGTGGACCATCTGGCACAGCCGGCTGATGCTCGCGCTCATCGCCTCCATGGGTCTAGCTTAGCTTCTACTAGTCAACTGATCTTGCGATTCGAGTGATCAGTCTTGCCCTTGGTTAGCGTATGAGGTGCGTAGGGATTTCATACTACTCCTCGGCCCTCTCGCACCTACCTTTGGTCAGTATGATAGGTGGGCCAGCCACCCCGACCCACGTGTCATTCACCCAAAGGCGCTTGCCGTAAGTCAATGAAGCTGCGCTTCTCACGTGCCGGCAGCAAGATAGTCATCTCACCGGACCTCTAGTTGGGGCCAAACGAGAAGTTTGATGTTTACTGGTTTATTGGTCCCCTTTGCATTTTGCGCCAAGTTTTGACCTTTGATTTAACTAATAAATGTTAATGCATGTAAACAAAAATGTTGTGTAAGTCACATTACGAAAACCAAATAATCCCAAAACACTTAGGCACGGTGCATTAACTCCCTCCTTGTTTCTTATTTCGTGACATATCAACCAATAAGAGATGTGGGCCGTGCATGCTTTCAATGACTTGAGACTACCAAACATGACATGCAGTGTTTAGTTCATTGCATGTAATCCTATTAAGACTCTAGTTAGCAATAAAACATTAAGTTCTCTCGCCGATAGGAATAAAACACCATGTATTTATTTACGAGGGAGTAGTACATTTTTGTGACATGCATTACTAGATATTGCTAGTCAAATACTAAAATCCAGATGGACGTGGTAGTACTCCTAAATCCAGACGGTGGCGCTACTAGTACTAGTAGTAGTACTACCAATGTAGTACTCCTAGGAGTACTAGCACTGTACTACCCGCTGGTCAAATTATTACGTCTTGCTCCTCACAAAGTGAAGTGGCAAGACCGCTACGGAGATGACACTGAGTATAGGCGCCTTTGTTCGGCATACCATAGTCAGCCTCACCGTCTGCAAATACTATCATCATGGATGTAGAGCTAGCCTGCTTACAACTAGCCCTGCTCGACATAATTTCCGATGCGTAGATGCTCGTGCATTGCACGGAACACCAAGATTGGGGTGGATCGCTCGGCAGTGACCATCGCTTGATTTTTCCACGGCCTTCTAGATGTGGTGGGGAAGAGATAAGGCTGATTGTGAGAGACAAGGAGTTGTTTGTAAATAGGGAACAAGTGCGGCATCTTTTTGCAAAAATGGAGAAGCTTGGTTTGTATCGTCGCCGATCTAGATCCGACGGCCATCGTGAAAAATGGGAGGCACAACATCATCACCAACTCAGACCTGTTTGATTCACGAGATTTTGAAAACGCAGGAATAGGACATGGCAATATTACAAGTTTCAAACTGATATTACAAATGTTAGGAGTAATGCTGCACCTAGGAAGAGGGAATTACTAGGAAGTTCACGTAAGAACTTTCGTTACTTTAGGTGGATGCAGCGTTATCGCATGCAGACTAAAATCCACCGCCTCGACAAGTCACTAATGGGCAAATAAGTTTTCGAGTCTCCGCCACTTGATATTTAAAAACAAATTCAGCTTTTGCAGAGATCGACGCTATGCGGTGATCAAGACGCCATTCATTGTTGCGCCAGAGAACGCCAAACCTCATTACCTTGAGCACACTTGCCTCCGTAACAAAGAACACAGCCAATTTAATCTCGGATGTTCTGCCTTGGTAGTCGATCAAATCAATTTCTGTAAGATGGAGATCAAGGCATTCGATGAGATTGTTATACTGCAGCACATTTTTCACTTTCGGGTCTTTTTTTCTGCAAAAGAAGAGAACATATTAGAGCAGTTGGCTGCATAAGATTGCCGTGTCATCAAGAGGTACCAATATCATTCGCTCATACGATAGGGTTGGCTGGCTAGTGATATTTTTTCACTCTCTCTCTCCCCCTCTCTCTCTCGCTTCTCTTTCCTCTCATTTAACTAGGAGCACGTGAAGAGCTTGGGCATTTGTTGCCTTCCACTATGTGGCCGATGCCATATTTCGCAAAAGTATGCCACATAATATGCATCGATGTCAAATCAAAAGATTTTGGCACCGCTCTCGCGATGTGAGAGAGTTGGCACCGCTGTGCACACAGACCCACATGTATAAACAAATCAATCAAACCAACTACACCAGCCTCTCACTCTCCCAAACAAGTGTTTTTATTGCCTCAGTCCTCTCTCTCTCCCACGCAGTGTTTTTTCATTCGTGAGTTAATTTGGCACCGAGCAAAGTAGGTGCTCCAGATTGGGGCACCAGTGAGCAATGGAGGGCATCGATGCCAAATGCATCACAAGTGAATTTGGCACATGTTTTGGCCTACATAGCCCACTTTTGTACTCCCTCCGTCCCAAAATTGTTGTCTTAAATTTGTCTAAATACGGATGTATCTAGTTACATTTTAGTGTTAGATACATCCGTATCTAAACAAATGTAAGACAAGAATTTTGGGACGGAGTGAATACTACCTCGTATTTAGTATAAAATTTTGACCATAAATTTACCTAAGAAAATGCCAATGCATGTCACTAAAAATTACACCATTTGAAATTATGTTCAAATACGAATCCAACGATATAGTTCTTAGTGACATGCATTAACATTTTGTTAGTTAAATCTATGGTCAAATTTTGATACTACAAAATTGGAAGAGTAAACCAGAACGGAGGTAGTACTTGCCCTTAGGGTAACCATAGAGTTACTGGAGTAGTCTAAGTTACTTTCCACTATGACTAGCCTAGGCTACTATAGTAGTACAGCATAAAAATGATGCAGGTGATCACGTGAGAAAAAAATATTAAAAACATTTCTTTCGGTGCAGTACGTAGATGTAGTTTTGAACACTACACTTGTCATCGTAATTTGGGAAAATTATGAAAAAATTGAGCTACGTTGTGATTACCGTTTACTAATAGGAAAGAAGTTTCACCTCGATGAGTAGCTTCTCCATGCATGGAAAGCATGTAAGGAATCCAACACCTTGATCCAGATTAAATGATAGATTTTAGTGCTAAGATCTTCACCGCATGCATGGACTGGGTCAAGCTTGTGGGAATCATTTCTGGAAGATGGTCGTAAATACATCAAGAAGAAATTTAAAAATGTGAATTTCAAGAAGACGGAGAAGAAGATGAGTGTTGTACCTGAACGATTACGGATCCTATAAAGAGTTCAGAGAATTTGGCGACGAGTACACCAACGCTTATCAATTTCAAGGCCAATGACCCCGATTTATGTTGGACCTTCTAGATCTCGATACAAGCAATCTCTCAAGGAAAGGCGCATTCTCAATGACCATAACGTGGAACAGCTGGAGTGATCTCTTCCCAATTGATGTCTTGTTGTGGGGGCCAAGACACATAAATCCATCGGAGATTCACGAGGCGATGTGGAGGCTAATGTACCCGTGGATCTGCTCAAGATGAAGGTACTCGAGCGCAGTACAGCTGCGGAGCAGGTGCTCCATAGCCTTCTTCGAGATGACAACGTCGAAGAGGTCGAGCTGCTTGAGTTGAGGGAGAAGAAGGGCGGGCGCGACATTAATCTGGGGAAGATAGCAGGAGCTGAAGCCGGCCTTGGCGCAGCGTTGGCGTGAGGCGGAGCGTGGGCGGCGGCAATGGCGACATCGCCCGGCTTCAAAGCTGAGCTCCTCGAGCTGATCTAGGGTGGGGATAAGAACCACTCGTCGAACTTGGGTTGGACCTTGCGGTTGGTACTAAACATGCGGATGTCAAGGCGTCTGGCCGCCTGTGGTGCGATGAAAGGATCTTGGAGATCGCGCCATGAGTTTGCAATCCCCTCGCGCAGAGGCAATCGACGATGAGGTTGAGGGGACGCAGCCAGAGGGGCGCCACCGCCGGAGAGCAGGGCGGTCCGCACGGCAGATTTGTTGGGGAGGAGGCCGATGATGACGAGCAAGATGTCATCGTGGAGGCTCACGATGAAGTCCAGGCTCGCCGGATGCGGTTTTGGCTCTAGCGGCCTCCGCTTGTTGGCTGCCTCGCCGTCCATGTCAACCGGCGGCACGGCGGTGTACACGTGTGCTGGTGTGTGTTGTGTCTTTGGGTGTGCGCGAAAAGTCGTCCTTACATGTATGCCGCCCGCGGTGGTGGTGTCTTGTGAGTGCGTCCTTCGCGCAAGAAGTTTGTCCTCAATGCGCCCTCAATTTACTAGCGTGCGGGGTGCTACCCCGAGTGGTTTCAACTTTGTTTCCTTCACCGCGTGTCAGATGGGCCTCTAGTTTACTTATTTTCACCCACTGCCACATGGGCCAGCACACCAAGATACAGAACACGAGCTGACAACGCAGCATGTGGATTGGTTGAGCGGTCAACTAAACAATATACAGAGCTATACACTGACACAGTGAGCGTATAATCCGTCGGTATAGAGAGTTCGAGTGAGAGGGGAGGCCCGTGAGAGATAGCAGAGAGAGAGAGAGAGAGAAAGCTACTCCCTCCATTCGATAATGTAGTTACAACATTTTTTAAAGTCAAACTTTTGAAACTTTGACCAAGTTTATAAAGAAATTACTTATATCGGCAATACCAAAGATAAATGATAGTATGAAGTAAGTACATGTTGTGATGAATCTAATGATCGTTCCCGATGTAAATGTTTTTCTCCACATATACCTAGTCAAACTTTTTTGTGGTTTGACTTTTCAAAACATCCATATGCTTATGGACGTGACAGAGTCCCTGACGAGAGAGAGAGAGAGAGAGAGAGAGAGAGAGAGAGAGTGAAAAAAGTGTGTGTGCGTGTGTGAAAGAGACATGGACAACACACGATAAAAGTGGAGAAAAAGCGTGCGTGTCTTTTGCAAACATATCACACATGCATCTTCGACAACGGAGGCAAGGTGAGGAGATAGTGTGTGGTTTTTTGGAACCAAGAGAGGAAAACCCCTAGCACGTGGCCAAGAGGGGTCTGACAAACAAGGGAGAGAGGTCGAGAGAGACGTACGGAGAAAATGCAGACATGGGGAGGAGAGAGTGTATGTTTGTCATAGAGAGATCCCCCGAGATCGTGGATGGGACTACATGGGTGGGAGATCGAGTGACAAGGTGTGTGCGTGATAGAAGATGCCCCGAGAGATATCGAGATAGACGTATGGATGGAAGGAGACAATACATGTGTTCTCGATGGCTAGTAAGAGATAATCATACTTAGGAGGGGGAGTGCTTGCGCCTATGGCCCTGTTTGGATACTCTAACTCGCTTAGAGGTTAGAGTTAGATTCTAACCCTGAACTAACTCTAAGTAAAGAGGTGTTTGGATGGCAGGGTTAGATGGAGCACGGATGCGGCGAGGCACCTTCACGGGCGGTGCGAGAGGGAGGGAGGGAGAGGACGAGAAGCTTCGAGGAAGTGGGAGGATCTGCAAGGGGAGAGCGAGAGAAAAAGTGTTTATTAGTGGTCCCGAGAAGAACTAACCCAAATAAGCACCTCTTGGATGGGTTAGTTTTTTTGGATGGGTTAGATGCATCTAACCTAAACTAACCCTCCTGTTTGGATCTTTTTGGGTTAGTTGACTCCAAACTAACCCAAACTAACTCTAACCCATGGATCCAAACAGAGCCTATGATGGAGTGAGGGATTATGGTACTTAGGGGGTGCGTGTCACATGGAGAGAGAACAAGGGCGGAGAGTGTTGGAGGGTCTATATGTATAGCGCAGCCGAGACATGTGTATGTGTGAACCAGGAGATATAAGGCCCGTTTGGCTTGCATCATGAGCATCTTTTGCGTGGCCTGGGGTTGTGGATGGATTTCATGCACGCTTGTTTGGTTGCTACCCTGTGAAAAAGAAAGCCCGCTTGGGCTGGGTTCCCTCTCACTTTAATTAGCCTAGATGAACTCCAGACACTGCAAGTAGCCTGGCCCAAGCGACCGATTTCGAACGCCTGGCCGTGCCTGGTCGTGCGGCCACGAGGCTAACAACAACATGGATGGATATTAGCATTAAATAATTGATGCATGTATTGATTGATGGGACGTTGATGCTTTGCCTGGCCCATGCCTGAACCAAACGCTTCAAAGACCACACAAGCCCGGGCGAGGCGTAAATATTTTACATCTCACGTCCACACCAGGCAGTACCGACCATCAAGGCATGAGGGTCAGGTCACGAACCAAACGGACCAATAAAGTTTGAGAGAGATTGAGGAGCCCCAATAAGGCTGAGTGGTGCGTCAGATAGCTGAGAGGGGGAAAGAGATATTCCATCCACTCGATAATGCAAAGGTATGTAAATTTTTTAGAAGTCAAACTTTGGAAACTTTGATCAGGTTTACGCAAATGTTTTTATATCTACAATACCAAAGATACATCATACAAAACTACATCTCATGGTGAATCTAATGGTATATGTTTGCCGTACTAGATGTAATTCTTTTTCTCCACGTACATGGTCAAACTTTGTGATGTTTGACTTTTCAATAAATCTATGTGCTATGGATGGAGGTGAGTGCCTCAGTCGAGACAGATCAAGTGCGTGTGAAGGAGAATGAGTAAGTGTGCAAAAGAGTATGTGTGTGAAAGAGAAAGTGACAACAAACGATAAATTAGAGAGAGAGTGTGTGTTTTTCGTTTCTTATGCGAACATATCACGATGCATCTCCGAGATGGAAAAGCGAGGCGAGGAGGTACACGAAGATAGCTAGTGTGTGATTGTTTGCAACGGATAGACACCCCTGTAGCACATGTCCAATAGAGGTCTGGCCAACAAGGAAAAAAGGTCGAGCGGGACACATGGATGGCATGGACGCATGGGGAGGGAGAGAGGGTGTGTTTGTGATAGAGAGATCCCCTCGAGATCGTGAGGGGACTATATGGGTGGGAGATCTAGGGAGTGCGTCTTGGCGATAGAAAGATGCACCGAGAGAAATTGAGATAGACCATGCACATGTTTGTGATGGAGACTAAGATTAGCTAGTCATATACATATACGGGGGACTGCGTGTGCCTACAATTGAGTGAGAGACCATCATACTTGGCTAGCTGGGCATGAGATTGTGTGTGTGTGTGTGTGTGCGTGTGAGATGGAGAGAGAATGATGGAGAGAGATAGAGTTTTAGATGGGCCTATCGAAAAGTGCAGTGAGATATGCATGTGTATGTGTGACCTGTGGATGGAGAGTTTGAGAGAGGGGGGAGAGCTCCGAGACGACATAGTGGTGCGTGAGAGAGTTACTGGCAAAGAGCCAAGGAATTTGTGTGCGTACGATGAGTGCACCCAAGATATCTAGCTTGGACTAGCTAGAGTATCATACATAGTGTGCGAGAGAGACCTATAGATGGTGTATATATGAATGCGGACTATAAAGACCCCCCCCCCCCACACACACACACAGAGAGAGAGAGAGAGAGAGAGAGGGACCAACAAGGTTTTTGTGTCGGATGCGTGCGACAGAATTGAAGATTGTCGGCGAGAGAGAGAGAGAGAGAGAGAGAGAGAGAGAGAGAGAGAGAGAGAGAGAGAGAGAGAGAGAGAACAGGAGTCCGGGAGAGGGTGAGGTCGCGTTTTATGCATCAAAGACTGATATAAACTTGCATTCAAATATTTAAATTGGAGACCATGTTGTCTGCAATCCACACATGAACGGATATAGGCGTATATCAAACAAGTTCATTAATTTGACTTTCAACATGTTCATGGAGTACTATAATACTGTACAACATGCTACTCGATTGAGGTGTTCAATTTTGGATTTAGTTCACTATTTTGACCTACTGAACGAGCTAGTTCATTGAATCGGGATATTTCATTTTGGGTTTGATTCACATTTTTGAGTGAGTCAACTATTTGTCATATAGTAAATCGCTAGCAACGAGCATGTAAAAACACATTACTCCCGAGCATCATCTCTCCATCTAAAAAAGAAGTGGCAAGCTAATATTTCAAAATTTGATTCGAATCGACTTGGTAAGGTAGACGTGGATGCTCGTTCTACCAAAATTTGAATGAACCGTTAAACATCCTCTCTGCTCGGTGGAATTCGCCCGAGCAAATAAATGGGAGACGCGAAATTACCGTCCTATGTGGGACACGCATCAATTGGCCCGTTGTACATCGAGGGTAGGTTCGTAACTTCATCCAAGCGCCCCTTCTCCTCGGACGAAATGACATGTGCCGAATAATTCATAAACCATGGTCGGCAAAACACGCTCTCCTCGCCCGAAATAGCTCATACCACTATTTCAAAACACGCTCTCCTCGCCGAATTCGCCCGAGCCCACTATAGTTCAAAACACGCCCTCCTCGGCCTCAAATCGCCTCCCGCCCACTATTTGGGGAGAAGCAAAGTTACTCTACTATCCCCGACCCTCAAGACATGCACCCAAGCCGAGAAGCCTATAGGCAAGGGTAGAATCAGAACTCCCCTCACATTTCGCATAAATGCGTCAGAGGACATGGTTCCACTCCACTCCCAATCCACCCCCCCCCCCCGCCCGCCCCCATTCATACCTCGTGGGCGCCAAATCACCTTCTCCCCGGGAAGCTCCCTTCTCCTGAGCCACGAACCTTAGCCCCACCTCCATGGCGCCCCCGCCGCACCAATTTCACAGCCGCCCTCCTCCCTAATGCCGGAGACGCTGTCCAATTGCCGTCGTGGACTAGGCCGTGTGCCTCTTACTCCGTGCTGCTGGTGCTGCCTTGACGACGGCCGCGTGAACTGCATCGAGCCGATTCACCCCCGCCGTTGTTCACGGCGCCGGAGCGGCTCCAACTTTGGATCCGTCCAGAGTCCTGGCGCTGCTTCCGCGTAGCCGTCGACCATCGCGACATCGCTCTTTCCCTGCCACCGGTCACCACCGCAACCGCACTGGCCTCACCGACTCGGCAGCTGGACCTGCCTACTTCACCATGCCGCCAGATAGGTCGCACCCTCATCTGAAATCACTTTATTTAGGCGTCAGTTGTCTGAATTTTTATTCTGGGCCAATCGATTCCCAATGGGAAGCAGCACCCCTCGAGGTGGCGGAGCTCCTAGGCTGCCGGTTGGCTGGTGTCTAACATAAGGTGCAGGGGCCAAGTTCAGGCGAAGCAACGCTTAGATGGCTATCTTTTAGAGTTGCGTGGGTTGAAGGTACTGCTGCCGCCGGATCATGGATGACGGGGAGTCTTTGTGGATTGGCCCGGGGGCGGCGCAACCACGGCAGTGCGGTGGGGCGGGGAGCGGGGTTTTGGACGGGTCCATGGACGGCGGAGGCAGGCTGCTCTACCGTTGGTCGCTGGCTCTTCGGGGAAGATTCCGAACAGTGTCAACCGGGAGGCACAAGACGGCCATCAAGCCATCCGGCGTAGATCGGACAGTACCAAAATAAAATAAAATCGTGTGAACCCAATTTAGTCTTCATCAATGACGTGTGACCACTCTCATACCTTCTTTGTTGATCTCTTAGTGTATTTCTTCTGATCAAAGAGATATGTCGTTCTTAACTTTATGCGTTATCTGCATCTTCAGACACACCGTCTTCCGACTCACCGCAGCTGTCCAACAAGGGAAGCATACACCAGAAGGGAGCTACAGTCCCCACTCAACAGTTTCCTGCATCAAATGCGTGTGCCCGACATGGACAGCCACAACAACTGCAGGGCCATCGACAAGTCAGCACATGATGCTCACTCCTATGGATGGCAGCCAGATAGGTTGTACCCTCATCTTACTTGTGTGCAACATTTATGGCTTTGTTATTCATCTAAGCACGGAAAATAGATCATCACATTTCACTGTATATTCATGCCGATCTCTTACGGGTCTTGTTCAGAGTTCACGCTGTTCCATAGTTCAGCTAAGATACTTGTTCTTTAGGTAACGCTGTTCCATAGTTATCATCCATCAGCTAATGCTATTCCACAGCTGGTGATTATAGTATTATACCACTTCTAGTATTACCTATGTTGTTCTTTAATACTTCTGTGTGCCATCTAGTTAATCTCGAGTACAAACGATACATATTCTGTAGCTTTCATCTGTGTTCTCCCTTTAGTTTATGAGACCTGTTGCTGCTAGTTAACCCCAGTCCTACTATTTATGTCGTCTCCTACAGGCACTCATTTACATAAATCTAACTACTATTGTCTTCCATGCATGTCAGATAATTGCACACACTGATATATCCACAAGAACCTCACGGAGCAATGTAAAGGCCAATAAACTTGATGTCAATGATACCCAATATGATGGAACATGTAAAGGCAGTTCTTCAGAAGACTTGCAGAAAGATGATGAATCCTCTTCACCCCACAAGGTCCTTGCTCTAACTTGGCCTGTGATATGGGTAAAACATGCATATCATGTCCTGGAGTGTATCTACTCTGTTGCAATGCCATGTGCTTAGCATGTTGATCATGCATGTAAATATGTCATGCCTTCCTGTTTTTCAAGACCTATTCCATTCATGATAACATGTTTTCAAATTCAAGTACTGTCATTCTCTTCAGACGCAATGCCATCTGCTTAATTTGGACATCATGCTTCTGAATATCTTATGCATTGTTATTCATCAGTATGTACTTCATCTGTCTGCCATACCATGTTTTTTTACTTTGAAGTGTTGTTCTAGTGCTCTGTTGCAATGCCATCTTATTTTCCCAATCATACACGTGTATGTTGCCTTGGTTATTTCTGTACGTATTCCGCTAGCATATAGTTTTACATTCAACTAGTTTTTTTGCTGTGTTGTCTTGTCGTATTCCTAGCTCTTACACCATACTCCCTCCGTCCGGATTACATGTTGCCGAAATGGATAAAAAGGATGTATCTAGAACTGAAATACGCCTAGACCCATCCATTTTTTCCGGATGGAGGAATACATGTCAATATGTCATGCCTTTCTATTCTTCAGTACCTATTCCATCTCTGCTGTAGCATGTTTTATAACTGAATCACCATTCTTCTATATAAGGCATGCAAGGGGAAGACGGCTCTGTTAGAATCTAAAGGGTTACAAAGCAGGTCTTTGAAAAAGATCCAAACGCCAGGAGATAATAAACCAACTCCATTTTTCATAGATACTGCTCTAGCACAGAGAAACCCAACTCCCACTGATAATAAGCAGATTCCAGTGGCCAAAGAACTAGTCCAGCAAAAGAATGTCAACTCCATTCTAAGAAGCGTGTGCGTATCCTCGCATCATGAAATTTTATAGCATTCTGATCATATTTTCTACATGTTTCTTACCCATCTCTCTTTTAGAAAATAAGGTTAAACGATAGAAGACTTCCTCCATTGGGATCGTATTCGAGGAAAATATCTTCTTGAATTCTCTGTGATCCAATGCTGATGTAAATACACTGTTGTATATCACTATATTTTTACATCAACATGTATTTTGTTAATCGGCGTGAATCTAACCTTTATCTGATCTAAAATTAGTTGTAGCAAAATGTTAAAGGCGCCAATGTTGATTTTTGTAAGGAAAACTGCCTAGTAGTTTTGCATACTGAGCTGCATGAATGTACTATCTCATATCACGCACATTACTGAATTGTAGTGCTTCTCTGGTTGCCCATTCATTCATTGTGTCAATGTTGCTTCGTACTACCTTACCGGCTGATGATAGATGTGCCATATTGTGTTAATTTGGTGTAGGCTACTTGCCCAAACGTTAGTTGTGTCAATGTTGCTTTCCTATTATCCGACTTGTCCAATGATAGCAATGCTAGTGTGTTAATTTTGTGCAGGCTGCTGAAGATAAGAAGACAAACTCTGAAAACAGCAAGGCAACCCCATTGTTTCTTTCTAGTAAATCTAGGCCAGGTAATATGGCAATAACTCATGATTAATCTATTTGGTTCCCGTCCTAATTTATGTTATGATGCAGTGGTCGAGACACTCTCCACTATCAATAATACAAGCCTGCCAAAATCCCCATCTGAATCTGTTCAGTATCCTCTGTCTCGAATGAAACGGAATAAATGTATGTTTGTGAAGCAATTAATGGCTGAAGCAATGATGAAAATGGTGGATGAATCAGAGATGCGAGTAAATGCGACACAACAACCGATCAATGTTTTCGTGAGAAAGTGTAGCAAAGCGAAGAACTTACCAACATGCTTATGGGCGTCATATGTGCCGAGGTTGCAGATTGTGACGTTGTAGATGGTTAGGTTACGCTCATTTATTTATTTGCACCGCATCAATCTTTGATTGCCCAAAGGATGTAATTTCTGTAGTATATCTTTGGATGTGCAACGTTATTCCCTGTATGCCTTACCTTTGCGTGATCGGTTTTGGTCCTGTGCATAATTGCTCGTCATAATGGGCTCAAATTATCTAATTTGGCCTAAAGACATGTACGGACTTTAGTGGTCCCATTAAGTTAATGGGCCGTTACTAGGCCGAAAGTTAATTGTCGGCCCTCTTACCTCCCGGGTCATTAACAGGCCGACATCAAAGCAGGCAACAGGTGGCCCCGGTTTATTTCATGGGCCGTTAACAGGCCTTTACTAAGTTTGTGCTACATATGGCCCAACTATACTGTAGGCCTTTAGCAGGCCGAAAGAGACATCGGGCTTGTAGTGGACCATGAAGACCATGGGCCGCTAAGAGGCTGAAAGTCAGGTCGTATTGTAAATGGCCCAACTGTGTTGTGGGCCTTTAGCAGGCCAAAAGAGAAACCGGGCTGGTATTGGACCATGAAGGGCATGGGTCGTTAAAGGGCCAAAACTAAGGTCCGACTACAAATGGCCCAACTCATTTATGGTCCGTTAACAGGCCGAAAGTCACACAGGGCCGGGAATTGGCCCAAGACTTAAATGGGTCGCTAAAAGGCCAAAACTCAGGTCCGACTAAAAATGGCCCAACTAATTTATGGGCCGTCAACAGGCTGAAAGTGACACCGGGCCAGAAAATTGGCCCAACACTTAAATGGGCCGCTAAAAGGCCGAAACTCAGGTCCGACAACAAATGGCCCATCGATTTATGGGCCGTCAACAGTCGAAAGACACACCGGGCGGAAACTAGCCCAACATTTAAATGGGTCGCTAAAAGGCCAAAAGATGTACATCTCGAAAATTGGCCCATCCATTAAACGGGCCGTTAACAGGCCGAAATCTCATCGGGCCGATATTGAGCCTAGATATATAGCGGGCTGTTAACGGGCTCGAACTGACGATGGGCTACAATGGTGTCAAATCTTTAACGGGCCGTTGACGGGCCGAATTGGCTCATCTTGTATGGGCCGTGGGCTTAAATGGACCTGAAACAAGTAGGCCTTATATGGGCTGGCCTGCTAATTTTTACTGGGCCGACCTTTTCACAGGAATGGGCCTCTGTTGGGCCGTGCCACGTGTCGACGTACCATAGGCGGCTTCCGTCCAATGAGTGGATGACATCTGTCCCATCGGTGAGCCGACACGTGTTTCCTCCAGCCAATGATGATTTTACACGTGGAAAATCCCCATTGGTCGGGGCTGTTAACGGGTTATCGGATCCAAAACCCAACCCGATAGCTTAACGGCGTTCAGTTACGGTGGATGCCACGTGTCGGTCACCCTTGATGAAAGCACTTCTGTGACGCGTGATTTATCGTCATGGAAGTGGGCACTTCCTTGATGATAATTTTGGTAATGTCATGGAACACTTCTCTGACGACGACAGTATGACTATCTTGATTCTGTCATAAATTTTTCATGGATGTACATGCATGACAAAAAACGCGACCTACTGTGACAAACACGTATTATCACGGAAGTGTATTTTTTGTAGTGTGCCCTGGTGTTTGAAATTCATTCCCATTTCTTGCATGGGACCTAAGCATGCACCCAAGGACATAGATTTGTTTTTTCAACCAATTCATATGCACTGGAGCATGTGCATGTAGTTCAAATTTGAATTATGCACATAAATGCATTGAAAACTCAGTTAATGCATAAAAATGTCCAAACGAACCCCGAAAAATAACAAAAATTCACACCACTCCTGTTGTTCTATGTTGACACGAGAAAAGAAATTGAAAGCAATAAGAGGCAATGGATATCGTTTCGTCCCCAATGGTGGGACGTTCCCTACCGAAAACCATCATGCTTGTTGTGAGAAGCTCCGGTTTGTGAGAAGCATATACCCAAACCTGCCCCAAATGGGACAAAATTTGTACCACGGCATGATGATGCCGCTCCATGATAGCATGCCAAGTTTCATTAATTTCAGACGAGTTTTGGATTATTAGAATTAAAAAACCAGGCATCTCAATGTTTTTGCCGGCAATCAACGGCGCCATGGTGTTTGGAATTCATTCCCATTTCTTGCATGGGACCTAAGCATGCACCCAAGGACAAAGATTTGATTTTTCAACAAATTTATATGCACTGGAGCATGTGCATGTAGTTCAAATTTGAATTATTTACATAAATGCATTGAAAACTCACTTAATGCATAAAAATGTCCAAACGAACCCTGAATAATTCAAATTCTTTTATGATCACTGCAGATAAAAGGTCTAGCAATTCAAACACCGTCCATGGCCGCTGCGACCCCATTACGTTATTCAAATTAGGACCAAAAATTGAGTAGATCCCAAACAGTTTATTATAACCAACCGTGTGAGATGCAGCACAAAATATCTTTGGACCATGTTTGAATAAGGGACCGTGTTTGATGACACTTTGCGCGCCAGTTTTTTGGCTGAAGCGATTCCAAATTTTTGGCTTCCGCGGAAATATCTACCTCCCCACCCCCTCCCCCTTACCAAAAGCCACATTTCCCCTCTTTTCGCCTTCCTTCCCAAGTTGAATCCTTCACTCCTTGCTTGCAGCGCCGCCGCCTCCTCGCCGGCGACCCTCCTTCACGCTCCTCGGCCTCGCCTATCCAGGCAGGTAATCCACACCCGACCCCCATCCTCCTCCTCCTTCCACATCCCACATGCCCCTACCACCGGTGCGAGTGCGACACCTTCCACCCAAATCACCGACCCCTCCACCAAATAAGCGCCGGCCTAAGCCATGGTGCACGCAGTATAGCCAGGACCTCAAGGAGCATTTGGCAGCGAAGAAGCAAAACGTGGCCGCACGTGCGGATGAGGTCGCGATGGCTGCCATTCGTGCTGACCCCCAGATCTTCAAGGAGCACCTTGCCATTTGCTAGCTACGCCGGTTAAGCATGCTCGGTTTACCCGTTGCGTGTGCTGCTCCTGCCTTTCCTTCACAAATTCTAGTGAATTGTGCTATCTAATTTTACCATGCAATTTTTGCTCTAGTGTATATGTTCTATATGTCATGCAGTGTGGTGCTCACTTATTAACTGTTTTGTTAATTAGTTGTCGCCTTCGATTAACTGCTTAGTTCAATTACGCAAATGTGATGTTCAATTCTTCAGGCTGCAATTTTGTATTATCTTCCATGTGAGAAATAAATCGAATTTATCTTTACAAAATTGTGGGTGCATTCTGTTATTGTATACCATGTGAGGAATAAATTGATTTTGGCTGTAGTAAATACATGAGAAACAAATATAATTGCTACAATTGGCTGTAGTTAACTATTTGGTTAACTCTCTGATCTTCTATTAGGAGTATGTTATATTGTGCAATGTGGTGCTCAGTTAATGCTTGGTTCATTTGTTGTGGTGTTTAGTTAACTGCTTGGTTCAATTCTGCAATGCGATGTCCAATTATCGTGGGTAGAATTTTGTATTGTTGTGCATGTGACGAATAAATCGAATTTGGCTACACTTAATACATGAGAAACATATACAAGTGCTATATTTCCTAGTTCTTAATCATGCTTGGTTTGGATAAATGGGTTTTTTGTGTGGCTTCAATTAATTTGATGAATCTGCAATGTGATTATTTTTCATCAACATATTTTACTGATAGCATGCAAAACCTTACTTAACCTGATGACTAACTACCTTATATGTGTTGCAGGGAAACAATGGGAAGCACTGAGGTTTACAATCGAGGTTAGCACGTGCATGGTCCGTTGTATAATAGCACATTATTGTGCAATTGCAGGAACCGTTCTAATATTTAGGTTTTTAACAATTTGGTGTTGCACATGTAGGTCCCACTGTCAGAGGTTTTGACCCACTGTTCAACCCTTTTCGCATATGGGGAAATGAGTTGTCCATGAATATCAGTCAAGTCAAGAAACTCAGAAAGATTGTTAGGATAAAGAAATTAGCGAAAAAAACGACAAGATCTTTGTCTGCACAATGAAGAAGACATCAGTTCACTACAGGATGGTACTAACTATTATACCTTGCCTTTTTATTCCTTTGCCCCATTTCCAATATAGAGAAGATATTTATGCACATCCTTGTTTTCAGGCCTTTCCAAAGCAGTTCACTGATGATTACCTCCCAAACCACCTGTATGGTCAAGAGGCGAGGAAGGTATTCATACAACACCCACGATTCAATATTGAAGTGTTCCTGAATAGGACGAACGATGGAAGGTCAATCATCCACGGGCACTGTCCTAAAGTTAGAAAGACCTTCAACATCAATGAAGGCTCAATATTCCAGATGAGATACATCTGTCTATGTACCGTCTATGATGCTAATTTCGAAAGGTTATAGATGTTGCATGTGAAACTTGGTCCTGGTGTAGTTGTGTAATGGGTAGCTGAGTGCTGAAGCTATATGATGTTGTACTCTGATGTACTTCAATTATGAAAATGAAATATATTGTGTGCTTAATATGAACTGTCAATTAGATTAATAAGTGGATTATGAATAATCGGATAATTAGCTTGCTAATTGGGTTTTGCTATTGCAAACGGTTGTTGGAAAAAAATACCGTGGGCGATGACCTCAGGCAACGCACATAGTTTCTAGGAATAAATCGTGTTGGATCAATGAACAATCACGCACGACTTTCTCTTGAAAACTGTTTGCGTTAGGCCACCTTGCACAAACGTTTACCACATGAAAACTGTGTGTGATGGACAGACTTCGCCACATAGTTTCTTCCATGGACCGTGTGTGATAAATTCAATAACGCAAGCGATTTAACGAGAAAAATTGTGTGTGATGTACCTATGAACGGAAACATTTTCCTTGGAACGACTGCATGGGATGTACATACGAACAAAAACGTTTAGCGGGGACTGACTGTGTGGGATGTACTTGCGACCGGAAACAATTTCACCGTATAATTGTATTTTTTAGCTCTACTTTACGTATTTCCGTATTTGAGCGCTCGCCGGTTGCACACGACCTCATTTTGCCGAATGTGTGTCTGCCAGGAGGGCATAACCCCGATGGTTTCTCGGCCGTGTGGGAAGGACCCCCCTATCGCCCATACTCACTTGGCGACGGTTCCAAATGCCGTCGCGGAAAGTGGTTAAAACCATTTGTCTAGGAGCTCGCTGTATTAGTGGTGCTTATGGAAAAGAACTTGCATGACATCTTTTGTCCTACCCTCCCGTGGCAGCGGGGTCCTATTGGGAACTAAGGGATATTAAGGCCTCCTTTTAATAGAGAACTGGACCAAAGCATTAGCACTTAGTGAATACATGAACTCCTCAAACTACGATCATCACCGGGAAGTGTCCCGACTATTGTCACTCGGGGGTTGCCGGATCATAACACGTAGTAGGTGACTATAACTTGTAAGATAGGATCAAGAACACAAATATATTCATGAAAGCATAATAGGTTAAGATATGAAATCATGGCACGCGAGCCCTAGTGACAAGCACTAGGCATACCAAAGTCATAGCAACATCAATCTTAGAACATAGTGGATACTAGGGATCAAACCCTAACAAAACTAACTCGATTACATGGTAAATCTCATCCAACCCATCACCGTCCAGCAAGCTTACTATGGGATTACTCACGCACGGCGATGAGCATCATGAAATTGGTGATGGAGGATGGTTAATGATGACGATGGCGACGATTTCCCCTCTCCGGAGCCCAAAACGGACTCCAGATCTGCCCTCCCGAGGAAGAACGGGAGGTGGCGGCGGCTCCGTATCATAAAACACGATGAATACTTCTCTCTAATTTTTTTCTCCCCGAACGTGAATATATGGAGTTGGAGTTGAGGTCGGTGGAGTTTTGTGGGACCCACAAGACAGGGGGCGCTCCCAGGGGGGTAGGGCGCGCCCCCACCCTTGTGGACATGTGGTGGGTCCCCTCTTGTTGATTCTTTCGCCAATATTTTTTATTTTTCCAAAAATAATCTCCGTGAAGTTTCAGGTCATTCCGAGAACTTCTATTTCTGCACAAAAATAACACCATGACAATTCTGCTGAAAACAGTGTCAGTCCGGGTTAGTTCCATTCAAATCATGCAATTTAGAGTCCAAAACAAGGGCAAAAGAGTTTGGAAAATTAGATACGATGGAGACATATCAACTCCCCAAAGCTTAACCCATGGCTTGTCCTCAAGCAATTCAGTTGACAAACTGAAACTGATAAAGAAAAACTTTTACAAACTCTGTTTGATCTTGTTGTTGCAAATATGTAAAGCCAACATTCAAGTTTTCAGCAAAGATTATGAACTAACCATATTTACAATAACATTTAGGTCTCACATTTACTCATATCAATGGCATAATCAACTAGCGAGCAATAATAATAAATCTCGGATGACAACACTTTTTCAAAACAATCATGAGATGATATAACAAGATGGTATCTCGCTAGCCCCTTTTGAGACCGCGAAACATAAATGCAGAGCAACCCTTAAAATCAAGGACTGACTAGACATTGTAATTTATGGTAAAAGAGATCTAGTCATACTCAATATAAATTAATAACATTGCATACAAATGACAATAGTGCTCTCTAACTGGTGCCTTTTATAAGAGGATGATGACTTAGTAATAGAAGTAGATAGATAGGCCATTCACGGAGGGAAGCAGGGATTTGCAGAGGTGCCAGAGCTCTAGTTTTTAAAACAGAGATGAATAATATTTTGAGCGGTATGCTTTCATTGTCAATATAACAACCAAGAGATCTCGGTATCTTCCATACTAGATACATTATAGGTGGTTCCCAAACAGAATGGTAAAGTTTATACTCCCCCTCCACCAACAAGCACATTCCACAGCTGGTTCGAAACAACGGGTATCGTCCAACTAACAACAGTCTTGGGGGAGTTTTGTTTGCATTTATATTTTGATTTGAGTTGAGCATGGGACTGGGCATCCCGGTTACCAGCCATTTTCTCGTGAGTGATGAGCGGAGTCCACTCATCGTGAGAAAAACCCACATAGCATGGATATTGATAACCCTAGTTGCTACATGAGTGATTCGAGCATACAAAACCGATTATTATTTTAAGGTTTAGAGTTTGGCACATGCAAATTTACTTGGAACGGCAGGTAAATACCGCATATTGGTAGGTATGGTGGACTCATATGGAACAACTTTGAGTTTATGGAAGTGGATGCACAAGCAGTATTCCCGCTTAGTACAAGTGAAGGCTAGAAAAAGACTGGGGAGGGACCAACTAGAGAGTGACAACAGTCATAAACATGCATTGAGAGTAACCAACATTGAGTGCAAGCACGAGTAGGATATAAATCACCATGAACATAAATATCATGGAGGCTATGTTGATTTTGTTTCAACTACATGCGTGAACATGTGCCAAGTCAAGCAACTCGAATCATTCAAAGGAGGATACCATCCTATCATACTACATCACAAGCATTTTAAAAGCATGTCGGCACGCAAGGTAAACCATTACAAACTCCTAGCTAATTAAGCATGGCATGAATAACTATAATATCTAATTGTCATTGCAAACATGTTTCATTCATAATGGGTTGAATCAAGAACGATGAACTAATCATATTTACAAAAACAAGATAGGTCGAGTTCTACCAGCTTCTCCTCATCTCAATCACTTCATCATATATCGTCATTATTGCCTTTCACTTGCACGACCGAACGGTGTGGATAATAATAATAGTGCACGTGCATTGGACTAAGCTGGAATCTGCAAACATTTATTCAAAGGAGAACACAAGGTAATATGGGCTCTTTGTTAGATCAACAATAATGCATGTGAGAGCCACTCAACATTTTCATCGTGGTCTTCTCCTCTCGACCCCCGAAGAAAAGAAAATGAATTTCAAACAAATACACGAAAATGTTTTTGGAGTTTTTGTTTTTCTGAAGAAAGTAAAACAAGAACGAGAAAAACTATTTACACTGGAAAGCTCCCAACAAGTAGAAGAAGAACGAAAAATCTTTTTGGGTTTTCTTTTAATACTACAACTAAATAAACATGGAAAGGAAATAAGATACAACTAATTTCTTTGGTTTTTCTCATAGTTTTTCAAACACACAAGAAGAAAGCGGGAAAAAGAAAATAAATTAACATGGATTATACAATTAAAAGGTATGAACATTGACAACTAGAATGAGTGTGTGAACATGAGTGTAATGTCAGTGAGAAATACATACTCCCCCAAGCTTAGGATTTTGGCCTAAGTTGGTCTACGCCAATGGATCAAAGTAGCCCTCTCCGGTGTACTAAGGAGGATCCTGGGGGTTCCATTGGTTAGCCAGCTCCTATGGCTCCCACTGATAAACATGCTCCTGATATGGATGAGGTGATGGCTCTGGCTCGTGAACTGGGGATCGCGTCCGCTCCCAGTATGCATAAATGTCTGCGGGCATGATGAGGTACGTGCCTGAATGAATATTAAACAAAGAAGCTGCAGGAAAGGTAATAATCTGACAAGTCTTTTCGCTAAATACTAGGTTATAAAAGAGTCTCTTTTCCTTATCATAGCGAATAAAATCATGTGCTACCATACTGTTATAGTCTACGTATGAAGTGGGTAGTAGCATCTCCTCTTTCTCATCATGCCTAATAGGTATCTCAAAGCGTCTAGCAAGGCGGGAAGCATAGATACCTCCAAAGGTAGGACCCTTGGTAGGGTTTAAACTCAATCATCTAGCAACCAAAGCGCCTAAACTGAAAGTTCTATCATGAAGTAAAGCATGGCGCAAAATGGCAAGGTCAGGAGCACCAAGGCCTCCACTGTCCCCGCGACCAATTAAACATCTCCCGGCAAATAATGACTAGTAGCGCAGAACGGGAAAATGTAAACTAGACACTGTCGCTTCCGACACTTTTATCCTTTCTCCTACAGTAACTTCATCAATAAATTCTTCCACATCTCTAGGACGTGGCTCCTCGACGCTACCCTCATAAGGTAATTTACAAACCTCACAAAAGTCATAAAGCATCATCTCCTTATACTCATCATATAAGTAAAAATCTACCATGGGCGGTGATCTCCTAGCATGAAAATGAAAACTCTGCACGAAAGTATTAGTGGCTAGGAGGTATGATCACACTGGTCATGGAGGAAGTCGGTGATGCCTGCATTCTCCGCCAAATAATAGAAATCCTCATAAATTCCGGCCGCCTTCAAGAATGCATCACATGGCCATTCACACAGATGAACTTCCGCGGTGCGAGGAAGATTGTACTTGGGCTTCTTCTCCTCCTCATTTTATTTTTCTTTCGAACCCCGGCTCGAGGAGCCTCTCAACAATCTCCTCATCATTTTCTTCCTCTGAAAATTTCTGAAAACTTTAGTAACTCAAAATAAAAGTGAACCAAACTTAACAAGATTGATAGCAACTACTCCTACAAGTGCCTAGAGGCTAAATCATGCATCAAAACTACTTTGGACCATATAAATTTGATATGCAAGCTCAAGAACATGGTCACCACAGCAGCAAAAAATTGCAATAAATAAAGCACTTGAACAAAAACTAATTGTACCATTGGAGGAGTCACATACCGAATAACAATCCCCCAAAGCAGTTTTGAAAATGGAGCTTTGCACAAGGAGATCAAAAATGGCAGCAAGATGAGCAAGAACACGGTTTTGAGCTATGGGGTGATTTTTTCTGGAGGAAGACGAAGTGGATGGGTGCTGGAATAAGTGGAGGGGACCCACGTGGGACCCACAAGACAGGGGGCGCGCCCTCCACCCTTGTGGTCCACTACTGCACCCCCCTGGTGTGCTCTCAGTGCCATAAATTCTCAAATATTCTATAAAAAATCATACTAAATTTTCAAGGCATTTGGAGAACTTCTATTTTCGGGACATTTTTTATTGCACGCATAATTCAAAAAACAGACAGACAATACTATTTTTGCTTTATTTATTCTAAATAACAGAAAGTAAAAAGTGGGTACAGAAAGTTGTGCCTTCTAAATTCATCCATCTCATGCTCATCAAAAGGAATCCATTAACAAGGTTGATCAAGTCTTATTAACAAACTTCTTCTGAATGACATGAAACCGGAGAATTTTCGAATAACACTAGGTTACCTCAACGGGGATATGCATCTCCCCAACAATAAGAGTATCATATTTCTTTTTGACAGTAGGAAGAAGGAATTCAAAACCTCCAATAGTAGTAGTTGAAAATTTTCCAATAGATTGATACTATGAAGTCGAGGTTGTTTCTTCGAAAAGTGTATCGTATGCTCATTACCATTAACATGAAAACTGACATTGCCTTTGTTGCAGTCAATAATAGCCCCTGCAATATTCAAAAAGGGTCTACCAAGGATGATCGACATACTGTCGTCCTCGGGAATATCAAGAATAACAAAGTCCGTTAAGATAGTAATGTTTGCGACCACAACAGGCACATCCACACAAATACCGATGGGTATAGCAGTTGATTTATCAGCCATTTGGAAAGAAATTTCAGTAGGTGTCAACTTATTCAATTTAAGTCTACGATATAAAGAGAAATGCATAACACTAACACCGGCTCCAAGATCACATAAAACAGTTTTAACATAGTTTGTTTTAATGGAGCATGGTATAGTTGATACTCCTGGATCTCCAAGTTTCTTTGGTATTCTAGCCTTAAAAGTATAATTAGCAAGCATGGTGGAAATATCAGCTTCGGGTATCTTTCTTTTATTAGTAACAATATCTTTCATATACTTAGCATAAGGAGGCATTTTAAGCATATTAGTCAAACGTATACGCAAAAAGATAGGTCTAATCATTTTAGCAAAGCGCTCAAAATCCTCATCATCATATTTCTAGGATGGCTTAGGAGGAAAGGGCATGGGTTTCTGAATCCATGGTTCTGTTTCTTTACCATGTTTCCTAGCAACAAAGTCTCTCTTATCATAACGTTGGTTCTTTAATTGTGGATTATCAAGATCAATAGCAGGTTCTATCTCTACATCATTATCATTACTAGCACAACTGTAGGATGCTGCTAACGCGACACTACGATCAGAGACCCTTTGACGAAACTGTGTGCGATGCAATAATCGCAAACGATGGTGTAAAAGAACCGTCAAAAAGGTGCAAAACATTTGCGATGGCGGAGCCATTAAACACCGTTCATATTTTAGTTGCTGTGCGATCCAGGGCATACGGTTCAGTCCAATGAACTGTTTGCAATGAGGCAGAACAAAAGAAACGGGCAGCCTGATGAAGGCCTGTGCGATATACAACATACGGTTCACTCGGATGAACTGTTTGTGATTAGGCAACACAAAAGAAACGGTCAGCCAGATCAAGGTGTGTGTGATTGAGGGTATACGCTTCAGAAGGATTTAACTGTTTGCGATTAGGCAACAGAACAGAAACGGGTCAGCCATATCAAAGTGTCTGCGATTGATGGCATACACTTCACATGGATGAACTGTTTGCGATTAGCCACAACAAACTAAAATAGTTAGATAGATCAACGTGTGTGCGCTAGACATGCACACACATTCTAATTAAAAGAAGCATGCGTGATGGTAATAAGGAGCGCGCACAGTTGTTGGAACAAGATGTGTGCTGACATTGCCTATTGCGGTGCACCCTATGGTGCAAACGCCACGTACGTGGCCGAGAAGGAGTACGTGCCCACGTTACGCCTTTCGGAAATAGTGCCGCACTTATAACCTATAGTAAATTTTGAGCATGCATCCCGTCACATTTTTTTAGAAGAACAGGGAGGTCGCGTCCCGTTACATTCCAAATTACAAACCTATTCACACCAATCAAAACCTAAATGGTTTCCCACTTAGGAGTGTATTACTACTCGGTTATAAATACTACTACTCCAAGATGACTGCACATTCCTCCTCAACTCCTCATCCACAAAAAAAAACAAGTCATTCATCATCGTTCCCTTGCGTCTGCCATGGCCAGCGTGAGTTCTGGGTCAAGAGATTGCCACAAGGGAGGGGCGAGCCTGGAAGCGGAAGCACGAGAGATGTCCCGCCTCGCTGCGAAAGCAGCCAACATGTCTCGCCGCACGGCCATAGCAGCAGAGAGGTCCCGCTGCACTATCGATGCATCAGACTGGTCCGGCCGTGCCGCGGAAGCAGAAGAGATGTCCCGCCGCGCCGCGAATGCAGCAGAGATGTCCTCGCGCGCCGCGGCGGCTTGGGAAAATGTCTCGCGGGCAGGCGAGGACACTTACAGGCGCATGCATGCCCTCGTCCTTAGGCAGATGGATCAGATCTCCAGCTGGGCGAGGTTGCAGGATGACCTGAAAGCCTCGTTTGAACAGTCTACCAGCGTCATCCAACAACTAAATGAGAGCAATGCGAAGCTCCAGGACGAGCGCGACCTGCTGAGGGCGAAGATCGTCGGAAGTGCGGAGCAGCAGGAGCAGACCACTGCCTTGTTGAAGAGGACCGACGTCATCATCGAGAAACTTATGGACGAGAATGCCATGCTGCGCATCGAGCGCAGAAGGCTGGTGGAGAAATCCATGGATGCTCTCAAGCAGCATCTTGAGGACAAGAAAGAGCTCATCGTTGCTCGCCGCGGAGACTAGTTCCCGCGGCCTACAACAACGCATCAAGAAAGTAGAGATCAGCGAGCCAGATCGTTGTCTTCCTTCTTCTTTTTCCCTTGTCTATTTCGGGCGTTGCCGCATGTGGCTTTTTTTATATATGTTCCCAAATATGTAAGATAATTATTATCCATTGTCATCGTCCTTATATTCATCATGCTTGCTATAAGTCATAGTCGATGCTATATAGGTCCGTCGGATCTTACATCAAGATCCGCGCAAAACTTTCTTTTCAGATTTTCATTTTTCTCTCTTAAATCTCAGTCCAGTGAGACATATAGCCACGAGGTAGAACAGGTGCTCGGGCGCCATTAATGGAGACGTTGGGAGGGAGGTGCGTGGCGGGTAGCGGTCAAAGGGCTCCCCTCCCGATGAGCACACACAGGGGTCTGATCGCACGCCTCCCGTACTCAAATAGCTACCCCACACGGCACCTCCTAGCCAATAAAAAAAGGGGACGTGTGGCGGCACGTAATTGGTAAGTAGGACGCTCACGGTTTCAATAATACTTGTGTTTCCGATTTGTAACGTGACAACACTTGTTCGAAAATGACTTTGTTGATTGTAAATGTGTGCGCCTTCGCAAATCGGACAGAAAATTTACCACAGCATGTTGGTGCCATGTCATGACACGATGCCAAGTTTCATGATTTTCAGGCATGTTTTGGATTTACAGGAACTAAAAAAACCAAGTTTCTCGATCTTCCCGGCCGAGCCACGACGCCCAGATGTTTGAATTTCATTCCCATCTCTTGCATGGGACCTAGAAATTCACCCAAGACACACACGTGATTTTTCAAACAACTTTGGTGCACTGGAGCCTGTGCTTGCAGTTCAAATTTGAATTATGCACATTAAATGTGCAAAAACTCAATTAATGTATAAAAAAGGCCAAACGAACCCAGAATAATTCCAAAATTTAGCACGATACTTCTATTTGGTCTAATCTGCCTGTGTAAAAAAATTAAGGCAGGAGAAAGCAATGTACGTATGTCGTTTCACACATGGAGGTGACACGTTCCCTCTCGGAACCACGAGCCTTCTTGAGGGAAGCTTACTGCAGCATGTTGGTGCCATGTCATGACACCATGCCAAGTTTCATGATTTTCAGGCGTGTTTTGGATTTATAGGAATTAAAAAACCAAGTTTCTCAATCTTTCTGGCCGAGCCATGACGCCCAGATGTTTGAATTTCATTCCCATCTCTTGCATGGGACCTATAAATTCAACCAAGGACACACATCTGATTTTTCAACCAACTTTGGTGCACTGGAGCATGTGCTTGTAGTTCAAATTTGAATTATGCACATTAAATGCGCAGAAACTCAATTAATGTATAAAAAAGGCCAAACGAACCTGGAATAATTCCAAAATTTAGCAGGATACTTTTATTTGATCTAATCTACCTGTGTAAAAAAATTAATGCGGGAGAAGGCAGTGTACGTATGTCGTTTCGCACACGGAGGTGACATGTTCCCTCTCGGAACCATGAGCCTTCTTGAGGGAAGCTCCGGTTTGCAAGAAGCTTACACCAAAGCTTGTCCCAATTCAGCCAAAAAATTACCGCAATATGTTGGTGCCATGTCATGACACGGTGCCAAGTTTCATGATTTTCAGGCTGTTTTGGATTTACAGGAATTAAAAAACCAAGTTTCTCAATCTTTCCGGCCGAGCCACGACGCCCAGATGTTTGAATTTCATTCCCATCTCTTGCATGTGACCTATAAATTCACCCAAGGACACACATGTGATTTTTCAACCAACTTTGGTGCACTGGAGCATGTGCTTGTAGTTCAAATTTGAATTATGCACATTAAATGCGCAGAAACTCAATTAATGTATAAAAAAGGGCAAACGAACCTGGAATAATTCCAAAATTTAGCACGATACTTCTATTTGGTCTAATCTACCTATGTAAAAAAATTAAGGCGGGAGAAGGCAGCGTACGTATCTCATTTCGCACACGGAGGTGACACGTTCCCTCTCGGAACCACGAGCCTTCTTGAGGGAAGCTCCGGTTTGCAAGAAGCTTACACCAAAGCTTGTCCCAATTCGACCAAAAAAATTACCGCAGCATATTGGTGCCATGTCATGACACCATGCCAAGTTTCATGATTTTCAGGCGTGTTTTGGATTTACAGGAATTAAAAAACCAAGTTTCTCAATCTTTCCGGCTGAGCCACGACGCCCAGATGTTTGAATTTCATTCCCATTTCTTGCATGGGACCCATAAATTCATCCAAAGACACACATGTGATTTTTCAACAAACTTTGGTGCATTGGAGCATGTTCTTGTAGTTCAAATTTGAATTATGCACATTAAATGCCCAAAAACTCAATTAATGTATAAAAATGTCAAACGAACCCGGAATAATTCCAAATTTAAATACGACACTCATATACTAGTTGCATGTTCACTGTACGTAAATGTTCTAGCAATTCAAACACCATCCTTTCCCTCCGTAACACCATTTTCTCTTTCAAAACATAATGAAAAAAATCAGGTATACCACAAACAATTTACTAGAAAGAATCGTGTGGGATGCGATATAAAATATCTTGGCGCACTATCTTGTCTGGCTTACGCAGGAAGCTTCGTCGTCTACATTCCACCGCCCCCGCTTGAACCACACTTGTGCGCCATTTTCTCGCGGCACCGAGAAATTTTTTTTGCCATCGTGGAAATATCTATCTCCCCGCCCCCTACCTCCTACCAAAAGCCACATTTCCACTGTTCCTCCTTGCTTTCCGAGTTCAAACCTTCACTGCTGCTTACTGGCAGCTCATCCTCCTCGCCGGCGACCCTTCTTCTTGCAGTGCTGCCTCCTCACCGGCTACCCTTCTTCTTGCAGCGCCGCCTCCTCGCCGACGACCCTTCTTCTTGAAGTGCCGCCTCCTCGCCGGCAACCCTTCTTCTTACTGCGCGACCTCCTCGCCGCCGACCCTTCTTCTTGCTGCGCGGCCTCGTCGATATGGTCAGGTAATCCACACCCCACCCACACCATCCTCCTCCTTTCCCGTCCCACATGCCCCGACCGATGGCGCGACACCTTTCACCGAAATCACTGCCCCCTCCTCCAATTAAGCACCACCCACAGCCATTTTGCACGCAGTATAACATGGAGCTCAGTAGCATGCGACCGCACACACGCACGAGGTCGCTATGGCTACCATGCGTGTCGACCGCCAGATCTTTGAGGAGCACCTCGTCTTCGAGGACACCGTCGACACCGCCACGTGGTTGTCTACTTTAAAATATAGTTCGTGATGTTTTCTCGAGGCCACCGCCAGTGCCTTCTAGTGATTTGTCCTCTTTAATGATAATATGCAATCTGATGTTCAGTTAATAGTTTGGTCCTCTGAAATGTAATGTTCAGTTAACACTTTGGTCCAACAATTGCTACATTTCGTAGTACTGTTCTCAAGCATTCTTTGTTTTGTTAACTGTCTTATCTTCTAGTACATGTTTCTATTCTGCAATGTCGTGCTCAGTTAACTATTTTGGTTCATTTGGTCTGCTGTCCATTTAACTGTTTGGTTCAGCTCTGCAATTTGATTTTCATTTGCTGTGGGTACAATTTTGAATTGCTAAGCATGTGACACCAATCGAATTTGGTTGTAATCAATACATATTCTACTGATAGTATGACAACTCTCAGTTAACCTGATCAAGATCTTCCTTATGTGTGTTGCAGGGAAACAATGGGAGACACTACGGTTTACCATCGAGGTTTGTTCAAGCAGGGTCCTTTGGCTAATATCACATTATTGTGCGATTGCAGTGAATCGTTCTAATATTTAGGTTTATTACAATTTGGTCTTGCACATGTAGGTCTTCTTTGTCGAGGCTTAGACCCACTCTTCGACCCATTTTGCATATGGGGAAATGAGATGTCCATGAATATCAGTCAAGTCAAGAAACTCAGAAAGATTGTTAGGATGAAGAAACTTGCGACGAAAAACAACAAGATCTTTGTTTGCACAATGAAGAAGACATCAGTCAACAATAGGATGGTACCAACTCTTTTACCTTGTTTTTACCCCTTGCGCCATTTCAAAATTTACAACAGCGATTTATGCATAGCTTTGCTTTCAGTACTTTTCAAAGCAGTTCACGGATGATTACCTCTCAAACCACCTGCATGGTCAAGAGGCGAGGAAGATATTCATTCAACACCCACGGTACAATATTGAAGTCTTGCTGAAGAGGACGAAGGTTGGGAGGGCAATTATCCATAGCCACCGCCTAAAGTTGCAAGGACATTCAACATCAATGAAGGCTCAATATTTGCCTTCCGCTTTGCGATTCCTTGATGAGATTCATCTGCCTATTTACCGTGTATGATGCTACTTTCCAAAGGTTTTTGATGCTGCATGTGAAACTTGGTGCTATTGTGTAATGGCATAACTGAGTGCCAAAGCTATCTGATGTAATTCGATTATGAAATCCTGGTTGCTTGCGTGGGACTCGCGCGTGGTCTCCTACTGGATTGATACCTTGGTTCTCAAAAACTGAGGGAAATACTTACGCTACTTTACTGCATCACCCTTTCCTCTTCAAGGGAAAACCAACGCAGTGCTCAAGAGGTAGCAAGAAGGATTTCTGGTGCCGTTGCCAGGGAGTCTACGCACAAGTCAAGACATACCAAGTACCCATCACAAACTCATCTCTGTTGCATTACATTATTTGCCATTTGCCTCTCGTTTTCCTCCCCCCCACTTCACCCTTGCCGTTTTATTTGCCCTCTCTTTTCCATTCGTTGCTTTCTTCCTTGTCTTGTCGTCATGGCTAGTCCTCTATCTTCTCCGTTGTCTCCCGAGAATGAAGTTCTTAATTTTAAACAAAGGGAGGGAGAAAACCTGAAAGACGCTTGGTATAGAATTTGCAATGCTCAAAATAGATCTACCAGGAAGCAATCTACTTCTGTTCTTCTCCACAATTTTTATGTAGGCACTACTCCTTGGTACAGATATATTCTTGATACCATTACCGGAGGGAATTTCTTGGGTATCCATACTTTTGATTCTTATAATGCTATGATAGATTTGTTTGGCTCACCACCCCTTTTGGTTAATGAAACTATGTTAACTTTGGAACATGTGATGCAAAGGCTTGAAGTTATTGAAAATAAAGTTGCTACTATAGAGTTGATTGAGAATTTGGATAAAAAGATCCACAACCAAATTACCCAATATGGATCTAAGGTGGGAGTCGTTCTGAAAAGTTTTAAGGAAAAAGAACCTATCGTTAATGAAAGAATAGATCAAGATTCTACTAGAATCGATAAACTTGAGGGAATTATCACCAACTTGGGGACCGATTTTTCTTCTGTTAAAAACACTCCAAATCCTCCTACCAAAATTGTCAAGTTTGTTTATGTTCCTAAAAATAAGGGTGAATCCTCTAGTAAGGAAACCGCGGATCTAAAATCAATAAGTGTTCATCCTAATCTTTTTGCTATCATTAAGGAACCGTTTGTTGCAAATGATTTTCTTGATTTTGTGCCTACAAGTTTGATAATTAATAAAAATAAAGAAACTCCTAAGGGTCGTAGGTGTCTTATTGAAGAATTACCCACTAAAGATGGCAACACCTAGATCTATCCTTGCTTTTATGCCTAGCTAGGGGCGTTAAACGATAGCGCTTGTTGGGAGGCAACCAGATTTTATTTTAGTTTTTTGTTTTTTGATTCTGTTTAGGAATAAATATTTGATCTAGCCTATGGTTAGATTTGTTTTTATTGTTTCAATTAGTGTTTGTGCCAAGTGAAACCTATAGGATCTTCTTGGATGATAGTTATTTGATCTTGCTGAAAATTCCAGAAACTTTCTGTTCACGAAAACAATTGTTAAAAATCACCAGAACGTGATAAAATATTGATTCCAATTGCTGATGATCAATAAACAAATTGGCTAGGTATTACTATTTTTGTAGATTATTTTGGGTTCCAGAAGTTTGCGTTAGTTACAGATTACTACAGACTGTTCTGTTTTTGACATATTCTGTTTTTCGTGTGTTGTTTGCTTATTTTGATGAATCTATGGCTAGTAAAAGAGTTTATAAACCATAGAGAAGTTGGAATACAGTAGTTTTAACACCAATATAAATAAATAATGAGTTCATTACAGTACCTTGAAGTGGTGTTTTGTTTTCTTTCGCTAACGGAGCTCACGAGATTTTCTGCTATGTTTTGTGTTGTGAAGTTTTCAAGTTTTGGGTAAAAGATTTGATGGATTATAGAACAAGGAGTGGCAAGAGCCTAATCTTGGAGATGCCCATGGAACCCCAACATAATCTAAGCACACCAAAAAGCCAAAGCTTGGGGATGCCCCGGAAGGCATCCCCTCTTTCGTCTACTTCCATCGGTAACTTTACTTGGAGCTATATATTCACCACATGATATGTGTTTTGCTTGGAGCGTCTTGTATGATTTGAGTCTTTGCTTTTTAGTTTACCACAATCATACTTTCTGTACACACCTTTTGATAGAGACACACACAAATCGGAATTTATTAGAATACTCTATGTGCTTCACTTATATCTTTTGAGCTATATAGTTTTTGCTCCAGTGCTTAACTTATACCTTTTAGAGCACGGCGGTGGTTGCATTTTATAGAACTTATTGATCTCTCATGCTTCACTTATATTATTTTGAGAGTCTTAAAACAGCATGGCAATTTGCTTTAATTATAATATCATGAGAAATTTGATGCTTGATAATTGTTTTGAGATATAAAGGTGGTAATATCATAGTTGTGCTAGTTGAGTAATTGTGAAATTGAGAAATACTTGTGTTGGAGTTTGTGATTACCGTAGCATGCACGTATGGTGAACCGTTATGTAACGAAGTCGGAGCATGAGGTATTTGTTGATTGTCATCCTTTGTGTGGCGGTCGGGATCGCGCTGGTTAACTCCTACCAACCCTCCCCCTAGGAGCATGCGTAGTAGTACTTTGCTTCGAGGGCTAATAATTTTTTGCAATAAGTATATGAGTTCTTTATGAATAATGTGAGTATATGGATTATACGCACACTTACCTCTCCGCAATTTTCTAGCCTCTTCGGTACCGTGCATTGCCCTTTCCCACCTTGAGAGTTGGTGCAAACTTCGCCGGTGCATCCAAACCCCGTGATATGATATGCTCTATCACACATAAACCTCCTTACATCTTCCTCAAAGCAGCCACCATACCTACCTTTTATGGCATTTCCATAGCCATTCCGAGATATATTGCCATGCAACTTTCCACCGTTTTGTTTATCTTGACACGTTCCATCATTGTCATATTGCTTTGCATGATCATGTAGTTGACATTGTATTTGTGGCAAAGCCATCGTTCATAATTCTTTCATACATTTCACTCTTGATTCATTGCATATCCCGGTACACCGCCGGAGGCATTCACATAGAGTCATATCTTGTTCTAAGTATCGAGTTGTAATTCATGAGTTGTAAGTAAATAAAAGTGTGATGATCATCATTATTAGAGCATTGTCCCAGGTGAGGAAAGGATGATGGAGACTATGATTCCCTCACAAGTCAGGATGAGACTCTGGACTTAATAATAATAATAAAAAGAGGCCATAAAAAAGAGAAAGGCCCAAATAAAAAAATGAGAGAAAAAGAGAGAAGGGACAATGTTACTATCCTTTTACCACACTTGTGCTTCAAAGTAGCACCATGATTTTCATGATAGAGAGTCTCTCGTTTTGTCACTTTCATATACTAGTGGGAAATTTCATTATAGAACTTGGCTTGTATATTCCAATGATGGGCTTCCTCAAATGCCCGAGGTCTTCATGAGCAAGCAAGTTGGATGCACACCCACTTAGTTTCTTTTGTTTGAGATTTCATACACTTATAGCTCTAGTGCATCCGTTGCATGGCAATCCCTACTCCTTGCATTGACATCATCAATTGATGGGCATCTCCATAGCCCGTTGATTAGCCTCGTAGATGTGAGACTTTCTCCTTTTTTGTCTTCCCACATAACCCCTATCATTACACCTTATTCCACCATAGTGCTATATCCATGGCTTGCGCTCATGTATTGCATAAAAGTTGTAAAGGCTGAAGCGCGTTAAAAAGTATGAACCAATTGCTTGGCTAAAACCGGGGTTGTACATGATATGAATATTTTGTGTGGGGAAGATGGAGCATAGCCAGACTATATGATTTTGTAGGGATAACTTGCTTTGGCTATGTTATTTTGATAAGACATAATTGCTTGGTTAGCATGCTTGAAGTATTATTGTTTTTATGTCAACATTAAACTTTTATCTTGAATCATATCGAATCTGAACATTCATGCCACAATAAGAAGAACTACATTGAAATTATGCTAAAGTAGCATTCCACATCAAAAATTCTATTTTTTTTATCATTTACCTACTCGAGGACGAGCAGGAATTAAGCTTGGGGATGCTTGATACGTCTCCAATGTATCTATAATTTTTTATTATTCCATGCTATATTATATTCTGTTTTGGATGTTTAATGGGCTTTATTATACACTTTTATATTATTTTTGGGACTAACCTATCAACCGGAGGCCCAGCCCGAATTGCTGTTTTTTTGCCAATTTCAGTGTTTCGCAGAAAAAGAATATCAAACGGAGTCCAAACGGAATGAAACCTCCGGGAATGTGATTTTTGAAACAAACATGATCCAGAGGACTTGGAGTCCACATAAACAAAGCAACGAGGAGAGCACGAGGCAGGGGGGGCACGCCTACCACCCAGGCGCGCCCTCCACCCTCGTGGGGCCCATGTTGCTCCACCGATGTACTTCTTCCTCCTATATATACCTACGTACCCCCAAACCATCAGAGGCATCCACAAAAACCTAATTCCACCGCCGCAACCTTATGTACCCGTGAGATCCCATATTGGGGCCTTTTCCAGCGTCCTGCCAGAGGGGGCATTGATCACGGAGGGCTTCTGTGACGCCCGGATAATCTTGCTACAGTAATCCCTCGCTAATCATGCCACATCATCCCGATTACTGTTGCTAAACGCCCGTTAGTTCAAACCGTTCGAAATTCAGATTTAAAATAAAGTCGAACTAGAAATGTTTTCAAAAGCCAAAACTAAAAAGTACAACCGGTGACAAATAAATCGTAAGTGATTATGGTGGAGAAACCACATTTTTTATAAAAATGTTTAACTGCTCTAAAATAACTAAAACAGTAGGTAAAACAATTAAGTAAATGTTGCTTGTGTTTTATAAAATACTAAACTATATTATTTGGGGGTTAAAACTTTTTGTAGCAGAGGTATAATTAGTGATACTATTATAGGTACAACTTTTGTGTAATATGAAACTAAAATAAAACAAAACAAAGAAAAGGAAAGATAAGAAAAAGGAAGATATAACAAAAAAAAGGAGAGAAGCCCCCCTGGGCTTCGGTCCAGCTGACCTCAGGCCCAACTGGGCCACCACTGTGCCCGGCCCACCCCGCGCCCACTCCTCTCCTTATACCCCCGCAACCCTAGCCGCCACCCCATTCGCACCTCCACCCCCACTCTCCCTCTCCTCCGATCCAATCGGGATCAGGCACCACACCGTCGCCCCTCGCCACCACCTCGACCCCGCGCCCCCTCTCCTTCCACGCGGCGCTGCCCGACCCGAAGCCGCTCGTCGTCCCGACCCCTTCGCTCGCGCCGTCGCCGGATCGCCGGCGCCAACTCGGTCCCGACGCCACAACCGCTTGGAGTCCCCCTCGCCGGAACCACGTCGCCACGCCGCTCGTCCCCGCCGCCCGTCGCTGGCGCGCCCCCACCGAACTGCCTCTCCGTCGCCGCGTCCCCGACCTCCACCTCGCGCCCAGCCAAATCCCTACCGCCACGGTGGCGCGCACCGTCCCTCTCCTCCTCACTCGCTCACGCGCCCTCGACCGGGCGTGCCTGCCTGCGCACGGCCGCGCTTCTTCACGCGACCACGTTGCTTCGCCTTACGGCCTCGACGGCCCCCCGTTCTTGCTCTCACGGCGACTTTTCGTGGCGCCACAGATGGCCTCACCCGCCGCTCCGGCCATTGCCCGCCCGTCCCACCGCTTCGGTCGCCTCGGCGCTGTTCGCAGCCCGGCCGACCTCATGGTGGTGCGCCCTCCGGCCGTGGCCTCGCCTCGGCTGGCGCCCACTGTCATCCCGGCAGCGCCCACGCACCGCCCGCTAAGGCCTCGTGCCGCCAAACGGGCCCCACACCACAGAACGTAAAAAAAAGAAGAATTAAAAAATAAAAATAAAAATGATTTAATAAAATTAAATATTAATTAATTATCTAATGAATTAATTAAGTTAATTAATCTGGTTTAATTAATTTACTTAACTAGTTAGGTTAATTAAATAGTAATTAAATTAGCCTAAACCCTTATTAAATCTAAACAGTGTATGACAGGTGGGTCCCATCGACCCATCGTCAGTTGACCGAGTCAACTCATTGGATCGCTGATGTCAGCATGACATCATGCTGATGTCATTAATCTGTTTTTCGAATTAATTAAATAATTAATTAAATTCCAGAAATTAATAAAATCTTTAGAAAATCATATCTTTTAATCCGTAACGCGGATTAAAATATTTTCAACACGAAAGTTGCTCAAAACGACGAGACGATTCCGGATACGCAACCCGTTCGTCCACCACACCCCCCTAACCTATCAAACTCGCAACTTTCCCCCTCCGGTTCACCTGTCCGAAAACCCGTACTTTCCCGGATGTTTCCCCCTTTCGCCGGTATCACCTACTACCGCGTTAGGGCACGCCTAGCATCACACCTTGCTTTGTCATGCATCGTCATGCATCTGTTTGCTTAAATATTCATTGTTTTTCCCCCTCTTCTTCCGCTAGACACCGAGACCGACGCTGCTGCTGCCCAGTTCGACTACGGTGTTGACGATCCCTCCTTGCCAGAGCAACCAGGCAAGCCCCCCCTTTGATCACCAGATATCGCCTACTCTTCTCTATACTGCTTGCATTAGAGTAGTGTAGCATATTCTTGCTTTCGATTAATCCTATCTTTGCTACATAGCTTTGTCCTTGCTACTACTATTGTTACCTTTACCTTTATCCTCTTGCTTAGTATAGGATGCTAGTGTTCCATCGGTGGCCCTACACTCTTGTCCGTCTGCCATGCTATACTCTTGGGCTGTGATCACTTGGAGGTGATCACGGGCATATACTATATACTTTACATCGTTACATTACTCGTGATAATGTTCGGAGATGGGGGCTGAAAGGACAGGTGGCTCCATCCCAGTAGAGGTGGGCCTAGGTTCCCGACGGCCCCCGACTGTTACTTTGTGGCGGAGCGACAGGGCAGGTTGAGACTACCTGAGTGAGAGGTGGGCCTGGGCCTGGTCGGCGTCCGCGGATACTTAACACGCTTAACGAGATCTTGGTATTTGATCTGAGTCTGGCCATTTGGTCTATACGCACTAACCATCTACGTGGGAGTAGTTATGGGTATCCCGGCGTCGTGGTATCAGCCAAAGCACTTCGTGACGCCAGCGACGGAGCGGCGTGCGCCGGATTGGACTGGAACGCCTGCTAGGCTAGTGTGTTTCCGGCCGCCCTACTTAGCGTCTTGGTGTGCTATGGGCGATGGGCCTGCACCCTGTGCGCTTAGGTTTAGACCGGCGTCTTGACCTCTGTTGTGCCTAGGTGGGGCTGCGGCGTGTTGATCTTCCGCGACCGGGCATGACCCAGAAAGTGTGTCTGGCCAAATGGGATCAAGCGTGTTGGGTTATGTGGTGCACCCTGCAGGAAGTTAATCTATTCGAATAGCCGTGATCTTGATAACAGGGCGACTTGGAGTTGTACCTTGACCTTATGACAACTAGAACATGATACTTGATTAAACAAACCCTTCCAAGTGCGGATACAACCCGGTGGTCGCTCTCTCTCAGGGTTACGAGGAGGGGATCGGCGGGTAGGATTATTGCTATGTGATGCTACTTGGAGGACTTCAGTCTGCTCTCTTCTACATGTTGCAAGGCGGAGGCTGCCAGAAGCGTAGTCTTCGATAGGATTATCTATCCCCTCTTATTACGGCTTTCTGATTCGGTCCAATGATATGGCCCTTTACACATATATCCATGCATATGTAGTGTAGCTCCTTGCTTATAGTACTTTGGATGAGTACTCACGGTTGCCTTGTTCCCCTTTTCCCCTATCTCTACTCGATTGCTGCAACAGACGATGGAGCCCAGGAGCGACGCCACCGTCGATGACGACTACTACCCGGAGGTGCGCACTACTACGTGCAGCCCATGGCGGCGACTGTGAGTAGTTTAGGAGGATCCCGAGCAGGAGGCCTGCGCCTCTTCGATCTGTATCCCAGCTTTGTGCTAGCCTTCTTAAGGCAAACATTGTTTAACTTATGTCTGTACTCAGATATTGTTGCTTCCGCTGACTCGTCTATGATCGAGCACTTGTATTCGAGCCCTCGAGGCCCCTGGCTTGTATAATGATGCTTGTATGACTTATTTTATTTTTAGAGTTGTGTTGTGATATCTTCCCGTGAGTCCCTGATCTTGATCGTACACGTTTGCGTGTATGATTAGTGTACGATTGGATCGGGGGTGTCACAAGTTGGTATTAGAGCTGACTGCCTGTAGGAATCCCCCTTTCCAACTCCTTGGCCGAAGTTGAGTCTATTCATTGAAAAACTTTTACTAACATGGCTGTGCGGCTTACGGGCCCAAGTCGCCATTGGGTGGTATTAGGATCTTTTACTCCTCGATCTTTACTTTGGGATTCTGAACTCTCTTCTATTCGGGTTAAACGATTTTTACTAAAATCTAACTTTAGGATCTCGTTACTACTTCCTCCCGGAGAACCCCTCACTACAGGTGATTGCTCCGTGAACCAGAAGAATTTGAAGATACTCTCCGATATTCTCTCGAGACATGGTGCCTGTCGCTTTTGCAATTCCCTACCACCGAAACATCCCTATGGATAAATACTTACGCCTGTCGTTCTTACTTTTATTCCCAGTTAATCTTGTTATTACAAGATACCCTGAAATTCTCTCTAATGTTCCGAGAATACTTTGCACCTACTGCCTTGCAGTTCTTTTGCCACTGAATACCCCTAAGAATAATTTCTCGCACTTTCCGAGTATCCGCTCACCCCAGTTGTTCGTGTTTCACAAAAGTCTTTGAAATACTATTCAATCCTCCGAAAATCCTTAGCCGCTTTATTGCTCTGCAAATACTTGTCTACTTGCATTATGGATGCTTCCCATATATCTGGCAATATTCACTAGTATCTTTTGACACCGTCATTTTGATCCTATTGGTTCAACATGTGTGCGGATGCACACAATCATCTATCAACCCTTCTAAAATATCTTCCGGCTCAGACATCATTTTGAACATGAGCTGGTTCTTGACCAAACTATCTGTCGTCGATTGTGCCTCTGGTATATTCAATTGATCCATCCTTGATCGTAACGTCGCTTCGATCCTTTGATTTGGAAATCATAATTCCTTTGCATTTAAGCTGCGAATTATTCAGATGCTTCCATAACCTGTTGCATTTGCATGCCTTCCTCTTCTGGTGGAGTATCGATACTCATATCAGATCCTTTTTGGACCATCAAGTCCTTTGTTGGATTGTTATCCGATAGTGTCCTTCATAATTAATCACTTTGTGAGTTCTTTCTCCGATACATATTGCCTTTGGTAAATTGTATCCTCTGCTTTCTCAGCCCTGCTCAGCTTTCGAGTTGGTGGTATTTCTATTGAAGCTTGTGGTATATATTTCCACGATACCACGATGGGTTGAACCTATGCCTTCCTTAATATGTGGGAACTCGGCGTTTTCATGAGTCATACACTTACGGTATTTTGCGGATAAAATTTCAACACCACAACTTCCTCGAAGGTGAGAAGTGAATGAAAGGTTATGCATTGGATAAGTGGGAGTCGACCTTGAACTTTGTGTTCATGCCCATGGACACGATGTAGATCTTATCATTAAAGCTTCTCTTAAATTAATTATTCCTTTGGTATAAGTTCATCTTATATCTGGGATCTGGCCTTTTGGAATCGTGGTTCCGACCATGTTCTCTTTTATATACCATTTATCGTGCAAGTTTAAGCACTTGTCTTGATGAGAGCAATACCCAGTCTAACTTCTACTTTGATCATCACATCGAGTATTACCCCACGGTATCTCGAGATTATCATGGAACTGCATAACTTCTTATGAGTTCTTCATCAAGTGCTACATTCCCACTGATTCCAATTTTTCACGGGCTCTGAGTTATTAAACACTCAAAGACACCAATAACTGAACTGAGTCCACACTACGGTTCGACAACTCTTCGGTAAGCTTCTATAAGTACGAGTTTGTACCCGATCACATCATTCCTAGCCTGATCGGCTATATCATTATCATGCTAAATTTTAACTGTGCTACCGGGTCCTTCTTCTCGGAGCACATATTTCGAGGGTGAGCTAATCTTATAATCGATCTCCCTCGTCATACCGTTTGACCTTGTACAGCAAGCTTGATTTCGAGTTTGTGTCGTACCCATGGTTCCAATGACTTTTGGCTTCACCATTCCTTTGACTTGATGTCGTCGCAGATTGATTACTTCTTCATGAAATCTGTCGACAAATGTGTCGTGATCCTCATCAACCTTATGAGCTCTTCCAGGATATCAATTGAGATCATGATGAGAAATACCATCCTTGCCCCCGATGATTTGGGTTATCTTTGACCACTTTATTGCCTTCCGTTCAACACAAACTTGTTCGTGTTTCGTGTTATACCTTGAGATCCTTACTATTCAACATTTGTTCTTCTTTAGCTTGGAGTATTACCCTCTTTTATGACAAGAATTTCATGAGGATTACTCCACCTCTTAAGAATTCTTGGTATAGTGATACTTCTCACCATCACCATTCTTTCTTGGTTCCCGTGTTAATTCTAACCGAGGTACCTACAAGTGAACGGTGTTGTTTGGATTCTGTACTTCTAGCAACCCTATTGCTTTGAAGTTAATGGTCAACCGTTCATTCCTAGACTATTGATTATTGAATCATCATTCCGACGTTGGTCGTGCAACCCAGCCCATATTTCGGTGCACCTCTCATCCAATGTTTAACCGTATGTTCTCCTCGAGCATACACCATTTTATCATTTGATCCGACAAATGTTATCTCCTTGTTCACATAACTGTGGAAATCCACCTTTTTGGAAATCTCGAGGATTTTCGTTGATTCCATCAGCTACCCCCTCATCCTCTCCTTGGTTAAGGATGAACTATTGCTTCAAGAACCCGCTCCCTTAGTTCATTTCCTGAGAATCTTGAAATGTCATTTCGTCTATTTGTGTTGCACCTTTTCTTCTCGGACATCCTGAGTCTGAGGTATCATGACACCAATCGGATCTGAATCTCAGTCAGATATGATGGTTGGGACAACTTTCCAAGAGTTATGATGTTGGTCCTTTGATGACCCGGTAACATGATGTCATGCCTAGCACCCCCCCCCTTGGGTGGAGGACCTATTGTTGTAGTATCCTTTTTAGCAAGTTTAGCCATTCTTCCCTGAGGAAATTGTAAGACTTATTTTATAAGTTGCTCCTGACGGATCCCTTGTGAATCCAAAGTATGATCTTTACCCAAAGACCATGCCAACGCTATCTCGAAGCATGTATGTGGTACTCTGATTTTCAACAAGAACATTTGAAGCCCAATGCTAAATGTTTCTTGCTCAATTATCCAAACACCTTTGTATGGGTAATGTCATGAAATTTCTCCCCCCCCTTACCTAAAGGGTTTTCTACTTTCTATCCTCTTATGGATATCATGCCCTGCTTGTCCTTGGGAAGGATATACCCCTGAATTATGTGTTTAAACACATATTTCTTTCCATTGTTCTGATTATTCTGATAATCGTATTTTCCTTTCTATTGTTTTGTTTAACCTTTCTGGTAATCCGACTTAACTAAGCAGTGATAATTCCCTGCTTAGGTAAGAACCTTGTGGTACCACGTTGTTAGTAAGACCGTGTTACTATTGTTGATGACATTCCGGTAACCGCCGATGGACGAGAACTTTGCCTATTGGTCCGCCTCATTCAACGAGCAGGAAAATGGTTCTCTTTGTCCCTCGCCCTTGGTACCAATGTTGTTGCCAACATAACTGACAGGCTATCCTCTGACATGCCTTGTTATCATGACTGTGCAAGAAGTTAGCACCCTTCCTACTTTTTAACCCACATGGTGGGCCCATAACCCACAGATCCACAGGATCGAAACCTGACTCTCCTGCACACCCCCCGGTTTCCCAAGTTATTCCTCGCTTGTGGCCTCGTATGTAATTCACGGGCCACCTTCCTAGTGATCTATTCTCGTAACAGACGCAATACTTAATCTCGTTGCTTTGGACCCCTATCGCACCTTGTTTCAGACATCGAATGATCAACTACCAGTTTGAAACTTTGGTACCATCGTATATTGCACTCAGAGGATTCACTGAAATACAACTCGTGGGGTACCTTGTGTATTTCCTATTGAGTTCACCGTCAGATGCCAGCTTTGTGGAGATGCGTTCTTCCGGAGTTTTTCCCCTTGGTCGCGTTCGTAGGACGATGGAGATCCCGGAGAAAGGATGACGAGTTGATCATGGTGATTTGAAGCAGAGAAATGAAGACAACAACGAAAGGGATCAATCTCTTCGAGAAGAGCAAGCCAGAATGAGAAGACCCGCTAGATTCGTTACCAAACCTTCCCCCCTTTCACTACCTCTTAAATCTCGGGACGAGATTTCTTGTAGTGGTGGAGAATTGTGACGCCCGGATAATCTTGCTACATTAATCCCTCGCTAATCATGCCACGTCATCCCGATTACTGTTGCTAAACGCCCGTTAGTTCAAACCGTTCGAAATTCAGATTTAAAATAAAGTCGAACTAGAAATGTTTTCAAAAGTCAAAACTAAAAAGTACAAACGGTGACAAATAAATCGTAAGTGATTATGGTGGAGAAACCACATTTTTTATAAAATGTTTAACTGCTCTAAAATAATTAAAATAGTAGGTAAAACAATTAAGTAAATGTTGCTTGTGTTTTATAAAATACTAAACTATATTATTTGGGGGTTAAAACTTTTTGTAGCAGAGGTATAATTAGTGATACTATTATAGGTACAACTTTTGTGTAATATGAAACTAAAATAAAACAAAACAGTAAAAGGAAAGATAAGAAAAAGGAAGATATAACAAAAAAAAGGAGAGAAGCCCCCCTGGGCTTCGGCCCAGCTGACCTCAGGCCCAACTGGGCCACCACCAGGCCCGGCCGGCCCACCCCGCGCCCCACTCCTCTCCTTATCCCCCCGCAACCCTAGCCGCCACCCCACTCGCACCTCCACCCCCCCACTCTCCCTCTCCCTCCGATCCAATCGGGATCAGGGCGCACCACACCGTCGCCCCTCGCCACCACCTCGACCCCGCGCCCCCTCTCCTTCCACGCTTGTGCCGCCGACCAAGCCGCTCGTCGTCCCGACCTTCGCTCATGGCCGTCGCGGATCGCCGGCGCCAACTCGTCCCGACGCCACAACCGCTTGAGTCCCCTCGCCGAACCACGTCGCCACGCCGCTCGTCCCCCGCCGCCCGTCGCGGCGCTCCCCAGGACTGCCCTCTCGTCACCTAGCGTCCCCGACCTCCACCTCGCGCCCGCTGCCAAATCCCTACCGCCACGGTGGCGCGCACCTCCCTCTCCTCCTCACTCTGCTCACCGCCCTCGCCCGGCGGCGTGCCTCTGCCGCAGACGCGCGCGCTTCTTCACGCAGCGACCACGCGTTCGCCTCTGACCTCGGCAGCTCCCTTTGCTCTCTGCCGGCGACTTCGCCTTCGTGGCGCCAGATGGCCTCACCCAGCCGCTCCGCTCGCCGCTGCCCGTCCACCGCTGTCGCCTGCCCGGCGCCGCAGCTGCCGGCCGACCTCGTGGCTGCGGCCCCTCCGGCCGTCGCCTCGCCTCGCCCCGCCCCTGTCATCCCGAGCGCCCAGCGCCCGCACCAGCGCCGCCCGCCCGCTAAGGCTTCGTACCCGCCAAACGGGCCCCACACCACGTAACGTAAAAAAGAATTAAAAAATAAAAATAAAAATGATTTAATAAAATTAAATATTAATTAATTATCTAATGAATTAATTAAGTTAATTAATCTGGTTTAATTAATTTACTTAACTAGTTAGGTTAATTAAATAGTAATTAAATTAGCCTAAACCCTTATTAAATCTAAACAGTGTATGACAGGTGGGTCCCACTGGACCCACTGGTCAGGTTGACCGAGTCAACTCTGTTGACTGCTAATGTCAGAATGACATCATGTTGATGTCATTAATCTGTTTTTCGAATTAATTAAATTCCAGAAATTAATAAAATCTTTAGAAAATCATATCTTTTAATCCGTAACTCGGATTAAAATATTTTCAACATGAAAGTTGCTCAAAACGACGAGACGATTCTGGATACGCAACCCGTTCGTCCACTACAACCCCCTAACCTATCAAACTCGCAACTTTCCCCCTCCAGTTCACCTGTCCGAAAACGCGAAACACCGGGGATACTTTCACGGATGTTTCCCCCTTTCGCCGGTATCACCTACTACCGCGTTAGGGCACGCCTAGCATCATGCCTTGCTTTGTCATGCATCGTCATGCATCTGTTTGCTTAAATATTCATTGTTTTTCCCCCTCTTCTTCCGCTAGACACCGAGACCGACGCTGTCACGCCTACCGACTACGGTGTTGACGATCCCTCCTTGCCGAGCAACCAGGCAAGCCCCCTTTGATCACCAGATATCGCCTACTCTTCTCTATCTGCTTGCATTAGAGTAGTGTGGCATGTTATCGCTTTCGCTTAATCCTATCTTCTTTGCATAGCTTTGTCTTTGCTACTCTTGTTGTTACCTTTACCTCGCTATCCCTCGCTTAGTATAGGATGCTAGTGTTCCATCAAGGCCCTACACTCTTGTCCGTCTGCCATGCTATACTCTTTGGGCTGTGATCACTTGAGGAGGTGATCACGGGCATATACTATATACTTTACACCGTTACATTACCTGTGATACTGTTAGGAGATGGGGCTGAAAGGATAGGTGGCTCCATCCCCAGAGAGGTGGGCTTAGGTTCCCGACCCTCGATTGTTACCTTGTGGCGGAGCGGCAGGGCAGGTTGAGACTACCTGGTGAGAGGTGGGCCTGGCTCGGTCGGCGTTTGCGGATACTTAACACGCTTAACGAGATCTTGGTATTTGATCTGAGTCTGGCCATTTGGTCTATACGCACTAACCATCTACGTGGGAGTAGTTATGGGTATCCCGGCGTCGTGGTATCAGCCGAAGCACTTCGTGACGTCAGCGACTGAGCGGCGCGCGCCGGATTGGACTGGAACGCCACTAGGCTAGGTCTGCTTCCGGCCGCCCTCGCAACGTGCAGGTGTGCTATGGGCGATGGGCCCAGACCCCTGTGCGCTTAGGTTTAGACCGGCGTGTTGGCCTCTCTGTTGTGCCTAGGTGGGGCTGCGACGTGTTGATCTTCGGCGGCGGGCATGACCCAGAAAGTGTGTCGGCCAAATGGGATCAAGCGTGTTGGGTTATGTGGTGCACCCCTCAGTGAAGTTAATCTATTCGAATAGCCGTGATCTTGATAATGTGAGGCGACTTGGAGTTGTACCTTGACCTTATGACAACTAGAACCGGATACTTAATAAAACACACCCTTCCAAGTGCGGATACAACCGGTGGTCGCTCTCTCGTGGTTACGAGGAGGGATCGCCGGGTAGGATTATTGCTATGTGATGCTACTTGGAGGACTTGATCTGCTCTCTTCTACATGTTGCAAGACGGAGGCTGCCAGAAGCGTAGTCTTTGACAGGATTATCTATCCCCCTCTTATTCTGGCATTCTGCAGTTTAGTCCACCGATATGGCCCTTTACACATATACTCATGCATATGTAGTGTAGCTCCTTGCTTGCGAGTACTTTGGATGAGTACTCACGGTTGCCTTGTTCCCCTTTTCCCCTATCTCTACTCGATTGCTGCAACTGCACGATGGAGCCCAGGAGCGACGCCACCGTCGATGGCGACTACTACCCGGAGGTGCCCACTACTACGTGCAGCCCGGCTGGCGGCGACTGTGAGTAGTTTAGGAGGATCCTGTGCAGGAGGCCTGCGCCTCTTCGATCTGTATCCTAGTTTGTGCTAGCCTTCTTAAGGCAAACATTGTTTAACTTATGTCCGTACTCAGATATTGTTGCTTCACGACTTCGTCTATGATCGAGCACTTGTATTCGAGCCCTCGAGGCCCCTGGCTTGTATAATGATGCTTGTATGACTTATTTTATTTTTAGAGTTGTGTTGTGATATCTTCCCGTGAGTCCCTGATCTTGATCGTACACGTTTGCGTGTATGATTAGTGTACGATTGAATCGGGGGCGTCACAGCTTCTACATCAACACCTTAGCCTCTCCGATGATGTGTGAGTAGTTTACCTCAAACCTTTGATGGCTTCTTCTCTCTCTCTGGATCTCAATACAAAGTTCTCCACTATTCTCGTGGAGATCTATTCGATGTAATCTTCTTTTGCGGTGTGTTAGTCGAGATCCGATGAATTGTGGGTTTATGATCAAGTTTATCTATGAACAATATTTGAATCTCCTCTGAATTCTTTTATGTATGATTGGTTATCTTTGCAAGTCTCTTCGAATTATCAGTTTGGTTTGGCCTACTAGATTGATCTTTCTTGCAATGGGAGAAGTGTTTAGCTTTGGGTTTAATCTTGCGGTGTCCTTTCCCAAAGGATGTTAGGGCAGCAAGGCACGTATTGTATTGTTGCCATCGAGGATAAAAAACGGGGTTTATATCATATTGCATGTGTTTATCCCTCTACATCATGTCATCTTACTTAAAGCATTACTCTGTTCTTTTGAACTTAATACTCTAGATGCATGATGGATAGCGGTCGATGTGTGGAGTAATAGTAGTAGATGCAGGCAGGAGTTGGTCTACTTGTCACGGATGTGATGCCTATATAGATGATCATACCTAGATATTCTCATAACTAAGCTCAATTCTATCAATTGCTTGATAGTAATTCGTTCACCCACCGTAATACTTATGCTCTTGAGAGAAGCCACTAGTGAAACCTATGGCCCCCGGGTCTATTTTCCATCATATTAATCTTCCAACACTTAGCTATTTACATTGTTGTTTATTTTACTTTGCATCTTTATTTCTCTTTATTATAAAAATACCAAAAATATTATCTTATCATATCTATCAGATCTCACTCTCGTAAGTCACCGTGAAGGGATTGACAACCCCCTTATCGCGTTGGTTGCGAGGTTCTTGTTTGTTTGTGTAGGTGCGTGGGACTCACGCGTGGTCTCCTACTGGATTGATACCTTGGTTCTCAAAAACTGAAGGAAATACTTACGCTACTTTACTGCATCACCCTTTCCTCTTCAAGGGAAAACCAACGCAGTGCTCAAGAGGTAGCAAATACCTCTTTTCTTCGGAGTTGGCTTAGGAGTTGGTTCAGGAAGTGTCCAATCATTATCATTACTCAATGTATTATTCAATAGAAATTCAGCTTGCTCAACAGTTCTTTCCCTGAAAACACAACCAGCACTACTATGCAGGTGGTCTCTGGAAGCATCGATTAGTCCATTATAGATGATATCAAGTATTTCATTTTTCTTGAGAGGATGATCATGCAAAGCATTAAGTAATTGGAGAAGCCTCCCCCAAGCTTGTGGGAGACTCTCTTCTTCAATTTGCACAAAGTTAAATATTTCCTTTAAGGCAGCTTGTTTCTTATGAGCAGGGAAATATTTTTCAGAGAAGTAGTAAATCATATCCTGGGGACTACGCACACAACCAAGAGCAAGAGAATCAAACCATAACTTAGCATCACCCTTTAACGAGAAATGAAACAACTTAAGAATATAGTAATAGCGAATTTTTCCTCATGAGCAAATAGGGTGGCTATATCATTCAATTTAGGAAGGCGTGCCTAGCAGTTTCAGATTCATAACCATAGAAAGGATCAGATTCAACCAAAGTAACTAACTTAGGATTGACAGAGAATTCATAATCCTTATCAGTGACAAAGATAGGTGAAGTAGCAAACTTAGGATCATATTTCATTCTAGCATTCAAAGACTTTTCTTTCAGCTTAGCTAACAGTTTCTTAAGATCATCTCTATCATTGCAAGCAAGAAAGTCTCTATTAGTTTCTTCACCCATAATATAACCCTCAGGTACAATAGGCAGTTCATATCTAGGGGGAGAATCATAATCTTCAGTTTCAATAATACCATCAGTTTCAGCAATTTCATTCTCTCTAACCCTAGCAAGTTGTTCATCAAGAAATTCACATAGTGGCATGATACATCTCCATCGTATCTACTTTTCCAAACTCTTTTGCCCTTGTTTTGGACTCTAATTTACATGATTTCAATGGAACTAACCCGGACTGTTGCTGTTTTCAGCATAATTGCCATGGTGTCATTTTTGTGCAGAAATAGAAGTTCTCAGAATGACCATGTCGGCATCCTGGGAACAGGTGTACCCAGACTCGCCTGCCTGCGGCCCACGGTGTGGGTCCACCAACGGCCCGGTACGGCCCAACTTCGACAACAATAGCTCAAGACCCTCGCGAGGGGCCAAGTCTCGCGAGGCGGATGACACCAAGACCTCCCTGGGGGCGGCCTCGCTAGGCAAGCTCCTGAGAAGCGGAGATATCTATGCAAGGGGCACCCCGCGAGGTTCACATGACATGAGCCGTGAAGACCAAGGCCAAGCAGGCGCCAACGGGGCGCAGTGTACCAGTTTCCTCTTTGGTGCTAAAGGGGCAAGAGCAGGCGAGGGGTCCTGAGGCATCAGGCAAAGGTTTCCTTATCAGTGCAACGAGACCAAGACCAGCAGGATGGCAGGACGGAGGTCATCGCGGAGGCCACAACAGCGTCACCACCAGAGCCTTTGGTAGGCGAAGACTACTTTTGTCAGGATAACTTGTACTAGTTGTCTCCCTTCAAAATTGGCCATTGTGGGATACCTTCCCGCCTACATTTGGGAAGAGGACCGGGGCTTTATAAATAGGACTAGCCACCACCATAGGAGGCAACTGATCTTGGACCGGATCCATTCCGCCAAGTTCATCCTCACCAGCTCCTAGAGCTCAAGAACACCTCTCCTCTGGAGGCTGTTCATCCATTGTACTAGTTCGTCATCAGCCCACAAGGCAATCCATCACCACCACACTTGAGTAGGGTATTACACCTCGCGATGGCCCGAACCAGTATAAATCTTTGTGTCTCGTGTTCCTTGGGTTCGTCGAGCTAGGTCGTGGGATTGTTCGGTGGACGAGCTGGGGGAGAGAGTTCTTAGTGCGCACCCCAGAGTTCGAACCTCTCAAGGGTCTGCGGAGCCCCGAATCCGACATTTGGCGCGCCAGGTAAGGGTGTGCTGAAGCTTCGTCTCTCCGCCAGCTTCACCTCTCCGTCCGGATCCCATGGCCGGCGCCGCTCCTCCGACTGGACCGACGGACACCCGCAACGGTGCCATGGGCCTCAGGGCCCTCACCCCCGCCTTGCAGCGAGTGCAGTGGCCGCACAAGGCCAGAGATGCCGCCTCGCTATGACAAAGCGGCGGATCCATCGGCCTTCCTGCTGGCGTACGAGGAGGCCATTCTGGAAGCTGGAGGTGACGACAAGGTCATGGCCAACTGGTTCCCCATGGCCCTCGCTGGCATGCCGTGCGCCTAGCTGCTCAACCTGCCAGGGTCTTCTGTGGCTTCCTGGGAGGAGCCACACGGCCTTTTCATCGCACGCTTTGCAGCACCGGCACCTCTCGCTGTTGCGGCCCTCCTTGGCGGCTCGCATGCACCGCCCTCGGACCGCCATATCAAGCAGTTCTTCTACTAGATTGGTGCCGCCTCTGTGCAGCAGTGAGCCCCTCCGAGATGGGCGGCGCCCAAGGCCGACCTCACCTTCATCTCAGAGGACCACCCCGCAACCACTGCTGGCTCGGGCGCGCTCCCGATGCTTTGCACACCCACCATCTGCAACGTAGCAGTGACCAAGACCCTCATCGACGGTGGAGTTGGCCTTAACATGCTCTCCATGGAAGCTTTCGGCTTGCTTCACATACCGTACGGCCGACTCCGTCCCACCAAGCATTTCTTCGGAGTCGGCAGTGGTTCCACCAGCCCCCTAGGGTAAATTCGCCTCCTGGTGACCTTCGGTACCCGCGACAACTACCGCACTAAGCTTATCGACTTCGACATCGCACCCATCGGCCTCCCGTACAACGCCATCCTCGGGTACCCTGCCCTGGCTCAGTTCATGGCAGCAACCCATCCGGCCTACAACCTCATGAAGATGCCGGGAAGCAGTGGCGTCCTCACCGTGGCCGGAGACACCAAGGAAGCCCTAACGGCTCTCAAGCTTGCCTTCAGGGCTGCCGTGGCAGCACGCCCGGCCGATGGAGCCGCCCCAGGAGCTAAAGGGGCTGCTCCAGCGAAAAAGAAACAACTGTTTACTCAAGATCGGGCCAAGATGAAGTAAGTACCGATTGAGGAGGACGGGGCCTCAGGAGCCACCTTCACCATAGGCGTCAACCTCGACCCGGACCAAGAAGAGGCATTGGTGAAGTTCCTACGCGTGAACAAGGAGGTATTCGCCTGGGAGCCCAAGCAGTTGGTGGGGGTCCCAACGGGGGGTGTCGTGGTTTTGTCACGACAGATGTCCTCGTGAAAGGACTTAGTCGTGGAGCCATCGCTACGGGTTAACTTGAAGGGGTTAAAGCGGATGCAAAGACAAGAGTTTATACTAGTTCGGCCCCTTCGATGAAGGTAAAAGCCTACGTCTAGTTGTGATGGGATTGATGTGGTTTCGATGACTAGGGAGCAAATAAGCTTCGCCTAGGCCTCGAGTTGTTGTTGTCTCTCCTGAACCGCCGCCGGGTCGTCCCTTTTTATACACAGGTTGACGCCTTGGCCAGTCTCTGAGTCCCGAGCCGACCTATACAAAGTGTCCGCTCGGTCTCTCTCCTTTCTAACTTATATTACAAGTTTACATAATCATGGCGGTTTACCACTACGGGCCCTAATCCACCTTTGGGCGCGGGCTTCCAAGCTTTACTAGTTGAACGCCATCTTCAAGACCTTCATGGGCTTCAAAGACAGTCTAAGGTGAACCGGGCCCTCCTGGCCGGTTTATACTTAGTAGCTATATCCTCAACATTAGGCCCCGGATTGATTTGAATTTATTCATGTCAATCTTCAACACTAAAAATATCTTGTAAACATCCTCTTGTATTTTCGTAAACCGCCATATTGACCTCTCCTGTGAATTTTTGTAAACCGCCGTATTGACTTCTCGTGTGAATTTTTGTAAATCGCCGTGACGTCATCTTCAGAGCACCGCAACAGTCCGTCACGACGTCATCTCTGCATAAAAGGATTAAAAAGATTCCCTTCTCATTAATCATTATCTCGAAAATCAAGGCGACAAGCGCGCCCACTCGGCCGCCTTGGACGCCTTTGATTCTCGCTACCGCCATTTACTCTTTCCCTTATAAATAAAGCCCGAGGGCTCCTTTTTCTCTCTCTTCGCATCTTCTTCTTCCTCGCGACACCCTCAGCTCTGAAGCTCCGCCGCCGTCGCGACCTTCGAGAACTGCACCAACCAAGGCCGCTGCATCAACCTGAATTAGATCGAGGCTCATCGCCCCCCTCCGCCGTAATCTGCAGCGGTAAGCTTCTTCTGTTCCTCGTCCTTAGATCTGTATTAGGTTTTACAAGCTCATCCGCATAGCTCTCCATTTTCCTCTTCATCCTACCTTCTGACGCGGTAGTTTTGATCCAAAAACAATATAGATCTCCTGCGGTAGTCTTTCCGCATCTGTTTTTAATACTAGCAGCCCTTCCTTTTCTTCTGGTAGAGTATGCATCCTTCTCTGTTTTACTTGAACGCCTTTTAAAGAACGCAGTAAAAACTGCTTTATAGATGTGCAGTAGATCCAAATAGATTTGAACATTGTGTGAAACCTGTTTCTGTCAGCACTTAGCAGAAATTTTGAATCTGGGCCTTTCTTCCTATGGGCGGTTTAATCCTTGATGGCCAATCCGCCCTATGTCATTAGCCCTCTCTTAAACCGCCAACTTGACCTTGCATTATATTTTCACCGGTTTAACACTGAATTTTTTCACTTACAAACCGTGGACCGTAAACCGGCACCTGTTTGATTTTCATTCAGCTCCCCCCTTCCGGAATGGTGAAACAATTTACTGCTTGCAATCGGGTTCCGTCCCGGATCACGGAAACACAACTCAACGGCTATTTCACCACTGGCATTTTAGCCTAAAAAAATGTTCTCCACTGGCGAGTTCCGGAATCGGAATGTCCACCTGAACCTCAAGAAGGGGAAGTAATTGTTTTTATGCAACACCTAGACCGGGGATTCAGCCCGCCCGGATAAAAATTTTTCCGGGATGTCCTCGCAAGCTTCCAACTCCATCCACAAGATATTGGTCCGAACTCTGTGTCCAATATATGCAACTTTCAAGTATTTTGCGAAGTCTATCTTCAAGAAGAACCAACCGTGGAGTTATTTCGAGATTTCTTTCATTTGAACCGCCAGACAGAGTTCTCGGACGGCCCTAACACAGAACTTGGCGGCGTTTCAATCCAGAAAAGGAAGGAAGTGGACTTCCCTCACGCCAAACATCATAGCCATCCTAAAGATTGGAATCAAACCTGGTTCTACTGCCGGAACACTGCTCCTAATGGAGAAAATCCCTTGCCGGGTTATCGCCCTCACCGGCTTAACAACAGCCACCCATTGCCTTCGCGCTTGACCGCCACAGGACGAAAGAACTTTGCACCTCAAATTACCAAGCTCCGGGCTCTGATGGCCAACGGTTTAACTGGTATTGACCTTGTCCGCTGTTGTGTTTCTTGGGGCATCTTGCCATTAAGCCGCCGCCCCGGATTGATGCACGAATATACTGGTGACGTCAAAGATCCTCAACGTCATCACGAACTATCAATAACTGAGCTTGAAGTTACCGAACAGTGAAGAAAATGCTTGATGAACTGATCTCCGCATGCAGCCAAACCGGGTTGGCTCCGTTCTGCCTCTCCAACAAACCGCCCGAGGTAAGGTTCCTCTCCTTACTCTACTGACTTTGGTTCCATATTTATTGTATTAATCCCTCTATTAATTTTCAGGCCAATAGCTCCTTTTGGAAACGAACTAAACCGGCCCGTGTTCCTCGTGCAAAGACCAAGACCACCAAGAAAACTGGCAAGAAGAAAACCGCCGAGTCTTCTGAACCGCCAGAAGATGAAGAATCGAGATGTCGAGGTAGATCTTGACTCACTTGGTTCCTTTTTCATTCATTTTATTGACAGTTACAATTCCCAAGATGACGCTGAGGCCAGTCATGCAGAACCTGTTGAGGTAATCCTTCTTTCTTCTGATTCTGATCTTGTACCGGTTAAAAGAATTCGCCGCACAGTCCGGAAAGTGAAACAATCTCACTCTTATGCTCATTTGAATCCAAAACTTTCTTTGAAGACACAAAGAAACTGAAGAACGCCAGACGACCCGGCATAGCGGTCAACAAATTACGTCGTCCGGTTTAGCTGAGACACCAACCCGGAAACGTCGTCCAGAGGTGACTTGTTCTCCTGAAAAGCGTTATCCTTTGAAAGGTTTCTTCCGATGGCCTCTCAATCCGTCTGACCCGAATTACCAAGCTTCTTCCAACTCGTCTGGCGGTTCATCAACCACTCAGCTGCCTCCTCTCAAAGTTGCTGCTGGGTAAGTATATTACTCCTTCATTTATTCCTTGTATTTTTCGGTTTATCATATTCTAACCCTTGATGTTGTAGCACCAAGGCTCGACTTAGTAAAAGGCCAAGACCCTCGACCCTCATGGATGTTGATCCGGAGAAGACTCCAGAGCATCATGGTGAAAATCCCGAAGTTGCTAAAGACAACTCTGCTGGGAAAGATGCCAATGCTAATCCGCCAGAGGTTGAACCGGATGTCCAAGTTGAGACTTCACATCCTCCTGCTCCTCCGAGTCCCGCAGCAGAACAACGGACTCAATCGCTGATCCGCCAAGCCCGGGTATGAAAGCGCCAAGCCCAGCTTGAAAATGCTAATCCGCCAGCCCGACCAAAGATGATGATGTCGTAGTTACGGGCATCAGATATACCGCCCACAGCAATCCGGTTGCTCTATCAAAGCACACCGCTAAGGGCAATTCTACTGCCATGAGCAAAGGAAAGGAGAAAACTGATCTGTCGACTTATAACAATCTCTCGCCAAGACCTTCACTCAAGTTTTCCTGAACCGGCTCTACACAAGCCGTGATTATGAAGCCGGTTTAGTAAATCTTATGAAGGAGCGCTATGAGGTAAATAGTTGTGCCCTTCTCTTGTACCTTCATTGCATAGTAGCCCCCAAGGGCCGGTTTGTCCCTAGAAAGTCAAACCGGGACTTTGTATAATTCATAGTACTTTGCCTTGTATATTTCTGATCAAACACACATTAGCCCCCAAGTGCGATGATTAACACTTGTATTAATCCATGGGACTTCAATAATCTATATAAAAGATGACCCGCATTAGCCCCCAAGTGCCAAGTGTATGACTAGTTATGCGCTTGGGACTTTTAGTGAAGATATTAACATGCTATCTTTTTGTTGCAGAGTGAGATACGCCAACAAGTCTCACAAATCAATGATCTTCAAGAAAATCTGAAGTCTCAACAAGCAGAAACCTCCAAGGCCAAGGATGAGCTGAAAACCGCCTTGACTACCATGGAGCAGCTCAAGGAGTGGTTCAAGTCTGAGCGGGCCGGCTGGGATACTGAAAAGGCGGGCTTGCTAAAACGGGCGGAAGATGTCAAGCATCTCTTAAACCGTGATCAAGAGCTCACGGATTAAAGCGCCAAATCAATGCCATGACCTCTCGCAATATTCGTAAGCAACGTTTCACCAAGGTTGTGATGAATATTCCGCTTTGAAATTTCCTCCGGTTTAACCTGAACTTTGTTAAACCGGTATAGGTAGGCGCATTGCTCATCTGGGCTCTGACATGCGGAAGAAACTCAAGGCCGCGTATACACTAATTGAACAGCTGTATACCGGCACCCAAATGAAGTTATTTGCACCACTTCTTATGATAATGCAGCTCCGACAGCGATCAAGGACACCTTTGGACCGGCTATCTATGATACCAACACAGATAGAAGAATTGAAACGATCCGCTGCCCGGGCTGGCACCTTATTGGCACTAACTCGCGCCAAAGCATGGATAGTTGACCTTGATCCGGCTGACATAGCCAAAGGCTTCCCCAGTGCTCAAGAAAATGGCGAAGTATTTGATAATGATGCTCTCAAACGGGTAACAAGGGAGATGCGTCCTCTGGCGAGTCAACTGGCAGAAGAGGCCAACCTGATGGTTCACCACTCCTTCTATGACGCGAACAACAAACGGGTTGAAGCTGTTATTCCGGAAGTGCAGAACCTTGTTCCACCAACCCGTAAGCACACTTACGCCCCTGACGTTGATCCGACTGAGCTTATAAGTGAAGAGGTTGTCTTTCAGGCTTTAACCCGGATTGACTGGACCACCAATGACTTCCGGCCATTGGATGGTGAGGAGGAAGAAGTTGAAGCGGCGCAGATGACGACCCATCTACTTCACGTCAACCCGCAATGAAGCTTAATCCGTCAAGTCGGTTGATACGTCAGAAACTGCCCGTTATGAAGCAATTCCAAATTTTGGGCCTCTGAATGCCTTGTAATAGGATAGCCAACACTTTTGCTTTTAATATGCCTTCGTGCATGCGTTTTGCAATTTATGCCTCCGTTTGATTTGCCAATGGTAAGCTATTACCTGCAGCAAAAATCTTAAACCGCCACGGCGGTTTGTGCCGCCAGCTGGCTTGTGACGTTTATATATATATGCAATGAATATTGAGGTATATGATCAAAATTTGTGATACAAAATACCTGCCATCGCTGGGCATGAAGTTGGCTTAGCCAATCTTGAAGCAGAGGTTTGTATAAACCATTACCGTCAAAGGAGAACAACTCATGTGTTTATAATGCCGGTTTACCATGTAAACCGTGCCGGGTCATGACAAGCCCCCTGTTACTCCATAATGGGATGTTAACAGAAAAAGTCAAACCGGAAAATTATCTCCAGATTAAAAATGGACCGAATTCCGTCAATTGACAGTTTGAACCGGTTTAAAAATGTTATCGGGTTAAAAAACACGCAATCAAATAACAGTTATGAAAAAAACATGGAAGCAAAGGCAATGATAAACCTTTTGCAAAAAGAGGCTTTACTGAGCCGATCAGATGGTGTTACCATGGTCGGACACGACCAAGCTCCCTATAAGGTGTAGCCATGGTTCAAGTCAGCCAGGTCCCCAATCGAAACCGTGGCATTATGCCGATCAAGTGGCGTGGCAATGGTTCGGTTCGACCAAGCCCCCAAGTGACTCTATGGCATTATGCCGATCAAGTGGCGTGGCAATGGTTCATACTTGACCATGTCCCCCAGTGATCTGGTGGCTTTCGCCTATCAAAAGGTGTTGCATTGGTTCGGACACGACCAAGCCCCCAAGTGATATCATAAAGCTTTTGAAAAGCAAACTCAGGGGGTAAATTGGAAGCCGCTTTAAGACAGAACAACTCCATGTAACCACGCATGATGTAATAGAACAGATACCCGCTTTTAGCCGAGGCTCCGGTTTATTACTTTATTCATAATATATACACTGTCATAATATGTACATAAGTAGAGCCGAGGCTCGGGTATAATAAGGCGAAGATGAGCTATGTTCCACGGCCTGTTGGTCTCCTCCTCTCGACGCGTGCGTGAGTCTTTATGCTCTCGAATATCGATCGAGATAGTACGACCCGTTGTGTAGATTCTGCTGACCACGAAAGGTCCCTCCCAAGGTGGGGATAACTTGTGCATATCAGTCTGGTCTTGGATGAGCCGAAGCACCAAATCTCCTTCTTGAAAAGTTCTGGTTCTGACCCGGCGACTATGGTAACGACGAAGATCCTGTTGGTAAATCACCGAGCGGGCAGCTGCTATATCACGCTCCTCATCCAACCGGTCCAAAGCGTCTTGCCGTGCCGTCTCGTTGTCCGCTTCAACATAAGCTGCCACACGAGGTGAGTCATGACGGATGTCACTGGGGAGAACCGCCTCCGCTCCATAGACCATAAAAACGGTGTGTATCCTGTGGATCTGTTGGGTGTAGTGTTGATACTCCATAACACAGATGGTAGCTCTTCTACCCAACAACCCGGTGTCCTCTGCAAAGGGACCATAAGCTGGGGCTTGATGCCTCTCAAGATCTCTTGATTAGCCCTTTCCGCTTGACCATTGTACTGTGGGTGGGCTCTATCAAGAAAGCGCTGCCGGATGTGTTCACGTTCGTAGAACTCTTTCATGGCACCTTTGGACAAATTGGTACCATTATCTGTGATGATACTGTGTGGAAAGCCAAACCGGAAAATCACCTTTTTGATGAACTGAACCGCCGTGGCTGCGTCACACTTGCTAATAGGTTCTGCCTCTACCCACTTTGTAAACTTGTCCACCGCCACCAGGAGGTGGGTCTTCTTGTCCTTGGACTTTTGAAAGGTCCAACCATATCCAGCCCCCAGGTTGCAAACGGCCAAGTAATTGGAATCATCCTCAATTCTTGGGCCGGTACATGAGCACGTCTGGAAAACTTTTGGCAACCATCACATCGTCTGACCAGATCTTCCGCATCAGCATGAGCACTCAACCAATAGAAACCGTGGCGGAACGCTTTAGCCACCAAGGATTTTGAACCGGCGTGGTGACCACAATCTCCTTCGTGGATCTCACGCAATATTTCACAGCCTTCCTCAGGGGACACACAGTGTTGAAACGCCCCTGACACGCTGCAATGATGCAATTCGCCATTAACAATGGTCATAGACTTGGATCGCCGGATTATCTGCCGGGCCAACGTCTCATCTTTCCGTAACTCGCCCGGTTCATGTAATGTAAGATAAGGAAGGCCCAATCCGGAGTGACGCGTGAAGAGCTACCACCAATTGAGCCTCCAGATCAGGAATAGCCAAATCCGCTTCACCAGGAGCTTGACCGACGGGTTGTGCAGCACGTCCGAGAAAAACATTAGGCGAGACCGTTTACGTTGAGAGCCCAACCGCTTAAAGCGTCCGCCACTTCATTCTTCCGACGGTCCACGTGGTCCACCTGATAGCCCTTGAAATGACCTGCAACAATATCCACCTCACGATTTATATGCAGCCATGAGTGGGTCCTTTGAATCCCAAGTGCCAGACACATGTTGAGCCACTAGGTCCGAGTCACCGAAGCACTTAACCCGGCTTAGATTCATCTCCTTAGCCTTCCGGAGACCATGGAGCAAGGCTTCATACTCAGCTGCATTGTTTGTACAAGGGAACATTAAGCGGAGAACGTAACAGAACTTGTCACCTCGTGGGGAAGTTAATACGACTCCAAACCCCGAGCCTCCAATTGCTCGGATCCGTCAAAATGGATGGTCCAATATGTGTGATCCGACTTTTCTTCAGGTGCTTGCAACTCTGTCCAATCATTAATGAAATCCACAAGTGCTTGAGACTTCACCATCGTTCGAGGCACGTACTTTAGACCGTGCGGCCCAAGCTCTATAGCCCACTTGGCAATCCGCCACCGCTTCCCGGTTCGTATGATATCGCCTAAAGGAGCAAGAGTCGACCACCGTGATGGGGTGCCCTTGAAATACCGCTTGACTTCCGGCTTGCCATAAAAACTCCATATACTAGCTTCTGCCAATGCGGATACCTTTGCTTAGATTCAATAAGTACCTCGCTGATATAGTAAACTGGACGTTGAACCGGATGCTCCTTCCCTGCCTCCTTCCGCTCCACTACAATGGCCACGCTGACCGCCCTGGCGTTAGCAGCAACATATAGAAGAAGCGGCTCCTTGTCAATAGGAGCGGCGAGCATAGGCGGGTTGGCCAATTGCCGCTTTAAGTCCTCCAACGCTTCATCGGCGGCTGGACTCGCATAAACCGATCTGTCTTTTTCAGCATTCTGGTACAAAGGGATGGCCTTCTCTCGAGGCGGCCGATAAACCGGCTCGGTAGCGGCAATCCGCCTGCCAAACGCTGGACATCGTTAATACACTTCGTTTAGCCAGGAGGTAATAGCCGTAATCTTCTCCGGATTAGCTTCAATTCCCCTGTTGGACACGAAAACCCAATAACTTGCTGCCGGAACACCAAAGACACATTTGGCGGGTTGAGCATCATCTTGTAAACCCGCAGGTTGTCAAAGGTTTCCTTCAAATCGTCAATCGGTGTCTCCTTCTCCCTTGACTTGACCACAATATCATCAACATAGGCGTGCACATTCACGGCCGATCTGTTTATCTGAGCAATTACGTACCTGCGTTGATAAGTTGCTTGGGCGCTCTTGAGCCCAAAAGGCATAGATACATAGCGTAAGGCTCCAAAGGGAGTGATAAACGCTGTTTTATCCTGGTCCTTAACTGCCATCTTGATCTGATGATACCCGAATACGCATCCAAAAAGCTCAAGCGCTCACAACCCGCAGCAAAGATCAATAATCTGGTCAATGCGGGGAGGGAAAAGGATCTGCCGGACAAGCCTTGTTAAGATCTCGTAATCCACACACATGTGCCAAGTGCCGTTTTCTTAGGAACCCGCACCGGATTAGCAAGCCACTGGATGGAAGACTTCAACGATAAAACCAGCTGCTAAGAGCACAGCCACCTCCTCTCCAATGGCCTTGCGCCTTTCTTCGTTAAACCGGCGGAGAAACCGCTTCACCGGTTTGTACTTGGGATCAACATTAAGAGTGTGCTCAACGAGTTGCCTCGGTACACCGGCATGTCGTAAGGCTTCCATGCAAAATGTCCCGATTCTCACGGATGAACTCGATGAGCGCTTTCCTATTTTGGATCCAAGTTGGCACCGATGTTGAATCGCTTGGACGAATCGCCGGACATGAAGTCAACAAGCTTAGTCTCAAATGCCGATTTGAATTTCGTGGCGGATCATGCTCTGTAGTTGGCTTCTTCAATGGAGTCATGTCCGCCGGATCAACATTGTCCTTATAGTACTTCAGCTCCTCGGTGGCACAAACCGACTCTGCGTAAGCCGCATCACCTTCCTCACATTCCAAAGCGATCTTGCGGCTCCCATGAACCGTTATTGTCCCCTTGTGACCCAGCATCTTGAGCTGCAAATAGATATAGCAAGGCCGTGCCATGAACTTGGCATAAGCCGGTCGCCCGAATAGGGCATGATATGGACTTTGCATTTTTACCACTTCAAACGTCAATGTTTCCGATCTGGAGTCATAATCATCACCAAAGGCCACTTCCAGAGCTATTTTACCAACAGGATATGCTGACTTGCCAGGTACCACACCATGGAACACTGTATTGGACGGTTTGAGATGTTTATCCGTTAGCCCCATACGACGGAAGGTCTCATAGTACATGATGTTAATGCTACTCCCTCCATCCATGAGTACCTTGGTGAACTTATAACCTCCCACCGGGGTGCCACCACTGTATTAGTTGACCGGATTGTCGACCGGGAGGATGATCCTCTCTACTCCATATAATGGGCTGCTCCGACCATCGTGAGGTAATGGGGCACGGCCGGTTCAACAGCGTTGATCGCCCGCTTCGAACCTTCCGGTCTCGCTTGTCCAAGCTAGTGGTGAAGGCATGGTACTGCCCACTATTCAACCGCTTTGGGTTGCTCGATAACTCGATCATTGTTGTTGCTGGTTGTAACCACCTTGGCTATTCTCGATTGTTACGGTTGTTATGTCCGCCTCGATTACCATTAAATCCTGAACCGGAATTTCCTCCACGTAACCCGCCCGGATCTGAACCGCCGCCAGAGCCGTGATCATACCAGAAAGCATTAGAACTCTTGAACTCCTGCATAATGTAGCAGTCCTTCCAAAGGTGGTTGGCCGGCATCTCCTTCGTCCCGTGCTTTGGACAGGCTGATTCAATAAATAATTTAAGCGATCCGGGTTAGGATTCGGAGCCCCACCACGATTCGCCGCCTTACCTCTGCGTCGCTGACCCTTGTCCCGCGCGTTGGTATTAGCTACAAAGTCCATGTTGCCATCCGCTTTACGCTTGCCATTACCGCCGAGTGATGTTGCTGGCCCTTGGAGTTGCTGTTCTTCCTTCCCTTCCCTGTCTTGTCATCGTTAGACTCAGGATCCTTGGTACTATCAGAATCAGCATACTTCACTAAAGCGCCCATGAGAGTTCCCATGTCATTACAAAATCGCTTCATGCGCCCCAACTTTAACTTCAGAGGCTGAAATCGGCGGTTGCCCGTGGTTAAGATCGCAGAGTCAGCGTTGATCCGGTCTGACGAGTGTAAGATTTCCGAAACGCGGCGTACCCAATGGGTTGTTGACTCCCCTTCCCCCTGGACACAAGCCGCCAAGTCCACTACGAACATGGGCTGCTTACAGGTATCTTTGAAATTCTGGATAAACCGGGTTCGCAACTGGGCCCATGAATTGATAGAATTGGGCGGCAAGCTCTTCAACCAAGTACGGGCCGTGCCTTCAAGCATCATGGTGAAGTACTTTGCACACGCGGCCTCATCCACATCCAACATCTCCATGGCCATCTCATAGCTTTCTATCCATGCTTCTGGAGATAAATCGGCAGTGTAATTTGGCACCTTGCGCGGACCCTTGAAATCTTTGGGCAAGCGTACATTGCGTAAAGCGGGGACGAGGCAAGGCACCCCCAAAGATCTAGAGGTAACCCCAGGCTCGACCGAGATGGTCGGACGAACCGGCGTAAGCTGATGAGCCTGATACTGTGCTGCTAATTCGGCCTCCCTGCGTGCTCGGGCCCGGTCCACCACCTCCTGGGCGTTATCGACACCACCTGCCGGGTTGTTGCCACGGGGCGCACCATGCCGTGCATTACTTGATACGGCCGGTTCATCCACGTGCCTGCTATAGCTCCGGCTTGGGCGGGGGGTAGAGTGGATCCGGTCACGGCTGTACGAATACGCTTCCTGTTGGACCAAAGCTGTCCTAAGGAGCTCCTTGACCCGGCGCGTCTCTACCGCCTGTGGTGAATCACCTTCAATTGGAATAGCCTCCAGCCGTGCCGCAGCTGCAACAAGGTTATCCATCGGGTTGGAGTAGTGACCCGGGGGTGTTTGCACAGCCTGAGGCACACTGGCGTTTTGGCGAGGTAGATCTATTAAGCGGGTCTGGACTGGCGCGCCCGTCCCAGGTGCTTCCGCCCGGTTTACCAACGGCGGATTACTGGTTCCAGCTCCGGGGGTGTTGAAGAGGTCTCTGCCTTCGAAAACCGAAGGCAAACGGGATCTGTATTTCCTCTTCATGACTTCATGTGACGTGTTCTGATCCAACATGGGCCTATAAGCCTGCGCATCTAAAGCGGCCCGCTCTGCCGTCATCCTGGCGTCTGCGGTACTGCTAGATCCGCTTTAGCCTCGAGTGATTTGTTCCTTCACATTCGCAATCTTCGCGTTATGAGCATCCCGATCCGCCGGGTTAGCCTCTCGCCATGAGCGCAGCTAACGATCGAATGTGATCTGATAAAACTTGAGCCGGCGGGCGCACAGGGCCTCCTGCCCCGGCAGCCGTCACCGCTTTTGAACCGGAGATCATTGCCGCTGCAGTCGAAGAGTGAAGCGCTGCTTGTGTACCGACCATGAATATTCCAACCTGGTTGGGCAGATCGGAAGGGTCCGGAATATTGTCACCATCAGAGCAGTCCCCAATCCAGCCATCTTGTAACTGGTACAATGATTCAGTTTCTCCGGTCGAGGACTCGTCACCGGAATAGACGACGGTCTCGCTACCATATCCTGATTCATCCTCATGGTTTCCTCCGTGGATGACTCCCACGAAGGCGCGCTTCACGACCGGTTTAACACAGGCAGATCTCGTGACGCTGAGCCGTCTCGACGAGGTCGGTGCGTATGTCCGCTCGAGCCCTGGCTCACCAATCTTGCTGATGAAAACGTGTATGCCACCAAAGGGGACCCGGTACCAGACTCGATTGAGCCGGCCTCGGGGCCCCATCCTCGTCGACGATGTAGAGCTTGCCGCGACGACTCTTGGTCATCCGCCCACAAGATAGCCTTCGAGTCCTTCGAACTTGCCCTCCAAGATCATCAAACCATCGTGCGATAGCCCCACGGTGGGCGCCAACTGTCGTGGTTTTGTCACGGCAGATGTCCTCGTGAAAGGACTTAGTCGTGGAGCCATCGCTACGGGTTAACTTGAAGGGGTTAAAGCGGACGCAAAGACAAGGGTTTATACTAGTTCGGCCCCTTCGATGAAGGTAAAATCCTACGTCTAGTTGTGATGGGATTGATGTGGTTTCGATGACTAGGGAGCAAATAAGCTTCGCCTAGGCCTCGAGTTGTTGTTGTCTCTCCTGAACCGCCGGGTCGTCCCTTTATATACACAGTTGACACCCGGTTCGGTCTACAGAGTCCCGAAATAACTATACAAAGTGTCCGCTCGGTCTCTCTCCTTTCTAAATTATATTACAAGTTTACATAATCATGGCGGTTTACCACTACGGGCCCTAATCCGCCTTTGGGCCGCGGGCTTCCAAGCTTTACTAGTTGAACGCCATCTTCAAGACCTTCATGGGCTTCAACACAGTCTAAGGTGAACGGGGCCCTCCTGGCCGGTTTATACTTAGTAGCTATATCCTCAATAGGTGGTAATCGAACATCACTTAAGGGTGTGCCCCAACGTGCGCCCCGTGAAGCAGAAGGCGCGACGACAGTCCACGGAGAAGCAGTCCTTCATCGTCCAGGAAACCCGCAAGCTGCAGGCTGTGGGTGTCATCCGCGAAGTCTGGTACCTGGAGTGGCTGGCGAACCCCGTCGTCGTGCCCAATAAAGGCGGGAAGGAGTGCATGTGCGTCGACTTCACCAACCTCAACAAAGTCTGCCCTCAAGACCCGTTCCCGCTTCCGCGCATCGACCAGTTCATCGACTCCACCGCCGAGTGCGACCTAATATGTTTCCTAGATGCTTTCTTGGGTTACCACCAGATCAAGATGGCGGTGGAGGACGTGGAGAAGACGGCTTTCTTGACCCCGTGTGGGGTGTACTACTACACCTGCATGCCGTTCGGACTGTGCAACGCTGGGGCAACCTTCCAGCGGCTGATGCACATCGCCCTGGGCCAGCAGCTCGGGAGGAACGCCGAGGCCTACGTCGACGACATCGTGGTAAAATCTCGGGAGGCAAGGACCCTCATTCAGGACCTGGAGGAGACTTTCGCCAGCCTGCGCCAGGTGTCCTTGCGGCTTAATCTGGAGAAGTGTGTGTTTGGTGTCCCCTCCGGCAAGCTACTGGGCTTCCTCGTGTCACACAAGGGGATTTAGGCAAACCCGGAGAAGGTCAAGACAATAGAAGACATGAGCCCGCCGCAAACTCTCAAGGAAATGCAAAAGCTCGCAGGCTGCGTGACCTCGCTGGGACGCTTCACCTCCAAGCTGGGGGAGCGCGCCCTGCCGTTCTTCAAGCTGATGAAGAAGACGGGCCCGTTCAAATGGACCCCGGAGGCCGACCTGTCGTTTCAAGACCTCAAGAGATATTTGACCAACCCACCAGTGATGGTAGTGCCTCGTCCCCTCGAGCCCCTGGTGCTCTACCTGGCCACCACGCCTCACTCCGCTAGCGCGGCGCTAATGGCTGTCCGGGAGGAGCGCCAGGACAAGGGCCCGCCGCGCAATGCCGCACCTTCGACCGGGACAACACGACACCAGGACGGTGCCACTGAAGCCTTAGTGACACCAGCAGATGATCAGGCCCCACAAGACGGCGTTCCTAGGACTGTGGTGGCCCCGAAAGGTGACCAAGCTCCTAAGGTCCCACAGCCTCAGGAGGCGTCCCAATCTCCGGAGGCCTCGGGCTCCATCGATGCTCCTGCCCTCATTGAGCACCTGGTGTACTTCGTCAGCACGGTGTTACGGGACACAAGGGCACCTATCCGGTGGTCACACGTTACCCCATGCCACAGAAGCTTCTCCTCGCACTTCTAGTGGCCTCACGCAAGCTGCGTAACTACTTCCAAGGCCACCCTATCAAGGTCGCCTCACCCTACCCACTGGAGAGGGTGCTCCGGAGCCCCAACGCCGCGGGAAGGGTTGCCGAGTGGAACATCGAACTGCAGGAGTTTCAGCTAGAGTTCTACACAACCAGGGTCATCAAGGGAGCCGCTCTCGCCGACTTCGTTGCAGAATGGACCGACACTCCGGAACCCGAAGCAGGCGAGGACCGATCCCTCTCGCCAGGAAGTGAAGCGCCAGATGGCCGGGTCATGTACTTCGACGGAGCGTTCGCACGTAATGGCGCTGGGGCTGGAGCCGTGCTCGTCTCTCCCACCCAGGACAAGCACTACTACGCCGTGTAGCTCTGCTTCCAGCAGGGCGAGAAGGTCTCAAACAACATCGCGGAGTATGAAGGCCTCATCGCTGGCCTCAGGGCTGCGGCAGCCTTGGGAGTGAAATGCCTCACTATCAAGGGTGACTTGCAGCTCCTCGTCAACTTCTCCAACAAAGTATACGAGCCGAAGGATGAGCACATGGAGCCATACCTCGCGGAGGTACGCAAAACGGAGAAGCAATTCTTGGGCCTGGAGCTGCAGCACGTGCCCTGCGGCACGAACAAGGAAGCCGACGAGATCGCCAAGAGGGCGTCGAGGTGACTGCCTCAGGAGCCTAGCGTCTTCGAAGAGCGTCTCTTCAAGCCTTCAGCAGCCCCTCCGGCTGCGGGATCGGCGCCGCCCTAGGAGGGGCTTCCCCTGCCACCGGCTTTGGGAGCCCCTGCCTGCGGTCCAACCTTAGGAGAGCGCCTGCTCCTGGCGCTCGAGCCCCAGCAGGGGTGCTGGACCGAAGAGTTTAGGGCGTATGGCGTACTTGGTGCAAGGAATGCTGCCAGAGAAGGAGGAAGACGCGGAGCGCGTGGCCTGTCAGGCTATAGCGTACCACATTCAGGATGGTGAGTTGTACCGAAACGACCGAACAATGTTTCCTTGCGATGTATCTCCAGGAAGCAGGGGTGCAAGCTATTAGCTGACAGACACGGTGGGGACTGCGGGCATCATCCGTCGTTGTGCACCCTGGTGGGCAAGGCGTTCCGCAGCGGATTCCACTGGCCCACGATGCTCAACGATGCAACTGAGGTGGTAAGGTCCTGCGAGGCATGCCAGTTCCATGCCAAGCAAATCCACCAGCCTGCTCAAGGCCTCCAAACTATCCCACTCTCGTGGCCGTTTGCGGTCTGGGGGCTGGACATCCTGGGCCCATTCCCTCGAGTGCCCGGGGGCTACCTCTACCTCTAAGTCGCCATCGACAAGTTCACCAAATGGGCGGAGGTGGAAGCCATCCACACCATCCCAGTTGGCTCCGCAGTCAAGTTCATCAAGGGCCTCATGAGCCGGTTTGGAGTCCCTAATTGTATCATCTCCGACAACGGCTCGCAGTTCACTAGCAATCTCTTCAAAACATATTGTGTTAACCTTGGAACGCAGATATGCTACACCTCAGTGGCACACCCCCGGAGAAACGGCTGAGCTGAACGCGCCAACGCAGAGGTCTTGAGAGGCCTCAAGACAAGGACCTTCGAGAAGAAGCTCGAGGACTGCGGCAGGGGTTGGCACGACGAGCTCCAGCCTGTGTTGTGGTCCATCCGCACCACCGCCACCAAGCCAACGGGCGAGACTCCGTTATTCCTCGTCTACGGAGCCGAAGCGGTTCTCCCTCACGAGGTCAAGCATCACTGCGCGAGGGTCTTGGCATTTGACGAGGAGCGTCAGGACGCCATGTGGGGGATGGACCTCGTGCTGGGGGAGGAATGCCACCGCCAAGCCTCGCTCCAAGCGGCAAGGTACCAGCAGGCGCTGCGGCGGTACCACTGCCGCAGTGTTCGCTCTAGGACGCTCAAGGTGGGCGATCTCGTCTTGAGGCGGGTGCTCTTCGGGGAAGGGCTGCATAAGCTCTCGCCCATGTGGGAGGGCCCGTTTAGGATTGCCCGCGTCTCTTGGCCTGCCGCCGTGCACCTGGAGACGCAGGACGAGATCCCCATCCAGAACGCCTGGAACATCCAGCACCTCAGGAAGTTCTACCCGTGAAGCAAGGCTCAGTGCATGTGAAGGTCTCCGCTCGTGACACTCTCACGTAATAATGAGTGGGGTTGTACACACCCCGAAGTCACCGGAGTGCCGCCCTCGGGCCTCGGGGGCTCCCTCCCACGTCCTAGTGGCAGTACTTAGCTCTGCGCTGGTGAGAAGACTAGACTAGGTGCCGGACACGGCTGTTGCTTTCTGTAGCTAGTTTGCAGTCTTTTTAATGAAATTTGGAGTTCTGGTGTTCTTTTTCGATTTCTTGGCTGGGCTTCCCCTTTCCTCTTCTTCGATCGCTTCTTTGTTTTGCACCAGGGAGGGTGGCAGTTGCTCGACGCTCTCCCTCGCGCACTTCGCGTGGGGGTTGGGCAGGTGTGTGCGTTGCGCTGGGCCAGCCTAAGCTACGGACACACCTTGCCAAAGCCCTGCCGTCCCAGAGCTTCGGCTCCCTAATCTTCGCGAGGCGCCCTTGCTTGAGCTCGTGATTGGCACACCCTTTTAAGTCCGTGCCCCACGGGTACCGCGACGGGGTGCACCAGGCCATGATTAGCCCACACCTAAGGTCTCGCGTAAGGAAGGATAAGGCACCCGACGGGCGTCCTAACGAATTCTGCAGCTTTGTGACACCTCCTGAGGTCAACGGCCCCCTGGGTCCCCAATGAAGGGGCCCCACCAAGTGCCAGAGGACGCGCCCTCACGAGACAGGAGACTGCCTCGGGTGCAACAAGCTAAGTTATACTTCCACGTCTACATAAAGCACGAATACCACAGCACAACACAGGAGCAATAAGCATGACATAGCTGCATAAGAATCACGGTTCATTACACGCCCACATAGGGCCCCATACTTGTTTCTTGGAATGCAGGAAAAAAGGAGAGAACAGGCAAAAGCGGCGCCTACACCCGCAGCAGCTCACAAGGGTCGGCCACCAGCACCTCCCCCCCCCGGACTCAGCCAGAGCCCTCCTCGCGCTTCACCGGGGTGCGGAGGCGGGACGACCCGCCACCATCTTCAAAGCGAGCCCGACGACGTGGCGGCTGGTCATAGCCACCGCTGCTAGAGCTTTGGCTGGAGGAGGAGCCACCACTGCTGAACGAGCCATAGCCGTCGCCGAGGGCGAGTTCGCCTTCGCCCTCGTCACGGCCATCACCGACGCCGAACACGTCGTCTCCGCCGCTGTCTTCAGAGCAGCACCCTGCGCGGCGACCATCTTCCCCGAACACCCTCAGGAAGAGGGTCGTTGCACCGTCGTACTTAAAGTGGTAGGTGCACCGCCTACTCAGACAGCGTCTTGCGCAACGCCGCCACCAAGGGCTGTGGCCATGTTGCCCGCGACCGATACCTCCACCGCGACCCATGGAGCCTTGCTGCAGCAGCCGTCGGCCTACAGCCAGAGGCCGCCAGGACCCATGGCCGGCAGCTCGCTGGCAAAGGAGTGCAGAAGCTGGAGGCAGGTGTCGGCTGGGCTCTCCGACCACACGATGAACTCCGGCAGCACCTCCGCCGGGTGGAAGCATGGCCGGGGAGGCCTGGCAACCATGGCGCACCTCCCTTCGTCAGGGGGACCGCCCTGTCTCGGGCGGCTCCCACCGCAAGGAGAGACGCTGCTGCGGCCGATAGGGACGGCGCCGAACCCCAACGGAGTCCGCCCGTGCTCCCGAGGAGCAGCAACCGGGGTCACAACATGTTTGCGGGGGCGATCGCGCCCCCTCTTGGGCGGAGGCGAGCCGGACCCCTCCTGGCGAGCTTTTCCCTTCTCCGCGGCCGAGAACCTCTTCATCGGCGCCATGGGTACTGCGGCAAGACTGAGGGAGTCCTGGATTAGGGGGTCCTCGGACAGCCGGACTATATACCTTGACCGGACTGTTGGACTATGAAGATACAAGATTGAAGACTTCGTCCCATGTCCCGGTGAGACTCTCCTTTGCGTGGAAGGCAAGCTTGGCAATTCAGATATGTAGATCTCCTCCCTTGTAACTAACTTTGTGTAACCCTAGCCCCCTCCGATGTCTATATAAACCAAAGGGTTTAGTCCGTAGGACAACAACGATCATAATCATAGGCTAGCTTCTAGGGTTTAGCCTCTATGATCTCGTGGTAGATCAACTCTTGTAATCCTCATATCATCAAGATCAATCAAGTAGGAAGTAGGGTATTACCTCCATCGAGAGGGCCCGAACTCCGGTAAACATTCGCCCCCGCCTCCTGTTACCATCCGCCTTAGACGCACAGTTCGGGACCCCCTACCCGAGATCCGCCGGTTTTGACACCGACATTCGTGCTTTCATTGAGAGTTCCACTGCACCATCACGATAAAGGCTTGATGGATCCTTCGATCATCGGCAACGATGCGATCCAGGGTGAGGTTTTTATCCCCGGACAGATCTTCGTATTCTGCGGCTTCGTACTATGGGCCAACTCGCTTGGCCATCTGGAGCAGATCAAGAGCTACGCCCCTGGCCATCAGGTCAGGTTTGGAAGCTTGAACTATACTACCGACATTCGCGGAGACTTGATCTTCGACGGATTCGAGCCCATGTCAGGTGCGCCGCACAGTCATGACGAGCACGATTTAGATCTGCCGTCGGACGGTGTTCGGGAGATCACACCCGTGGCTACTCTGGCCCTCAATCCGGAGCGGATCGTGCCGTCCGAGGACGGGCGGATAGACCCCGCCACGGAGGCCGCACACTCAGCGGCGATAGAGCCGAATACTGACTTCACCTCCTATGAGACCTGTGTTGCCGGACCCTTGGATTCGTCCCCGGCCACGGGCTCCGAACCGCCTGCGTCCGTGCCTATCGAATCTGATTGGGCACCGATCATGGAATTTTCCTCCACGGATATCTTTCAGCACTCGCCCTTGAGCGACATGATAAATTCATTAAGGTCTCTCTCCTTGTCAGGAGACCCTTGGCCGAACTATGTCTAGCTTGAGTGGGAAGCGGACGATGAAGAAATTCATTCCCCACCCACCACCCACTTAATAGCCACTGTCGACGACTTAACCGACATGCTCGATTTCGAATCCGAATACATCGACGGTATGGACGACGATGCAGGAGAAGAACAGGAACCACCGCCATTGTGGCAATCGGACTGCCACCTCATCATATGATATATACATGGTGGACACCCCCAAAGAAAGCGATGGCAATAAGGCAACAGAGGATAATCCCCTTGAGAAGCAATCTAAGCACCAGCATCATCGGCGCCGCTCTATGCCCCGTTGTCGGTGTCAAAACCGGTGGATCTCGGGTAGGGGGTCCCGAACTGTGCGTCTGGGTGGATGGTAACAGGAGACAAGGGACACGATATTTTTACCCAGGTTCGGGCCCTCTCGATGGAGGTAAAACCCTACTCCTTCTTGATTAATATTGATGATATGGGTATTACAAGAGTTGATCTACCACGAGATCAGGGAGGCTAAACCCTAAAAGCAAGCCTATGGTATGATCGTTGTTGTTGGTCCTACGGACTAAACCCTCCAGTTTATATAGACACCAGAGGGGGCAAGGGTTACATAGAGTCGGTTACAAGGAAGGAGATCTACGTATCTGTATTGCCAAGCTTTCCTTCCATGCCAAGGAGAGTCCCATCCGGACACGGGACGAAGTCTTTAATCTTGTATCTTCATAGTCCAACAGTCCGGCCAAAGGTTATAGTCCGGCTGTCCGGATACCCCCTAACCTAGGACTCCCTCAGTAGCCCCTGAACCAGGCTTCGATGACGATGAGTCCGGCGCGCAGATTGTCTTCGGCATTGCAAGGCGGGTTCCTCCTCCGAATACTTCATAGAAGATTTTGAACACGAGGATCATGCCCGGCTTTGCAAAACAAGTTCCACATACCATCGTAGAGAGAATAATATTTTCACAAATCTAATCTGCTGACGTATTCCATAGCGTGACATCACACCACAGCCAAGCCCTTATTCGAATCATTTTTCACACCCCACCTCGGCGCGTTTCGCGAGGCGGTTTCCTTGGCACGTCTTGTCGAAGCAGAGATCGTGTCCCCTTATCACGGGATTCTCATTAATACGGATGTGGGTAACCGAACCGTGCCATTGATTACAATGCTTGGGGGATAAGCGAGTTTTACCAGGCTGGTGGGGGTGCATAGTTTTATCCGCCCATATAAAGGGATAAGGATTCACCTTTTTCTACCCACGCCTTCTTCCTCCTTGCTCATCCATTCTCGCGCACTCGAGCTCCAGCGCCCAAGTCCACATTCCCATCATCAACCTTCTCCAACAATGTCCGGAGCGGGAGGCAAGTGGATGGTCCCCTCCGTCACGGAGGGGCACATCAAGAAGCTGTGGGGAGCCGAATACCTGTCCGAAGATATCGCACACCGGCTCCCAGATGAGGGGCAGCTCATCCCCACCCACAGGCCCCATGAGAGGGTGGTGTTTCTTACCCATTTCCTCCGCGGACTGGGATTTCCTCTTCACCCATTCGTCCGGGGGCTCATGTTCTACTACGGCCTGGACTTCCACGATCTGGCCCGAACTTCATCCTCAACATATCGGCGTTCATCGTCGTGTGTGAGGCCTTCCTCCGCATCAAACCCCACTTTGGCTTATGGCTGAAGACCTTCAATGTCAAACCGAAGGTGGTGAGTGGCTAGCAGGCAGAGTGCGGAGGCGCCATGGTGGGCAAGATGCCCAATGTCACATGGCTCGAGGGCTCCTACGTGGAGACCATAAAGGGGTGGCAATCACGGTGGTTCTACATCACCGAGCCGCGTGACCCCAAATGGGTGGCGGCCCCCGAGTTCCAATCCGGAATCCCCACGCGGCTCACCTCCTGGAAAGAGAAGGGCCTGCCCTGGGGTAGTCCGATAGAGCTGACCGGACTCCAAACCTGTATCCAAAACATGGTGAACAAGAAGCTCAAGCTTGTCAACGTAGTCCAGGCCATGCTCATCCGCCGGATCCTCCCGTGTCAACAACGGGCGTTCAACTTGTGGGAGTTCGACCTGGCCCAGCACCAAGCTCTGAGCGAGCTCTTCGACACAACACACAAGGATGCTTGGAAGGTGCTATTCAAGGGAGCCGAGGTTCCCCCTCCCCTTATCAAGGATCGCGGATTCAGCGCGAAGCGCCAAGCCAGCGCGGTAAGCCATTTTATCCCTTATAGGGTATTCATTTTTCACAGTTTAACTATGTGCGGGATCTGAGCTTCCATGCCTTTGACAGGAATGGGTGGAGACATCGGGGCAGATTGATTGTCCAGCCCCCCTGCCCGAAGACCCCGCCGACGCTCTCCTGACGGAGATGCTGACTCCGGCGCCTTACGAGGTGCCGGAGAAGAAGATCAAGAAGAAGGCCACGGGAACACGAAAGAGTTCCCGGCGCCAGGTGTTATCAGACTCATCGTCCGATAACTCCGAGACGCACTCCTCCCGTGGAAACGAGGAGGAGGCAGATAAAGGTTCTTCCCCTCCAGCCGGGGAAGATAAGAAGAGGAAGGCCGCCTCAACTGGGGAGGCCGGAGGGTCCAAGAAGGGAAGTACTCTCCCTCTGGACTACTCTGCCACCACCGCTGACATCGAAGACGAGTGGCCACCCAGGGCCAAACCCCTGGCGAGATCGTAAGTATTCAGACACCAGAGTAACTCGTGGCACCGTTTAATTACACAGCTTCTTCTAACGCCGGACACGGTTATGCAGTCCGTCCCGAGCCCGTATCGACGTATCCTCGTCGAGCGGTTCTTTGGACCCGTCGGCTATGAGCAGCGGAGGATCACTTCCGACCGCCTCCACCCCTCGCCCTACGGGCAACACCGAGGTGTTGTCTCAAAGGGCACCAAGCCGAGGGGAGGTAGTCCTGGAGGCGCCACAAGGCGACCTTCCGGACTACAGGCACAAAGGGAGCAAGGCTCCCAAGGGCTCCAAGTTCGGCCCTAGGCCGAATACCGCACCAAAACCTCCGGTGGTTCCGGACTCCGGCAGGCGGCCCCCACTAAGAGGGGCAAGCCTACCGTGCCGGTGACCTCTGTCCAACCGGAGGCACCGGATAATTTGCTGGAGGTGCTCGAAGGCGCCTCCATCGACGAGGAGCACCTCACTATTATGAGTGCGGTGATCCAGAAGGTTTAGTGCGCCAAGAGGGGACTAATAGAAGCCTGTGCCGGCCTTCTAACAGGCTTTGAGGTACATGTTTAAAAATATATGAAAATATTACCGCATAGACAGTAGCCCCTGATGCTCTGTTCGGTGTTCACAAAGAAAAGCCGAAGAGAGGATCTAAGAATATCCGCAGGAGTCTAACATAAGTATGTCGACATATCGTGTAAAGCCATTGCCGACCTCTGCCAGACCGATCATGAGGTCGATGCGCTGAAGCAGAATCTCGAGCGGTCCGAGAAAGAGCTCGGCCTTGCCAAGAAGCAGCTCGAGGAGAACGAAGGTAAGTAATACCTTGTGTACAGATATATAAAAAAAGATGTAGTTGCAAAAAATGTCTGGATCATTGTGGATATACCAGGGGCCACGACTGAGGTGGCGACCCTGAAGCAAGTGCTGTCCGAGGCCGAAAACAAAGCGACCACGGAGCGCACCGATCAGGGGAAACAAGAGGTGCGGGTTGCAGAGGTGCAGCAAGAGCTCCAGGCTCTCATGAAAAAACACGAGAGTTTGGAGCTTGACTCGAAGACGCGAGAGTCCGAGCTTGCCTCGGCCCTCGAGAGCGCCAAGCATGCCAAGGCCGAAGCCCGAAAGGCCCTCTAGGAAATTGAGGCGATGAAGAAGATAGCGGCGGGTAAGGCATTCATTATGCAAAGCAAGCATGTGAAAGTAAATTACTTGTTACTTACCCGAGTCCGGAGCTCTCCAGAGCATTCATGATTTGCCCCTGCAGGTGTCGGATGCCGCAAAGCACTACCGAGCCGAGGAGGGGAGCTCGACAGGGAAGGTATTCTGGTCTTAGTATACCGAGGCCGGACACCCGGTGCCCTTAAGCGACCAGCTGAAGCAATTGGTCGAGCTCCATAAGGCGGCCGAACAGGCCATGAGGGGTCTTATATTCCGGCTGTGGCCTGGAGAGGCCATGCCAGGGAGCTACTTCAGGCTGGTGAGGCGGCTTGTGGATGCCTGTCCTTGGCTTGAGGTCATCAAGCGCTCCGTGTGCATCGAGGGCGCCATAGGCGCTTGCCCGTGTTAAAGTACACTGGGGCAAGATGGACGCTGAGAAGCTGGTGAAGGATGGGCCACCGCAGGGCAAGGAGCATCGCCACCCTGAAATGTACTATGAGGGCGTCCTGAAGGGTGCACACCTTGTGGCAGATGAATGTTCCAAAGTTGTAATATTTGAGTAAACTCTCTCGTGTGATCCTGTACGCTGAAAACTTGTTCATATGCGCTATGAAACGCTTGTTTGAATTTAAAATATTACCTTTTGTGCGGCCGTTTATTAAATCTGAGAGATGGCGAGTCGTCGGCTTCTACCCCCGTGCCACGAGTGCTGGGGTGTTCGGGTTAAACCTGAGCACTCTTTTTCCCATTCTTGGGTCCTTCGAGGGAGGTGCTTAGCACAACGAACAAGGCAATCAGACTATAATGCTTTATCACTCTCACTTAGCCAGAGAATTCTATAATTTTAAATTTTGGCGAAGCCCCTAGTATTTGGAAGACCGAGTTCGGGGCGCTATACACGCCTAAGCCAGACAAAGCCGACTCCTCGCCCTAAGCGGCATAAGTCTTTAGGGACTCGAAACCTCTCGAACAGCGACCAACTCTCGCCTTATCATGACAGTCAGTTTTAGCTTTCTCTACTGAGGTGCTTAGCCCAGCTGAACTGGGGCACAATCGCAGTAGTTCTCCCAGTGCTACCTTAGCCGATATAGCGGAACGTAAGGTACCAAAACGTGGGAGCCAGGAAAACCCAACTATTGACCCAAGACATGATTCGGAGCCGATGCATATAATGCTATATGTTCGGGGTGCCGCACTTGTGAAAGTGTTCGGACTTCTCACGCCATATTATGGGGTACTTAAGCCCCTGGCGTATTGGCCGTACCAAAGTGTGCAGGTGCAAAATGTCATGAATGAACATATATACATAAAAGGGAAAGAATAGAGAATGCGGAAATAGACTGGTGCTATGCATTGTTTATTCAAAAAAGGGGTGCATTAAAGCAGGACAATACAAGTAGTGCATTAAGAAAAAAATGGGACTATTTGACATGTCTCCTCCAAGGGTAAGTTGCGGAATGGTATTTAAAACAGGTATTTCGCTCGTTATAGAGACCACCTGGGAGTTCCACGATGCGACGTAGCTTTCGGCCCCCCTGGTCCTTGTATTGTGTGTTCGGCAATTATGCTACCGGACAGGGCTTTCAGAGAATAATGTCGGCGTTCTGGGAACGGGGGTCCCAAGACTTGCCTGCCTGCGGCCTGCGGCATGGCTCAAGTAGGGGCCCAGCGCGGCCAATCTTCATCGGCTCAAGCTCAAGACCCTCGCGAGGGGCCAAGCCTCGTGGGGCAGACAACAGGAGGCTTCCTCAGAGGCAGCCTCATCAGGTAGGCTCACGAGGAGGCGGAGAGATCAATGCAGGGGTACCTCGCGAGGAGCCCATGACGCAAGCCATGACGATCAAAGACTAGGCGGGCGCCAGGCGGGCGCCGGCCTGCGCAGAGTCCTTGTTTCCCTTTCGGTGCAAAGGGGGCAAGCACAGGCCAAGGCATCAGGCAAAGGTTACCATTCCGGTGCAACGAGACCATGACCAGCTGGACGGCAGGACGGAGGTCACCGTGGAGCCCAAGACGGCGTCACCACCAGTGCTTTTGGCAGCCGAAGACCACCTTTGGTCAGGATAACTTGTACTAGATGTTCCCCTTCGAAATGGCCAATTGTTGGCGCCCTTCCCGCTCATTATTTCGGGGGAGAGGCCCAGGTCCTCTATAAATAGAGCTAGCCACCACAGAGTAGAGGCATCTGATAAGAACATAAAGAGAAGCAAGGATAGAGAGAGAAAGAGGTGATCGAACTCACCCAGCAGTTCATCGCACCAGCTCAAGAACACCTCTCTCGAGGCTGTTCTTCCCTTGTACTGTTCATCATCAGCCCCTGAGGCAATCCACCACATCACACACTGGAGTAGGGTATTACACCACAATGGTGGCCTGAACCAGTATAAACCCCATGTCCCTTGTGTTGTTCATCATTTCCAGCTTAATTCGCATGAGGAGATCGAACGTAGATCGGTAGGGGAGAGATCTTCGCGCGCACCCCAGTGTTCGAACCTCAAGGGTCTGCCGGAACACGAAATCCGACATTTGGCGCGCCAGGTAGGGGTTGCGCCAGAATATTTCTTCCGCTGTCCACGTGCGATCTTCCGTCGTGTCCATGGCTGACGCTCGTCGGGCTCGCACTGAGCGCCGGGCTGCTCGCGCTACCCACGTCGCCCAGACGGCGCCCGTCGGAGGCCCCCCTCGTCGTTCCCCATCGCCCTCCGCCAACGCCGCCACCGGCCCGGCGGGGAACGAGCAGCAAGCTTCATCTCTGCACCCTTCGGTGCGGCGGGATGGCCGCACCGCCACCCCGTCGCTGACTCCAGCTGGTTCGTCGTCCCACGCCCGACGCGCCCCCGTGGATGCGCACGCCTCGCTGATCCTGGCAAGAGAGCTCCTGCACTACCGCCCCGTCGACGACCTCTACGAGGACTGGCTCGCCCGCATCACCGAGCTCGTCAGCGCCGCAGGGGGCTCCCCCCTGCCGTCCTACTCGCTGCCTCGCCCTCCATCCCGCGCAGGGGGCGAGGGTCAGGAGGCGCCTCCACCACCTCCTCCCCAAGAAGGCGTCTTGGCTCCAAGGCGCGCAGTCCCAAGGCGAGATCCTACACGTCCGGCGCTTGCGCAGCAAGAAGGGAGCTGCCAGGAGATCCCTCGTCCCCAAGAAGGCGCTTGCGCGCTCCCAGCGCCGGCGCGCCATGACCGTGTCCCTGCGCCTCCACGACAAGACCCCGTGCTGCTCGAAGCAGCGGCTCATGGTGACCCCCAAGAGCAAGCCCAGCATCAGCAACGGGCGCTGGTGGCCACGGCAGGCTACCTCGCCTTCACCCCCGAACTACGCGGTGTCACGTGGCCAGGCAAGTTCAAGCCTGACCTGCCCCCTCGCTACGATGGCACAGCGGACCCCGCGGAGTTCCTGTAGCTCTACGAGCTGGGCATCGAAGCCGCCAACGGAGACGAAAAGGTCATGGCGAATTGGTTTCCCATGGCGCTCAAGGACGGCGCCCGCACCTGGCTCCTGAACCTGGCTCCTGGCACGATCTCCTCCTGGAGCGAGATGCGCACCCGCTTCATCGCCAACTTCCAGGGCACTCGCGACCGGCCCCCGGCCGTGGGTGACCTGCGCCGCATCAAGCAACAGCCAGGGGAAACCCTGCAGAAGTACATCCAGCGCTTCAACTACGCTCGCCTCAAGATCCCCAGGGTGACTGAGGAGGCCATCATCTCAGCCTTCTCAGATGGCGTGCACGACGTCAAGATGAAGGAGGAGCTAGGCATCCATGAAGACTTGTGCACATCCCTGGAGCTGTTCAACTTAGCAACCAAGTGCGCCCGGGCTGAGGAAGGGCGCCTCTCCCTCCTCGAGCTCCCTGCAGCTGACCCAGAAGAGAAGAAGCTCAAGGCCAAGGACGTGAAGCGCAAGGGGGCTGCCGTGCTAGCAGTAGAAGCAGACACCAAGAGAGAGCTCAGGGCCATGCGAGATGGGCGAATCGGCCGACGCCCCGAGCGCAACGACAGGGGCTATGGCCGAGGAGGAGGAAGAGGTGGAGGACGATGGGAAGACCGTGGCCCTCGCCAGGGATGGCGTGACCGACCTCGCGAGGACCGCTGGCAGGACCAGCCTTGCGAGGGAGGCTGGAGGGATCAGCCTCGCGAGGATCGCCCGCACGGCAACACAGGCCTACCTCCTCTGCCGCCGCCGCCAAGGAGGAACGAAGACCAACACCAAGACGATGGTGCTGGGGGCTTCCAGGAGCCACGCGCAATCGCCTGCATATTGGGTCGCGCCCAAGCCCCAGCCTCACAACGCATCTTCAAGCAGTTTGCTCGCGAGGTGAATGCAGTCCTCCCCAAGCCTGAGGCCACACGCCCTCTCAGGTGGTCTACATGTGCCATCATGTTCAGCTCGGCGGATCAGCTCAAGTGCGCGGCAACGGCCGGAGTCCTCCCGATGCTTTGCTCCCCAGTCATCAGCAATGTGCAGGTCACCAGGACCCTCATCAATGGCGGAGCAGGACTCAACATCCTGTCTGTCGAGATGTTCAACAATCTCCAAGTGCCATACGATCAGCTTCAGCCACCAAGCCTTTCTCAGGAGTCACTGATGGTTCCGCTGTTCCGATAGGGCAGGTTCGCCTTCCGGTTACCTTTGGGCAGCGCAACAACTACCGCACCGAGCTCATCGACTTCGACATCGCCCACATCCGCCTGCCTTACAACGCCATCCTCGGGTACCCAGCCCTAGCCAAGTTCATGGCAGTGACTCACCACGGATACAACGTCCTCAAGATGCCAGGAAGCGGTGGAGTCATCACCGTACCATGTGAAGAAAGGGACACGGTGTGCTCTCTCGAGCGTGCGTTCCAGGCCGCAGCGGTTGAAGACCCAGATCGCAGGAGCGGGGAACTTCTCGAGGCGACCCTCAAGAAGAAGAAGACCTCACCTGGCCCAAGTCACCAGGAGGCAGGCGCCTCCGGAGGCGTCGCGCCAGGATTCGCGCCCGTTCAGGGGGCGCCACCCTCGCACGCATAGGAAGGCGCGTCCGGCGCCCTCCTCAGGCAGGGCTCGGGGGCTCTTTCTTGGAGAGCCACCGACTTTGCCAAGGTCGCGAGGGAGGCGCTCGGGCACCACTTGGAGGGGTGTTATCAGGCAGTTTTCCCTCAGGAAGGAACAAGGCAAGGAAGACCAAACCCTCAGGAGTTCATCGCAAGAAACACCCAAGAGCTACAGGAGTCAAGAGTCATGCGCGGCAGCCGCCGTTTGCCCGCCGTAGCCCCACATCCAGGCGAGGATGGTGGGCTGGGCGTCTGCATCGACGTACCAGGGCTCAACCGAGCCGCGTCTCAAGAGCGCCTCTGGCCTTCGCGCGTGGGACGCTGCGACGGGCCACCTCACAACTACATTTGCATGCCGTTCGGCCTACCGAATGCGGTTGTCGCTCATCAGCGCCTGCTGAGGAGCATTCTGGAGGCTCAAGAGGTCATGCATCGTGTGGTCCTGGCGGAGGAGACAACGGCCCTCGAAGACCTACCTGTGCCCCCGGAGCCTCCCGAGGCTCCAGGGCCTAGGGGCTCGTGAGGACTGGCATCTCCACCTCGCATCGCTCGCTTCTTCAGCATAACTTCATCGTCAACGATATCAGGTGACATCTTTCAGAGTCCTACTTTCAGCCGAGGGCCTCTGAGGTCAAGCATCATTCCCAGGCCGCGTGGGTCCGTCCCCGCGGCATGTATCCATTTTGCTTATGCTCTTTACTTACCTTGCTGGGGGCGCCCCGTGGGCTGCATCATCCCCAAGCTGCTCGGGCCTGACCCATCGGCGTTTACTTTCCCCGCATCTGCTTAAAATGAGTTTGGTTTCCATAATTACCACTTGCTGCCTACCGCGGACTCCTCCGCTCTCATGCAAAGCGCTTGCACGTTAAAAGGGGGGTACCTGAGCATCACGACTCACGGGCTCCTACTGGCTCTCCAGCCCTCACCCCCTGGCCTTGACCCACGGCATCGTGACGGTCACATACCAAGGGCCGAGCTCGCTCGAGGGCCGGACACGAGGGACGAGAGCATTTGCATTCTAACCACCCGCAGAACACACCATCGATAAAGGCCCGAGCCAGCGCAACCCGCCTCGAGGTAGGGCCTCGTGAGTCCTGCGTTGGCTCACGAAAGTGCCCAGACACACCTCTCCTAGCCCTACCGTGCGGCCACTCCGTCAGTATGGGCTGTACACGCCCAAGGGCTCCTCCCGTGAGGGGAGCCCCTCCACGCACTCAGTGGAAGCCCCATGCTCCGCGCTGGCTGACGACACTGCCGAGGAGCGGCTATGCCCGTTCACATACGGAAGCGCTATGCTCCGCGCTGGTGATAAACAACTGAGGGCGGCCCACGGCCATACCAACCTCAGGGAGCCCAGAGCTTAGTGCCTGACACCATCGTAACGCCTCCCCTCGGGAGGGCCACGCGAGGGGGCTGGACACGGGGGCTACGCCCGGGCCTCGCCCGAGCACACGCCACCCAGCCAGGTCCCTCGTTCCTGGTCGTCACGCGCCCAAGCGGAGCCAAGGTATGAAACCCATTTGAGTGTCAAGGGGGACTCCTGGGCATCGTGACTCAGGAGCCTAACTTGCCATGTAGCCCCTCACTCCTTAGTCCCGTCCTTGGTTTCCGGTCGGGGCTAATGCTGGGTGAGGTACGCGCGGGGCCGGACCCTGCCGACGTAGAACGATCGATCCACTCCTCGCTCCCCCTTCCCTACTCGTTGCTCATGTCAAGGGGACTCTCTCGAGCATCGCGACTCAGAGCCTAACTTGCCACATAGCCCTCACTCCTTAGTCCCGGCCCTTGGTTTCCGGTCGGGGCTAATGCTGGGTGAGGTACGCGCGGGGCCGGGCCCTGCCGACGTAGAGCGCAAACACGTAGGAGAGGAAAATGCAAATTTCAGGAAATTCAAAGCAAAAATTACAAGCCATAGATTGTTCCATGACGCCAAACACAAGTTTAAACGCCTCCGCGAGGCATGGTGCATATTGCAGGAATAAAAACAAGACAGAAGCCGCGAAGGGATCACTCTCCGGTGACGCCGTCGCCGGTGGTGGAGTTACGCTGGGCGACTTCGCCTCCTGAGGTCGCGAAGTCAGCGGCACCATGCCCGGGCAAGACGCTGGGGGAGCGGAACTTCCCCAGCAAAACCTCGGCTCGGCCTTTCACGGCCTCAGCAGCAGCGGCGGCACGGTCACCGTTTACGGGCTCTAGCAGGCTGTCGAAGTCGACGTTGGGGTCGCGCAGGTAGACGTGGCTAAGGACATGCGTCAACGCCGCAGAAGGCAGAGCACGCGCCTCGGCCTCGACCGTGGGGCCAAGGCCGTCTGCGACGTCCTCAAGCGCATCAACCAGGAAGGGGAGCAGCTTGGCGGGGCCGTCCTCCGCACCAGCCAACGGCTCCTCCAGGCCGCTCTCGTAAAGTGTCTTCAGTATGGCGCGAGCCTTCTTCTCCAGCTTCGTGAAGGCCACCAGGTCCTCCGCCAGGACCTTCGCCTTGGCGTCCAGCTCGGTCCTTTCCGCCTTCAGTGACTGCTCTAACTTCTCCAACCGACTGTGGCGGTCATCGATCTTGGCGCCACGGTCCTTGACGGCGGCCTCCCGAGCCTTCATCTCCTTCTCCTTCTCCTAGCGGCCGAGCACCTCCTTGGCGAGCTCGTCGCGCAGGCCTTGCAGCTCGGCCTCTAGCTCCTTGCAGCGGCCTTGGGCGGTCGCAACATCGCCCAGGGCAGCATCGCGAGCGGCCTTGGCTTGGTTGGCGGCCTGCTTCTCCCCGTCGGAGGCCGACACGGCCTGGCTCAGCGCTGCTCGGATGGAGGCGGCAGAACGAACCCAGCCAGAAGCCAACTCCAGACGCCCGGCCACCAAGCGAGGGTCCGCGCTCAGAAGATCCTCCCGTAGTTGGCTCAGCTTGTTGGCGGCCTGGTCCAGGACGGCGACAGAGGAAGCAGAAGAGACAAGAACATGTGGAGCGGGCGGAGAAGACGGCAGCGTGACCATGGCTTGGCATGAAGGAACCTCCTGGGCCTTGGCCGCCCCGACTGCAGCATCGGGCGCGGTCGACTCCAGGTCTAGCGGGGCCACGGAGGCTGACTCCCGAGGGCGATCGGGTCAGAGAGGCGCGAGCCTCACCGTCTTCTCCCCCAGCAGATGAAGGCGTCGCCCCGATAGACGGATTCACCCCAAGCAGGGCAGCGGAAGCCTCTTTCAACCTCTTGGCTGCAGGTGCCGGCCTGGTAAAAGAATGCAGACGTCAAGCCTCAAGCGGCAGAAACCAAGCAAAAGCACAAATCGGGCACTTGCTGGACGTCATCCGCAGACTCGAGCAACCTCCGGCCAAACTTGAAGCCCGAGAGCCTACAGCGGGGGTCAGCCTTGGGAGGCCCGGAAGCAGAAGGCACGTCAAGAGGGTTGGAGCTGGACTTAGACCCCCCAGGGACCAGAGCAGACCCTGTGGGAACCAGGCTCGACCTGCCCTTCCTCGTGATCGAAGAAGAGCCCTCCCGTCCTCGCCTGGCACCGGCCTTGTCACTGTCCGGCATGGAGCGGAGGGCCTGGGACCTGCGCCGAGGGAAGGACTCCCCCCAATCCTCGCCAGTCTCCTCCGAGTCAGACTCTTCCTCCCCCGCTTCTTCCTCCCCCTTTCCTCCGCTGGAGCTGCCGGAGGACAAGTTCACCGTCGCCAGCACCGCCAGGTCCTCGAGAGCTTCCGCGGGCACCAGCCCCTCACCAGTGAAGGTGGGCATGGTGTTCACCACCTGCTCCCAGTCGTCGCGAAGGAACAGGGGGACGGGGGCTCCCACTGAGCTCACCATGTCTCCTCCAACCAAGGAATGGAGGGCCGCAACCAGATCCTCGTCGGTCAAGGCCTCAGAGCTCAGGCGTAGGACGGCATCTGCCTCTCCAAGCCTCGATAGTGGGAGCGAGTGCTCCTGAAGTGGAGCCACCCGGTGCTCCAAGAACTCCCTCAGGAGCGTGGCTCCGGTCAACTTCGCCGCCCCCAGGTTGCTTGGCCTCAGATCCGCATTCATCCTCCTCAGCACCGCCTTCGCATGGGGGTCGACGAGCTCTGCGCGGGACCACACGTCGACCGCCTTGGGCTGCCCCGTGGGAAGCACCAGTCGAGGGTGGATGCGCCCGACGTCCACCATGACCCACTTGCTCCGGAAGCCTTCAATCCTCTTCCCAGGCTTCGAGATAGCATTGGAGTTGGAGTACGCGATGAAGCTCGCGCATGCAGAGACATGGGCACCAGAAACCCGGAGGGAGAAAAAGTGGCGCAGCAAGGCCACTGAGGGCTTGACCCCAACATGAGCCTCGCAGTAGTAGGCGAAAATCGTCAGGAGAAGAACAGAGTTGGGGTGGAGGTGCAGAGCCTGTAGGTTGCATTGGCGGAGGACAGCAAGGAAGAACTCGGAAGAAGGAGGCACCAGACCGGCGATAATGGCGCTCACGAAGAACGGATAGAAGGTGCTCCCTTTGCCTTCAGGCAGGTCGGAGCCGGCCTTGAGCACAGCTTGCCCTCGCTGTTCGGGCGCCACCGCTATCAAAGCGTGGAGGGCGAGGTTCTTCTCCGACAAGTTCAGGAATCCAGAGCTGGCGAGTACCAGGCCTCGGTCGGGGACTTGCGAGGCGCCATGGCGTGCTAGATGAGAAGGATTGAGGCAGATCTGGAGGATTTCAGGAGCAAGAAGGAGAAGAGCAGGAAAGGGGATCTGGGGCGAGACAAGCGAGAATAAGGCAAGTAAGTCTAGCCCAGGCACCTCTTTTGTCAGATGGGTAGTTGCCGAGGCGTCGTAGGGAGGCGCAGACGCCCACGTCCAATCGATCGCCACGCGGCGCCCAAGGCCGCAGGCTATTGGGGCCCGCGGCGCTTCGCGCTTGCCCCTTCGCGCTTGCCCCTTCGCTTCTCCGCTAAGCCAAGCCCGCGCGCGCCTTGGGCCCGTGGGCTACTGTCAACGCTCTGGGAACGGGGGTCCCCAGACTTGCCTGCCTGCGGCCTGCGGCGTGGATCAAGTAGGGGCCCAGCGCGGCCAATCTTCATCAGCTCAAGCTCAATACCCTCGCGAGGGGCCAAGCCTCGCGGGGCAGACAACAGGAGCCTTCCTCAGAGGCAGCCTCATCAGGCAGGCTCACGAGGAGGCGGAGAGATCAATGCAGGGGTACCTCGCGAGGAGCCCATGACGCAAGCCATGACGATTGAAGACCAGGCGGGCGCCGGCCTGTGCAGAGTCCTTGTTTCCCTTTCGGTGCAAAGGGGGCAAGCACAGGCCAAGGCATCAGGCAAAGGTTACCATTCCGGTGCAACGAGACCAAGACCAGCCGGACGGCAGTTCGGAGGTTACCGTGGAGCCCAAGACGGCGTCACCACCAGTGCTTTTGGTAGTCGAAGACCACCTTTGGTCAGGATAACTTGTACTAGATGTTCCCGTTTGAAATGGCCAATTGTTGGCGCCCTTCCCGCTCATTATTTCGAGGGAGAGGCCCAGTGCCTTTATAAATAGAGCTAGCCACCACAGAGTAGAGGCATATGATAAGAACATAAAGAGAGGCAAGGATAGAGAGAGAAAGAGGCTAATTTAACTCACCCAAAGAAGCTTCATCGCACCAGCTCAAGAACACCTCTCATGAGGCTGTTCTTCCCTTTGTACTGCTCATCATCAGCCCTCGAGGCAATCCACCACACCACACACTGGAGTAGGGTATTACACCACAATGGTGGCCTGAACCAGTATAAACCCCGTGTCCCTTGTGTTGTTCATCATTTCCAACTTAGTTCGCACGAGGAGATCAAACGTAGATCGGTAGGGGAGAGATCTCCGCGCGCACCCCAGTGTTCGAACCTCAAGGGTCTGCCGGAACCCGAAATCCGACAAATAAAGTCCTGAAAGAGAGAAAAAAATAACAAAGTAGGGAGCCCCTAGTGCGGTTTAGCCGCGTTTCTGGGCGTGCCGTAGTCGTGCCCCTCCCCTGTGCCCATGGTATTTTCAATGCGTAATTATGTACGTGTGGCACGTATGTCGCCGTTTGGCTAGGGCTGGGGTAGGGGCCGTATTTCTATGCGAGCTCGGAACGTGCCAGGCGGTCTTGTTGCAGATTACTCCGGGCGCGCTTGAAGGCGTTCGGGTGTTTGGTCGCCGGATTGGAGGATTGCCTTGAGAGGCTGCTTTGTACTTCTGCTGCGAGGGCCACAGTGTGCTCCTCCGTTCGGAGAGAGCGCTCTGTGTTTCCATTGACTGTGATGACCCCCCGAGGTCCTGGCATCTTGAGCTTGAGGTATGCATAGTGTGGCATCACATTGAATTTTGCAAATGCAGGCCGCCCGAGCAGTGCATGATAGCCACTGCGGAACGGGACTATATCGAAGATTAACTCCTCGCTTCGAAAATTATCCGGGGATCTGAAGACCACTTCTAGTGTGACTGAGCCTGTGCAATGGGCCTCTACACCTGGTATCACGCCTTTAAAGGTTGTTTTTGTGGGTTTAATCCTTGAGGGATCTATACCCATTTTTTCGTGACCGTGTCTCCGGTAAAGCAGGTTCAGGCTACTGCCGCCATCCATAAGGACTCGAGTGAGGTGAAATCCGTCAATGATTGGGTCTAGGACCAATGCGGCGAATCCGCCGTGGCGGATACTAGTGGGGTGGTCCCTGTGATCGAAAGTAATCGGGCAGGCAGACCATGGGTTGAACTTTGGGGCGACCGGTTCCAATGCGTATATGTCCCTTAACGCACGCTTTCGCTCCCTCTTGGGGATGTGGGTTGCATATATCATATTCACCGTCCGCACTTGTGGGGGAAACCCCTTCTGTCCTCCGGCGTTCGGCGGTCGGGGCTCCTCCTCGTCGTTGCTATGTAGCCCCTTGTCTTTGTTTTCGGCATTTAACTTGCCGGCCTGCTTGAACACCCAACAATCCCTGTTGGTGTGGTTGTCTGGCTTGTCAGGGGTGCCATGTATTTGACACGAGTGATCGAGTATACGGTCCAAACTGGACGGGCCCGGAGTACTTCGTTTGAATGGCTTTTTTCGCTGACGGGCTTGGAGCCTCTGAATCTGGCATTGATTGTCGTATCCTCTGTATTGTTGCTGTTGATGCGGTGCTTGGGTTAGTTGCGACGTGACCTACCGTTGCCGTCCTTGGTATCCGAAGTACCAGGGTTCTTTGATATGTTATTGCTGCGAGCCAGCCAGCTGTCCTCTCCCGCACAAAAGCGGGTCATGAGCGTCGTGAGGGCTGCCATAGGTTTCGGCTTTTCCTGGCCAAGGTGCCGGGCAAGCCACTCGTCATGGATGTTATGCTTGAAAGCTGCTAGGGCCTCTGCGTCCCGGACAAATGACGATTTGATTTTTCTTGGATAGGAACCGTGTCCAGAATTGCCTGGCCGATTCTTCTGGCTGTTGAATTATGTGGCTCAAGTCATCGGCATCTGGTGGTCGCACATAAGTTCCCTGGAAGTTGCTGAGCTGGTCCTTTAAGCTTGAGTTGGAGGTATTTGATGGCGTGTAGATCGTCACCACGGGCCATGTGGATATGCAGGAGGTAGTCCTCAATCCATACCGCAGGATCTGTTGTACCATCGTATGATTCAATATTTACGGGTTTAAAACCTTCTGGGATTTGATGATCCATTACTTCATCTGTGAAGCATAGGGGGTGTGCGGCGCCTCTGTACTGGGCTATATCACGACGCACCTCGAATGAGTCTTGTCTGTTGTGTTCGGCTCGGCTGGATTTACTTTTACTGTATCCGGCGTGACGGTTATCGTCTCGTGTGGTGGGGCGCCCTCGCGATCCGTAGATCGATCTTGCTTGCTTTGCTTTGTCCTCCAATATGTCTCGCAGGTCCAGCGCATTTCCCCGTGCCTTGGTATTTTTTGAGTGACGCCGGGGTGCGGCTTGAGCTGTGGGTCGAGAAGCCTCTCTGTCGCGGTCACGAGGTGGCCGATCAGCCGCGTCATACACTGGAGATGTATGTTTTAATGCTTCCTCCTCTAATCGGGGTAGCAACCTGCGCTTTGGGTAGCTCTTGGAGGGGCGTTCGTGTTCATATTCCTCGGCCGCAAGGACTTCAGTCCATCTGTCAGCTAGCAGGTCTTGATCAGCTCTAAGTTGCTGCTGCTTTTTCTTAAGGCTATTCACCGTGGCCATAAGCCGGCGCTTGAAGCGCTCTTGCTCGACGGGATCCTCAGGAACGACAAATTTGTCGTCGTCAAGGCTTGCCTCGTCTTCGGAGGGAGGCATGTAATTATCATCCTCTACCTCTCTATCTGCCGCTGTCTCAGGAGGGCTGGATTCTCCGTCCTCCTGCGCTGAATCTTGCTGGAGGGAGTTGTCTTTGGCACTGTCCGGGGTGTTATTATCCCCTGCGCCGGTATCACCGTTTTTGCTTTGGCGAGACTTAGAGCGGCGCCGCTGACGCCAACGCTTAGGTTGCTTCTTGGAGGGGTCATCCCCCGTTGTCCCATCACCATTGCCTTATTTGGGTGTATCCACCATATATATATCATATGATGAGGTGGTTGTCTAGTGCCTTGTGGGCGGTGGTTCCTGTTCGTCTCCGGCATCGTCGTCCATACCGTCGATGCTTCGGAGTCGAAGTCAAGCATGTCGGTCAAATCATCGACAGTGGCTACGAAGTGGGTGGTGGGCGGGCATCGAATTTCTTTGCCATCCGCATCCCAATCCTGTCGGTCATAATCCGGCCAGGACTCTCCTGACAAGGAGAGAGACCTTAGTGAATTCAATATACCGCCAAAGGGTGAGTGCTGAAAGATATCCACGACGGTGAACTCCATGATCGACGCCCAATCGGATTCGATTGGCAGGGGCGCGGGTGGCTCGGAGTCCGGAGGAGAGTCCGGCAATTTGGAGTCACATGCCTCGCGAAGGGTAAGGCTGGTATTCGGCTCGATCGCCATTGAGGCTGCGGCCTCCATGGCGGGGTCTAACCACCCATCCACGGATGGCGCAACTGGCTCCGAATCGAAGGTCGGAGCAGTTGCAGGTGCGATCTCCTGAACATTGTCCGGCGGTAGAGCTAGATCATGCCCATCGTGACAGTGCGGCGCACTTGGCAGGGGCTCGAATCCGGTGAAGATCAAGTATCCGCGGATATCGGCCGTGTAGTTTAAGCTTCCAAACCTGACCTGATGGCCAGGGGCGTAACTTTCAATCTGCTCCAGATGGCCAAGCGAATTGGCCCGCAGTGCAAAGCCGCCGAATAGAAAAATCTGTCTGGGGAGAAAATTCTCACCCTAGACTGTATCGCTAACAATGATCGAAGGAGCCATCAAGCCTAATGATGATGACACAGAGGAACTCTCAATGAAAGCACCAATGTCGGTGTCAAAACCGGCGGATCTCGGGTAGGGGGTCCCAAACTGTGCGTCTAGGCGGATGGTAACAGGAGGCAAGTGAGACGATGTTTTTACCCAGGTTCGGGCCCTCTCGATGGAGGTAAAACCCTACTCCTGCTTGATTAATATTGATGATATGGGTATTACAAAGAGTTGATCTACCACGAGATCGGAGAGGCTAAACCCTGAAAGCTAGCTGTCAGGACCCCGATTCCAAGTCACATTGATCTAGCCGGTAACACCTCATATCACTTTGCGGCCTCACGCACTGTATTCCCACGGGTGTCGCCTTACCTTGGCCCGGGACCGCTTATGCCTTTTGGCTCACGATATGATAGTGTCGCTAGCATCCATATGACAGAGAACCCGGGCCGACATGGCTAGTCGTGAACCCAAAGCAGCACTAACTCATGGGGACAGGCATACATGAATCAACTTAGAGCATGTCGGTCAGTAGCGTGTGAATCCCGGATGTAGCACTAGGCTAGCAGGACTCCGGGAACCCGGGCTGTAGCAGGCTAGGCAGGACTCCGGATGTCACCGCGTGACATTTCCCCAAAGGGACGTATATCAGAACGAAGTGAAACACAAGCCCGGCCAATCAAGTGTCACGAGCAGTAGTCTTTGGGCTAGCGGTGACTCAGTGAACCGGGCAGTAGCAGACTACTATGGCTCATGGAAGCACAAGACTACATTTCCCCATAAGAGAGGCTACCAAGGATAAACAACTAGGTTGTGGGATCCCACACATACCAAGCATTTCAATCATACACACAATATGCTCGATATGTGTAAATACAACATGGCATCACAACATAACTCTACGACTCAAGTATTTATTCATTAGGCTCCAAGGAGCGAGGTATTACAAACATGGGTCTCATGACCCAACATTCACAGCATACAAGTCAAAGCACAAGCGGAAGCTTAACATGTCTGAGTACAGACATCTACAAATGAAAAGGCTGCTAAGCCTGACTAACTACTGCATCTGCCGAGGGCACAAGATCGTAGCTGCGGTAACAAGCTAAACGTCAAGTCCACGCTGAACTACTAGCTAGACGGAAGTCTCTCTCTGCAAAAACATAAATTAAGCAAACGTGAGTACAAATGTACCCAGCAAGACTTACATCAGAACTATCTACATATGCATCAGTATCAACAAAGGGGGTGGTGGAGTATGACGGCAGCAAGCCAGCTTTGACTCGGTGGCTATCCTACACTACGACTGCAAGTAACTCTTTTGAGGTGGCGCACACGAGTCCACATATTCACCATATCAATACACCACTATGGATCCGCTCCCGTCTCCCTACGAGAACGCCATCCATAGCACTCAAGCTTATCTTGCGCATTTTAGAGTATCCACTTTCACTTGTCTATGAACTGTTATAGGCAACCCATAAGTCCTTTACCGCGGACACGGCTATTCAAATAGATCATATTAACCCTGCAGGGGTGTACTTCTTCACACACGCTCTCGCCAGTTACCACCATGTACACGACGCGTATCTTGGCAACCTTCAAGCGGAAGCCTGACGAGGGAGTCGGCCACGACCTGACTAACCACACAAGTCTCTCGTCCAGGTTTATCGCCTATTCGGGTTCCATCCGCAAGGAGATCCGGCAGGGGTGTCGCTCACGGCCCCAAACGATGTGAGCAGGGTTCGCAAGCCCACCTAGACGGGTGGTTCTACGCTTGGTACATCGTGCCATGGTGCCTAGTCTGTCCCAAGCCCACCTGTACCGGGTGCCACTTGGTAGACTACTAACACTACCTACAAACACCAGAAACTAGTTGCAACTCCTGGACAGAGATCATGTTGATTAATAAGTCGAAAGGGGTCGAGTTACCGGAACCCAATGTGTGGTAGTAACTGTTCATGGATCACAAACACAGAACTCAGTTCCTGAGGACGGCTGCAATGAGAAAACCCACATGTACTCCTACATGGCCTCTCACCGCTACCTTTACCAAATCGTGTTCACACACTTAACTCTCAACAGTAGGACATGTTCACACACCTCCGGTTCATCCCCGATGAATCAGACCTGACTCAACACTAAGCAAAGAGTGTGCATGACAAACAAGCATGTATGAGTAGGCACATCAGGGCTCAAACAACTCCTACTCATGCTAGTGGGTTTCATCTATTTACTGTGGCAATGACAGGTCATGCAAAGGAAAAGGGTTCAGCTACCGTAGCAAGTAACAAATATGTCGTTGTTGTCCTAATGCAGTAAAAGAGAGCAGGAGCGAGAGAGTGGGATTGTATCAGAATGAACAAGGGGGTTTTTCTTGCTTGGCACTTTTGAAGATAATATAGTTCTTCATTGGTGTCATCGAACTCATCGTCGGTACGTCGTCTACTGAGAGGGGACAAACACCGGCAACAGAGAGGAAACACAATCAATGCAATGCAACAATATGATGCATGATCATGACATGGCAACATCTTTGGTGTTTTGAGCTAATGCAACTAGCAACAAAAGTTAAATGAAGTTGGTTTGAACCAAAGGTTCAAATTCAAACTCCATATGTGATTATTCAAATGCCAAACATATGATTTGCCCTATTCATCAACTATAAGTTGTTCCAACATGCATGAAAATGGTACGATGGATAGATTGGATTTTTCTGATCATTTTTCATATATAATTTATCTCATTTGGAGTTATGGTTGAAATTCTATGATTTTTAGAAGTTTTGGACAATTTCTGGAATTTCTGAATTATTTAAAATACAGAAATTATTTACTGCATCAGCATGACATAACCATGAGGTCAGCAGGTCAACGACGCTAGTCCAGGTCAAACCTGACGCTGCTGGGGTCCACACGCCGATGACACACGGTCAAGTTAGTGTCGCCGGCAGTGGGCTGAAGCGGCAACCCGCGTCGGCGGGGTCAATCTTGTGGCGTGGGTCGGTCGAATTAGACTAATCCTAACTAATTCTGTTAGCTGGTTAGTTAAACCGGTGGGGCCTGACTGTCATTGACCCTTGGGGTTAAGCTAATTGGTGATTAGCGCTAATTAATCCTGCGCCACGTTAGCTAATCGGGCGGCTAACCGCCGTCGGCAAGCAAACGCGGCGGCGCTCGTTGTTCCAGCGATTCCGGCGACGGGAGCAAGCGGGGCTGGTCCCGTTGGAACGGCCATGACGCGGCGCGTCCAATGGTGGCTGTGTCTGCAGCTAGGGTGGCCGGTAGCGACAGCGAGGAGGTTGGCCACGGTGGCCGGAGCTCGGGCGTGAGCGCGGGCAGTGCTACGGTGCGCGAGCTAGCGAGCTGAGGCGCTAGCGGGGGCCTACACGACGCGGTGAGTGGGTTGGAGGCGTCGCGCGGACCATTTGGTCGCCGGAGTCGCGTCAGCGGCGAGCGCAGGCGGCGGCAGGTTCGGGCGTAGGCGGTCCGGTGACTACGGCGGCCTACGGGGAAGAAGAGAGGGATGGACAGGGTCAGAGGCTCACGACGAGTCGGACGAGGAGGTCGGCGAGCTCGGAGATGGTCCGGAGCAGTCGGGGCAGCAAGGGGGATCTCCGGCGACCGAGGGTGAAGAAGACGGTGGGGACGGCAATTCGGGTCTTCCGGCGTTGCTTGGGAGGGTGCAGAAGGCGTAGGAGACGGTGTCGGGGCTCGTGGACAGGTCAGTGAGGCGAGTGGGAGACGGTGGCCACGGTGGTGCGAACGGTGGCGGCGGTGGCGTTCGCTGGTGAGAGGGAGAGAGAGCAGAGGAGGGGAATGAGCTAGAGAGAGTGAGAGGGGGTTAGCTGGATCGGGACGACACGAGGAAAATTGTCCACGCGTCCAGGGGCTCGTCGGCAAGCAGGAGGTGGCGTGGAGCTCGTGGGCGCGCACGGCGGCCACACGCCCTCCTGCCCACTGGCAGGAGGTTGAAGACGGTGGAGGGCCTGGTGGGCTGGGCCAGCAGTGCCAGGCCAGGTGGGCTGCTCAGAAGCTGGGCCGACTACAGTAGCAGGCCGCCAGGTACGTTTCTGTTCTGTTTTATTTCTGTTTGCTTTCTTTGTTTATTTCTTTTGCCACTGTTTTCAAATAGAACAAATCCAAACCAGTGACAAAATTCCTCTGAATATTTTTATGTTGCCGAATGGACTTTTCCAAAAGCACATAAAATGTTTCAGGGTATTTGGAGATATATTCTATACAAGTTATGAATATAATTCCATATGCAAATAAAATAATTATTTAAATTCAGTGCCCAAAATATTCCTCAAAAATGCTCATTATTTTTGGTTTGGTGCAAAAACCTTTGCCAAATATAACCAACATTATTTATGGCCATTTTGGAAACACTGAATGCAATTTGCAGGGTTCTTTGCCCTGCTTTTAATTAAAGTTTTGAGGCTTCAACAATCCTCAATTCAAGTTTCAGAAATTTAAATATGATGCCTGGATGAAGATGCAACTATCTACAAACAATATTCTAGGGCTGTGACAACTCACCCCCACTAAACAAGAATCTCGTCCCGAGATTCAAGACGTGAGGTAAGAAGACAGAGGGGACACAAAGCTAACTTGATCTTCATGATCCAACTTGCACTTCATAAGAACGTTGATTTGATCATCATCTTGATCTTGACATTTTTTCTTTGGAAACTTCAACCAACACGACAACAAGAGAAAAAGGAAAACTCTAGAAGAATCGATCTTCGGGAAGATCGAGCAACTAAAGATCAACTCATGGAATGAGACATAAGACCACAAAGCTCACATCAGGGTGATGGAAAAGAAACAGATGACGAGGTTTCAAATTGGCAGGTAACCATTCCACGCTTAAGTAAGATGGTGCATGGTTTCAAGATAGCGAAGAAGTAATTGCCACGATTCCATAACGGGGCACCTTAGAGAAGGTGACTCGTAGAATTATTCCCTTAAGTGGCAAAAAGAATTACTTTTGATAACTAGATCATTGAAAATCCTTATGCCAGCCTAACGCAAATCACAATTGATCGTTTGAGCGAATTCGAAAGAATGGCATACTCAGTTCGGAAAGGAAACTATGGTCATAGAACAACTCGGCAAACGGAAGGCACGTTCCAATTGATGCCGAGGATATAACCCAGTGATTGAGCATGCTCTCAAGAACTTGAGCATTTCCATATTCATCAGGGTCTTACCAACATCCATGCCGAGGATCCTGGTGACACATCATACTACCATGATGAATAGTGATGGACGATGCAGATGCAAAGGAAGATAGCACCTTCTCAGATTTCACCTTAGCGATGCCAAGGAAACAAAATCTGGATGATCGACCGAGAGACATTTAGCACTCTGCTTCTAATGTTCTCCTTAATGTACTAGATACAACGATCATGCTTAAAGTATCAACATAGTCATCAAATAAAGGTCGGACTTCGGGAGCTCAAGAATCCATAAGGATCAACTTCTAGAATAAGACATGCAAGATCCTCATGGGGAGTGACCAAACGGCTTAATCAAGATACTACAATAATAGTGCTTCCAGCTAGGTAAAAGGCCCACTTCACCGAGCCTACATCATAGTTCTTGGAAGAAGTTCCAACCATCACACCTGCACGAGATTCAGGTCTAGTTGGTAACAGGATACCACAGACAGCATGTCCGAAAAGAAAGTTGGCAACACAAACCGATTTAGATGATGTTATGGGATTCTCGGAAATGAACTACGATAGCAAGCTCCAAAACATGAACTGTTGCTACTACATACATGTGAACACGCTGTCGCAGACAAACATGACCATGTAGTGGTCTTATAATAAACACTACCGAGTTCAGGTGGGGAACCATCAACAAGGGTATCGAAATCTTTGGATAAGTCTTGCTCTTAAGAAGAGACTTCTTCTCCTTGAACAAATCAATCAGTGGCTTGGTGTGCTAGGGATACATATGGAATGAAGATGATCAGTCTATCAAACCATAGAATACTTTGCACGTGCATGACTGACTTGGGATGATTCCAGAGGAAGCAAAAACAACCTTTCTCGAACTCACGGCGGCAACTCGCACCAAATGCACATATATTCGAGGAAGTCACTTCTTCCATCCAAGCATAAGCTTCATGAACGGAACATGAAGGCATTGCTTACAAAAGTTTCCAACACTAACTTGATGTTCAACATGAATCATGGGGGAGACAAAATGCTGCTGATGGGCTCAACAGCAACTCATCGGAATTTCCATATCACTGGGCTTCCACCATCAACTGAACACGGTGATAGCATTGGTCAGACCAAAAGATGTAATGGTGTATGCTCGAGGGATCAACAATGAGTAAGACAACATTACGAACATCGTTGGTTCTGATTTGACTTGACGATAGCCCATACTCAAGTCAAAGTTTTGACAAGGCAATAGATCCAACAACTGATCACAGGGACCAATCGATGAAGATATCATCTTTCTTCAACACACACACACACCAGGATATCCCTTGGAGATGAACTAAGTCAGGTAAGCTTTTATCTTCCAACTCTCCAAGTTGTTGTTTAGCTTAACCAACTAGCTCAGGGTATCCGGCACAGATTCTTGGAGAAAGGGTGGTTACAAGAAAACCAACTTGATCACGAACTCAACATAGCGGTCAGGTGACAACCTAGTAATACTTTCGAGAAGATATTCGGAAAATCACGAACCACCAATATGCTACTAAGCTCGAGAAAAATCTTGCTTTTCAGGGCAAGAAGATATGATCAAAAGAGCGAGGGATTGGCACAATCCTAACTCATTGATCGAAGAGTGCACCGGAAATAAGGACTAGGTAGCACGATCAATCTTAGGATGATGATTTAATAACCAACACGCTAAGAATGAGAATATTGTCCATTAACTACCAAGCAAGGGGGTTGCTAGGCGTATCGATTTCACACACCACAATTCACTTGTCGGCATTCCGGTTGCAACAACACGGAACCGAGGAATGAATAATGATGGTGAGAAGTATCATCACGTCAAGAATTCATAAGAGGTGGTGCAATTCTCATGACACTCTTGACATAAAGATGGTAACACTCCAAGGTAGAACAGAGCAAATGTTGGATTGGTATTTTGATCTCATGGAGTACAACTACTTTGACCAAATCCTCGAATCGGACAAGGTAATCGGAGTTTGTTTCTCCTAGTCATTCCGGAATAGGATGGCTTGACGGACCACAAGAATACTAGGCATCGATAACACGGATGCACAATTACTCCTGACTATCAATTGATAGACGAAGGTCGGAATACAACTGAAGGGGGACAACTCAAAGGAACATATAACTTTTTGAGTTGTGGATGCATGGATTAGTATGGCGAACCAAGTTCAACAGGTTTCTTCCAGATAACCCATGCAGAAAGGTAGAACTGGCAGAATTACAATTATGAATGGAGAACTCCTCAAGAGTACTCTGGTTGTGATCTTTTGGTTCAAAGAACTTCTACCATAATGGTTCATGGTATTGGGAGAAGGATTTATCACGGACCTTGAGGGCTATTGCAAAGGTTACTAATATTCTAAGGAACTAGCAAACACTATCAACATGAAGTAAGTAGGGTGAATTTCGGGTTAAAAAACCCAGGAGTAGAATACCTACTACTAAGTAGCATCACGGTATGCTTTCGAAATGATGGCCAGAATCATCACACTGGGAACACAACATATGGCTAGATTACTAGATGGTTTCATAAGACGCCTAGGGTCATAATAATAGCTCCAACATATATGTCAAGGCAACAAAGTACCTCAACTCACCGATTAGTGTGGTTAATCCGCCCAAAGGGACATCAAAATGGGAGGAAGGGATTTTGCAAATGCTTGATTGTTTTAGAAACCTCGATGACTCGGACAGCATAACAGCTGTAAATGCTCAAAATGATTTGAGACATCCTGCAAAAATGGTGGCATAACCACTCAGAAGCACAAAATCAAGGTTCCGAGACCAACTATGAACACACGGAAGTAGTAGAAACTGAACTCGGGCATAAAACCAACAATCTTAAAAGTCTATGGATTAGTAACATGTGATCCTGATAGATAGATGATAAGGCCTAGTTCTTAATCCCCGTAGAACAGAAGAGGATGACTCAGATCAGAAGGCCATGAGGTATAAGGAGTAAAAAGAGCCTTACGTTCCCTTCCACAATCAATTCCCCTTACATAACTAAATCATTTCTAGTCATAACTTCGACCGGTTTGGCTTGGTAAACCTACAGGCAGTCAGGCTCTGATACCAAAGCTGTCAGGACCCTGATTCCAAGTCACATTGATCTAGCCGGTAACACCTCATATCACTTTGCGGCCTCACGCACGGTATTCCCACGGGTGTCGCCTTACCATGGCCCGGGACCGTTTGCGCCTTTTGGCTCACGTATATGATAGTGTTGCTAGCATTTATATGACAGAGAACCCGGGCCGACATGGCTAGTCGTGAACCCAAAGCGGCACTAACTCATGGGGACAAGCATACATGAATCAACTTCGAGCATGTCGGTCGCCAGCTGTGAATCTGGTCAGGTACTGGCTAACAGGACTCAGAACCCGGCAGAAAGCAGGCTAGGCAGGACTCGGATGTCACCACGTGACATTTCCCGAAGGCGATGTACACAGAACGAAGTGAAACACATGCCGCCAGTCAAGTGTCCCGAAAGTAGTCTTTGGGCTAGCGTGACTCAGTGAACCGGGCTGTAGCGGACTACTATGGCTCATGGAAGCACAAGACTACATTTCCCATAAGAGAGGCTACCAAGGATAAACAACTAGGTTGTGGGATCCCACACATACCAAGCATTTCAATCATACACACAATATGCTCGATATGTGTAAATACAACATGGCATCACAACATAACTCTACGACTCAAGTATTTATTCATTAGGCTCCGAGGAGCGAGGTATTACAAACATGGGTCTCATGACCCAACATTCAGAGCATACAAGTCAAAGCACAAGCGGAAGCTTAACATTTCTGAGTATAGACATCTACAAATGAAAAGGCTGCTAAGCCTGACTAACTACCAGATCCTGCCGAGGGCACAAGATCGTAGCTGAGGTAACAAGCTAAACGTCGAAGTCCACGCGGAACTACTAGCGAGACGGAAGTCTCTCTGCAAAAACATAAATTAAGAGTGACTGCCAGTTCTTCTTTCCTTAATCAAGGTGAAAGGTTGCAGTTCCTTAACTCTGCTCTATCTTCAATGCCAATATTCTTCTTGTGTAGTCTTGCTCTTCCAATTTGGTATTCTCAAGCAGCTTGGAAAGAATCCAAAGGCAAGTATGTGGAGAAAGCATAGAGATGAGCCCGCACCATCTCTTGCTGCTTGGGATCTCATTTGTAGGCCAAAAACAAAGGAGGTCTGGGTATTCTTAACTGGGGTTCGTAATGTGGCTCTCTTTCTCAAGCATGCCAATAACTTCCTAACAAATGAGATATTCCTTGGGTGTCTCTAGTCCGGGATTCATATTATTTTGAAAGAATTCCCGGGGAACAAATGATTGTGGCTCCTTCCGTGGAGGGATATTTGTAAAGTCATGCAGCATTTTAGAGGCGCTCTGAGTGCGAGATCCATGAAGGGGACCTTTGCTCTTTTTGGGCTGATAATTGGAACCTTAGCACTGCAAAGATCTAGTCTGCAGACAAGATTCCCAAGGCTTTTCTCTTTGCCAAGGACCCTTGGGTTTCGATTAAGGAAATTTTCAATACCTGTGATATGCATCAACTTTTCCACCTTCCCTTATCCGCTCGGGCCTTTGATGAGTTGAACTTGATAAAGGTTTTGATGGATTCCCACAACAGAGACCCCAGTTCGAGGGATCTTTGGTTCTGGCAGGGCTCATCCAAGACTTTCAAGCCCAAGATGTTTTACTCCCACACATTTGAGTCTGAGTCATTCAATCCTTTGCTCTGTGGGGTTTGGAAATCCTCTTGTACCCTCAAGATCAAGGTATTTGCTTGGATGCTTATTATGGACAGGTTGAACACCAAGGATATGGTTGAGAGAAGGCACTGGCACATGGAAGATGGAGTCCATTGTAGGCTTTGCCCCTTGAAGGCGAGAGAAACCAGGGATCACTTATTCTTCAACTACAATTTCAGTGTTAGGGTCTGGAATTATCTGCAGATTGATTGGTCTGCTGGCACCTCCATGATCCAGCTGGTTACTCAGGCAAGGAGAAGTTTTGATAAGCCTTAATTCTCTGAAGTGGTATTCATTGCTTGCTGGAATATTTGGATCATCAAAAATGCCAAAGTGTTCAGAAATGAGAGGGCTAGTTTCAATAAACGGAGGTTTGCTTTTAGGCATGATATTAGCCTAATGCAAAGATGTAATCAAATCTGCTTACAAGGATGACTTGCTTAAATGGATCTCTTTCCTCCCCCTTTAAGCTAGTTTTGTAAGACTCCCTTTTTTACCTTGTACTCTGGTTACTCCTTGTAATCAACTTGTTGTATTAGTTCTTATTTCAATAAAGTTTTGATCTGTTGTGGGGGTTTTGCCCCACAGTTCACAGTAAAAAAAACATAAATTAAGCAAACGTGAGTACAAATGTACCCAACAAGACTTACTTCAGAACTATCTACATATGCATCAGTATCAACAAAGGGGGTGGTGGAGTATGACTGCAGCAAGCCAGCTTTGACTCGGTGGCTATCCTACACTATGACTGCAAGTAACTCTTTTGAGGTGGCGCACACGAGTCCACATATTCACCATATCAATACACCACTATGGATCTGCTCCCGTCTCCCTACAAGAACGCCATCCATAGCACTCATGCTTATCTTGCGTATTTTAGAGTATCCACTTTCACTTGTCTATGAACTGTTATAGGCAACCTAGAAGTCCTTTACCGCGGACACGGCTATTCGAATAGATCATATTAACCCTGCAGGGGTGTACTTCTTCACACACGCTCTCGCCACTTACCACCATGTACACGTCGTGTATCTCGGCAACCTTCAAGCGGAAGCCTGGCGAGGAGTCGGCCACGACCTGACTAACCACACAAGTCTCTCGTCCAGGTTTATCGCCTATTCGGGTTCCATCCGCAAGGAGGTCCGGCCGGGGTGTCGCTCACGGCCCCAAACAATGTGAGCAGGGTTCCCAAGCCCACCTTGACGGGTGGTTCTATGCTTGGTACACCGTGCCACGGTGCCTAGTCTGTCCCAAGCCCACCTGTACCGGGTGCCACTTGGTAGACTACTAACACTACCTACAAACACCACAAACTAGTTGCAACTCCTGGACAGAGATCATGTTGATTAATAAGTCGAGAGGGGTCGAGTTACCGGAACCCAATGTGTGGTAGTAAATGTTCATGGATCACAAACACAGAACTCAGTTCCTGAGGACGGATGCAATGAGACAACCCACCATGTACTCCTACATGGCCTCTCGCCGCTACCTTTACCAAATCGTGTTCACACACTTAGCTCTCAACAAGATGGGACATGTTCACACACCTCCGATTCATCCCCGATGAATCGGACCTGACTCAACTCTAAGCGTAGCAGCATGAAAAACAAGCATGTATGAGTAAGCACATCAGGCTCAAACAACTCCTACTCATGCTAGTGGGTTTCATCTATTTCTTGTGGCAATGACAGGTCATGCGGAGGAAAAGGGTTCAGCTACCGCAGCAAGTAACAAATATGTCGTTGTTGTCCTAATGCAATAAAAGAGAGCAGGAGCGAGAGAGTGGGATTGTATCAGAATGAACAAGGGGGATTTGCTTGCCTGGCACTTCTGAAGATAATATAGTTCTTCATTGGTGTCATCGAACTCATCGTCAGATGCCGTCTCTTGAGAGGGGACAAACACCGCAATGTAGAGGAAACACAATCAATGCAATGCAACAATATGATGCATGATCATGACATGGCAACATGCTGGTGTTTTGAGCTAATGCAACTAGCAACAAAGTTAAATGAAGTTGGTTTGAACCAAAGGTTCAAATTCAAACTCCATATGTGATTATTCAAATGCCAAACATATGATTTGCCCTATTCAGCAACTATAAGTTGTTCCAACATGCATGAAAATGGTACAGATGGATAGATTGGATTTTTCTGATCATTTTTCATATATAATTTATCTCATTTGGAGTTATGGTTGAAATTCTATGATTTTTTGAAGTTTTGGACAATTTCTAGAATTTCTGAATTATTTAAAATACATAAATTATTTACCGCGTCAGCATGACATAACCATGAGGTCAGCAGGTCAACGGCGCTAGTCCAGGTCAAACCTGACATGCGGGGTCCACACGTCAGTGACACACGGCTGGTTAGTCTCGCTGGCAGGTGGGCCTGGGCAACGGCCACGTCAGCAGGGTCAATGCTAATGCATGGGTCCAGTCGAATTAGACTAATCCTAACTAATTTTGTTAGCTGGTTAGTTAAACCGGTGGGGCCCGACTGTCATTGACCCTTGGGGTTAAGCTAATTGGTGATTAGCGCTAATTAATCCCGCGCCACGTTAGCTAATCGGGCGGCTAACCGCCGGCAGTAAGCAAATGCGGAGGCGCTTGTCGTTCCGGCGATTCCGGCGACAGGAGCAAGTGGGGCTGGTCCCGTTGGAACGGCCATGACGCGACGCGTCCAATGCTGGCTGTGTCTGCAGCTAGGGTTGCCGGTAGCGACGGCGAGGAGCTCGGCCGCGGTGGCCGGAGCTCGGGCGTGAGCTGGCAAGGCGGTCTGCGCGAGCTAGCGAGCTGAGGCGCTAGCGGGGGCCTACGCGACGCGGTGAGTGGGTTGGAGGCGTCGGGCGGACCATTTGGTCGCCGGAGTCGCGTCGGCGGCGAGCGCAGGCGGCGGCAGGTTCGGGCGTAGGCGGTCCGGTGACTACGGCGGCCTACGGGGAAGAAGAGAGGGATGGACAGGGTCAGAGGCTCACGGCGAGTCGGACGAGGAGGTCGGCGAGCTCGGAGATGGTCCGGAGCAGTCGGGGCAGCAAGGGGGATCTCCGGTGACCGAGGTTGAAGAAGACGGCGGGGACGGCGATTCGGGGCTTCCGGCGTTGCTTGGGAGAGTACAGAAGGCGTAGGAGACGGTGTCGGGGCTCGTGGACAGGTCAGCGAGGCGAGTGGGAGACGGTGGCCGCGGTGATGCGAACAACGGCGGTGGTGGCGTTCGGTGGTGAGAGGGAGAGAGAGCATAGGAGGGGAATGAGCTCGAGAGAGAGTGAGAGGGGGTCAGCGGGATCGGGACGACACGAGGAAAATAAATCGCCCACGTCCGAGGGCTCGTCGGCAAGCGAGGAGGTGGCGCGGAGCTCGTGGGCGCGCACGGCGGCCACACGCCCTCCTGCCCACTGGCAGGAGGTTGAAGACGGTGGAGGGCCTGGTGGGCTGAGCCAGCAGTGCCAGGCCAGGTGGGCTGCTCAGAAGCTGGGCCGACTACAATGATGTGAGCCGCCGAATGCACGTTTACATTACATTTTATTTCTTAGTGCTTTCTTTGTTTATTTCTTTTGCCACGGTTTTCAAATAGAACAAATCCAAACCAATGACAAAATTCCTCTGAATATTTTTATGTTGCCGAATGGACTTTTCCAAAAGCACATAAAAAGCACATAAAATGTTTCAGGGTATTTGGAGATATATTCTATACAAGTTATGAATATAATTCCAAATGCAAATAAAATAATGATTTAAATTCAGTGCCCAAAATATTACTCAAAAAATGCTCATTATTTTTGGTTTGGTGCAAAAACCTTTGCCAAATATAACCAACATTATTTAAGGCCATTTTGGAAACACTAAATGCAATTTCCAGGGTTCTTTGCCCTGCTTTTAATTAAAGTTTTGAGGCTTCAACAATCCTCAATTCAAGTTTCAGAAATTTAAATATGATGCCTGGATGAAGATGCAACTATCTACAAACAATATTCTAGGGCTGTGACACTAGCCTATGGTAAGATTGTTGTTGTTGGTCCTACGGACTAAACCCTCCGGTTTATATAGACACCGGAGGGGGCTAGGGTTACACAGAGTCGGTTACAAGGAAGGAGATCTATGTATCCGTATTGCCAAGCTTGCCTTCCACGCCAAGGAGAGTCCCATCCGGACACGGGACGAAGTCTTCAATCTTGTATCTTCATAGTCCAACAGTCCGGCCAAAGGTTATAGTTCGGCTGTCCGGATACCCCCTAATCCAGGACTTCCTCACCCGCCATAGCAAAAGCAGCTATACCGGCACAAGAGACAATAACACTGCAGATAGTGTCGAAGACGGAGACAATCCCCCCCAGCCAGGCTTCCGAGCGGGAGGATGGGAAAGCTAGCCCTAAATAATAGACCGCAGACGAAGAATCAGAGGATGACAATTACATGCCCCTCTCCGAAGACGAGGTGAGCCTCGGCGACGAAGAATTTATCGTGCCTGAGGATCCTGTCGAGCAGGAGCACTTCAAGCGCCGACTTATAGCCACAGCAAAAAGCCTGAAGAAAAAGGAACAACAGCTTCAAGCTGACCAAGATCTGCTAGCGGATAGATGGACTGAGGTCCTGGCAGCCGAGGAATACGAACTCGAGCGCCCAACCAAGAGTTACCCAAAGCGCAGGTTGTTACCCCAACTCGAGGAGGAAGCATTAAAGCCTACACTACCAGCGTATGATGTGGCTGACCGGCCACCTCGTGGATGAGACAAAGCGGCATATCTGCCCGAAGTCCAGCCTGCACAAGGCAAACAAAAAAACCAAGGCCCGGGCTAACATGTAGGACCTGCGAGACGTATTGGAAAACAAAGCAGGACATACAAGATCGATCTACGGATCACGGGGGCATGCCCCAACGCGTGATGACGACCGTCACGTCGGATATACTAAAAGCAAATCCGGCCGAGCCGAATACAGCAGACAAGACTCGTATGAACTGCGTCGTGACATAGCCCGACATAGAGGCGCCGCACACCCCCTATGCTTCACTGACGATGTGATGGATCATGAATTCCCAGAAGGATTTAAACCCGTGAACATTGAATCATATGATGGTACAACAGACCCTGCGGTATGGACTGAAGATTTCCTCCTCCACATCCACATGGCTCGCGGTGACGATCTACATGCCATCAAGTACCTCCCACTATAACTCAAAGGACCAGCTCGGCATTGGCTGAATAGCCTGCCGGCAAACTCCATTGGCAGTTGGGAGAATTTGGAAGACGCATTCCTTGAGAACTTCCGGATGCTGATGACTTGAGTCACATAACCCAACAGCCAGGGGAATCAGCCAGGAAATTCTGGACTCGGTTCCTAACTAAAAAGAACCAAATTGTCAACTGTCCAGATGCCGAGGCCTTAGCGGCATTTAAACATAACATCTGCAACGAGTGGCTCGCCGGACACCTCGGCCAAGAGAAGCCGAAGTCCATGGCAGCCCTCACGACACTCATGACCTGCTTTTGTGCGGGCGAGGACAGCTGGCTGGCTCGCAGCAACAACACATCAAGAAATCCCGCAATTCAGATGCCAAAGATAGCAACGGCAGCCACGCCGCAATGACACAAAGCGCCGCAACAACGCCGAAGACACGACAGTCAATACCGGATTCAGTGGCTCTAAATCCGGTCAGCGGAAAAAGCCGTTCAAAAGAAGCAATCCGGGCCCATCCAGTTTGGACCACATACTCGATCGCTCGTGTCAAATTCATGGCACCCCCGATAAGCCAGCCAACCACACCAACAGAGAATGCTGGGTGTTCAAACAGGCCGGCAAGTTGAATGCCGAAAACAAGGAAAAGGGGCTGCATAGCGACGACGAGAAGGAGCCCCAGCCGCCGAACGCAGGAGGACAGAAGAAATTTCCTCCGCAAGTGAAAACGGTGAACATGATATACGCAACCCATATTCCCAAGCGGGAACGGAAGCATGCACTAAGGGACGTCTATGCGATAGAGCCAGTCGCCCCAAAGTTCAACCCATGGTCTTCTTGTCCGATCACTTTTGATCGTAGGGACCACCCCACCAGTATCCGTCATGGCGGTTCTGCCACATTGGTCCTTCACCCCATCATTGACGGATTTCGCCTCACTCAAGTCCTTATGGACGGTGGCAACAACCTGAACCTGCTCTATCAGGATACAGTGTGCAAAATGGGTATAGACCCCTCGAGGATCAAACCCACAAAAACCACCTTCAAAGGTGTCATATGAGGTGTAGAGGCCTGTTGCACGGGCTCAATCACACTGGAAGTGGTCTTCGGATCTCCGGACAACTTCCGAAGCGAGGAGTTAATCTTCGATATCGTCCCCTTCCGCAGTGGCTATCACGCACTACTGGGATGAACCACATTCGCTAGATTCAATGCGGTACCGCATTATGCATACCTCAAGCTCAAAATGCCAGGACCTCGCGGGGTTATAATAGTTAATGGAAACACAGAACGCTCGCTCCGTACGGAGGAGCACACTGCGGCCCTCGCAGCAGAAGTGCAAAGCAGCCTTCTGAGGCAAACCGCCAATTCGGCGCAAAAGCCCCCGAACACCTTCAAGCGAGTCCGGAGTACCCTGCAACAGGATCGCTAGGCACGTTCAGAGCTCGCCTAGCAATTCGGCCTCCGTCCTAGTCCCAGTCAAGCGGCGAAATTTGCGCCGCGCGTACATAATTGCGCACTCAAGATACCATGGGCATAGGCGGAGGCACGGCTATGGCACGGCCCACAATGCGGCTCAACCGCTTCAGGACCCGTATATCTTTAACATTTTCTTTCTTTCAGGCCCTTATTCTTTGAAGTCCCTCTCCGATCGCCTGATTATCGGACCCGTCACGGGAAAGAAACACCAAGGAAGCAAGAAGCTTTGACGTACAAGGGAATCCCCAGGTGGTTTCTGATAACGATCGATATACCTATTTTAAATACCCACACGCAGCTTGCCCTTGGATAGGACATGTCAAATAGTCCTATTTTTACTTATTGCACTACTTGTATACATACGCTTTGACGTATCATTTAAATAACAATGTACAACATTAGCTCATTATTGCATTCCTTCATCTTTTTTCCTTGTCTGCTTATTTACGACAAATTGCACCCGTACATTCTGATACGTCCAGTGCGCCAGGGGCTTCAGTGTACCCCATAACACGGCATGAAAAGTCCGAACACTTTCGACAGTGCGACACCCCCAACTTATAGCATTGTATGCATCAGCTCCGAATCATGTCTTGGGTCAATAGTTAGGTTTGCCCGGCTCCCTTGTTTTGGTACCTTACGTTCCTCTATATCAGCTAAGGTAGCACTAGGAGAACTACTGCGATTGTGTCCCGGTTCTTCCGGACGAGCACCTCAGTAGAGAAAGCCAAAAACTGTCTGTCATGATGCGGCGAGAGCTGGTCGCTGTTCGAGAGGTTTCAAATCCTTAAAAAGATTTTTTCCGCTTCGGGCGAGGAGTCGGCCTTGTCCAATTTAGGCGTACATAGCGCCCCAAGTTCAGCCTTCCGAATACTAGGGGCTTCACCAAAATTTAAAATTGTAGACTTCTATGGCTAAGTGAGAGTGATAAAGCTTTATAGTCCGATTGCACAGTTCGTTGTCTTTGAACACCTCCTTCGAAGGACCCAAAACTGGGATAAAGAGTGATCAGGTTTATCCCGAACACCTCAGTACTAGTTACATGGGGGTAGAAGCCGACGACTAGCCAACTCTCAGATTTTCTAAACGGCCGCACAGAAGGTAATAATTTAAATCAACAAGCGTTATAGAGCACACATGAACTCGTTTTCATATTACAGGATCACATGAGTACATTCATTCAAATATTACATCCTTAGCACATTCCTCCGCCACAAGGCAAGCACCCTTCAGGACACTGTCATAATACTTTTCGGGGTGGCGATGCTCCTTGCCCTCCGGCGGCCCCTCCTTCACCAGCTTTTCGGCGTCCATCTTCGCCCAGTGCACTTTCGCACGGGCAAAGGCCCTGCGCGCACCTTCAATGCAGACGGACCGCTTTATGACTTCAAACCGTGGGCAGGCATTCACAAGCCGCTTTACCAGGCCGAAGTAGCTGCTAGGCAGGGGCTCGCCAGGCCACATCCGGACTATGAGACCCTTCATGGCCAGTTCGGCCGCCTTGTGAAGCTCGACCAGTTGCTTCAATTGGTCGCTCAAGGGCATCGGATGTTCGGTCCCAATATACTGAGACCAGAATAACTTCTCTGTCGAGCTCCCTTCCTCGGCCCGGTAGAACTCCGTGGCATCCGATACACTGCTGGGTAGATCTGCGAATGCTCCTGGAGAGCTCCGAATTCGGGTAAGTAAAAGGAAAGTTTCCTTCACATGCTTGCTTTGCATAATGAATGCCTTACCCGCTGCTATCTTCTTGACTGCATGAATCTCTTGGAGGGCCATTTGGGCTTCGGCCTTGGCATTTTGTGCGTTCTCGAGGGCCTTCGCAAGCTCGGACCCCTGCGTCTTAGAGTCACGCTCCAAGGACTCGTATTTCTTGACAAAATCTTGGAGCTCTTGCTGGACCTCGCCGACTCGGGCCTCTTGCTTCTCGCGCTCGGTGCGCTCCTTGGCCGCTTTGTCTTCGGCCTCGGACAGCGCATTCTTCAGGGCCGCCACTTCGGTCCTGGCCCCTAGCAAAATTCATGACGATCCTATGATCTAACAACCACCTTCTTTTTTCTTTATCAATATACAGACGGGGTATCACTTACCTTTGTTCTCTTCGAGCTGCCTCTTGGTAAGGTCGAGCTCTTCCTCGGACCGCTCAAGGTCCCGCTTCAGTGCGGATACCTCCGCAGTACGAGCGGCAGCGGCCAGCAGCGAAGCCTGCTTATTCACATAGACATATTCTGATTAGACTCCTGTGATTATTATTTGATCCTTTGTTCGTCCTTTCTTCGCGAACACCAAACAGAGCATCAGGGGCTACTGTCTATAATGTAACATTTTCTCATAATTTGATTACTTACCTCAAAGCCTGTTAGGAGGCTGGCACAAGCTTCAGTCAGTCCGCTTTTTGCGGACCGAACCTTCTCGACCACCGCACTCATGATAGTGCGGTGCTCTTCGTCAATGGAAGCGCCGCGAAGCGCTTCCAGCAAGTTGTCCGATGCCTCTGGATGGACAAAGGCCATCGGCACAGACGGCTCGCCCCCCTTAGCGAGGGGTCGCCTGACAGAGTCCGGAACCACTGGAGGTTCCGGCGCAGTATTCGGCTGGGGGCCAAACTTGCTGCCCCTGTAATTAGAGCCCATGGGAGTCTTGCCCCCCATGCGCCCAGCATCTGGGATGTCGCCTTGGGGCGCCTCCAGACTATCTCCCCTTGGTTCAGTGCCCTTTGAGACAGCACCTCGACATCGTCCGTAGGGCGGGGGGAGGTGGCGGTCGGGAGTGAATCGCTGTTCATCGCCGACTGGCCCAAAGTCTCATCCGAAGAGGATACATTGATATGGGCTTTGGATGGACTGCATGATCATGTTTGGCATGATAAGAAGCAACAAAAAAAACATACCAGAACTATTATGGTATCCGGATACTTACGACTTCGCCAGGGGCTTTTCCCTGGGCAACCACTCCTCGTCGTTGTAAGCGGCTGTTGTGGAGTAGTCCGGAAGAAGGGTCCTTCCCTTCTTGGACCCTTCGACTTCCCCAGAAGGGGCGACCTTCCTTTTCTTGTCTCCCCTGGCTGGGGGGGGGGAGAATTTTCCTCTTCCTCCTCCTCGTTTTCGTGGGAGGAGGGCGCCTTGGTGTTATCAGACGATGAGTCTGATACAACCTTGCGCCGTAGACCTTTCCTGGTCCCCGCAGCCTTCTCCTTGGCCTTTTCCTCTGGCGCCTCATAGGGCGTCGGATCCAGCATCTCCATTAAGAGAGCCCTTGCTGGATCTTCGAGCAGTGGGGCCGGACAATCGATCCGCTTCGCTGTCGCTACCCAGTCCTGTTAAAATGGTGTGGAGACTCAGATCCCTCACATGATTATACTGGGGAAAGGAACATCTTATGAGATATAAAGAGCTTACCGGATTGGCAGGGCGCTTTGCGCTGAGTCCGCGATCCTCGGTAAGGGGAGGAGGTACCTCGGCGGCCTTGCACAACACCTTCCAGACGTCTTGATGCGTCGTGTCGAAAAGCTCTCACAGCGTCTGGTGCTTGGCCGGGTCGAACTCACACATATTGAATGCCCGTCTTTGACACGGAAGGATCCGGCGGAAGAGAATGACCTGGACCATGTTGACAAGCTTGATTTTCTTGCTTATCATGTTTTTAACACAGTTCTGGAGTCGGGTCAGCTCCACCGATGAACCCCAGGATAGGCCCTTCTCTTTCCAGTAGGTGAGCCGCATGGGGATGCCTGATCGAAATTCGGGGGCCGCCACCCAGTTGGTGTCGCGCGGTTCGGTGATGTAGAACCACCACGATTGCCACCCCTTCATGGTCTCCACATAGGAGCCTTCGAGCCAGGTGACGTTGGGCATTTTGCCCACCATGGCGCCTCGGCACTCCGCTTGCTGGCCGACCACCACCTACGGTTTCACGTTGAAGGTCTTCAGCCATAGGCCGAAGTGGGGCTTGATGCGGAGGAAGGCCTCGCACACGACGATAAACGCCGAGATGTTGAGGATGAAATTGGGGCGGATCATGGAAGTCCAGCCCGTAGTAGAACATGAGCCCGCGGACAAATGGGGGGAGGGGAAATCCCAGCCCGCGGACGAAGTGGGTAAGGAATACAACCCTCTCGTGGGATTCTGGAGTAGGGACAATCTGCCGCGCGTCTGGGAGCCGGTGCGCGATGTCTGCGGCTAGGTATCCGGCTTCCCGGAGCTTCGTAATGTTCTCATCCGTAACGGAGGAGACCATCCACTTGCCTCTTGCTCCGGACATGTTTGGAATGGTTTTGCGGAGAAAGTGAGAACTTGGGCGTTGGAGCTCGAGTGCGCGAGAATGGATGGGAAGGGAAGAAGAAGGCGTGGGTGAAACAGAAGAGTCCTTGTCCCTTTAAAAGGGCAGTAGAATCTGTGCACCTACCTACTTGCCCCATAAAATCGCTATTCCCCAAGCGCCGGGATTGATGGCGCGGTTGGGTTACCCATATCCGTATTATTGAGAATCCCGTGATAAGGGGAACACAATCTCTGCATCGACAAGACATGCCAATAAAACCGCCTCGCAACACGTGCAGTGGTAGGCAGGGAAAAACGGTTTGTAATGACCGAGCCACGGTAGGACGTCACGTTATGAAAAGTTGTCAGCAGATTAGATTAGTGGAATAATATACTCTCTACAGTGGTATGTGCAATTTGTTTTGCAGAGCCGGACATGATCCTTGTGTTCAAAATCTTCTATGGAGTATTCGGAGGAGGAACCCGCCTTGCAATGCTGAAGACAATCTGCGCGCCGGATTCATCGTCATTGAAGCCTGGTTCAGGGGCTACTGAGGGAGTCCTGGATTAGGGGTCCTCGGACAGCCGAACTATATACCTTGGCCGGACTGTTGGACTATGAAGATACAAGATTGAAGTCTTCGTCCCGTGTCCGGGTGGGACTCTCCTTTCCGTGGAAGGCAAGCTTGGCAATTCGGATGTGTAGATATCCTCCCTTGTAAGCGAAGTTATGTAACCCTATCCCCCCTCAGGTCTCTATATAAACCGGAGGGTTTAGTCCGTAGGACAACAAAAATCATAATCATAGGCTAGCTTCTAGGGTTTAGCCTCTACGATCTCGTGGTAGATCAACTCTTGTAATACTCATATCATCAAGATCAATCAAGCAGGAAGTAGGGTATTACCTCCATCAAGAGGGCCCGAACCTGGGTAAACATTGTGTCCCCCACCTCCTGTTACCATCCGCCTTAGATGCACAGTTCGGGACCCCCTACCCGAGATCCGTCGGTTTAGACACCGACGTTGGTGCTTTCATTGAGAGTTCCACTGTGCCGTCACAATAAAGGCTTGGTGGCTCCTTCGATCATCGGCAACGATGCGATCCAGGGTGAGGTTTTTCTCCCTGGATAGATCTTCGTATTCGGTGGCTCCGTACTGCGGGCCAACTCGCTTGGCCATCTGGAGCAGATCAAGAGCTACGCCCCTGGCCATCAGGTCAGGTTTGGAAGCTTGAACTATACTACCGACATCCGCGGAGACTTGATCTTCGACGGATTCGAGCCCATGTCAGGTGCGCCGCACAGTCATGACGAGCACGACTTAGATCTGCCGTCGGACGGTGTTCGGGAGATCACACCCGTGGCTACTCTGGCCCTCAATCCGGAGCGGATCGTGCCGTCCGAGGACGGGCGGATAGACCCCGCCACGGAGGCCGCACACTCAGCGGCGATAGAGCCGAATACTGACTTCACCTCCTATGAGATCTATGTTGACGGACCCTTGGATTCGTCCCCGGCCACGGGCTCCGAACCGCCTGCGTCCGTGCCTATCGAATCTGATTGGGCACCGATCATGGAATTTTCCTCCGCGGATATCTTTCAGCACTCGCCCTTGAGCGACGTGATAAATTCATTGAGGTCTCTCTCCTTGTCAGGAGACCCTTGGCCGAACTATGTCTAGCTTGAGTGGGAAGCGGACGATGAAGAAATTCATTCCCCACCCACCACCCACTTAATAGCCAATTGTCGGCGACTTAACCGACATGCTCGATTTGAATCCGAATACATCGGCCGGTATGGACGACGATGCAGGAGAAGAACAGGAACCACCGCCATTGATACCGGACTGCCACCTCATCATATGATATATACATGGTGGACACCCCCAAAGAAAGCGATGGCGATAAGGTAATGGAGGATAATCCCCTCGAGAAGCAATCTAAGCACCAGCGTCATTGGCGCCGCTCTATGCCCCGCCATAGCAAAAGCAGCGATACCGGCACAAGAGACAATAACGCTGCGGATAGTGACGAAGACGAAGACAATCCCCCCAGCTAGGCTTCGAGCGGGAGGATGGGCAAGCTAGCCCTAAAGAACATGCAGCAGACGGAGAATCAGGGGATGACAATTACATGCCCCTCTCCGAAGACGAGGTGAGCCACGGCGACGAAGAATTTATCGTGCCTGAGGATCCCGTCGAGCAGGAGCGCTTCAAGCGCCGGCTTATAGTCACATCAAAAAGCCTGAAGAAAAAGCAACAACAGCTTCAAGCTGACCAAGATTTGCTAGCGGATAGATGGATTGAGGTCCTGGCAGCCGAGGAATACGAACTCGAGCGCCCAACCAAGAGTTACCCAAAGCGCAGGTTGCTACCCCAACTCGAGGAGGAAGCATTAAAGCCTACACTACCAGCGCATGATGCGGCTGACCGGCCACCTCGTGGCCGAGACAAAGCGGCATATCAGCCCGAAGTCCAGCCCGCACTCTGTCGCCAGTCAAACAAAAACACCAAGGCCCGAGGCAACACGCAGGACCTGCGAGACGTATTGGAAAACAAAGCAGGACATACAAGATCAATCTACGGATCACGGGGGCGCGCCCCAACGCGTGACGACGACCGTCATGCCGGATATACTAAAAGCAAATACGGCTGGGCCAAATACAGTAGACAAGACTCGTATGAACTGCGTCGCGACATAGCCCGGCACAAGGAGCCGCACACCCCCTAGCTTCACCGATGAAGTGATTTTTTTGACTATACACAGTAGGGCAAAACCCCACTGCAATTTTTATATTAAAACAAAGAGGTCCAGTTGTACAAAAGGCTTGAGTTAAGCCAAAAAAACACAGAGAAAGAAGGAAAGAAAAAAGAAGGAAAGAAAGAAATGAAGAAAGAAGGAAGGAAAAAATAAGCTAGCAGCTACTAAGAAACAAAAGATTACATGACAAGATTATCAAGCCAGAGACAGAAAGCTCTAGCATAGCTCTTCTTAATTCTGAACCTAAGCATATTGAGCTCCTCCAAGATGATGACTTTCCATCCCTGAATGCTTGGTTGGATGTCTTGAAAAATGAGGTTGTTCCTGGAGATCTAGATGGCCCATGATGCTAGGATGATGATTTCCATGAAGAAAGGCACATGAAGTTTAAGTTTTAGGTCAGAAAAGCTTCAAGAATCGAGACATTTGCACGCCTAGTGGGGCAAATCATGTCCCAACACTTTGCAGCAAAGAAAAGGACATGTCCAAAAGAGGTGCTGCCGTGTTTCCTCCTCTGGCAATTGTTTACTGACACAATTGTAGTTGTCCAAATGAAATGATTTTCTTCTAAGAAGATTCACAGTATTGAGTCTGTCATGTAGTAGCCTCGAGAAAAACACCTTGTGCTTGGGTTGACAAGAGCTATTCCAAATCCAGTTAAATTGTTGTGGCACTATTTTAACTCCCATCATCGGTTTATATGCCTTTGCAACAGAGAATTGATCACTTCCCCAAATATAGCTCCAGTGTCTGCATGCATTCTAGATATTGAGAACCCCTCAAAGTTATACATATGTCTTCCATTGCTTCAAATTCTTGGAATGCTTGCACTTTATCAAAGGTAAGTGAAAGAGATCTTCCAGATAATCAATGTGAATAATGGAATGCACAGTGGAGTTTCTATTTTTCACAAAAGAAAAGAGATGAGGGAACATGTCCTGAAGGCAGGCTGAGTGCCAAAGATCTGACCAAAAAAAGGCACTTTTGCCATCTCCAATGTGGCATCTGGCCATGGATTTGAAATTGTCAATGAGCTTAAGATTAGCCTTCCACCAAAAGGATCCTATCCAAGCATTGCTGTGCAGTGAACCAGCACTGTAATATGCTTCCCAGATCAAGTTAACCCATGGGATGTTGTGTCTGTTATAAAACTTGTGGAAGTTCTTGAGAAGCAAAGCTTTGTTTTGGACAAAGATGTCCATTACTCCCAATCCTCCTTGGTCCTTTTGCCTACACACAGTACTCCATGCCACCATGGCAGGCCTATGATCCTCCAAATTAGGGCCTCTCCAGAGGCAATGCCTCAACAATTTAATTGCTTGAGCTTTAATGGTGACTGGTACATCTAGGCACCCCATAAGATAAATCAGCAGGGAATTGAGCACAGATTTTACCAACAATAGTCTTCCAGCCATGGTTAAAAAAGAAGATAGGCCCATACGTTTCTTCTGAAGTCTTGTGACCATAGGTAAACATTGCTCAACAGTTGGTTTATGAATACCCAAGGGTGCACCCAAATATTGGATTGGAAAGGATTCCCTTTTGCATTGGATAGTATTAGTCAAAATTTCAACTTTCTCCTCAGGTACATTGAGTGGGATGAGGCTAGATTTAGAATAATTGACTTTCAGTCCAGTAGCATCTGCAAAAGTATTGAGGAGGGCTTTGAGGCAGTGTAGTTGTTTGGCATCTGCTTGAAGGAGGACCAAAGTGTCATCTGCATATTGAACTATTGGGAAATCAGGGCAGGAATTCACTTGCAGAGGTGAGGAAAGTAAGCCCATTTGCATGGCCTTGTTGAGGATTATCTGAAGAAGATCTGCAGCAAGTACAAACAGTAGTGGTGATAGAGGGTCTCCTTGTCTCACACCTCCGAGGCAATATAATTTTTTACCAGGCACACCATTGAGCAGAATGGCAGATGAGGCAGAAGTGAACATCATTTTGATCCAACATTGAAGTGATGGATCACGAATTCCCAGAAGGATTTAAACCCGTGAACATTGAATCATATGATGGTACAACAGACCCCATGGTATGGATTGAAGATTTCCTCCTCCACATCCACATGGCCCGCGGTGACGATCTACATGCCATCAAGTACCTCCCACTAAAACTCAAAGGACTAGCTCGGCATTGGCAGAATAGCCTGCCGACAAACTCCATCGGCAGTTGGGAGAATTTGGAAGACGCATTCCTTGAGAACTTCCAGTGCACTTATGTGCGACCACCGGATGATGATGACTTGAGTCACATAACCCAACAGCTAGGGGAATCAGTCAGGAAATTCTGGACTCGGTTCCTAACTAAAAAGAACCAAATTGTCGACTGTCCGAATGCCGAGTCCTTAAAGGCATTTAAGCATAAAATCCGCGACGAGTGGCTCGCACGACACCTCGGCCAAGAGAAGCCGAAGTCCATGGCAGCCCTCACGACACTCATGACCCCTTTTGTGCGGGCGAGGACAGCTGGCTGGCTCGCAGCAACAACATGATACGTCTCCGACGTATCTATAATTTTTGATTGCTCCATGCTATATTATCAACTGTTTTGGACTATATTGGGCTTTATTTTCCACTTTTATATTACTTTTGGGACTAACCTATTAACCGGAGGCCCAGCCTAGAATTGTTGTTTTTTTGCCTATTTTAGTGTTTCGAAGAAAAGGAATATCAAACGGAGTCCAAAAGACCTGAAACTCCACGGAACTTATTTTTGGACCAGAAGAAGCCCATGGAGTACCGGAAGCTCACCAGGGGAGTCCTGGGCTGCCCACGAGGGTGGGGGCGCGCCCACTCCCTTGGGGCGCGCCCCCCTACCTCGTGGCTAGCTCGGAGGTCCATCGACGTACTTCCTGCACCCATATATACTCTCGTACCCTAAAACTTCCAGAACAGAGATTAGATCGGAAGTTCCGCCGCCGCAAGCCTCTTTAGCCACGAGAAATCAATCTTGGCCCTCTCCGGCACCCTGCCGGAGGGGGCCATCATCACCGGTGGCCATGGAGGAGTATCCCGGAGGGGCCATCATCATCATGAAGGCCAAGGACCAGAGGGTGGAGGCCATGGAGGAGGAAGCACAAGGGGGAGAACCTCTCCTCCTCTCTTCCGGTGGCGCCGGAGTGCCATCGGGAGGGGAATCATCGCCATGGTGAACGTCTTCATCAACATCACCATCATCATCGCCATCCTCATCTCTTTTACGCGGTCCACTCTCCCGCACACCGCTGTAATCCATACTTGAACATGGTGCTTTATGCCAGATATTATGATCCAATGATGTGTTGACATCCTATGATGTTTTGAGTAGATATCTTTTGTCTTTGGGTTTATTGATGATCTAGATTGGTATGAGTTGTATGTTTTACTTTGGTGTTGTCCTATGGTGCCCTCCATGTCGCGCAAGCGAGAGGGATTCAGCTGTAGGGTGTTGCAATCGTTCATGATTAAACTTATAGTGGGTTGCTAGAGTGATGTAAGCTTAAACCCAGTAAGAGGGATTGTTGCGTATGGGAATAAAGAGGACTTGATGCTTTAATGCTATGGTTGGGTTTTACCTTAATGATCTTTAGTAGTTGTGGATGCTTGCTAGAGTTCCAATCATAAGTGCATATGATCCAAGTAGAGAAAGTATGTTAGCTTATGCCTCTCCCTCATATGAAACTGCAATAGTGATTACCGGTCTTGTTAACAATTGCTTAGGACAATTCCGCTTTTACCGATCCACCATTATTCCACACTCGCTACTTATAATATTTAGTAATATATTATAACTTTATGATAACAGCACCTACTTTTATGTTTTAGCTCTCCGATATCATAAAAAGTTATCCTCTTCATAACCACAACGTAGTCTTATTTCTCATTGCAAGTTGGAAGCAATCGTTAGATTGCACGTGAGAGTCGTGTCGATTGGCGAGATAGGGCTTGAGAGAATATTGATCTTACCTTTAGCTCCTTGTGGGTTCGATACTCCATACTTATCACTTCCACCTTTGGAAAGTGCTATGATGATTCCTTGCACTTGGGGATTATCAAGCTCTTTTAAAGCGCCGTTCTTGGGGAGCAATAGCGTGGGGTTGATATTCTCGTGTGTGCTTGTTTGCTTTCTTCACTAAGTAGATTTTGTTTTTCCTTTTTGTTTCTGTTTAGTTGTGGCTGAAACATAAAAAGAATTTAAAAGAATGAAAATACAAAAAATTATTACTTGCCTCTCATGCCTAAAAAGTTTTTCAAAAAGAGAAGTGATTGGAAGGTTTTGCATTGAAGAAGTGAGGGTCGACCTTGAGCACTTGTGCTCATGCTCCACGAAACAATGTAGAATTTTTCATGGAAGTTTCTCTGTAAATAATTATCCCCTTGTATATATTCATTGTATTATAAAAATAAATGTGCCAAGCTTTGGTTTTAGGATGATTAGATTGCTTGTTTGCTATGTGCAAAACAAAAATAGAAACTTTGGCTGTAGTGCATGAATTTACATTTTTTGCTGGAAAGTCAAATGGGTCTGAAACTTTTTGCACATTAATTCTGTAAAAAAATTCAAATTCTAAAATTTAGTTCATAATTTTAGGAATTACAGAAGTTTGCCAAACTTCCAGATTACTACAGACTGTTCTGTTTTTAACAGATTCTGTTTTGCGTGTGTTGTTTGCTTATTTCGATGAATCTATGGCTAGTATTGGAGAGTATGAACCATAGAGAACTTGTAATACAGTAGGTTTAACACCCATACAAATAAATAATGAGTTCATTACAGTACCTAAGGGTAGTGATTTTCTTTATTACACTAACGGATCTCACAAGTTTTTGTTAAAGTTTTATGTGGATGAAGTGTCCGAAGGTCGAGGAGCTATCAATATGAGAAGAATGAAGAGAAGCAAGATTTCAAGCTTGGGGATGCCCAAGGCACCCCAAGTAAATATTCCAAGGATACTCAAGCATATAAGCTTGGGTATTCTACGGTTGGCATCCCATCTTTCTTCTTCAACAATTATCGGTATTCCTCGGGTTTTGTTTTGTTCACATGATTTGTGTCCTTTGTGTTTTTCTTTTTCTTCAAGAACCATGCTAGCATGAGTTATCCCTTCATTTATTTATAGAATACTTCATGTGATTCACTTAAATCTTTTGAGTATGATCTTATAAAATGCTTCATGTGCTTCACTTATACATTTTGAGCTTGGATATTGGTTAGTGCTCCATGAACTTCACTTATATCTTTTGGTGTATGAATAATACTATCATTTAAAGTGGGTTTGGAAGAGTGTCAACTTTAGGAATTAGTAATCCCACTATTTTGGAGGATGTTGGATCTTAGAGTGATATTTATGAAAGTGGATTTGGAAGAGTGTCAACTTTAGCTAGTAATGATTCCACTATTTCGGAAGAGGTTCCAATTGAGTATGAGAACAAAGTTGCTATCCATGATGCCTCTAAAAATTATTATGAGGGAGGAATACATGCTTGTAGGAGTTGTATTAATATCAAGTTTCCTCCTTATGTGCTTAAGGTTTTGAAGATATACTTGTTTTGCCTTCCTACGCTAGTTGATTCTTGTTCCCATAGGTGTGTACTCACAAAATCCTTAGGCATAGGAAGTGTGTTAGATGTAAATATGCTATTCATATTCTTCAAGATGCTCTCTTTGTGCTTCAATTCCTATCTTTTATGTGAGCATCATTGAAATCATCATGCCTAGCTAAAAGGCATTAAAGAAAAGCGCTTGTTGGGAGACAACCCAATATTTACCCTTACTGTTTTGTGTGTTTACATGATTAAGCTACTGTATTAATCATGTTTTATAGCTTTTGTTTCAATAAAGTGCCAAGTAAGACCTTTGGGAAGACTTGGGTGAAAATTAATGTGATCTTGCTGTAAAAAACAGAAACTTTGCGCTCACGAGAATAGATATCATTTTTCTACAGAAGAGTGCTTTTGAGTTGATTCTTTTTGCAGAAGATTAATAGACAAATTACTCACTTCCACCAATTTATTTCATAATTTTTGGAGTAGCAGAAGTATGGTTATTGTTCAGATCATTACAGACTGTTCTGTTTCTAACAGATTCTGTTTTCATTGCATAGTTTGCTTGTTTTCTAGTTTCTATGACTTATATTCCTCAATATAAATTGTAGAAATGATATGGTACAGTAGTCATTGTGTGAAAACAATTATGAACCTTGTATTTGACAGTACCTAAGTGAATGGTTTGCTCTTTATCATACTAACCTATCTCACGAAGTTTGGCTAAGTTTTGTGTGATTGAAGTTTTCAAGTTTTGGGTGAGATATCGATATGAGGAGAATAAGGAGTGGAAAGACCCTAAGCTTGGGGATGCCCGAGGCACCCCAAGGTAATATTCAAGGAAGACTCAAGCGCCTAAGCTTGGGGATGCCCCGGAAGGCATCCCCTCTTTCGTCTTCAAAACTATCGGTATACTTTACTCGAAACTATATTTTTATTCATCACATGATATGTGTTTTGCTTGGAGCGTGTTTTCGATTTTACTTGCTGTTTGAATAAAATCATTGGATCTGAAATATTGAATGAAAAGAATCCTCCCATGGTTAGTTAATTATTTGACTACTCAGTGTTCTTCACTCATATCTTCTGGAGTAGTTTTGTCAATTGCTCATGTGCTTCATGTATATCCTATGAGTAAATGGTTGAATAAATTGAATGTCATAAACCTGAATTTATATATGTGTCATATGCTTATAACATGGGGATTAATGACTTCACACATAATAAGTATAGGTAGTAAACTTATTGAAAGTTAGCAAACGTAGAATTGGTCACTTGAACAATTCATGAAAGAATATCGAAGGAAGAGAGGTTTCACATATAAATATACTATCCTGCGCATCTTTTATGATTGGGAGCACTCATTAAAATATGACATGCTAAAGAGTTGATGTTGGACAAGGAAGACAACGTAATGAGTTAGGTTTTCTTATATCTGCGATAAAGTATGTTGTCATGGATCCTCTACCATGTTGAGCTTGCCTTTCCCCCTCATGCTAGCCAAAATTCTCAGCACCAAGTAGAGATACTACTTGTGCTTCCAAAATCCTTAAACCAGTTTTGCCATGAGAGTCCACCATATCTACCCATGGATTGAGTAAGATCCTTCAAGTAAGTTGTCATCGGTGCAAAGCAATAAAAATTGCTCTAAATATGTATGATTGATTGGTGTGGGAGAAATAAGCTTTATACGATCTTGTGATGTGGAAGTAATAAAAGCGACGGACTGCATAATAAAGGTTCATATCACAAGGCAATATAAAGTGACGTTCTTTTCATTGAGATTTTGTGCATCCAACCATAAAAGTGCATGGCAACCTCTGCTTCCCTCTGCGAAGGGCCTATCTTTTATTATTATCTTCTACCTTATGCAAGAGTCACGGTGATATTCACCTTTCCTTTTTCATTTTATCCTTTGGCAAGCCCAGCATGTTGGAAAGAACCTGATATATATATCTAATTGGATTTAGGGGAGCATGAGTTATTACTGTTGACATTACCCTTGAGGTAAAAGGTTGGGAGGCGAAACTATAAGCCCCTATCTTTCTCTGTGTCCGATTAAAACTCCATAACCACAAGTATTGCGTGAGTGTTAGCAATTGTGAAAGACTACATGATAGTTGATTATGTGAAGTTTGCTAAATCAAAGCTCTGACATAGACTCTTCCTGAAAATAGGATGAATTGCAATTGTTTGATGACTGAGAATATTGTTTGTTAGTTTTCAAGAAAGTTTATGATCCATACTTTAAACTTGTGACTTGCTTGTTACTTGATCATGAAAAGTTTTATGAGATGAGCTATTGTTATGATATGTATTGATGCTAGAAAAAGTGATTGGAATTGTCATTGATCAAACTTAAGCACTTACTAGCATTCGACATCAAAAATTATCTTTTTTATCATTTACCTACTCAAGGACGAGCAGGAATTAAGCTTGGGGATGCCTGATACGTATACGACGTATCTATGATTTTTGATTACTCCATGCTATATAATCTACTGTTTTGGACTATATTGGGCTTTATTTTCAACTTTTATATTACTTTTGGGACTAACTATTAACCGGAGGCCCAGCCCAGAATTGTTTTTTTCCTATTTCAGTGTTTCGAAGAAAAGGAATATCAAACGGAGTCCAAAAGACCTGAAACTCCACATCACTTATTTTTGGACCAGAAGAAGCCCATGGAGTACCGGAAGCTCACCAGGGGAGTCCCGGGATGCCCACGAGGGTGGGGGGCGCGCCCCCCTACCTCGTGGCCAGCCCGGAGGTCCACCAACGTACTTCCTGCACCCATATATACTCTCGTACCCTAAAACTTCCAGAACAGAGATTAGATCGGAAGTTCCGCCGCCGCAAGCCTCTTTAGCCACGAGAAATCAATCTTGGCCCTCTCCGGCACCACTGGGAGGGGCCATCATCACCGTGGCCATGGAGGAGTATCCGGAGGGGCCATCATCATAATGAAGGCCAAGGACCAGAGGGTGGAGGCCATGGAGGAGGAAGCACAAGGGGGAGAACCTCTCCTCCTCTCTTCCGGTGGCGCCGGAGTGCCATCGGGAGGGGAATCATCGCCACAGTGATCGTCTTCATCAACATCACCATCCTCATCTCTTTTACGTGGTCCACTCTCCCGCACACTGCTGTAATCCCTACTTGAACATGGTGCTTTATGCCACATATTATGATCCAATGATGTGTTGCCATCCTATGATGTTTTGAGTAGATATCTTTTGTCTTTGGGTTTATTGATGATCTAGATTGGTATGAGTTGTATGTTTTACTTTGGTGCTGTCCTATGGTGCCCTCCGTGTCGTGCAAGCGTTAGGGATTCCCGCTGTAGGGTGTTGCAATACGTTCATGATTAAACTTATAGTGGGTTGCTAGAGTGACGAGCTTAAACCCGAGTAAGAGGGATTGTTGCGTATGGGAATAAAGAGGACTTGATGCTTTAATGCTACGGTTGGGTTTTACCTTAATGATCTTTAGTAGTTGCGGATGCTTGCTAGAGTTCCAATCATAAGTGCATATGATCCAAGTAGAGAAAGTATGTTAGCTTATGCCTCTCCCTCATATGAAACTGCAATAGTGATTACCGGTCTTGTTAACAATTGCTTAGGACAATTCCACACCGATCCACCATTATTCCACACGCTACTTATAATATTTAGTAATATATTCTAACTTTATGATAACATCACCTACTTTTATGTTTTAGCTCTCCGATATCATACAAAGTTATCCTCTTCATACCCACAACGTAGTCTTATTTCCCGTTGCTAGTTGGAAGCAAACGTTCGGTGCACGTAGAGTCGTATCAGTGGCAGATAGGGCTTGAGAGAATATTGATCTTACCCTTAGCTCCTTGTGGGTTCGACACTCCATACTTATCACTTCCACCTTTGGAAAGTGCTACGATGATTCCTTGCACTTGGGGATTATCACAACACATCAAGAAATCCTGGCAATTCAGATGCCAAAGATAGCAATGGCAGACCATGTCGCAATAGATACAAGCGCCGCAACAACGGCGACAACGCAAGAAGACACGGTAGTCAATGCCGGATTCAAGCACTGCTGAACGAGCCATGGCCGGCGCCGAGGGCGAGTTCACCTTCGCCCTCGTCACGGCCATCACCGATGCAGAGCACGTCGTCTCCGCCGCTGTCTTCATTGCAGCACCCTGCGCGGTGATAACCCACAAGTATAGGGGATCGCAACAGTTTTTGAGGGTAGAGTATTCATCCCAAATTTGTTGATTCGACACAAGGGGAGCCAAAGAATATTCTCAAGTATTAGCAGCTGAGTTGTCAATTCAACCGCACCTGGAAACTTAATATCTGCAGCAAAGTGTTTAGTAGCAAAGTAATATGATAGTGGTGGTAACGGTAACAAAAGAGTAGTGCAAGCAAAAGTAAATATTTTTGGTATTTTGTAGTTATTGGAACAGTAGCAACGAGAAAGTAAATAAGCGAGAACCAGTATATGGAAAACTCGTAGGCACCGGATCAATGATGGATAATTATGCCAGATGCGGTTCATCATATAACAGTCATAACATAGGGTCACACAGAACTAGCTCCAATTCATCAATGTAATGTACGCATGTGTTCCGTAAATAGTCATACGTGCTTATGGAAAAGAACTTGCATGCCATCTTTTGTCCTACCCTCCCGTGGCAACGGGGTCCTAATGGAAACTAAGGGATACTAAGGCCTCCTTTTAATAGAGAACCGGAACAAAGCATTAGCACATAGTGAATACTTGAACTCCTCAAACTATGGTCATCACCGGAGTTGTCCCGAATATTGTCACTTCGGGGTTGCCGGATCATAACACATAGTAGGTGACTATAGACTTGCAAGATAGGATCAAGAACACACATATATTCATGAAAACATAATAGGTTCAGATCTGAAATCATGGCACTCGGGCCCTAGTGACAAGCATTAAGCATAGCAAAGTCATAGCAACATCAATCTCAGAACATAGTGGATACTAGGGAGCAAACCCTAACAAAACTAACTCGATTACATGATAAATCTCATCCAACCCATCACCGTCCAGCAAGCCTATGATGGAATTACTCACGCACGGCGGTGAGCATCATGAAACTGGTGACGGAGGATGGTTGATGATGACGACGGCGACGAATCCCCCTCTTCGGAGCCCCGAACAGACTCTAGATCAGCCCTCCCGAGAGGTTTTAGGGCTTGGTGGCGGCTCCGTATCATAAAATGCGATGATTTCTTCTCTCTGATTTTTCTCTCTCTGAAAGCCAATATATAGAGTTGGAGTTGGCGTCGGAGGGCATCCAGGGGGCCCACGAGGTAGGGGGGCGCGCCCTAAGGGGGGGGGGGCCCACCCTCGTGGACAGGGTGTGGGCCCCCTGGTCTTCATCTTTGGCGAGGAGTTTTTATTATTTTTTCTAAGATGTTCCGTGGAGTTTCAGGTCATTCCGAGAATATTTCTTTTCTGCACATAAAACAACATCATGGCAATTCTACTGAAAACAGCGTCAGTCCGGGTTAGTTCCATTCAAATCATACAAGTTAGAGTCCAAAACAAGGGCAAAAGTATTTGGAAAAGTAGATACGACAGAGATCTATCAACTCCCCCAAGCTTAAACCCTTGCTTGTCCTCAAGCAATTCAGTTGACAAACTGAAAGAAAGAAAGAAAAACTTTTAAAAACTCTGTTTGCTCTTGTTGTTGCAAATATGTAAAGCCAGCATTCAAGTTTTCAGCTAAGATCATAACTAACCACACTTACAATAATTCTCAGGTCTCATAATTACTCATATCAATAGCATAATCAACTAGCGAGCCATAATAATAAATCTCGGGTGACAACACTTTCTCAAAACAATCATAATATGATATAACAAGATGGTATCTCGCTAGCCTTTCTGAGACCGCAAAACATAAATGGAGAGCACCTTTAAAGATCAAGGACTAACTAGACATTGTAATTCATGGTAAAAGAGATCCAATCATAGTCATACCCAATATAAATTAACAATGATGAATGCAAATGACAACTGTGCTCTCTAGCTAGTGCTTTTTAATAAGAGGGTGATGACTCAACATAAAAGTAAATGGATAGGTCCTTCGCAGAGGGAATCAGGGATTTGTAGAGGTGTCAGAGCTCGGTTTTGAAATAGAGATAAATTATATTTTGAGCGGTATACTTTCATTGTCAACATAGCAACTAAGAGATGGTGATATCTTCCAAGCTAAACACATTATAGGCGGTTCCCAAACAGAATGGTAAAGTTTATACGACCCCTCCATCAACAAGCATCAATCCATGACTTGCTCGAAACAACGAGTGTCTCCAACATACATCAGGTCCCAGGGGGAGTTTTGTTTGCAATTAATTTTGATTTAGTTTGCATAAAGCATGGGACTGGGCATCCCGTTGACCAGCCATTTTCTCGTGAGTGAGGAGCGGAGTCCACTCCTCTTGAGAATAACCCGCCTAACATGGAAGATAAGGACAGCCTTGGTTGATACATGAGCTATTCGAGCATACAAAAAAAATGTTTATTTGAAGGTTTAGAGTTTGGCACATACAAATTTACTTGGAGCGGCGGTGAATACTGCATATAGGAAGGTATAGTGGACTCATCTGGAATAACTTTGGGGTTTAAGGGATTGGATGCACAAGCGGTATTCCCGCTTAGTACAAGTGAAGGCTAGCAAAAGGCTGAAGCGACCAACTAGAGAGCGACAAAAGCCATGTACATGCATTAAAATTAATAAACATTGGATGCAAGCATGAGTAGGATATAATCCACCATGAACATAAATATCGTGAAGGCTATGTTGATTTTGTTTCAACTACATGCGTGAACATGTGCCAAGTCAAGTCACTCAAATCATTCAAAGGAGGATACCACCCCATCATACCACATCATAACCATCTCAATAGCATGTTAGCACACAAGGTAAACCATTATAACTCATATCTAATCAAGCATGGCACAAGCAACTATGATCTCTAATTGTCATTGCAAACATGTTTATTCATAATAAGCTGAATCAGGAACAATGAACTCATCATATTTACAAAAACAAAAGAGGTTAGAGTTCATACCAGCTTTTCTTATCTCGGTCGATCCATCATATATATCATCATAATTGCCTTTCACTTGCGACCGAGCAATTGTGAATAATAATAAGAGTGCACGTGCATTGGACTAAAATTTGGAATCATGCGAGCATTCAATAAACAGGAGACGACAAGGCAATATGGGCTCTGGGTTAATTCAACAATAATGCATATAAGAGCCACTACAACAATTTAATCATGGTCTTCTCCTATCGACCCCCTAAAGAAAAGAAAAGAAATAAAACTATTTACACGGGAAAGCTCCCAACAAGTAAAAGAAGAACGGGAAATATTTTTGGGTTTTCTTTTTAATTACTACTACTAATTTTTTTGGTTTTTCTTAAGTTTTAACAAACACACAAGAAGAAAAGCAGGAAAAAGAAAATAAACTAGCATGGATAATACAGTGAAAGAGTATGAGCACCGACATCTAGCAATGAGTGTGTGTGAACATAAATGTAATGTCGTTGAGAAATACATACTCCCCCAAGCTTAGGCTTTTGGCCTAAGTTGGTCTATTGCCAGGGATAGCCTGGGGGATACCCGTAAGTGTAGCTGGGGTCGTACTGCGACGAAGAATAATTGGGATCATACTGTGATGAAGAAGACTCGATCGCCCTTTGGGCCGGTCATCTCTGGATCCCAAGAATAAACAGATTGTCGTGGAGGCTCATCTTGTGGTTCTGGTTCCGGGGTTGGTGCAGGGTTGTTGTAAGCCCGGATGGCAGCCCACGTAACGAGATAGGGTCCTACAAAATTAAACAAAGAAGGAGCAGGCAACATAATAGTTTCAGGATAATGTTTACCAAAGTATAACTTATATTTGAGCTCTCCATCCCCGCCCTTAACAAGAAAATCATGTGCTAACATACTCTTATAGTCTAGATAAGCACTAGGCAGCAATTTTTCTTCTTTCTCATAATGCCTATTAGCTATTTTAAAGTGTGCAGCGAGGCGTGAAGCATAAATGCCTCCAAAGATGGGACCCTTAGTACGATTAAGACTTAACCGCCTAGCAACAATTCCGCCCATACTAACAGTGTTGTCGCGGTATAAACCATGGAACAAAATAATAATATCAGGAATGCTAAGGTTCCCACAGTTCCCACAACCAATCAAGAATCGAATAGCAAATAAAGCAAAATAGCGTAACACAAGAAAATGTATGCTAGTGATCCTCGCATCTGACACCTTCTTGGTTTCTCCCACGGAGATAAGGTTAATAAATGGTTCCAACTCCTTCAGGGTGGTTCCTCTAAGGTACCCTTAGGGGGTATGTTGCAAATCTTGCAAAATTCATCTAATGGTATTTTCTTCACAACGTCATATAAATGAAACTCTACTGAAGGAGGTGATTCCTTAGGGTAAAAGTAGAAGTTTTGCACAAAAGTATTTGTGAGTAAGAGATACTGTGGATGTTGGTCGTGAACAAAGTCGGTGAGGCTAGCATTCTCAATCAATGAATAGAAATCCTCATAAATCACGGCCTCTCTCAAGAAATTATCAGAAGGCCATTCAGATGGCCGGGTTTCCGTGGTATGAGACAAATTATATTTGGGCCTCTGAGCTTCTTCATATTGTTTCTCCTTCGAGCTTCGGCTCGATGAGCCCCTCAAAATTCTCTTCATCATTTTTCTGAAATAATCTGAAATTTTTAGTAACTTCAAATAAAAGTGAACCAACTTCAATAAAACTGATAGCAACTACTCCTACAAGTGCCTAGAGCCTATATCAAGCATTAGAACTACTTGGAACCATATAAATTTGACATGCAAGCTCAAGAACATGGTCACCTATGCAACACAAATTTGCAAGGAATAAAGCACTACAACAAAAACTAATTGGACCAATGGAGGAGTCACATACCAAGGAACAATCTCCCCAAGCAGTTTTGCGAGAGGTGCTTTGAGCAAGGAGATCGAAAATCACAGCAAAAGTGGCTGGAACTCGTGCTTGAGTTGGTTTTTCGGGTTTGTGGGAGGAAGAGGAAGAAGATGGGTGCATGGATAAGTGGAGGAGGGCCACCATGGGCCCACGAGGCAGGCGCGCCCGAGGTAGCGCGCCCTCCACCTCGTGGCAGTGGCAGCTCCCCCCATAATAATTTTTGCACAGTAAATCCTCAGATATTCCCGAAAAAATCATATTAAATTGGCATGGCATTCTGAGGACTTTTATTTTCAGGATATTTTTATATTGCACGGATAAGTCAGGAAGCAGACAAAAAAATAATACTATTTTTACTTTATTTCTACTAAATAACAGAAAGTATAGAAGGGGTACAGAAGTTTGTGCTTCTAGTTTCATCCATCTCATGCTCATCAAAAAGAATCCACTAACAAGGTTGATCAAGTCTTGTTAACAAACTCATTCAAATAATCATGGAACCGGAGAAATTTCGAATAACACTATGTTACCTCAACGGGGACATGCACATCCCCAATAATAAGTATATCATATTTATTTTTGACAGTCGGAAGGGGAAATTCAAAACCTCCAGATATAATTGATGGGATTTTTCCAATAGAGTTGATACTGTGAACTTGAGGTTGTTTTCTCGGAAAGTGTACCGTATGCTCATTACCATTAACATGAAAAGTGACATTGCCTTTGTTGCAATCAATAACATCCCCTGCAGTATTAAGAAAAGGTCTTCCAAGAATAATAGACATACTATCATCCTCGGGAATATCAAGAATAACAAAGTCCGTTAAAATAGTAACGTTTGCAACCACAACAGGCACATCCTCACAAATACCGGCAATTATAGCAGTTGATTTATCAGCCATTTGCAAAGATATTTCAGTAGGTGTCAACTTATTCAAGTCAAGTCTACGATATAAAGACAGAGGCATAACACTAACACCGGCTCCGAGATCACATAAAGCAGTTTTAATATAATTTCTTTTAATGGAGCATAGTATAGTAGGTACTCCTGGATCTCCAAGTTTCTTTGGTATTCCACCCTTAAAAGTATAATTAGCAAGCATGGTGGAAATTTCAGCTTCCGGTATCTTTCTTTTATTAGTAATGATATCCTTCATACTTAGCATAAGGATTTGTTTTGAGCACATCAGTCAATCGCATACGCAAAAAGATATGTCTAATCATTTCAGCAAAGCCCTCAAAATCCTCATCATCCTTTTTCTTGGATGGTTTGGGAGGAAACGTCATGGGTTTCTGAACCCATGGTTCTCTTTCTTTACCATGTTTCCTAGCAACAAAGTCCCTTTTATCATAACGTTGATTCTTTGATTGTGGGTTATCAAGATCAACAACAGGTTCAATTTCTACATCATTATCATTACTAGGTTGAGCATCATCATGAACATCATCATTAATATTTTCACTGGGTTCATGTTCATTACCAGATTGTGTTTCAGCATCAGACATAGATATATCATTTGGATTATCAGGTGGTTCATCAATAGGTTCACTAGAAGTTTGCACAGTTCTATTATTTTTCTTTTTCTTCTTTTTAGAAGAACTAGGTGCATCAGTATTATTTCTCTGAGAATCTTGCTCGATTCTCTTAGGGTGGCCTTCAGAATACAAAGGTTCCTGAGTCATTCTACCAGTTCTAGTAGCCACTCTAACATCATAATAATTTTTCTTAATATTCATTTCATCAAGCACTTCTTTTTGAGCTTTAAGTACTTGTTCGACTTGAGTGGTAACCATAGAAGCATGTTTGCTAACAAGTTTAAGTTCACCTCTAATATTAGCCATATAATCACCCAAGCGTCTAATCATATAAGCATTTTCTTTTAATTGTCTACCAAAATAAGCATTGAAGTCGTCTTGCTTAAACATAAAGTTATCAAACTCATCCAAGCACTGACTAGCAATTTTAGTATGAGGGACTTCACTTTATCATATCTATAGAGAGAATTTACCTTTACTACGTAGCCGGGATATCGGGATCAGGAGGTTCTTCAGTGAATAAAGAATTGAGATCATATTCTTCTTCAACAGGCGGTAAATTAAGACCATGTATTTATTCAATAGGAGGTAAATTCTTAACATCTTCAGCTTTAATACCTTTTTCTTCCATAGATTTCTTTGCCTCTTGCATATCTTCGGGACTGAGAAATAGAACACCTCTCTTCTTTGGAGTTGGTTTAAGAATAGGCTCAGTAATTGGAGCAGGACCTGGCTCAGCAGCTGGCTCAGGGGGTGCCCAATTATTTTCATTTGTCAACATATTATTCAATAAAATTTCAGCTTCATCCGGTGTTCCTTCCCTGAAAAGAGAACCAGCACAACTATCCAGGTAATCTCTGGAAGCATCGGTTAGTCCATTATAAAAGATATCAAGTATTTCAGGTTTCTTAAGAGGATGATCAGGCAAAGCATTAAGTAACTTGAGAAGCCTCCCCCAAGCTTGTGGGAGACTCTCTTCTTTAATTTGCACAAAGTTGTATATTTCCCTTAGAGCAGCTTGTTACGTATGAGCAGGGAAATATTTAGCAGAGAAGTAATAAATCATATCCTGGGGACTACGCACACAACCAGGATCAAGAGATTAAACCATATCTTAGCATCACCCTTTAGCGAGAACGGAAATATTTTAAGTATATAAAAGTAGCGTGATCTCTCATCATTTGTAAACAGGGCGGCTATATCATTTAATTTAGTAAGATGTGTGTCGGTGTCAAAACCGGCGGATCTCGGGTAGGGGGTCCCGAACTGTGCGTCTAGGTGGATGGTAACAGGAGACGAGGGGCACGATGTTTTTACCCAGGTTCGGGCCCTCTCGATGGATGTAATACCCTACTCTTGCTTGATTAATATTGATGATATGGGTAGTACAAGAGTAGATCTACCACGAGATCAAGGAGGCTAAACCCTAGAAGCTAGCCTATGGTATGATTGTTCTTAGATCCTCTGGACTAAAACCCTCTGGTTTATATAGACACCGGATAGGTTAGGGTTACACAGAGTCGGTTACAATGGTAGGAGATCTACATATCCGTATCTCCAAGCTTGCCTCCCACGCCAAGGAAAGTCCCATCCGGACACGGGACGAAGTCTTCAATCTTGTATCTTCGTAGTCTTGGGGTCCGGCCGTGACGTTAGTCCGGCTATCCGGACACCCCCTAGTCCGGGACTCCCTCAATAGCCCCTGAACCAGGCTTCAATGACGATGAGTCCGGCGCGTTGATTGTCTTTGGCATTGCGAGGTGGGTTCCTCCTCCGAATACTTCATAGAAGGTTTTGAACACAAGGATAGTGTTCGGCTCTGCAAAACAAGTTCCACATAACACCGTAGAGAGAATAATTTTTGCACAGATCTGCTGACGTATTCCGTGGCATGACGTCATGCCACGGCCAAGCCTTTATATGAATCATTTTTTATTGTTCCACCTCAGCGTGTTTAGCGAGGCGTTTTCCTTGGCATGTCTTATCAAAGCGTAGATCGTGCCCCCTTATTCCGGGATTCTCATCAATATAGACGTGGGTAACCCAACCGTGCCCGTCGGCCTGCCTTCTCTATCAAAGGCGAGCCCTAATCGACCACGGGGTGGGCTCTTGGTATTCAACCTCTTTATAATGAGACCAAGGCCCTCTTCTTTTTTACACCCTCCATCGAGTTCACCTCGCTTGAGTTCCAACACCCAAAGCTTCAGATTCAGGCGCTTTGGACTTTCGGCGATGTCCATTTGCGACCAAGACGGCCGATGGATGTCTTCCTCTCTGTCACGAAGAAGAAGTGCTAAAGCTGCGAGGCGCCAGTATCTAACCGCGAGATCTCGCATAGGCTGCCTGCTCCAGGGCAGGTCATTCCCACTCCTGAGCCCGGCGAGAGCGTGGTGTTTGTGTCCCACTTCCTTTGGGGTTTAGGCTTCCCAACGGATCCCTTTGTGCGGGGGCTCATGTTTTATTATGGGCTTGATTTCCATGACTTGAATCCGGAGTCCATCCTCCATATCTCGTCATTCATTGTCGTATGTGAGGCCTTCCTCCATATTACCCCCACTTTGGATTGTGGCTCAAGACCTTCAAGGTGGAGCCAAAGATGATCAAGGGGCAACAAGCGAGTGCGGAGGGGCGGTCATAAGCAAATGTCTTTGATGCTCCGTGGCCCGAGGGCTCTTTTCAAGAGGAGCTTGGTTTACGCAACAGGAGTGGTTTTATATCACCGCTCGGGGCACCAAATGGGCAGCGCTCGCCTTCGCTCAGGTCCACCACAGGTGGCATCATGGGTCAACAAGGGGCTCGGCGGGGGCCGTCCAGGGCGTTCCCTGCTGCGGGGCCGTGTTGAGGATCTCCGGAAAGAGGATCAATCTGGTTGCGATGGCGCAGGTTATGGTGATCCGGCGCCTTCAGCCCTGGCGTCGCCCCCTCCTCACTTTGTGGGAATTCAATCCAGAGGGACCACGAGCTCTCCAAAATTTTATGGGCACGACGCCCGTGGAGATGTATAAACTGTTCTTCGGATCACAAGAGAAGTGTCCGGACTTGACCGAGGGCGTGGGACTAAGCTGCAATCGCCGGATACTCAAGTAAGTAGTCCTGTAATCGGACAAGCTGTTCATTCATTTATTTCATATATATGCCCTTTAAAGGAGCCGTTTCTTGAGCAGGAGTGGATAGCCAAGGCAAAGTTAATAAGGTGTCGGCTCCCTCCCGAGACCACGCCGGATCCCATGCTGACCAAGATGTTGAAGGTCGCGCCTTTTGAAGAAGGCGAAGGGGGGAGCGGGGAAGCAACTGCCTCTGCGAAGGAGGCTATCATGGAAGGAGGGACTAAGAGTCCCACCTTCCGAGGAGAGAAGAGGACCGCTTCAGAGGATCCGGAGGTCAAGGCCTCAAAGAGGGGAAGGGAATCTTGACGGAGAGTCCGTGACTGGAAGTGACCCAGCCGCATTATTTCCCGAGGATCAACCCTCCAATGAGCCGTAAGTAAAAAGAAGGGGTCTTGTAAATAAGGAACGTCCTGTATTTATTCATGAAGATAACCGAAATTGTACCTTGTAGTTCGGACCTCAGCCCTTCTCAATGAGCTCGTCTTCAGGGGATCTTCTTCCGGAGATGATGGAGAGCGAAACGCCTCCACTTGTCGCACCCTCGTGTGAAGCGGACGACCCGGAGGTGTCGTCGCGGAGGATTCCCCCAAGTCCGGTGGGGCCGGAAGGTCCGCGCCAAGTGGCGTGCGGTCGGAGGAGCTGAAGGATCTGCTCGGGCGAGCGGCTATTTCAGAAGATCACCATGCTCTAATGGGCGCGGTGATTGAAAGAATTGCATTCGTGGAGAGCGGATTGCATGAAGTCGTCAGAAGCTTACTGACGGGGTTTGAGGTATGCAAAAAATAATGTACCTTCTGACAGTTATGCATATAAAATGCGCCCTGTATAGATAGTAGCCCCTGAGACTCGGTATGTTGTCAAAATTGACAACGTGCGAGATCAAATCTCGATTATAACATATCGCCGCTCCTAAACAGGTGGCGGGCGTCCCGAGGCCCGCCAGATCGATGAATATGCCGAATCGAAGCGGCAACTTGACGAGGCGGATGCGGACATCGCGCTGGTCAATAACGGTTTGACGAGTCACAAGGTATGCGACCTCTATGCGGACACCTTGTAAGGGAGCTTGACGCCCATGTCTTACTATTCGTATGCTTAATGTAGATGGTGCCGCTGCCATGGAGGAGCTGCGGGCAGAACTCGCCCGAGCGAAAGAGCAAGCCAGAATTAGTAATGTGGCCGTTTTAAAGGCGGCCGAAGAGCTAGAAGCTGAACGGGCTGCTCCTTTGCCGAAGCAAAGAGGAGATGGCCGATATGGCCAAAAGTTAAGGAATACTACCGCTCGCTGCGAGGTTCTTGAAAAAGAACGTCAAGCGGAACAAGAGGGCCTGAAAAAGGCCGCCGCCGAATCCAAGAATGCCCAATCGGCTTTGAGACCTGCCAAGGAGGAGCTGAGTCAGGCCGGGGCTATTGCGGCTGGAAAACAGTTTCTACTGCGGAGGAAATATACAGATCCAAAGTATGCTCAGCTGGATAAGTTGTGGAGTTCAGAGGATGCTTATCTGGACTTGGCGGTGAGCGCTGCGGACGTGGTGGAGCACTTCCGGGGCCAGAAGGGGCATCGAAGGGAAGAGCTATATTGGTTGCAATTCCATAGTCCGGAGCGTCCTCTACCGCTGACCGATCGGTTGGACGAATGGGCCGAGCTGAATCGGTTGTCCGGATTGGCCATGAAGCATGTCTTGACTCACTTGTGGCCGGGCGGACCCCAGCCGAAGAGCTATTTTGGTTTGGTGCAGCAGTTCCTTGGTGCTGTACCGCGTATCGACGCAATGAAGCGATCGGCATGTATTGAGGGAGCGCGGATGGCTCTAGCCCGTGTCAAGACATACTGGGCAGATATGAAGGCCACCGACATTGCATCCCAAGATTCGGACCAAAGCCGAGTACCTGCCAAGCACTACTTTGAAGAAGTCCTGCCGGGCGCTCGTTTAATAGAGACGCAGTGCTCGAAGGATATTATGTTTAAATGACATGTATGATTTGTGAAAATAGTGTTTCAATGTAATATAAGAGCTTTTTATACTTGTGCGTTCAAGTAGTAAACTACTCCCTGTGCGGCCGTTTATGTATATGTATATAAACATAAAGATTGAAGTACTTGGCTTCAGCCCCCACGCACATAGTGCGAGGGTGTTTGAAAAAAAAGCGCTTTTTCACTCTTAATCCAACGTCTTGGTCCTGTTAAGGAGGTGATAGCGTAGCAAACCAGGCAACCGGACTATAACGCTTTATCACTTTCACTTAGCCATAGGAGTTCGAGGGTGGGGCTAATATATAGCCCCTGAGGGCACCGCACTCTCCTGAATTCAGGGTGCGTATGTGCCTGACCGAAAAACGGTCCTTCGTTATTGCGGAGGAATCCTAAACATTCCTGTGAGTCGTCGAGTGGTTGACCAGTCTCTCTCTATAGCATGACAGTCAGTTTTCGGCTTTCTCTACTAAGGTGCTCGCCGGCGAGCAAACCGGGCACAATCGCGATAGTTCTCCCTGGTGCCGTTAGCCGTGAAAGCAGGCGTAAGGTAGCAAAACACGAGGCCGGGCAACCCAACATTTGACCAAAGACATGATTCGAGCTGATGCATATAAGGCCTAACTCGAGGCGTCGAATACTCCCTAAGGTATTCGGTCTTTATGAAAATGGGCAGAATAATGCCCTAAGCCCTGGTGTCAGTGTGCAGCATAAAAAATTCAGTGCGGCCAATGCCAAAACACCAGCCTCCTCCTCGGTTATATTAAGGAACCGGGGGATGTATATCAACAAGAGGCAGTGAAAAAGGTTTACGCAGGGTCTTAATATGAAAAGAATCCTTTCAACGGGTCCCTACTGCACGTCTGCGCCTGTGTCTCCGTTGTGCCGTATCCTGGACGGGTGTAGCACGTTGTTCATCTGTGAAAGAGAGGAACTTAGTTTGAAAGAAAAAGGATCGTGCGAAAGATGTACTTAATATTAAATAAACAGAGTACGGAATTGAATAAAATTGAGCTTTATTGTCTCTCGTTGTACATGTATGCGGCCCCTCGTATGGGGGTATGCCGCTAGTAGGAGCCGGACTCGTCTAACCGTATCCGGGTTTTGAATGACCCATTCAGGTTCTTTGCCTAGCAGAGCCAAGATGGCGTAGGGGCTGTCAATGCATTCTCCCGTTCTTCCGTGCTCGAGTAACACTTAATTCTTCCTTTTAACGAGATGATGCCGCGTGGACCGGGAATTTTAAGTGTTAGAGATGCATAGTGCGGTATTGCCTTAAAGCGGGCGAAAGCTTCGCGTCCCAATAGTGCTTGATGGCTACTTTTAAACGGGGCGACATGGAAGAGTAACCTTTCGCGACGGAAGTTGTCGGATGAACCAAACACAACTTACAAAGCGGTATGGAGCCCGTACAAAGGGCATATGGGCCTGGCATTACTCCTTTAAAGGAGGTGTTGCTACGGTGAATTTTGGTTGGGTTTATCCCCATCCTGCGGATTGTGTCCTGATATATCAGGTTTATGTCACTGCCGCCATCCATGCAGTATGGAGCCCGTACAAAGGGCATATGGGCCTGACATTACTCCTTTAAAGGAGGTGTTGCTACGGCGAATTTTGGTTGGGTTTATCCCCATCCTGCGGATTGTGTCCTGATATATCAGGTTTATGTCCTTTGCCGCCATCCATGAGGACATGTGTAAATTGGAATCTGTCCATTATAGGATCCAATATCAAGGCAGTCCATCCTGCGTTCCGGATATTATCAGAATAGTCCTGATGGTCGAAGGTGATTGGTTTTGACAACCAGTGTGCGGCGTGCCTTTTAGTGGGCACCGCTCTGTTTTTCCCTTTGATCACGTGAAGGGAGTTTACTGTTTTGACCTCCTGCGGGAAAGTTTTTTTGTTTTCCGAGGCTCTGCTTGTGGTGCTCGTCGTCTTCTTCACTTGGTGTGTCGAGCCCCTTGTGTTCGGCGTTCAGTCTGCCGGACTGTTTGAAGACCCAACAATTTATGTGGGTATGGTTGGCAGGCCTCCCAGGAGTACTGTGGATTTGACATATCTTGTCCATGATTTTGTTGAAGTTGGATAGCTCATCGCTATTGTCCTTAAGGGGCAGTTTTTTGTTGTTCTACCGTGAGCTTTTGAATCCGGCATTGACTTTCGTGCTCTTTGGACTGTTCCTTTTAATCCGGCGCTGGTCCTTGTTGCGCCGTGGTTTCCCGTTTCCATCCCTGACTTCGGATGTACTTGGGTCATTGGTATCGCATCTTGCTAGCCAGCTGTCCACTCCAGCATAAGCGGGTCATGAGGCTTGTTAATGCGGCCATTGTTCTTGGCTTTTCTTGGCGAGGTGTCGGCAAGCCATTAAATCCGCAGACGTTGTGTTTGAAAGCTGCTAAGGCTTCGTGTCCGAGACGATCGACTATTTGGTTCTTTTAGTAAGGACCCTGTTCCGAAATTTCCGGCTGTTGAGTTATGTGACTTAAATCGTCAAGATCCTGAGGGCGGACATAAGTCCCCCGAAAATTTGCCGAAATGCATCCTCGAGCTCTTCCCGGCTTCCAATGGTATTTTCGGGAGGCTCTTAAGCCAATGCCGAGCTGGCCCTTTGAGTTTAAAGGGGTAAGTATTTTTATGGCGTGGAGATCATCTCCTCTAGCCATGTGTATGTGGAGGATGCAATCCTCAATCCGAACTCCAAGGTCTGTTGTTCCGTCGTATGCCTCTATGTTTACGGGTTTGAATCCCGAAATTCATGATCCAACACCTCATCGGTGAAACATAGGGGTGTCTTGGCGCCCTACATTTGGGTGTGCCGTGATCTTTGGAATTTTGGCGTGTTGCATTGCTTTGACGAGCGTGCTTTCTTGACCCATAGATGGACCTAACTGGGCCATCCTTTTGATGTGAATCCTTTAGCGGATCACATAATGGCTTGTGTGCGGCACAATCCGCCGCTCTCTTTTTGCCGTGAGGTCGTCCATCCGACCGGGTGGCCTTCTTGCTTTTTAGTTGTGGGGGTTCTAAGGCCTCCTCGTCGAATTCGGGCAGTAGCTTTCTCTTCGGGTAGCTCTTTGTTCGGCGACTGTCGCCGTACTTGTCTGCGATGCTGAATACTTCGCTCCATCTGATCCTGAGTGCATCTTCCACTGTTTTGAGCTTCCGCTTCTGCTTTTTCAGGCTACGCGCAGTGGCGACGAGCCTTTTCTGGAGGTCATTTTGCTCCAATAGTTTGTCCAGCGTCAGATCGTCTGGACTGTTGTCTTCCTTGAGGACAGATTGTTTCTCGAGTTGTCTTGTTCGGACGATTGCTCGATAGCTTGTTCGTTGTCCACCGGTTCGCCCCTGCTCTATGGCTGGGTCTTTGTTGGCGGGACTTTGTTCGGCGTTTACGTTACCGCTTTGACTGCTTTTCGAGGGATTTATCCTTCGTAGCGTCCCGTTGTTCCTCGTCTTCATTTCCTTTAGGTGTGTCCACCATGTAAACATCATGGGATGAGCTTGTCCAGCATCCTATAGGTGCTGCTTCATTGTTGTCTCCTACATCGTCGTCCATGCCGTCGATGTCTTCGGAGTCGAAATCAGCACGTCGTGTAAGCTTTCGACAGTGGCTACGAAGTGGGTGGTGGGTGGGCGTTGAGTTTCTTCATCGCCCGCATCCCAACCTTCCTGACCGTAGTCCGGCCAGGGCTCTCCGGATAAAGAGAGATACTTTAGTGAATTCAGGATGTCGCCAAAGGCGAAGTCTTTGAAAAGATGTCCATGGCCGTGAACTCCATAACGGGTGCCCAATCGGATTCGATTGTCAAGTCTGCGGAGGGTTGAGTCCGGAGAGGAGTCCGGCACCACAGAGTCGAGGTCTTCGCAAAGGGACAGGGATGGAGTTCGCTCGATCGCCGTGAGATTGTAGCCCCGAGGCGGTGTCCAACCACTCGTCCTCGATCGGGAATCCGACTCGGATTAAGGGTCGGAGCGGATCTTGGTGTGGCCTCCGAGGCACTTTGTTCGCCTCTGAGCTAGATCATGCCCATCGAAACAGTGCGGCGCGCTTGGCTGCGGCTCGAATCCGTCGAAGATCAAGTCTCCGCGGATATCGGCCGTATGGTTTAAACTTCCAGATCTGACCTGATTGCCAGGGGGCGTAGCTTTCGATCTGCTCCAGATGGCCAAGCGAAGTGGCCCGCAGTGCAAAGCCGCCGAACACGAAGATCTGTCCAGGGAGAAAAGTCTCACCCTGGACCGTGTTGTTGTTGATGATCGAAGGAGCCATCGGGCCTATCGGTGACGACACAGAGGAACTCTCAATGAAAGCACCAATGTCGGTGTCAAAACCGCGAGATCTCGGTAGGGGTCCCGAACTGCGTCTAGGCGGATGGTAACAGGAGACGAGGGACACGATGTTTTTACCCAGGTTCGGGCCCTCTCGATGGAGGTAATACCCTACTCCTGCTTGATTAATATTGATGATATGGGTATTACAAGAGTAGATCTACCACGAGATCAAGGAGTCTAAACCCTAGAAGCTAGCCTATGGTATGATTGTTCTTCGTCCTACGGACTAGAACCCTCCGGTTTATATAGACACCGGATAGGTTAGGGTTACACAGAGTCGGTTACAATGGTAGGAGATCTACATATCCGTATCGCCAAGTTTGCCTTCCACGCCAAGGAAAGTCCCATCCGGACATGGGACGAAGTCTTCAATCTTGTATCTTCATAGTCTTGGAGTCCGGCCGTGACGATAGCCCGGCTATCCGGACACCCCCTAGTCCGGGACTCCCTCAATGTGCCACAACCGTTTCAGATTCATAGCCATAAAAAGGATCAGATTCAACCAAAGTAATTATATCAGGATCAACAAAGAATTCATAATCCTTATCGGGAACACAGATAGGTGAAGTAGCAAAAGCAGGGTCAGGTTTCATTTTATCTCTAAGTGATTCTTTGTTCCATTTAACTAATAACCTCTTGAGCTCATATCTGTCTTTGCAAGCTAAAATAGCGGTAGAAGATTCCATATCAAAAACATAACCCTCAGGAACAACAGGCATATATTCATCATCACTTTCATCATCATATTCAGATTCAATAATTTCTTTCTCTCTAGCCCTAGCAATTTGTTCATCAAGAAATTCACTAAGGGGCACAGTAGTATCAAGCATAGAAGTAGTTTCATCATAAGTATCATGCATAGCAGAAGTGGCATCATCAATAACATGTGACATATCGGAATGAATAGCAGAAGCAGGTTTAGGTGTCGCTAGCTTACTCATAACAGAAGGTGAATCAAGTGCAGAGCTAGATGGCAGTTCCTTACCTCCCCTCGTAGTTGAGGGATAAATTTTTGTTTTCTCGTCTTTCAAGTTCCTCATAGTGTCCAGCAGATATAAATCCCAAGTGCATGAAGGAATAGAGCTATGCTCCCTGGCAACGGCGCCAGAAAAAGGTCTTGATAACCCACAAGTATAGGGGATCGCAATAGTTTTTGAGGGTAGAGTATTCAACCCAAATTTGTTGATTCGACACAAGGGGAGCCAAAGAATATTCTCAAGTATTAGCAGCTGAGTTGTCCATTCAACCGCACCTGGAAACTTAGTATCTGCAGCAAATTTTTTAGTAGCAAAGTAATATGCTAGTGGTGGTAACGATAACAAAAGAGTAGTGCAAGCAAAAGTAAATATTTTTGGTATTTTGTAGTGATTGTAACAGTAGCAACGAGAAAGTAAATAAGCGAGAACCAGTATATGGAAAACTCGTAGGCACCGGATCAATGATGGATAATTATGCCGGATGCGGTTCATCATATAACAGTCATAACATAGGGTGACACAGAACTACCTCCAATTCATCAATGTAATGTAGGCATGTATTCCGTATATAGTCATACGTGCTTATGGAAAAGAACTTGCATGACATCTTTTGTCCTACCCTCCGTGGCAGCGGGGTCCTAATGGAAACTAAGGGATATTAAGGCCTCCTTTTAATAGAGAACCGAACAAAGCATTAGCACATAGTGAATACATGAACTCCTCAAACTATGGTCATCACCGGAGTGGTCCCAATTATTGTCACTTGGGGTTGCGGATCATAACAGATAGTAGGTGAGTATAGACTTGCAAGATAGGATCAAGAACACACATATATTCATGAAAACATAATAGGTTCAGATCTGAAATCATGGCACTCGAGCCCTAGTGACAAGCATTAAGCATAGCAAAGTCATAGCAACATTAATCTCAGAACATAGTGGATACTAGGGATCAAACCCTAACAAAACTAACTCGATTACATGATAAATCTCATCCAACCCATCACCGTCCGGCCAAGCCTCACGATGGAATTACTCACGCACGGCAATGAGCATCATGAAATTGGTGATGGAGGATGGTTGATGATGACGACGGCGACGAATCCCCCTCTCCGGAGCCCTGAAAGGACTCTAGATCAGCCCTCCCGAGAGGTTTTAGGGCTTGGCGGCGGCTCCGTATCGTAAAACGCGATGATTTCTTCTCTCTGATTTTTCTCTCCGAAAGCCAATATATAGAGTTGGAGTTGGCGTCGGAGGTCATCCAGGGGGCCCACGAGGTAGGGGGCGCGCCCTAAGGCGCCCCACCCTCGTGGGATGTGGTGTGGCCCCCGTCTTCATCTTTGGTGAGGATTTTTTTTATTTTTTCTAAGATGTTCCGTGGAGTTTCAGGTCATTCCGAGAATATTTGTTTTCTGCACATAAAACAACATCATGGCAATTCTGCTGAAAACAACGTCAGTCCGGGTTAGTTCCATTCAAATCATACAAGTTAGAGTCCAAAACAAGGGCAAATGTATTTGGAAAAGTAGATACGACGGAGACGTATCATGCGGCGACCATCTTCCCCGAACACCCTCACGAAGAGGGTTGCGGCACCGTCGTACTTAAAGTGGTAGGTGCACCGCCTGCTCAGACCGTGTGCGCGGGCAAACGCCTGCCAGCTGCGGGCCAGGGCCACGATGCCCGCGACCGAGACCTCCACCGCGACCCACGGAGCCTTCCTGCAGTAGCCGTCGGCCTGCAGCTAGAGGCCGCCAGGACCCACGGCCGGCAGCTCGCGGGCAAAGGAGCGCGGAAGCTGGAACCAGGTGCTGGCTGGGCTCTCCGACCACATGACGAACTCCGGCAGCATCTTCGCCGGGTGGAAGCATGCCGGGGAGGTCGTGCAACCATGGCGCACCTCCCTTCGTCAGGGGGACCGCCCCGTCTTGGGCGGCTCCCGCCGCAAGGAGAGACGCTGCTGGGGCCGCCATGGACAATGCCGGACCCCGACGGAGTCCGCCCGCGCACCCGAGGAGCAGCAGTAGGGGTCACAACGTGTTTGCGGGGGCGATCGCGCCCCCTCTTGGGCGAAGGCGAGCCGGACCCCTCCTAGCGAGCTTTTCCCTTCTCCGCGGCCGAGAACCTCTTCATCGGCGCCATGGGTACTGCGGCAAGACTGAGGGAGTCCTGGATTAGGGGGGTCCTCGGACAACCGGACTATATACCTTGGCCAGACTGTTGGACTATGAATATACAAGATTGAAGACTTCGTCCCGTGTCCGAGTGGGACTCTCCTTTGCGTGGAAGGCAAGCTTGGCAATTCGGATATGTGGATCTCCTCCCTTGTAACCGACTCTGTGTAACCCTAGCCCCCTCCGATGTCTATACAAACCGGAGGGTTTAGTCCATAGGACAATAACAATCATAATCATAGGCTAGCTTCTAGGGTTTAGCCTCTACGATCTCGTGGTAGATCAACTCTTGTAATACTCATATCATCAAGATCAATCAAGCAGGAAGTAGGGTATTACCTCCATCGAGAGGGCCCGAACCTGGTTAAACATTGTGTCCCCCGCATCCTGTTACAATCCGCCTTAGACGCACGGTTCGGGACCCCCTACCCAAGATCCGCCGGTTTTGACACCAACAAAGACAGTGAAGCAAGGAGGAAGAGGAAGGAGCGCGCAGCGGGAGGAAAAAAATGAGCAATGGAGGCTCCGCCCCTCTCCTCATTTATAGCCAGAAGGAGGCCAACTGTCGATCCCCACGATCACACGCAATGATGGTTTTTCTTCTCCATGCAGCAGGGTCTCGTCAAGTCGAGGGAAGTTACCAAGGCATCATGGGGAAGCGGAGGCGCCCACGACCTATCAATCACCACACGTCGACCAAGGCCGCAGGCGGTTGGGCCCGCGACGCTCCGCACTTGCCCCTTGGCTTCGCCTCGAACCCAAGTTCGAGCGTTCCTTGGGCCCGGGGGCTACTGTTGGCGTCCTGGGAACGGGGGTACCCAGACTCGCCTGCCTGTGGCCCACGGCGTGGCTCCCCCAGCAGCCCGGTACGGCCCAGCTTCGACAACAACAACTGAAGACCCTTGCGAGGGGTCAAGCCTCGCGAGGCAGACGACACCAAGACCTTCCTGGGGCGGCCTCGCTAGGCAGGCTCCTGAGGGCGGTTTATATCTATGAAAGGGGCACCTCGTGAGGTTCACATGACGTGAGCCGTGATGACCAAGGCCACGCGGGCGCCAGCGGGCGTAGTGTACCAGTTTGCTCTTTGGTGCTAAAGGGGCAAGCACAGGCGAGGGGTCCCGAGGCATTAGGCAAAGGTTTCAATATCGGTGCAACAAGACCAAGACCAGCAGGACGACAGGATGGAGGTTATCACGGAGCCCACAGCAGCGTCACCACCAGAGCCTTTGGCAGGCGAAGATTACTTTTGTCAGGATAACTTGTACTAGTTGTCTCCCTTCAAAATTGGCCGTTGTGGGATCCCTTCCCGCCTACATTTGGGAAGAGGACCGGGCCTCTATAAATAGGATTAGCCACCACCATAGGAGGCAACTGATCTTGGACCGGATCCATTTCGCCGAGTTCATCCTCACCAGCTCCTAGAGCTCAAGAACACCTCTCCTCTGGAGGCTGTTCATCCATTGTACTAGTTCATCATTAGCCCACAAGGCAATCCACCACCACCACACTGGAGTAGGGTATTACACCTCGCGGTGGCTCGAACCAGTATAAATCTCTGTGTCTCATGTTCCTTGGGTTCGTCGAGTTAGGCCATGGGATCGTTCGTTAGACGTGCTGGGGAGAGAGAGTTCTTCGTGTGCACCCCAGAGTTCGAACCTCTCAAGGGTCTCCGGAGCCCTGAATCCGACAGACCTGAAACTTCACAGAGATCGGTTTTGGAATAAATAAAAAATATTGGCAAAAGAATCAACCGAAGGGGACCCACACCCTGTCCACAAGGGTGGAGAGCGCGCCAACCCCCCTGGGGCGCGCTCTGACCATGTGGGTCCACTGGACCTCCACCGACCTCAACTCCAACTTCATATATTCACGTTCGGGGAGAAAAAAAATCAGAGAGAAGGATTCATCACCTTTTATGATACGGAGCCGCCGCCACCTCATGTTCTTCCTTGGGAGGGAAGATCTGGAGTCCGTTCTAGGCTCCGGAGAGGGGAAAGCATCACCATCGTCATCATCAACCATCCTTCATCACCAATTTCATGATGCTCACCGTCGTCCGTGAGTAATTACATCATAGGCTTGCTGGACGGCGATGGGTTGGATGAGATTTACCATGTAATCGAGTTAGTTTTTTTAGGGTTTGATCCCTAGTATCCACTATGTTCTAAGATTGATGTTGCTATGACTTTGCTATGCCTAATGCTTGTCACTAGGGCCCGAGTGCCATGATTTCAGATCTGAACATATTATGTTTTCATGAATATATTTGTGCTCTTGATCCTATCTTGCAAGTTATGTCATTTACTATGTGTTATGATCCGGCAACCCCGGAGTGACAATAGTCGGGACACTTCCCGGTGATTACCATAGTTTGAGGAGTTCATGTATTCACTAAGTGCTAATGCTTTGGTCCGATACTCTATCAAAAGGAGGCCTTAATATCCCTTAGTTTCCAATAGGACCTCGCTGCCACGGGAGGGTAGGACAAAAGATGTCATGCAAGTTCTTTTCCATAAGCACGTATGACTATATTCAGAATACATGCCTACATTATATTGACGAATTGGAGCTAGTTCTTTGTCACCCTATGTTATAACTGTTACATGATGAATGTCATTCGGCATAATTATCCATCATTGATCCATTGCCTACGAGCTTGTTTAATATTGATCTTCGCTTCGTTACTTTGTAACAATTGTATGCTACTTCCATAGTACTTTGCTACTAAATACTTTGCTGCAGATATTAAGTCTTTCAGGTGTGGTTGAATTGACAACTCAGCTGCTAATACTTAAGAATATTCTTAGGCTCCCCTTGTGTCGAATTAATAAATTTGGGTTGAATACTCTACTCTCAAAAACGGTTGCGATCCCCTATACTTGTGGAGCACATAGATATAAGTGAAGCATGAGAATGTAACTATTTATTTAAAATACAACCACCCCTGTGCTCTAAAATATATAAGAGAAGCACTAGAGCAACTGTCTAGCTCAAAAGATAAGTGAAGCACATAGAGTATTCTAACAAATCACAAATAAATGTGTGTCCCTCTCAAAAGGTGTGTGCAGAAAGCAATGATTGTGAAAAACTAAATGGCAAACAAAGCAAAGACTACTATAATACAAGACGCTCCGAGCAAAACTCATATCATGTGATGAATAAACATATAGCTTCAAGGTGTATACTGATGGTTTGTAGACGAAAGAGGGGATGCCATCCGGGGCATCCCCAAGCTTAGATGCTTGGGTTTCCCTGAATATTACCATGGGGTGCCTTGGGCATCCCCAAGCTTAGGGTCTTGTCGCTCCTTATTCCTTCGTCCATCGTGATCTCACCCAAAACTTGAAACCTTCAGCACACAAAACTCAACAGAAACCTCATGAGATCCATTAGTATAAGTAAATTATAAACTTTAACTACAAAAAATACACTTCCATGATAATACGTGTTTGTCACAGTAGGTCACGTTTTCTGTCATGCATGAACATCCATGACGATTTTATGACAAAATCAAGATAGTCATACATGTGTTGTCGTAGAAGTGTTCCATGACAATACCAAAATTATCATCACGGAAGTGTCCACTTCCATGACGATAAATGGCGCCTCATGGAAGTGCTTTTGTCAAGGGTGGCCGACACGTGGCATCCACTATAACGGGTCGCCGTTAAGCTATCAGGTTTCGGTTTGGATCCGATAACCCGTTAACAACCCTAACCAATGGGGACTTTCCATGTGTAAAATCATCATTGGCTGGAGGAAACACGTGTCGGCTCAGCGTTGGGACAGATGTCATCCACTCATTGGACCGAAGGCGCCTATGATACATCAACACATGGCACAGCCCAACAGAGGCCCATTCCTTTGAAAAGGTCGGCCCATTTGACTTGGCCAAAAGGTAGCAGGCCGGCCCATGAAAGCTTTTAACGGCCTGTTCGCATATAGCCCATTTACAACCCGCTAACTCAGGGCCTGTTACGGCCTATCCGAATTAGGCCCAGTAGCGTCATCTGGGCCGTCCAATATGATTCCAGTCCATTGTAACTTCCTGCCCATGTATGGCTCATGATGACTTTCAGCCCATATGAGGCCCTTTGTAACTCTTGGCCCATTAACGTGTCACGACCGGTTTTCCAATAAAAATATTTATTGAGAAACCGATCTATTAATTCCAGTGTGAGGAAAATCCTCCTCACTAGTAGACAAAACCTTGATACAATAAGCCAAGTAGCATTTAATATATTACAGGTCGAGCTGATCTTGCTCAACAATTTATTACAAGCACGCCAATAATTATACATAGTGGCGGATATGACACGATGGAGTGGTGGCATACTCTTGACTCGAGGTAAAGTAGTGGAATAACACAAGGAGTGAATGATATGACTCCTACATCGGCGGCTCATCGGCGTCGAGGTGAGGCTCGGTGAATTTATTTGGGTAGCGGAAGCGATTATAACACAGTGACTAATCCAGGTGTCGCACGAGACTGACTGGGATTCCTCTAGGCGTCGGACTCGCTATCAAACTCTTCATCCATGAGATCGCCTTCATCAGCATCTGGCCAAATCAACAAGCCAGGTGAGTACTTTGAAAGTACTCGCAAGACGATTCGGACAAAAGATATAACAACTGTATGCACGAATGCGTCATGAGTAATTTAACAATGCACAATCAAATCAGTATAGCAAGGTAAGTAAAAGGGAATCGGCGGTAGTCTGCTCGAAACCCAAAAAAAAGCTAAAAACCGATCGGGTGTGCAGGCGACACCTCGAAGAAGCGAACAAATAAGTAAAGCATGCCACGATCGGGCGTCTGGCGACACCTCATAAAGGGCTTATATGAAAGAAAAGACATGCGTGCCCGCGATCCGGACGTCGGAGCGACATCACAGAAAGGGCTTGTATCAGAGATAAGTAAATAACAATGCCATAGTCGGACGTCTGAGCGACATCGCAGAAAGGGCTTATATCAAAAGTAAACGAATAACAATGCCGCAGCCGGATGTCTGAGCGACATCGCAGAAAGGGCTTATATCAAGAATAAGTAAATAACAGTGCCATAGTCGGACGTCTGAGCGACATCGTAGAAAGGGCTTATATCGAAACAAGTAAATAACAATGCCACAGTCGGACGTCTGAGCGACATCGCAGAAAGGGCTTATACTTCATTTTACAAGAAATGGTACTCACGGAAAATTTTCATCACAAGACAAGAACGAGTTAGTCCATCCACAGGAAATAAACCTTTAACACTCATGTGGTTCTCAGGAGTTTCTGTCTCCGGGACTGACATTTGACAAGATAAGATGAACACAACACTTGGATCTGAATAAGATGATTTAAAGGATTTTTGACTCTGCGGAGTTTGTACTAAATTATCCACAGCCAACGGATTTCCGTAGTCACGGGGCACTAGTTCCGTTTACGGTATTTCGGAGGAAACACAGCTAACCAGTACACACCCATCCTACCTCACGTTGCCAGGAATCACCCTAGACAGCGTTCAAGAAAAACTTTGAGACGGGGAGATCACAATCTCGAATAGCATGGGATCAAATTTATATACGCGCGCTCTAAGGGGTGCCCCCCTCTCGGTCCCAACCGGAAACACCCATGCCCCCTGATCGGATGATAGGCTTTAATACAGGGCCATGGAACCCTCATCCTGGCCTCTCGATTTGGTGTGTACCAGAAAGTGCTTTGCAACTTACTAAGCCGTATCCCTTGCGGAAAACATGTGGTAGTACGAAAGGGGAGGCAGACGGAACTGGACTGATTTATGTTGACACTTTGGGTCAGCGATGCAGCATAAGGCGGCATGCTACAACACTGCCATCTTACCCATTCTCATGCCAACTCATGGCCATGCAACTCGTTTCCAACAACTCATGGATTTCAAACTCACTTGCCTCAACTTTGTAATGCGGATAAAACTTTCATCGAGATGCTCATGAACATGCCATGATACTAATTAATGCAAACATGCCCAAACACTCATCATATCAAAAGTTCAAACATGCTTTCCTGGTTCGGTGTAGTCGGGGCCTAGCTCGGTGAAGTTCGCGGTTCCGTCACCTCCTTCGGTATCTACGGTATACAAAAATATACGCACTAACCTAAATACCAAGGGGTGCTCAAAAAAATATTCCAGATATTTTTCAAATAAATCTGATAAAAAACTAGACAAAATTTTGAAGAGGACAGAAAAAGAATCACTCAAAAATCCTTTTCTGTTTAAAAGTTATAAGTGTTTTGGTCCAAGGACCTTTACGTAATGAAACGAGAAAATACTCGGGGGGGAAACGGAAAAAGTTCGAAAAGCGATTCAGATTGGAAAGCGCATTTGTAAGAATACGCTTTCAGAAAATGGTTCAAAAAAAAGAACAGAGAGGTGACGGCGGGTCCCACCGTCGAGGTTTGAAAATTCAAAGCGAGGGGCCGGCCTCGTCAGGCCCAGGCTGCGGTGGTCGTCGGCGGCGATCCACGGCGAGGTAGTAGGATCGGGTGGTACCTCCGTGCTCAGTGCGTCATTTCGCGTTGGTGGGTGGTGGTGGTGGTCGCCGGCGAGCACCACGTCGACGGCGGCCCTTGCTCCGGCGGATGGTGGCTCGGGTGGAGTGTGATCTCGTCGGGGAGGGCTGCGAAGGCCAAATTGAAGCGGGGGTTAGCTTACTGGGTGCTAGAGGAGGCTATCGACGAGATTTGGGTGTCGGGGACGGCCTCACCGGAGTGAAACGAGGTGGTGGCCGAGGCGGAACGGGGCGGCCGGAGTTGGGGGAGGAGACCTCCTCGAGGTCCTCCTAGTGGCCTGGCGGGGTGTTGGTGAGGTGCAGAGGTGGTGCGTGCTTGAGTGCGAGCTCGGGGCCCCTTTATAGGCTGTCGAGGCGGTGGCCGTGAACGGAGTTCTCCGTGAAGGTTACTGGCGACGCAGAGCTTGGTCAGGGAGGTTTAGGGGGTTGAGCGTCATCGTGGAGGCCCACTGGTTCCATTCAGACGCTAAACGGACTTGGATTAGGAGCTTTGAGTGGGTTTCGACGGAACGGGGTGGCGCGGGCCCGTCGGCGGCAGAGGGCGCGCCCTGTGCTTGCCGGCCACGGCGACGGTGCCGTGGGGTGTGCTGGCGTGCATGAGCCACGCGGAGGGCCAGGGAACGATGGGCGGCGACGGGTGGCGTGGCGAGCTGGCTCGGGCCCTCGCTGGCCGCCACGGGTGGCGCAGCCACCACAGAAACCGCCAACGCCGAGGCTCGCCGCCACCGACGCCTGCATCCGTCCAAGGAGGCGTCTTGGCGCTCTGGCCGGGGAGGAGAGGTCAGGCGAACGCGCCAGGCGCCTTGTTGATAGGTGATCGAACCACGACGATCTTGAACTTCTTGATACTCAATCTCTCACGAAAGTGCAAAGTAACAAAGGTGCCAGGTGTTCGGCAGAATGATTTTGGTATGTGGGGATTTTTCCTTGAGCTGATGTTTGGTGGAGTGGCCTATCATTGCAACTGGGGGTTGCCTGAATTTTGGTGGAATTTTTGGAGAAGAGGAGATATGAATTTCATCAAATTTGACAAATCTGGTCCAAACTTGCAGAAGCTGAAACTTGAAAATTTTGAAAAGAAGAAGAGTGGATCTTGATGGTTCTAGGTTGTGGGTGCTAGGGACTATCCAGAGAAGTTAGTTTGAGAGCAAAGTTCAAAGGCAATTAGGTACTTGCTTTGCAAATCACCTAGGCTCAAAATAATGGACAGAATTGTGTTGGGGAAAGAATTAAATGAAATAAAATCCAAAAATGAGTTGGACTTGTTGGGACAGAATATTTGGATTGTCCCAAGGGGAAGGAGGGGTTTTGGGAAGATTTACCACATGAGGCATGGTAAAACCATGGGTGGTTTCAAAATAAGAGAAGACCCAAAACTCCTAGGGTTTTCTTTTAAAAGAAAACAAATCCCAAAAATAAATTTGAGAAGGGGAGAATCAGAAGAAAGGTTTTTAATAACCAACACCAGAGTTGAAGAAGGTGCCAAAATAAAATCTTTTGCCAAAGGGAAAAATTCTTGAGAGAAAGAGATTTTTTTTGGAAGGGTTTAAATGACCTCCTTCAAAACCAACCAAGTTTTTGTTAAAAACCAAAACAATTTTTTTTGAGTGTCACAACACCTACCCCCTTAGGAAAAATCTCGTCCCCGAGATTTCAGCTGATCCTCAAATAAATGTGGGTGCTTTGTCCGAAGAAAATCCTCTCTTTCCCAAGTGGCTTCACTCTCGGTGTGGTTGCTCCACTAAACTCTGAAAATTTTGATGGTTTTCTGTCGGGTCCTCCTTTCAGTCTCCTCCAAGATTTGTATTGGATGTTCGCGAGATGTGAGGTCTGGCTGCACGTCAATGTTTTCATGGGATACTTGCTTCTCTGGGTTGCTCACACACTTCCTCAATTGCGAGGCGTGGAACACGTCGTGGACGCGTCGGATAAATCTTCGTGTAAGTCTAGCTGGTAGGCTACCATGCCTCTCCGTGCCACTATGCAGAATGGTCCGATGAATCTTGGTGCCAGCTTCCCTTTAATCATGAATCGATGCAGGCCTCTCATAGGGGATACTCGTAGGTACACAAACTCACCGGGTTCAAAACTGACTCCTTGATGTTTTTGATCGTAATAACTCTTCTGTCGACTTTGGGTTGTCTTGAGTCGATCCCTAACCACCTTGACTTTATCTTCAGCCTCCTTGAGCATGTCTGGGCCGAAGATATGGCTGTCTCCGGTTTCCGACCAATTTAGCGGGGTACGACATCTTCGCCCGTACAGAGCCTCAAATGGTGCCATTTGCGAGCTGGCACGATAACTGTTGTTATATGCGAACTCTGCGTATGGTAAGCTCTCTTCCCAACTGGTCCCATAGGTGAGGACACATGCTCTCGGCATATCTTCTAGAATCTGGTTTACGCTCGGTTTGCCCATCTCATGCAGGGATGGTATGCGATCTTGAATGCCAGTTGAGTTCCCGTAGCTTGTTGTAAGTGATCCCAAAATCGGGAGACGAATTGAGTGCCTCTCGTCGAGATTATTTTCTTTGGGACTCCATGTAAGCGCATCGATACGGGAAAGATAAAGCCTAGCAAGTTTCTGAGTGGTGTGGGTTGTCTTCACGGGGATGAAGTGTGCTACTTTAGTCAGTCTATCAGTGATGACCCAAATGGCATTATTTCCGTGCCGTGACCGAGGTAGCCCAACAATAAAATCCATTCCAATCTCGTCCCATTTCCACTCGGGTATTTTATTTGGCTGTAAAAGTCCGCCGGTTTACGGTGCTCGGCTTTGATGCGTTGACAAGAGTCACAACATGCGATGAACGTGGCTATGTCCCTTTTAGACCGAGCCACCAATATATTTCCTGAATATCCTTGTACATGTCTGTCCCTCCAGGATGTATCGAATACGGGGCAGTGTGGCCTTCAGCTAAGATCTGCTGTTTAAGATCCTTGATATTTGATGCATAAAGTCTATCCCGTACCACAATATTCCTCGCTTATCGATAATGAGTTACGGGGCCTTGCCCAAACTCACTTTCCGTTTAATGCCTTCAATCTTTGGGTGTCCATCTTTGAGCCTCTTTAATTGTTTCCATCAGGGTAGGCTATATTTCTAAATTTGATATGCTGCCTTCGGTGACTACCAGCAAGTTGAGTTTAGCAAACTCCTGCCGAAATTCAGGTCTCGGGTTTGGCAGGCCGTCGTCGTTTGGGCTAGGGTTCCGACATAGAGCGTCTGCCACTACATTTGCTTTTCCTGGGTGGTAGTGTATTCCAACTTCATAATCCTTCACTAGTTCCAACCAGCGTCGTTGCCTTAAATTTAGTTCCGCTTGTGTGAAAATATACTTGAGGCTCTTATGGTCCGTGTATATTTCACAACGATTTCCAAGTAAAAATTGTCTCCATTCCTTGAGTGCATGAATAACTGCTGCTAACTCCAGGTCATGAGTAGGATAATTTTCCTCATGCTTGTGAAGTTGTCTGGAGACATATGCGACTACCTTGCATTCTTGCATCAACACGCATCCGAGGCCTTTCCGGGATGCGTCGCAATATACCTCACAATTCTTGTGTATGTTCGGCACAATTAATACTGGTGCTGACGTTAATTTCCTTTTTAATTCTTGGAAAATTTTCTCGCAAGCTTCCGTCCATTCAAACTTCTTGTCTTTCTTGAGTAGCTGCATCATTGGCTTTGCTATGGTGGAGAATCCCTCAATAAATCTTCGGTAGTATCCTGCCTTTCCTAAGAAACTTCGTACGTCCGTTACGCTGGCTGGTGGCTTCCAGCCAAGTACGGCCTTGAATTTTTCCGGGTCTACGGCAATACCTTCTTGGTTCAGAACGTGGCCCAGAAAACCTACTTGCCTTAGCCAAAATTCACACTTGCTGAATTTAGTCTACAATTGATGTTTCCTGAGTTCCCCTAGTACAATTCGGAGATGTTCAGCGTGCTCTTCTGGTGTCTTGGAGTATACCAGAATATCGTCGATAAATACCACAACAAACTTGTCCATAAACTTCATAAATACTTTGTTCATGAGGTGAACAAAATATGCGGGGGCGTTTGTTAGTCCGAATGGCATTACGGTGAACTCATATAATCCGTATCTGGAGGTGAATGCCGTCTTGGGAATATCTTCTGTTCGTACTTTTAATTGATGGTATCCCGACCTCAAGTCAATTTTTGAGAACACCTTGGCCTGAGCGAGCTGATCAAATAAATCATTTATCCGTGGCATCGGATATTTGTTCTTGATTGTGACCATGTTAAGCGCTCGATAGTCTATGCACAATCTCAGGGTTCCATCCTTCTTTTTGGCAAATAAAATTGGTGAACCCCAGGGTGAGGAGCTGGCTCGTATATAACCTTTGTCCAGTAATTCTTTTATTTGCTTCTTCAGTTCTACCAATTCGGATGGTGCCATTCTGTATGGTTTCTTGTATATGGGGCGGTTCCGGTGCTAGCTCAATGTTGAATTCTATCTCTCGGTGCAGTGGCATGCACAGTAGTTCTTCGGGAAACACGTCTGGAAATTCACACACTACTGGAACCTTGCTCAATTCCGAAATATCCACCTTGTTCAATCTTGGTTGCCGGGATATTTTTCTTTCCTTGGCTGAAACTTTTATGGTCTTCCCGTGGTGGTGGGTGAGAATCACGGTCCGGTTGAAGCAGTCAATAAAACCTTTGTTGGTGGTTAACCAATCCATCCCTAGGATGACATCCAGCCCTTTATTTTCCAATACGATAAGATTTGCGTGAAACTTCAACCCTTCAAACTCAATAATTACTCCCTGGCAATATCTCTGGGTAACTTGCTTAATCCCAGGGGACTTGACGATCATAGATTTTTCCAAAGGAATCATCGAAAAATTATTTTGCGAGGCAAAACTTTTCGAAATGAAAGAGTGAGAAGCTCCAGAATCAAACAAAACCATGGCAGGTATTGTGTTGATAGGAAACATACCGAGTACGATATCTGGGGCATTCTATGCTTCCTCTTTGGTCACGTGGTTCAGATGACCCTTCCTGTGGTTGTTATTTGGGTTGAAATTGTTGCGCTTTGGCGCCGAATTATTGCCTCCGTTGTTCGGCTTTGGGGTCGAGTTCCTTGGCTTGGGGCACCTTTGCTTGGCATAGTGCCCTTCTTCTCCACAAGCGTAACAGTAACGCTTTGGGCGGTATGTGAACTCCTTGTCCCTTGCATGAAAATTCTTGATTGGACGTGAGACACTTGTCGTGGGTTTGGGTGTCAGTTTTTACGAACATCCGTCTTCTTTGCGGTGGTTGCGGGCATGATTAGTCTGGTCCCTCTTTCGCTTGCGGAAATCTTCTAAGCTGCGTCTCTCATTCTCCAAGGTAATGGCCTTAGCCACCAGCGTCTTAAAATCTGGAAAGGTGTGCACGACCAGTTGGCATTTAAGCGCGGGCGTCAGACCGTCTAGGAATTTTTCGATCTTCTTGCTTTCAGACATACGCTCCTCGTTGGCGTAGCGAGACAACAGAGTAAACTAACTGTTGTATTCTGACACCGTCATTGTCCTTTGCTTGAGGTCATCAAATTCTCTCTTTTTGATCTTCATAAGACTCTTAGGAATATGTGCCCCACGAAAACCTTCTTTAAACTCCTCCCATGTTATATTATTTTTGTTGGGGTGCATGTGTAGGAAATTTTCCCACCATGATGCGGCTGCTCCAGTGAGATAGTGCGGTGCATACAGTACTTTCACTAGATCTGAACACTGGGCAATAATTAATTTTCTTTCCATGTCTCGAAGCCAGTCCTCGGCTTCAAGAGGTTTGTTAGTGTGAGAAAATGTTTGGGGACGCGTCTTTTGTAGCTCGGATAACTTTGATTGCTGCTGAAACTGCTTACGGTGATTTCCCATATTGATGACTTGGTTCATCATTTCCTGATGTTGTTGCTGACTTTGCTCATAAAGGCGACACATTTGGGGAAAGTGTTGTTTCACCGTCCTGTTGACTTGACTGCCCCCTGTGTGAAATTGTTGCTGGGTTGTGTGTCATAATTTTTGCTCGACGGAGTTGGCATGGAGCGCGTCCAAGGACGAGACATTGTTCACTCTGGGGACATATTTTGTGAAACTCATAAGAAAAGAAATTTGAGTCGCAAAAGTCAAAAATTCATGAAGACGGAAGAAGTCTCAAATGCTCCAAGATTTTTCAAGAGAATAAACGTTTGCGCACGGAGAAGGACTGCTCATTACATATCTTACGCATAGCAGTAATTATACAATACATCACTCGGGATATGCGTACATATTCTCGACATGTTATTTAGGCTAGTGCACTCCTCCGGTTCCTACATGATGCACAAACAAGCTACTTATCACAGCTTATGTACATATAAACATATCGCACAAGTCGGTGCCGCATGGCGGCTAAGCGTACTCAGTCGGAGATGGTAAGGATTTCCCTTGGCCTGCCAAGGGTGAGGCGCAGTGAGGCTGGGGACTCAACCTCCTCTTCGGAGATAGGCTCCAGACGTGAAGTGCTGCGCTGAGTTGGTGGAGTAGGTGCCCTATGCGGGACAACTCGAACATGAGCGGGCGCAAGGGGTGATGCAGAACGAACTGGAGAAGGTGCAATGACATGGTTGAACTCCTCCGTGGTAGGCAGGCGACGAGTAGTAGAGAGAGCAGTAGGAGCAAAAGATGTTGATGATGAGACGAAAGTCAGTGGCGGTCAGGTCTTGTGAGCTCCCTCCTGTTGGCGGCACAGCCATGGACTGAATCCATCTTGCGGCAGCTACAAAGTCGTCCACCCAGTTGTCGAAGGCTGCCTCCAAAGCCGAAGATACTCGATAAGCATCTCAAAGCTTCGTCTCGTTCTCCTCTGGGGCAAGAGAACGCGTGAGTGGCAGGTGTATGGCACGTGACATGGAAGGTAGAGGTAACAGCGAGTCTTCATCGAAGGAAGGATATCCACGAGACGAGCTATCGCCTCACGGGCTGCCATCTGCAGTGCATGCTTCTCCGTGGGCATGGCTCTCCCCAAGAACGGAAGCAGCTCAACTCGCCCTCCCTTGAATTGCACATGACTGGTGCATGGTTAGACGATCATTGACCTTGTCTTTGAGAGAGTGAGAAGGCAGGCGCACAGATGGCCCCATCGCGACTTGGACGATGAAGGAGAGAAGCTTGACGAACCCATCGGGCATGTTGGCGAACATCTGCGACTTCATGATCGTTGCCCGACCATCTACAAAAGTAGGCAAAAATCCCGAGTGGTCAAATCATAAATTTATGCTGACTGTCAGAAATTGACTACATTTGAATTTTTTTAGAAATAGCTCTATATGCTAATAACCGATTAGCGATCGCATCTAGTGGCTTCCCTGATCGGCTGGCTCACGGTACCAAGCTTGTCACGACCGGTTTTCCAATAAAAATATTTATTGAGAAACCGATCTATTAATTCGATGTGAGGAAAATCCTCCTCACCGGTAGACAAAACCTTGATACAATAAGCCGGTAGAATTTAATATATTAAGGTGGTCGAGCTGATCTTGCTCAACAATTTATTACAAGCACGCCAATAATTATACATAGTGGCGGATATGACCTGATGGAGTGGTGGCATACTCTTGACTCGAGGTAAAGTAGTGGAATAACACGATTGGAGTGAATGATATGACTCCTACATGGCGGCTCATCGAAGCGTCGAGGTGAGGCTCGGTGAATTTATTTGGGTAGCGGAAGCGATTATAACACGATGACTAATCCAGGGTCGACGAGATCGATCGATTCCTCTAGGCGTCGGACTCGCTATCGAACTCTTCATCCATGAGATCGCCTTCATCAGCATCTGGCCAAATCAACAAGCCAGGTGAGTACTTTGAAAGTACTCGCAAGACAGTTCGGACAAAAGATATAACAACTGTATGCACGAATGCGTCATGAGTAATTTAACAATGCACAATCAAATCAGTATAGCAAGGTAAGTAAAAAGGGAATCGGCGGTAGTCTGCTCGAAAACCCAAAAAAATAAGCTAAAAACCGATCGGGTGTCTGAAGCGACACCTCGAAGAGCGAACAAATAAGTAAAGCATGCCACGATCCAGGCGTCTGGCGGCGCCTCATAAAGGGCTTATCTTGAAAGAAAAGACATGTGTGCCGCGATTCGGACATCGAGGCGGCATCACGTAAAGGGCTTGTATCGTAGATAAGTAAATAACAATGCCACGATCGGACGTCTGAGTGACATCAGCGGAAAGGGCTTATATCAAAAGTAAATGAATAACAATGTCGCAGCCGGATGTCTCGGCGACATCGCGAAAGGGCTTATATCAAGAATAAGTAAATACTTGATTACCCACGATCCGGACGTCTGAGCGACATTGCAGAAAGGGCTTATATCAAAACAAGTAAATAAGAATGCCACAGTCGGACGTCTGAGCGACATTGCAGAAAGGGCTTATACTTCATTTTACAAGAAATGGTACTCACGGAAAATATTCATCACAAGACCACAGGAAATAAACCTTTAACACTCATGTGGTTCTCAGGAGTTTCTGTCTCTGGGACTGACATTTGACAAGATAAGATGGACACAACACTTGGATCTGAATAAGATGATTTCAAGGATTTTTGACTCTGCGGAGTTTGTACTAAATTATCCACAGCCAACGGATTTCCGTAGTCACGGGGGACTAGTTCCGTTTACGGTATTTCGGAGAAAACACAGCTAACCAAGACACACCCATCCTACCTCACGTTGCCGGGAATCACCCTAGACAGCGTTCAAGAAAAACTTTGAGATGGGGAGATCACAATCTCGAATAGCATGGGATCAAATTTATATCTCTGGCAGCTCTAAGGGGTGCCCCCCTCTCGGTCCCAACCGGAAACACCCATGCCCCCTGACCGGATGATAGGCTTTAATCCAGGGCCATGGAACCCTTATCTCGGCTTCTCGATTTGGTGTGTACCAGAAAGTGGTTTGCAACTTACTAAGCCGTATCCCTTGCGGAAAACGTGTGGTAGTACGAAAGGGGAGACGGACGGGAACTGGACTGATTTATGTTGACACTGGGTCAACGGTCTGGCATAAGACTGGCATGCTACAACACTGCCATCTTACCCATTCTCATGCCAACTCATGGCCATGCAACTCGTTCCAACAACTCATGGATTTCCGAAACTCACTTGCCTCAACTTTTTACGTGATAATACTATCATCGAGATGCTCATGAACATGCCATGATACTAATTAATGCAAACATGCCCAAACACTCATCATATCAAAAGTTCAAACATGCTTGCCTGGTTCAGAGTAGTCGGGGCCTAGCTCGGTGAAGTTCGCGGTTCCGTCACCTCCTTCGGTATCTACGGTATACAAAAATATACGCACTAACGTAAATACCAAGGGGTGCTGAAACAAAATATTCCAGATATTTTTCAAATAAATCTGATAAAAAACTAGACAAAATTTTGAAGAGGACAGAAAAAGAATCACTCAAAAATCCTTTTCTGTTTAAAAGTTATAAGTGTTTTGGTCCAAGGACCTTTCTGTAATGAAACAGAAATGTCACATCCCTAGTTCTGGTATGACCTAGACTAGCTAGTCATTTGTGCATCATGTTTAAATTCCATTTAAATTTTGAAATGGGGATTTGTGAAACCCTCAGAATCATTTTTAGAAATGACCTAAATAAAAAGTGCTCCAAAAGGGTCCAAGAAAATGCTCATGTTGCTCTCTGAAAATATTGGACAGAGATAAAAATCAAACCAATATTTTTTAATGAGCTCATAAGTATTTATTTTGGGAATTTGGATTAATCCAGTAATTTTTGCTTTGGATATATATATGTTATATATATAATATATGTCCAATAATTATGCTAGTGGCTGAGGAGCTCTGGAATTATATAACTAGCTCCTACAAAAATTGGCATAAGAAAATAAAATGATTTAGTATTTTAATTAAATCAAACAAATGTCAGAAAAATAGAAAAGAAAACAAAAGGAAAAACCTACCGGGCCACTTACATGCAGCCGGGCACTATCTTGACAGCCTTATGGCCGGCCCAGCCCACCACCGCCGTCGTCCTCCTGGCGCCAGTCGGCGAGGCATGTGGCCGACGCGCGTGCATGGGCAGAGCGCCACGCCACCAGCTCGCCTGCCTGCCTCCCTGCCAGCGCGACGCCGCGAAGCCTCTTCTCGGTGCCGCCCCGATCCCCCTGGTCCCACTCCCTCTCTCCCATGCCTCTCCCCTCCTCTGGCTCCCTCTCCCTTTCTTCACCGAAGCCTTGCCGAGAGCGCCACTGCCTGCCACCCCTGGCCACAGCCACCCTCGACCTGCCGCTGCGCCCAGAAGCTCCGCCACATCGCCGGCTACCTCTCTGTCGAGCCACGCGACGCGGGAGGCCCTGGAACGCCGCCATCGCCATCGTCTTCGTCACCGGCTGCCCGAGATCACCGACGATGCTCCGGCCGCATCAGTGCTTCCCAGGCTTCGGCTGGCCTTCGTTGGATCCGCCGTGAGCTCTACTGCTTTCCCCCTCCTCCCGGCTCGTTTGCCCGTCTAGCTAGCTCAACCACCGCGCCCATAAGCTCCTGCTTGCGGCCATGGCGCCCACGGTGGCGAGCCCGAGCCACCACTTCGCGTGCGTCACCGTGTTCTGGTGACGCCAGAGGCTATAGAGGCCCTCCGCATCCATCGCTGCCGTTGCGCAACGCTGCGCCCGCACGCCACCGTGCTCCGGGCCGCCGCCCGCTCCGCTCCGCGAGCTCCGGCACTTCACGGTCTCCAGCGTGTCCCACTTGGATGCTTGTGAGCACCGCTCCTCGGAGATGGTCTCCGGCCCATTTGGTCGCCGGAGACGCGGTCCCGAGCCCTCGCCCGCGTTCGGCCTCGCCCGGCTTAACGCCGATGGGGTTGACCGCTTGACGCGCCCGGCCTGTCGGTGGGTCCGGCTCGTCAGTGATTAGCTTAAGCTAATCACCACCTAATCTAACTCCACGACACCGACAAAGGGGCCCCAGCGCCACTAATCTTTTAATTAGGATTAAACTAACCCCTGTTTAACCCCCTGTCACTGACGTGTGGACCCCACACGTCAGGTTTGACCTGGTCAGCACCGTTGACTTGCTGACGCAGGCATGACGCAGTGCTGACGCAATTATTTATTTTCTGGAATTATTTTAATTCAGGAAATTCCAGGAAATTAGCAAAACTTCAAAAATTCATATAAATTCAACCGTAACTCAGTTTGTCGGTGTACTAGAGTAGGGGTACCCTAGTATCCCGTGCTACTGCCGCAGACGATTCTGACACCAGCGGCAGGGTTTGCCTCGTCACCGCCAAGATCCTCCGTGGCTCCTTTGGAGCCATTCGAGAACAAAGTATTTGATCGAGAAGACATGGCCCAAGAAGAGGAGCTTGCCGGAAGGCCACTCGAGCATGCACGAAGACAAGGCCCGGCAAGAGGAGCTTCTTAGGGAAGGCTCGGGCCGCGACAAGCCTCCGGTAGCGACAAGGATTCGGCGCGGCAAAGGCGCTTGCAGCGGCAAGCAACCTCTCTCCATCTCCGCTCCGGTTCATCCATCAGCGTGTCGCCGTGGGATCATTCCATGCGCTGGCGTGTCGAGAGGTTGTGCTTTGCCGGCGGAGAAGCGATGATAAGCGGCTGACCGACAAGCTTGCCATCGTGGCGGCGGTGGGCGCACTGACGGCCTCTGTTGCCTTTATTAAGGCGACAACGACGGGCATTTATTGCTTTTGTCCCTTGCCGTCGAGTTAGGTATTTTACCTTTGCACTGTACACTGTTGAGTAGGTGTACCAACTCCTGTTTTTACATTTGTACCCTCGCCTATGTTGCCACACAGCCGGAGACCCTTGAGCATATAAAAAGAGGCCCATGCGCATAGCGTGAGGGGTTCGAGTTTCGGTTCATTCGACTCACCAGAGACCAGATACGCTCACGCTAGGTTTTGTAGCCCGCATTGCTCCCTAGCAAGAACACAATAGATCAAACAAGCAGCAGTAGGAGTTTTATCTCTCCGGAGAGCTCCGAAGCTGGGTAAACCACTCGTGTGACACGCCTCGATCCGCTCTTCGTGCGATCTCCGCCCCCCTCCGAACCACAAGGGGCCTGGTCCGCCGGCCCCATAGGTGTTCGTGGGTACGATCAGCCACCCCGACATCTTTGGCGCGCGAGGTAGGGGGCGTCGAGGCCGTGTGAACCTGATCCAGCGTTCACACGAGCAGCGTCCTCAACATCTTCCCCAACATGCCACCGAAGAAGAAGGCTTCGGCGGCATCAGAGCCGTCCGCGTCGTACCCACCCTCACCGCAGCAAACGGGCGGTGGGGGCGGCATTGGCCCGGAGGAACAGCGCCGACGAAGGTGCTCGCGGCGTTGCCAAGTCCAAGGACAAGGCCCGCAAACCTCGGCGTCCGCGCATCCCCAGCGCCCATCTCAGAGGCGTGGGACCAACAACGTCATGGCATTCTAGCGCCATGCGTTCGTTGGATCGAGACCCTCAAGACCAGCATGCGGCGCCAACATGCTTTGCACGAGTGAGATACGGTCGCTGGGCGGGTGCTGCTCCTTCTAACGTGGTTAGAAGTCCGAGCATATCCCGCTCCTCGCACCGTTCTCCAATGCCACCCACTACTCCAGCGAAGCTACTGGCGAAGCTCGGCTGCTCCTCGACTACCCTCCGACGGCCGACAAAGGTCGGCGAGTGGAGAAACCACTATCCGAGCCTCATCGGCTTTGCCAGCAGCGGCAGCTCCGCAGCAACTAACGCCATCATTGCCGCGGGCGAGACGACAAGGCACGAGCCGGTGGCGACGACTGTCGGAGGTGCAACCACCGTGCACTCTCCGCCCACGAAAGGCCAGATCGCCGACTCACGGATCCACCTCGATGGCGACTCCACCGCGTCGTCGGATCCGCGAGCACGCCGCGATCAGCGCCAAGTTCTTCATGAGCGACAACAAGAGGACGCTCGAACTCGCATCGAGCGCCGGAGAGAAGCGCGACGTCAGTCCGACAAGCGCGCTGGGCCTTCTGTCGACACGCACGCGCCGGAGGAGCCAGGCGACTTGCCGTCTGTGATGTAGGTTGCCCTGCATTCACTCGTGAGCTGCGGCAAGTCCGGTGGCCCAGCCGGAAAAACTTCAAACCAGGCGTGCGGAGAAGTATGATGGCGGGGCGCATCCGTCGGAGTTCCTCGGCATCTACACCATCAGCGGTGCAGGCTGCGAGGGGATGGGATGACAAGATCCTCGCCAACTACTTCCCTTTCGTGCTCAAGCCCAACGTCAGATCTTGGCTCATGCACTTGCCGGACAGCTCCATATCCTCTTGGGCGAATCTGTGCCATCGGTTTGTTGGCGCCTTCACGGTGGCCACAAACCTCATGGCCAAGAGTGACCTTCATCTGCCGCCGAAGGAAGGAGAGTCCCTGCGCAAGTTCATTCGGAGATTGACCGTGTGCACTACAACATCCCGGATGTCCACCCTGCCGTGGTGATCAGCGCGTTCCATCGAATGTGCGGAACCGCCCGGATGAGGGAGGAGATGGCGATGTGCAAAGTCAAGGGCGTCGGTGAGCTGTATGCGCCTTGGCGGACAAATGTGCATCGCCACGAGGAAGGGAGGAGACTCCCAGGAGAGAATGCAGAAGAAGGATCTGACAGTGAGGAGACCGCCCCGGCAAAGAAGGGCCGGCGGCGAGGCAACAGGAAGAAGAAAGGTAGAGAAGTGCTAGCTGTTGAGCAGTCCGGCAACGGAGGCGGCGACAAGAACGCCAAGGCTGGTGGCTCCGGCAAGGAGGTTGCCGCTGACGCCAACCACCAGTCGGTGGCGGCCGCCGACAAGCAGGGCAACTCCGGCAAGCGATATTGCAAGATCCACGCACCAAGGGCCACGACCTCCAGAGCTGCAAGAAGGTCGAGCAGCTTGTCGAACAGCAGAGAGCTGAAGTACGAAGCGCGCGACAATGAGAAGGCCCAGGAGGGTGCTGGGGGAGCAAGCAAGAAACATCCTGTCGGGGAGGACGCCTTGTGGCAAGGCCAAGCGGCGGCAAGGAGATGAACCTCCAGCTGGCGCGACAAGGATGAAGATGATGACGGCAGCGAAGATATGGAAGGCAGCGGCGCCCGATGAGCAGGAGTTTCAGAAAGCCACAGAGGTCCTCTGCGTTGACGGAGGTGCTTCCCTGCATACCTCCCACCGCCAACTCAAGCAATGGATGCGGGAGGTCAATGCAGCAAAACCATCCGTAGAGTCACGCAAGCCCCTGAAGTGGTCCAGCACGCCTATCATTTTTGATATTGAGGACCACCCTGATCGCATAACTGCGGTCGGGTGCTTGCTGATGTTGGTCTCACCAACCATCCGCAACCTCAAGGTCACCAAAATGCTAGTTAGCGGCCGGGGCGGCTTGAATCTGATCTCCTCCGCGGTGCTCCGAAGCTTCAAATCCACGACAGCGAGCTCGAAGAGACCGGCACCTTCAAGGAATCAATCCGGGAAGGAGCAAGCGAAGGGAAGATTACGTTGCGGTAACATTTGGCAGCGAAGCTGAACTTTAGGGCCAGAGGGTTACATTCGACGTTGCCGATTTTCCATTGCCTTACAATGGGATACTTGGCCGTCCAGCACTCGCCAAGTTCATGGCAGCCTCTCACCACGCCTACAACTTACTCAAGATGCCAGGCCCGATAAGCGTCATCTCTGTCCATGGCGACAAGAAGGATGCCCTTATCTGTGCCGACAAGATCTACCGGGATGCAGCAGCGACAGTGAGTGCCAAACACTTGTCACCGAAGCTCCCGGGGGAAGAAGACAAAGTCCAAGTCCGGCAAGAGCTCGATGCTTACTCCGGCAAGCGCACCTCTTGGTGCTGCGCTACCGTCGAGGACGCACCATCGAGCTCCACCGGCAAGTGCAAGAAGATGGTGGCTCCGCCAAAGACCAAGAAGGTGCCCGCCAAGGAGGGCGACACTGGTGGTACCTTTACCATCGGTGCCTCTCGACCCTAAATAGGAAGGCGCTCGTTGCTTTCTGCGGGCGAATGTCGGCGTGTTTGCATGGCAACCGTCGACATCCCAGTGTTCCTGTGAAAGTGATTGAGCACCGCTTTGGCCGTTTGTCCTCATCTTGTGACCCGTCAAGCAAAAAAGTCGGGAAGCAAGTAGTGGGCGCCAAGAATTCATAGCGAAGAGATCAAGAAGCTGAAGCGGCGGGCCTTGTCGGAGGAGTGCTCCATCCTACGTGGTTGGCCAATCCTGTAGTCGTCGCCAAAGCAAATGGAAAATGGAGACTTTGTATTGACTTCACGGATGTTAATAAAGCTTGTCCCAAAGATCCATTTCCCTTGCCGCGCATTGACCATATTGTTGACTCCACGGCTGGATGTGATTTGCTTTCGTTCCTTGACCGCATTCATTACACCATGTGGCACATACTGTTTCATACGGATGCCTTTCGGTTTGAAGAATGCTGGTTCAACGTTTGCAAGGGTAGTCCATGACGCTTTTGAGCCGCAAATGCACAGAAATGTAGAAGCCTACATGGATGACATAGTGGTCAAAAGCAAGGACGGCAACTTCTGGTTCAAGATTTGGGCGAGACCTTTGCAAATCTGCGCAAGATCAACCTCAAGCTCAACCCGAGAAGTGCGTGTTTGGAGTCCCTTCCGGCAAGCTTCTCGGGTTCTTCGTTCTCAACGAGGGATTGAAGCTAATCCCGAGCAAGATCAAGGCCATTGAGCAGATTGAAGCACCAAAGCGCGTCAAGGATGTCACGAAGACTTGCGGGTTGCGTGGCTGCTCTCGGCGAGTTTATTTCTAGGTTCGCTGGCGGCATACCGCCATTTTTCAAGATTTTGAAAAAGGCAGGTCCGATGAAATGGACTCGAAGCGGAGGCTGCTGCAGGACTTGAAGAGATACATCCTCCACTCCAACACTTGTCGCACCTAAGCCACAAGAGAAGTTGCTGCTATATATAGCGGCAACCAATCAAGTGGTTAGTGCTGCGTTAGTAGCGGAGAGGGAGGCGGATGACGAGCCAGCAACCACGGCAAGCACATCCAACGACAAGCAGGGGGCTTCTCCGACAAGCTCTGGTCCCGACAAGGACGAATCCATGCAGACGCATGACCAGGTGCAGAAAAGGATGGTGCAGCGCCCAGTCTACTTCGTCAGTTCCCTCCTGCAGGGGCCTAGATCGAGGTACTCTGGTGTGCAGAAATTGCTTTTCGGCCTCCTCATGGCCTCGAGAAAGCTGCGCCATTACTTCCAAGCACATGAGATCCACGATTGTCACTTTCGCTTTCCGGCTGAAGAGGATCTTGCGGAATCCGGAAGCAGCGGGCAGGATTGTTGAGTGGGCATTAGAACTGTCAAGCTTTGGTCTCAAGTTTGAAAGCACATCAACCATCCAAAGCGAGGCGTTGGCAGAATTCATAGCAGAATGGGCGTAGCGCCGGATGAAGAGATTCAGAGGCGAGCATTCCGTCAAGGAAGCATGCAAAGAGTGGCTGATGTACTTTGATGGTGCCTTCTCGCTGCAAAGCGCGGTGCGGCGTGCTACTTATCGCACCCACGGAGAGCACCTCAAGACGTAGTCGGATGCACTTTCCCAAGGAGCAAGCAACAAACAATCTGCAGAGTATGAAGGCTTGCTTGCGGTCTCGAGATCGCGATGGACCTTGGGATCAAAAAGCTTATTGTCAGGGGTGACTCGCAACTTGTCGTCCGCCAAGTGAACAAAGATTACTAGAGTCCGTTGATGGAAGCCTACGTTGATGAAGTGAGGAAGCTAGAAGAGCACTTTGACGGCCTGCAAATGGAACACGTTCCAAGAGCTCAGAATGATATTGCTGACGGCCTGTCAAAGTGCGCTGCACTTAAGTTGTCTGTGGAACCAGGGATTTTCGTGCTCAAGCTGACTCGGCCAACCGTAACACCATCAACTGGACAAAGCAAGAAGAGGAAGTTGGTCTCTGGTGACTACTTTCCGGCCGAGCTTCCGAAGCCGTCGTTGCGAAGGTCCCCAAGATCAACACCAACTTGATCTTTGAGGCGATCTGCTCCGACAAGCCTCATGGTTTGTTTTCGTTGAAGCGAGCGCTCCGACAAGTCTTGCTCCGGCAAGCTTGCCGGGAACATCAAGCTCGGCGAGCCGCAGGTCCTTGCCGTGGAAGCTGATGTTCCCGCAGCAGCGAATGTGCCTTTGGTCCTTGTTGTCGAGCCATAAGCTCCGACATGCGCTGACAGATTGTCCATTTCCTTGAGACGGAGAACTTCCCGAAGAGCAAGAAGAAGCGGAAAGAGTAGCCCGGCGGTCGGTATGTACCGGTTTGTCGACTGACATCTTGTACAAAGAAGACTCAACGGTGTGAAATTGAAGTGTATTCCCGGGGAAGATGGACAGAAGTGCTGTTGGCGGAGATACACGGAGGCATATGTGGTCACCACATTGGCGCCAAGAAGCGCTTCTTAGGCAAAGCTTTCCGGCAAGGTTTCTTCGGCCGACAGCCCTCCAGATGCAACTGCACAAGTAACCAAGTGTGAAGCATGCCGGTTCCATTCCAAGCAGATACACCAGCCAGCTCAAGCTCTCCGGGCGATCCCTTTATCACGGCCATTTTCGGTGCAGGGGCTCGACATCCTCGGCCCCTTCCCCGAGCTATCGGGGCTTTGAGTACTTATGCGTCGCCATCGACAAGTTCACAAAGTGGCGGAAGTGGAAGCGATGAGGAGCGTGGCAGCACGGTCGGCGATCAAGTTCTTCAGGTCAATTGTTTGCCGTTTCGGAATCCCTAACCGGATCGTCACCGACAATGGCACACAATTCACGAGTCGCACCTTCATGCAGTACGTCCAAGACCTTGGCGCCAAGGTCTGCTTTGCTTCTATTGCTCACCCGAGAAGCAACGGTCAAGCAGAGAGGGCAAATCTTTGAAGTCTTGCAGCGGGCTCAAGACCAGAACTTTCGACAGGCTGCACAAGTGCGGAAGAAAGCTGGATCGAGGAGCCGCCGGTGGTTCTTTGATTCGATCGGGCGGCGCCAAATCGAGCCACCGGCCGGACACCCTTTGCTCTAGTCTATGGAGCGAGGCAGTTCTCCCAGGAACTTCGTGTATACGGATCGCCTCGAGTGCTCGCTTATGATGAGCTTGAGCAAGAGCAAGCTGCGACAAGGCGACGCTGCTCCTTGAGGAAGATCGTCTTCAGGCATTGTCGCGAGCTGCTCGCTACCGACAAGCTCTGCGTCGCTACCATAGCCCTTGAGTTAGTGCGGAAGCCTCGAGGAAGGCGACCTTGTTCTTGGCGCATTCAGTCCGCCAAGAATTCAAACAAGTTGACGCCAAAGTGGGAAGGCCCTTGTCGGGTGAAAGCGAGTCACTAGGCTGGCGCTGTCATTCCTTGAGACCGAAGATGGCATTCCGGTGAGCAACTCCTGGAACATTGAGCATCTTCGTAAGTTTTACCCATAGGGCGCGGTTGGCGGGACCGTTCCGGCAACCACCTTTGTACAAGTCTTGCAGCTGTTGCATGTAATCCTTTGTACAAAGCGGTATGAGACCCGTGCATCGATAAAGCTCATGTGTTGCGCCTGACTTTGTCAAATTCATGCTTTCATCATTTTATTGCATGTTTTGGCTAACACTTTGTGCAACAACCACACCCGTAAGCAAAATCGAGTCATTGGGCTCCATAACGTTATTTCCTCTACTTTATCTTTTCTCAAAGAAAGGAAGGCTCCCTTGCGCACAAGTTAACCAGGGGGGACGGAGGAGATAATACTATGGACCAGGCACTGCTCGAGGAAGTTTCGCTTCATCGGGAAGCAAGAGATGAAAAGCTAAGTTGCCAAAGTTTGAGCAATCAATTTTTAAATTTTTAAGTTATCTTCACAGAGCGATAGTACTTTGTATGGAAAACACATGCGCGAGAGGAACCAACTTCACGGCTAGTCGCGCCCTTACTTTGTTTCGAGTCCGCTCAACAACTTAAGTGAGTTGCAGCTAGTCGCGACAAGGTTGCTTGTCAGCGGCACTTGCCGGCTCTTGACGTCCCTTTTCGGCCTTTCAGCGGCAAAAGTGCCCGCACCGACAAGTCCCCCAAATGCGTAAGGCAGAAACATACAAAGGAAGGAATCAAGTAGAGGAAATAACGTCGCATTGATCGCCTAAGATAGAGTATACTACAAAATAACTTATCGCTGATCTAACAAAGTGTTCTAAACATGATCAGCAGCGACAAGGGAAAGATAAGATTGGCGGCCTAGTCTCTGGCGGTGCGCCTTCGATCCGCTTGATCTTGTTCACCTTGTCCACAATGGGTGCGACAAGGGCTTTGAGCTCCTCCATGTTGGCATCGGACGGCAAGGATGCGAGGGCGCCCGTTAAGGTTGAGGCCGGATTGCGGAAGGCCACCTTTATCAACACCTTCTCGAGGGCTCCTGCACAGATCTGGCGTGATTCCTCGGCCGGCTGCTTTGGGACCTCTTCTCGAGTCGCTGGAGACCCGTCCTGCGCCTTTGAAGAATAAACTGAGTTTGGCGCTGGGTTGGAGATGCTCGTCGGAGGAGTATGCAAGGTCCGCCATCCCAGCTCCATCATTTCGTTGTGGATGTCGTGGCGGTGGCTCGAGAAGATCCTGCCCGGTTGTCGCAGCGGTGTGGGGCGCTCCAGCAACAACCTCGCTTGCGGTGGAGCGTGTCGCGGTCTTTCTTCGCGTGGGCCGATCTGTCGCCCGACTTCGTCTCCGGCCTTGCGGGCGCCTCTTCAGCGAGCCGGGGCTCACGTGGCGGCAAGTCGCTGGGTGGTGGAGAAGAAAGCGCCCTCGGCGGAGTCCACTCGACCCGGCCTCGGGCTCGACAAGCTCGTCCTCGCCGCGATCTCTCCTCGCTTCGGCAAGGCTTGCCGCCTTCGCGGCGTCCGCCTCCTCCACGGTGAACCCGAAGGCTCCAGCGGGGAAGCGGCTACCGCCTCCTCCACCCTGGTGGCAATCCGCGCCATCTCCTGCGTCGGTGGTGTCGCGGGTGAGCCTTTACGCTTTCGTCGGGCGGATCGGCACTTCTTCCAAATCATCGAAGAACTGGCTGCACGACCTCGTCGAGGCTCCTGCCAGGTTGGGGCGATCACTGTGGGAGTCGCCGCGTATCATAAGCGCCGGATGCGGTCGGCGCCGAGTTGTTGAACAAAGGGCGACCCCCTCGGCAACCTAAACCACTCGGGGTGGTCGGGTCGTTCTTGAACAGCTCGAGCAGCATCGCGTCCAACTCCAAGGCGGTGAAGTTCCGGTTCAAGCCCGGGCGCAGCCTCGCGATATCTCTGTCGCGTTTTGGAACTCCCAAGCAGGCCTCCTCCTTTCCTGCAAGGGAAGCGTCTGGCGGCGAAGGAAGTATCGCCAACCGCGCCTCACGGTCGATCCGGCAAGCTTTGAGGCGCGAATCCGAGTCACGGCTATCTTCAACCGCATCCTCCGGCGCCAAGTTACTCCAATCTCTGCCGCGCACTATTGGGGTTTAGGCGCCTGCAGCGGTGAAGGGCAGCGAGTTCTCCTCTCGACCCAACACCAATTGGCTCTCCACTCCTCCCACTTGTTGCGGAACTCTCCTTCCGGGTAGGCCTCTTTCTTGCCGATCCTAGAGACCCAGGCTATCCCTCCGACAAGTGGCTCTCCTCTCTCAACGCGAGGCACAAAGAAATGGCAGAAGAGTGCCACGTTTGGGTGGACTCGATAAAGTTTTTCGCACAAATCTTGTAGCTGCCATGGTCAAGACGGCGTTGGGGGTGAAATCAAGGAGGCGGAGGCTAAAAGGTGTTCATGATGTCGCAAAAGAACTTGGAAAAGGCGAGGCAAAGCCCGCAATAGAAGAAAAGAGCGAAAAAGGTACCCTGTTGGGGCCAAATCAGAGGCGGAGGCGGGAGTACCCTCGTCGCGCGGATGCGCCGCGTCTCCGTTGACCAAAAGAGGTAGAAGACATCCCGCAGCTCGCTTGCGCCGAGCTGCGGGGGGAAGATGGCCCGCTCCTTGCGCAGCGCCATGAGCCGCTGCGCCTCGGTGGACTTGACGCCCTTCTCCTTGTCGGCATTCGGAGCCATGGCGAGGGCGGCGGAGGAGGCCGACGGCGGTGAGCGCGCTTGTGGCGAAAGGGGGCGGGGCGCTGCTCTCTTCGCACCGGAGAAGAAGGGGGGGAGCGGCGGTGGTTTTCTTGACAAGATAGCAATGGCAGAGTGGACGGCCTACCCCTGTTTTCTCCGCTGATAAAGAGGGGGAGGGGGCGGACGTTCGCTTATACTAATAAAGAAACCCCCACGACCGCGCCCACGATCTCTCGCCGACGCCACGTCAGTGCGTGCCGTTAGTGGGGATCGTGGTGGGTCCGGGGCGAAGTTGCGGCGTGGTCGAGGCGCGTGTGTCCGTGCCGAGTTTTGGGCCTGGCCCGACAAGCGCTTCGACACCGTGTGCAGCCCAGCCGGGGGCTCCTGTCGGTGTACTAGAGTAGGGGTACCCTAGTATCCCGTACTACGTGCCTGAAAACGATTCTGACACCCCGCGGCAGGGTTTGCCTCGTCACCGCCAAGATCCTCTGTGGCTCCTTTGGAGCCATTCAAGAACAAAGTATTTGATCGAGAAGACATGGCCCCGGCAAGAGGAGCTTGCCGGGAAGGCCACTCCAGGCATGCAGAAGACAAGGCCCCGGCAAGAGGAGCTTGCCGGGAAGGCTCGGAGCGCGACAAGCCTCCGGGCGCGACAAGGATTCGGCATGACAAAGGCGCTTGCAGCGGCAAGCAACCTCTCTCCATCTCTGCTCCAGCTCATCCATCAACGTGTCGCCGTGGGATCATTCCATGCGCAGCGTGTCGAGAAACTGTCTTTGCCGCGGAGAAGCAGCGATAAGCGGTCGACAAGCTTGCCATCGTGGCGGCGGTGGCGCGCACTGACGGCCTCTGTTGCCTTTGTTCGGGCGACAGCGGCGGGCATTTATTGCTTTTGTCCCTTGCCGTCGAGTTAGGTATTTTTGCATCAGACACTGTTCGAGTAGGTGTACCAACTCCTGTTTTTACATTTGTACCCTCGCCTATGTTGCCACCTGTCGGAGACCCTTGAGCATATAAAAAGGAGGCCCATGCGCAACGTGGGGGTTCGAGTTTCAGTTCATTCGACTCACGGAGACCGGATACGCTCACGCTAGGTTTTGTAGCCCGCGCCGGCTCCCTAGCAAGGACACAATAGATCAAACAAGCAGCAGTAGGAGTTTTATCTCTCCGGAGAGCTCCGAAGCTGGGTAAACCGCTCGTGTGCCACGCCTCGATCCGCTCTTCGTGTGATCTCCGCCCCCCTCCGAACCACAAGGGGCCTGGTCCGCCGGCCCCATAGGTGTTCGTGGGTACGATCAGCCACCCCGACACAGATTGAAATAATTTATATATGAAAAATTATCAGAAAAATGCAATCTAACCATCTGTACCAGTTTCATGCATGACAAATCAACTTATACCTGCTGTATAAGTGAAACACTAAAATGGCATTTATAAAGAGCTTAATTTGGAGTTGCATTTGAATTCTTGGTTCAAATGGACTTCAACCAAATGAACTCTAGCTGCATTAGCTCAACAACATCACATCTACATGCCATGTTCATGCATCATATTGTTGCATATGATTGTGTATTGATTGCCGCACCGGTCCTTCTCGATAGGTCCTGCTCCGGAGACCGTTCCAGAGTACCTGTCTGTGAAGCAGTGCCTCCCTTGTTGATTTACCGAGCAAGCAAACCCCTTGTTCATTCCGATAGAATCCTACTCTCTACGCTCCTGCTCTCAGTTATTGCATTAGGACAACAACGATTCATCTGCTACCTTGTGCTGCGGTAGTTGAACCCATTCCTCTGCATGACCTGTCATTGCCACAGTAAATAGTTGAAACCCACTAGCATGTGTAGGAGTTGATTGAGCCGTGTTGTGTTCCTACCATGCTATGCCTGCTATTGCTTAGACTTGTGTCAGGTTTGATTCATTGGGAATGAATTGGAGTACAGTTCTATGTTCTGATGCTGAAAGTGAAATGTGTGAACACGATTTGGTAAAGGCAGCGGTGAGAGGCCATGTAGGAGTACATGGTGGGTTGTCTCACCGGAACCGTCCTTAAGCACTGAGTTCTATGTATGTTGTCCAATGACTAGCTACTACCACACATTGGAATGCTTAAGTGCCCCTCTCGACTTATTAACCAACTTGACCTCTGTCCGGGAGTGCAACTAGTTTACGGTGTTTGTAGGTAGTGTTAGTAGTCTACCAAGTGGCACCCGGCTAGGTGGGCTTGGGACAGACTAGGCACAAGTGGCACGGTGTACCAAGCGTAGATCCATCCGGCGAGGTGGGCTTGGGAACCCTGCACACATCATTTGGGGCCGTGAGCGACACCCCGGCCGGATCTCCTTGCGGATGGAACCCGAATAGGCGATAAATCTGGATTAGAGTCTTGTGTGGTTAGTCAGGTCGTGGCCGACATCCTCGCCGAAGCTTCCGCTTGAAGGTTGCCGAGGTACATGGCGATGTACATGGTGATAAGTGGTGAGGCGTGTGTGAAGAAGTACACCCCTGCGGGGTTAACATGATCTATTCGAATAGCCGGGTCCTTGTTATGGACTTCTTGGATGCTTACGTGGTACATAGACAACTTAAAGTGGATACTCTAAAATGCTCAAGACAAGTGTGAGTGCTATGGATGCCTTCTCGTAGGGAGACGGGTATGAATCCATAGTAGTGTATTGTGTGGTGACTAGTGGACTCGTGTGCGCCATATCACCTCAAAGAAGTTACGGTAGTCGTGAAACGGGATAGCCCACGAGTCAAAGCTGGCTTGCTGCAACTAAACTCCACATTACCTTCTTGATACTAATGCATGTATAATAGGATCTGATGTAAGTCTTGTTGAGTACCTTTGTACTCACGTTGCTTTATTTATGTTTTGCAGCGGAGACTTCGGTCTTACTAGTAGTTCCGCTTGGACTTCGACGAGTAGCTTGTTACCTCAGCTACGATCTTGTACCCTTGGGAGGGTCTTGTAGATAGTCAGGCTTCTCAGCCTTTTTCTTTTGTAGCTGTCTGTACTCAGACATGTAATGCTTCCGCTTGTTGCTTGTATGCTCTGAATGATGGGTCATGTGACCCATGTTTGTATCTATTGCTATGTGGCTCTTCTGAGCCTTTATTTATATGAGTTTGCGTTATGTTGTGATGCCATGTTGTACAACACATACTTGCATGTTATGCGTACGTGTAACTTTTAATGCTATGTGTGGGATCCGACAACCTAGTTGTTTATCCTTGGTAGCCTCTCTTATGGGGAAATGTAGTCTCGTGCTTACGGCGATAGTAGTCCGCTACTGACCCGGTTCACCGGAGTCTGCTAGCCCAAGACTCTTGCTTGGACACTTGACTGGCCGGCATGTGTTTCACTTCGTTCCTATGTCTGTCCCTTGAAATGTCATGCGGTGATATTGAGTCCTGCCTAGCCTTTCTACAGCCGGGATACCGAGTCTGTTAGCCGGTGCTACAGCCGAATTCATGCGTTGATGACCGACATGCTCGATGTGATTCATGTATGCCTGTCCCCATAGGTTAGTGCCACTTTGGGTTCACGACTAGTCATGTCGGCCGGGTTCTCTGTCATATGGATGCTAGCGACACTATCATATCGTGAGCCAAAAGGCATAAGCGGTCCGGGCCATGGTAAGGCGACACCCGTGGGAATACCGTGCGTGAGGCCGCAGAGTGATATGATGTGTTACATGCTAGATCGGTGTGACTTAGGATCGGGGTCCTGACAAGAAAGTACTCAGGGGGCAGAACAGAAAGTTCAGAAAACGATTCAGATTGGAAAGCGCATTTGTCAGAATACGCTTTCAGAAAACGGTTCAAAAAAAAGAACAGAGAGGCTGACGGGCGGGTCCCACCCGTCAGGTTTGAAAATTCAAACGAGGGGACGGAGCTCGTCGGCGCCCGAGAGCTGCGGTGGTCGCCGGCGGTGATCCATGGCGAGGCAGGAGGATAGGGTGGTACCTCTGTGCTCGGTCGTCATTCGCGTCGGTGGGTGGTGGTGGTGGTGGCGGCGAGCACCAGCGTCGGCAATGACCCTTACTCCGGCGGACGGCGTCTCGGGTGGAGTGTGATCTCGTCGGGGAGGGCTGCGAAGGCCAAATTGAAGCGGGGTTAGCTTCTTGGGTGCTAGAGGAGGCTATCGGCGAGATTTGGGTGTCGAGGGCAGCCTCACCGAGTGAAGCGAGGTGGTGGCCGAGGCGGAACAGGTCGGCGGAGTTGGGGAGGAGACCTCCTCGAGGTCCTCCTAGTGTCCTGGCGGGGTGTTGGTGAGGTCACGAGAGGTGGTGCGTGCTTGAGGCGGGCTCGGGGCCCCTTTATAAGCGGTCCGAGGCGGTGGCCGTGAAACGGAGTTCTCCGTGAAGGTTACGGCGGCGCAGAGCTTGGTCGGGGAGGTTTAGGGGTTGGCGTCATCGTGGAGGCCACTGGTTCCATTTAGGCGCTTCGCGGACTTGGATTAGGAGCTTTGAGTGGGTTTCGGCCGGAGCAGGGTGGCGTGAACCCGTCGGCGTAGAGAATGCGCCTGTGCTTGCCGGCCTGGCAGCACGGTGCAGCTGAGGTGTCTTTGGCGTGCATGAGCCACGCGGAGGGCCAGCGAACGATGGGCGCCGACGGGTGGCGTGGCGAGCGGGCTCGGGCCCTCGCTGGCCACCACGGGTGGTGCAGCCACCACAGAAACCGCCACCGACGCCTGCATCCGTCCAAGGGGGCGTGCGGCGCTCTGGCCAGGGGGAAGAGGCCGTGCGCAACGCGCCAGGGCGCACTGTTGACAGGTGACTGAACCCTGACGACACTGAACTTACTGAAACTCTGAATCTCTCTGAAAGTGCAAAGTAACAGTGCAGGCCAGGTGTTCGACAGAATGATTTTGGTATGTGGGGATTTTTCCTTGAGCTGATATTTGGTGGAGTAGCCTCTCATTGCAACTGGGGGTTGCCTGAATTTTGGTGGAATTTTTGGAGAAGAGGAGATATGAATTTCATCAAATTTGACAAATCTGGTCCAAACTTGTAGAAGCTGAAACTTGAAAATTTTGAAAAGAAGAAGAGTGGATCTTGATGGTTCTAGGTTGTGGGTGCTAGGGACTATCCAGAGAAGTTAGTTTGAGAGCAAAGTTCAAAGGCAATTAGGTACTTGCTTTGCAAATCACCTAGGCTCAAAATAATGGACAGAATTGTGTTGGGGAAAGAATTAAATGAAATAAAATCCAAAAATGAGTTGGACTTGTTGGGATAGAATATTTGGATTGTCCCCAAGGGGAAGGAGGGGTTTTGGGAAGATTTACCACATGAGGCATGGTAAAACCATGGGTGGTTTCAAAATAAGAGAAGACCCAAAACTCCTAGGGTTTTCTTTTAAAAGAAAACAAATCCCAAAAATAAATTTGAGAAGGGGAGAATCAGAAGAAAGGTTTTTAATAACCAACACCAGAGTTGAAGAAGGTGCCAAAATAAAATCTTTTGTCAAAGGGAAAAGTTCTTGAGAGAAAGAGATTTTTTTTGGAAGGGTTTAAATGACCTCCTTGAAAACCAACCAAGTTTTTGTTAAAAACCAAAACAAATTATTTTTTGAGTGTCACATAACGACCCATGGTGAAAGTAGCCCGTAATGAACAATGTATCGCTTTATACCCACTAACAGCCCATTATTCCATTGGACCGTTTCCGGCCCGTGTTATCTTTCGGCCTTCTCAGGGCCCATTTATTCTTGGCCTTTTCTGCTTGTGGGCCAAATTTAGCCCGTGGTTACAGTCGGCCTATTTGTCGCCCGTTAATCCATTGGGTCGTTTTCATAGCGTCATCAAATACGGCCGATTAACGATGGCCCATTATGGTCGGCCCATGAACGTACGATTCCAACTCTAGCCTGTTTACGGCCCATAGCATGGTCCGTTATTGGCCCATGTTTGGCCAATCGATCATACGGCCCGTAGAAGGCCCATTGATGCTACGCCCCGTAGAAGGCCCATTGTTTCTACGGCCCGTAGAAGGCCCATTGTTTCTACAGGCCGTAGGAGGCCCACGCTCACTACAGTAAATATGTAGCCCATGGTTATTGTGGCCTAGTTTTAAAAAATAGGTTATTGCGGCCATTAGCAAACTGTGGAAAAAGAACTGCACTGACTACAAGCAAACAAATAAACAAGACAACAAGGAAATAAATAAGCAAGCAACTTACGCTAGGCTATCACTGCTGTTACACATATTAAATCCACTGGGCATCAAAGTTCACCACCAGTGCAAATATAGGGAACAAAGCAGCATATCACATACTGGTTGTCAAAGCTGGCGACCAGTGCAAATAAACGCCGCAGCAAAACAAGTCCCGAACTGAAACCACTTCAGAAGAGCTCAAGAAATAATATCCTGGGTACCCATAATGCTAGCAAGATGCTTAGCAAGCTTATTAACTTTATCTTGTTTGGCGCTTAAATCCTCCAACGCTTGCTGTTGCACCAGAAAGTATGCATCTGAATTATGCAGGGACTTCCTCAGTCCTTCGGCTTCCTATCGCAGAACATCTGATCGATGTCTTTCAACTTGAAGTTGAGACTCAAGAAGTCGAACTGATTCAGGCAGCGAGTTCGAAGAGCTGGTGCCAGCAGTAGTGGCCAGTAACTCGAACACTACATCAAGACAGGACTTTGGGGTTGTCTCAGTGTCTTCAATATAGTTTTTATCAGCTTTCTTGGAGATCAACAGGGATGTCTCACTATATTGAACCTTATCTGCATTACTTCCTTTACCATTGCATAACGGGGTACTCTTCTCCAATATTTTATCTGCATTCTAAAAGAGAAGCAAACAGACACATCACAGATTTACCATGTTGTATATGAAAACCCATTTTGGTAAACCAGTTCAGTAGTAAGGTGGACATGATAACAGCATGAAACAAACATATATCTATGTAGTATGGTCACTCTATGGTCTATATGATTCTAGTTTATGTTGCCAAATCAAGATAGAGACAGTTGAAATCATATCTATTTAAGACAAAGCAGCATACACGATATATAAGTGTGGGAAACTACACAACAATTACAACACTTGTAATGTGCATGGCATGAGACATAACTATTTATTCAATTGATACTGAAATCAACATAGAGCAAGCACGTTAAGGAAACAGGTTTAAAACATACCTGTTGCGCCATTGGAGTTTCAGTTGCATCCTTCAAGTTTGAAATTAGTTGGTATGAGTAAATACAGTGATGCAAGAGCAAAGGAGTATGAAGCATAGCTACGGAACCTGACCTGAGAACAATTCTTCTTCTGCTTTAAGCGTTGACTTGGGGTTCAGAGTGGTGGTCCTCGTGCTTTGGGCAATGTAGTTGCCTTACTAACTGCTCGTGTTTGGGTGCTTTGTGGTGGAGACGGTGCTGTGTCAACTGGAACTGGGTTACTATCTGCTGGGGTTGGGGTTAGAAGGGGTGTAGCTGGTTCTTTGTCCAACTGGGTAGGAGTACAATGTGCGTGAGTCTAGGTTATGTGTGGTGGGGCTGGTTCTTGGGCAAGTACAACCATGGTTCTATCTGCATTGACAGGTAGCACGATCTTTTCTGAAGACCGTGTTTTTACTCCCAGAGATACTGCCATCACCCCCTCCAATTCAAATGGTTGATAGACAAGAAAAGTAATTGAATGTACAGACATTGTCAGATAGACAGGTGCAATGGATAGTAGGGAAGAAATAGGGCATCAAATAATTCACATTTATGTTGTCTAACCAAACAGAATAGCATGACATAATTTCACATATATGATGGCTAATTAAACAGGATAGCATGACACAATTTCACATGTATGATGGCTAACTAAACAGGATAGAATGACATACTTCAAAATATGATGACTATGTAAACAGGATGAGATGATATAACTATATTGTGCCTTTAGAAAATGGGTTGGCATGCCATAATTGAGATACATGTTGTCTATGTAAACATCATGGCATGATATAATTAAAATATATGATTAATATACTAAGCAAGTGAGTAGAGGGCAATCACATATATGATGTGTCAACTATGGAGATGGCATTCAATATTGTGTATATGATGTAAAAACTAAGCATTGCAAGACAACATATGCATGATATGAGTAATATAACCCTGCCAAGTTTGAGCATACACCTCAGGGGGATAATAGGACTGGTCATCTGCCTCTGAATCCTCCTCTGAGGAGCTATCTGTAACCAGCAAGATATCTGCTTCAGTAGGTAGCATTATGCACTCTGAAGACCTTGTTTTCACTCCAGATTTCTCCATCACCAATTCAAATAGTTGATGCATAGGAAGAGCAGTTGAATATACAAACATTGTCGACAAATGCAATGAGTAATACAAAAAAGGACGACATGATATAATTCACATATATGACGCTTGGCTAAACAACATGGCATTGCATAATTCACATACATAATGCCTTGTAACAAGATAGCCTTGCATAATTCACATATATAATGTCTTGCAACAAGATGGCATTGCAAAATTCACATACATGGTAATTAGACACTAAACAGGTGGCATTCACACAAAGCATGTCTAAACTAAGCAAATGACATGCCAATGCAATACACCATATGCACGATATGAGCAATATAACCCTGCCAAGTTAGAGCATGCACCTCAGGGGCGGAAATAGGACTGGTCATCTGTCTTTGAATCCTCCTCTGAGGAGCTATTTGTAACCAGCAAGACATGCGCTTCGTCAGATAGCATTGTCTGCTCTGAAGACCTTGTTTTCACTTCAGATTTTTCCATGACCGTGTTGAATGGCTGATGCATAGGAAGAGTAATTGAATGTACTAAAATTGTTGACAAATTTAATACATAATAAAAAAATGATGGCATGATATAATTCACATATAAGATGACTGGCTAACCATGGTGGCATTGGAAAATTCACATATATGATGCCTAGCTAGACAAGATGGCATTGCATGGTTCACATATACGATAAAGAAACTAAACAGATGGCATTGCATGATTCACATATACGATAAAGAAACTAAACAGATGGCATTCACACAAAGCATGTCTAAACTAAGCAGATGACATATTTGATGTATAAAGTAAGCAATGCAAGGCACCATATGCATGATATTACCAACATCAGCATGCCAAGTTAGACCAAAGACCTCGGGGGTAGATAGGAGCGGTCTTCTCATACGAATCCCCTCGAGCAGTTATCTTCCTCTTGATTACAATCCGAAATGAGTGGAGGGCGGATGCCTTTGCGCCCACCATGGAGCGACGTCTGCATGAAATTTTATTGCCACGCAAGGCTCGTCTCTTTTGCTTTACATGTTCAGTTCCATTGTGTACAATAACTCACATGCATATGAATAAAACATAGTGAGACTATGTAAGGAGTGCATGCACAAATCCAGAGTGATGGTAGTAAACTATGGGTAGACCCAAAACCAATGATAGCGGGTAGATAATAGCTTTAGTTAAATAATATAGATAATGGCTCCTTTAATGTTTGTTTCCACCCAACATGAAACTCATAGTAGACACCCGAGATTAACCAGATAGTAGACAGATAGTATTTATTGCTGACCCACGTACCCCACAACCATTTAAAAACTCAAGTTTGAGCATTAGTTTGGACCTGACTCGGAGTGTAATAGGTGAACAGGACGATAAAGTAGCATGTCATCATATTAAGCGATGCATAACGTAAGCAGACACGAAGAGTGCGACCTCTCTTGCGGACCCGTGTAGTCCTCAAGGTCATCATCTCAGTTGATGATGGTAATGTAGTTGTCATGGCTGCCGGCGGCGGGGAAGAAGATCTGAGGCGACGAATGACAGCCTGGAGGGCGGATCCCTGCTGTGGTGAACCCTTCCGTCATTGGAGCAGCTGAGCTGGTGTGGAACACAGTGCGGCAGGAGTGGGACAAACCACATAAGGTTTTTTTGACACATATCTATAACAGAATTAATTGTGTAAGGGCTTGTTTGAATTTGAGGATTCTAAGAATGCAGGGATAGGAGATACACAGGAATAGGATAGGAATGCACGTGCTAAACAGAGAATTTAAAAACACAGGATTTCTGCCAATCTGGGTGTTTGGTTCACAAGAATTGGAAGATCACAGGATGCAAAGAAGCATGGTGAGATTAAGTCAAACCACAAGAAAATGTACGGTTATGGTGCTATTATGCTACTATCTCTTTGTCTTGTGCTTCATGAGTAGGAATTTGAAAAGGAGGACAAGTGGATATTAAAATTCCTACGGTTTTTCTTTCAAGGAGACACTAAAGGAACAAATCCTACAGTTTCCCTTTGCTCCATTCCTTTGAACCAAATGCATGAATAGTAGTACCATTGGAAACTTTCCAATTACTATGTTTTTCCTTCACTTTTCCTTTCAAGCATTGGCAATTACAGTAGGCAGGCTTGAGCAGGGAAAAGCCTACACTCAAAAAATGTTTTTGTGCTACTTCTACTACTTTGGACCTGGGCCACTGCCCTACTAGCTCAACTCCCAGGCCCATCTACAAATGCACAACTCAGACGCGCAGAGATAAATAATGATGGCATTCAAGAGAGTCCATCACGGATAGCTAAGTTGCCTGGTACCTCACTGCTTGTCATATAGTAGGATAAACTAATCACATTTCACGTTACTACATGTGCTCAGTGGACAATATATATAACATGTAGAGTAAAAAAGAGAGGCAACAAGTGTACAACCTCTTTGGCGAAGCCATGTCGATCTCAGCGTGATTGGGTTGGTCGGTGAGGATGCTCCGGCTGACTTGGCTGTCGGAGGAGGGGAAGAAGATCTTAGGCGTCTGGAGATGGAGCCCGAGTATCTTGCTCATTGTGATGGAGGTTTTCATCGTTGGAGTAGCTCCGGTGAGTTGTACAACGGCGAGGCTGAAGTAGGACAAGAGAGACAACGTTAAACTGAGTGGAATTCTAATAGCATCTTCAATAGATGACGTAAAGTACATAACCACAAAGTGCTAGATGTAAAATACATCAACTGCTCATCTCTGAACTTAACTGTCGAAACTGAATTTAACTATCGAAACTGAATTTAACTGCCGATACTGAACTTTGTTGTCGAAACTGAATTTTACTATCAAAACAGAACACACTAATAGCAGAAAAGCAGAACCAGCAGCGCGTGCGAGAGCCGGGGCACCTGGTCGTGTAGCAGCATCTCGGGTAGCAGCCGCAGGGGCTCGAGGGAGAGCAGGATCTACTGCTCGTGCAACAGCAGCGCACGCAAGAGTAGAGCAGCAGCGCAAGCAAGAGTAAGAGCGAGAGCAGCAATGCGAGCGCGAGCAAGAGCAAGAGCAGACCAGGTAGGGGACCGAGAGCAAGAGCAGCAGCGTTAGCGAGATCAAAGCAGCAGCTCCTACTAATGTGGACGTCACCGCCGAGGGAGTGACACCATGGAGGAAGTGGCCGGCGATGCTGCCGTGGATGGAGCCGCGCCATGTTGGCTCGGGACCGAGCACCGGCAGCACCATGAGATCGAATCAATAAGAAAATGCAGCGATTAGTGTAGAACCTCTTTGGTGGCGCCGATTAGGCCTCAGCTTTCTGAGGAATCGGTGATGATGTTGCTCTTTCGATGGTGCAGGTGAAGACGGTGGTGTGGGAATGGAGGTGGCGCAAAACACGAGGGGGACGTCGGGGCAGCTCCTTGGAGGTGGAGGACGGGGTGGCTGAACCAACAGAACGATGAGATCAACAACGGATCCTCATCTGGTGCGGTGGATGAGGGACGACGAGGTGTTGATGTGGACGATGTCGTCGGGGAAGAGGCTCCAGCTGGGTGGCGGACGGAGGAGGGTGTGGGGCTTCATGGGTTTTCGCGGCCTCGGTTTACGAGTGGGTGGGCAGATGGGATGGGAGGGGGGAACCATGGCTTAGGGACGCGCTTGTCCAAAATGTGGGGTAAGTTACGAAAGTACCCCACCAATTTGAGCTAGGCGGTTCTTTCGGTTCAGGGGTAGCACGGGCATTTCGCGTGTTGGGATTTCGCAGGAGGTGGGAGTTTTCGCACGCGTTGTAATTTTGGGATAGCAAGGCGCGGGTTGAGATGGAGGGAGTTTTCGGAGCACAACGAGACAAGATATATCTTAAATATTTCGGGGTAACAAGGCACGGGTTGAAGAGGCGGGAGTTTCACATCACGATAGACAAAGATGCTAGCTTGAAATTTCGGCATAACAAGGCGCGGCTTGAAATTTCGGGAGAACAAGCTTAACGTGTACAAAAAAAGACAATTCGCGCCTCATCACTAGAGAGAGCCATGTCCCGTTTTACTATATTACTAGAAATGCATTCAAATACAACAAAACCAAAACTAAAAAAATTGGGACAATAAACATAACGTGTACAATACCAAATCAATATGCACTTCGCTCAACAATAAAAAACAATTCGTGTTGTCTAGCATATGGACTAAATTTGAGTACATTTTCCCTGCTTGAATGGGATTGTACTCGGGTTAGTTATACAACCATCTAAATATTATCTTCACAACACATGACATGAATATAGGAGTAGTAAATTCCTATATAAATATGAACTACATGTACATACGATATCAAATTCAAATATATGTATCCATTTTATGTTGAATTCAAATCATAGTACATGTATGCTCTAGCAAGATGTTCAGAATGTAAACCATGTATGATACTACGTACAATATGTTTAACACACACAAACAAACACCAGTTAGACTAGTAAGGTACACGTGCATTGCACGCATGAGATTTGGCAACCAAATTATGAATAAATACCACATTATATATAGCATGTAAGCTTCGAGTCATGTATGCATGATTTAGATGTTCGTTTAATTCTTATAGTTCATCTCATTCAAAATCATTTAGTTTTTATAAAAAAGTTAATCTATTTCAAGATTCTTGGAATTGTGTGTTGTAAAGCATAAAGTAAAAACAAATAATGGCACATGTAGAAAAAAAATTGGGCAATTATGATACGGAAGATTCTAGAACAAAGGAGAAGTGCTTGTGTTTTGAGGATTGTGCATTATGCTTAAGTTAAACCATGGAGTCTTCTAGATTGTACATGTGGCAAAATCTGGTGGAATGTAGATAATATCCAACGACCATTAGTGCTCGGATTTGCCATCTCTGCACTGTCGGATTGGCTTCATCCAACGCCATTTTTCAAAGTTATTCGCACATTATATAGGGGTATAGATATAGATATAGATATGTGATGCGAAAGCCACCCATCATCTCCAATTATAATAGTGTGTCCATGCACGGATGCAATGTGGCCAACGATGTCTGCCATCGGTATCTCAAATTCAAATCAGTCTGACCTTGTTCAATGTGTATACAGTATAGCATACTTGTTTCCAAACCACTTATGGCACCCCGGCTCAGATAAACCGGAACGCCCCGTATTCCAGCCCAGAGATCGAGGAGAAGTCTCTGGAATACGGCACTGCTTGACATAGAAAAAACCAGCTCTTATTACAAGAATAATAATACAAGGATCTGATGTTACAAAGAAGCACAGCAGCACGGCGACACTACGCCTGCGATACTACACTTGCTCTATGCTAGCAGCAGAACAACTCGTAGCAGCGGAACAACGACGAAGGTGGTGAACTCCACTCCGCAGGGACTCTGGCTGGGACACGATCTAGCTCGCACGAACAGAAACCACGACAAGCAATCAAGCAACCACGGCAACACCTGCAATCTAGCATGACACGCCAGGTCAGTACATTGAATGTACTTGCAAGCTCACAACAACCAAAAACATCAAGGCAAGACAACAACATAGCATTAAGCAGGTTAATTAAATTAACAGCTACCAGGATACAACAACAACAACAACTAAGCATGATATGAAACTACTACAATACTGATAAACCAACATCTCAATACCAACAACAGTCTCATCCTTGGCTAACCGGCCAAGCAAATACCATCTCGACCACCTCGTGGTCCACATGATCACCTCGTGATCAAAATATCCACACGGTCACCTCGTGACCAACATATCCACATGGTCACCTTGTGACCAACATATCCACACAGTCACCTTGTGACCAACATATCCACACGGTCACCTCGTGACCACATCACAAACTGAATGATCATCCTCAAGATCATCATCAACATCCTGCCAAACTGTTACTGCTCACATATATCAACATATAAATCACCTATAAGTCATTCCGTCATGTGAGTGTTTATCGAACGGTGTGACCTAGTACGAACTCATGCCCATGACCGAGGACGCGGCTATCGATAGTTTAAAGAAACACACTCTACATAGGTAGTGCACTTTACTCACACCACGGAACCCATGGCCTCGCACTCCCATTCGGATGGACCAACGACGTTCCGACAAAACCGATCTACTTCCATGACACTCTCCCGGCCACTCCGACTCACTCCCCACTGGGCTAGTCCTGGGTGGCCCGTGTTCACTAAAGACACCAACGGCCACCGTCGTGGCCAAAATAAAGAAACCGTCCCAAACGGGACAAAAGCGCTAATCATCCAACTATGGGCACACAAGGTTATGTCTGCTTACCGGGCCAGGGTACCGCACGCCCATAACCTTCCTTCATTGGAGGCACCGGCGAGAGGCATGACAATAGCATCGCATTAGGGCCTTCCCATAAAGGCAAATGTGGTTGCACTGGAGAAAGCCCGGTTAGGTGGCACCTGACCAACTTAATGGCGGAATTTATACCCAAAAATATAACTGTGATACTGATACTCAGATATCAACTATCAAACTATAATCCAAGTCATAGCAATATTCAACAAATAATCCAAAGCTTAATATCGTCATATCAAAATACTCCGAGGATAGTGTAACACTACTATCATGATGAATCCAAGAACGATAATACTACTACTCAAATATCAAGAACTAACTATCTAGCTATGATCCACATGCAAGCATCATCTCCATCATCATACTCCAAAACATAATATCAACTCGCATCATGATGAAACTAACACTAGCCACTAATAATCCAAAGGCAACATGATATCCAAAGTAATACTCCAAAATAATACCAGATACCATCATGAAAATAATCATAATAGCCACTAAGAATCCAAAGGCACATGTCATCCACATAATCATCAAAACATAAGTCCTAGAACTCCAAGCAATATCATGGCAATATCAAAATCAAAACAATACTCCGGGAAATGCCATGAACAAATCACATAGCTAATACAATATTTTAAACAAGTTCAAATGAATAAACCATGTCACTGCATTGCATTCATGCAAATGGAGGGTGTGGCTTTCCTGGGGTGGAAGAAATCACGAGGAGAAAGTGCGAGAAGCTCACGGAAACAATCGCCGAAAAACATTCTCTCTCGGAGGGGCTGGTTAACGGCAAGGGAAAAATGGTCATTTTCAGAATGCTGAAACATAATGAAAATGATACCAACAGAACGGGCTCGACGAAACAAAGAAGTGGGCTTTGGATTCACCTCATTTGGAGTTGTGGTTGAAAAGTTATAAAGTGTTTTCTGCCAGGGACCTATCTGTGAAAAGATTCCTACAAACAGGCCCCTGAGTGAGAAAACGGAAAACACATTTTAGGAAATACGTCTTCAGAACTGAGAAAGCGCATTTTGGAATAAGGCAGAGGCGGAATACGCTTACTTCGCGGGAAAACGTACTTTCTGAAGTACGCTTCCACTTAACCACATGGACAGTGGCGTGGCCGGGCGTGGGGGCGGTGACGTGCGGGTCCCGCAGGGTGGGCCCCGTCACTTATCCACGTCGGTCGACCGGGTCAACGCGCAGAGGCAGGGCCGGGGTTTGCGCGGCTCACGGGTGGGGTCCGGAGCGACGCGGGGCCTGCCTGGCTCGCAGTCGTTTCTTCCTCACCCTGCCCCCGATCAAAACATAGGGGGAAGCAGGGGAGCGGTGACGGACGACGGCTCCCAACGGCTCCGGCCACCTCCATCAGGGGCGAAGCCACCGGTGGGCACGTGAGGAGGTGTTGCTCCCTCCTGGAGCAGCAGCAGACGCCGGGGAGGAGTGTGGCCGAGGCACCACGCGGAGACAGAGGGTGATGGCGGCGACCAATGTGGGAAGACGCGGCCTCAGGGGCTCCGGCGACGAGGGGATGGACAGGGGAGACTCGCCGGAGTGAGGGGAGTCTGTTGGTGGTGGCTGTGAGGAGAGGGAGGGCTAGGCGAGGCCGAATTTGAGAGGAGACCCGAGGCAGCCAGGGCGACCATCTGAGACGAGGAGTAGCTCTCGAGCTCGAATGAGAGGCTGGGGAGGGGTAGCGGAGTGTGGGGAGGCTGCTAGTGAGCTCGGACGAGGCCGGGGATGGCTATTTATAGCCGGGAGAGGGAGGCCGAGCTCGGGTGGTGCCGTGGGGATCCGGCCAACGCTCTGGCGAGGCCAGCGAGCACGGGAGGGCGCGGGAAGACGACGAGCTATTGATTCAGAGCTCACGGAGGGGTAGGCGACGCCGGGGAGCAGAGGAAGAGGCCAAACTGAGCTAGGAGCCAAACGGGGAACAGTGCACACGTGGGCGAGCGTCGGTGAGGAAGCTGCCGGAGGGGGTGAGCTGTCCGGGGAGAAGGCGACGACGCGGTAAAATGGTTAGACACACTTACGGGTGCGAAGACGACAAGAGGGGGAGGTGCCAAAGCACAAACGACTACTGGATGCGGCCACTGCACACAGAGCGCATGCACTGTGATGCCATTAACGCGGTCACCGCGTGCACCTGGCATGTAGTGGGGGAGAGGGGCTTGAACATGTTGTCTAGTGGTAAGTCCTTCTAGGGGAGGTTACAACTGCGGTGGTAGATCGATGAAAAGAGCTCTGGTTGAATGTTAATTAACCTCTGAAGTTTACTGCAGTAAACTTAATCGTATACTGTTGATTTACAGGGACTTGGTTGGGTCCAAAAGGTTTGTCTAGGGTGATTAGATCAGGAAGGACTATAATCCTGGAGGTTTTGGAGCATAATGGAGCACAAACTCATATAGTTGCTTTGTAACTCACATTATGGTCCAGAAACTAGATTAGGATGATGCACTCACATGGAGTGTCAAATTGAGCTGAAATTTTGCAAGGCTTAGTGATTTGGTCATAGTAAGATGCTGTAAAAATTTCATACCAATTGGATTCACCAAAATGGTACTTCCTTCATGTCGGTGGAAACGACACCTATGGGATCACAAGAATCTCTACTACGGTTAGCGGGGTGCGGGGTTGAGAGAAGAGCGGATCAAACAGATAGCACACGGTTCGTTTATCCAGGTTCGGGCCGCGAGGATGCGTAAAACCTTACTCCTGCCTTGGTGGATGTATAATTGTGTTCTTGAACTAGCTATGGGGCGTGAGGAGCTCCAAAAAGCCGAATCCCTCTCCTGGTCGCCTCGGTCCTCCTTTTATAGGGAAAAGGGGCTGCCACAGTGGCACACAGGAGGTGGAAAGGGCACAGTGTCGCGAGGTTATCCCTCGCATTACATGACAAGGCGCATTTAATGCGTCTGCTTAGGTGTCCTCTTGCTTTATCGGGGACGGGGGCGAAGTCCGTCCCGTCCGTCGCCGCTTCTCCTCATGTTGATACGCGCCCTCGCCAGCGGTGCGTCCGATGCCATGTAGGCAGGCAGGCAGCTGTGTAGCGCGGTGGTAGGGTCTTCACGAAGATCTGCATGCCGCCATGTAGGTGCCTGCCCAGTTGGTTGGGTCGGCAGCTGCATGTGAACGGCGGTGGAGACTTGGTCGGCGTGGGCCTGGCAGTGGCCCTGTAGATGTCATCGGCAGGTTTGCCGGGCCCCGGCAAGGGTCTTGCCGTGGCGCCCGCTGTCGTCCCCCGCAAGGCACTTTCCGGGGGGCTAGGGGGTTTCCTTGGGGGGGGTCTCGCCAAGGGTCGTCGTGTTCTAGGTCTCATCTGGTGTTTAATGTTTCTTCACAAAGATCTGCATGCCACCACAGAGGTGTCTCCCGAGCCCTTGCCCCAACATAGTAGACCATGGTGGGGGCTCTGGACTCAAGGGTGACTCGCTCCGTAGGCGTGGGGCGAGCTGCCACGGCAAGGGTCTTGCCGGTGCTGCTAAGGCTGACCCGGCAAGGTTCTTGCCGGGGGGATCCCGCTTCGTCCCTTTGCTCTTCGTGGTCTTGGCCTTGGCGTTGTTCCAGCTACATTGGGCTTCGGTCTTATCCTGGCTCACCTCCCTTTCCCTGCTTGGTGTGGTCGCGGGCACGGCTCTGACTGCCCGTGCACAGTTATAGGGGTACAAAAAGTGTACTCCTCTTTTTGTACACCGACAGGAGCCCCCGGGCCTGGGCCACACATAAGCGCAACACGTTGTTGGGCTAGGCCCAGAACGGTGCGCGGGCAGGCGGGACGGTTTTTACCGTGGTAAGTTTTTTCGCGCGTTGTGCTTCCCACCACTCGCGCATGCGGCGCGGCGTGGAGGGGTGTGCATGACGTGGGCGGCATGCGTGAGCTTGGTTTCCGCACGCATGCGTGAGCTTGGTTTCCGCACGCATGCGTCACGTCATAGTAAAGGGGCGACTCGTTCCTTCCCTGTAAACGGAGGGAGGCGTGGAGGCGCGGCCCATTTACTGAATGGGGCCGAGGCGCTGTCCTCAAGGCGTCCACTCCCAACGATCATGGGGTGGGGAGAGGTCGCCTCACCCGTCCCCTCAGTTCTGCACGTCTTCCACGCGTCTCCCATGCGCTTGGGGTGGGAAACGATGGAGGTGGGAAACCGGGCCGTCGCTGCTTGGGGCAGCGGGTCGGTCCTGGTTCCCTGCGCCTCCCGTGTCTTGATTGGCCGAGCGGGGCGGCCGAGCCCCAACCCCGTTCCTTTATAAAGAGTGGGAAGGGGTGGAATGGCATCCCGCATTCTTCCACCTTCTTCTTCCTTCTGTTTCTCCTCCTTTCTTCCATTCGTCATGGACAAAGGAAATCCCGGTCCTTCGACGGTGGCGGCGAGGGTCGCCGCTCGACAACGCGTCCCTCCTCCTCCTGAGCCCGCGGTGGCAGAGCCAGCCGCGAGGGGAATGGGAGGGGGCGAGGCCGGGGCACAGGCCGCAGTGCTCGGGGAAGAGGAGGACGGGGTGAGCACCGACCTCGCCCCCGCCAGCAGCTCCTCCTCCGATGGAGGGCCACGTTGGGGACGAACCCTGCAAGTTCTTCGTCAGGCTGCGCCGGCTGTCGTTCTGTCGCCTTCGCCTCCCGACTCCATTCGCGCGGGAGATGGAGCTGGATCCGCCGCAGTCGTTGCGGCTGCACATGAGGGGTTGTGGGATCAGTGGCACGCGGGTCCTCGTCGACTTCCCCGCTCCTCACGTGATGTATCTCCGTCGGGGATGGAAAACGTTTGCTCGTATCCACAGCTTGACGGATGGGCTCACTCTCCACTTGAAGCCGATGGAGGGCGGTCTCCTCTCCGTCAAGGTCTTCGGGCACTTCGGGACTCGCGCAAGGTGCTGCATGGAGAGCTCTTCTGATGATGAAGATTCCTCCTTGAGCGAGAGTGACGAGGAGGACAGCGACAATGACGATGAGGGGGGCAGGCGGCAGGATGACGGGTCCGACTAGGCGTCGGGCGCCGCTCCGAGCGGCACCGGCGACCCCATCATCCGCGTTGCCGGCTCCTTGAACTTCTCGGGGTCGTCTCCTTGGGAGGCTGGCGTTGGGAGGCTGCGGAAGAGGAAGAGGGCGGGTGGCAAGGCCGTCAAGTCGGAGTACGCGGGCACCGACGCCTTCGACGCATACTAACGTCCTGCTGCCTCGTCTTCGAGCTCTGCCTGCGGCGTCGCCATCACCATCCAGCCCTTGGACGGCCACCAAGATGTTCTCTTGGTGTCTTCTGCCACTCGTAGCTCGCCTAGGCGCCCCTTTTGCCCTTCTCGCCTCCTTGACCTGCCTCTTGAGGAGAGGGACAAGAATGGGCACCTTATCTCTTTTTAGTTTGTAAGCCTTCGGGCCTTTGCTGAATTTAAAACTTGTAATCCCTTTGTTCATGTTTTTCATTCCTTACGGACTGTACTTGAGCGGGATGTTTTTTTAATGAAAAAGTGGTGTTTGCCGGGTTATTTGTTTGTGGGTGGAACCCATGGCAAGGAATAAATCCTTGATATCTTTAAGATAAACATTTTCTCGCCCGGCAATAGGCCTTGCCGTCCCCCCACTTTGCTCGACCTTTCTCACGCCTTTGGCGGAGGCAGGGATGAAGTGGGTTTAGGCTCCTTGTTTCACCCCTTTCGCTGCCGCGACTACGACCAAGCTCGGTCCCAGGAACGAGCCCTAGGGCCTAGAGTTAGGGGAGCACGATAGCCTAAGGATAAAACGAGGTTTCACATACCTCAGCCCATAAGGGAATTCATGATAAGGTATGGAAAACTTATCTGAATCTGCAGCCCCCAACCTTGGTTTGCCGTGGGTGAATCTTTGCTCTTGCAGTCCCCGGCAATACTGGCTTGCCGGGGACCGGATGCTGGTCTGCCCCTTTTTCTTCCCAAGCGGGTCGGCAAGGATATTTGTGTGTTCTGCGAACCAAAGAAGACAAAGAAGGACAAAGAGACGCACACTCGACCTCTAAGCTAGGGGTTAGCCGCTGCTAAGCACTATCAACCCTAACCAAGGACGAGACTCGACCTAGCATGCATGCTATAACTTAGGGCGCCAGCGCTTCATTTATTTATGCTCAGGGTCTGCGCCTGGCTTTGTACAAAGGGTTACATGCCTTGCCGGCAAGGCTTGTACAAAAGGTGGCTTGCCGGGGGGCCCGACAAACCGCGCCTTATGGGTAAAACTTGCGAAGATGCTCAATGTTCCAGGAATTGCTCAGTGGAATTGCATCTTCGGTCTCCAGGCGGACTGCGCCGGGCCTGGTGACTCGTATTACCCGATAAGGGCCTTCCCACTTTGGCGTCAACTTGTTGGTATTCTTGGCTGATCGAATGCGCCGAAGAACAAGGTCGCCTTCCTCAAAGCTTCGGGCATGGACCTTGCAGCTATGGTAGCGGCGCAAGGCTTGCTGGTAGCGTGCTGCTCTCATAGCCGCCCGAAGATGATCTTCCTCAAGGAGCGTTGCGTCATCTTGCCGCAGTCGCTCTTGCTCAAGCTCATCATAAGCGAGCACTCGAGGTGACCCGTATATGAGTTCCGTGGGGAGAACTGCTTCTGCCCCGTATACCAGGGCAAAGGGTGTCTGGCCGGTGGCTCGATTTGGTGTCATTCTGATTGACCAAAGAACCGTCGGCAACTCATCAATCCAGCGCCTTCCACTCTTGTAAAGCCTGTCAAAGGTCTTTGTCCTCAGGCCTCGCAACACTTCAGCGTTTGCCCTCTCAGCTTGACCATTGCTTCATGGGTGAGCAACGGAAGTGAAACAGACTTTACTGCCAAGGTCTTGGATGTATTGCATGAAGGTGCGGCTTGTGAACTGCGTGCCATTGTCGGTGATGACCCTGTTGGGTACACCAAATTGGCACACTAGCCCCTTGAGGAATTTGACGGCTGACTGGGCTGTAACTTTCCTCACTGCTTCCACCTCTGGCCACTTTGTGAACTTGTCGATTGCGACGTACAAGTACTCAAAGCCCCCGACAGCGCGGCGGAAGGGGCCTAGTATGTCGAGCCCCCAGACCGAGAAGGGCCAGAAGAGAGGAATGGTTTGAAGGGCTTGAGCTGGCTGATGAAGCTTCTTTGAATGGAACTGACATGCTTCACACTTGGTGACTATCGTCGTCGCATCCTGGCGGGCAGTGGGCCATAAGAAGCCCTGCCGAAATGCCTTGCCGGCAAGGGCTTTTGACCCTATGTGGGATCCACATATGCCTCCATGTATCTCTGCCAACAGCCCTAGTCCTTCCTCTCGAGGGATACACTTCAATTTCACACTGTTCGGCCTTTTCCTCGCAGGACGCCATCGATTTAACCGATACATAGCGCATCGGGCGGGCTACTTTTTCCGCTTCTTCCTGCTCCTTAGGAAGTTCCCCTGTTTGGAGGAATCGGATGGTAGGCTGCGCCCATGCCGGAGCCTGAGGCTCGACGGTGAGGACCAAAGGCATTTCTTCCATCATAAGGGCGGCCGTCTCTGCGGCAAGAGCTTGACGCTCTGCCGGAGCTGATCGCCCTATGATGGGCTCAGCATCTCCGACAACATCTTCGCCAGCGGCTCCGGGGAGCTCGGCAGGAAAGTACTTGCCGGGCCCTGATTTCCTTCTCTTACTCTGCTCTGCTGATGGATCAACGGATGGCTGAGTCAGCTGAAGCACAAAGGTACCTGGTTCCACATGCAGCTTGAGGGCAGCGCGCTTTGACAGGTAATAGGCGATGTCGTTCTCCACTCGGGGAACGTGCTCTGCCTGTATACCGTCAAAGCGCTCTTCCAGCTTTCTCACTTCATCTACGTAGGCCTTCATCAGCGGGCTCTGGTAGTCCTTGTTGACTTGCTTGACGACAAGTTGCGAGTCGCCCCTGACGATGAGTTTCTTGATTCCGAGGTCTGCCGCGATCCTGAGACCGGCAAGCAGCCCTTCGTACTCGGTAGTATTGTTTGTCGACGCCTCCCTGGGGAAGTGCATTTGGACATTGTACTTGAGGTGCTCTCTAGTGGGCGCGACAAGCAGTACGCCAGCCCCGGCGCCCTGCAAGGAGAAAGCTCCATCAAAGTACATGACCCAGTTGCAACTTGCCTCCTTGCCGGGGAGGACAGTCTCCTGAGCTTCTTCATCAGGCGTTGCGGTCCATTCTACAACAAACCCCGCCAGGACTCGACTTTGGATCGTCGAGGTACTCTCGAATTTGAGGCCAAAGCTGGACAGCTCCAGTGCCCACTCCACGATCCTTCCAGTCGCGTCTGGATTGTGCAAAATTCGTTGTAGAGGGAGGCGAGTGACGACAGTGATTTCGTGCGCCTGGAAGTAGCGACGCAGCTTCTTCGAGGCCATAAGAAGGCCGAAGAGTAGTTTCTGCACACCGGAGTACCTTGTTCTAGCCCCCTGCAGGAGAGAGCTAACAAAGTAGACCGGGTGCTGCATCATTTTCCTCCTCGGCAACACTCCAACCGGCTGCGTCGTCTCTACGCCAATGGCATCAGGCTCTGTTGCTGCTATCACCTCATCGTCGACTTCTCTCTGCGCCACTAGTGCGGCGCTGACCACCTGGTTCATTGCCGCCAAGTACAGCAGCAACGGTTCCTGTGGTTTAGGCGCCTAGTAATCGGGCGTGAGGAGAGGTACCTCTTCAAATCTTGTAATGCCGCTTCGGCTTCTGGTGTCCACTCCATCGGGCCCGCCTTTTTCAAAATCTTGAAAAAGGGGAGGGCGCGCTCGGCGGACTTGGAGATGAACCTGCTCATGGCGGCAACGCAACCAGCAAGCCGACGCACATCCTTGACCCGCTTGGGCGCCTCAATCTGCTCTATAGCCTTGATCTTGTCCGGATTGGCCTCTATCCCACGCTGCGACACAAAGAACCCGAGAAGCTTGCCGGACGGGACGCCAAAGACGCACTTCTCAGGGTTCAACTTGAGGTTGATCTTGCGTAGGTTTGCAAATGTCTCTTGTAAATCCGGTATGAGGGTCGCCCTATTCTTGGTTTTGACCACTATATCATCCATATAAGCCTCCATATTTCTATGGAGCTGGGGTTCAAAACCAATCTGGACCGCCCTTGCAAATGTTGAGCCAGCACTCTTCAACCCGAAAGGCATCCGTACGAAACAATACGTACCACATGGGGTGATGAACGATGTCTTCTCTTCATCTTCTCTCTTCATGAAGATCTGGTGGTAGCCGGAGTAGGCGTCGAGGAATGACAACAAGTCACACCCAGCCGTGGAGTCAACAATCTGGTCGATGCGCGACAACGGGAAAGGGTCTTTGGGACAAGCCTTATTGATATCTGTGTAATCAATACACAGCCTCCACTTCCCATTTGCCTTGCGCACTACCACTGGATTGGCCAACCACGTTGGATGGAGCACACCTCTTACCAAACCCGCTGCTTCGGTTCGGATCTCCTCTGTAATGAACTCTTGCCGTTCCAAAGCTTTCTTCTCGACCTTCGCTTGATGGGCGCGCGATGAGGACAAACAAGAAGGTGGTGCTCAATCACCTCCACAGGAGCGCCGGGGATGTCGGATGCTTGCCATGCAAACACATCGACATTCGCCCGCAGGAAGGTGACGAGCGCGTCTCCCTATTTGTCGTCAAGGGCGGAGCTTATGGTGAAAGCTCCTCCCGTGCCGTCCTCCTTGACGGATACCTTCTTGGTCTCCGGCACCGTGGCCCTGGATTTCTTGTTCCTGCCGGTGGAGCTCTCTCGCACGTCCTCGACGGGAGCACTACACTCTGAAGAGGTGCGCTTGCCGGAGTGGGTGTCCGAGGTCTCACCGGCCCTCTTCTTCTTCCCTCCCGGGGCTCCAGTGGCAGGAGCGACTGCCTTAGCGGCAGCGGCCGCTGCAACTGCTTCTTGGTAGAGTTGGTCAACGCAAATCAGCGCATCTTTCTTGTCGGAGGGGACGGTGATAATCGTTACACGCCCTCGCATCTTCAGGGTGTTGTACGCGTAGTGTGACGCTGCCATGAACTTGGCCAGCGCTGGGCGGCCAAGGATCCCGTTGTAGGGCAAGGGGATCTTGGCAACATCGAACACAACCCTTTCCGTCCTGTAGTTCAGATCACTCCCGAAGGTCACAGGCAGCGTGACCTTCCCCTTTGGTTGACTCCTTCCCGGGTTGATCCCCTGGAACGTGCCCGTTTCTTTGAGGCCTCCGTCGGGAATCTGCAGCTTCTTGACCACGGCAGGTGAGATTAAGTCCAGACCGGCCCCGCCATCGACTAGTATCTTCGTCACCTTGAGGTTGCGTATTGTCGGCGAAACTAACAACGGCAAGCACCCGACCGCAGTAGTGCGATCAGGGTGATCCTCAGTGTCAAAAATGATAGGTGTGCCGGACCACTTCAGCGGCTTTTGGGCACCAAACGACGGCTCTGCTGCTGTAATCTCGCGCGCCCACTGTTTAAGCTGGCGGTGAGAGGTATGCAGCAAGGCGCCGCCATTGACGCACATGGCCTCTGTAGCTTTCTGAAACTCTTGGTCACCGGACTCGTCGTCCTCTTCGTGATCATCGTCTTTTGGCTTCTTGTCGCGACCCCGGGCGGGCCTTTCTTGCTGTTTATCCTTACCGCGACAGCCTGCCTGGTCGTCACGCTTCTTGCCGGACCCCTCAGCACCGTCCTGGCCCTTCTCCTTGTCCCGCCTCTCATATTCAGCTTTTTGCTTCTCAGCAAGCAGCTCAACCTGTCGGCAGTTCTGGAGGTCATGGCCTTTGGTGCGATGGATCTTGCAGTATTGCTTCAGAGTTCCCTGGCTTCTCGGCAGCCGCCAAGGCCCGGCAGGCGACACATCCGGCAATTTCCTTGCCAGGGTCATCTGCCTTGGTTTTCTTGGCGGAGCCGGCGTCATCAGATTCCTGGACGGCAAGCACAGCTTTACCCTTGCGCTTCCTATTGCGGCGCCGGCCTTTCTTCGCCGGGGCGGCAATATCCTCGTCTGAAGAGTCGCACGCCGGCTCCGCCAAGAGTTCCCTGGCTTCTCGGCAGCCGCCAAGGCCCGGCAGGCGACACATCCGGCAATTTCCTTGCCGGGGTCATCTGCCTTGGTTTTCTTGGCGGAGCCGGCATCATCAGATTCCTAGACGGCAAGCACAGCTTTACCCTTGCGCTTCCTATTGCGGCGCCGGCCTTTCTTCGCCAGGGCGGCAATATCCTCGTCTGAAGAGTCGCACGCCGGCATCTTCGCCGGGGTACTTCCTTTCCTCTTTAGCCCGGGCACATCTGTCGGCAAGAATGTAGAGTTCCACCACATCCTTCACCTTGTTCATTGCCAGCTCTTCGCGCATCTTGCGGTTGTGCACGTTCTGGTGGAACGCGCTGATGATTGCGGCAGGATGAACATCAGGGATATTGTATCGCACTCCGCTGAATCTTCAGTATGTACTTGTGCAGACTCTCGCCTCCCTTCTGGGGGATGACGTGCAGGTCGCTTGCTTGGCCATGGGCTTGGTGGCCTCCAGTAAAGGCGCCAACAAACTCATGGCACAAATCCGACCAAGAGGAAATAGAGTCTACTGGCAAGTGCATCAACCACGACATGGCGTTGGGTTTAAGAGCCAACGGAAAGTAATTCGCAAGCACCTCATCGTGGCGGGCTCCGGCAACTCGCATCGCGATGGTGTAGATGCTGAGGAACTACGACGAGTGGGTCTTGCCGTTGTACTTCTCGCCAACGTCAGGTTTGAAAGTGCGGTGAGTGGGCCACTGGAACTGCCGCAGCTCTCGGGTAAAAGCCGGACAGCCTACCTCGTAAGGTAGACCTCCAGGGCTCTCCGATGCTCGGCGGTTCACAGCAGGCTCTGCTCGCCTGTCTGACTGGTGGTGCGCTCCGCGCCGGTGCTCGATGGTGGTTCGAGCGTCTTCATGGGCTCGCTCCTGAATAACTTGACGCTGGTCACAGTGGGTACATGGGTCGGACGACGCTATGGAGATGTCGTCGCTCGTAATGTCGCGATGAGTCGACACCCGCGGTACCCGGCGAGGAGGGGGTGAGTGCACCGTGGCCACGGCGCTGCCGGTCCTCCCGCCGCTGGTACATGGAACTCCATCGGAGCGTCGACCCGGGGGCCCCGCTGGACCTGGTTCATCCTTGTTGGCGACGACAACAAGGCTTCGGATGGTAGCTCTCCATTCGTCGAGTTTCCCCGTAGCAGGAGGAAAGTTGAGGAGCAACTGCACGCGCGCCAAGTCCTCTGCTGGCGTCAGCGGCAGTGAAACCTGCACGGACCGCGACGTGCTTCGACTTCTAACCATGTCAGAAGGAGCCCTATCACGGTCCCCGCTGCGCCGCCGTTTTCGCCAAAGGTTTGGCGGCGATTAGGTCCTCTTCGTCCCGGGAGTGGTGCTCGGGGCTCTTCCCACGGCAGCGTCCAGGATCTTCGGCGTGACGATGCCGTTCGTCGCGCGCAGCTTGAGAGGAGTGCGTCGTGGGCGCCGGCGTGGGAGTCTTCGAGGCCATCACGCCGCCTCTGGAGGGCCCCGCGCTGCCTGCGGAGGGCCTGGCTCCATTTTTAGATTTGGCGACGTACGACTCATTGCCAAGCACGCGAACGTCACCGTCTCCCAAGCTCCGGCTGCCGGGGTGGTGTTGGTGCTCGTGAGCTGCGCCCCGGGTCCTCTCCGCGACCGGTCCGCTGCTCGCCCGCGTCGGGACGGGCCGTTCGGCTCCCGACGGGCCGACCGTCACCGTGGTCTTCTTCTTGGGCGCCATGGCGACGAAGAAGCGCTGAACTAACTGCTAAAGCTGATTCTCACAACTGCAACCCCCTACCTGGCGCCAAAGATGTCGGTGGAAACGACACCTATGGGATCACAAGAATCCCTACTACGGTTAGCGGGGTGCGGGGTTGAGAGAAGAGCAGATCAAACAGATAGCACGCGGTTTGTTTATCCAGGTTCGGGCCGCGAGGATGCGTAAAACCCTACTCCTGCCTTGGTGGATGTATATTTGTGTTCTTGAACTAGCTATGGGGCGTGAGGAGCTCCAAAAAGCTGAATCCCTCTCTTGGTCGCCTCGGGCCTCCTTTTATAGGGAAAAGGGGCTGCCATAGTGGCGCACAGGATGTGGAAAGGGCACAGTGTCGCGAGGTTATCCTTCGCATTACATGACAAGGCGCATTTAATGCATCTGCTTAGGTGTCCTCTCGCTTTATCGGGGATGGGGGCGAAGTCCGTCCCGTCCGTCGCCACTTCTCCTCGTGTCGACACGCGCCCTGGCCAGCGGTGCGTGCGATGCCATGTAGGCAGGCAGACAGCTGTTGTGGCACGGTGGTAGGGTCTTCACGAAGATTTGCATGCCGCCACGCAGGTGCCTGCCCAGTCAGTTGGGTCGGCAGCTGCATGTGAACGGCGGTGGAGACTTGGTCGGCGCGGGCCTGGCGGTGGCCCTGTAGATGTCCTCGGCAAGGGCCTTGCCGGGGCCCCGGCAAGGGTCTTGCCGTGGCGCCCGCTGTCGTCCCCGGCAAGGCGCTTGCCGGGGGTCTCGTGGTTTTCCTTGGCTGGGATCTCGCCAAGGGTCGTCGTCTTCTAGTGCTCATCTGATCTTGAATGTTTCTTCACAAAGATCTGCATGCCACCACAGAGGTGTCTCCCGAGCCCTTGCCCCAACATAGTAGACCATGGTGGGGGCTGTGGACTCAAGGGTGACTCGCCCCGTAGGCGTGGGGTGAGCTGTCGTGGCAAGGGTCTTGCCGGGGCTGCTAAGGCTGACCCCGACAAGGATCTTGCCGGGGGGGAGCCCACTTCGTCCCTTTGCTCTTCGTGGTCTTGGCCTTGGCGTTGTTCCAACTACCTTGGGCTTTGGTCTTACCCTGGCTCACCTCCCTTGCCCTGCTTGGTGTGGTCGCGGGCGCGGCTCTGACTGCCCATGCACAGTTATAGGGGTACAAAAAGTGTACCCCTCTTTTTGTACACCGACACTTCACAACTATTCTCCCTGTCCAGAAACTTTCAAGAATTCTAGAGAAATATAGGCTCAATTAAATGGTGCCAAATTTGGTGGAGAGATGTTATTTGGATAGGAGAACAATCTGGTATTTTCTCAGAATTAATGAAGCAATATAAAATGCACTTGCTTCACAACCGGAAAATATTGCCAGAATCCAAGATTTGGTCCTGTGCTCACATAGATGATTGGATGGGTCTGAAATTTTGAGGAGGCTAATTATATAAGCACATGAAGAGTCATGCAAAATTTCAACTCATTTGGATAACCCTAGCTAGCACTTCCTTCACAATGCGTTTTGACTGACAGAAAGTTTGAAAAATTGCTGAGGAAGATTGGCTAGGCAAATAAAGTTGAGTTTTGGCATGAGTCAATTATTTGGACATAAAAGAATGCCCAACCAGTTTGGGAGCAAACAAGATTGGATAGGTGGCACTTCCTTATCATAAAGGCACACTGGACAGAAATGAAGATTAATTATTGGAGAATTATTATTGGGCTAGGACAGGAAAGTTTGGGCATATTTGAGCAACATATGACCCAAAGAAATTATGAGAATTTATTGGGATTTTTGGGAGTGACAGAAATATAGGTTGCTTCACAACCTAGGGCAGACAGGGTTATTCCTTTAATAGAAAAAAGGATAGTCCCTAGAAAAAGATTTTAGGGTTTGGTCAAAGAGTGAAGTGACAAGATCTTGGCAAGGTTTTGAGAATGATGAGCCACTTGGGAGGGGAAATGAGAATGATTTCCCAGGTGACAAGGCCACAGAACCACTCCAAGAAGAAAAATCAGAGCAAAAACCAATAAATCAAAAGAAAAAGAAAAGGGCCAAAATCCAGGTTATTACAACTCTTACCCCCTTAAAGAAATCTCGTCCTCAAGATTTAGTTGCTCTGAGAACAAGTATGACTTGAGGATACCGTTGCCAACTCGGGTATACTTTTTCCTTTATTTATTGTCCCCCCGGAGAATTTCAGATGATCTGATTATCTTTGCTCGGGGTGGTTTGCTTCACCTTTCCCCAAATTCTGACGGGTTTTTGCTCACACACCGAATCCTTTTGCTGACGTTGATTCTTTCTTATCTGCAGTGATATCCAATGCTCTGGAATCACAGATCGGTGGCGCCGGAGGACATGCCAGGGCTGCGTTTCAGGTGGTGGGTAGCAAGGGAAAATCTGATCGAGGAAGCGTCGCATCGATTGGAGAGAAGTTCGAAGGAGCTGCACCTGGCACAACACAAGGCAGATTCGCAAGTCAATCTCAGCGGAGAGATGTTGAGCTATGTCAGCATCTGGCAGCGTCGCGTTGATTTCGAGCTAGGGCTAATGGCATAGATCATATTCATGAAGTCAACTGCGGAGGGAAGAACACGCATGCCTACGGAATGGCATGAGCAGCCGGTGCTACTGTTCAAATGGGCGGTAGAAGAAGCTAAATCGCGGGACCAGCTGGGGCGGCGCCGCTGGGCATGCATCATAGGTAATGTGAGCTACCACTTTCCCGCCGACTATCACGATGACCTACTCGGTTCTTTGCTGCAGTGAACTTATGCACCATGGCAGTTTGCAACTATGACAATCACTCCATCTATATGTATTGTATTCCTATGAAAATACTTGGTCATTTGGAAAAATATGGTAATTTATTTATCACTAGTTTTTGAATGCTTTGCCATGACAATCACCCGAAGCAACAACCAGAAGTCTTCATCGTGTAATACTTACGGTCGGTCGCGCCAATAGACGGTCGGTCGGACCCGTGACACACATCGGCTTGGTATGACATGTACGACCAGTTACATCACTGACTTGTGTGACCGCATTTGACCAATAGTACTTGAAATTTGTGTTCCAGGAAACTCATCGGGAGCCGTTTCGGGCCTCGAAATCAAAACCATCAATTAATCTTTAGCTTGTTCCCATCACATTCCAAAGTGTATAGTATAATTAAGTGCAAACCTGCTCACACCTAGTACGTATCAAACCTGAACGTGTTCCCACTATGCAGGTTTCAATACTAGTGCTAGTACTAGGTTATAAAAAGGGGAACTAGTACCTAGCTGAAAATCACTCTACCTCTTCCTCCTCATAAGTCTTTCTTGTTCGTCCATCCTTGCCACAGCCGGTGTGCGGAGCCCTATGCGAGAACTACTCGTAACAAGGGAGCGGCAACCAAGGTCGTGGAAAAAAAATAGGGCTCGCCGCCTGGCAAAGACCTCGAAAGATCTCTCACGGGCAAGCGAGGGATCCCAGGAGCGCCCAAGCCACGGAGGCGAGGCTCCTAGGAGTGCCCTATCCGCGGAGGTGAACATGCTGAGTTGGCGGTGCTGGAGTCATTATCCCTCGACGACATGCCCAATCAGCTCAATAAGCAGGAGGAGTACATCGACGGCTTGGTGGAGCTGCTGAAGGAGAGCCTCGACGACATGCCCGCTGAGCTCAATTAGTAGGGAGAGTTGGCCGCTGGCTTGGTGATTCTGCTGAAGAAGAGCATTGACTCGGATAAGAAAGCGACCGGCGAAATCCTGCAACTTCAGGAGGACAAGGCGAAGCTCCGCCACGAGCTTGACTTGCTGAAGGAGGAGAACGCCGGCTGGAAGAAGCTGCATGAGAAGAGTAGTTCCTCGATGAAGATGCTACAAGACCTCATCATGGAACAGAAGGAGGACTTGGCGAAGCTCCGCATCAATCGCCCGGCTGCTGTCAAGGTACGTAATGCGGCCGTGGAACAGATGGTGAAGGCTTGCGTCGAGAAATCCCGCGTCATGGACAGAATGAAGAAGATGGCAGAGGAGATGTGCCATGAGATGGAGGTCGTGGAGGTGATGAAGAAGCAGTTACGACTCCGCGACCAGCAACCCTTCATGTAGTAGAGAGCAGCGCCCCAGACTTGTGTGTGCATCTTCCTTCTTTTCTGCAGGGAATAATCTTCCTTCTTCTTTTGCTCCTGTGTTTCTTCTTTTGTTTTGGGTGTTTCAACGCATGTGTCCGATTCTCTACGAGGCATGAATAAAACAATACTAACGACGAGCGGTGCCGTGGGATCGATGACTAGCAAATTAGATCATTTTTATCGCCATATCGCACTGGGCTGCCGTGTTTTGTGCTCCTCCGTCGTACTAGTACTCCAGTGGAAAACTTGAGTATACTGCATGGTTCTTTGCTCATCCTCAGGTCGTCGGCAACATTTATATGAGCAGTCAAATCACAAGGCTCCGCCTTCCAGCAGTAATGAGCCTTCAAATCACAAAGCCCCTCGCCTCTCATGAAACCGACCAAGCGAGACAACTGATGTCCACTACACAACCTTCTTCTTGTAGACGTTGTTGGGCCTCCAAGGGCAGAGGTTTGTAGGACAGTAGCAAATTTCCCTCAAGTGGATGACCTAAGGTTTATCAATCCGTGGGAGGTGTAGGATGAAGATGGTCTCTCTCAAACAACCCTGCAACCAAATAACAAAGAGTCTCTTGTGTCCCCAACACACCCAATACAATGGTAAACTGTATAGGTGCACTAGTTCGGTGAACAGATGGTGATAAAAGTGCAATATGTATGGTAGATATAGGTTTTTGTAATCTGAAATTATAAAAACAGCAAGGTAACTAATGATAAAAGTGAGCGTAAACGGTATTGCAATGCTAGGAAACAAGGCCTAAGTTTCATACTTTCACTAGTGTAAGTTCTCTCGACAATAATAACATAATTGGATCATATAATATCCCTCAACATGCAACAAAGAGTCACTCCAAAGTAACTAATAGCGGTGAACAAACGAAGAGATTATTGTAGGGTACGAAACCACCTCAAAGTTACTATTTCGGATCAATCTATTCAAGAGTCCGTAGTAAAATAACACGAAGCTATTCTTTCCGTTCGATCAATCATAGAGTTCGTACTAGAATAACACCTTAAGACACAAATCAACCAAAACCCTAATGTCACCTAGATACTCCAATGTCACCACAAGTATCCGTGGGTATGATTATACGATATGCATCAAACAATCTCAGATTCATCTATTCAACCAACACATAGAACTTCAAAGAGTGCCCCAAAGTTTCTACCGAAGAGTCAAGACGAAAACGTGTGCCAACCCCTATGCATAAGTTCACAAACGGAACCCGCAAGTTGATCACCAAAACATACATCAACTAGATCATGAGATATCCCATTGTCACCACAAATAAGCACATGCAAGACATACATAAAGTGTTCTCAAATCCTTAAAGACTCAATCTGATAAGATAACTTCAAAGAGAAAACTCAATCCATTACAAGAGAGTAGAGGGGAGAAACATCATAAGATCCAACTATAATAGCAAAGCTCACGATACATCAAGATCGTACCACCTCAAGAACACGAGAGAGAGAGAGAGAGAGAGAGAGAGAGAGAAAGAGAGAGATCAAACACATAGCTACTGGTGCATACCCTCAGCCCCGAGGGTGAACTACTCCCTCCTCGTCATGGAGATCGCCAGGATGATGAAGATGGCCACCGGTGAGGGATCCCCACCTCCGGGAGGGTGCCGGAACAGGGTCCCGATTGGTTTTTGGTGGCTATAGAGGCTTGCGGCGGCGGAACTCCCGATCTATTGTGTTCCTCGATGTTTTTAGGGTATATGGACATATATAGGCGAAAGAAGTCGGTCAGGGGAGCCACGAGGGGCCCACGAGCGTGGGGGGTGCGCCTCAGTGCCTCGTGGCTTCCTCGAAGCTTCGCTGACGTCTACTCCAAGTCTCCTGGATTGCTTCCGTTCCAAAAATAACTCTCCCGAAGGTTTCACTCCGTTTGGACTCCGTTTGATATTCCTTTTGTTCGAAACACTAAAATAGGCAAAAAAAACAGCAATTTGGGCTGGGCCTCCGGTTAATATGTTAATCCCAAAAATAATATAAAAGTGTTTACTAAAGCCCATAAATATCCAAAACAGATAATATAATAGCATGAATACTTCATAAATTATATATACGTTGGAGACGTATCAGCATCCCCAAGCTTAATTCCTGCTCGTCCTCGAGTAGGTAAATGGTAAAAGAAATAATTTATGAAGTGTGAATGCTAGCAGGTGCACAAGTTTGATCAATGATAATTTCAATCACCTTTTCTAGCATCAATATATGTCATAACAGTAGCTCAACTCATAAAGCTTCTCATGATCAAGTAACAATCTATTCACATGTTAAAGTATAGATCATAAAATTTCTTGAAAACTAACAAACCGTTCTCAGTCATCAAACAATTACAATTCATCTTATTTTCGGGAAGGGTCTATGTCAGAGCTTTAATTCATCAAACTTCACATACTCAACTATCATTTGGTCTTTCACAATTGCTAACACTGACGTGATATTTATGGGTTCAAAGTTTTAATCAGACACAGAGAAAGATAGGGCCTTATAGATTCACCTCCCAACCTTTTACCTCAAGGGTAATGTCAACAATAATGGTTCATGATGCCTTACATCCAATTGGATATATATATATATATATCAGGATCTTTTCAACACAATGTGCTTGCCAAAGGATAAAATGTAAAAAATGAAAGGTGAAGATCACCAAGACTCTTGCATAAAGAATAAGACAAGAATAAAAGATAGGCCCTTCGCAGAGGGAAGCAGAGGTTGTGATGCACTTTTATAGTTGGATGCACAAAATCTTAATGCGAAAGTACGTCACTTTATATTGCCACTTGTGATAGGGACCTTTATTATGTCCGTCGCTTTTATTGCTTCCACAGATCGTATAAAGCTTATTTTCTCCACACTAATAGATCATACATATTTAGAGAGCAATTTTTATTGCATGCACCGATGACAGCTTACTTGAAGGATCTTACTCAATCCATAGGTAGGTATGGTGGACTCGCATGGCAATACCGATTTAAGGGATGTTTGGAAGCACAAGTAGTATCTGTACTTGGTGCAAAGAATTTGGCTAGCATGAGGGGGAAAGGCAAGCTCAACATGTTGAATGATCCATGACAATATACTTTATTTCAGATATAAGAAAACATAACCTTTTGTGTTGTCTTCCTTGTCCAACATCAAACTTTTAACATGTCATATTTTAATGAGTGCTCACACTTACAAAAGATGTCCAAGATAGTATATTTATATGTGAAATCTCTCTTCCCTCAATATTCTTTCATGAATTGTTCAAGTGACCAATACAATGTTTGCCAACCTTCAATAAATTTACCTCATCTACTTCTTATATGTGAAATCATTACTCCCCATGGGATAAGCATATGAAACCTATATAATTTCAGATTTATGACATTCAAATCATTTAACCATTTACTCATAGGATATAAGTGAAGCACACGAGTAAATGACAAACTACTCCAAAAAGATATAAGTGAAGATCAATGAATAGTTAAATAGTTATGTAGCTTTGTGAAGACTCTCTCTCATTTAAGAATTTCAGATCTTGGAATATTATTCAAACAGCAAGCAAAACAAAATAAAATGACATTCTAAGAATAGCAAACATCACGTGAAGAAGCAAAAACTTAGGATCAACCAAAACTATCCGATAGTTGTTGAAGAAGAAAGGTGGGATGCCAACCGGGGCATCCCCAAGCTTAGACGCTTGAGACTTCTTGAAATATTATGTTGGGATGCCTTGGGCATCCCCAATCTTGAGATTTTATGTCTCCTTAATTCCTCTCATATCACGGTCTCCCTAAATCTCAAAAGCTTCATCCACACAAAACTCAACAAGGACTCGTGAGATAAGTTAATATAAACCAATGCAAAAACCTTATCATACTCTACTGTAGCAAATCACTAAAATTATTATTCAACATCGTATATTAGATGCCTCTGCATATTTAATAGTCCTATCCTCAAATAGAATCATTAAAGAAGCAAACATATGCAAACAATGCAAACATAACAGCAATCTGCCTAAACAGGACAGTCTGTAAAGAATGCAGTAAGATCCATACTTCCCTAGCTCCAAAAATTATGAAATAAAATTCCCACTGTAGTAAATTTATCAGAGCTTGTTATGAAAAAGGTTTCAACATTTTATCACATTCTGACTTTTCTAGGAATTTTTGCAACTGCGGTAAACATTCTATTTTTAAACAGCAACATGAAGACTTGTAAAATAGGCATAGTAAAGGCTATCAATGCCACTTTTATTGAAATAAAAGATGCAAAACATTTTTCTAAATAACAGCAAGCAAATCCTAACAAATAAATTGACACTCCAAGCAAAACACATATCATGTGGTGAATAAAAATATAGCTCCAAGTAAAGTTACCGATAGACGAAGACGAAAGAGGGGATGCCTTCCGGGGCATCCCCAAGCTTAGGCTCTTGGTTGTCCTTGAATATTAACTTGGGGTGCCTTGGGTATCCCCAAGCTTAGTCTATTGCCACTCCTTATTCCATAGTCCATTGAGTCTTTACCCAAAACTTGAAAACTTCACAACACAAAACTTAACAGAAAATCTTATGAGCTCCGTTAGTATAAGAAAATAAATCACCACTTAGGTACTGTTGTGAACTCATTCTAAATTCATATTGGTGTAATATATACTGTATTCCAACTTCTCTATGGTTCATACCCTCCGATACTACTCATAGATTCATCAAAATAAGCAAACAACACATAGAAAACAGAATCTGTCAAAAACAGAACAGTCTGTAGTAATCTGCATCAAACGCAAACTTCTGCAACTCAGAAAAATCTGCAAAAATAGGACGACCTATAGAATTTGATTGTTGATCTACTGAAATTGGAATCAGTATTTAATCACTTTATGCTGATTTTTAACAATTGTTTTTGTGAGCAGAAAGTTTCTGTCTTTTTCAGCAAGATCAAATAACTATCATCCAAGAAGATCCTATAGGTTTTACTTGGCACTTTATTGAAACAAAAGCTATAAAACATGATTACTACAATAGCTTATTCATGGGAACACATAAAAACAATAGGGGTGAATATTGGGTTGTCTCCCAACAAGCGCTAACGTCTAATGCCCCTGGCTAGGCATGATGATTTCAATGATGCTCGCATAAAAGATAAGAATTGAAACGCAAAGAGAGCATCATGAAGAATATGACTAGTAGTTTTCAGTCTAACCCACTTCCTATGTATAGGGATTTTGTGAGGAAACAACTTATGGGAACAATAATCAACTAGCATACGAAGGCAAAACAAGCAAATCTTCAAGATTTTCAACACATAGAGAGGAAACTTGATACTATTGCAATATATAGAAGCATATGATCCTCTCTCATTATAATTTTCAGTAGCATCATGAATGAATTCAACCATATAACCAGCACATAAATCATTATTTTCATGATCTACTTGCATAAAAAATTTATTACTCTCCACATAAGCAAAATTCTTCTCATTCGGAATAGTGGGAGTATCATAAGAGACTCGAATACTATAAATTGTTTCCACATTAAAAGAGTAATGTTAAGAGAAAGGGTACTCATAATCATGACAAGTTTTATAAATATAATCATCACTACTTTTTATAGCATAAGTATCATCACAATAATCATCATAAGTAGCAACTTTGTTCTCATAATCAATTGAAACCTCTTCCAAGATAGTGGAATCATTAGTATATAAAGTCATGACCTCTCCAAATTCAATTTCATAATTATGACAGTAAGATTCAACATCCTCCAAAATAGTGGGATCATTACTTCCTAAAGTTGACACTCTTCCAAACCCACTTTCATCAATATAATCATCATAAGTAGGAGGCATGCTATCATCATAAAAAAATTGCATATCAAAACTTGGGAGGCTAAAAACATCATCTTCATTAAACATAGCATCCCCAAGCTTGGGACAAACATTAATTTCAACAAATATATTCTCAAACTTGTCATTCTCATCAAACATAGCATCCCCAAGCTTGTGCCTTTTCATATCATAAGCATAATCGCTCTCATCATTAACAGTATGGATAGCACCAATAGTATAGCAATTATCATCATCACAATGAGTAATAGGAGCAAGATCATTTGAGAGGGATACCTTTCTACCTTTGCTTCTCCGTCTTTTATTTTTCTTCTTCACCTCATGTGTGGGTTTAACCCTCTTTTTTGAGCTCCTTATTGATGAGATTGGTTGAATAGAAGGCTCTTCCTCGCTACCTGATTCATCATAAGAAATGATAGGAGGATATTGGGAAGTCTCTTCCCTTTCATTAGTATTCTCTTCATCTTCTATTTGTTTTCTTGTCTTTATGTAATTGGAAATATAAGGATTTCCAATGCAATTCACCGCACAATACATATAAATTTCTTCTAGATCAAAATCAAGAACTTTACCAAGGACAAATTCTGGAAGATCCTTAGTTATACGTTTCATTTCTTCATAACCCAAAAGCAAACTAAGTTCATTATGATGTGCAAGGGAAATCAAGTCATCACAATTTTTGGACACGATACGATCATGAAACAATTTGCATTGGGTATTGAAATGATCATGTTCATTGCAAAGTTCACAAGGATGGCAAAGAAAGTTTAAATTTTTCAGCACAAACATCTAGCCTTTCTTGCAACCATTTAGTTTCCAAATACTTATGCCTCTTGCAAAATCTATTTTCCCTATTTGGTGTGTACTTGCAAGCTCTATGCACTCCACAAAAGTTGACATGCTTATAGGAGACATTTTCATCATCACTAGTGCAATCATCATTAGTACTATGGATATTCAAAGAGTTCATACTAACAAAATTGCAATCATGCTCATCATTCAAAGATTTAGTGCCAAACATTCTAATGCATTCTGCCTCTAGCAATTGAGCACAATTATCGGAATCCTTATTCTCATGAAAGATATTAAAAAGATGAAGCATATGAGGCACCCTCAATTCCATTTTTGCTTTCTTTTATAGACTAAACTATTGATAAAACAAGAAACTAAAAGATTCAATTGCAAGATCTAAAGATATACCTTCAAGCACTCACCTCCCCGGCAACGGTGTCAGAAAAGACCTTGATGTCTACTACACAACCTTCTTCTTGTAGAAGTTGTTGGGCCTCCAAGTGCAGAGGTTTGTAGAACAGTAGCAAGTTTCCCTCACGTGGATGACGTAAGGTTTATCAATCCGTGGGAGGTGTAGGATGAATATGGTCTCTCTCAAACAACCCTGCAACCAAATAACAAAGAGTCTCTTGTGTCCCTAACACACCCAATACAATGGTAAATTGTATAGGTGCACTAGTTCGGCGAAGAGATGGTGATAAAAGTGCAATATGGATGGTAGATATAGGTTTTTGTAATCTGAAATTATAAAAACAGCAAGGTAACTAATGTTAAAAGTGAGCGTAAACGGTATTGCAATGCTAGGAAACAAGGCCTAGGGTTCGTACTTTCACTAGTGCAAGTTCTCTCAACAATAATAACATAATTGGATCATATAAATGTCCCTCAACATGCAACAAAGAGTCACTCCAAAGTAACTAATAGCGGTGAACAAATGAAGAGATTATTGTAGGGTACAAAACCACCTCAAAGTTACTCTTTTGGATCGATCTATTCAAGAGTCCGTAGTAAAATAACACGAAGCTATTCTTTCCGTTCCTTCTATCATAGAGTTCGTACTAGAATAACACCTTAAGACACAAATCAACCAAAACCCTAATGTCACATAGATACTCCAATGTCACCACAAGTATCCGTGGGTATTATTATACGATATGCATCAAACAATCTCAGATTCATCTATTCAACCAACACATAGAACTTCAAAGAGTGCCCCAAAGTTTCTACCGGCGAGTCAAGATGAAAACGTGTGCCAACCCCTATGCATAAGTTCACAAACGGAACCCGCAAGTTGATCACCAAAACATACATCAAGTAGATCACGTGATATCCCATTTTCACCACAGATAAGCACATGCAAGACATACATAAAGTGTTCTCAAATCCTTAAAGACTCAATCCGATAAGATAACTTCAAAGGGAAAACTCAATCCATTACAAGAGAGTAGAGGGGGAGAAACATCATAAGATCCAACTATAATAGCAAAGCTCGCGATACATCAGGATCGTACCACCTCAAGAACACGAGAGAGAGATAAAACACATAGCTACTGGTACATACCCTCAGCCCCGAGGGTGAACTACTCCCTCCTCGTCATGGAGATCGCCGGGATGATGAATATGGCCACCGGTGAGGGATCCTCCCCTCTGGCAGGGTGCCGGAATAGGGTCCCGATTGGTTTTTGGTGGCTACAGAGGCTTGCGGCGACGGAACTCCCGATCTATTGTGTTCCACGATGTTTTTAGGGTACATGGACATATATAGGCGAAAGAAGTCGGTCAGGGGAGCAACAGGGGCCCACGAGGGTGGGGGGCGCTCCCAGGGTGGTAGGGCGCGCCTCCCTGCCTTGTGGCTTCCTCGAAGCTTCCCTGGCGTCTACTCCAAGTCTCCTAGATTGCTTCCGTTCCAAAAATAACTCTCCCGAAGGTTTCATTCCGTTTGGACTCCGTTTGATATTCCTTTTCTTCGAAACACTGAAATAGGCAAAAAAAACAGCAATTTGGGCTGGGCCTCCGGTTAATAGGTTAGTCCCAAAAATAATATAGAAGTGTTTAGTAAAGCCCATAAACATCCAAAACAGATAATGTAATAGCATGAATACGTCATAAATTATAGATACGTTGGAGACGTATCAACTGCCCGGCCCTGTAGCCTTTTAAATGTATATTTTTGTACAATAGTACTAGTATCGATGTATTGCGTCATGGAGCAAAACTACCAAGATGAAATTAAAGAAAAAGGTGGTACATATAGAGAGCACTCGTCGCCAAATTATGCATATAGTACTATTAAAAAAGCTAGTACGTGCTTAGATGGGGTGCTAAATTCTATTAAAGAAACTAGCATACCTATTTAATTCTTGGGTTTTTATTATTTATGCCACTAGGTGTGTCTCACTACTCAGTTTTGCCATTAGAAGATACAACTACTCAAAAATGCCATCGATCCGGGAGATGGTTGCTCAAAAATGCAATTAGATATCTAAAAAATGCCATCGTTCCATTAGATGTTTGCTCAAAATGCCATTAGACATTGGTATTTTCACGTCAAACCCATTGACCATGTTATATGACAAAAATAAGCCTAGACCCACATCTCAATTATCTCTATCTCACAATGATAAGTGTGGCCCCACTTATCAGGAGTAACCAATCGAATAATTTTACAGGAAAATAAGAACACTGTTGGGATCAAGTAGGCCCTACACTTTATTGTACTATAGTGAGATAAATGTAGAGCTGGCATGTTGGTCCATAGGTATTTATGTCATTATAACATGGCAAAAGAGATTTGAGTCACAATAATGGTGTCCAACACAACACACCCCTCAAATAAAACTAAGCACCCTGAAATTCTTTGACAACTAAACTGCTGGCTATATGATGTTGGCCATATATATTGTACGTATATAATGTGAAGGAACGAGTGGTAGTACGTACTACCAACTACAATATGAACTATAAGAAATACTAGTATGTACGTACTGAAGAGTTAAAGTAATGAGAAGGAACATAACATAGTTTTGCTGGGGGCTCAGCACAACACACCCCTCAAATAAACTAAGCACCCTGAAATTAAACTAAGCAACTAATCCGGTAGATACTGCATTACAACCACCATGAACAACGACACTCCCACCTTACTCGGACTCCTCGTCCACGTGCTCGACTTCGTCCTTGTCCCTCTTCCTCTTGTCTGATAGTTCTTTGCTTGAACCTCACACTTGGCTCTCGCTCTTCATCCAACCCTTGTAGATATTGAAACAAAGGTAGGCATCCATTGCAGCGTAATTGATGTGGTCTCTATCTAGTACATCCCACTGCCATGCACGATGAAACTTGGGCAGAGGTTTCATCAGTTTACCGTACGAAGGATCAACCATGGCTGCTACTAGGGTTAGCATTGAAGGCCGATGGGAGGATAGTAGCACATTCCTCTGGAGGTCAAAGGGCTGGCCTACAATGAGGCCTATCCAACCCAGGACTTCTTTGTCGTTCGTAAAGTCTAAAGAAACGAATTTGACTTTGCCGCCCCTGAGGAAGTTCTTAAAATCCTCGCACTCAACATCGGCATGGCATATGTGGTAGACCAAGCACAAGTTATGCACGCAAACCTGAATCACGTCGGGCTTCTTCTTCTCTTCCTCCTTTAGATTCTTCTCTTTTCCTAGGACTATGGTGTACTCAACATCAAGCCCAGCAACCCACTCATCACCCTTTGACTTTTCGAACATGCGTCTGAAGCGAGCAAGGCATCCTTTCACTGTCGCGGAAGAACGAGTCTAGATGATGTCGAACTCATCGCCGGTGATGGTTCTAACCTTGTACTCACCGCCGATGATGGAGATTTGAGACGCCATGGATTTGGAAGGAGGGTTAGGATTAGTGGAACTGCTGTAATGTGAAAGGATGGGATCACTAGGAGCGAATTGCCGTAATGTTAAAGGATGGCCGGGTACGAGTAGGAGCGAACTGCTAGCGGTTTTCCGATTGTAAAAATGCTGAGTGGGGCGTGCGAACGGCAGGGTACTGGCTTGCTCGGTGGATAAATGGATTCATGAACAGTACTATGGGGGCCACATTAGATGTCATGTCTACTAGACGCCCAATTAAATGGCTTCATGCATCTGCGTGCTCGCATGTCAAGCGTCGGGAAAACTACAAGTGATACGAAGCTTTCCATGCTCCCATGATACGGGCTTCCGAGAGCCCTTGGATCTGAGATCAAATGGTTGCATGGTGTGATTCTAGACCTATGGGTGAATATCCTATCCCGGAGAGTTATTCTGCAAATTTTTAGCAACTTAGTATGCGACCGTTCGATCTCAGATCCAAGGGCTGTCAGTAGCTAGTATCATGGTCGCGCCTACCACGACCGTCGCCTCGCTCGCGCGGTCGTGCCCTTGGAGATTTCAGACGGCTATAAATGAGCATTTTTTTGCTACTTCACATTCATGAAACTACTTCCTCCGTCCAGGTGCGTTATGCTATCTGATGTTGGCATGTCATACATAGTCATCACTTAGTCACTCATACAACAAGGTTAGTTGTAAGGTTGGCTATAAGTGTAATTTTTTTACTTCTCTCTATCTCTTTCTTTGTACTCCCCACGTTTCAGTTTACAAGTCATGTGCGTATACCTAGGTTGTTAAATTCATCACCATAATATAAACTATATAAGACAAAAATTATACCATTTATAATGTATGTATTTTTAATATATGACTTCTAGTATTAGGTTGGTCAAATTGACAACCTAGGGGTACGCGCACGCCTTGTAAACTGAGAGAGATGGAGTGGTATTTATTGCATTTGCCAAAAGGAGCAAGGAGTACAGTACCAGGCACCTATATACCATGGAGGTGGTCAGGAATCGGGAGACTCACGTTGGTCGTAGCGCCGCAGTTAAAATGATAATGGCAAGTCAAATCATGGGGCCCCACCTGTCCAGCAGTAACTAGCCGTCAAATCACACATCCCTACGTTTGCAGCAGCCTACTCCCTCATCTTCTCGCCTCTCTATCGAACCGACTAGGCGAAAGTGTCCCGCCTACCGCGCGCGAAAAGCCCCGCCCTCGACTTTTCAATATAATTTTGTATCCATGGATTGCGCCATGGATCAAAGCCTCAATAAAACGATGCTACACATGTATACAACACACCCGTCGCATTCGCGTCGCACCCCGGACGGTCGGTCGGTCTGGCACGCTGATACGTCCATTTTGCATCATGCTTTTATATCGATATTTATTGCATTATGGGCAGTTATTACACATTATGTCACAATACTTATGCCTATTCTCTCTTATTTTACAAGGTTTACATAAGGAGGGAGAATGACGGCAGCTGGAATTCTGGGCTGGAAAAGGAGCTAATATTAGAGACCTATTATGCACAACTCCAAAAGTCCTGAAACTCCACGAAAGTTATTTTTGCAAATAATAAAAAATACTGATCGAAAGAAATACCAGAGGGGGCCCACACCCTGTCCACGAGGGTGGGGCGCCTACCCCAGGCGCGCCCAGCCTCGTGGGCCCCTGTTGGCCCTCCGGTGCCCATCTTCTGCTATATGAAGTCTTTCGTCCAAGAAAAATAATAAGCAAGCTTTGACGAGACTCACATGACCACGAGGCGGAACCTTGGCAGAACCAATCTAGGGCTCCGGCGGAGCTGTTCTACCGGGGACACTTCCCTCCGGGAGGGGGAAATCATCGCCATCGTCATCACCAACGCTCCTCTCATCGAGAGAGGGCCAATCTTCATCAACATCTTCACCAGCACCATCTCCTCTCAAACCCTAGTTCATCTCTTGTAGTTGTGGATGCTTGCAATAGGGGTTAATCATAAGTGGGATGCTTGTTCAAGTAAGAACAGCACCCAAGCACCGGTCCACCCACATATCAAATTATCAAAGTACCGAACGTGAATCATATGAACGTGATGAAAACTAGCTTGACGATAATTCCCATGTGTCCTCGGGAGTGCTTTTCCTTATATAAGAGTTTGTCCTGGCTTGTCCTTTGCTACAAAAAGGATTGGGCCACCTTGCTGCACTTTATTTACTTTTGTTACTTGTTGCTCGTTATAAATTATCTTATCACAAAACTATCTGTTACCTATAGTTTCAGTGCTTGCAGAGAATACCTTGCTGAAAATCGCTTATCATTTCCTTCTGCCCCTCGTTGGGTTCAACACTCTTACTTATCGAAAGGACTACGATAGATCCCTATACTTGTGGGTCGTCAAGACTCTTTTCTGGCGCCGTTGCCGGGGAGTGAAGCGCCTTTGGTAGGTGGAATTTGGTAAGGAAAAATTTATATAGTGTGCTGAAATTTACTGTCACTTATTACTATGGAAAGTAATCCTCTGAGGGGCTTGTTCGGTATCTTCACCCCGACCAAGAGAGCAAAGAGTTGCTCCTTAACCTACTGAACCTACTGAAAATGAAAATGTCTACTTTGAAATTCCTTCGGGTATGTTGAAAAAACTGCTAGCTAATCCTTTTACAGGAGATGGAACAATACATCCTGATGAGCATCTAATATATGTGGATGAAGTTTGTGGATTATTTAAGCTTGCAGGTATGCCCGATGATGTTATCAAGAAGAATGTCTTCCCTTTATCTTTGAAGGGATATGCATTGACATGGTATAGGCTATGTGATGATATGGGATCATGGAACTACAAAGCGATTGAAATTGGAATTTCATCAGTTTTATCCTATGCATCTTGTTCATCGTGATCGCAATTATATATATAATTTTTGGCCTTGCGAAGGAGAAAGCATCGCTCAAGCTTGGGGGAGGCTTAAATCAATGTTATATTCATTCCCCAATCATGAGGTCTCGAGAGAAATGATTATCCAAAAAAATTATGCTCGGCTTTTTGATAACAATCACACCATGCTCGATACTTCTTGTGTTGGCTCTTTTATGATGAAGACTATTGAATTCAAATGGGATTTATTGGAAAGAATTAAATGCAATTCTGAAGATTGGGATCTCGACAAAGGTAAGGAGTCAGGTATGACACCTAAGTTTGATTGTGTTAAATCTTTTATGGATACCGATGTTTTCCATAAATTTAGCACTAAATATGGACTTGACTCTGAGATAGTAGCTTCTTTCTGTGAATCTTTTGCTTCTCATGTTGATCTCCCTAAGGAGAAGTGGTTTAAATATCATCCTCCCATAGAAGTAAAAGTAGCTGCACCTATTAAAGTTGAAGAAAATACTATCACTTATAATGATCCTATTGTTCCTACTGCTTATGTTGAGAAACCACCTTTCCCTACTAGAATAAAGGATCATGCTAAAGCTTCAACTGTGGTTCGTAAAAGCAATATTAGAACGTATACACCTCCTGAGCAAGTTAAAGTTGAACCTAATATTGCTATGGTTAAAGATCTCTTGGCTGATAATGTTGATGGGCATGTTATTCATTTCTGTGCTGAAACTGCTAGAATTGCTAAACCTTGTGCTAAAGATAAGCATAGAACTGTGGTAGGCATGCCTATTATTTCTGTTAAAAAGGGAGATCATTGTTATCATGGCTTATGTGACATGGGTGCCAGTGCTAGTGCTATACCTCAAGACTTATACAAAGAAATTATGCATGATATTGCACCTGCCGAGATAGAAGATATTGATGTTACCATTAAGCTTGCCAATAGATATACTATATCACCAATTGGAATTGTTAGAGATGTTGAAGTCTTGTGTAGGAAAAAACTAAATATCCTGCTGATTTTCTTATTCTTGGTTCCCCACAAGATAGCTTCTGTCCCATTATATTTGGTAGACCCTTCTTAAACACTGTTAATGCTAAGATAGACTGCGAAAAGGATGTTTTTACTATTGGTCTAGGTGATATGTCTCATGAGTTTAACTTCTCTAAATTTCGTAGACAACACCGTGAAGAGGAATTACCTAGCAAAGATGAAATTATTGGTCTTGCTTCTATTGCCATACCTCCTAGCGATCCTTTAGAACAATATTTGCTAAACCATGAAAATGATATGTTTATGAATGAAAGAAGGGAAATAGATGAAGTGTTCTTTAAACAGGGACCTATTCTGAAACACAACTTGCCTGTTGAAATCCTAGGGGATCCTCCTCCACCCAAGGGTGATCCCGTGTTTGATCTTAAACAATTGCATGATACTCTTAAATATGTTAATCTTGATGAAAAGAAGATATATCCTATTATTATTAGTGCTAACCTTTCAGACAAGGAGGAAGAAAGATTATTGAAAACTTTGAAGAAGCACCATGCTGCTATTGGATATACTCTTGATGATCTTAAGGGCATTAGTCCCACTCTATGCCAACACAAAATAAATTTGGAGCAAGATGCCAAACCAGTTATTGATCATCAACGACTGCTGAATCCTAACATGAAAGAAGTGGTAAGAAAGGAAATACTAAATCTCCTTGAGGCAGGTATAATTTATCATGTTGCTGATAGTCAGTGGGTAAATCATGTCCATTGTGTCCCTAAGAAGGGAGGTATTACTGTCGTTCCTACTGATAAAGATGAATTGATTCCTCAAAGAATTATTACAGGTTATAGGATGGTAATTTGATTTCCGCAAATTAAATAAAGCTACTAAAAAGGATCATTACCCCTTACCTTTTATTGATCAAATGCTAGAAAAATTATCCAAACATACACATTTTTTCTTTCTAGATGGTTATTCTGGTTTCTCTCAAATACCCGTGTCAGCCGATGATCAAGCTAAGACCACTTTTACCTGCCCTTTCGATACTTTTGCTTATGGACGTATGCCTTTTGGTTTATGTAATGCACCTGCTACCTTTCAAAGATGCATGATGGCTATATTCCCTGACTTTTGTGAAAAGATTTGTGAGGTTTTCATGGATGATTTCTCCGTTTATGGATCCTCTTTTGATGATTCCTTGAGAAACCTTGATTGAGTTTTGCAGAGATGTGAAGAAACTAATCTTGTTTTGAATTGGGAGAAGTGCCACTTTATGGTTAATGAAGGTATTGTCTTGGGGCATAAAATTTCTGAAAGAGGCATTGAAGTTGATAAAGCTAAATTTGATGCTATTGAAAAGATGCCCTGTCCCAAGGACATCAAAGGTATAAGAAGTTTCCTTGGTCACGCCGGCTTTTATAGGAGGTTCATTAAGGCCTTGTCAAAAATTTCTCGGCCCCTGACTAATTTATTACAAAAAGATATACCTTTTGTCTTCGATGATGATTGTGTAGAAGCATTTGAAATACTTAAGAAAGCATTGATCTCTGCACCTATTGTTCAAATTCACCGACTGGAATTTACACTTTGAAATTATGTGTGATGCTAGTGGTTATGTTGTAGGTGCTGTTCTAGGACAAAGAGTTGATAAGAAATTAAATGTTATTCAATATGCTAGTAAGACTCTAGACAATGCTCAGAGAAATTATGCTACTACTGAAAAAGAAATTTTAGCAGTTGTATTTGCTTGTGATAAGTTCAGACCTTATATTGTTGATTCTAAAGTAACTATTCACACTGATCATGCTTCTATTAAATATCTTATGGAAAAGAAAGATGCTAAACCTAGACTTATTAGATTTGTTCTCTTGCTACAAGAATTTGATTTGCATTTTATTGATAGAAAGGGAGCTGAGAACCCTGTTGCAGACAACTTGTCTAGGTTAGAAAATGTTTTTGATGACCCACTAACTATTGATGATAGCTTTCCTAATGAACAATTAAATGTCATAAATGCTTCTCACACTACTCCATGGTATGCTAATTATGCTAATTATATTATTGCTAAATATATACCACCTAGTTTCACATACCAGCAGAAGAAAAAGTTTTTCTATGATTTGAGACATTACTTTTGGGATGACCCACATCTTTATAAAGAAGGAGTAGATGGTGTTATTAGATGTTGTGTACCTGAGCATGAACAGGAACAGATCCTACGCAAGTGTCACTGCGAGGCGTATGGGGGACACCACGCTGGAGATAGAACTGCACATAAGGTATTGCAATCCGGTTTTTATTGGCCTACTCTCTTGAAGGATGCCCGTAAGTTTGTCTCATCTTGTGATGAATGTGAAAGAATTGGTAATATAAGTAGACGTCAAGAAATTCCTATGAATTATTCACTTGTTATTGAACCATTAGATGTTTGGGGCTTTGATTATATGGGACCATTTCCTGCCTCTAATGGATATACACATATTTTAGTTGATGTTGATTACGTTACTAAGTGGGTAGAAGCTATTCCAACTAGTAGTGCTGATCATAACACCTCTATTAAGATTCTTAAAGAAGTTATTTTTCTGAGGTTTGGAGTCCCTAGATATTTAATGACTAATGGTGGTTCACATTTTATTCATGGTGCTTTCCGTAAAATGCTTGCTAAGTATGATGTTAATCATAGAACTGCATCCCCTTATCACCCATAATCTAGTGGTCAAGTAGAATTGAGTAATAGAGAACTCAAATTAATTTTGCAAAAGACTGTTAATAGATCTAGAAAGAATTGGTCCAAGAAACTTGATGATGCATTATGGGCCTACAGAACTGCATATAAAAATCCTATGGGTATGTCTCCATATAAAATGGTTTACGGAAAAAGCATGTCACTTACCTCTCAAACTAGAACATAAGGCATATTGGGCCATTAAAGAGCTCAATTATGATTTCAAACTTGCCAGTGAGAAGAGATTATTTGACATTAGCTCACTTGATGAATGGAGAACCCAAGCCTACGAGAATGCCAAGTTGTTTAAGGAAAAAGTTAAAAGATGGCATGACAAAAGAATACAAAAGCATGAGTTTAATGTAGGTGATTATGTGTTATTATACAACTCTCGTTTAAGATTTTTTCCAGGAAAACTTCTCTCTAAATGGGAAGGTCCTTACGTTATCGAGGAGGTCTATCATTCCAGTGCCATAAAAATCAACAACTTCGAGGGCACAAATCCGAAGGTGGTAAACGGTCAAAGAATCAAACACTATATCTCAGGTTATCCTATAAATGTTGAAACCAATGTTATTGAAACCATAACACCGAAGGAATACATAAGGGACACTTTCCGGAACGTTTCAGACTCCGAAGGGAATAGGTATGTGGTACGGTAAGTAAACCGACTCCAAAACAGTTCTAATGGCAATTTTTCTCCGTTTTGGAATATATAGAAAAATAGAAAAATAAGAAGCAGTCCGGGAACGACACGAGGGCTCCATGAGGGTGGAGGGCGCGCCCTGCCCTAGTGGGCGCGCCCCCTACCTCGTGGGCACCTCGTGCGCACTCCGGACTCCATTTTATTGCACGATACGTATTTTGGCCGGTAAAAATTCATTATATATTCTCCCGAAGGTTTTGACTCCTGTATCACGCAAATATTCTCTGTTCTTGTTTCGAGCTGTTTTCTGTCAGGATTGTCAAGGCCAGGCATCATGTCGTCACCCTCCTCCAACAATGGTGAAAACGATGCTTGGCTAATGAAGATAGATCTGAAGAGGGAAGAACCTATGGAGACCAACAAGGATGAAGGGATCAAGAAGGCCACAGAGTACCAAGTTCCGGCAACAGAAGACACCCTTCAACTTGATCACAATCTTCTTACCCCAACTGAAACCGAAGCTTTCAAGATGATTGAGGTAACTCGTATACAAAACAAGTATCTCACACGTGAAAATATTTTGTTGAAGGAGCATATGATCGCACTCAAGGGCATTATCCGCAAGTTGGGGGATCTCTTGCGCTCAATGTGCGACTACCCATCATCAACAACTCCACCACCTTCCTCACCAAAAAAGGAGATATAATCATATGGGTATGGGCACTCCCCTTGGAAACTGCCAAGCTTGGCGGAGGTGCCCCGGTATCGTATCACCATCACACTCCTATATTTACCGTTTTTCTTAGTTTGATCCTTTTATTAATATCTTGATCTAGTAGAATAAAGTTTTTAGTATGATTTAGTTTTGAGTTTCGCTTATGATCCCTTTATGTAATCGAGTCCGTGAGCTATATAATAAAGATCAGTGTTGAGTCAAGGGCTTGATTATTTTGCCATGATCTTGAGTGAATAAAATAGAAGAGAAGAGAATAAAAAGAAACAAAGAGATCATATTGATCTTATGGAAAGTAATGACTTCACATAGAAAGAGTATGATGATTAAAAATTGTTGAGAGTTGATGAACATAGTTTTGGTCATCGTTGCAATTAATAGGAAGTAATAAAGAAAGATAGGTTTCACATATAAATATACTATTGTGGACATCTTTTATGAATGGGAGCACTCATTAAAATATGACATGCTAAAGAGTTGATGTTGGACAAGGAAGACAACGTAATGGGTTATGTTTTCTTATATCTAAGATAAAGTATATTGTCATGGATCATCCAACATGTTGAGCTTGCCTTTCCCCCTCATGCTAGCCAAATTCTTTGCAGCAAGTAGAGATACTACTTGTGCTTCCAAATACCCTTAAACCCAGTTTTGCCATGAGAGTCCGCCATATCTACCTATGGATTGAGTAAGATCCTTCAAGTAAGTTGTCATCGGTGCAAGCAATAAAATTGCTCTCTAAAAATGTATGGTTGATTGGTGTGGAGGAAATAAGCTTTATACGATCTTGTGATGTGGAAGAAATAAAAGCGACGGACTGCATAATAAAGGTCCATATCACAAGTGGCAATATAAAGTGACGTTCTTTCGCATTAAGATTTTGTGCATCCAACCCTAAAAGCACATGGCAACCTCTCCTTCCCTCTGCGAAGGGCTTATCTTTTATTATTATCCTCTACCTTATGCAAGAGTCATGGTGATCTTCACCCTTCCTTTTTACATTTTATCCTTTGGCAAGCCGAGTATGTTGAAAAGATCCTAATATATATATCTAATTGGATGTAAGTTAGCATGAGTTATTATTGTTGACATTACCCTTGAGGTAAAAGGTTGGGAGGCGAAACTATAAGCCCCTATCTTTCTCTGTGTCCGATTAAAACTCCGTAACCACAAGTATTGCGTGAGTGTTAGCAATTGTGAAAGGTTATATGATAGTTGAGTATGTGGACTTGCTAAAAAGCTCTTACATAGACTCTTTCTGATGTTATGATAAATTGCAATTGCTTCAATGACTGAGATTATAGTTTGTTGGTTCTCAATAAAGTTTCTGATTCATACTTTGCATTGTGAATAGATTATTACTTGAACATAAGAAATCATATGACAATATCCATATATGTTGCTGTTATAAGATTAATCATGATGCCCACATGTCCGTATTTTATTTTTATCGACACCTCTACCTCTAAACATGTGGACATATTTATCGTTATCGGCTTTCGCTTGAGGACAAGCGAGGTCTAAGCTTGGGGGAGTTGATACGTCCATTTTGCATGATGCTTTTATATCGATATTTATTGCATTATGGGCTGTTATTACACATTATGTCACAATACTTATGCCTATTCTCTCTTATTTTACAAGGTTTACATAAGGAGGGAGAATGCCGGCAGCTGGAATTCTGGGCTGGAAAAGGAGCAAATATTAGAGACATATTCTACACAACTCCAAAAGTCCTGAAACTCCACGAAAGTTATTTTTGGAAATAATAAAAATACTGAGCAGAAGAAATACCAGAGGGGGCCCACATCCTGGCCACGAGGGTGGGGGGCGAGCCCCCTGCCTCGTGGGCCCCCTGTTGGCCCTCCGGTGCCCATCTTCTGCTATATGAAGTCTTTCGTCCGAAGAAAAATCATAAGCAAGCTTTCGGGACGAGACTCCGCCGCCACGAGGCGGAACCTTGGCGGAACCAATCTAGGGCTCCGGCGGAGCTGTTCTGCCGGGGACACTTCCCTCCGGGAGGGGGAAATCATCGCCATCATCATCAACAACACTCCTCTCATCGGGAGAGGGCCAATCTTCATCAACATCTTCACCAGCACCATCTCCTCTCAAACCCTAGTTCATCTCTTGTATCCAATTCTTGTCTCTAAGTCTGGGATTGGTACCTGTAGGTTGCTAGTAGTGTTGATTACTCCTTGTAGTTGATGCTAGTTGGTTTATTTGGTGGAAGATCATATGTTCAGATCCTATATGCATATTAATACTCCTCTGATTATGAACATGAATATGCTTTGTGAGTAGTTACGTTTGTTCACGAGGACATGGGAGAAGTCTTGCTATTAGTAGTCATGTGAATTTGGTATTCGTTCGATATTTTGATGAGATGTATGTTGTCTCTCCTCTAGTGGTGTTATGTGAACGTCGACTACATGACACTTCACCATTATTTGGGCCTAGAGGAACGAATTGGGAAATAATAAGTAGATGATGGGTTGCTAGAGTGACAGAAGCTTAAACCCTAGTTTATGCGTTGCTTCGTAAGGGGCTGATTTGGATCCATATGTTTCATGCTATGGTTAGGTTTACCTTAATACTTCTTTTGTAGTTGCGGATGCTTGCAATAGGGGTTAATCATAAGTGGGATGCTTGTTCAAGTAAGAACAACACCCAAGCACCGGTCCACCCACATATCAAATTATCAAAGTACCGCACGCGAATCATATGAACGTGATGAAAACTAGCTTGACGATAATTCCCATGTGTCCTTGGGAGCGCTTTTCCTTATATAAGAGTTTGTCCAGGCTTGTCCTTTGCTACAAAAAGGATTGGGCCACCTTGCTGCACTTTATTTACTTTTGTTACTTGTTGCTCGTTATAAATTATCTTATCACAAAACTATCTGTTACCTATAATTTCAGTGCTTGCAGAGAATACCTTGCTGAAAACCGTGTATCATTTCCTTCTGCTCCTCGTTGGGTTCGACACTCTTACTTATCGAAAGGACTACGATAGATCCCCTATACTTGTGGGTCATCACACGCCGCTCTCCGACTGGAACACGCATCATATTGCGTTTGCACACACACGTGGGACCGCAATTGAGAACCGACCATAGGCACACTCCCCGGCCCCACAAGTCGGCTGAGTTAATAGAAGAGAGAGACGAGCGATAGTACTGGAGCAGTGTTGTACAGACATTGGTGCCTGGACGATCCCTGCATGACACGGAAGATCAGTCCGTCCATGCATGTGACCAGACTCCAGCAGACGACTGGATTGGCTACTGTCTACATATCATGCAGGTTGTGTTGTACAGGGTCGTAGTTCTGATGATAAATCTAAAAAAAAGGTTTCTTGTCATCTCGCAATATTAGGTGTCATGTGCTTCGGATCACTGCGAGGGTTAAACAGTGACAGCTGAGTTCCTCCAAGGCGCTGGTCATTGGGGCACATGCACGAAGACTACTCGGCTACCATCTAGGCCAAGCCGGCTATGTTAATTAGGACATCTGTCGCTGGACCCCTTTTATACGAGTTTATCTTTAATTTGAGCTTTGATCCTCATCTAGCTTGTCCGTTGGGATTCATGTTGCCTCTATGGGGCAGTGAGGTTATGGTTTCTTGTCATGTGGCATTTTTTGTGTTATATGTTAATCCGGTGCTTCAGATCAAAATGAGGACAACTGCGCCTCTAGGGCACGTGCATTAAGACTTCTCGACACTCATTGACGAGGTCAAGCCGGCTCCAGTAGATAAAAGAAAACTACTCCACTATATAGGCAGGAGCCTCCGCGCTTGCTTGCTAGTGTTGCTCTCTTCACACCGTCTCGTCCTCTCCAGATCTATACACGACAGCGGTGGCCACACACTCTATCTGCTCACCGCTAGTCTCAGATCCAGCAGGATCCTCTCTGCTGCGGAAGGTGAGAAGGTGCAATGTTCACGCGGTCGTCCTCGGCGACTGCTCTTACCCACTGCCGGCGCGTCCCGATCAGCGTGCCTTGCCGTTCTCTCCCATGCAGCGCCAGCTAGGGAGGGCCTCCGACCCCTTCTTCCTCGCTGTCGTAGTGTGGGCAGATGCGGCCTCCTGCCGCCCATCTAGCGACATCCCGGCGACCCTCAGGTATAACTTCCTTCAAAACCGGCCTTGCTCTACTCCCCCAGCTCTTGATGTCGCTACATTTGTATCTTTTACTATTTCTCAGGCCCCCTCGTAGATAGGATCAACCGGCTGTTTGAAAGCCACCTAAATTTTTACTATTAAGAGGTAAAACTAGTTCATGCAGTCGAATCTAGTACTACTTGGTTCAAACAGGGAAGAAAGGGGGTGGGGGTGGGTGAAGATTTGTTACCTGAATCTAGGACTTGGTCGAAAGAGGAAATAATGGGGGCGAAAAGTAGTAGAGACTTGCTATCCAACTGGTCTCTTGGTCTAATAGGGAAATATAAACCGATCTATTGGTTGAAAAAGTAAAGAAAGTGGGGACTGGGGAGACAAGTCAACAGAGCATGTCCAGCACTAGATTTGCTAGCGGCTATACCGAACAAAAATGGGACCAACCCAGGTATCTCGTTCTGATATTTTTTGCCTCGATCCCATCTTATGTAATGCCACTGGTAAAATGTAGCAGTCGCACTGTTAAAAGTAAGGACACGTTAAACCAATGTTGTTTTCTATGTAATGCCTCCAGTAATATGAATCAATGGCACTGTTTTTCATGTCCTGCTAAATTTCCTATTAAGATAAGTTGTTTCTTTTCATTAGAAATGCAACTGTCCTGGTCCGCCTAGTCTCCCGTTCCCAAATGCCAACTCTTCAACAACTGTTAATGTAATGTTTCTGGTAAAATGAAGCAATGCCACCATTAAAGTAATGCCGCATTTAACGGTTGTCATAGTTAATCCTAATGCCCACACTAATATCTAGCAATGCTGCTGCTTTAAAAATTTCTACTGCCCTTGTAGGATCACCATTCAGATAAAGAACATGCTTCTTTTCATTTGATGTATGTTTCATCACTTGTTAGTCACCCTCCTTTCCACCTTTTTGTGCAAACAGAGATATACATTTCACGCTTGATCTTAGTTGAATTGCACAAATGTTATCCAAATTATAGTTGAACATTCCACGAGCTTCATGACCAACCTTGATGTTGCTCAATTTTATTGCAACTAATGAAGAAAAAGCTGCTAGCTCATGGGACATTGCTTCATTTTAGGTGAATTTCACAAATGAGCATACTATGATACTATCGCAATATTTTTCTTATATTTATTTGTGTATGTTTCATCAACTAGTGCCACTATAATGTAATCACGCTTTTTCATTATCTGTGCAAACAGGGTTATTCAGCTGCATTTTGGTGGAACTGCACAAATGTACGGATGGAACCGGCATATATGCAGATTGGGAGGTGTGCCAAGTAAAAATTACCGACACCAACCATGCTCCATGCAAGCATTGGCATCCACCACCACCAGTGGGATGTGTGGCGCTCTCTGTGGACGGATCTTTCTCGGCAGCAAATCCTCTAACCAAATACTAGTAGCTTATATTGGCACTTTTCTTGGGAGTACTCTTTTCTGAATGAAGCACCAATCTATTTTTCTTTATTTGTACATATTGTCACAACTTTGTTTTTGGTCCAGAGCTATTTTAGGGTGATTGGTGTAGTACTCGGAGACTGATTGTAAGCATGATTTTCATCAGTCGTCACACTAATTGTAAGCATGAGCAGATGGACGATTAGGTTAGTGCGAAGCTTACCTTAAACCCTACCGCCACCATTGAAACGAGGCGAGCATCGAGGGAACCGTGGACAACGGCGGGGAAGCGATGTTGTGCCATTCGGCCTCTTGTGCTGGGAGAACGAATACTCATGTGGCTCCGGCTGGCTCTACACCCTCACGAACGGCACACCGTACTCGATCGATTCATTATCCTCTGGATGCTGGACCTTCGACCTGTACGCCCACCACCTCCGCCTGACTTTCGCCTCGAGGGGGTGGTTTTGCAATGGAGAAGAGGGAGAAGCGAGACGGTGGTCTTGCAATGGAGACGAGGGAGAGGCGAGATGGTGGTTTTGCAATGGAGAAGATGGAGAGGAGAGGGGGTGGTTTTGCAATGGAGAAGAGGGACAGGCGAGACAGTGGTTTTGGAATGGAGATGATGGAGAGGAGAGGAGGTGGTTTTGCAATGGAGAAGAGGGATAGGAGTATGTGGCAGCGATTTAGGATTGGACGAGAGGGCCGGCGCGCTGTGACTCGATCAAAATCAAAATCAATTTACCCTTCAATTAAGAAAGCGACCCCATATTAACTAGTCTCCCTTTTATTCTGGGTCATAATAGATCATGATTTTCACAAATAAAATATATGTTATACGTTGCAAAAATAATATAATTTGAAAGTACATTCAGATACGAACCAAACGATACCATTTCTGGTGACATGCATTCACAAAATACAATACGTGGTCAAACTTTGACCCAAAATATGCAAAACAAAAAAATACTTCCAAGACCAGCGCCGCCCCTCTCCTCTGAAACCACCGCCGCTCCTCTCCCCTTAAACCACCGCCACTCCTCTCCTGTTCCAATCTAAATCCAGCACCGCTCCTCTCCTCTTCCATTTCCAAACCATCGCCCCTCCTCTCCCGTTCCAATCCAAAACCAGCGCCGCTCCTCTCCCGTTCTAATCCAAAACCAATGCCGCTCCTCTCCTCTTCCATTCAAAAACCACCGCCAGCGAGTGAAGATGTTGTGGAGAAGCGATGGAGGAGTACAACCGATATGTGAGGATCGCAGATGGCGACCCTGTGAAGCTAGCAAGGATGTTGGAGATACAGTCTTGGTTTGACAACAAGGACCAACTAGCGGCGACGGTGACATCCATGGCCAAATATTTGCAACAAAGTGAAAAGGCGGCGATACTCCTGAAGGGAGTCGCCTGGGAGTACATAGAGCTGCTCCTCTGGGCCATGGAGCAAACAGATTCACCAAATCCAATCGTGAGGTAGCGGTGGTGGGAGTATCGATGCAAGATGGAGCATCCACCAGAGATTGAAGAAGGTGCACGCATCTACAAGGTGCCGTTTGTGAGGTGCTATGCCAGAGCGAGCCGGTGGAGTCTTTGTCGATTGAACCCAACTGCAAGAGGAGAAAAATAGTTGGCCCTGACGATGCTTCCCCACCATCCTCTCCCTTGCCGTTTGCATCGTCTCACGGGGTGGCTGTCTGCCACCAAGGAATAGGAGGGGACTGCCCCCCCCCCCAACCCAATAGTCGTGCAGGTTGTGAATTGTCAGGAGGAGCTTAGGGTTGTCAGTATTTGCAGGTTGTGAACTGTGTTTTGTGTTGTGTATTTTGAGAGTACTTTCAGATATGAATGTCTTTTGAATTTCAGATTTGCAGTATTGAGCATATGAAGTATTTTATGAATTCTAGAGATCTATTTTAGCACTTAAAAATGTAGTTTCATATAGAAGTGCACACAATGTGATTCTCAGAGAAGAAACTACAAGTTTCAGTTTTAGATAAGAAACTGCAAGTTTCAGAGGCAGAGCATTTATATTAAAACACCCTTTTCAAACAGGGATAACATCATGTTGGAAGTTTTATTCATTCTCGAAAATGGAACTACCAGCCAGTTGACATCATGCTGATCAACATTCATGCATAGCACATCTTCATATGATGCACAGTCAAAAAGATATTCTATTTTCAAAATGCCCACACAATGTCGAGTGTGCGAAAAACAGAGAAAACGAGGGATGAAGTTTTGGAAAGTGTTGCACATGGTGTGCGTAGATGACAATGGGGACCCACATGTCAATAATGGCAGAGGCAAAAAAATTGGAGATATTTTCACTTTGTCAGGTGGAATCGAACCCGGGAGGAACAGCGGTCGGGTAGTGTCACTTGGCCACTGGCTAGTTCAGTAGTTTCGATACAAATAAGGCACAATATCTACCATGCCTTTCCCGGCTCCAGTGGTTCGTTCTCGTCCTCCTCCTTTGTGCGCTCACCGCGGCGCCGCTGTCTGCCGTTGAACATGCTGAACAAACGAGAGGAATCTGGAGAGGACTGTACATGGAGAGGCGGATAGTCGGGATCCACCAGGTCTATGGCCGTACGCAAGCAAGTGCCTCATTGAAAAAATACTTCCTCCTAATGCTATACTGACATTGGGGCCCACAGGTTTGTCAACATAGTTACATTTTGTTTTGAGGTGCTTCAACGTAGTTACTAAAGGAGATAAATTTACAACGAAGCCGGGGAGCTGGCAAGTATCATTTATTATCATTGGGCCAGCAAGTATCAACTGGGTTGTGGGCTGCCCCATCTAGGCTTTCTTTTTTAACATGCGCAACCCACAACATGCCGGTTTGTATTTTCTTGAGGACCGTCATGTATCGACCGGCCTATGGATCTCCCATCCTAGGTTTTATTTTTCCTGAAACATCCGCAACCCAACTTATGTATTTTTTTGAAGAAAAGGCAGAGGTCTATCCCATTTTTCTATATAAGAATAGGAATGCCAGGTCCAACTTATGTTTCCCTTCTAACTATATTATATATATTTATATTATTTATATGTTATTATATATTGTTATTATTATTATTATTATTATTATTATTATTATTATTATTATTGTCATCATATATTTAACAGATACTTACATATATAAGAAAACAATATCCCACGTCTTATTAACTTATAAAAATAATTTTTTAACAATAAAATCCTGGATTTTTACATGAAGGCAACAAAAATCCTGGTGATTGTGTACAAAAGCTTGGTAAGATTTAAGGACCAATGTAATAATAAAGCATTTTTATTTAAATATATTTATAACAAAATGCTCAGCCCCTGTTTATTTTTTGATAACATTGTTGCGCCCAACCCAACATTATAATTGGAACCAACCCAGCAAAATCATGTATTTCGAGAAAGTGCAAATGGGCTGTAGTTTTTTAGGAAAAAATAAATGGGCCGCATGGACGCTACATTATTTGTTCAGCCAGCCAGCAAATTCGTGTATTTCGAGAAAGTGAAAATGGGTTGTACTTTTGAAAAAATGGGCTGCATGGACGCTACATTATTTGTTCACCAGCCTAGCAAATGGACTGTAATTCTCAAAAAAAAGATCAAATGGACTATAAATTCTGAAAAAATGGGTTGAATGTGTGCCACATTTTTGGAGGCTGAAATGTGGGCCAATAGGTCGAAGCCAACGCAAGTCATTGTCAACTTAGTCAACAAATGACTTTAACATCGATAGCCGTTGGATTTAGATCCAACGACCGACATCCATCTTCAATCTCTCGTCTACTTCCTCCAGCGCCGCCGGGACCACCTCCTCCTGCCTCCTGCTGCTATCAGCTCTGCTTAGCACGCTTCACTGTGAAGCGCTACCCCACCGCCGGTCAGGCCATCCCTCCACCCTCCACCTCTTGTTCTTCTCCACCGACCACCGAACCATGCCGCACCAGAACCAGTTAACCCTCGTACACCTCTCCGTCTACGACTCCACTCCCGTGTCTTCCCATCTCCAGCTCGTTGCTGTCCGAGGCCTCGCCGTCGTCCACCACCTTGGATGCGCTCGGCACGGCATGGTCAACACAAAAAAAAAATACTCCCCCTATTAGCTGGGACCCATCGTAGTTGGAGGCTGACTTGTGGGCCTACTGACGCGGACGGAGGGCTTTGTCAACTTAGTCAATATGAACGATTTTAGCTCCAGTGACCGTACAATGTCCATCCAACGACCGTAGTGCTTCTTCAACCTCTGGTCTTCTTGCTCCAGCCGCCCAAACCAGCGCTGGCCGTGCTGCCTGCTCCTGCCTCCCGTGGCCGGCTCTGCTGCCTCACCGCCCCCTACTACTCACAACGCTGGCCAGGCCATCCCTCTACTCACCCACACCCCCTGTTATTCTGCGGCGACGGCAGCCTCACATCGCAGCCGAACCAGTGAACCCTCGCACTCCTCTCCACGTGGGCATCCACTGCCGCGTCTTCCCCAACTCCTCGTCGTTGTCGGATCACAGGTTCCGGCAAAACCCTCAAGGTTCGAACACTGGGGTGCGCGTGAAGATTTCCTCCCTAACATTACACGCCCTAGCTCGCTAAGATCTCGCGGATGAACTCGATGAACTCACAGCACAAAGGACACAAGATTTATACTGGTTCAGGCCATCGTTGTGGTGTAATACCCTACTCCAGTGTGGTGGTGGTGGATTGCCTCTTGGGCTGATAATGAACAGTACAAGGGGAAGAACAGCCTCCTGAGGTTGAGGTGTTCTTGTGCTCGACGAACTTGTGTGGGTGAGATGCCTCTCAATGAGTTATCAGATGCCCTCTACTTTGGTGGCTAGTTCTACTTATATAGGCCCTGGTCCTCTCCCCAAATATTGAGCGGGAAGGGAGCCAACAACGGCCAATTTGTAAGGGGACAGCTAGTACAGCTTATCCTCACAAAAGCGGTCTTCGCCTGCGAAAGGCTCTGGTGGTGACGCTGTCTTGGGCTCCATGGTGACCTCGGTCCTGCCGTCTGCTGGTCTTGGTCTCGTTGCACTGATATGGAAACCTTTGCTTGATGCCTCGGTACTCTGCGCCTGCGCTTGCTTCCTTAGCACCAAAGAGGAAAACAGGACACTGTGCATGCTGGCGCCCGCCTGGCGCCCGCCTGATCTTGATCGTCATGGCTCACGTCACGAGAGCCTCGTGAGGTTTGCCCTGCCTTGATTTCTTCGCTCCTCACGAGGCAGCCTGGTGAGGCCGCTCCTGAGGAGGTCTTGTGTCGTCCGCCCTGCGAGGCTTGGCCCCTCGCGAGGGTCTTGAATGTCTCGTTGATGAAGATGGGTCGTACAGGCCTGCTAGCATAGCCACACCGTGGGCCGCAGGCAGGCAAGTCTGGGGATCCCTGTTCCTAGAACGCCGACAATAGCCCCTGGGCCCAAGGTGCGCTCGGGCTTGGCTTCGAGGCGAAGCCAAAGGTCAAGCGCGGAGCGCCGCGGGCCCTAAAAGCCTGCGGCCTTGGTTGACGCGTGATGGTTGATTGGACATGGGCGTCTCCGCTTCCCCATGCTTCCTTGGAATCCGCCTGGCTATGCGGCCCCCGCAACCTGCACAGTTGTTCTTCCATTGCCCACGCCTTGCTTCCCAATCTCCCTGCTTTCTCGGGGCTCTGCTCCTCCTCTCCAATCTGACCTGCACCCTGCCCGCTTTGTCGCCATGGCACCGAAACAAGCAAACAAGGGGAAGAAGCCCCTGTCTTCGCCAAGTGCGCCTCCGGCCGTCGAGCCTGCGGTCTGCCGATCCTTGGTGCTCAACGACGAGGCCATGGACAAGGTGCATCCAATGCTTGCTTCCAGCTTCAACGAGTGGGGGGAGACGGTGGCTTGGCCTGCGTCTCGCGCTCGCATTGCCCGGGCAGCCACCGAGGTCCCAATCTTCATCGATGCCCTTTGGGCTGGCCTGATTACTCCTTTCTCTGCCTTCTTCAACGCAGCGCTCCAGCATTATCAGATCCACATGCTGCATCTCGACCCTCAATCTGTGACTCTCCTTGCCGTCTTTGCCTTCGTGTGTGAAGCCATGGTGGGCATTACTCCTTCTGTGGCCCTCCTTCGTCATTTCTTCTCATTGCATCTGATTGACCCTCGGCAAAGCTTGGGGTGCGTGAGCTTCCAGTCCGTGGCCGCGACGGCGGGCGCGGGGATCAACTTCGAGCTTCCTCCATCCACGAGCGAGTTTCGGACACGGTGGGTGTTTATTGACGCCGGTGTGCTCAGCCCTCTGCTCCGCTCCCCGTCAGCGCTTTCCGTTTCCCACTCCGGCTGGGGCCACGAGAGGCTTGCGAGCCCCCGTCTTGTCCCCGTCTGGCTCAGGCTAAGGAGGCTGACGGACTGCGGCGTGACCGCGCCTATGGTGGTGAAGGAGTTCATCAAGCGCCGGGTTGGTCCGCTTCAGTGCCATTCTCGCCCGATGTAGACCTTGCTCAGAAGTCAGGACCACATGAGGTTTCAGGAGTCCGGGCTCCCCCTTGGGACGCGGCAAACGGTGCTCAACGTCCTGACAGGTGTCCCTTCGCCGGATGACTTGCCTGGGAAGAACTGTCTATTGTACTGCTGCAAGAACAAGGCTGAATTTGCAGGGAGCATGCCTCCCTTTGACGAGTGGGGACTGCGTCCGGACAGCCTGGTGGGGTCCCGCGAGAACCCTGTCAACGCGGTTCCCTTCTTTGTCACCGGCGCCGAGCTCGTCCCGAATGTGGGTGCAGGGGGACGAGCGCCGCTAGAGGCTGGCGGCACGAGGTCGATGTGCAAAGTGACGCCGCCTGGGGCTCCTGGGGCGTCATCTTCAGGAACCCGTGATTCTGGGACGTTGGTCGCTAAGACGATGCAGCTCGCGGCTCCCGAGGACGAAACTCTGGAGGCCTCGGGAGGTCGCGGTGAGACGGCGCCCGACTATTCCCCGCAGCCAGGCACCCCTGAAGTTGTTCTCTCGAGGACTTCTCCGGCTGCACCCCGTACTGGCCGCCACGTTCAGCGCTTCGGTCGGGTTTGAGTGGACTTTGAGGAACTCCACAAGAGGAAAGGATCTCCGAGCGGCAGCGGTATCTTCGGGCCGTTGAAGTGACGAAAGTACATCACCGTCAACGAGTAAGTACTGCACCTTGTGATTTCTTGATTGCTGCTTTCCTCCCTGACGCTGGCTCTTCAGGACCCCTCCTGCCAGGGCTGTTGAGTCCCCCGAGAAGCAATCCCCGCCTTCTTCGGCATCCTCGTCGGCCTTGAGCATCCCAAGCCTGCATGCTGTGCCTGGAGCTGGGTTGGTCGAGGGGGTGTGCTCGCCTTCATGGCGCTTTGAATCTGCGGCTCCGTCGCCCTTCCTCCACGGCCTGGCTTGGAGCTTGGCAGGCGTTCCCCGGACTCCTCCTCTGGTAATGGAAAGTAGCTGGTTGGCTTCGGTCTTCAGCTCCTCCGCAAGCAGCGGGCCCCGACTGGCCGGTGCCCCTCGTGAGGCCGGGCTGGCACCTGGAGCGGCACCAGCCCCCAGCCCCCTGTAGAGAGGGGGTGTGCCGCTTCATGTCCCGCCTGTAGCCCCCATGGCGGAGGGCGAGGTGGGCCGTGTATTGGAGTTCGAGCGCGGGCGAAGCGTCATTCATCATGAGCTCTTCCAGGAGGTGATGGGCGCGATGAGCCGACTTGGTGAAGAGCTCACGGGTGTCGACTCGCGCCTTGAGGCTGAGGGTCTTCGGCTGGTGGAGGAACGGCGTAAGCTGAGGGTGGCCATCAATCTTGGCCGCTACCAGTGTGATCTTGACAATGCGAAGGCCGAGGCGTCCCTCAAGACTTCCCGTGAGGCTTGCTCCCGAGCCCTGGAGGAGGCTCGCGAGGCTGACCACTGAGGCTGCGAAGAAGCATGCGTGGGAGCTCCAAGCCTGGAGTGCATCCCTCGAGTGGCAAGTGGAGGCACACAAAGCCGCCCTTGCGTCGCTGAGGGGGACGCCTACCGAGGAAGAGGAGGTCCGGAAGTGCGAGGAGGCGTTGGCTCTGGAAGCCGTGGAGCGTAGCCTCGAGCTTGAGCAATTGGAGACGAGGGAGCGTCAAGTTTCCCAAGCGGAAGATGCCGTCGGGGCTCGCGAGGCCAAGGTCTAGGAGGAAGTCGACCGCCGGGTGGCCTAGGTTCACAGATCTTGAAGGTTGGCATGACCTCAAGTCAAGCTTATGGAATCGAGGCAGCGGGCAGGGCCGCCGCCCTTAGGCCCAGGTTAGATGAGGCGGAGAGGCGTGAGGAGGCCACGGCTGCCGCCCTGGTCACGGCGTAGGCGGACTTGGCCTCCGCCCGCGCCGAGTTGCTTTCTCTTCGGAAATGGGTTGATGACGCCGAGGCCGTCGCGCGGCAAAACAGGGAGGAAGTGCTTCAACGGCGGGCGCTAGAGCGTGAGCACGCCCCATGCTTCAGGACCTCCCGAACAGGGCTAATACCGCCCTGGGCTACATCTGTGACGAGAATGCACCGCACCCCCACTCGAATAACTACGCCAGTCACCTGAACTTCATCACCAACGTGGTGACGCGCCTGGAAGCCCGGTCTGATAGGGCTCACCAGCTTGTGGAAGAGAGAAGCCGGAGCCTGCTCGGGCGCGCGTTCTCTCGTGTCTTCGGCCATCTTCGGAATTCCTTCCCCGACTTCGACTTTGATGCCGCCATTGACCCTGTACCACAGGCCATTCGTGGTGACCTGGCTCGATGGGTGGAGGACAACGTGGATGCGCTGGTCAGGGCCTTCACTTCCGAAGATGAGCGGTGGTGGTCGCAGCAGATGAAGGTGACGTGGTCAACGACGGCGATGGAGGCGTCGCCGAAGGCGGCGTCAATGCCGGCGAAGACGACGACGACGTGAGTGACGCGTCCGAAGGCGATGCGGCGAGTGACATATCTGGCTGATCCTGCTGTTTTATCCTATATGCGAAAACTCGGGCGTGGCCCCTAAAGATTGTGAGAGCATTTTGAGAGGGGAGCCCCTCGTGTAAACAAATTGCTGCCTTCATTCTCTTATGTCAAACTGAGTATGCGCCTTCGCGAAACCGTAAATCTGGTGGAAAGTTCCCATCGTGGCTTACCTTAGTCAGGGCGGGTCACGAACCAAATCGTGAGGTCATGAGCTTTCGGGACTTCTGGAGAGCCCGTCAATCCACCCGAGGGGAGCCTCGTGAGAGGTGAGCACCATCTGTGGCGTTAGCGAGCGCGCGCGGCACACGTGTGCCTCGCCCAATCCAGCTCGCGAGGGGCTCGTGAGTGGAAGGCGTGGTGCGTGAGTCCAAAATAAGGCGAGAACCCGATAACGAGAAATCGCTCCAAATGAGAAAAGGCACCCCCAGCGCGCATTAATGAAAACTCAACTCCAACTTAAATACAAATCCAAAGGGCAAGGCTATAGAAAAGGGATTCAAAGCAAATGGCCGCATCCGGAACCTAGTCTAGTCTTCTTGTCTTCAAGTCTTCTCACCAGCGCGGAGCTAAATGCTGCCACTAGGAGGGAGCCCCCGAGGCCCGAGGGCGGCTCTCCGGAGACTCCGGGGCGTGTACAGCCCCACTCATTACTACATGAGAGTGTCACGGGCGGCGATCTTCATAGGAACTGGGCCTTCTTCACAGGTACCGGCCTTGTTTCATATAGCCAGATGAGGGCCCCGCCTTGCGCCGCCCTCGACTACCTTTGAGTCGAGCGGCAACCAGGACGACACAAAGGCGGGAAAGGGGACGCCAGCAGCGCCCTCGGCGACCACGGGTCCTCTGCCAGGGGAAGGCTCGCCGGCACCTCCCTGGCAGAGGGCCTACCTCCGGGTGACGCCTGGCTTCGCGCGCCGTGGGGAGGGGCCTTGCTCGTGGCTCCCTCCGTGCAGCCCTCAGCGTGCTTCCCCCAGCGAAAGGGGGGCCGCTGCACCGGAGTCGTCGACCGACGTTGTGACCTGATTCACTTGCAGCCCACGGTTAGCATAAGCCTGCTCTTGAGACATTAGCGGTACCCTGTAGTTGTTGTTGCAAGCGCGGTCATCGTGGTTCCCCGTCGGCTCCCGGAAGGCCTCAGCTTCCAGCGCCTCTTCTTCCCAGCCTTATCCAAGGAATGAGCCAGGGTTGTCTACCGGCGTGTACTCTTGGTCCATCATGTGGGGCACGTAGACTTCCGGGGCTGTTACCCCGAACACCTCGCCATAGTGCCCCACACTCCATGTTGCCCGACCCAGCACGGTGTCCTGAGGATGGTAGCGCGACATCTCGCTGGGAACATGGGAGGTGACGCTCGTGCCCATGCTTGTCGCAGGCGGCACGGGGGCGGCAGGGCCCCCGGCACCGCCGGCCGTGCTTGTGTCGACGAAGCCCCCAGGCACACTTGAGGGCGCGTGGTTGTGGAGAGGCCCGCTGTGAGATCCCGTAGTGGCCTGAGAAGGAAGCAGATAGAAGAAAGGCGGTGCTCCGGACGCCGCCGCATCTAGCAGCTCAGCAACGCGTTCCAGCAGTGCATCCCGGCAGCTCTCCATCAGTCGGCACCGCAGCAACTCCCGCGCCACCGTGAGCGCGGCTCGCATGTTCGCCTGCTGCCGCCGTGTGTGTGGCGCTGTTGCTGCGGCGTGGCTTGCGGCCCTTGCAGCGGCTCGCGCTTGTCATCGAGTGAGGGTGGACGGCGCCCCGCCACGCCGCCTGCGCCCTGCGGCGTTAGGCGGCGCTCGGGCCGCCCGAGCGCGTTGAGGTCTTCATGGGCAGGTGGCGCCGCCCGGGCTGACCAGGCTGCCCAGCGGTCGGAGTCGCCCTCGGGTCGTTGGACATCGGGGCCGCGGAGCGTCGGCGGGTCGATTGGCAGGGAAAAGGCTCCGGCACACCCCTACCTGGCGCGCCAAATGTCGGATCACGGGTTCCGGAAAAACCCTCAAGGTTCGAACACTGGGGTGCGCGTGAAGATTTCCTCCCTACCGTTCCACGCCCTAGCTCGCTAAGATCTCGCGGATGAACTCGATGAAGTCACAGCACAAAGGACACAAGATTTATACTGGTTCGGGCCACCGTTGTGGTGTAATTCCCTACTCCAGTATGGTGGTGGTGGATTGCCTCTTGGGCTGATGATGAACAGTACAAGGGGCAGAACAACCTCCCGAGGTTGAGGTGTTCTTGTGCTCGACGAACTTGTGTGGGTGAGATGCCTTTCAATGAGTTATCAGATGCCCTCTAAAGTGGTGGCTAGTTCTACTTATATAGGCCCTGGTCCTCTCCCCAAATATTGAGCGGGAAGGGAGCCAACAATGGCCAATTTGTAAGGGGACAACTAGTACAGCTTATCCTGACAAAGGCAATCTTCTCCTGCGAAAGGCTCTGGTGGTGACGCCGTCTTGGGCTCCATGGTGACATCCGTCCTGCCGTCCTGCTGGTCTTGGTCTTATTGCACTGATATGGAAACCTTTGCTTGATGCCTCGGTACTCTGCGCCTGCGCTTGCCTCCTTAGCACCAAAGAGGAAAACAGGACACTGCGCGCGCTGGCGCCCGCCTGATCTTGATCGTCATGGCTCACGTCACGAGAGCCTCGCGAGGTTTGCCCTGCCTTGATTTCTCCGCTCCTCGCGAGGCAGCCTGGTGAGGCCGCTCTTGAGGAGGTCTTGTGTCGTCCGCCCCATAAGGCTTGGCCCCTCGCGAGGGTCTTGAATGTCTCCTTGATGAAGATGGGTCGTACATGCCTGCTAGCATAGCCACGCCGTGGGCCGCAGGCAGGCAAGTCTGGGGACCCCCATTCCCAGAGTGCTGACAGTGGTCCCCTTCCTAGGCCTCGCCGTCGTCCACCGCCTTGGTGCTCTCGGCGCGGCATGGTCAATGTGGTCAAGGAACGACTTCCATCAGAAGAGTACTATACGTGGAGAGACTAACAACTGGGTCCACGGCCGCAGCAAGGAAGTGCCTCCTTATTACGCGAAAAATAATGATTCCTCCACCTGCCAGCAGGGACCCACCAGATGGGCCACCATATTTCACGAAAAAAACATTTCCCCCCTGACTGCTAGGACCCACCAGCTACATCTTCGCACGCAAGCAAGTGCCTCCTTATCCTCCTTGATAGTCGGGACCCACCTGGTCGATGTGTATGTAGCATTGTCATTCTAGTCGCGAACATGTACATACATACGATCGGTCTGTCTGCAGGCTGCAGCGATGAACCGTGGCCGAGTAAGGAAGGGCACGTGTCGTAGTAGAGGCACACACGTAGCATGTCACGCAGTCCCATTGATATCGTGTACACATACGTACAGCCAGGGTGCAAGAAAGTAAATACGGCCACATACGTACATACGGGTGGGGTCTTGAATGCCTACTCATGCATACGTACGGCCAGGGCTCATGGACATGGAGAGGCAGCGGAGAGTTGCGACGGCGTCCTGTTCATCAGCAACCAACCGGCTGGGTCGGAACAGAGAAACTACGTCATCGTGTTCATCGGGAGGCAACAGAATGCGTCGTGTTCATTAGGAGCCAACTGGCTTGGAAGGAACAGCCAAAACAAGGCCTGGCGTACCGCAGAAAGGAGGGAACGACCTTGTGTTCGACCGCCTACGGTCAAAACGGGATCCTGTTCACCGGGAGGGGTCTGGCGTACCGCAAAACGGAGGAAACACACTTCTCTTTGACCTCCTATGGTCGAAACATGGTCTTGTTGATCGGGAGGGGTGTGGCGTACCACAAAATGGAGGAAACAGACTTCTCTTCGACCTCCTACGGTCGAAACGGGGTGTCCTGTTCATTAGGAGGGGTGTGGCGCACCGCAAAACGGGACTCCACAGGCTACTGTTCATCCACAGTCTACTGCCTCCCTCCAGCCTCCACATGCTACTGTTCATCCACCGTCGACCTCCTCCAGCCTCCACCTGCGACTGTTCATCCACGACGTCTCCCTCCCCGCCTACCAGCTCATCGCTCATCCACGGGCTCCTGTTCATCCAGCCTCCACCGCTCCTACACCGGCTTCTGTTCAACCACCCCTCCACGGGCTACTGTTCATCCAGCCCTCTACCGGCTATTGTTCAACCAGCCCTCCACGGGCTCTTATTCATCCACCACCAACCGGCTCGATCGGGGTCATGTTCATCCAGCGGCAACGGCCTCTACTACCACGGGGTCCTGTTCATCCAACCCCCACTAGGAACTGTTCATCCAACCCCCAACAACACTCATTGTTCATCAAGAGGTAGCAGGTTCGATCGGCTTCAGTTAGCGAAGAAGAGCGAAGAATCGCTCGATCGGGTTCGATTAACAGATCGATCGATCGCCGGGTTCAAGAACGCGTGGCGTGCAAAGGTAATCACCTGTGTTCATGGCGAACGCCTCGCTCGGGTTCAGTTAGAGCCCAATGCCTCGCACCCACGCGCATACATGTATGAGAGAAACGAGCAAACCTCCGTGCATCGCTCGGCCCCGACCACCCACCGTAACCGGGAACTCCCCGATATTTCCTCGCCCTCGCTTTGACCATAGTTTTTTCCGTCATGGACGACCCAAAGAATATCATGCAGTTGCGTCTCCGGCCCGCCCAGGACAAAAGCCCATTTTCTGTCATGATTTTTTGTCATAGAAGTAAGATCCCACCACATATATGATGATATCGGGTTTTGTCACAATTATTGTCACAGAAGTGCCATAAGCATGACATAATTTTTTTTCGTTCGGCCCAAAATGTCAAGGGTGTGTCTTTTTTTTTGTAGTGTTAGGTACCATTATGAACCCAGTCATGTTGTATTATTGCATAATACCTACTGTATTCTAACTTCTCCATGACTTATACCCCCCGATATAATCCATGACATCATTAAAACAAGCAAAGTATGCAACGAAAATAGAATATGTCTAAAACAACAGTCTGTAATGATCTGAACAAACGCAATACTTCTGTAACTCCAAAAAATCTGATAAATTAGGACAACATGGGAAATTTGTATGTCAATCATGTGCAAACATTTTAGAATTTTATCACGTTCTAGTGAGTTATAAAAATTCCCATACTGAGCGCAAAAGTTTATGTTTTTTCACAGAATCAAGTCATCTATCAACCAAATTTTCCCAAAGGCTTTACTAGGTACAAACACTAATTAAAACATAAAAACACAATCATAAAAGTAGCATAATTGTGTGAAAACCCAAAAATAGAAAATAAAAATAAAATAAAAAGATAACTATTGGGCTGCCTCCCAACAAGCGCTATTGTTTTACGCAAATGGCTAGGCGTAATGCATAGTTTCAAGTATTGTCATCCTTAGTTTTAATCCCATAGGTGGCCCTCATAACAGATTCATATGGTGGCTTAATTTGCTTTCTAGGGAAGTATTCCATCCCTTTCTTTAATGGGAATTGGAACCTTATATTTCCTTCTTTCATATAAATAATAGCACCTATGGTTTGTAGGAAAGGCCTACCAATTATTATAGGACAAGACAGATTACATTCAATATCAAGAACAATGATATCCATGGGCACATAATTTCTGTTAGCAAGAATAAGCACATCATTTATTCTACCCAATGGTTTCTTGATAGTTGAATCTATAAAGTGCAAATTAAGGGAACATTTCCATCTCAACGAGGCCTAGCACATCACATAAAGATTTTGGTATAGTGGAAACGCTAGCACCCAAATCACACAAAGCATTACATTCATAACTTTAGTTTTTATTTTGATAGTAGTTTCCCATTCATCGTGCCACTTCCTAGGTATCGAAACCTCCAACTCTAGCTTTTCTTCAAAAGCTTTCATCATAGCTTCCATGATATGCTTAGTGAAAGCTTTATTTTGTTCATAAGCATTGGGTGAATTTATCATGGATTGCAACAAGGAAATACACTAAATTAAAGAAAAACTATCATAATTAAAATCCTTGTAATCCAAAGTAGTGGTCACATCACTAGTTAAAGTCTTGATATCTCCAAACCCACTTTAATCATTTTGATCATTAAAATCACCACCCTCTAAACAATTGGGGCACCTTATAGCTGAAGTTGACTCGTCTCCAGTCCCTTTTTCATCAAATTTTATATTACTAAAATAAGATTCAATGGGTGAGACACCAATAATTTCAATATCTTCATCATGATTATGGTAAAATCGGGTAGAATAGCCTTTTCCAGGAATACTCACTTACCTCTCAACCTAGCGGTTCTTTCTTTACTTTCATTAATGGAGACATGGATAGCTTTACTAGACTCATTAATGTCATGCTTAGGTGGAATTTTTTTAGAATTAAGAGTTTCCACATCATGAGCAATTCTATCCATGTTCCTAGCCATATCATCAACTTTGTTAAATTTTTCTTCTACCATGGCATTAAAAATATTTTGATAATTAATGAATTCTTTAATATTAATCTCAAGATCTGTAGGTAGCCTATTATTATTATTATTGTTATAATAATTTCCATAGGAATTACCATAATTATTAGAGGAATTCCCGGGATACGGTTTAGGGCTAAAATTACCTCTATAAGCAATGTTATTGAAATTATTTCTAGAGATAAAATTCATATTAACGACATCATTATTTTGCTCAATCAAAGTAGGTACTGGCACATCATTAGGATCAACATGAGAATTTTTATTAGCAACCAATTTAATAACAGCATCCATTTTATCACTCAAGGTAGTAATTTCTTTGATAGAATTTACCTTATTACCAATTGGAGCTCTTTAGGTGTGCCATTGAGAGTAATTTGCCATTATATTATCAATGAGTTTTGTAGCTTCTCCCAATGTAATTTCCATAGAAGTACCACCTCCAGCAGAGTCTACAAGATTTCTACAAACAAAGTTTAGTCCCGCATAGCAATTTTGTATAATCATCCATAAGCTTAAACCATGAGTGGGACAATTTCTTATCATTAATTTCATTCTCTCCCAAGATTGTGCAACATGTTCATGCTCAAGTTGCTTAAAATTCATAATTTTATTTCTAAGAGAAATAATCTTAGCGGGAGGAAAATACTTGGCAACAAAAGCATCCTTACACTTATCCCAAGAATCATTACTATTCCAAGGCAAGGATGAAAACCAAGTTTTAGCACGATCTTGTAGTGAAAGCGGAAATAATTTGAACTTGACTATATCATTATCCACATCTTTTTTCTTTCGCATATCGCATAATTCAACGAAAGTATTAAGATGGGATGCAGCTTCTTATTTAGGACTACCCAATTTTTTTTTCATAACAAGATTTAGCAAAGCAGCATTAATATCACATGACTCCGCACTAGTGGTGAGAGGAGAAATTTGAGTACTAATAAAATTATTATTATTAGCATTTGAAAAGTCACACAACTTGGTATATTCTTGAGATATAGCGACAAAGCAAACAATCAAGGAAACATTTTTGTGTGTTTTTGTAGCTTTTATGAAAAGTGGGGGAGATGAAAACGAGAGGCAAAGGCAAATAAAAAGTAGATCAAGTAGATGATAGTTTGTGCAAAGGTACTTGATAGGTTTTGAAGATGTCTCCCCGGCAACGGCGCCAGAAATTCTTCCAGCTACTTGTCACTATACTGGGATTTTCCCCAAGAGGAGAGGAGATGCAACACAAGAGAAATAAGTATTTCCCTCGGTGAGAACCAAGGTATCAATCCAGTAGGAGAATCATGCAAAACCTCGTAAACAACACCCTGCACATTAAAAGCAAATACTTGCACCCAACGCGGGCAAGAGGGTTGTCAATCCCCGTGAACTCGTTACTTGCAAGGATCAAATCTTGTATAGGTAGATAGATAAAGTGCAAAACAAATAAAAAGAAATAAAATGGTTGTAAGTGCATCTAGTGTCACCCGTAGTTGGTTTTGGAGTATTGACGACAAATGTGGTTGAGGGACTAATGCGTTTGTGAGAATTGCAGGATAACGCAGGTAGTGTCCCTCATTGATTCGGTTTACCTACCGGAGATGACCCCTAAAAATGTATGAAGACATTGACAACAATGGTGGTATGTGAAGATATTCACAATGAAGACTATGACATGAGAAGACATTGAGTGAAGACTATGGAGCGCGAAGACTGTGTTGTTTCGTTGTTTCCTTTTCTTCTTTGTTGAGTCATAGGAACCACCGTACTGTTAAGTGGGGTCCAAGTGATCATAGTAAGAATGAATGAAGTGATGCTCAACCCAAATCCTATGTCTTCGAGCGAAGACAATGAGAGCAAAACTTATCCAGAGCTGGATGAGTCAGCTTTGCTTGTAGCCCAAGTAAAGTTGCCGTGTGTGTTTGAAATCTGACCGTTGGAACACGAGTCACTTCCTTAGTGACCCAGGGTCATTTCGACATAACAGGTCGGGTTGTCCAGTGGCTATAAATAGCCCACCCCCTACACCATAAATTGGTGGCTGCTCAGAGTTAGTGCACGGCTTTTGTCATTTGAGAGCAACCCACCTCGAAGCCTTTGAGAGAGAGAAATCGCGAGGACAAATCCCAAACACCCAGAGCCAAAGAGTGTTAGGCATCACTGAAGTTTTCCTGTCTGTGTGACCTGAAGACTTGTTACACTTGACGACTGTGAATCCTCCAGTCGGTAGGCATCGCGTTCTGAGCATCCAAGAGTCACTGTGGATTGCCGGTGAACGCAGTCTGTGAAGGTTCGGAAGTCTACCTTGAAGACTTACCAGAGTGATTGGGCGAGGACTGTGTGTCCTTAGCTCAAGGGGAATAAGGTGAAGACGCGGTGTTCTGAGTTGAATCTCATTCTCCCTAACCAGATGTACAGTTGTCACAGCAACTGGAACTGGTCCAACAAATCATGTGTCTTCAACAAGTGACTGGTTCCATCCCTTCCCTCCTTTACCTTGAGTTTGTCTTCGTGAAGTCATTGCTTATATGTCTTATCTGTTTGACTTCATTGCTTGACTTCTATCGTTGTTTGGCTTCATACTATCTTCCATCCTGATCCTTACTACATAGCTGCTATTAGTCTTGTCCGTTCACATAATTGCATACTTGGCTATGGCTTGCTTGTTGTAGTTTATCTTCCAAGCATATCAATTAGGTCATTTCTATTGTTTGTCTTCAAAACATTCGTGTTTTGAAGACTTTCCTAAAAATCGCCTATTCACCCCCCCTCTAGTCGATAACTAGCACTTTCATGGCAACAAAGATATTTTGGCTTTATATGTGTGTGTGGGGGGGGGCATAGTTTTTACTAGGGGCTTCTCTCTCGAACACATAACATACGGTGGGTGAACAAATTAATGTTGGGCAATTGATAAAAGAGCGCATAGTTACGATGATATTCAAGGCAATGATCATGTATATAGGCATCACATCCGAGACAAGTAGACCGACTCCTGCCTGCATCTACTACTATTACTCCACCCATCGACCGCTATCCAGGATGCATCTAGGGTATTAAGTTAATAAAAACAGAGTAATGCCTTAAGCAAGATGACATGATATATACAAAGAAAACCCAATCAATATGAATAAACCCATCGTTTTACCCTTAATGGGAAAAATACAAATACATGTCTTGTCCTCTACTTTGTCACTGGGATATAGAGCACCGCAAGTTTGAACCCATCACAAATCACCTCTCCCACTGAAGATAAATCAATCTAGTTGGCCAAACCAAACGAATAGACCAGAGAGAAATAAAAAGCTACAAAAACCATGCATAATAAAGTTCAGAAAATACTCCATTACTTATCATAAATATTCAGATCATAGACCCACAATTCATTAGACCCCAACAAACACATCGCAAAAGAAGATTACATCGGATAAAACTCCAATAACATCGAGAAGAAATTGTGTTGAAGATCAAAAAGAGAGAAGAAGCCATCTAGCTACTTGCTATGCACCCGTAGGTCTGTGGTGAACTACTCACGCATCATCGGAAGGCAGCAAATATGATGTAGAAGCCCTCCGTGATTGATTCCCCCTCCGATAGAGTACCAGAAAAGGCCTCCTGATGGGATGACGGAAGAACAGAAGCTTTCGGCGGCGGAAAAAGTGTTTCACGTGGTTTTCGGTATATTGGGAATATTTATGAATTTATAGAAGTGGAATTAAGTCAAGAGGTGCCACGAGGGGCCCACAAGCTCAGGGGCGCTCCCGTGGGGCGTGCCTGGTGAGATTGTTGCTCGCTCATGGCTCTTCAAGTCTTCTCCCAAATCTTCATGGGTCCCTTCTGGTGCAAAAAAATTAATCCAAAGAATTTTCTCTCTTTGGACTCCGTTTGATATTTATTTTCGGAAAAGCTAAAAACAAGCAAAAAAACTGGCATCAGTGACGGTGTCCTGGACTAGGGGGTACTCACCACATCGTCTCCCGACTAGGTGGGTCGGGACGAGGACCCCCATGGCGGTTCACTAATGGGCCACTTCGGGCAGCCCATGACTTGTACGAGGAAGATTCCACAAGACATGGTGATCAAGACAGGGACTCCTCTTCACCGACGTATCTGACTAGGACTCTTCTTATCCTAGGCCTCTGGTATATTATATAAGACGAGGCCAGGCTAGCTGATAGGACAATGATCTCAACACAATTACAGTCACCTACCCTAGAGCTAGATCTCTGCTACTTTTTGAGCTTGTGTTGTTTTTTCCTTGAAGTGGGAAGGGTGATGCAGCAAAGTAGAGATAAGTATTTCCCTCGGTTAAGAAACAAGGTATCAATCCAATAGTAGGCACAAGCAAGTCTCCAATATATGCACCTGCACAAACTAACAAACACTTGCACACTACGCGAAGAAGGGGTTGTTAATCCCTTCACAGTCACGAACAAGAGTGAGATCTAATAGAGATAGGTATAAAAGATAAATAAAAGAGCAAACTAAAGTAAATATAAATAAAGTGTAGCAAGGTATTTTTGTATTTTTGGTTTTATAGATCTGAAAATATATGATGGAAAATAGACCCGGGGGCCATAGGTTTCACTGGAGGCTTCTCTCTTGAACAGAGCATATGGTGGGTAAACAAATTACTGTTGATCAATTGATAGAAAAACGCAAAGTTATGGTGATATCTAAGGCAATGATCATGAATATAGGCATCACGTCCGTGACAAGTAGACCGAGATGATTCTGCATCTACTACTATTACTCCACACATTGACCGACTCCTGCCTGCATATAGAGTTTTAAGTTCATAAGAACAGAGCAACACTTTAAGCAAGATGACATGATGTAGAGGGATAAACTCAAGCAGTATGATATAAACCCCATCCTTTTGTCCTTAATGACAACAATACAATATGTGCCTCGCTGCCCCTTCTGTCACTGGGTGAGGACACCACAAGATTGAACCCATCACAAAGCACCTCTCCCATTGCAAGAAAAACCAATCTAGTTGTCCAAACCAAACCGATAATATAGAGAGAAATAAAAAGCTATCTCAATCATGCATAAAAGAGTTCAGAGAAGACTCAAATAATATTCATAGATAATCTGATCATAAATCCGCAATTCATCGGATATCAACAAACGCACCGCAAAAGAAGATTACATCGAACAGGTCTCCAAGAACATCGAGGAGAACATTGTATTCACTACAAAAAAAGACACAACCGTGACATTTTGGGCCGAACTAAATTTTTTCTGTCATGCTTATGACACTTCTATGATGATAATTGTGACAAAACCCATTATCATCATAGATGTGGTGGGCTCCTACTTCTATGACAAAAAATCATGACAGAAAATGGGCTTTTCGTCCTGGGTGGGCCGGAGAAAAAATCATGGTAGAAGCGAGGGCGAGAAAATTTCGGGGAGTTCTCGGTTACTGTTGGGGATATTACTACTGGGTGTAAACCGGCCAGGACAGGCCGGGTTAACTTCATCAGTAGTTGAGTATGTTAAAGCCCATGTAGGAAGATGAGGGCTCAAGGCCCATAGTCGGCTCAAGGCCGGTAGCCGTAAACCGGCGTCGGTATGTAACTTGTATTGTAAGCTAGGATTAGTGGAGACCGAGCCGGATACATCTATGAACCGGCATCGGGACTCTGTAAACCAACGGGCGCCACCCATGTATATAAGGGGACGACCCGGCGGCGGTTTAGGATAACAGACAACAACTCGAGACTTAGGCGAAGCTTGTTTGCTCCCTAGTCATCGAAACCCCATCAATTCCATCACAACTAGACGTAGGCTTTTACCTTCATCGAAGGGGCCGAACTAGTATAAACTCTCTTGCGTCCTTGTGTCCGCTTTAACCCCTTTCAAGCTAACCCGTAGCGATGGCTCCATGACTAAGTCCTTTCATGAGGACATCTGCCGTGACAAAACCACGACAGTTACGGTGGGTGGTCGGGGCCAAGCGATGCACGGAGGGATTGTGGGTTTCTCTCGTACACGTACGCGCGTGAGTGCGAGGCGTTGGCCTCTAACTGAACCCGAGCGAGGCGTTCACTTATTAAACCCGAGCGATTTCACTGGCTACCCGTTACTGAACCCTAGCAATCGATCGATCCTTGGCTGTTAACTGAACCCGATCGAGCGATTCCTTCGCTACTGCTGCTAACTGAAGCTAATCGAACCTGCTGCCTGTTGATGAATAGTGAGCATTGTTGGGGGTTGGATGAACTGTTCCTGATGGGGGTTGGATGAACAGGACCCTGTGGTAATAGAGGTTATTGCCGCTGGATGAACAGGACCCCAATCGAGAGGAGGCCGCCACACACCCGAGCCGGTTGGGGGTGGATGAACAGGACCCCGTGGAGGGCTGGTTGAACAGGACCCCGTGTGGAGGCTGGATGAACAGTATACCGTTTTGGGCTGGTTGAAAAGGACCCCGTGGAGGCTGGATGAACTGGATCCTGTGGATGAATAGTAGCCCGTCGAGGCAGGAGGGAGACGTCATGGATGAAAATTAGCAGGTGGAGGCTGGAGGAGGTCAACGGTGGATGAACAGTAGCCCATGGATGCAGGAGTGAGGCTGTAGACGGTGGATGAACAGTAGCCCGTGGAGTCCTGTTTTGTGGTATGCCACACCCCTCCTGATGAATAGGACCCCGTTTCGACTGTAGGAGATCGAAGAGAAGTCACTTTCCTCTGTTTTACAGTACGCCATGCCCCTCCCGATCAACAGGACCCTGTTTCGATCGTAGGAGGTCAAAGAGAAGTCTGTTTCCTCCGTTTTGCGGTACGCCAGACCCCTGCCGATGAATAGGATTCTGTTTAAACCATAGGCGGTCGAACAGAAGGCCATTTCCCCCGTTCTGCGGTACGCCAGGCCTTGTTTCGGCTGTTCCATTCAAGTCGGTTGGCTCCCGATGAACAGAACGCATTTTGTCGCCTCCCAATGAACACGATGCAGTTTCTCCGTTCCGACCCAGCTCGTTGGTTGCTGATGAACAGGAGGCCGTTGCTGCCCTCTGCTGTCTCTCCATGTACACTAGCCCTGGCCATACGTATGCGTGAGTAGGCGTTCGAGACCCCGCCTGTATGTACGTACGTGGCCGTATTTATTTTCTTTCACCCTGGTTGTACATACGTGTACACGATATAGACGGGACTGCATGACATGCTACGTCCGCGCCTCTACTACGACACGTGCCCTTCCTTACCCTGCCACGGTTCATCGCTGCAGACAGACCGATCGTCTAGTATGTACGTACACGTTCGCGACCACACAGAAAACCCTATGTACAGTTTGACCGGGTGGGTCCTGGCTGTCAGGGAGGTAAGGAGGCACTTCCTTGCGTGTGAAGATATAGCTGGTGGGTCCCAGATGTTAGGGGGGAACTTTTTTTCGTGAAATACGGTGGTCGTTCGGTGGGTCCCTGCTGTCAGGTGGAGGAATCATTATTTTGCGTGCAATAAGGAGGCACTTCCTTGCTGCGGCCGTGGACCCAGCTGTCAGCCTCTCCATGTACAGTCTTCTTCCGATGGAAGTCATTCCTTGACCACATTGACCACGGCGCACCGAGAGCTCCAAGGCGGTGGACGACGGCGAGGCCTAGGAAGGGGAGGACGCAGAGCTGGGGAAGACGCGGCAGTGGATGCCCACGCGGAGAAGAGTACGAGGGTTGACTAGTTCGGCTGCGGTGTGAGACTGCCGCCGCCGCATAATAACAGGGGTTGTGGGTGAGTAGAGGGATGGCCTGGCCAGGGGTTGGAGTAGGGTGGGGCGGTGAGGCCTGCGCGGTAGCAGAGCTGGCCATGGGAGGTAGGAGCAGGTGGCACGACCAATGCTGGTTTGGGCGGCTGGAGCAAGAAGACCAGAGGTTGAAGAAGCACTACGACCGTTGGATGGACATCGTATGGTCACTGGAGCTAGAATCGTTCATATTGACTAAGTTGACAAAGTCCTCCGTCCGTGTCAACTTAGTAGGCCCACAAGTCAGCCTCCCACTATGGTGGGTCCTAGCTAGTAGGGGAGTATTCATTTTTTGTGGGTAATAAGGAGGCACTTCCTTGCGTGCGAAGATATAGCTGGTGGGTCCGAGCTGTCAGCGGGAGGAACATTTTTTCGCAAAATACAGAGGCTCTTCTGGTGGGTCCCAACTGTCAGGTGGAGGAATCATTATTTTGTGAGTAATAAGGAGGTACTTCCTTGCGTGGGGCCGTGGACCCAGCTGTCAGCCTCTCCACGTACAGTCCCCTTTCGATGGTTATCGTTCATTGACCATGTTGACCACGCCGTCGAGAGCACCAGGGCGGTGGATGACGGTGAGGCCTAGGAAGGGAACGACACGGAGCCAAGGAAGACTCGACAGTTGTTTCCCACGTGGAGGGGAGTATGAGGGTTTACTGCTTCAGCTGCAGTGTGAGGCTACCATCACTAGAGAATAACAGGAGGTCTAGGCCAGCGATGGGAGTACGGTGGGGCGGTGAGGCCTGCGCGGAAGCACAGCTGGCCGTGGGAGGAGGGAGCAGGCAGTCCCGCTGGCACTTGTTTGAGCGGCTGGCATGAAGAGCAGAGATTAAAGAAGCACGACGGCCGTTGGATGGACATCCAACAGTCACTGCTCTCGTGTTTTTTTAGGAAAGCGTACGTGTCAACCTATAGTGGGCGCACAAGTCATCCTCAAATGTGTGGAAAACAACATACAACCCAACTGCCATTATTTCTAATAATTTACAGCCCATTTGCTAATTCTTAAGGATTTTTCTTTAGCCCATATTCTTCTTGTTAGCATTACAGCCCATATTGTGGCCACAGTTAAAAATTATATGGAATTTTGCATATTTCGGTGCGGTCCCAACTGTTTTTAATCCCGAAATTTCGAGTCACATTCAAACTAATTTGAAAAATAAATTTATATCAATAGAAAATCCAAATAATTGTCCATGCATAAAAATCAATGGAATTTAAAATCTTGAAATGAAAAAAAAGAAATTTGAAACTAATTCCCGGTTTGATGTCTTTTAAAAATGTACAACCCATTTCTCATTACCGATAGCCCATTTTCTAGGCAAGCCGAATGAAACTCTCTTCGTCTTGAAAGATTTTCAACCCAACAGGGCCAATAAAGGAAGTAGGCCTCGGTTGGGTATTTATTTACAAAAGGCAGAACTGGGCTAGCCATTTTCAGCAAGAAAAATACACAACTGGGCTCATGATGTGGTAAACATAAATAAAACCATGGCTAGACGGGCCACAGCCCCCACACAACCCCTTTGTTACCCTGATCCGTCTCTAAAACTAGTATAAATAACAACTGCTTGTTCCTCAAAAAAAGTAAATAACAACTGCGCGACCTGCTGGGTCCCTGGCGTGGTGTCAGCCGCTCATTGTGTAATTCTCTCATTTATTGACTACGTTGACAATGGCATGGGCCCCAGATGTCCAACCATTAGGAGGAATAATTTTTTTGGGCTTGTAATAACAAGGCACGTGCTTGCGTGCTGCTATGACCCTGGTGGGTCCCTACTGTCATCCATTCCACGTACAGTCATCTCCTTGTTCCTCTCGGTTGTTGATGACGTTGATAAGGCAAGAGGGCGGCGCACCACGCACGGCGAGCGAACTAAGGCGGAGGACGACACCAAGGTATCGGACGGAACGAATAGGGGCCGTGGAAGATGTGTAGTCTATTCGCAGGCAGAGGGGAGTACGAGTGTTGACTGGTTCGGGTGCGGGTGTGTGTTGGGGCTGACGTCGCCAGAGAATAATAGGACGTGTGGGGGAATAGAGGGACGGACTGGCCAATGTTTGTGGGTACAGTAGGGCGGCTGAGGTGCAACCAGCCGTGGGAGGCGGGAGCAGGTGGAACCGACAGGGTGGTTTTGGTTGGGCGGCTGGAGGAAGAAGACAAGAGATCGAAGATACATGACAGATGTTGGATGTCAACCCAACGGTTGATCGGCAGAATCGTTTGTTGACTAGTAAGTTGACACCACCTTGGATAGGCTTTTTCCTCGTGGGTCCCAAATGTCAGAATCCAAATATGTCACGGTCATGCATCCTTTCTTATGAAAATTTACAGCCCATTTGGCGTGCTAGTTCAAAATAAGTTTGTGGGTGCTGGTGGGGGCTAATCACTCGGGTTCTATAGTGCACAATGAGCTCAAGAAGCCGGCGAGAGTGATGTTATTTCCCTTGGTTGGGTTTGTTACAATATTTCACTGTTAATTAAACAAATGGCAAGCCATTTGCCTTGTTTCAAACAAAATATGACAGTCACAGCCAAGTTGAAAAGGGCAACAACATTTAACTCCAGCTTACAATCTGTACAAAAGCATGAGAGTTAATTGTTCATCAGGTTTAGACAAAACCCAGATTGAAAAGGGCAACAACATCTAACTCCAGCACTGTTTTCGACAGTCACATAGAATGAATCGGTCAGGTCCATAGAATGAACATCCTGGGTCGTAAAATTTACTGGATTATGACCACAAGATGTTGTAAATAGAAGCCCGACATGTTCAGAAGCCCTTTTGTCCACCTGAAACTCCTTTTTTTTGCTCTTTGACATACCCATCCGTCAAAACCATGCTGCTGTTAAACTTAAGCCTGATGGACAATAGTAACCTCGCATTCAGCAGGAAGAATGTGACAAATCTAGAGTTTGCATGGTCGGCTACATATCGTTCCAGCGTTATTGTCTTCACTCGAATGTCATGAGAAGTGATAAAATCCTAGTGCTTACGAATCCATCGATTGGTTATAACTTTCTTACCCCATCATGTTGCCTAAATAGACAAGAAGATTGAAAACAGTTAAGGTCTAAAAAAATATTGTTGAAAGAACAACAGTTGAACGGTTAACTCTAGTACACAATATGCGGGCTTCCAATGTGCGTGAAATTATCACCTTTATATACAACTTATCCCGACATGGAAAGCATTGCACCAAGCCAATAATCTTGTTCAGATCAAAACTATTCATTTGGATATATAAGATCTTGGCAGAATCCAGCACCATTGAGAGGCTATCCATGGAGAAACTCTTCATTGTGCATAGAACATTATATTAGTACAAAATGTGTACTCCAAGATGATATATAACTTATGCGCAGAAATTTAAAATGCAGCTTATGGTTACAAGTGTAGATGATAATATACAGTACCTGAAGAACGGTGGAGCCAAACACCAACTTGAAATGAGCACAGAGATCATGAATTACACCCAAGGTCTCCAGTTTAGGCGCAGAGACGATGTTTATTTGCGACGGTGAATAACTAGAATCAAGGATCAACCTTTGAAGTGAAGGGGCGTCTTGGATGATGAGCTACCTTCCGTTAAAAGAAATTCCAATTCTTACAAGGTTAGGCGACTTTATTTGGAGACACCCGATTCTAACTGTGAAAACAAACACCAAGCACTCCAGGGCAGGGCAACTGGAGTGGATGATCTTGTGCAATGAGGCCTCCGATATACGAACCACACAAGTGAAAGTTTTTTGAGAAATGGGAGTCGAAGGTTTAGTACCAGATTGTCTGGTAGGTAGCACAACGCAAAGGTGGCGGTGTGGAGAGAGGAGGAAAACCGCGAGATGGACATTGGTGCTGATGGCACAAGTACATGACGTTCGGTATCTGGTAGGTGATTTCCTGTGGAATAGAACTCAAGCAGTTGTAGTTCTATGAATTCAGGGGATTTCAGGCAGGCTTCCACCATGCAGGGCATGGTATGCTTGCTCAGCTAGCATGACGGGATGCAGAGGCTTTGAACGGAGCCCTAGTGGGAGGAGATGATGGCTCTGGGGAGTTCAAAATCATTAAAGAGAGATAGCTGACGATAGTCGAGATTAAGGGGCGCGGCGCGCCATAGAGGGCACCACTGAATTGAGAGGACTTGGGTGCGGCAGCGATCCTTGGTGGGGAGAAGTGAGATGATATCCCCAAGGATGGTGTCCGCACTACAAAAAAAAGACACATCCGTGACATAGTGGGCTGAACGAATTTTTTTCTGTCATGCTTATGACACTTCTATGACAATAATTGTGACAAAACCCGGTATCATCATAGATGTGGTGGGCTCCTACTTCTATGACAAAAAATCATGACAGAAAATGGGCTTTTCGTCCTGGCAAGACGGAGACGCAGCTGCATGACATTCTTTGGACCGTGCATGACAGAAAAAACCGTGGTAGAAGCGAGGTCGAGGAAAATATCATGGAGTTCCCGGTTACGGTGGGTGGTCGGGGGCCGAGCGATGCACGTTTCTCTCGTACACGCACGCGCGTGGGTGCAAGGCGTTGGGCTCTAACTGAACCCGAGCGAGGCGTTCGCCTACTGAACCCAAGCGATTGCACTGCAGGCTACGCGTTCACTAGTACACGTCGGTGCTATACAAACGGTTTTTAACCCCTTGTCGCGACGGTGTTCGGAACCGTTACTTAGTGAGTGTGGGCGATAGGGGGGTCCTTCCCACACGACCCAGAAATCGTCGGGGATATGCCCTCCTAGCATACTCGCTCGGCAAAATGAGGTCGTGTGCGACCGGCGAGCACTCAAATACAGAAATACGTACAATAGTGCTAAAAATTTACAATTGTACAGGCGAAATCATTTCCGGTCGTAAGTACATCCCGCACAGTCAGTCACCGCTAAACGTTTATGTTCGTATATACATCCCACACAGTGACTCCAAGGAAAACGTTTGCGCAAGGTGGCGTAACGCAAACAGTTTTCAAGAGAATGTCGTGTGTGATTTTTCATTGATCTAACACGGTTTATTCCTAGAAACTGTGTGTGTTGCCTGAGGTCATCGCCCACGGTGTTTTCTCAATAACCGTTTGCAATAGGAAAACCCAATTAGCAAGCTAATTGGCCAATTAGTAGGCTAATTGCCCTATTATTAATAATCCATTTACTAATCTAATTGACATTCATATTAAGCACATAATATATTCCATTTCTATATTAAGGAAGCAGGATTTCATAATTGAAATACATTGGAGTACAATATGATATAGCTTCAGCACTCAGCTACCCCATTACACGACTGCACCAGCAGCAAGTTTCACATGCAACATCTAGAACCTTTCGAAATTATCATCATAAACGGTACATAGAGAGATGCATCTCATCTGGAAAACTGCTGAAGCGAAAGGCGAATATTGAGCCTTCATTCATGTTGAAGGTATTTGCAACTTTAGGCCAGTGCCTGTGGATGATTGACCGTCCATCCTTCGACTTCTTCAGGAACACTTCAATATTGAACCGTGGGTGTTATATGAAAACTTTCCTCGCCTCCTGACCACAGAGGTGGTTTGAGAGGTAATCATCAGTGAACCTTGAAAACAAGGATGTGCATAAATATCTTCTCTATATTGGAAATGGGGCAAAGGAATAAAAAAAGGCAAGGTATAATAGTTAGTACCATCTTGTAAACCTCAGTGCTTCCCATTGTTTCCCTGCAACACATATAAGGTAGTTAGTCATCATGTTAAGTAAGTGTTCGCATGCTATCAGTAAAATATGTTGATGATAAATAAGCACATTGCAGATTCATCAGATTAATTAAAGCCACACGGAAAACCCATTTATCCAAACCAAGCATGATTAAGAAGTAGGAAATATAGCAATTGTATATGTTTCTCATGTATTAAGTGCAGTCAAATTTGATTTATTCCTCACAAGGTATAGAATAACAGAATGCAACCACAACAATTGAACATCACATTGCAGAATTGAACCAAGCAGTTGACTAAACACCACAACAAATGAACCAAACGTTAAACGAGCACCACACTGCACAATATAACATACTCCTAATAGAAGATCAGACAATTAACCAAACCAAGCATGCTTAACAACTTGGAAATATAGCAATTGTATTTGTTTCTCATGTATTTACTACAGCCAAATTTGATTTATTTGTCACATGGTATACAATAACAGAATGCAGCCACAACAATTGAACATCGCATTGCAGAATTGAACCAAGCAGTTAACTAAACACCACAACAAATGAACCAAATGTTAACTGAGCACCACATTGCACAATATAACATACTCCTAATAGAAGATCAGACAGTTAACCAAACCAAGCATGCTTAACAACTTGGAAATATAGCAATTGTATTTGTTTCTCATGTATTTAGTACAGCCAAATTTGATTTATTTGTCACATGGTATACAATAACAGAATGCAGCAACAACAATTGAACATCGCATTGCAGAATTGAACCAAGCAGTTAACTAAACACCACAACAAATGAACCAAACGTTAACTGAGCACCACATTGCACAACATAACATACTCGTAATAGAAGATCAGACAGTTAACCAAACCAAGCATGCTTAACAACTTGGAAATATTGCACCTCAAGAATTGAACATCACATTTGCAGAATTGAACCAAGCGATTAACTCAACACCACATTGCACGACATATAGAACATATACACTATAGCGAGAAGATTGCATGTTAAAAGTAGATAACACAATTCACTAGAATTTGTTAAGGAAAGGCAGTAGCTAGCAAACTGAACATGGGTCCTTATAGTGAGCTAATAAGACAAGCTACTCCTCATTGTCGGAGATATCGATGATGATTGGCTCCTTGGACATGGAAGAGGGCGAGGCCTCCGCGTCGTGGGTGCCCTTGTTGTAGTGGTGAGTTGCCTGAGCCGCTCCGGGCACCAACCAACTGGCTCTCGAGATGAGGTAAGCACATGCACGTTGAGAAAACACCTCGTAGTCTTCATCGAAGGCACCGACGGTGGCCTCAAGAAAACGCCATGAACTGCCATTTAAAGTAGCTAACCGCGTCGTGGCGTCGGTGCACGAGGCGTCAACGGTGGCCTTGACGGCGAGGTGCTCCTCCAAGATCTGGGGGTCGGCACGAATGGCAGCCATCGCGACCTCATCCGCGCGTGCGGCCGCGATTTGCTTCTCCGCTGCCAAATGCTCCTTGAGATCCTGGCTATACTACGTGCACCATGGCTTAGGCCGGCGCTTATTCGATGGAGGGGTCGGTGATTTGGGTGGAAGGTGTCGCGCTCGCGCTGGCAGTCGGGGCATGTGGGATGTGGAAGGACGAGAGGATGGGGGTCGGGTGTGGATTACCTGCCTAGATAGGCGAGGCCGAGCAGCGTGAAGGAGGGTCGCCGGCGAGGAGGTGGCGCTGCAAGCAAGGAGTGAAGATTTCAACTTGGAAAGGAAGGCGGAAGCAAGGGAAATGTGGCTTTTGGTAAGGGGGAGGGGGCGGGGAGGTAGATATTTCCGCGGAAGCCGAAAATTTGGAATCGCTTCAACGAAAAAACTGGCGCGCAAAGTGTCATCAGACACGGTCCATTATTCAGAGCGGGCTGTGGACTGTAGCCGTCGCACCTTCTCGCGTAAGCCGTATGCGTACTATACTCTGACGGTGCTCCATGATATTTTGTGCTGCATCTCACACGGTTGGTTATAATAAACTTTGTGGGATCTACTTGATTTTTTCGTCTTGATTTGAATTACATAATGGGGTCACAACGGCCATGGACGGTGTTTGAATTGCTAGACCTTTTATCTGCAGTGAACATGCAACTATATGTGCGTCATAAAAGAACTGGAATTATGTGAGTTTTCAATGCATTTATGTGCATGATTCAAATTTGAACTACAAGCACATGCTCCAGTGCATATAAATTGGTTGAAAAATCAAATCTTTGTCCTTGGGTGCATGCTTAGGTCCCATGCAAGAAATGGGAATGAATGTCAAACACCCTGCCACCATTTGTAGCGACCCGACCTCAGACGGTCAAGCCTCTATGTATCTGTGCCATCCCTTGATCAGTATGCTGGCACACACAGTACATCAATGTATATATCAAAGTGCAATCACATGTATAAATAACGTAAAATGATATATACCTCATAATACTAAGCGGAAAAAATCAAACGGGTGTGGAGTCCCATCAACGCCATCGGCAGGTTGAGTGTAGACCGTAACCTCTGCACTGCATTTCTTACTCGTCGGAAGAAAATTATCTGCAACATGATACGTTGCAGCCGTGTAGGTCAGTACATTGAATGTACCGGCAAGATCACAATAAGAGAAAACAGATGATAAACTATACTATATGCAATATAATATGGCTTTGTGGCTCTGTATCTGAGTTTTTTTTGCGTAAAAGCTGTTTTTTATTTTCCCTACATCAAAGGAATAAATGAAGTCTGTACTATGGAGTTTTCTATCATGACATGGTTCCGCCAACCGATGTCTCATAGCCCAAAATCATCATATGTTGCCCACAATTAAGTTATCAATCCGGTGTTGAGAGTTCCGAGATAGGTCCAAGTCCAGATGCTCAATTTGTCCAGAATCGGGGACACGGCTAATCGATTAGGTTTATAACCCTCTACGAGGTTTGTACACTTTACTCGCAAGATTCGATCCCTCTCTTTACGTTCTCGCACTTCGTGGTGTTTGAGAACAAGATGACCGAAACATGGTCTTCCGAAGAGTTCCTCTGACCACCGTCCGGTGCTCATCCCATCCTACCGTAGTTCTACATCTGCTAGCACCGTCCCAGCCAGAGTCACAACTAAGGTCAACCAAGCCAGAGCCCATATTGACTTGCGGTTGCACGGGTAAGCTTCCGCCATGAAGTATTCTTCCGCCTCTTTGAGTCCAGGTGAAGCTTTCCGCAAGATGTCATGGCGCTTCTCCATGCATCCCGCCAACCACTGGGTTCTCCAGGTGCCCGCCAACCGCCCTTCACCCAAAGAGTGTGTATTGAATTCTTGTCTCGAGTCTTGAAGTCTTGAGGTCTTGAAGGTGCAGTCCTTGCAGATTCCATCATGGAGTTGTCACATCGACGTAGAGTCCTCCTTCACACACCACTCTCGTGCACTCATACCAAACCCCGTCTACTATAGCGTAGCATTAAAATAAAATATCGTCCGGGCTTGGTAACAGGGTGATGGGTTCCTACCTCATGCATACTACTCAACTACAAGGATTCAATAACACTATCGAGGGGTGGTTGCAAAGATGCCACTAAATGCAATAAAACATAGGTATGAAAGCATGGTCAAAGTGAACTTGCCTTCCGACGATCTTCAAAACTAGGGACTCGTGGTAGCAGGCTTCAGACTCGGAAATTCTACCGAGGCAAACAATAACCATAATAAGCACATAGCATATGATCACTTAACACAATAGCATAGTAACATAACACACCAAAACAAACGAATCAAAACCCAAAGGAAAACTCAAGAAATCCAACTCAAAGTTTTCCTACTTCAAGCAACAACTAAAACTAGTTTTTCATAACAAAAATTTTCTTAACAGAACCTAAGCAAGGGTTTATGATACCTAACAGAAAAGAATCCATCATGCAACTATGAGCAAAAAGAATCATCTTAAAAGCTATTTTAAAACTCCTATTAGGCCTAATTCAAATTCTATTAAGAAAATTAAAATAAAAGTTTTATTTATTATAAATAAAAGTTCATGCTATAAAGTGACAGAAACTATCCTAGAATAATCAATCACATGTGAAAAATAAATTTATTTGCTAATTAAAATAATAGGAAAACAGTAGCTAGTTAATTAATTAGGATTAACAAGATTCTGCTAGAAACTAATTTTTTATTAATCCTAAAATACCCAAATTAATTCCTACGGTTAGGCAATGTCAAAGTAAAGTTGGGACAAAAAATCATTAAAAATAAATTTCCTAACTCATTTCATAGCAGATTTACTATTCTGTCTAAAACTAAAATAAAGCTATTCTAAATAATTTTAACATAGCTAATTATATATTCTACAGAAACTATAAGAAATTTGCAAACCAACAAAAAAAGAATCACTTAAAAATATTAAGTAGAATAAAAGATATGAATTTTTCAAATCTGAAACTATTCTGTTAAAACAGAAAAAACGAAAATAAAGAAAAACGGCTAAATGGGCCTAACTAACGCACTGTGCGTAATATAACTAAACGGGCCTAGGGTTTAAATGAATTGGGCCGATCTAAAATAAAACCTAACAAAAAAAATTAAACCGTAATGAACCGGGCCGAACCGGGTTTTTATTAAAAGAACTTACCCCTTCGGGGGTTCTAATCTAAGCCGTCGAGTTTAGATCGGACGGGGAGGGAAACTCCGGCGACGTACCGGACGCCGACGGCCGTGGCGGCGTTTCGGGCGAGTGTTCCGGCGTCTCCGGTGGTCGGGGCGACGGCGGGAGTTCATGGTGCGGGCGCGACGAGGGGTCCGGTTGGTGGAGTCCGGCGAGATCGGGTGGCCGGGTGAGTCGGGGTGAAGCTAATGGCGGGCGGTGGCGTGCTCGGCTCCGAAAGCGTGAGGAGGGAGGAGGGGTTCCATGAGGGGCAAGGGGGGAATGGGGTGCGGGAGGGGGCTTATATAGGCGGGCCTCACCTTGGGCGGGGGTGAATCGGGAGGATCGGATCCCGGATCCTTCGGGATCCTGCAAGCGGCGCGCGAGGTGGCGTGGGCGGGGTTGAAGGAGGTGGGGCCCACCCGTGGTGCGGGGGGTGCGGTCTCGGTCGGTCGACCGAGCCGCCGATTCGCTGAGGCTAGGGCGCCTGGCGCAGCTGGGCCGTCATTGGCGCGCCGGGCTGGCCGGGCGCCACTGGGTTTGGCCGGGCCTGGTCATTGGTCAAGTTGGTTGGCCTACGCCTGTGGGTTTTTTTTGAAAATAAAACAGAGAAAATATATATAAAATATAAATATTTTATATAGGACATATATATATCAAAATGATCAGAAAAAGATTTCCTACAACATGAACTATTTTTTCAAGTTCAAATAAAATACACAAAAATTCAAATAAAACAAAGAGTGTTTCGCCTAATAAAATCCAATAAAATCATTTTAAAAATACCAAAATGACTTCAAATTTATTTTCTCCTAATTTTTTTATTGAAGGAATCATTTTACCCATATTTCCATTTATTTATTTTTAGGAGAAAAATAATTTGGAATAAAATCCAAATAACTCCAAATTTGAAGGGAGTTTCAAAATACCTTCAAATGACTTTCAATTTGATTCTTTTAACTTCCAACTCATATTTCATATAATTGAAGAAGTCATTTTATCTTCCCTCATGAAAATCATTGAGTTGCATAAAGCTTTGAATTTGAAATATTCTCAAATGAAATTCAAATCTTTTCAAAACCCTTTTCATTTCAAATGGAAGAAGTCATGTCATCTTCACTCTAGGGTTTTGGTGTTGGAATGGAATTGAATTCATTGAGATCCAAAAAGGGCAAAGGGATAGTTTTGGGAAAGTCATTTTAGTCCCTCTCATCCAACTTTCAAAAGTTTCAAATTCCACTCAATTTCACTCAATCAATCAAACAAACAATCAGACAACAAGCATAGTTATTTATCTAATCTAACATTCCAAAATTTAGAATTTTGGGATGTTACAAACCTACCACACTTAAAATGAATCTCGTCCTCGAGATTCGAAGAGGATAGCAAGAAAGGGTTAGGGGTTGGGGGTCTTCTAGCAAATCCATTGATCTGTATGGTCTAGTGTGCTACCACACTTAGAAGCATGGTTATGGTTCCAATAAACTCAGATACTTCCTCTGGAGTGCCGACAATGTATGTCTCTTACAGTAGCTCCTTCATTAGCGCTCTTACATCGTAAGCATAGAGTTTTCCTCAAAATCTTGGGTCGGTTCGTTAAAGTTGAAGTTCGTCCAGACCGGATCTTCTTAGGCGATAGGTCTGTGTCCATTCTAGACAACTATCGAAACACTCATGGTGGTCTACCCTTAATGGTTTCTCCTGCAGAAAGCGGGTGCAGGTTGAACTTCACCGTATAACCTACGGTTGTAGCAGTTTGCTGTAAAGGGGTTCCATCGTCCTACCATTCTATGGTTTTATGGCTTGACGTGTCGACACTCTTCTATGGTTTTCAAGGCTCTCGATTTTCCATCAACATATGATAGTTCATGATAGAAGTCTCCGGTATGGGGGCCAATCCATCCCGTGCATTTGAATCATTACCACATACGTAAACAGTGAATCACGTATTCTAACACTTGGGCATACTCACAAGCATTGCAGAATTTCTCTTGTTCTCGAACCAAGTTCGTATAAATCCATGGTTTCTGCAAGCTGAACAAGACATCTATCGTTTTTTCACAATCCTCGGGTTTTCGTATCCTCCTAAAAATATCGGATGATTAAACTCGGAGTTTTCTTCCGGAATATGCTCCTACAGCAAGAGTGTGCTTGCTTCTTATTAACTCCTGGGCCTGTGGGTTATGGCCCACTTCAACACTAGTGCGGCTGTAACTCATCCTTGGAGTAACTCCCTTGTTCCATATTACACCTCTTTTAAATCCAGTAGTACTTTGTTTCTTCATACCCTTGTGGTGACGATCATACAAAATTCCAACTTATTTTGTCCAAATTTTCCTGCTATGGGCCGTCATGAATAACACATTTCTTTCTTCCTTGATCATGTGGCTTTACGGAGTACTACGACACCAAAAGAATGCACTAGTTTATCCATAACTCTCATTATTTTTCATATCAAATCTTTTATTACATCCTTAACCATTTTTCGTAAATCCAAATTCCGAAAAGTTTATTACAAATGCTGCCACCCACATGATTCGGTATGGTCGACATTACTTCCAACTTTATTCATTTTTCCTCCTTGAGGATTCTTCAAATTAATCGAATTGTGCGACAAGCGCCTTGAAATCTTCAATCTTCATTTCTTCGTGGTGGCCTTTGAGCTTCATCTCCATCATCTCTGTATGCACTTCTCTGAGGTATTCCTGAGTATAACGGAGTCTTGCTTCAAGTATTTCTCCGATCTGGCGTATGGCTTCCATGGCTGCTTCACGAACAGCGTCGAAGAATGTTGCTTGTGGCACACGTGAGATGAAAAGGTACTGCCCCATCATCTTTGGGCAAACTCCTTTCGAACGGTGGAGGTGTACCTCCACATACCAAAGTTCTACTCCCTTTTGCATGAAGGGGTAGCCTTTGTAGACTGCATCTCCTTCAAGGTGAATATGCTTCATCATGTCCTTCAGGATCTTCTGTAATCATGATCACTTGTCGAGTCATGATCGTTTGAGGCCCTTAAGGAAAGACTCATAAAGAGTTGTCATCTGCATGTGTAGGATAAGAGGGGTGCTCAGAACAAGGAATGTATCTCCATGGGGAAATTGCAATTGTCTCCAGAAAAGTTTGGTGTTCAGTTGTCCATGGGTTCAAGATTTCGGGGCCTGGTTGAGATAGAAAGAGAAAGCAAATACCCACCCATCAACAAAAGAATCCTAGCTCAAAAGTACCGTTTGTAATGGGCCGTTCTACTATGGTTTTCGCTTTCTAAGTCCTCATTTCTTCAGTCTTCAATGCTCGGGAGTTTCCAATTCCTGATGCTTTTCCCATATGAAGGCCTTCTACCATTCTTCCGTAACTTACGTCTCTCATGGTTGAAACAAATACAAGCCTACGAATATCGCATCTATCCAACCATTCAATAAACACAAAAAAAAAACTAGCAACCAAGCATTCATTAATTCAATCAATTCTACAGTATCGCCACCCACATAAATTGGTATGGTCAGATACTTAAATCGAGAAGGCGTTCATCTTTATTTCTCTCATGGTGGGATACTACTAAGCTAATTTATTAGGAACTTGATCATTGTCCCCACTGGGGCTTCTTCTGTGTGGACTTGATCTCCTCCAGTTTTTCTGCTAGATTTTCCCTGTCGACGCGGAGTTTCTTGTGACGACCCTGTATGTCTTGAAGTTGTTCCTTGAGCTTCTGGATTTCAACGTCCTTGGCATGAGACATGGTCCTGCTGCTTTTCAGTTCCTGACGCATTCTCGAGATCTCGAGGTTCTCCTCCTCCAGCTTGTTTACCTTGACCTCCGAGTCTTGACCTCTTCTCGTAGTGCTTCATTGTCAAACAGGGCTTCCAGTGAGGTCCATCTGAAGATTCTTGATGTATTGTTCTAGATCCCGATTGTATACTAACAAAGGAGAGAACTTCATCTTTTGCGCTTCCGTCAAGGCAATAGTTGCTCCATCAAACTTCGCCATCCAATCCTTCCAAAGAAGTGTGGGTTTAGTGTAGCACGATGACGATAGCATAAGCGTGCAATAGCATCATGGACGGCAGTGTTGATGCCCATATCACAGTCACCATTTATGGTGCCGAAGCTGATGTCTGCAGTCTTGGGGTCTTCTTTACGGCCAAAAACTTGGGTCTTGACTCCCCACGATCTAGACGTCCTCTTAGTTGCCTTGATCTCAGGTATCGGTAACTTCAGCACTGACTAGCTCCACAAGGAAGGGGCCTCCAAGAACCTTCTCGTAGTGTTCTCTTTTGTTCGTAATGTAGCTCTCCATCTATAGTTTGAAATAAGGAAGGTTCAAGAAAAGAAATCAGGTGTTACGCGAGTAGTACAAAACAAAGGTCATTCCTATTGGGGTCTTCATATTACTAAGTCATTTTCTAGGGTCACGTCCTACAGCCAACATGTGCTCGATACCATCTCAGAGCGACCCGACCTCGCACGGTCAAGCCTCTCAGGTATCCGTGCCATCCACGGATCAAGATATCTTTGGCACACATAGTACATCAATGTATATATCAAAGTGCAATCACATGTATAAATAACGTAAAATGATATATACCTCATAATACTCAGCGGAAAAATCAAACGGGTGTGGAGTCCCATCAACGCCATCGGCAGGTTGAGTGTAGACCGTAACCTGCACTGCATACTCTTACTCGTCGGAAGAAAATTATCTGCAACATGATACATTGCAGCCGTGTAGGTCAGTACATTGAATGTACCGGCAAGATCACAATAAGAGAAAACAGATGATAAACTATACTATATGCAATATAATATGGCTTTGTGGCTCTGTATCTGAGTTTTGTTTGCGTAAAAGCTGTTTTTTAATTTTCCCTACATCAAAGGAATAAATGAAGTCTGTACTATGGAGTTTTCTATCATGACATGGTTCCGCCAACCGATGTCTCATAGCCCAAAATCATCATATGTTGCCCACAATTAAGTTATCAATCCGGTGTTGAGAGTTCCGAGATAGGTCCAAGTCCGGATGCTCAATTTGTCCGTGAATCGGGACACGGCTAATCGATTAGGTTTTAACCCTCTGCAGAGGTTTGTACACTTTACCCGCAAGATTCGATCCCTCTCTTTACGTTCTCGCACTTCAGGGTGTTTGAGAACAAGATGACAGAAACATGGTCTTCCGAAGAGTTCCTCTGACCACTGTCCGGTGCTCATCCCATCCTACCGTAGTTCTACATCTGCTAGCACCGTCCCAGCCAGAGTCACAACTAAGGTCAACCAAGCCAGAGCCCATATTGACTTGCGGTTGCACAGGTAAGCTTCCGTTCATGAAGTATTCTTCCGTCTCTTTGAGTCTCGGGTGAAGCTTTCCGCAAGATGTCATGGCGCTTCTCCATGCATCCCGGCCAACCACTGGGTTCTCCAGGTGCCCGTCAACCGCCCTTCACCCAAAGAGTGTGTATTGAATTCTTGTCTCGAGTCTTGAAGTCTTGAGGTCTTGAAGGTGCAGTCCTTGCAGATTCCATCATGGAGTTGTCGTCATTGGCGTAGAGTCCTCCTTCGTCACACCACTCTCGTGCACTCATACCAAACCCCGTCTACTATAGCGTAGCATTAAAATAAAATATCGTCCCCAGGCTTGGTAACGGGGTGATGGGTTCCTACCTCATGCATACTACTCAACTACAAGGATTCAATAACACTACTGAGGGGTGGTTGCAAAGATGCCACTAAATGCAATAAAACATAGGTATGAAAGCATGGTCGGTGAACTTGCCTTCTTGACGATCTTGAAAACTAGGGACTCGTGGTAGCAGGCTTAGCACTCGGAAATTCTACCGAGGCAAACAATAACCATAATAAGCACATAGCATATGATCACTTAACACAATAGCATAGTAACATAACACACCAAAACAAACGAATCAAAACCCAAAGGAAAACTCAAGAAATCCAACTCAAAGTTTTCCTACTTCAAGCAACAACTAAAACTAGTTTTTCATAACAAAAATTTTCTTAACAGAACCTAAGCAAGGGTTTATGATACCTAACAGAAAAGAATCCATCATGCAACTAGGAGCAAAAAGAATCATCTTAAAAGCTATTTTAAAACTCCTATTAGGCCTAATTCAAATTCTATTAAGAAAATTAAAATAAAAGTTTTATTTATTATAAATAAAAGTTCATGCTATAAAGTGACAGAAACTATCCTAGAATAATCAATCACATGTGAAAAATAAATTTATTTGCTAATTAAAATAATAGGAAAACAGTAGCTAGTTAATTAATTAGGATTAACAAGATTCTGCTAGAAACTAATTTTTTATTAATCCTAAAATACCCAAATTAATTCCTACGGTTAGGCAATGTCAAAATAAAGTTGGGACAAAAAATCATTAAAAATAAATTTCCTAACTCATTTCATAGCAGATTTACTATTCTGTCTAAAACTAAAATAAAGCTATTCTAAATAATTTTAACATAGCTAATTATATATTCTACAGAAACTATAAGAAATTTGCAAACCAACAAAAAAGGAATCACTTAAAAATATTAAGTAGAATAAAAGATATGAATTTTTCAAATCTGAAACTATTATGTTAAAACAGAAAAAACGAAAATAAAGAAAAACGGCTAAATGGGCCTAACTAATGCACTGTGCGTAATATAACTAAACGGGCCTAGGGTTTAAATGAATCGGGCCGATCTAAAATAAAACCTAACAAAAAAAAATTAAACCGTGTGAACCGGGCCGAACCGGGTTTTTATTAAAAGAACTTACCCCTTCGGGGGTTCTAATCTAAGCCGTCGAGTTTAGATCGGACGGGGAGGGAAACTCCAGCGACGTACCGGACGTCGACGGCGGCGGCGGCTCGGGCGGCGAGTGTTCGGCGTTCGGTGGTCGGGCGACGGCGGGGAGCTCCGGCGGGTGCGGGCGCGACGAGGGGTCCGGTTGGTGGAGTCCGCGAGATCGGGTGGCTGGGTGAGTCGGGTGAAGCTAATGGCGGCGGTGGCGTGCTCGGGCTCCCAAGCGTGAGGAGGAGGAGGGGTTCAGCGAGGGCAAGGGGAATGGGGTGCGGGAGGGGCTTATAGGCGGGCCTCACCTTGGGCGGGGTGAATCGGGAGGATCGGATCCCGGATCCTTTGGGATCCGGCGGCGGCGCGAGGTGGCGGGCGGGGTTGAAGGAGGTGGGGCCCACCCGTCCGGTAGTCGGGGGTGCGGTCTCGGTCGACCGAGCCGAAGCCGATTCGGCGGGCGAGGGCGCGCACTGGGCCGTCAGCCGGCCGGGCCGGGTCGCTGGCCGGGCGCTGGCCGCCGGGTGGTCAGGCCGCCTGGGCTGTTGGTTTATTCTGGCTGGCGCCTGTGGGTTTTCTTTTCTTTTTGAAAATGAAAACAGAGAAAATATATATATAATATAAATATTTTATATAGGACATATATATATCAAAATGATCAGAAAAAAGATTTCCTACAACATGAACTATTTTTCAAGTTCAGATAAAATACACAAAAATTCAAATAAAACAAAGAGTGTTTCTGCCCTAATAAAATCCAATAAAATCATTTTAAAAATACCAAAATGACTTCAAATTTATTTTCTCCTAATTTTTTTATTGAAGGGAATCATTTTACCCATATTTCCATTTATTTATTTTTAGGAGAAAAATAATTTGGAATAAAATCCAAATAACTCCAAATTTGAAGGGGAGTTTCAAAATACCTTCAAATGACTTTCAATTTGATTCTTTTAACTTCCAACTCATATTTCATATAATTGAAGAAGTCATTTTATCTTCCCTCATGAAAATCATTGAGTTGCATAAAGCTTTGAATTTGAAATATTCTCAAATGAAATTCAAATCTTTTCAAAACCCTTTTCATTTCAAATGGAAGAAGTCATGTCATCTTCACTCTAGGGTTTTGGTGTTGGAATGGAATTGAATTCATTGAGATCCAAAAAGGGCAAAGGGGATAGTTTTGGGAAAGTCATTTTATTCCCTCTCATCCAACTTTCAAAAGTTTCAAATTCCACTCAATTTCACTCAATCAATCAAACAAACAATCAGACAACAAGCATAGTTATTTATCTAATCTAACATTCCAAAATTTAGAATTTTGGGATGTTACACCATTACTCGGCCGCAAACATTTTCAGATACCTAGTTTTTAAATTCTAGTAAATCCAAAACTCGCCTGAAATTCATGAAACTTGGCATGCTCTCATGGAGCGGCATCAACATGTCGTGGTAATTTTTTTGTCCCATTTGGGGCAGGTTTATGTATATGCTTCTCACAAACCAGAGCTTCTCAGAACAAGCATGATGGTTTCGGTAGGGAACGCCCCACCTTTGGGGACGAAACGATATCCATTGCCTCTTATTGCTTTCAAAAAATTTCTCGTGTCAACATAGAACAATGATACGTCTCCAATGTATCTATAATTTTTGATTGTTCCATGCTATTATATTATTTGTTTTGGATATTCAATGGGCTTTATTATACACTTTTATATTATTTTTCGGACTAACCTATTAACTGGAGGCCCAGCCCAAATTGCAGTTTTTTTGCCTATTTCAGTGTTTCGAAGGAAAGGAATATCAAACGGAGTCCAAATGGAATGAAACCTTCGGGAACGTGATTTTTTGAACAAACGTGATCCAGAGGACTTGGAGTGGACGTCAAGTAATCAACGAGGAGGCCACGAGGCAGGGGGCATGCCTACCCCCCTGGGCGCACCCTCCACCCACGTGGGCCCCTCGTAGCTCCACCGACCTACTTCTTCCTGCTATATATACCTACGTACCCCGAAAACATCAGAGACGGAGCCAAAACCCTATTTCCACCGCTGCAACCTTCTATACCCGTGAGATCCCATCTTGGGGCCTTTTCTAGCGCTCCGCCGGAGGGGGCATTGATCACGGAGGGCTTCTACATCAACACCATAGGCTCTCCGATGATGTGTGAGTAGTTTACCTCAGACCTTCATGTCCATAGTTATTAGCTAGATGGCTTCTTCTCTCTCTTTGGATCTCAATACAAAGTTCTCCTCGATTCTCTTGGAGATCTATTAGATGTAATCTTATTTTGCGGTGTGTTTGTCAAGATCCGATGAATTGTGGGTTTATGATCAAGATTATCTATAAACAATATTTGAATCTCCTCTAAATTCTTTTATGTATGATTGGTTATCTTTGCAAGTCTCTTTGAATTATAAGTTTGGTTTGGCCTACTAGATTGATCTTTCTTGCAATGGGAGAAATGCTTAGCTTTGGGTTCAATCTTGCGGTGCTCGATCCCAAAGTGATGAGGGGAAACGACATGTATTGTATTGTTGCCATCGAGGATAAAAAGATGGGGTTTATATCATATTGCATGAGTTTATCACTCTACATCATGTCATCTTGCTTAAAGCGTTACTCTGTTCTTATGAACTTAATACTATAGATGCATGCTGGATAGCGGTCAATGTGTGGATTAATAGTAGTAGATGCAGGCAGGAGTCGGTCTACTTGTCACGGACGTGATGCCTATATACATGATCATACCTAGATATTCTCATAACTATGCTCAATTCTATCAATTGCTCGACAGTAATTTGTTTACTCACCGTAATACTTATGCTATCTTGAGAGAAGCCACTAGTGAAACCTATGGCCCCCGGGTCTATTTTCCATCATATTAATCTCCCGACAATGATCTATTTTTGTCGCCGTATATTTTGCTTTCTTTACTTTTAGTCTTTATCATAAAAATACCAAAAATATTATCTTATCATCTCTATCAGATCTCACTTTTGCAAGTGGCCGTGAAGGGATTGACAACCCCTTTATCGCGTTGGTTGCAAGGTTCTTATTTGCTTGTGTAGGTGTGTGGGACTTGAGCGTGGTCTCCTACTGGATTGATACCTTGGTTCTCAAAAACTAAGGGAAATACTTACGCTACTTTACTGCATCACCCTTTCCTCTTCAAGGGAAAACCAACGCAGTGCTCAAGAGGTAGCAAGAAGGATTTCTGGCGCCATTGCCGGGGAGTCTACGCACAAGTCAAGACATACCAAATACCCATCACAAACTCTTATCCCTCGCATTACATTATTTGTCATTTGCCTCTCATTTTCGTCTCCCGCACTTCACCCTTGCCGTTTTATTCGCCCTTTCTTTCCGTCCGCCTCTTTTTCGCTTGGTTCTTGTTTGCTTACGTGTTGGATTGCTTGCTTGTCATGATGGCTCAAGATAATACTAAATTGTGTGACTTTGCCAATACCAACAACAATTATTTTCTTAGCACTCTGATTGCTCCTCTTATTGATGCTGAATCTTGTGAAATTAATGCTGCTTTGCTGAATCTTTGTTGATTTGTGTGATATGCGAAAGAAGAAAGATGTGGATAATGATATTGTTAAATTGAAGCTATTTCCTTTGTTGCTTAGAGATCGTGCTAAAACTTGGTTTTCATCTTTGCCTAAAAATAGTATTGATTCTTGGAATAAGTGCAAAGATGCTTTTATCTCTAAGTATTTTCCTCCCGCTAAGATCATCTCTCTTAGAAAAGATATTATGAATTTTAAGCAACTTGATCATGAACATGTTGCACAAGCTTGGGAGAGGATGAAATTAATGATACGTAATTGCCCCACTCATGGTTTGAATTTATGGATGATTATACAAAAAAATTATGCAGGATTGAATTTTGCTTCGAGAAACCTTTTAGATTCGGCCGCGGGGGGCACTTTTATGGAAATCACTTTAGGAGAAGCTACTAAACTCCTAGATAACATTATGGTTAATTATTCTCAATAGCACACTGAAAGATCTACTAGTAAAAAAGTGCATGCGATAGAACAAATTAATGTTTTGAGTGGAAAGACGGATGAACTTATGAAATTGTTTGCTAATAAGAGTGTTTCTTCTGATCCTAATGATATGCCTTTGTCTACTTTGATTGAGAATAATAATGAATCTATGGATGTGAATTTTGTTGGTAGGAACAATTTTGGTAACATGCCTACAGAGGAAATTTTAATCCTAAGCCGTATCCTAGTAATTCCTCTAATAATTAAGGAAATTCCTACAACTCTTATGGTAATTTTAATAAGATGCCCTCAGATTTTGAGACTAGTGTTAAAGAATTTATGATTTCTCAAAAGAATTTCAATGCTTTGCTTGAAGAAAAATTGCCTAAGATTGATGAGTTGGCTAGGAACATGGATAGAATTTCTCTTGATGTTGATTCTTTGAAACTTAGATCTATTCCACCTAAGCATGATATCAATGAGTCTCTCAAAGATATGATAATTTCCATTGATGAGTGCAAAGGAAGAACCGCTAGGATGCGTGCTAAAAAAGATTGCTTTGTGAAAGCGTGTTCTACTAGTTTTCATGATAATATCCCTATTAAATCTTTGTTTTGCAATATGAATCTTGGTAATGATGGGACTGGAGATGAGTCAACTTTAGTTAGAAGGCGTCCCAAAAATTCGGAGTTTTTAGATCTTGATGCAAAAATTGATAAAAGTGGGATTGAAGAGGTTAAAACTTTAGATAGCAATGAACCCACTATTTTGGATTTAAAGGAATTTAATTATGATAATTGCTCTTTGATAGATTGTATTTCCTTGTTGCAATCCGTGCTAAATTCTCCTCATGCTTACTGTCAAAATAAATCCTTTACTAAACATATCGTTGATGCTTTGATGCAATCTTATGAAGAAAAACTTGAGTTGGAAGTTTCTATCCATAGAAAACTTTATGATGAGTGGGAACCTACAATTAAAATTAAAATTAAAGATCATGAATGCTATGCTTTGCGTGATTTGTGTGCCAGTGTTTCCACGATTCCAAAAACTTTGTGTGATTTGCTAAGTTTTCGTGATTTTGATGATTGTTCTTTAAACTTGCATCTTGCGGATTCCACTATCAAGAAACCCATGGGAATAGTTAATGATGTTCTTATTGTTGTTAATAGGAACTATGTGCCCGTAGATTTTATTGTTCTTGATATAGATTGCAATCCTTCATGTCCTATTATTCTTTGTAGACCTTTCCTTAGAACGATTGGTGCAATTATCGATATGAAAGAAGGGAATATTAGATTCCAATTTCCGTTAAGGAAAGGCATGGAACACTTCCCTGGAAATAATATTAAATTACCTTATGAATCTATTATGAGAGCCACTCATGGATTGCCTACCAAAGATGGCAATACTTAGATCTATCCTCGCTTTTATGCCTAGCTAGGGGCGTTAAACGATAGCGCTTGTTGGGAGGCAACCCAATTTTATTTTATTTTCTTGATTTTCATTTCTGTTTAGTAATAAATCTTTGATCTAGCCTCTGGTTAGATGTCTTTTTATGTTTTAATTAGTGTTTGTGCCAAGTTAAACCTATAGGATCTTCTTGGATGATAGTTATTTGATCTTGCCGAAAATTCCAGAAACTTTCTGTTCACGAAAACAATTGTTTAAAATCACCAAAACGTGATAAAATACTGATTCCAATTGCAGTATATCAATAAACAAATTATATAGGTAGTCCTATATATGATATATTTTTCTGAGTTCCAGAAGTTTGCGTTAGATACAGATTACTACAGACTGTTCTGTTTTTGATAGATTCTGTTTTTCGTGTGTTGTTTGCTTATTTTGATGAATCTATGGCTAGTAATAGAGCTTATAAACCATAGAGAAGTTGGAATACAGTAGGTTCAACACCAATATAAATAAAGAATGAGTTCATTACAGTACCTTGAAGTGGTGTTTTGTTTCGCTAACGGAGCTCACGAGATTTTCTGTTAAGTTTTGTGTTGTGAAGTTTTCAAGTTTTGGGTAAAGATTTGATGGATTATGGAACAAAGATTGGCAAGAGCCTAAGCTTGGGGATTCCCAAGGCACCCCAAGGTGAAATTCAAGGACAACCAAAATCCTAAGCTTGGGGATGCACCGGAAGGCATCCCCTCCTTCGTCTTCGTCTATCGGTAACTTTACTTGGGGCTATATTTTTATTCACCACATGATATGTGTTTTGCTTGGAGTGTCTTGTATGATTTGAGTATTTTCTTTTTAATTTACCACAATCATACTTGTTGTACACTGATAACCCACAAGTATAGGGGATCGCAACAATTTTCGAGGGTAGAGTATTCAACCCAAATTTATTGATTCGACACAAGGGAGCCAAAGAATATTCTCAAGTATTAGCAGTTGAATTGTCAATTCAACCACACCTGGAAACTTAGTATCTGCAGCAAAGTGTTTAGTAGCAAAGTAATATGATAGTGGTGGTAACGGTAACAAAAGTAAAGACAGCAAAAGTAATGGTTTTGGTATTTTGTAGTGATTGTAATAGTAGCAACGGAAAAGTAAATAAGCGAGAACCAGTATATGGAAAACTCATAGGCACCGGATCAGTGATGGATAATTATGCCGGATGTGGTTCCTCATGTAACAGTCATAACATAGGGTGACACAGAACTAGCTCCAGTACATCGATATAATGTAGGCATGTATTCCGTATATAGTCATACGTGCTTATGGAAAAGAACTTGCATGACATCTTTTGTCCTACCCTCTCGTGGCAGCGGGGTCCTATTGGAAACTAAGGGATATTAAGGCCTCCTTTTAATAGAGAACCGGAACAAAGCATTAGCACATAGTGAATACATGAACTCCTCAAACTATGGTCATCACCGGGAGTGGTCCCGACTATTGTCACTTCGGGGTTGCCGGATAATAACACATAGTAGGTGACTATAGACTTGCAAGATAGGATCAAGAACACACATATATTCATGAAAACATAAATAGGTTCAGATCTAAAATCATGGCACTCGGGCCCTAGTGACAAGCATTAAGCATAGCAAAGTCATAGCAACATCAATCTCAGAACATAATGGATACTAGGGATCAAACCCTAACAAAACTAACTCGATGACATGATAAATCTCATCCAACCCATCACCGTCCAGCAAGCCTACGATGGAATTACTCATGCACGGCGGTGAGCATCATGAAATTGGTGATGGGGGATGGTTGATGATGATGACGGCGACGAATCCCCCTCTCCGGAGCCCCGAGCGGACTCCAGATCAGCTCTCCCAAGAGAGATTAGGGCTTGGCGGCGGCTCCGTATCGTAAAACGCGATGAAACTGTCTCTCTAATTTTTTTCTCCCCGAAAGCCAATATATGAAGTTGGAGTTGGCGTCGGAGGGCATCCAGGGGCCCCACGAGGTGCAGGCGCGCCGGAGGGCGCCCCCCACCCTCGTGAGCAGGGTGTGGGCCCCTGGTCTTCATCTTTGGCGAGGATTTTTTATTATTTATTCTAAGATATTCCGTGGAGTTTCATGTCATTCCGAGAACTTTTGTTTTCTACACATAAAACAACACCATGGCAATTCTGCTGCAAACATCGTCAGTCCAGGTTAGTTCCATTCAAATCATACAAGTTAGAGTCCAAAACAAGGTCAAAAGTGTTTGGAAAAGTAGATACGACGGAGACGTATCAACTCCCCCAAGCTTAAACCCTTGCTTGTCCTCAAGCAATTCAGTTGACAAACTGAAAGAGAAAAAAAACTTTTACAAACTCTGTTTGCTCTTGTTGTTGTAAACATGAAAAGCAAGCATTCAAGTTTCAGCAAATATTATGAACTAACCATACTCACAATAACACGTAGGTCTCATAATTACTCATATCAATAGCATAATCAGCTAGCGAGCCATAATAATAAAACTTCGGATGACAACACTTTCTCAAAATAATCATAACATGATATAACAAAATGGTATCTCGCTAGCCCTTTACGAGACCGCAAAACATAAATGCAGAGCACATTTAAAGATCAAGGACTGACTAAACATTGTAATTCATGGTAAAAGAGATCCGATCAAGTCATACCCAAAATAAACCAATTATAATGAATGCAAACGACAGTGTGCTCTCCAAATGGGTGCTTTTTTAATAAGAAGGGTGATGACTCAACATAAAAGTAAATAGATAGGTCCTTCGCAGAGGGAAGCAGGGATTTGTAGAGGTGCCAGAGCTTGATTTTGAAATAGAGATAAATTATATTTTAAGCGGCATACTTTCACTGTCAACGCAACAACTATGAGATGGTTGTATCTTCCATACTACATGCATTATAGGCAGTTCCCAAATAGAATGGTAAAGGTTTATACTCCCCCTCCTCCATAAGCATCAATCCATGGCTTGCTCGAAACAACGAGTGCCTCCAACATTCAACGGGTCTCAGGGGGAGTTTTGTTTAATTATTTTGATTTGCTTTGATCTTTTTGGATCATGGGACTGGGCATCCCTGCCAAGCCCTTTCTCGTGAATGAGGAGCGAGTCCACTCCTCTTGAGAAAAACCCACCTAGCATGGAAGATATAGGCAGCCCTAGTTGCACATGAGCTGCTCGAGCATACAAAACAGAATTTCATTTGAAGGTTTGGAGTTTGGCACATACAAATTTACTTGGAACGGGCAGTAGATACCGCATATAGGAAGGCATAGTGGACTCATATGGAACAACTTTGGGGTTTAAGGAGTTTGGATGCACAAGCAGTATTGCCGCTTAGTACAGTGAAGGCTAGCAAAAGACCGGAAGCGACCAACCGAGAGAGAGCGACAACAGTAAACATGCATTAAAATTAATTTACACCGAATACGAGCATGAGTAGGATATAATCCACCATGAACATAAATATCATGAAGGCTATGTTGATTTGATTCAACTACATGCGTAAACATGTGCCAAGTCGAGTCACTCAATTCATTTAAAGGAGGATACCATCCCATCATACCACATCATAGTCATTCTAATAGCATGTTGGCACGCAAGGTAAACCATTATAACTCATAGCTAATCAAGCATGGCACAAGCAACTATAATCTCTGAATGTTATTGCAAATATGTTTACTTCATAATAGCTGAATCAGGAACGATGAATCATCATATTTACAAAAACAAGAGAGGTCGAGTTCATACCAGCTTTTCTCATCCCAATAAGTCCATCATATATCATCATTATTGCCTTTCACTTACACCTAATCGAACGGTGTGTATAATAATAAGAGTGCACGTGCATTGGACTAAGCTGGAATCTGCAAGCATTCAACTCAAGAGAGAAGACAAGTAATATGGGCTCTAAGTTAAATAAACGATCATGCATATGAGAGCCACTAAGCATTTTCAATATGGTCTTCTCGACCCCCAAAGAAAAGAAAAGAAAAATAAAAACTATTTACACGGGAAAGCTCCCAACAAGCAAAAGAAGAAGAGGAAATATTTTTGGGTTTTCTTTTTAATTCTACTACAAGCATGGAGAGTAGACTAACTATTTTTTTTGTTTTTTCTAAGGTTTATTAAACACACAAGAAGAAAGCTAGAAAAAGAAATTTAAACTAACATGGATATTACAGTGAAAGAGTATGAGCACCGACATCTAGCAATGAGTGTGTGTGAACATAAATGTAATGTCGGTGGGAAATACGTACTCCCCCAAGCTTAGGCTTTTGCCTAAGTTGGTCTATTGCCAGGGATAGCCTGGCTGATACCCGTAGGTGTAGCTGGGGTCGTACTGTGATGCAGCTGCTATGGCCTCCTGAATTGCAGCGTGGCGTCGAGCTGCCTCCGCTCTCCTCTCATATTCATCTACCTCCTCTCTGGTAATAATATATTTTCCTCTCTTTGAAAATCAAAGAAGGTAGGAGCAGGAAGAGCAACACGGACCACATGTCGTTTATTAAAGATTAGTCGATACTGGAAAGGTGGTCCAGTCCTCTCAATGAACTGGTGGAAAACATAGAATCAAGATCTAAATAAGAAGGGGGTAACTCCATATCACCCTCACGAATGTCTACATCAAGAAAATTAGCTAAGCGGGTTGCATAAATTCCTCCAAAGAAATCTCCGTTCGCCTATTATGATGCAACCTACGAGCTACAATGGCTCCCATATGATAAGCTTGGTCCCCTAACACAGCACTTCTGAGAATGCTGAGATCAGGGGCACACATGTGACATGCTTCATCCTTAGCATTTGTGCATCTACCAATGAAGAGAGCAAAATAATGTATAGCAGGAAAGTGAATGCTCCCTATAGTGGCCTGCGTTATATCTCTAGATTCCCCCACAGTTATTCTAGCAAGAAAGTCTCTATATTCAGATTTAGGGGGATCTCTGATACTACCCCAAGATGGAAGTTTGCATGCAAAAGTGAAATCTTCTAAGTCCATGGTATAAGATTTTTCATAAAGGTCAAACATGACTGAAGGAGAATTACGCGAAGATGAAAAATCAAACCTCCCCACAAATGAACTTGTGAGGTAACGATACTAGGGGCATTTATCAGCTTCAAAGTACTCAAGACCGGCGTTACGCAAATATGCGTAGAATTCTTCTTTAATTCCCACTTGATTCATAAAATTTTCCGAAGGCCATTCACAGGGCCTCACGGGAGCGTCTCTTGGTGGTTCCTCGTCACCATCACGCATTGCAAGCCTGGGACCTTGCTTCCTTGAAGAACCACCTTGGAACATCCTCCTAAGCATATTGTTTTCTCTGAAAATAATTCTGAAATTTTTAGTGACTTCAAACAAAAGTGAACCAACTTCAATAAAATTGATAGCAACAACTCCCACAAGTGCCTAGGGCCTATATCAAGCATTAGAACTACTGGGAACCATATATATTTGACATGCAAGCTCAAGAACATGGTCACCTATGCAGCACAAATTTGCAATGAATAAAGCACTAGAACAAAAACTAACTGGACCAATGGAGGAGTCACATACCAAGGAACAATCTCCCCAAGCAGTTTTGCGAAAGGTGCTTTGAGCAAGGAGATCGAAAATCTCAGCAAAAGTTTCTTGAACACTAGCTTGTGTTGGTTTTTCGGGTTTGTGTGAGGCAGAGGAAGAAGATGGGTGCGGGGATAAGTGGAGGAGGGCCACCGTGGGCCCACGAGGCAGGGGGCGCGCCCAGGGGGGTAGGGCGCGCCCTCCACCCTCGTGGCTAGGTGGCAGCTCCCCCCGCAGTAGTTTTTGCACTAAAAATCCTCAAATATTCCCGAAAAATCATATTAAATTGGCATGGCATTACGAGAACTTTTATTTTCGGGATATTTTTATATTGCACGGATAAGTCGGGAGACGAGACGGAAAAATACTATTTTACTTTATTTCTACTAAGTAACAGAAAATATAAAGAGGGTATGTAAGGTTGTGCTTCTAGTTTCATCCATCTCATGCTCATCAAAAGGAATCCACTAACAAGGTTGATCAAGTCTTGTTAACAAACTCATTCCGATTAACATGAAACCGAGAAATTTGAATAACACTATGTTACCTCAACGGGATATGGACATCCCCAATAATAAGTATATCATATTTCTTCTTGACAATAGGAAGAGGGAATTCAAAACCTCCAAATATAATCGATGGAATTTTTCCAATAGAGTTGATACTATAAACTTGAGGTTGTTTCCTCGGAAAGTGTACTGTATGCTCATTACCATTAACATGAAAAGTGGCGTTGCCTTTGTTGCAATCAATAACAGCCCCTGCAGTATTAAGGAAAGGTCTTCCAAGAATAATAGACATACTATCATCCTCGGGAATATCAAGAATAACAAAGTCCGTTAAAATAGTAACGCTTGCAACCACAACAGGCACATCCTCACAAATACCGACAGGTATAGCAGTTGATTTATCAGCCATTTGCAAAGATATTTCAGTAGGTGTCAACTTATTCAAGTCAAGTCTTCGATATAAAGAGAGAGGCATAACACTAACACCGGCTCCAAGATCACATAAAGCACTTTTAACATAATTTATTTTAATGGAGCATGGTATAGTAGGTACTCCTGGATCTCCAAGTTTCTTTGGTATTCCACCCTTAAAAGTATAATTAGCAAGCATGGAGGAAATTTCAGCTTCAGGTATCTTTCTTTTATTTGTTATGATATCCTTCATATACTTAGCATAAGGATTTGTTTTGAGCACATCAGTCAATCGCATACGCAAAAAGATAGGTCTAATCATTTCAAAGAAAGCGCTCAAAATCCTCATCATCCTTTTTCTTGGATGGTTTCGGAGGAAAAGGCATGGGTTTCTGAACCCATGGTTCTCTTTCTTTACCATGTTTCCTAGCAACGAAGTCTCTTTTATCATATCGTTGATTCTTTGATTGTGGGTTATCAAGATCAACAATGTGTTCAACTTCTACATCATTATCATTACTAGGTTGAGCATCATCATGAACATCATCATTAACATTTTACTAGGTTCATGTTCATTACTAGATTGTGTTTCAAAGCATCGGACATAGAGATATCATTTGGATTATCAGTGGTTCAGCAATAGGTTCACTAGAAGTTTGCACAGTTCTATCATTTTTCTTTTTCTTCCTCTTAGAAGAACTAGGTACATCAACATTATTTCTCTGAGAATCTTGCTCGATTCTCTTAGGGTGGCCTTCAGGATACAAAGGTTCCTGAGTCATTCTACCAGTTCTAGTAGCCACTCTAACAACATAATCATTTTTCTTACTATTCATTTCATCAAGAATTTCTTTCTGAGCTTTAAGTACTTGTTCTACTTGAGTGGTAACCATATAAGCATGTTTGCTAACAAGTTTAAGTTCACCTCTAATATCAGCCATATAATCACTCAAGCGTTTAATCATAAAGGTATTCTGTTTTAATTGTCTACCAAAATAAGCATTAAAGTCATCTTGCTTAAACATAAAGTCATCAAACTCATCCAAGCAATCGACTAGCAATTTTAGTAGGAGGGACTTCAGCTTTATCATATCTATAGAGAGAATTTACCTTTACTACCGTGTCGGGATATCGAGGTTCTTCAAGAATAAGTAATTGAGATCATATACTTCTTCAACAAAGGCGGTGAATTAAGACCATGTATTTCTTCAATAGGTGGTAAATTCTTAACATCTTCAGCTTTAATACCTTTTTCTTTCATAGATTTCTTTGCCTCTTGCATATCTTCGACCGAGAAATAGAACACCTCTCTTCTTCGGAGTTGGTTTAGGAATAGGCTCGATGGTGGCTCGGGGAGCTGGCTCGGGAGTTGGCTCAGGAGGTGCCCTATTATTTTCATTTGTCAACATATTATTTAATAAAATTTCAGCTTCATCCGGTGTTCTTTCCCGAAAAGAGAACCAGCACAACTATCCAGGTAATCTCTGGAAGCATCAGTTAGTCCATTATAAAAGATATCAAGTATTTCAGGTTTCTTAAGAGGATGATCAGGAAAAGCATTAAGTAACTTGAGAAGCCTCCCCCAAGCTTGTGGGAGACTCTCTTTTTCAATTTGCACAAAATTATATATATCCCTCAAAGCAGCTTGTTTCTTATGAGCAGGAAAATATTTAGCAGAGAAGTAATAAACCATATCTTGGGGACTTTGCACACAACCAGGATCAAGAGAATTAAACCATATCTTAGCATCACCCTTTAATGAGAACGGAAATATTTTGAGTAAATAAAGGTAGCGCGATCTCTCATTATTAGTAAACCGGCAGCTATATCATCTAACTTACGAAGATGTGCCACAACAGTTTCAGATCCGTAGCCATAAAAAAGGATCAGATTCAACCAAAGTAATTATATCTGGATCAACAGAAAAATCATAATAATCCTGATCGGGAACACAGATAGGTGAAGTAGCAAAAGCAGGGTCGGGTCTCATCCTACCTCTAAAAGATTCTTTACTCCATTTAACTAGCAACCTATTACGTTCAAGACTATCACGGCAAGCAAGAATAGCTTCAGAGATTCAACATTAAAAAGGCAACTCTCGTGAATAGCAGGCCTATTTTCATCATCACTAACATCATCGTGTTCGTTTCAATAATTTCTCTTTCTCTAGACCTAGAAATTTGTTCATCTAGAAATTCACCAAGAGGCACGATGGTATCAAGCATAGAAGTAGTTTCATCATAAGTATCATGCATAGCGAAGTGGCATCATCAATAACATGCGACATATTGGAACGAATAGCGAAGCAAGTTTAGGTGTCGCTAGCTTGTTTATAATGTAAGGTGAATCAAGTGCAGAGCTAGATGGCAGTTCCTTACCTCCACTCGTAGTTGAGGGATAAATTGTTGTCTTAGCGTCTTTCAAGTTCTTCATAGTGTCCAGCAGATATAAATCCCAAGTGACTCAAAGAATAGAGCTATGCTCCCCGGCAACGGCACTAGAAAAAGGTCTTGATAACCCACAAGTATAGGGGATCGCAACAGTTTTTGAGGGTAGAGTATTCAACCCAAATTTATTGATTCGACACAAGGGGAGCCAAAGAATATTCTCAAGTATTAGCAGCTGAGTTGTCAATTCAACCACACCGGAAACTTAGTATCTGCAGCAAAGTGTTTAGTAGCAAAGTAATATGATAGTGGTGGTAACAGAATAACAAAAGTAAAGACATCAAAAGTAATGTTTTTGGTATTTTGTAGTGATTGTAACGAGAAAGCAGAACGATAAATAAGCGAGAACCAGTATATGGAAAACTCGTAGGCACCGGATCAGTGATGGATAATTATGCTGGATGTGGTTCCTCATGTAACAGTCATAACATAGGGTGACACAGAACTAGCTCAAGTTCATCAATATAATGCAGACATGTATTCCGTATATAGTCATACGTGCTTATGGAAAAGAACTTGCATGACATCTTTTGTCCTACCCTCCCGTGGCAGCGGGGTCCTATTGGAAACTAAGGGATACTAAGGCCTCCTTTTAATAGAGAACCGGAACAAAGCAGTAGCACATAGTGAATACATGAACTCCTCAAACTATGGTCATCACCGGGAGTGGTCCCGACTATTGTCACTTCGGGGTTGCCGGATCATAACACATAGTAGGTGACTATAGACTTGCAAGATAGGATCAAGAACACACATATATTCATGAAAACATAATAGGTTCAGATCTAAAATCATGGCACTAGGGCCCTAGTGACAAGCATTAAGCATAGCAAAGTCATAGCAACATCAATCTCAGAACATAATGGATACTAGGGATCAAACCCTAACAAAACTAACTCGATTACATGATAATCTCATCCAACCCATCACCGTCCAGCAAGCCTACGATGGAATTACTCACGCACGGTGGTGAGCATCATGAAATTGATGATGGAGGATGGTTGATGATGATGACGGCTACGAATCCCCCTCTCCGGAGCCCCGAACGGACTCCAGATCAGCCCTCCCGAGAGAGATTAGGGCTTGGCGGCGGCTCCGTATCATAAAACGCGATGAAACTTTCTCTCTAATTTTTCTCCCCGAAAGCCAATATATGGAGTTGGAGTTGGCGTCGGAGGGCATCCAGGGGGCCCACGAGGTACGGGGCAGCCTGGAGGCGCGCCCCCACCCTCGTGAGCAGGGTGTGGGCCCTGGTCTTCATCTTTGGCGAGGATTTTTATTATTTATTCTAAGATATTCCGTGGAGTTTCAGGTCATTCCGAGAACTTTTGTTTTCTGCACATAAAACAACACCATGGCAATTCTGCTGAAAACAGCGTCCGGGTTAGTTCCATTCAAATCATACAAGTTAGAGTCCAAAACAAGGGCAAAAGTGTTTGGAAAAGTAGATACGACGGAGACGTATCATACACACCTTTTGAGAGAGACACACATGATTCGGAATTTGTTAGAATACTCTAAGTGCTTCACTTATATCTTTTGAGCTATATAGTTTTTGCTCTAGTGCTTCACTTATATCTTTTAGAGCACGGCGGTGGTTTTTTTATAGAAATTATTGATCTCTCATGCTTCACTTATTTTATTTTGAGAGTCCTACAAAACAGCATGGTAATTTTCTTAAGTTGTGAAATTAGTCCTAAAGTTATGAGCATCCAAGATAGGTATAATAAAAACTATCATATAGAGTGCATTGAATATTATGAGAAGTTTGATACTTGATAATTGATTTGAGATACGAAGATGGTGATATTAGAGTCATGCTAGTTGATTAGTTGTGAATTTGAGAAATACTTGTGTTAAAGTTTGTGATTCCCGTAGCATGCACGTATGGTGAACCGTTATGTGATGAAGTCAGAGCATGATTTATTTATTGATTGTCTTCCTTATGAGTGGCGGTCGGGGACGAGCGATGGTCTTTTCGTACCAATCTATCCCCCTAGGAGCATGCGTGTAGTACTTCGTTTAGATAACTAATAGATTTTTGCAATAAGTATGTGAGTTCTTTATGACTAATGTTGAGTCCATGGATTATACACACTCTCACCCTTCCACCATTGCTAGCCTCTCTAGTATCGCCAACTTTTGCCGGTACCATACACCCACCAGTACCCTCCTCAAACAGAAACCATACCTACCTATTATGGCATTTCCATAGCCATTCCGAGACATATTGCCATGCAACTTACCACCGTTCTGTTTATTATGACACGCTTCATCATTGTCATATTGCTTTGCATGATCATGTAGTTGATATTGTATTTGTGGCAAAGCCACCATCATAATTCTTTCATATGTCACTCTTGATTCATTGCATATCCCGGTACCCCGCCGGAGGCATTCACATAGAGTCATATTTTGTTCTAAGTATTGAGTTGTAAGTAAATAAAAGTGTGATGATCATCATTATTAGAGCATTGTCCCAAGTGAGGAAAGGATGATGGAGACTATGATTCCCCCACAAGTCGGGATGAGACTCCGGACGAAAAATAAAAAAATAAATAAAAAGAGGCCATAAAAAAAAGAAAATGCCCAAATAAAAAATGAGAGAAAAAGAGAGAAGGGACAATGTTACTATCCTTTTACCACACTTGTGCTTCAAAGTAGCACCATGATCTTCATGATAGAGAGTCTCCTATGTTGTCACTTTCATATGCTAGTGGGAATTTTACATTATAGAACTTGGCTTGTATTTTCCAGTGATGGGCTTCCTAAAAAATGCCCTAGGTCTTCGTGAGCAAGCGAGTTGGATGCACACCCACTTAGTTTCTTTTCTTGAGATTTCATACGCTTACAGCTCTAGTGCATCTATTGCATGGCAATCCCTAATCACTCACATTGATATCTATTAATCGACATCTCCATAGCCCCTTGATACGCCTAGTTGATGTGAGACTATCTTCTTCTTTTTGTCTTCTCCACAACCACCATTCTATTCCACATATAGTGCTATGTCCATGGCTCACGCTCATGTATTGCGTGAATATTGAAAAAGTTTGAGAACATCAAAAGTATGAAACAATTGCTTGGCTTGTCATCGGGGTTGGGCATGATTAAATACTTTATGTGATGAAGATAGAGCATAGCCAGACTATATGATTTTGTAGGGATAACTTTCTTTGGCCATGTTATTTTGAGAAGACATGATTGCTTTGTTAGTGCGCTTGAAGTATTATTATTTTCATGTCAATATTAAACTTTTATCTTGAATCTTTCGGATCTAAACATTCATGCCACAATAGAGAAAATTACATTGAGGAATATGCTAGGTAGCATTCCTCATCAAAAATTCTGTTTTTATCATTTACCTACTCGAGGACGAGTAGGAATTAAGCTTGGGGATGCTTGATACGTCTCCAACGTATCTATAATTTTTTATTGTTCCATGCTATTATATTACCTGTTTTGGATATTCAATGGGATTTATTATACACTTCATATTATTTTTGGGACTAACCTATTAACCGGAGCCCCAGCCCAAATTGTTGTTTTTTTTGCCTATTTCAGTGTTTCGAAGGAAAGGAATATCAAACGGAGTCCAAACGGAATGAAACCTTCGGGAACGTGATTTTCTGAACAAATGTGATCCAGGACTTGGAGTGGACGTCACGCAATCAACGAGGAGGCCCCGAGGTAGGGGGCGCGCCTACCCCCTGGGTGCGCCTTCCACCCTCGTGGGCCCCTCGTAGCTCCACCAACCTACTTCTTCCTCCTATATATACCTACGTACCCCGAAAACATCAGAGACGGAGCCAAAACCTTATTTCCACCGCCGCAACCTTCTGTACCCATGAGATTCCATCTTGGGGCCTTTACCGGCGCTCCACGGGAGGGGGCATTGATCACGGAGGGCTTCTACATCAACACCATAGCCTCTCCGATGATGTGTGAGTAGTTTACCTCAGACCTTCGGGTCCATAGTTATTAGCTAGATGGCTTCTTCTCTCTCTTTGGATCTCAATACAAAGTTCTCCTCGATTCTCTTGGAGATCTATTTGATGTAATCTTCTTTTGCGATGTGTTTGTCGAGATCTGATGAATTGTGGGTTTATGATCAAGATTATCTATGAACAATATTTGAATCTCCTCTGAATTCTTTTATGTATGATTGGTTATCTTTGCAAGTCTCTTCGAATTATCAGTTTGGTTTGGCCTACTAGATTGATCTTTCTTGCAATGGGAGAAGTGCTTAGCTTTGGGTTCAATCTTGCGGTGCTCGATCCCAAAGTGATGGGGAAACGACACGTATTGTATTGTTGCCATCGAGGATAAAATGATGGGGTTTATATCATATTGCATGAGTTTATCCCTCTACATCATGTCATCTTGCTTAAAGCATTACTCTGTTCTTATGAACTTAATACTCTAGATGCATACTGGATAGCGGTTGATGTGTGGAGTAATAGTAGTAGATGCGTGAGTCGGTCTACTTGTCACGGACGTGATGCCTATATACATGATCATACCTAGATATTCTCATAACTATGCTCAATTCTATCAATTGCTCGACAGTAATTTGTTTACCCACCGTAATACTTATGCTAGCTTGAGAGAAGCCACTAGTGAAACCTATGCCCCCCGGGTCTATTTTCCATCATATTAATCTCCCGACAACGAGCTATTTCTGTCGCCGTTTATTTTGCTTTCTTTACTTTTAGTCTTTATCATTAAAATACCAAAAATATTATCTTATCATCTCTATCAGATCTCACTTTTGCAAGTGGTCATGAAGGGATCGACAACCCCTTTATCACGTTGGTTGCAAGGTTCTTATTTGTTTGTGTAGGTGAGTGGGACTTGAGCGTGGTCTCCTACTGGATTGATACCTTGGTTCTCAAAAACTGAGGGAAATACTTACGCTACTTTACTACATCACCCTTTCCTCTTCAAGGGAAAACCAACGTAGTGCTCAAGAGGTAACATACAACAGGAGTGTTGTGTTATTTTTTGTGATTTTTCGGGGTTCGTTTGGACATTTTTATGCATTAAGTGAGTTTTCAATGCATTTATGTGCATAATTGAAATTTGAACTACATGCACATGCTCCATTGCATATATATTGGTTGAAAAATCAAATCTTTGTCTGTGGGTGCATGCTTAGGTCCCATGCAAGAACTGGGAATGAATGTCAAACACCCTGCCACCGTCACTCGGCCGCAAACATCTAGATACCTAGTTTTTAAATTCTAGTAAATCCAAAACTCGTCTGAAATTCATGAAACTTGGCATGCTATCATGGAGCGGCATCAACATGCCGTGGTAATTTTTTCCCATTTGGGGCAGGTTTGGGTATATGCTTCTCACAAACCAGAGCTTCTCACAACAAGCATGATGGTTTCGGTAGGGAACACCCCACCTTTGGGGACGAAATGATATCCTTTGCCTCTTATTGCTTTCAAATTTTTTCTCGTGTCAACATAGAACAACAGGAGTGTTGTGTTATTTTTTGTGATTTTTCGGGGTTCGTTTGTACATTTTATGCATTAAATGAGTTTAAGTCCATTTATGTGCACAATTCAAGTTTGAACTACATGCACATGCTCCAGTGCATATAAATTGGTTGAAAAATCAAATCTTTGTCCTTGTGTGCATGCTTAGGTCCCATGCAAGAAATGGGAATGAATGTCAAACACCCTGCCACCGTCACTCGGCCGCAAACATTGAGATACCTAGTATTTTGAATTCTAGTAAATTCAAAACTCGTCTGAAATTCATGAAACTTTGCATGCTATCATGGAGCGGCATCAACATGACGTGGTAATTTTTTTGTCCCATTTGGGGCAGGTTTGGGTATAAGATTCTCACAAACTAGAGCTTCTCACAACAAGCATGATGGTTTCGATAGGGAGCGTCCACCTTTGGGGACGAAACGATATCCATTTCCTCTTATTGCTTTCAATTTTTTTCTCGTGTCAACATAGAACAACGGGAGTGTTGTATCAATTTTTGTGATTTTTCAGGGTTCGTTTGGACATTTTTATGCATTAACTGGGTTTTCAATGCATTTATGTGCATAATTCAAGTTTGAACTACATGCGCATGCTCCAGTGCATATAAATTGGTTGAGAAATCAAATCTGTGTCCTTGGGTGCATGCTTAGGTCCCATGCAAGAAATGGGAATGAATTTCAAACACCAGGGCACCGTTGATTGCCGGCAAAACGTTGAGATACCTGGTATTTAAATTCTAGTAAATCCAAAATTTGTGTGAAATTCATGAAACTTGGCATGGTATCATGGAGCGGCATCAACATGCCGTGGTAAATTTTTTGTCCCATTTGGGGCAGGTTTGGGCATAAGCTTCTCACAAACTAGAGCTTCTCACAACAAGCATGATGTCTTCAATAGGGAACGTCCCACCTTTGGGGACGAAACGATATCCTTTGCATCTTATTGCTTTCAAATTTTTCTCGTGTCAACAAAGAACAACAGGAGTGTTGTGTTATTTTTTGTGATTTTTCGGGGTTCGTTTGGACATTTTTATGCATTAAGTAAGTTTTCAATGCATTTATGTGCATAATTCAAATTTGATCTACATGCACGTGCTCCATTACATATAAATTGGTTAAAAAATCAAATCTTTGTCCTTGGGTGCATGCTTAGGTCCTATGCAAGAAATAGGAATGAATGTCAAACACCCTGCCACCATCACTCAGCCGCAAACATTGAGATACCTGGTTTTTAAATTCTAGTAAATCCAAAACTCGTCTGAAATTCATGAAATTGGCATGCTATCATGGAGTGGCACCCAACATGCTCTGGTATTTTTCATGTCCATTTTGAGAGAAGGCGCACTCAAATAACTGCCAACAAAGGAATTTTGAAAAATAGTTGCCACTTTAATGTCTCAAACGTTTGTATAATTCAAACCGTGTGTGTTATGTTAACCATTCACATGACGACACGTGTCTTGGTTTTAATGGCTATAGGTTTTAATGGCTCTTGATCGCAAACGTTTTAGATAGAACACCCGTATGCAAAGTGGGAGCAGGATTTGTGCATCTCTTGAACACAAACGGTTCTATTGGATGACCCGTGTGAACCACTTACAAACAATTTGGTAAGATTTGCATCTGTCATATTGAGTATGTTGCCATTTGTCAAACTAGAAAGATTGACATTTGTTGATCTAGTAACATTGCCATTTGCCAACCTTGTAACGCTGCGATTTGTCAAAATATGAAGCTAAAAATCACTAACTATATCTAATTTTTGCAACTAAAATTCTGTAATTAAGCATAGATGGAGGTGAGGAGGCTTGTTCAGCCGGGCGTGCAGCAGGCGGCGCAGTACTATTCGATTTGACAGTGGGTGGCGCAGTTCCTGATACGGCTTTAATGCAGACCAGGGAGAGGGTAGCGGTTACCGAAATGTTGAACGGCCAATGATGCATCCTCCTTCCATTAGCATCGTGTGAATGCATGAGGGAAGTAATGGGAGGAGGACCGGGAAAAGAGGCAGCACGATGTGAATGCAACGCAATTTGCACTCATATAAAGGCGCCCCTCCATTCCAATGAATCTACCACATCGTACGCACCTAAGCATTTGCCTAAGCACCTACACTAATAAGCGCAAAAGTGCTCACTCCAGCCCCATGGCAGCGATGCGCGCGAGCGGCCAGCGACTGTGCCAGATGGTCCACGACGCTGGCTGATACGCCTCCGTCGTATCTACTTTTCCAAACACTTTTGCCCTTGTTTTGGACTCTAAATTGCATGATTTTAATGGAACTAACCTGGACTGACGCTGTTTTCAGCAGAATTGCCATCGTGTTATTTATGTGCAGAAACAAAAGTTCCCGGAATGACCTGAAACTCCACGGAACTTATTTTTGGAAAATATTAAAAATACTGGAAGAAGAATCCACGTCAGGGGGGCCTCCACCTGTCCACGAGGGTGGGGGGCGCGCCCCCTGCCTCGTGGGCCCCCTGACGCTCCACCGACCTCAACTCCAACTCCATATATTCGTGTTCGGGGAGAAAAAAAATCAGAGATAAGGATTCATCACGTTTTATGATACGGAGCCACCGCCAAGCCCTAAACTCTCTCGGGAGGGCTGATCTAGAGTCCGTTCAGGGCTCCGGAGAGGGGAATCCGTCGCCATCGTCATCATCAACCATCCTCCATCACCAATTTCATGATGTTCACCGCCATGCGTGAGTAATTCCATCGTAGGCTTGCTGTACGGTGATGGGATGGATGAGATCTATCATGTAATCGAGTTAGTTTTGTTAGGGTTTGATCCCTAGTATCCACTATGTTCTGAGATTGATGTTGCTTTGACTTTGCTATGCTTAATGCTTGTCACTAGGGCCCGAGTGCCATGATATCAGATCTGAACCTATTATGTTTTCATGAATATATGTGAGTTCTTGATCCTATCATGCAAGTCTATAGTCACCTACGATGTGTTATGATCCGGCAACCCCGAAGTGACAATAATCGGGACCACTCTCGGTGATGACCATAGTTTGAGGAGTTCATGTATTTACTATGTGTTAATGCTTTGGTCCGGTACTCTATTAAAAGGAGGCCTTAATATCCCTTAGTTTCCAATAGGACCCGCTGCCACGGGAGGGTAGGACAAAAGATGTCATGCAAGTTCTTTTCCATAAGCACGTATGACTATATTCGAATACATGTCTACATTACATTGATGAATTGGAGCTAGTTACGTGTCACCCTATGTTATGACTGTTACATGATGAACCACATCCGCATAATTCTCCCTCACCGATCCAATGCCTACGAGATTTTCACATATTGTTCTCCGCTTATTTACTTTTCCGTTTACTCTTTGTTACAATCACTACAAAACCCAAAAATATTACTTTTGCTATCGTTACCGTTACTTCCTTATTACTTTGCTACTAAATACTTTGCTGCAGATACTAAGTTATCCAGGTGTGATTGAATTGACAACTTAACTGCTAATACTTGAGAATATTCTTTGGCTCCCCTTGTGTCGAATCATTAAATTTGGGTTGAATACTCTACCCTCGAAACTGCTATGCGATCCCCTATACTTGTGGGTTATCAAGACTATTTTCTGGCACCGTTGCCGGTGAGCATAGCTCTATTCTTTGAGTCACTTGGGATTTATATCTGCCGGTCACTATGAAGAACTTGAAAGACGCAAAAACAACAATTTATCCCCCAACTACGAGGGGAGGTAAGGAACTGCCATCTAGCTCTGCACTTGATTCACCTTCTGTTTTGAGTAAGCTTGCGACACCTAAACCTGCTTCGCTATTAATTACGATATGTCGCATATTATTGATGATGCCATACGCTATGCATGATACTTATGATGAAACTACTTCTATGCTTGATACTACTGTGCCACTTGGTGAATTTCTTGATGAACAACTTGCTAGGGCTAGAGAGAATGAAATTATTGAAACTGATAATATTGATGATAGTGATGATGAAGACTCTCCCCCTAATAAATATGAATTGCCTGTTGTGCCTTTGGGTTATTGAGGGAGTCCAGGACTAGGGGGTGTCCGGATAGCCGAACTATCATCTTTGGCCGGACTCCTGGACTATGAAGATACAAGATTGAAGACTTCGTCCCGTGTCCGGATAGGACTTTCCTTGGCGTGGAAGGCAAGCTTGGCGATACGGATATGTAGATTTCCTACCGTTGTAACCGACTCTATGTAACCCTAACCCTATTCGGTGTCTATATGAACCGAAGGGTTTTAGTCCGTAGGACAAACAACAATCATAGCATAGGCTAGCTCTAGGGTTTAGCCTCTCTGATCTCGTGGTAGATCTACTCTTGTACTACCCATATCATCAATATTAATGAAGCAGGAGTAGGGTATTACCTCCATCGAGAGGGCCCGAACCTGGGTAAAAACATCGTGTCCCTTGTCTCCTGTTACCATCCGCCTAGACGCACAGTTCGAGACCCCCTACCCGAGATCCGCCGGTTTTGACACCGACATTGGTGCTTTCATTGAGAGTTCCTCTGTGTCGTCGCTGTCAGGAAGGATGCCTCATCCCGTCTTTCAAGACGATACTATCGCCAAAGGAGCCTTGGCCACTGGTCGAACTCTTCGGTTAGGTGGTTTTCTTATGACCGCCAGTTCAGCCACCGCGCCGACGATGACTTCTCGGGTCATCGAAACCAATCTTCACGTTAAATCGGAACTTGCCGAGAAGTTAGATCCGATCGAGCTCTCCTCCGTAAACGAGCTCTTGGATCGCATCGCGGCCCTGGGAGTCGCCACAGACTACGACCAGATCGGGCCTAAAACCGATCTGAGAGAGATCAACTCTCCCTGTGCTACCCATCATGTTGCTGTGGTAGAGGAGCGATGCATGATTCTTCTTCTATCTTAAGGACTAGCTACGTCCGGATTCCCGCTCCCTCCATGCCGGATTCCCGCAGAGGGACGGATGTCGATCAAGCCCTGAACTTAAAGTCAGGCGGCGGGTTGGATTCATTGGATAGCATTCAAAAATCCAAACTTCCATGTTCAGAAACTTCTCGGCCCCTAAGTCTTAAATTGGACGGGGTTCCGGATCTAGTTCCACCCGCCCAACCAAACATTAGCGATCTATCCCGAATTCGGCAAGAGCCCGCTGAAACAGTACATCATTACTGGGCCAGATTCCTCCTGGTTATGGACAGGATAAATGACTGCCGAAAGGAGGACGCAATCTCACCTTTCTGCAATAATTGCACGGACAAGGGAATCCTAAACGCCATAAGTCGTCAAAATTACACGCTTTGCTGACTTGGTGACCATAGTACAAAAGTATCTTGTGCGATGGAGAGTGCTTGGAAAACCGAAAGTAAATTTTGGGATAATCCGCCCCGAATACAGCCCTAGTCCGAAATAAAAGGGTGCATCATCACCAAGCACCTGGGTTAAACATCAAAAACAAAAACCCCTAAAGGGCACGGAACGTCTTTGGAGGGTTGGCTAAACGGACCCTGCAAAATTCATAGCATAGAGGGCGCCACTCCAACTCATAGCCTTCGAGCATGTCGGATACTACGGCAGTTGGCCAAAAGTGGCGAAGAGCTTCTAGCCTCAGAATCCCAGCCCAGCAACACCAGTACGGTATTAACAGTCTTCGAGACTTTCTCATCAAATAACATGCGAAACGAACACTCCATAACCTTGCGAAGTCTACCAAGTAGCAACAATAAATCCATGGAGTGACACGACTATTACCTTTAATGCCAGTGATGAACCCAAATTCCAAACAGCCCGAGCACCAGCCGCATTGGTCCTCAGTCCAATAGTGGACGGCTTTCGCCTCACTAAGGTACTCATGGATGGCGGCAGCGGACTAAATCTCATCTACGAGGAAACCCTCCGAAAAATGGAAATAGACTGGAACTGCATTGAGCGAAGCAGCACAACTTTTAGAGGAATAATCCCTAGCCGGGAAGCATGCTGCACAGGAAAAATCACACCGGACGTAGTGTTCGCTCACGGACAATTACAGGTCCGAGGAGGTCACATTTCAAGTGGCCCCGTTCAGCAGCGGATATCACGCTTTATTAGGGCGAGAGGCATTCACAATTTTTCAAGCTATACCCCATTATGGGTACATGAAGCTTAAAATGCCCGGACCTAACGGAATCATCACTCTCGCTAGTGATCCGAACATAGCACTCTGCGCCGAAAACAAGACAGCCGCACTAGCCCTTGAGGCACTATCCGAAGCCCTAGCGGCCGAGGAACTCACTGCGATGCACTCCACGGTGAGCAGGGACGATGTGATACTTGATAAAAGATCCAAATCCACCTCTTTTAAACCAGCGGATGAAATAGTCAAATTCCAAGTCCACCCAACGGACCCTGCAAAGACGGCCTCCATTGGGGCACAATTAAACCCTGATGTAGACGCCGCAATACGAGAATTTCTACGAGAAAATTTGGACATTTTTGCCTGGCACCCTTCAGACATGCCAGGAATCCCACATCGGCTGGCTGAGCACAGCCTAAATACCCTAAAAGGATTCAAGCCAGTCAAACAGGCTCTTCGGCGCTTTTCTGAACCCAAGAGACAGGCCATGGGAGAGGAGCTAGCCAAACTTCTGGAAGCCGGATTCATCAGAGATATAAAACATCCGGACTGGCTAGCAAATCTGGTGATGGTACCAAAGAAGGATAAATCCTGGCGCCTATGTGTTGATTTCAAAGACCTTAATAAGGCTTGCCCAAAGGATCCCTTCCCCATCCCTCGCATTGATCAAATTATCGACGCTACAGCAGGACACGACTCATTGTGCTTCCTCGACGCAGCACTCGGCTACCACCAAATCAAGATGGCGGAGCTGCACCAAGCCGCAACAGCATTCATCACTCCATACGGCCCATTCTGCTTCAACACAATGCCCTTTGGGCTCAAAACGCCGCGCAACATATCGGTAGCATGATTCGGACATGTCACGGCAAACCAGATCGGCAAAACAATGGAAGCATATGTAGATGACGTGGTCATCAAATCCAAGCATGTCGAAACTCTAGTAGACGACTTGAGGCTCACATTCGACAATCTCCAAAAATATGACATTAAGCTCAATCCGGAAAAATGCGTCTTCGGCGTTCAGCCGGAAAGCTCTTGGGCTTCATTGTGTCCGGTAGAGGAATTGAAGCAAACCCAGCCAAGATCCGAGCTCTGTCACAATTGGATATTACAAAGACCTCAAACAAATACAAAAATTGATCGATGCGTAGCGGCTCTAAGCCGCTTTATTTCCCGTTTGGGAGAAAAGGCGTTACCCTTTACCGCCTCCTCCGGCGCACCGAACACTTCGAGTGGACGGATGCCGCCACGGCCGGACTCGAAGAAATAAAAGCCATATTGGCAACAAATCCGGTCTTGGCCGCGCCCAACATGGGCGAACCAATGCTATTATATATCGCCGCAACACATCAAGTTGTCAGCGCGGTGCTCGTCGTCGAACGAGAAACAGACGGACACCGGTTCCCTCTTCGTAAACCGGTTTACTACGTGTCCACTGTCCTAACTCCATGAAAGTCCCCGTACCCACATTATCAAAAGATAGCATACGCGGTGTTCATGGCATCCCGGAAGCTGCGACACTACTTTCAAGAGTGTTCGATAACGGTAGCCTCGAAGTACCTCTTAACGACATTATAAACAACCGCGACGCGACGGGCGGATTGCTAAATGGGCCATAGAGCTCCTTCCATTCGACATAACCTATAAGCCACGACGAGCTATTAAGTCGCAGGTTTTGGCCGACTTCGTGGCGAATGGATCAAGCCGAACTCCCTAAAGAGTACGGCGCATACTCCAATTGATCATGCACTTTGACGGCTCCAAAATGTTGGCCGACACTGGGGGTCAAGGCGTCGTCGACGTTACGCAACCGGGGACACAGTCCAATACGTCCTTCAGATAATGTATACGGACTCCAACAACGCAGCCGAATACGAGGCCCTTCTGCATGGCCTCCGGATGGCAGTCTCCATGGGCATTAAACGCCTAGAGGTGCGCGGGGATTCGAACCTCATGATATCTCAAATAAACGGAGACTTTGATGCCAAAGATCTGAAAATGGCAGCGTACCACAATGCGGTCCTAAAATTGTCAGCACGGTTCGAAGGGCTCGAATTTCACCGTATAGCCTGGGATAACAACCAGGCGGCGGACGTATTGGCACGCATCGGCGCAAAACGCGATGCCGTCCCGCCCAACATCTTCCTGGAACGGCTGTTCAAGCCATCCGTACTATGGGAAGGGGAGTCCGGAAATAACAATCCAGACCCAACCGCCTTTGCTGACACCGAACACTCGACACAATCGGAGGCTCGCCAATGAGATAACACCCTCCGCCCACGAAATAATGGCGGTTATCGCCCGTGGACGGAACCATTCCTAGCCTACCTAACTAGGCAAGAACTCCCCGAAGACCAAAATGAGGCTCGCTGCATAGTACGGCAATCCAAAGCCTATAAAGTCCATGAGGGAGAGCTCTATAAGAAAAGCACAACAGGAGTACTTCAAAGGTGTATCTCCGAAGAGGAAGGGCGAAACCTCCTGCCTGAAATTCATGCCGGACTGGGTGGGCACCACGCCGCAGCCCGGCCCTTGTAGGCAAGGCCTTCAGACAGGATTTTATTGGCCGACGGCCCGGCAGAATCTTGCGCAGGATTTAGTCCAATGATGCGTCGGATGCCAGCTCTTTGCTAACTAAAGCCACATGCCACCCACCGCCCTCAAAACTATACCCATCACCTGGCCGTTCGCGGTCTGGGGGCTTGACATGGTTGGACCCCTTAAGGGAGGAACCCACAAGCAAAATACCTATTGGTCATGGTGGATAAATTCACCAAATGGATAGAGGCCAAGCACATTAAAACGGCCGAATCTGGGCGATGATAGACTTCATATCAGGGGTAGTGCACCGTTACGGCGTCCCCACAGTATCATCACTGATAACGGCACCAACTTCACGGCCGATGAGGTCAAATTATGGTGCAAAAACATGGGCATCAAGCTCGATTACGCCTTAGTCTATCACCCTCAAACCAACGGTCAAGTCGAGCGAGCAAACGATCTAATCATGAGCGGCATTAAACCCAGACTAGTGCGGTCCCTCAAGGAATCTAACACGCACTGGGTTGAGGAGCTCGACTCCGTACTCTGGGAGCTGCGGACCACGCCGAATCGTACAACCGGATTCACACCATTTTTTATGGTGTACGACGCAGAGGCAGTCTTGCCCTGCGACATAATTCATGACTCACCTCGCGTGCGCATGTATGAAGAAAGAGAAGCCGAGCTCGATCGGCAGGACAGTTTGGACGCATTGGAGGAGGAGCGCGACATGGCAAAAGCTCGTTCCGCATTTTATCAACAACAGGCTCGAAGATATCAAAGCAGGGAAGTACGGGCTAAAACTTACAACGTTGGCGAACTAGTTCTACGCCTGCTGGACAAGAAAAAGGACAAACTCAAGCCCAAATGGGAAGGTACCTTCATCACCGACCAGGTCCTGACCGGCGGAGCATACCGTGTGCGAAACGCATTGGATAACTGACTCGAGCCAAACCCATGGAACGCAGCCCGTCTACGAAGATTCTACGCCTAAGCGCCGGACTCCGAGTTCGTCTCCTTCCTCCGTCCACATTTTCTATTTTTGTTGTCTTTTATTTCTCTCCTTCCTCCTCCTTCTTCTTGAAGCCTTTAGAGGCTCGTCTGCGCTTTGTTCAAGCACATACTTGACGCGCTGTCCGCGCTCATTATACTGGGGGCTTCTTTAATGAAGCTTATTTATACGGGCTTCATGTCCAACACATGTGTCAAACTTCCGCATGTACCTTTTACTCACCATTATATGCATCGATATGACTTAAGTTTTGGCCAAGCTGGGTTGCACTGGCTCCTGCTTACCCCTCGTTCCCGATTGTTCGGCTAGGTGGTAAAGGGAGCACCTCTGCGATTGTTCTTGCGGGTCACCGGATGTGTACCTCGACCGGGTGAAGCCGAAAGCTAAGCGTTCTTAAGGGAATATTCGGTCGGTGAACTGAAAGATGATTTTTAACTATTTATCCATCTGCCCCATATGATTTTCTGCTTTCTTAGCAGTTTGGACATGCACTTTAGGGCATGCCTCCTGAGAAAGGAACCCTTAACGGAACTATTCTCCTGGAAGATGTTTCTTACTATCCATGTAATATAACATAACTAGTTGGGCACTTGTGCGATACAGCAATAATGACCCCTACGCCTTGTCTCCATGCATGCCCGGTTCTTACATAACGCGAGGGTATTCGGACACACTCCGGACTATTGGGTCCCGAGGTCGGCGAAAAGGTCCGCTATGACAAAGCGATCTACAATCCGGCTAGAAGACATTTTTCATGTCATATTCAATTACATAGTCAACTCGACTAATTGTATTCCTCCTCAATGCCATCTAATAGGCTATCTAATTTACAATCTTGCTGGGAATACTTGGCGGCCAATTCTACTTGGCCGTACACTAAGCTTACAGGGATCTCCTTCCCATCAGGCCCCACAGGTCCGACCTCGGCCATGTGGTTTGGGTCAGCCTTCATGTACCGCGTCTTTACCATGGCCCAGGCCTCCCTGGCGCCTTGACGGCAGGCCGATATCTTCCATAGTCGGAAGCGCCGCCGTGCTCCTTGAAGCCGCTCTGCCAGCTCCCCAATGCCTTCGGGCAGGGAGATAGATGGCCACAAGGCATGGGCGACGCCTTTCATCACCTGCCGAACTTCGTTATCGCGGTAGCGTGATTCGTGAAGAAGATCACCCGAAGAACTGGGCATCTCCTCCTCGGGGCGACACAGTGAGCAAACCTACATACATGTTTATGTTAGTCGCCTTCCTCGCCGAACCCTTTCAAAGTTCGCTCAAGCACTTACTGACAATGTCGTGACGAAGCCGTCGATTCTCCTTTACGGAGTCGGACAACTGGGCACGAACATCCTTTAGTTCCTCACCCAGTTGGGTGTTGGCATCTTGGAGGTTATTTTTCTCCTGCCGCACCCTCGTAAGCACGCTCTCGCCGTCCTTTAGCTGGCGCAGGAGCTGTTGCTTGTCCGGATCCATCCCGGCGCTATCTGCACTGTTAATGTTAGATTTATGCACACGCCGCACTTTGCGAAACTACTTCTACTTTGAAGGGCATATATTACCAGAGGGAGTCTTCATGGCTTCCCCGGTCGCGGCCGATCTTGACCTCAAGTTGGGCCTTGCACTCTTCAAGCTCCCGGGACAAATGGGTATTATTTTCGTAAGAACCTGCATTCCAAATGATCCTTAAATCAGTTATCCTAACTATTTTAAGTCTCGGGGCCACCGGCATAGATAACTGTCTAAATTCCTTACCCGTATGTCTTCCACATACTGCTCCGTGGCTCTGGCTAGGCTATCTTGAGCGGCGCGGAGGTGCGCTTCTCCCGAACTAAAGGCGTCCAACGCCTCTTGGGAGAAATATGCGTCACGTAGAATAGTCCGGCGGCGCCTATGATTCATGGTGCTCTCCACCTCCGACTTGGTAGCGGACAATCTGTCGGCATCCTCCGTTGGAGGAGCATCCGACGCATGCCTCGTTTTTGTACCCCCTTCCGGACTCGGCTTTTGAGCCTGGTTGGCGGAGGTCCGATTGGCAACTTCTCCGGACTCAGTCCGGCGAGCGCTCTTTTTCCTGAAAAAACCACGGCGTCGGTGTGCCTCCCAGAACCTCTCCTTAAAACACGATGGCACATCATACCGCTATGACAACGTCTCGAGTCGCACCGCACTTCTTTTCCGCTTTCTTTGGGCCGAGCTGCCCCTTGTTGGACGGCCGCGGCAGGCTCGGCTTCCGCTCAAGGCACCCCTGCTAAACACCATCAAATACATGGTGATTAGAAGTAAAGCACGGGTGGGTCATGGTATCCGGACTTGGTCACGGTTACACAGAGGCCGGAAATAATCCGGTAGTCGGCCGTAATGGCAACCAAAGGATTGTCGATGCTAAGTTGGTGGAACACCACTGTCGATCAGCTCCACCTTTATATCCGGGTCCTCTTCGAAGGCCAGATCGAGGGACCGTTCCGGATCCCCGGGTTGTGGGGGCGGGCTGTGTATCTTCTCCACGACCCGGCGTAGTTCCTGCGTAGAAACCATGAAATGAGATATTTAACCACGGGAACATGGATCGGATAGGCCACAAAGATATTTGCTTACCCAACTTTGAGGATTGTTCAAAGAAAACCCATTCAGTGGACTGACGCCGAGAAAATCCTCCTCTTCCCCTTTGTACATGGCGGACAAGGTCTTCACCAGTTCGGTGACTGATCCCGGCCCTTTGCGGCCATGGCGGGTGGCATCGTCCTCCCCGTTGAAGTCCCACATGGGGTGGCCCCTATATTGGAGCGGCTGCACTCCCGTCATAATGCAGATTGCCATGACTCCAGTCATGGTCAATCCAGCATGAGCCGATAATCTTATTCGGCTCATCAAGTAAAGGACGCCCGGTCATTTTCCCTCCGGCTCATGAGGCGCCAGCTTAGGCGCTTCTTGAGGAGCGTTGCTAAACTCGGAAGGCCGATCCGAACAGGATCCGGCAGCGGACGTCCTCCATGTAAAACCATTCCGAGGGCCAGTCCTCGGACGCCTTCTTTGGGGTTCCGGATAAGTATCCGGTCCCGGCGATGCGCCATAGTTCGGCTCCACCCACTTGATATATTGAACCTTCGTAAGAACGAGGCACAAGGAAGAACAATCTCTTCCACAGAGCGAAATGGGCCTCAATGCCCAGAAACAGCTTGCAAAGGGCCACAAAGCCCGCTATATGCGAGATGGAGGCAGGCGCAAGGTTGTGCAGCTGGAGGCCGTAGAACTCCAGAAGCCCCCGGAGAAACGGATGAATTGGAAATCCGAGTCCTCTCATTAGGTAAGAGACGAAGCATACCCGCTCTCCCTTAGAGGGAACAGGGACGCTCTCCGCCTGCTTCCCTCCCTTATAAGTGGCGAGTCCGGAACGCACCGGAACCATGAAGGCCGGGGGAAGGAATCCCTTGGTTTGGAGCACCACCAATTATTTGTCTTGGGACTGAGCATCTCCCCCAATCTCCGGGCTGAGGGCTGGGAACGCGAGAGGAGGAGCCGCGTCGACTGTCCATGGTGGAGTGGGTTTTTTGTCAAAGGCGCTCTGATGAAGGCTCGCGAAGGGAGGATGGTGTGATCCGTATCTGGATCCCCGCCTCTTTTATAGATGGCTCATTTGCATAGCAAGGGGGGTAAATGTAAAGATACCCTGACTTTTCACATTCGTTCGACACGTGGAAGATGGTCATTATTGGGCGTGGAAGCTGAGAAGCGTGATATTCACAAGAAAGCCGGACACTATTCAACACAGGATTCGGAGGGGAATCTGCCTTGCAATGTCGAAGACAATCAACACGCCGGACTTATCATCATTGAAGCCTGGTTCGGGGGCTACTAAGGGAGTCCTGGACTAGGGGGTGTCCGGATAGCCGAACTATCATCTTTGGCCGGACTCCTGGACTATGAAGATACAAGATTGAAGACTTTGTCCCGTGTCCGGATAGGACTTTCCTTGGCGTGGAAGGCAAGGTTGGCGTCTGGATATGTAGATTTCCTACCATTGTAACCGACTGTGTAACCCTAACCCTATTCGGTGTCTATATAAACCGAAGGGTTTTAGTCCGTAGGGACGAACAACAATCATACCATAGGCTAGCTTCTAGGGTTTAGCCTCTCCGATCTCGTGGTAGATCTACTCTTGTACTACCCATATCATCAATATTAATCAAGCAGGAGTAGGGTATTACCTCCATCGAGAGGGCCTGAACACAGGTAAAAACATCGTGTCCCTTGTCTCCTGTTACCATCCGCCTAGACGCACAGTTCGGGACCCCCTACCCGAGATCCGCCGGTTTTGACACCGACAGTTATGTTCTGGATGAAGAAGCTGCTAGAGCTATTTTAGCTTGCAATGATAGATATGATCTTAAGAAGTTATTAGCTAAATGGAAGCAGCAATCTCTTAATGCTAGAATGAAACCTGACCCTTCTTTTTCTACTTCACCTATCTGTGTTACTGATAAGGATTATGAATTCTCTGTTGATCCTAATATAATTAGTTTGGTTGAATCTGATCCTTTTTATGGCTATGAATCTGAACCTGTTGTGGCACATCTTACTAAATTAGATGATATAGCCACACTGTTCACTATTGATGAGAAATCTCGCTACCTTTATATCCATAAAATATTACCGTTCTCATTAAAGGGTGATGCTAAGATATGGTTCAACTCTCTTGATCCTGGTTGTGTGTGTAGTCCCCAGGATATGATTTTTTACTTCTCTGCTAAATATTTCCCGGTTCATAAGAAATAAGCTGCTTTAAGAGATATATATAATTTTGTGCAAATTGAAGAAGAGAGTCTCCCACAAGCTTGGGGGAGGCTTCTCCTATTACTTAATTATTTGCCTGATCATCCTCTGAAGAAAAATGAAATACTTGATATCTTTTATAATGGACTAACCGATGCTTCCAGAGATTTTCCTGGATAGTTGTGCTGGTTCTGTTTTCAGGGAAAGAACACCGGATGAAGCTGAGATTCTATTGAATAATATGTTGACAAATGAAAAATAATTGGACACTTCCTGAGCCAACTCCTGAGCCTGTTCCTAAACCAACTCCGAAGAAGAGGGGTGTTCTATTTCTCAGTCCTGAAGATATGCAAGAGGCAAAGAAATCTATGAAGGAAAAAGGTATTAAAGCTGAAGATGTTAAGAATTTACCTCCTATCAAAGAAATACATAGTCTTAATTTACTGCCTATTGAAGAAACATATGATCTTAACTCATCACCTATTGAAGAAACTCATGGTCTTGATAACCCGACACAGGTAGTAAAGGTAAATTCTCTCTATAGATTTGATGAAGGTGATATTCCCCACTATAAGTCTGCTAGACAATTCTTAGAAGAGTTTGATAATTTTATTGTCAAACAAGAAAACTTCAATGCTTATTTTGGTAGACAATTAAAACAAAATCCTTATATGATTGAACACTTGGGTGATTATATGTCTAGAGTTAAAGGTGAACTTAAACTCATTAGTAAACATGCTTCTATGGTCACCACTCAAGTAGAACAAGTACTTAAAGCTCAGGATGATTTGCTCAATGAATTAAATAATAAGAATAATGATTATGTTGTTAGAGTGGCTACTAGAACTGGTAAAATGACTCAGGTACCTTTGTATCCTGAAGGCCACCCTAAGAGAATTGAGCAAGATTCTCAGAGAAATAATTTAGATGTACCTAGTTTTTGTAAAAAGAAGAAAAAGAAAAATGATAGGACTTTGCATGCTTCTAGTGAACCTATTGCTGAACCACCTGAGAATCCCAATGATATTTCTATTTCTGATGTTGAAACACAATCTGGAAATGAACATGAACCTAGTGATAATGTTAATGATGATGTTCATGATGATGCTCAACCTAGCAATAACAATGATGTAGAAATTGAACCTGATGTTGATCTTGATAACCCACAATCAAAGAATCAACGTTATGATAAGAGAGACTTTGTTGCTAGGAAACACGGTAAAGAAAGAGAGTCATGGGTTCGAAAACCCATGCCTTTTCCTCCCAAACCATCCAAGAAAAAGGATGATGAGGATTTTGAGCGCTTTGCTGAAATGATTAGACCTATCTTTTGCGTATGCGATTAACTGATATGCTCAAAATGAATCCTTATGCTAAGTATATGAAAGAAATTGTTACTAATAAAAGAAAGATACCGGAAGCTGAAATTTCCACCATGCTTGCTAATTACACTTTCAAGGGTGGAATACCTAAGAAACTAGGAGATCCAGAGTACCAACTATACCATGCTCCATTAAAAGAAACTATGTTAAAACTGCTTTATGTGATCTTGGAGCCGGTGTTAGTGTTATGCCTCTCTCTTTGTATCGTAGACTTGACTTGAATAAGTTGACACCTACCAAAATATCTTTGCAAATAGCTGATAAATCAACTTCTATACCTGTCGGTATTTGTGAGGATGTGCCTCTTGTGGTTGCAAACGTTACTATTTTAACGGACTTTGTTATTCTTGACATTCCCGAGGACGATAGTATGTTTATTATTCTTGGAAGACCCTTTTTTAATACCGCAGGGGCTGTTATTGATTGCAACAAAGGAAATGTCACTTTTCATGTTAATGGTAATGAGCATATGGTACACTTTCCGAGGAAACAACCTCAAGTTCATAGTATCAATTCTATTGGAAAAATTCCATCGATTATTTTTGGAGGTTTTGAATTACCTCTACCTACTGTCAAAAAGAGATATGATATTCTTATTATTGGGTATGTGCATATCCCTGTTGAGGTAACATAGTGTTATTCGAAATTTCTCTGGTTCCATGTTATTCGGAATGAGTTTGTTAACAAGACTTGATCAACCTTGTTAGTGGATTCCTTTTGATGAGCATGAGATGGATGAAACTAGAAGGCACAACCTTCTGTACCCTCCTTTTACTTTCTGTTATTTAGTTGAAATAAAGTAAAAATAGTATTTTTCTGCCTGTTTCTTGAATTATCCGTGCAATATAAAAATACCTCAAAAATAAAAGTTCTCCAAATGCCCTGAAATTGGAATATGATTTTTTCTGGAATATTTGAGAATATCTGGCACTGAGAACACAACAGGGGGAGCAAGCACACTGCCACGAGGTCCAGGCGCGCCCACCCCTGGCGCGCCACGCCTCGTGGGCCCATGGTGGCTCCCTCCACTTATTCCTGCGCCCACACACTTCTTCTTCCTCCCAAAAAAAATCACCATCCAGCTCAAGCACGAGTTCTAGCTCATTTTGCTGCGATTTTCGATCTCCTAGCTCAAAGCACCTCTCACAAAACTGCTTTGGGAGATTGTTCCTTGGTATGTGACTCCTCCATTGGTCCAATTAGTTTTTGTTCTAGTGCTTTATTCATTCCAAATTTGTGCTGCCTAGGTGACCATGTTCTTCTTGAGCTTGCATGTCAAATTTATATGGATCCAAGTAGTTCTAATGCATGATATAGTCTCTAGGAACTTGTAGGAGTAGTTGCTACCAATTTTGTTGAGCTTGGTTCACTTTTATTGGAAGTTACTAAGAATTTCAGAAATTTTTCAGAGGAAGAAATATGTTTAGGAAAATGTACCAAGGTGGCCCTTCAAGGAAGCAAGGACCCAGGCTCGCCATGCGCGATGCCGATGATGAGTCACCAAGGAACGCTCCAGTGCGGCCTTGTGAATGGCCTTCAAAGGACTTCATGGATCGAGCAGGAATTAAGGAAGAATTTAATGTGTATTTGCGTAACGCTGGTCTTGTGAGCTTCGAGGAGGAAAAGTGCCGCCAGTACCACTATCTCACTAGTTCCTTTGTGAGGAGGTTTGAATTTTCATCTTCACGCAATTCTCAAACTGTCCTGTTTGATCTTTATGAAAAATCATATACTATGGACTTAGAGGATTTTACCACTGCTTGCAAACTTCCACAATGGGGTAGTCCTCGTGAACTTCGCAAATCTGAATTTAGAGATTTTCTTGCCAGTATAACTGTGGGTGAATCTAGAGACATAACACAAGCTACAATAGGGAGTATTCATTTTCCTGCTATACATTATTTTGCTCTCTTCATAGGTAGGTGCATAAATGGTAAGGATGAAGCATGTCACATGAGTGTCCCTGACCTCAGTATTCTTTGGAGTGCTGTGTTAGGAGATAAATCTTACAATTTGGGAGCTATTGTTGCACGCAAGTTGCATAATAATAAAATTAATGGAGATTTATTTGGAGGAATTTATGCAACCCGCTTAGCTGATTTTCTTGGTGTAACCATACGTGATGATGATATTGAATTGCCTCCTACTTATCTGGACTTTAATGCTATGGTTCACCATCAGTTTGTTGAGAGGAATGAACCGCCTCTCCACTACCGACTAATCTTTGACAGGCGTCACGCTGTCAATATTGTCCTCCCTGCTCCCACTTTCTTTAACTTTCAGGAAAAAGGGAGACATTACATAACCAGAGAGGAGGCGGAGGAGTATAAGAGGAGGGCTGAGATAGCTCACCTCCAAGCTGCAACACACGAAGCAATAGCCGCTGCATCTCAGTACAACCCCAACTATAACTATGGATATCCGCCAGGCCAGCCGTGGAAAGAAACCAACTTAGGCCAAAAGCCTAAGCTTGGGGGAGTACGTATTTCTCACTGACATTACATTCATGTTCACACACTCATTGCTAGATGTCGGTGCTCATACTCTTTCACTGTAATATCCATGCTAGTTTATTTTCTTTTTCCTGTTTTCTTCTTGTGTGTTTGAAAAACCTTAAGAAAAACCAAAAAAAAAATTAGTTGTAGCTTCTAGCTAGTTTACTTTTCATGCTGTAGTAGTAATAACTAAAAAGAAAACTCAAAAAGATTTCCCATTCTTATTTTGCTTGTTGGGAGCTTTCCCGTGTAAATAGTTTTTATTTCTTTTCTTTTCTTTGAGGGTCGATAGGAGAAGACCATAATGAAATTGTTGAAGTGGCTCTTATATGCATTATTGTTGATTTAACCAAGAGCCCATATTGCCTTGTCTTCTCCTGTTTATTGAATCCTCGCAGATTCCAGCTTAGTCCAACGCACGTGCACTGTTATTATTTACTTCGTTCGGTCGTGCAAGTGAAAGGCAATTATGACGATATATGATGGACTGACTGAGATGAGAGAAGCTGGTATGAACTCGACCTCTCTTGTTTTTGTAAATATGATTAGTTCATCTTTCCTGATTCAGCCTATTATGAATAAACATGTTTACAATGACAATTAGAGATTATAGTTGCTCGTGCCATGCTTGATTAGCTAGGAGTTTATAATGGTTTACCTTATGTACAACATGCTATTAAAATGGTTGTGATGTGGTATAGTGGGGTGGTATCCTCCTTTGAATGATTTAAGTGACTCGACTTGGCACATGTTCACACATGTAGTTGAAACAAATCAACATAGCCTTCACGATATTTATGTTCATGGTGGATTATATCCTACTCATGCTTGTACTCAATGTTTATTAATTTTAATGCATGTTCATGACTGTTGTCGCTCTCTAGTTGGTCTCTTCCCAGTCTTTTGCTAGCCTTTACTTGTACTAAGCGAGAATACTGCTTGTGCATCCAATCCCTTAAACCCCAAAGTTATTCCATATGAGTCCACCATATCTTCCTATATGCGGTATCTACCTGCCGTTCCAAGTAAATTTGTATGTGCCAAACTCTAAACCTTCAAATGAAATTCTGTTTTGTATGCTCGAATAGCTCATGTATCAACTAGGGCTGTCCTTATCTTCCATGTTAGGCGGGTTATTCTCAAGATGAGTGGACTCCGCTCCTCACTCATGAGAAAATGGCTGGTCACCGGATGCCCAAATTCCATGCTTTATGCAAATCAAATCAAAATAATTGCAAACAAAACTCCCCTAGGACTGTTGTTAGTTGGAGGCACTCGTTGTTTCGAGCAAGCCATGGATTGATGCTTGTTGGTGGAGGGGGAGTATAAACTTTACCATTCTGTTTGGGAACCGCCTATAATGTGTGTAGCATGGAAGATATCGCCATCTCTTGGTTGTTATGTTGACAATGAAAGTATGCCGCTCAAAATATTATTTATCTCTATTTCAAAACCGAGCTCTGGCACCTCTACAAATCCCTGCTTCCCTCTGCGAAGGGCCTATCTATTTATTTTCATGTTGAGTCATCACCCTCTTATTAAAAGGCACCAGCTGGAGAGCACTGCTTTCATTTGCATCCATTACTATTAATTTATATTGGGTATGACTGGATCTCTTTTACCATGAATTACAATGTCTAGTTAGTCCTTGATCTTTAAAGGTATTCTCATTCATGTTTTGCGGTCTCAGAAAGGGCTAGCGAGATACCATCTTGTTATATCATATCATGATTGTTTTGAGAAAGTGTTGTCATCCGAGATTTATTATTATTGCTCGCTAGTTGATTATGCAATTGATAAGAGTAAACATGAGACCTAAGTGTTATTGTGAATATGGTTAGTCATAATCTTTGCTGAAAACTTGAATGCGGGCTTTACATATTTACAACAACAAGAGCAAACAGAGTTTGTAAAAGTTTTTCTTTATCACTTTTAGTTTATCAACTGAATTGCTTGAGGACAAGCAAAGGTTTAAGCTTGGGGGAGTTGATACGTCTCCGTCAGATCTACTTTTCCAAACACTTTTGCCCTTGTTTTGGACTCTAACTTGCATGATTTGAATGGAACTAACCCGGATCGCGCCGCTTTCAAAGAATTGCCATGGTGTTATTTATGTGCAGAAACAAAAGTTCTCGGAATGACCTGAAACTCCACGGAACTTATTTTTGGAAAATATTAAAAATACTGGGAGAAGAATCCACGTCAGGGGGGCCTTCACCTATCCACGAGGGTGGGGGGCGCGCCCCCTGCCTCGTGGGCCCCCTGACGCTCCATCGACCTCAACTCCAACTCCATATATTCGTGTTCGGGGAGAAAAAAATCAGAGAGAAGGATTCATCGCATTTTACGATACGGAGCCGTCGCCAAACCCTAAACTCTCTCGGGAGGGCTGATCTGGAGTCCGTTCGGGGCTCCGGAGAGGGGAATCCGTCGCCATCGTCATCATCAACCATCCTCCATCACCAATTTCATGATGCTCACCGCCGTACGTGAGTAATTCCATCGTAGGCTTGCTGTGCGGTGATGGGATTGATGAGATCTATCATGTAATCGAGTTAGTTTTGTTAGGGTTTGATCCCTAGTATCCACTATGTTCTGAGATTGATGTTGCTATGACTTTGCTATGCTTAATGCTTGTCACTAGGGCCCGAGTGCCATGATTTCAGATCTGAAACTATTATGTTTTCATGAATATATGTGAGTTCTTGATCCTATCTTGCAAGTCTATAGTCACCTACTATGTGTTATGATCGGCAACCCCGAAGTGACAATAATCGGGACCACTCCGGTGATGACCATAGTTTGAGGAGTTCATGTATTCACTATGTGTTAATGCTTTGGTCCGGTACTCTATTAAAAGGAGGCCTTAATATCCCTTAGTTTCCGTTAGGACCCCACTGCCACGGGAGGGTAGGACAAAAGTTGTCATGCAAGTTCTTTTCCATAAGCATGTATGACTATATTCGGAATACATGCCTACATTACATTGATGAATTGGAGCTAGTTTTGTGTCACCCTATGTTATGATTGTTACATGATGAACCACATCCGGCATAATTCTCCATCACCGATCCAATGCCTACGAGCTTTTCACATATTGTTCTCCGCTTATTTACTTTTCCGTTGCTACTGTTACAATCACTACAAAACCCAAAAATATTACTTTTGCTATCATTACCATTACTTCCATATTACTTTGCTACTAAATACTTTGCTGCAGATACTAAGTTATCCAGGTGTGGTTGAATTGACAACTCAACTGCTAATACTTGAGAATATTCTTTGGCTCCCCTTGTGTCAAATCAATAAATTTGGGTTGAATACTCTACCCTCGAAAACTGTTGCGATCCCCTATACTTGTGGGTTATCACTGGCCTGCGGCATGGCACCATGGATGGTCTCCACACGGTGTTGGTGACCGGCTGGTGGATGGCCGCCGTCAACGCCACAGTACGACCAGATGATCATTCGCACCACCAACAGGTTCACCGTCGTCAAGAAGCTCGCGGACGACATTGTCGTACTCCTCCAGCCCGCGCGCCCGGGCTCCTCATTGCCTGCCACCCTAATCGGCCTCCATGGTCGGAACCTCTTTCAAGCACTGGTGGCCCTGCGACTGCCCGTCGACGCCATGAAGAATGTGCACCCGGAGGTCGCGCTCGCCGCGAGGCGCCTCGCCCTGCAAGGAACCGTCGACCTACACATCCATGTGCACGAGCGAATCGTCTACATAGGTATCTACAAGGCTAGTGAGGATGCTACGATGTTGGCCTTCTTCAACCGGCTGGGAGCCTTGGATGCCATTGCTGAGAATCACCTTGACCTCGCCACAAAAGCCGCCGCTCCTTAGCCGCCGGTCGGTGGCCCAGCGCACTGAGTTGAGGAGGAGGTCGTACGTTGATGGATGCATCTTTCTTCTTGCCTCGTGTAACCACCACTACGATCGCATCATCGTGGCCTGAATTCTTATTGTGCTATTGCATTCTCGTTCTAGTCAATACAGACATGTGCGATCCCTTTGCTTAATTAGATGCATCACTGTAACTAGTACTCCATCCATCAATTTATAAGTTGTGCTGCCAGTGTTTGGGGCCGGCGCACGATCACGCACGTTCGTGTGCATGCGGTTGCGCCGGGCACGGCACGACGATGCAGTTACCTGCTGCAAAAATGCCATGCGGGGGACGTGGCATTGACCATTGGGCGACAACAGTCGGTCATCTGGGTGCCCAATAAAGGATGCAAAGAGGGATCCTACAGCAGCAAGGACCAGCTTCCCTACCAATAGCTCATCTAACAGAACTCCCAAGTTAAGTGTGCTGAGGCTGGAGTAGTCATTAGATGGGTGACCGGATGGGAAGTGGCCTCGATGTTAAATTAACTGATGTGATGGGCCACTTTAACATTTAATTGCGTTGAATGTACATGGTGTTCCATCATATTAGTTGAATTAACCTCGAGGTCCTTGTTTTGTATTTATTTTTTTACATTTTTTGTTTTTTATACACATGTTGATTGGCATGAAGAAGGTCTATCTCGTTACTTTTTGATAATTTTTGTTTTTTGAACACATGTTGATTGGCTTGAATGAAGGTCTATCCCGTTACTTTAGGACATGTTTCCAAAACATGGACCTTGAGGTTAATTCAACTAATAGGATGGAGCATTATATACATTCAACGCAATTAAATGTTTTCCAAAAAAAGTGATATGATTTATGTGAAACTTATAAGTCATGTATGTCAAATTAACCTCTGTGTACTTGTTCTCGAATTAACCTCCGGGCCTTTTTGCCGCGTATCACACACATCTTGTTAAGTTGAACCGTTTATGTTCTCTTCCCTGATCGAAAACAGTTCATTCGACTGAACCGTATGCCGTATATCACACACACCTTGATCTGGCTGACCGTTTCTGTTGCTTTCCCTAATAGCAAACAGTTCATCGAAGCGAACCATAAGCCGTATATCGCACACACATTGATACGGCTGCCTGTTTCTGTTGTTCTATCTAATCGCAAATAGTTCGTCTGGATCAACCGTATGCCCTGGTTCGCACATGGAACTAAAATCTAAACCGTGTTTGATGCATCCGTCATCGCAAACGTTTTGCATCTTTTTGACGGTTTTTTACACCACCGTTTGCGATTATGGCATCGCACATAGTTTCGTCGAAGGGTCTCTGATCGCAGTGCCGCGTTAGCAGGATCCTGCAGTAGTGGTTACTGAACCCGAGCGATCGATTGATGGCTATTAACTGAACCCGATCAAGCGATTCCTTCGCTACTGCTGCTAATTGAAGCCGATCTAATCTGCTACCTCTGGATGAACATTGAGCATTGCTGGGGGGTTGGATGAACAGTTCCCGGTGGGGGGGGGGGGGGATGAACAGGACCCTGTGGCAGTAGAGGCCATTACCGCTGGATGAACAGTACCCCGATCGATCGAGCCGGTTGGGGGTGGATTAACAGGACCCCGTGGAGGGCTGGATGAACAGGACGACCCCATGGAGGGCTGGTTGAATAGTAGCCGGTGGAGGGCGGGATGAACAGTAGCTTGTGGAGGGGGTGGTTGAACAGGACCCCGTGGAGAGGGAAGGTTGAACAGGAGCTGGTGGAGGAGTGCGCGGTGGAGGCTGAATGAACAATCGCAGGTGGAGGCTGGAGGAGATCGACGGTGGATGAACAGTAGCCCATGGAGGCTGGAGGAGGTCGACGGTGGAGATGAACAGTATCCCGTGGAGTCCCGTTTTGCGGTATGCCACACCCCTCCCGATGAACAGGACCCCCGTTTTGACCATGGCGCTCCAACACAAGTCCGTTTCCTCTGTTTTGCGGTACACCACACCCCTCCTGATCAACAGGACCCCGTTTCGATCGTAGGAGGTCCAAGAGAAGTCCGTTTCCTCCATTTTGCGGTACGCCAGACCCCTCCCGATGAACAAGATACCGTTTCAACCGTGGCGGGTCGAACACAAGGTTGTTTCCTCCGTTTTGCAGTACGCCAGGCCTCGTTTTCATCGGCTGTTCCGTCCAAGCCTGTTGGCTCCCGATGAACAACACGCGTTCTGTTGCCTCCCAATGAACACAACGCATTCCGTTGCCTCCCCATGAACACAACGACGACGCAGTTTCTCCGTTTCGACCCAGCCATGTACACGAGCCCTGGCCGTATGTATGCGCGAGTAGGCGTTCGAGACCCCGCCCAAATGTACGTACGTGGCCATATTTACTTTCTTGCACCCTAGCTGTACGTACGTGTACATGCTACGTGTGCGCCTCTACTGCGACACGTGCCCTTCCTTACACAGCCACGGTTGCTGCAGCCCGTAGACAGACCGATCGTATGTACGTATACGTTCACGACCAGAATGACAACGCTACGTACGCTTCGACCAGGTGGGTCCCGACTGTCAGGCACTTCCTTGCATGCGAAGATGTAGCTGGTGGGTCCCAGTAGTCACGGGGAAACATTTTTTTTTTGCAAAATACGGTGGTCCGTCCGGTGGGTCCCTGCTGTTAGGTGGAGGAATCATTATTTTCCGCGTAATAAGGAGGCACTTCCTTGCTACGGCCGTGGACTCAGCTGTCAGCCTCTCCATGTATAGTACTCTTCCGATGGAAGTCATTCCTTGACCATGTTGACCACGCCGCACCGAGAGCACCAGGGCAGTGGACGACGGCGAGGCCTAGGAAGGGGACGACGTGGAGCCGGGGAAGACGCTGCAGTGGATGCCCACACAGAGAGGAGTACGAGGGTTCACTGGTTCGGCTGTGGTGTGAGGCTGTCGTCGCCGCAGAATAACACGGGGTGTGAGTGAGTCGAGGGATGGCCTGGCCAACGGTGGGAGTAGTAGGGGGCGGTGAGGCCTCCGCGGCATCACAGCCGGCCACGGGAGGCAGGAGCACGCAGCACGACCGGCACTGGTTTGGGCAGCTGGAGTAAGAAGACCGGAGGTTGAAGAAGCACTACGGCCGTTGGATGGACATTGTACGGTCACTGGAGCTAGAATCGTTCATATTGACTAAGTTGACAAAGCCCTCCGTCCGCGTCAACTTAGTAGGCCCACAAGTCAGTCTCCCATATGGTGGGTCCCACCTAGCTGGGGGAGTATTCATTTTTTTGTGCGTAATAAGGAAGCACTTCCTTGCGTGCGAAGATATAGATGCTGGGTCAGAGCTGTCAACGGCGGGAATGTTTTTTCATGAAATATAGAGGCCCTTTCGGTTGGTCATAGATGTCAGGTGGAGGAATCATTATTTTGCGCATAATAAGGAGGCATTTCCTTGTGTGTGGCCGTGGACCCAACTGTCAGCCTCTCCACGTACAGTCCACTTCCGATGGATGTCGTTCGTTGACCACATTGACCATGCCACGCCGAGAGCACCAGGGCGATGGACGACGGCGAGGCCTACGAAGGGAACAACACGGAGCCGGGGAAGACACGGCAGTGGCTACCCACGCGCTGGGGAGTACGAGGGTTGACTGGTTCGGCTACCGTCACCGGAAAATAACAAGAGGTGTGGGTGAGTAGAGGGATGGCCAGGCTAGGGATGCGAGTATGGTGGGGCCGTGAGGCCTGCCCAGCAGAAGAGCCGACCACGGGAGGCGGGAGCAGGCGGTTCCGCTGGCGCTGGTTTGGGCGGCTGGAGCAGGAAGATCAGAGACTGAAGAAGCACGATTGCCGTTAGATTGACATCTAACGGTCTGACGCTGGTAGACTCGATTGTTGACTAAGTTTCTTTTTTGAGAAACCTTGTGTACGCATGAACTTAGTAGGCCCACAAGTCAGCCTCCAAATCTGTGGCAGACAACATTGAGCCCATTCGCTATTTTTTTTAATAATTTGCAGCCCATTTGCTAATTCTTAAGTAATTTATTACAACCCATTTTCTGCCCAGGACCATGGCCAAAAAGTTCAACCTTCTTTTGCATATTTCGGTAGAGTCCGAACTGTTGTAATCCCAAAATGATAAACATTTTTTAAGAACTTATTGATTTGCCAAAAAAATCGTTTTGTTTTTGTGAGCAAACAAGACATGGGACAATTGAGTTGGTTTAAGAGAAAACCAGTGGTAAACAAATCAGCGCTGGGAGGGAAAACAACAACAAAAATAAGGATGTAAATATGAAAAGGGAACTTTATGTATTTTCACTATAATGGTACGTGTATATGAACTAGTAAAACTATAGGTAGAGATTAGAAAACGGAAGTAGGACATGGTGTTTCAAGAGGAAAATAGAACTGGGCTGTGTGTTTGATTCAGTAAAAAACTGCCTACGGATGTTGTAAGACAAAATATAACTAACACTGGCAGGCCAGAGGCCAGTAGATACCTCCTGGATCTTTGTGCCCCGTTGTCGTCATGGGCTGGACCAGTTAAAAACAAAACCAAGCCTGGGCAGTCTACAGCCCAGAAAACAATATACGTGCTCAATAAACGAGAGAATTCTGCAAGTACAGACTGATAACTGGGATGTAGCAGGTATATTGTTTTTTCATCATGATAATAAGTGCATGCACTTGTTTTGAAAAATTTGGAGAACTGGGAATTCGAACGGCAGGTGCTTATGCTACCAATCAAATAAAAATCAGGTGCCTGAAAATTCATTTCGAAACAAATGATTCAGCTTTATATCCACGTCGACCCTCGGCATGGTGGTTGGAAGAAAATGCCAAGTTCATACCGAAAGATCGTTAACAGCAATACCAACTTGCGGACGACAAGGTAGTACAAGTACCAATACCAAACTAACTTTTAATCTTTTTAGTCCTGGCCCTAGTGTTCATCTGGTAGAAAATCTTGCAGAGGACCAGCCCCCGCTCCTTCTCTTGCTCCAGGTCCCCGAGGTGGTACTGGTGCATCACCCAGTTGGTCCTCTGCTGGTCGAAGTTCTTTTTTTTGCGGGAATGGTGAAGTTCTTGTTGGTGTGCAGCACCAGAACCTTTTTGCTGCCCGTCTACCGGCCATTGACCATCATCGGCAAGGTATTGCTGGTCTTGTGCCACATCGCGTGCATGCCGCAATCCGACTGTATCTTGCGACGCGCATCGCGTGCCCTTTGAACGCATACTGGAATTTGCGTTGGAAGAAATGCTTGCTTAGGCCACTCAAAGATGATACTGCAGATTGTCGAATACAGGTTTTAGTGTACGTAGTTGGCATTTTCATAACATCTTTGGCATGTTGCAGTCACTTGTTTCACTTTTTATTAACTGTCAAATTGTAATTGCTTCACTAGGTCTGCGTCTAAAAAGAAAAATAGAGCTATAAACAAAGGAATATGTTTGTGCAAGTAGGCAGTTGATCGGTGTCTTACCTGGAAGTTTCTCAGGATGGGTGTAGCATATGTCGTGCTCGCTGTCGATGGTTGGTATGAACAAATCGATGAGAGGGTGAGATCTCATGTTGTCAGCACTCACTTTGGCCTCAAGGTGCTCGATTAGCTCCTGATCCGTGGAATCGAACTTGACGCCAGCCGGCAGCACCGGCCAATCCTTCTTGGAGTTGCATCGGTTAATCCCAGTTATGTGGTACTCAATGTATGATCAATTGACTGTTTTAAGTGAATGATGAAAGATTTTGACAGATAAGTGGTAGTACTCCAAATCTGAAGTCCACAATACCCGAACACACCACCGGGATTCTTGTGTCACCTCACGCGCAGCGTGTTGTCACGTCAATTCAATGTGAGGACATGATGAATAATTTGACCAACGTATATTAGTAATCGCCATCTTTAGTACTTACTAGTCGTATTTAGTGTCACATTTTAACCATAGGTTTAACTAACAAAATGTCAATGCATGTCACCGAAAATTATTCCATTGGAAACTATTTTCAAATACGAATAAAACGATATAATTTTTTGTGACATGCATAACATTTAGTTAGTGAAATTTATGGTCAAAAATTGACAAAAATTACAAAGGGGGCCAATAAACCAGGAGGGAGGTAGTAGTATGAGTAGCGCAATATATGGTATAGAGGACTAGTACAAATTTAGAAATGGAGTAAGAAGTTATAAGGTCATACATGCACTTTGTAGGCTACATGAGTAATACAAAATATAATTCCCAGTGGACACCACTATCACCAACACGTCTTCACTTGAAGCCTAATTGATATATATATATATATATATATATATATATATATATATATATATAGCCAAACTATTATTCTAGTATTACCAGAATAACTATTCTGATAACACTTCCGCACTGCACGCTCAACAAAAGCAAACTACATGGTCTTTACGTTGGCATTGCATGCTTCACGGGAGAACTGCTTCATTTTCTGGTGGTCCGCCCGTGTTTTCTGTGTGGAATCAGGTGTTGCGGGATGATTTAGTTTGTCTCTGCATCTCATTTGACCTTTATTCTTTCTAATTTACAGGAAAATCTACCAGAGTGCTTGCAAATCGAGCGATTTGGCGGACGAGCTTTCTCTGTTCGTTCGTATTCGCGACGGATGTGACTTTTTTGTGCTCGGATGTTGTTTGTTATTAGGAATTCTTTGATTGCGTTCATTTTAATCGGTCCGTTCACTCTACAATTTGTTAATTTTTAGGATTTAGTTTTCAATTCCTGTGAATTTGAGTGTGTGGGCGGGTGAGCTTCGTCCGCTCCTCTGTTCTTGTTGATTTTTTGGATTTTGTGCTTCCATGCGTGTTTGAATCTTGTAATTACTGTTGCTATGGGTTTGAATTCATTGTATTGCGGTTATAATCATCATTTTTTGAATTGAAATTTTTAAATGAAAGCTGATGCTGTTCGTCCAGTTGCCGTGTCTTCCATGTAATTTTTTGTGGGGGTATTTTTCGATAGTTTAGTGGTAGGACAATTTTTAGGCGAGTTATGGAAGTGCGAGTGAATTGACACCTCTGTTAGTCTACCACATGTCTGGAGATCTACTGCTTTAATTTTATTTGTTGTAGTTGTGGCATACGTTGTAGTACACTGCATTTTCGTTAGTAGTGTACTTCGTTGTAGCTGCATTACAGTGGTTATGGCAGCATATGAGATTTCTCTTTTCTTAAACTGCATTCTCATGTTCTAGAGGACTGCATAATATGCACTTTCGTACTACATTAGCAGTATGGTTAATGTTCTATTCTGCTATTAGAATAGATGGTCCATTATATGCTTGTGTTAGCTGAATAGTTAATATATCAATTTTTTTGAACTGCATACTATGAGAATTCTTTTGAACATCATATGTTAACTGCAAAGTTTCGACCATTCGCATTTCATTGTTACTGTTCAGAGGACTGCTTTTTTTATATTTTAGGACCACACTATGTGTTTGAGAGAACTGCATTACTGCCAGCGGCAACTTGTCTAAAAAGGGTGATAAAATGATGCAGTTGAGGTTGCATACTTTAAATAGGCATCGTTCAAAGTGTCTGATGGACATAAGTTTAAAAGCATACAGCATAAGCAAAGCATTAGAAATATGCCACTGGTGGCTTGCTTCATATTAGAGAGCCTAGAGAGCAAATATTGTACACTTGAGGGAGTCTTCTTTTTTGTAGAAAAATACCATGGCCACTTCTCCGACCTCAAAGCCATTCTGGGAGACAAAATCTTTCCAACCAGTAGTTATGTTGATGCAGTCTTCAAAGTCGATGTGGTAGTCAGATTGCATGTCTGCATACCCATTCTTGTGTTGTGTATCCAAAGTAACCTTCCCTGAACTCGGAGCAGGAAATTTTATTATGGATGATAGTTTCTGCATTTTGGAATGTGTGGAAAAAGAATTTTATAAGTAAACAACAAATGTTTTTCTTTATACTTAGGATGATCTGTTTATGTTGACTTAAATACGTACATATATAGGACTACTATTTTTTAAAGTAGTTGCAATGGATGAACAAACTTATATATGGAATTGACCTCTAGTTTTACTAGGATATATATATTATACTACAACATGCTTGTCTTTGCAAGGTCGATTACACCTTTAGCCATAAGCATGTTAAGAGAAAACTTCGATCTCTGACCCTCTTTTTTGTTCGTGTGTTGGGGTTCTGATCTAACTAGTGTCGATACCTGGTGTGGTACTGAATAAAAATAGGTGGAAGCATCTAGTCTTAATAGCTAACAAATCTGAACAACAATACAAGTTCTGTTTTGTATTTGTTGACACTACTGAACAAATTGATTGAACTATATATTTAAATGTGGATTTGCAGCCTAGATTATGTCGAAAATTGTGAGGGGAAAAACATACCCAACTTTCCTGCAGATCTATGGTTATGAGGTGATGAATAAATGGCACCCGAAACCCCATGTTGGGTATCATCAGGCACCCGAGCATGCTGCGCCACTCGGTGTTGGTGAGCTCTAGACCTTCTGCGTACACGCATGTGTCCGCTACCGGTGCTATCCTTGCCAAACACCCGCACTTACAGTCCATGGCGGATTCAGTGGAATTTCATAGAAGAGATGGGGATGGGATGAACCATAGATCTACGATTTGAAGAAAAAGAGGAACGAGGGGAGGAGTTGTGTTAGTTTGGAGCATGAATGGATACATTTTTATGCAACCAATTGAGCAACGGAAGTACTAAATGTTGTGGTTGGTGTTAGGTGGTGGATTGGTTCTGATTCAGTGTATGCGAATGCATTTGAGAAGCAACTGGACTGCTTACTTGAAAATATCAAACTGCATTATCATATCACGACGAACTGCGGAACGCGTGGTTGGGCCTGTGTTTGTGGAGTGGTATGTGTGATTTTTTTTAATTTTCAGTGGCCTCTCTTTTGTCTGTTGGGCCTATGTTCGAGGAGTGAAGATGCATTGGGCCCAAGTTGGCCTGTGAGCATGGCTGGTTCCTGGTGCGTTGTGTGTGCGGCCTAATGTTTAGTCCCACCTCGCCCGCGGAAGGCGCGCCTGACCTGTTTATAAGCGCTAGAGAGGCAACCGTATCGAACTCGTCTGGTTACTTATTTGGGCGCTTATACACGGCGCTCGCTGCTCTATGCTCTCTGACTAGTGGGCCCATGTGTGCCCGGCCCCATGCATCATGGCTCAGAACGACTCGCCTGCTGTCGGCCTAGATCTACAACGATACTGGCTAGGGCCGGTTGCACCTGGGTGGTCAATTTTTTTAATATTTTTCTCTCATGTATTTTTTCCAATGTAAGGGCGTGCACTGCTTAGTAAATCATCCGTGTACTGCATTGATCAAGGTTCTGTACTACATGTGCACGCATTTCATACTACATGTACAGTTCTCATTTTGTTTTTCGTGTTTTTGCTCTTATGTATTCTTTTTTCAAATGTAGGGGCGTGCACTGCTTAGTAAATCATTCGTGCACTGCATTGATTATATTTCTGTACTGCATGTTCACATATTTCGCACTACATATACAGGTCGCATTTTTTTCTGTGTTTGCTCTTATGTATTCTTTTTTCAAATTTAGGGGCGTGCACTGCTTTGTTGGGTATGTGTAAACTTCATTCGACAGAGTCTGTACTGCATTCGCACACATTTTGCACTGCATGCGTCCTATTTGCACACTGCATCTTCGTCCATTTTGTGCACTGCTCGAATCTAATTATACATAAGCAAACAAAGGAAAAAAATTATCACAAGCATTCTGTACGACAAGTTCATCATTAGCAAACTAAGTTCAACAGAAAGCAATCTAACATAATCAAAGTTCATCATTACAAGCGATTCTGCATGACAAACAAACTAAGTTCAGCAAAAGCAAATGATCACAAGCAAACTAACGATCCATAAGCAAACAACATAAAGCAAATTTGATGATAATTCTAAAACAACGCTAGCATTGTTGGCTCTTGGCCGGCACCATCTTCTTCTTCACCAGTTAGCGTCTCCCCATCCCCAGCTACTCCTGACGCGCTTCTTAGGGGGCTCCTCCTTCTCCAGCTTTGCACGACGAAGCCTATCCTGGGTGAGGGTGATGCGGTTCCATATCTAGTACGCTTCATAGGTGTCCTTTGCCGCGTACTCGATGTGCCTCATGGACAGAGGCAGGGTGGCCCAGCGCTTGTGTTCGTCATCGGTGATCTTCTTCATTATGCTGTAGTAGTCGTCGATGAGCATGCCGGAGACATCTCCAAGGGAGTCCATCTCCAAGGGAGTCCAACTCCTTGGGCACCCTCCACTCCTTCTGGATGTCGACGAAGTTGGCGACCTCTAGATTGACGCACTCTAGCCTAGTTTTGTCGTCATCGATGGAGAAGCCTGCAAAGGTGTAACTGGGGTCAGCGAGGAAGTTATCGAAGACGGTGCACCTTTCAATGGCGCTCAGTTGGAAGAGCAGCACCGGCTGAGTCTTTCCGATGGAGAGTTGGAGGAGGGCGGGTTTCTGCGTCGCTTCAGGCTCATTGTTGTACTCGAGATCAATGTCGACGATCTTGTGGCGCTGGAGGCTGAGGTGGCGCTCGTACTGCGCGTGGGAGATCGCCATCTGCTTCTTGTCGTTGGTGTGGATGACGTGCAACTTGGTGTTACCGTGGGCCTCCACGCCCTTGTACTCGTCGGTGAACGCCATCGCCGGTAGTAGGGCTTGGTGTTTTCTGTGGAGATCGATGTGATGGAGCGATTTGGTGGCAGCGCAATGGATACTTGTGTTGTTGTGGATGAGAAGGCCTTTGGCAGGGGTCTGAATTTAAGGGGAGGGTGCGGGGTGGGATGGCCGCATCGTATGAAGTGCACGATCTCGCTGACGATGCGGTTGTGTAGAACGTGGGTTGGTGTTGCGTCTGTGATCGTGGGCTTGTGGCGATGGAACCGCTTAGATTGGGTGGTTGTATGCGAACGTGGTTTTATTTTATTTTTGATCAGTAAATTTTTTTAAACCACCACTTTCTGTGTGAACGGGCATTTGTCACGTTTATATGTATCCTGCGTGTTACTGAACTGCATTGGTTATCATTCTGCACTGCATCGTCTATAAAAGATAACTGCATTTTGTCTACAGGTGCGTACTTCACCGTTTTTTGCGTATCCTTGTTGCAGCCCCTGAAAAAAGTACAATGTATTCCGCAATTTTACGAGTTTTTTGATGTGTTCTATACCGTGTTTTTATTCATGTAGGTAATCCAAAACTGGATTGCTATACCGTACTGCATCCTGTAACCAAATGCACTGCATTTTTCTAGAGCTGCGTACTGCATCTGTTTTTGCGTGTACTTACTGCACTCCCTGGTATGGGAGGGGTAGGGGGTTGGGGGGCCCTTTTTTTGTACTGCATCTGTTTTTTTTAAGGTAGACTTTTTTTCGGATGTGTTTTCTTAACACACGCGTTGTTTTTTATTTTAACTTTTTTTATGAACTGCATGTATTTTATTTTGTTTTATCGTCTGAACTTCATAGTTCTTCATAGAGAACTGCATCATGTGCGTTTTGATGTAGTCTGTCTTATTTTAGCCGGCCCGTTTTTATGTGACCCTTTGCCACACGCGGGCCTCCTACGTGTCCCTCCCAGGCGATCCCACCGCTCCGCTGACAGGGAGAGAGACCGAGAACAATCCCCTCTCCTCTCTTGCAGTTTCTCCCGAGGCATCTCTCCCTGGAGCAAAATCGTCGTCGCCCGCAGCAACCGCCATCGCCCGAGGAACCGCCGGCCTCAATAGGTCCTTATTCCTGCATTCTACGTCACCGTCCGCTCCGCGAGCCCTTGCCGCTGCGCTCCCGCAGCCCTTTCCTGTCCGTTCTCGTCGCCCCCCCCCCCCCCCCGCCACCGCCAGCGTTCATCCCCTTTTTTGTGGTACATTCCGCTTGGCCTCGGTCTTGATCGTTTTAAGTTCATCTAGTGCCCCTTAGTGATTTTGGTGTATTGAAGACTTTTAGGTTAAGGGACTGATGTGTTTGTGAGTGTACACATGTCTATAAGTCTATGAGGAGTTTGATATTTACAGAGAAAGTCGACCCCTAAAAATGAAGTTCTTTGACTAAAGACTTTGGATTTCTGAAGACTTTCTGAAGACTTTGAAAGTGAAGAAATTGGTGTAACCTTGAAGACTTGGTATTCATTCGAGGAACATCAAGCGTGAAGACTTTTGTTTTCATAGTTTCATTTTCTCATTCTTGAGTCATAGGAAACACCATACTGTTAAAGGGGGTCGAGGAAATACTAAGGAAAATTTTCCATGTGATCCTCAACTCAAAATCCTACACCTACCAATCCCTTCGAGTGAAGCCATTGGAAATCTCGTACAGTTCAGTCATATTCTTGATGTGAGACGAAGTTCTTACAGTCACCGAGGAATTTGTTCTCGATCAAGAGTTAGGAATTGGCGGCGGAGTGCCTACACAGTGAGGAACATGATAGCCCTGAGGAATTTGAGCCTCAAATTTCCGACCGTTGTTGTGCTTTGTGCCAGCTGTCCCAAAATATCTGCCCACCTAACGGTCATATCATTGAAGGGCATTTATGTCTTATCATGTCAGGCTGCTCCCTAGGCTATAAATGGCCGCCCCCTACAACCACTAGCTGGTTGGCTGCTCTGAGAGAAACTGACATTTGTCATTTGAGAGCATCCCATCCTCCGAGGACTTTGAGCGAAAATCATCAAGTGAGGAAAACCCAAACCCAAACACCTACAAACCCAAAGTGATTGAGCATCCCTGAAGAGATTAATCCTGCATGGATTCGACGCTTGTTACCTTTGAAGACTATGCTTCTTCCAGACGGTTAGGCGTCATGGTCTAGAGCATCCAAGAGGAATTGTGGATCACCGAGTGACTGAGGTTGTGAAGGTTCGGAAGTCACCTGAAGACTTACCACTAGTGATCGGGCGAGGTCTATGTGACCTTAGCTCAAGGGGAATACGGTGAGGACTAAGTGTCACAGGATCATGCGTGTTCGGGGATCGGGTGTCCGGGGCTGTGTGTCCTCGTGTTTAAATACCTAGCCGCCCTAACCGGATGTACAATTGAGACAAAGCAGGTTGAACCTGGTCTACCAAATCATTGTCTTCACCAAGCTTACTGGTTCTATTTCCTCAACTCTTTCATTTCCTCATTACAGTTGTTGTGTGCTTGTTCATATCTGTTTGAAGACTATGACTGAATACTTTCTCAATTTCCTCAGTTTAATTTCTTCAATCTGTTTGTCTTCATCCTGTGTTATCATGTGTTTACGCTTTCTATACTCGGTGCTTGTCTTCATTTCATCATGATGACCATGCTTGTGTTTTGTTATGTTTACTTCTGAGTACTTATTTTGCTGCAAGTAGTTCTTCACTAAGGAATTTCCTCACCCGCAAATTCCTCAGTGAAGAATTCATAAAATCGCCTATTCACCTCCCTTCTAGTCGATATAACGCACTTTCAATTGGTATCAGAGCAAGGTACTCCCTTGTTCTGTGTGATTTTGGTTTAACCGCCTGGAGTTTTAGTTATGTCAACCGCAGGTATGATCAAGGTCTCTGCTGGGTGTCCTACCTTCGATGGGATGGACTACCCCTACTGGAAGAATAAGATGCGAATGCATATTGAGGCAATTGATAACGATCTTGGTATGTTGTGGAAAATGGTGTTCCCTCAGTCACACCTTCTCTGAATGCTGCTGACGTGAAGAGATTCAAGCAACTCGATTCTCAAGTGAAGAATATCATATGTGGCCATCTGAGCAAAGGACAGTATGGAAGAGTGAGCGCTTTGGAAACTGCTAAGCTTATCTGGGATAGGCTGTCCAAAGTGAATGAAGGAGTCTCTACTCAGCGTGACTCTCGAGTTGATGTTTTTCGCAATCTCTTCAACCGCTTCAAAAGACTCGATAATGAAAATGTTCAACTAACCTTCGATCGCCTCACTGACATCTCTAATGAGCTTCAAGCACTTGGTGCCACTGACATCACCGACCATGAGGTGGTGAAGAAATTGTTGAGATCGCTTAAAGTGCATTGAACGTGAATCTGCTAATTCTTCACCTGAATGTTCAAATGCTTCAATTGTTACAAATTCTTCTCCTGCCTCTGCTATCACTAATTCCTCATCTGAGGACATTGCTAGTATCACTGACGATGCAGGTTGAAGGAATTGTACATGACAGGCATGTACAAAAAGCCTCAAAGGGCATCAGACTCTTTGTGATGTGCTTAAAAAGCAGATCCTCAACAGAAACCCTAGGAAAGAGGGTATTGCCTTTGAGAGGAAACTCAATGCTGATGGAACATATCGGAAGCCTGAGCAGTACCCCAAAACCTCATGGGTTGCTGCAAAGGGACCTCCAGTTGATCCATCCAATTTATCTGGCTTTACATGTGAATCTTCTCATTCTACTGATGAGTCATTTGACTCCAACTATAAACTGTTCAAAAATCAGAATGGTGAAGTATTTGCTAGATGTGTTGGCACTAACTGCAGGAACGGTTCCCCTATGAAGAAAATCTGAGTTCCCAAAAGGTGCCTTGAAAGTCTTCAGGTGAATGTCCTCATGACACCACCTGTGAAGAATAGGAACCCCAGATCAAATTCTTCATATGGATCCAAGTCCTCATACGGATCGAATTCCTCACGTGGATCAAATTCCTCAAAAGGATCAAAGTCCTCATATGAATGTCATCGTGCTAACAACTCTGTTTCGCAGGGAAGAGCTAAGGGCTATGAATATGAGCATTATTCTTCTAATCATTATGTTCATAAGTCCTCGAAGAATTTCTCTGTTTATTCATATGCTTACCCTAACTCCTCTTATGTGAAACGAAATGGATTGGCTTCTATGCCACCTTTCTCATATGGAGCTCTTAGAGTGATGAACTATTTGCCACCCCTTCAGATGTGGGTGGTGAAGAAAAAGAACTAATCTCTTATGCAGGGTCAGGTCTCCAGACGTGCTCAAACGTCTGTGCTGGAGACCTGGAAAGTTCCTGAAAGGACGCAGGCTAATCATGAAGAAATGAACTTTCATTTCTCACGTCCTCATACTGCTTTATCTGTTCTATTACTTGATGAAATTGATCTGATGAATTGATGTCATATTCTTCACTGATGAAGTATATGAGTTCGTAAGCTGCACTAATTCATCTGCAGGATGATCAACCCAAAGCCACTGAGTGGGTCCTCGATAGTGGATGTACAAATCACATGACTGGTGACAAGAATCTATTGATGGATGCTCCCTTATCTCCATCGCATCTGAAGCATATCATCTTCGCTGACAAAGGCAAAAGTCAGGTATTGGGTCTAGGTAAGGTTGCGATCACAAAGGATCGACACATGGACAAAGTCATGCTTGTCGAGTCCTTGGGATATAACCTCATGTCTGTCTCAATGCTTTGTGATCTTGATATGGTTGTTGTCTTTGGCAAGTATCGTTGTGTTGTGGTTATGGAAGTGACAACTCCAAAGCCTTCGAAGGCTTTAGGAGAGGATACTTGTATATTGTTGATTTCTCTACAGGACCGCAACCAACCGTGTGCCTACTTGCAAAAGCTTCAGAAGGATGGCTATGGCATCGACGACTTGGTCATGCAGGCATGAGGAATTTGCACACGCTTGCAAAGAAGAAGCATGTCATTGGCATTGAGAATGTCAAATTCCTCAAGGATCACTTATGTGGAGCCTGTGAAGCTCGGAAGATGACAAAGGCTAAGCATCCAGCGAAGACTATCATGACCACTACTCGACCATTTGAATTGCTTCACATGGATCTCTTGATCCTAACTATTATTCTGCAGTTTCAAATGATGCATCTCAATATGGCTTTGTTATTGTTGATGATTACTCTCGATACACATGGGTACACATTGTCACTTACAAACATGAAGTGTAGGAACTCTTCAAAGGATTTTCCACGAGGGCTTCAACCAACTTTGGTGTGAAGATCAAGCACATCAGGAGTGACAATGGAACTGAGTTCAAGAACTCTGGTCTTGATGACTATCTTGATGAACTTGGTATTACTCATGAGTTATCTGCTCCTTATACTCCTCAGCAGAATGGCGTCGTGGAGCGCAAGAACAGGACTCTTGTTGAGATGGCTCGCACTATGCTTGATGAATACAAAACGCCTCGTCGTTTCTAGATTGATGCAATTGATACTGCTTGCCACATCATCAACAGAGTATATCTTCACAAATTCTTCAAGAAGACTGCCTATGAACTCCTCACTGACAAGAAACCCAATGTGAGTTATTTCAAAGTCTTCGGTGCTAAATGCTGGATTAGAGATCCTCGTCACAACTCAAAATTTGCACCGAAAGCACATGAAGGTTTTATGCTTGGTTACGGAAAGGACTCGCACACCTACATAGTCTTCAACAACATTCTTCACAAGGTTGTTGAAACTGTAGATGTGTGGTTCGATGAAACTAATGGCTCGCAAAGAGAGCACCTACCTTCTGTGATAGATGAACCAGCACCTGAGGAATCTATCAAGTTCAAGGCTACTGAGGATGTCATTCCTACCGAAGAATCTGCTGAAGAATTCATTCCAGAAAGTGAAGAAAGTCGAGCTAATGCACCTGAAGAAAATGCTGAAGAAAATGGTGCTAAAGAAAATACTGATCAAATTCCTCGACGACAACCAGCTCATCCTCGCGTTGCAAGAGAAGTGCAAGTTGAAAAGATCATCGATGACATTGAAGCACCAGGTCCTTTCACACGCTCAAAAGCTTCACATTTATCTAACTTTTGTGGGCACTATGATTTTGTCTCTATCACAGAGCCCACTAAGTTAGATGAAGCATTTCTGGAGCCTGAGTGGATTCGGGCCATGTAAGAAGAATTACATCAGTTCGAGCTCAACAACGTCTGGGAACTGGTCAAACGTACAGATCCTCACAAGCACAATATCATTGGCACAAAGTGGATCTACCGCAACAAGCAAGATGAAAATGGCCTTGTGGTGAGGAATAAGGAACGACTAGTAGCTCAAGGCTACACACAGGTTGAAGGAATTGATTTCGATGAAACTTTTGCACATGTTGCTAGACTTGAGGCAATTCGCCTATTCCTTGCTTATGCTAACCATCATGATATCACTTTAGATCAAATGGATGTGAAAAGTGCATTCCTCAATGGTAAGCTTGAGGAAGAAGTATATGTTGCTCAACCCCCGGGTTTTGAAGATCCAAAGAATCCTGACAAAGTCTTCAGACTCAACAAGGCCCTCTATGGCCTCAAGCAGGCCCCTCGGGCGTGGTATGATACTTTGAAGGAATTCCTCATGAAGAAAGGCTTGAAACCGGGTTCACTCGACCCTACTCTTTTCACTAAATCTTATGATGGTGAACTGTTTGTGTGCAAAATATATGTTGATGATATTATCATTGGCTGTACTGACCAACGTTATAGTAATGAATTTGCCTATATGATGAGTGAAGAATATCAAATGTCTATGATGGGAGAATTGAAATTCTTCTTAGGTCTTCAAATTCGTCAACAACGCAATGGCATATTCATATCTCAGAAGAAATACCTCAAGGATGTACTGAGGAAATTCGGCATGCAAGATTGCAAAGGCGTCAAAATTCCTATGCCCACAAATGGCCATCTGTGCACTGATGAAAATGGTATTGACTTTGATCATAAGGTATACCGCTCCATGATTGGTTCTTTATTGTATTTATGTGCATCTAGGCCAGATATAATGCTTAGTGTTTGCATGTGTGCCCGATTCCAAGCTACACCGAAGGAATCACACCATAAGGCTGTGAAGCATATTCTTCGATATCTAGCTCACACACCAACACTTGGATTATGGTACCCCAAGGGCTCGGCTTTTTATCTCATCGGATATTCTAACTCTGACTATGCTAGTGATCGTGTGGACCGCAAGTCAACATCTGGTACATGTCATTTCCTCGGACGATCTTTAGTCTGTTGGTCCTCGAAGAAACAGAAATGTGTATCACTGTCAACTGCAGAAGCTGAGTACATTGCTGTTGGTTCTTGTTGTGCTCAATTGCTATGGATGAAGCAAACTCTCAAGGTGGCGTCAACGTGAAGAATGTGCCTCTCTTCTGTGACAATGAGAGTGCCATCAAGATTGCTCACAACCCAGTTCAGCACTCGAAGACTAAGCACATTCAGATTCGTCATCATTTTCTTCATGATCATGTGTTGAAGGGCGACATTTCTGTTGAGCATGTGAAGACTGAAGAACATCTAGCCGATATCTTCACAAAGCCCTTGGATGAGAAGAGATTTAGAAAGTTGCGGTGTGAGCTAAATATCTTAGAATCTTCGAATGTTCTTTGAAAAGGACACTCATTCTAACACTTATGCAAAATTGATGACTTAGATGTGCAACACATGAAGAAACGTTTTTTTTCTTCAATCAATGAAGAATAACACTCTAAGTGTGAAGAAATTAATGAAGAATTTGACTCTCACAACCCTACGACAATTGTATGCGGTGTCTGAAATCATCATTCTTATACGGTGGGCCGCGCCACCACAAAAGTTGAAAATCTTCAATTTGAGTTTTTTCTCTCAGTTTTGAAATTCCTCAGTTGTTCATTTTCTTCAACTTTGCAAAAATCTTCACTGTTTCCGTCATTTTTCTTCATTGGTTATATATATATATGAGTTTATGTCCTCTACAGCATTCACTTATGGCTAATTCTTCAAGTTGCTTTTTCTGCTAAGTGAATGTGATCGGACCCTACCCCCTCTATGCTAAACTCAACCCAATCTATTCACAAATTCTTCATGTGCGTTCTATTTGAAACTCGTTCAAAATCTTCACTGTGTCCTTGTCATCTGAAGAATTTGCGAACGGAGCGTTAAAACTTATCTTATCCAAACTTTTGGCTTTGCCGCTCAAACCGTTCCGCATCCCATGAAATACTTATCTATTCACCCACGATCTCACACGATCTCCACTTCTCAGTACGTGTGTGACACATGTCAAGTGAATGAGAAGGGTCAGGGGCACGTTCGTCCAAATTCTTCGAGCAAACATTTTTTCACCGTGGCTATAAATACCCCCTCCCCTTCTTCACTTCTCTTTTACTCAGCTCGACCTCTCTCCAGCTCGAGCTTCTCAAACCCTAGCACCGCCGCTACTTCATCGTCGCCGGTGAGGAAGAGCTTCACTGCCTCGACCTCGTCGCCGTCATACTCGCGCCGGCCGCGGATTTCTTCAATCCGCCGCCGCCGTAGCTGTCTTCCTCCGCCAAGTTAGGGCGTGGAAGATCTGCACTGACGAACTTCACATCTCCACTTCCCAGTTCATCGTGTTCTTCGTCCAGGGTAAATTAAAAGTTACTTTTACTGCCCTCTTTGATTCAAATGATTTCTACAAAATCCTCAAAGGTGTTCATTCTTCAAATTTTTCACACACTAAACACCTCACATGTCATCTGTTTGATACATTTCTCTAAGCTATAATTTCTCTTCAAGATTCCTCAGTTGTGCGGATTTCTAATCTATACAACTCTAGAAACTAAGACTAAGAACGCTTAGTGAAATTTTCAAGACTTGTCTGGTCAAATTCCTCAAACTTGTTCTTTTTACAAAACCTTCTGAGAACGCATATGACCTCTCCAAATTCCTCGCAACTATACATTGTTCACAGGTACTCATGTCCGCTGCTGAATCACTAGGTTCTCATCAACTTAACTCATTTGCAGCGTTCCTCGAAGAAAAGTTGCATACTTCTTCAGAGAGTTCAATTGTTCAAATTCCTCAACTGAAGAAAATGGATGACGATAAGAAGCCACAGAAAGGAGGAAAGAGGCCTGAGGTCAACACTGCATTTGAAATCCCTGAGGACATCTATGCTGGGTACTGCACACCCCTTGAGGAAGATAAAAATTAGCGCAAGGTGCGCATTCAGAAGATAGAGAGGAGACGGGCAAGAGTGTGGAGGGAGTACATATATGTTACTCCCAAATACATGAAGAAATTCGCACTCAATCCTCCATGCTCAATACCTCCATTTGCACCTAGCCAAATAGCTGATCCCACCAGCCTCAAGCACGGTGAGGACTATCCTGAAGAATGGGCCAAGCGCCAGGCCAAGTTGGCCAAACAGGCTAGAAGCAGTGAGGAAATTCAACGAAGACTCTGCTGCTGCTGCTGCTGCTGAGGCCTCTGTCAAGCCTAAGAAGGCCATGTCAAAGAAGCCTGCTCACAAGCCAAGTGCTTCCTCAGCAATGCCCTCACGGCCAGAATCCTCAAAGCCATCACGGCCAATTCCTCACGCTGCTCCTGCTCCTCCAAAATCCTCATCTCCTCCGCCAAAGTCCTCAGCTCCTCCGACTAAATCCTCAGCACCTGTACATCTTGCCACGTGCCAAAGGACGACAGGCATCTCTATTGCCTCAGGAGCTTCTGCTAGTTCCTCAGCTGCACCAAATTCTTCAACGGGGCCCTCTCTGCTGAAGACAAAGGCCACTGCTGGACGAGGTTCTCGCCCAAGTCCTCACAAGAAGCAGGTCACCTTTCAAGTGCCGTCTGATGAAGACGAAGCTGATGATGAAGAACTTGTTGAAATCATCAGAGACAGACAAGTGAAGGACGCTAGAGCCAAAGGTAGCAATGTGCCTCTTCTTCTGGATCCGAAGCTGATCCTAGACTTCATTGACTTATGGCACAAGGATCCCAACACGCCTTTGCCGAAGATGAACCTCAGTCCTGGTCAAAGTCATGTTTTGACTACCTTCATTGACGAAGAAAAGTGGAAATTTGAACAAGGAAGATGAGTGAAGAAAGCGTAGTAAAAGAAAGAACGCTTTCTGAAGCAAAATGTCCTGAAGCTTTCCCCTGAAAAACCCGTTGCCTTACAAGCTGAGATCAAGCAATTGAGTGATGAATTTGATCGTTACTATGCTGATTGGAAGGGAGCCAAGGTCAGGTTTGTAAAACTGACTGAGAAATTCACTTCAAAGGTTGCAGCTCCATCACAACCAGAAATTCCTCAGGCTGAAGCATCTGCTCAGCCGACTGAAGAACATGCCAGCACCGCTGATGACATTCAGGCTGCTGAAGAAAATGTGAGTTCCAAGGCTGATGACTGCATTCCAGCCGCTGATGAAATTGCCAGGGCATCCACTAGTGGTGCGCCTGAAGAAAATGAAGAGGTTAGGGCAACTGCATCAGTTTTGCCTGAAGAAAATCAACCACATTCCTCTGCTCCTCCTGCGCCTACACAAACTCCAATTCTTCCATCTGCATCAGGTGCAAAGAAGACCAAGGCTGCAGAGCGTGCAGCAGTGAAGAAAAGGAAGGCATCTAATTCATCACATTCTTCAGCTCCGAAGAAGATGAAGACACTGACAAGCTCACTCGAGAACCCAACTGATGTCGTTCCTCTCACTACCTTACCATCAAAGGCACTAGTTCCTTTTGATGAAGATTATGTGATTCCTAGTGAATCTGATGAAGAAAATCCTTCTGCTGCTTCGTCAGAGCAGATGGATGAAGAAATTGAAGTGGATGAACTCCCTTCAACACCAGTTGTCTCCTCGCCTATGCCTCAGTTTACTGCTGAAGAGGCCGGCGTTGAAGAAATGGAAGATGAAGATGTGGACATTGGCTGTACCACACCCGTGCTAAATGATGACTTTTGGGAAATTCAGCACCCCAACTCTCCACTCTTCACACCATAGCAACAAATTCCTCAGTCCCCAGTAACTATAGTACAAATGGGATCTGATGAACCGCATGCCACACCGTTTGTCCATGAAGAAATTCCAGCCACTAGTGCTGAAGAAAATGTAAATGAAGAATTGAAGACCCAGGCTGTCACTGGAGAAGAAGATGAAATTCCTCAGCCTGGAGAACCTGAGATTGCGATTCGTGAGGTGATAATGCAATTGATTGACACTCCTCAGCCCAAGCCAAAGGATCCATTCTCAAAGAAGTAGGAAATCAAGGCTGATGATTTGTTCGGCGAGCACGTGTTCTTCACTGACTACAATCCCTACGATTCTACTCGTCTTAGAAGGAAGCGCTTCTGGACCGCCAGCCAGGCCAACTTCTATTCCTCGGTACTCTTCAACAAGTACAAAGTCTTTGACCACGAGCATATTCCTCATGTGGACATGGAATCACTGCCATGCTTCACACTTGTCCTCAGTGTGCTTCATGACACAGGCCTCCTCAACTTTTGCACAGACATAGTTGATTGGAATGAAGAACTCATTCTTCAACTCTATGCAACACTCCACATCACAGGAGATGCTGACGATATGAGCTCCTGGGTTTTGGACTGGATGACCGAAAACACTCACTACAAAGCACCGGCCTCTGAATTACTTCATGCCCTGCCCATCAGTCCTCCACCTGAAGGAGCTCGTTGCATGTACCAAGAGCCTGAGCTTACAGATCACTATATGCAAGTGCTGATGAAGCCTCTGAAACCTGGTCAAGCCTCAAGGACAAAATTCCTCGTGAAGGAATTGCAGTATGTACCAAGGACAGTCTATCGCATTCTGACATAGACTATGAGTCCAATCAAAGGCCACGACTCATCTGATGAGGAAATTGTCGGCATCATGAAGAATCTGGTTTTCAACATCATTCATGGCATACTCGTCAACTATCATGATTTCTTCATGAGGACTCTGGCAAATGTTGCACTATCTCCGTTTGAGCTGAAGCCTTATGCTCCCTGGATCATGAGATTCCTCAGAACAAGGTCTTCACTCAACTACAAGGCTGATTTTCAGAATCACCTCAGCTACTTGCCCCCAATTGAAGTCCTCAAGCGGACCTATTCCTCAGCTGACGAATAGGGCAAGGCACCACATGTTATAAATGAAGGCATTCATCCATTGGATGGTCAATTTCGCAAGGCTGCATCTTATTCCACCAATGATGACTCCGCCACTCATGATTCTGCTGCCCATGCCTCCAAGCCAAATCCTCAAGCCACTGCTCCTCGTGTGATGACTGACCTTGAGCGTCTGCTAAGTCTTCACCAGAAGGTGGATCGAAACCATAAACGGGTTAAGCGTCAGTTTGGTTCAATTCTTCACAACATGACTGCTATACATAATGCAGTGGAGAAAAACTATTACTACCTCCATGAAGTCTTCGATCGCACCTGGGCTATTCTGTCACATGTATATGGTGAAGAAGATCTTAAGAACATGGGTCTCAAGGAGGACTTTGACTGGTCTGCTCCTCCACCGAAGAAATACAAGAAGGTCAAGGTTCCTTCCTTGGTGGCCAGCTCCTATTCTTCACCGCGCGACACCGATGAGCATGAAGACTTGGACGACACTGCGACAGGCCCTACAACAACAAACGACCCCAACAACACTGGCGCTCCTTCATCAACTTGATATTCTTCAGGGGCGTTAGTCCTCATTTTCGATCCTTTTGGTCATTCGATGACAAAGGGGGAGAAATTTGAGTTAGTCTTCAAGCGGGTCTATCTTATATGGGAGTTTTTTTGCTAAGTTACAACTCTCGTTCTTTTGTTGACTTTGCTGGATCGAGTTGTAAACTTAAACTCTATGGTGGCCTGATACTTTTGCTGTGATTTTCTGCATGCTTATTCCTCGCTAATGTTAATGCACGCATGTTGAATTACATTAGTCACCATATTTCATCATGCATTTCAAATTCTTCATATTATATGTCAAATGCGTGTATGAATTACAAGATATAGGGGGAGATCTCCATGATTCAACTCTTCAAGTGTGCATTGCTTCAAAAGCAAATTCCTCACTATGCACATCTTCAGGGGGAGTTCTTCTATATCTTGCAATCAAATTCCTCAATATTAGTATTTACACTTCATATGTTTATCCCCGTTGAAAACTTAACCTATATTTTCATCAATCACCAAAAAGGGGGATATTGTAAGTGCATCTAGTGCCCCTTAGTGATTTTGACGTATAGAAGACTTATAGGTTAAGGGACTGATGCGTTTGTGAGTGTACACATGTCTATAAGTCTATGAGGAGTTTGATATTTACAGAGAAAGTCGACCCCTAAAAATGAAGTTCTTCAACTAAAGACTTTGGATTTTTGAACACTTTCTGAAGACTTTGAAAGTGAAGAAATTGGTGTAACCTTGAAGACTTGGTATTCATTCGAGGAACATGAAGTGTGAAAACTTTTGTTTTTGTAGTTTCATTTTCTCTTTCTTGAGTCATAGGAAACACCGTACTGTTAAAGGGGGTCGAGAAAATACTAAGGAAAAATTTCCATGTGATGCTCAACTCAAAATCCTACACCTACCAATCCCTTCGAGTGAAGCCATTGGAAATCTCGTACAGTTCAGTCATATTCTTCAGTGACAGAGACGAAGTTCTTCTGGTCACTGAGGAATTTGTTCTGACTGAAGAGTTAGGAATTCGCCAGTGCGGATTGCCTACACAGTGAGGAACATGATAGCCCTGAGGAATTTGAGCCTCAAATTTCCGACCATTGCTGTGCTTTGTGCCAGCTGTCCCAAAATATCTACCCACCTAATGGTCATATTATTGAAGGGCATTTATGTCTTATCATGTCGGGCTGCTCCCTAAGCTATAAATAGCCGCCCCCTACAACCACTAGCTGGTTGGCTGCTCCGAGAGAAACTGACATTTGTCATTTGAGAGCATCCCATCCTCCGAGGACTTTGAGCGAAAATCATCAAGTGAGGAAAACCCAAACCCAAAGTGATTGAGCATCACTGAAGAGATTGATCCTATGTGGATCCGACGCTTGTTACCTTTGAAGACTGTGCTTCTTCCAGACGGTTAGGCGTGATGGTCTAGAGCATCCAAGAGGAATTGTGGATCGCCGAGTGACTGAGTTTGTGAAGGTTCGAAGTCACCAAGACTTACCACAAGTGATTGGGCCAGTGCAATGTGACCTTAGCTCAAGGGGAATACGCCGAGGACTAAGTGTCCTGGATCATGTGTTCAGGATCGGGTGTCCGGACTGTGTGTCCTCGTGTTTAAATACCTAGTCGCCCTAACGGATGTACAACCGAGACAAAGCGCTTGAACTGGTCTACCAAATCATTGTCTTCACCAAGCTTACTGGTTCTATTTCCTCAACTCTTTCATTTCCTCATTATAATTGTTGTGTGATTGTTCATATCTGTTTGAAGACTTTGACTGAAGACTTTCTCAATTTCCTCAGTTCAATTTCTTCAGTCTGTTTGTCTTCATCCTATGTTATCCCGTGTTTATGCTTTCTATACTCGGTGCTTGTCTTCATTTCATCATGATGACCATGCTTGTGTTCTGTTATGTTTACTTCCGAGTACTTATTCCTCTTCAAGTAGTTCTTCGCTAAGGAATTTCCTCACCCGCAAATTCCTCAATGAAGAATTCATAAAAATCGCCTATTCACCCCCCTCTAGTCGATATAACGCACTTCCAGTCGTCCTCTCGTCTAGTTTTTTTATTCTCGTAGTTGTTGTTGTTGTTTTTGCTTGTGTAATTTTTTCGTAGGCAGACGATTTTATCTAGATTTGAAGTCGATACTCGTGTGTGCTCTATAGGCAGAGCAAGGTGGATCTAGGGTTTCGTCAAATTTCACCGATTTTGTTGCTTATATCTGTCACTTTGTCCTTGTGCTGCAGGCAAACGCCATGTCTTCACCGAGCAGAGTGGGAGGAGGAGTTCAGGGTATGTGGAGTGCTTATTTTTGGCTTTCTTTATTTTGTTTGATGTTTATCTAGTTTCCTAATTCATCCTGCATATTTGTTTATGCTCTGTTAGTTGTCAGCGTTCGTCTGCATTATTTTGTCATGTGATGTTTTTTAATTTCGCTTTCTTTCTTTTTTGAATCCAGTAGGTGATTGCAGTGCTCATAATGATACACCAGTTGGCTCTCGTTGTCCTGGTGGTAAGGATCATGGTGGCGAGGGAGGACATCAAGTGAATTCGCCAATTGAATCTTCTCCCATAAGTGTGGCCCCTCCTTCTGGTATGTGAATGCTTTGTTTATTTTGTGTATGTTGGTTACTTGATGTTGTACAAATTGGTGTTGCTTTGCTGTATCTAGTCCGGGATTTTGTTGGGAAACAAACGTGAAGTTAGTGTATGCAGCACTGCATTTATTTGTATATGTGAACTCCACTATATGTATGTGTGAACTGCATCGTTGTTTTATTCAAGTTTTTTGTACAATGCATTAATTTTTATTTTTAGCTAATGATTGGAGCACTGCATTTATATGTCTAAGTGTACTGCATTTGTTCTTTTTGTGCACTTTGTAACGACCATAGTCAAACTTCATTTTGACGCAGTGTCTATTTTCCATGCTGGGGCGCCTGGGTTTGAGGAGGTTACTCAATTGATTGACCATTATTTTGCAGAGGGTAATGTTGGTGTGAGCTTTGATCAGAGACGTCCCATCTTGTCTGAAACACAATCACAGTCGTTTGATGGTACAGAGGAAGTTACACAGGATTGGATGGTCTCGGAACAGCTTCATGAATATGAGTTTCAGCAAAGCAAGAAGAAGTTGAGGTTTGAAAGTCACTCAAAAGAGTTTGCGGAGAAGGAGAAGCAGAGGAGAGCTGCAGATGGTGCCAAGGGTGCCAAATTTGCCAAGGTGAAGTGATACGTCTCCGTCGTATCAACGTTTCCAAACACTTTTGCCCTTGTTTTGGACTCTAACTTGTATGATTTCAATGGAACTAACCCGGACTGACGCTATTTTCAGCAGAATTGCCATGATGTTGTTTTTATGCGAGAAAACAAAAGTTCTCGGAATGACCTGAAACTCCACGAAACATCTTATAAAAATAATAAAAAATCCTCGCCAAAGATGAAGACCGGGGGCCCACACCACATCACGAGGTGGGGCGCCCCCAGGCGCGCCCCTTACCTCGTGGGCCCCTAGAGACCTTTCGATGCCAACTCCAACTCTATATATTGGCTTTCGGGGAGAAAAAAATGGAAGAGAAGAAATCATCGCGTTTTACGACACGGAGCCGCCGCCAAGCCCTAAAACCTCTCGAGAGGGCTGATTTGGAGTCTGTTCGGGGCTCCGGAGAGGGGGATTCGTCGCCGTCGTCATCATCAACCATCCTCCATCACCAATTTCATGATGCTCACCGCCGTGCGTGAGTAATTCCATCATAGGCTTGCCGGACGGTGATGGGTTGGATGAGATTTATCATGTAATCGAGTTAGTTTTGTTAGGGTTTGATCCTTAGTATCCACTATGTTCTGAGATTGATGTTGCTATGACTTTGCTATGCTTAATGCTTGTCACTAGGGCCCGAGTGCCATGATTTCATATCTGAACCTTTTATGTTTTCATGAATATATGTGAGTTCTTGATCCTATCTTGCAAGTCTATAGTCACCTACTATGTGTTATGATCCGCAACCCAGTGACAATAATCGGGACCACTCCCGGTGATGACCGTAGTTTGAGGAGTTCATGTATTCACTATGTGCTAATGCTTTGTCCCGATTCTCTATTAAAAGGAGGCCTTAATATCCCTTAATTTCCATTAGGACCCCGCTGCCACGGGAGGGTAGGACAAAAGATGTCATGCAAGTTCTTTTCCATAAGCACGTATGACTATATTTGGAATACATGCCTACATTACATTGATGAATTGGATCTAGTTACAGGTCACCCTAGGTTATGACTGTTACATGATGAACCGCATCCGGCATAATTATCCATCACCGATCCGATGCCTATGAGCTTTCCATCTACTGGTTTACGCTTATTTACTTTCCCGTTGTTACTGTTACAATCACTACAAAATACCAAAAATATTGCTTTTGCTTTCATTACTCTTTTGTTACCGTTACCACTACTATCATATTACTGTGCTACTATAAGCTTTGCTGCAGATACTAAGTTTCCAGGTGTGGCTGAATTGACAACTCAGTTGCTAATACTTGAGAATATTCTTTGGCTCCCCTTGTGTCGAATCAATAAATTTGGGTTGAATACTCTACCCTCGAAAGCTGTTGCGATCCCCTATACTTGTGGGTTATCATGAAGCAGCCTGCTTTGCAGAAGAAGAGGCTGAGTATTGTTGTTGAGGAAGGTAGTACACCTCGGCGGAGTCCACGTGTTGCTGGCATGAACAAGAATCTTGGCAAGAGAACTGCTGAAGTTGGTGGAAAGGATCCTCAGCGCAAGCGACTACATGTCACTGAAGGTCCCAACTCTGATGATGACGACTTTGTGCTTGCTGATTTTGTGAGGGATGTTCATACTGGTAGACGCAAAGATTGTGGTTCATCTAAGAGTCTACCCAAGCGTGCCCGCGATGATGTCGATGAAGATGTTGGTGCTGACTCCGGCGAGGAGGCGAATGTTGTTCCAAAGGTTTGTTGAAGTTGAATGCATTTGTTTCCTTCATTGTTATTCTATTTGTGTTTTCTCTGTCTCTTTTTTATGGCTAATCTTATAATGTGGACTGCATTTTCCTCTACACGGAGCAATGCAACTGGAGATGATGCTGAGGGTGATGATTCTCGTTTTAACAAGATCGTACGTTTTTCGCTTCCTACTGTTTGCAAGGTTGCTGCTTTGTTGAAAGAGGCACACTGTAGTCGTGTTCGGGATGCTGGATTCGGTGTTGTCTCTGAACTGACAGTAAAGAAAAATGTGTCGCGCATTCTTATGTGCTATCTGATGGGAGTGATTGACCCTGCCACCATGATAATAGACTTTGGGAATGGCAGGGTTCTTCGAATCAATCGTGATGCGATTCATCACATTTTGGATTTACCTATGGGACGTCACATCGCACCCATGCCTTTGCCGCCGCCATGATGACTCGTTGACTGCCCTTAAGGATGAGCTTGGCTTTGACCGTTCAAAAAGTATAGGTGTCAAGGACTTGCTTGAGAAGTTGAAGGTGCTGGTGGAGGAAGATTATCATGTGACTGTTGACCTTGCTGTGAAGGTGTTCTTCCAGATACTTTACCAGAATTTGTTGTGCCCCGGGCCTGCAGTTCGTTTGAGTAGAGTTGCTGCAATGGTAGAGAACATGGATTATGCGGCTATGGCGCAGATGGACTTTTGCTAGCTTGTTGTTGATGAGTTGCGGTGCATGGTGAGGTGGCAAATGCGAAGGCAGCAAGCGTAATTGTCTGAAGGGTTGTGCCATTGTCCCCCTGATTATGTATCTTCACTGCTTGAAGCTTTGCAGATTTCAGTTATGCACATGTTGATGCCACGTGCGTCATACCTGACGACCAAGGACCTGATGAAGTTATACAATGAGGATGTGCTTGTGAAGGGAAAGATTTACTTGGGAACTTACAAATTTGGGAAGCTATCGGTTAATGCATCTGAGTTTTTAATATCCGATTGTTTAAAAAAAGGTGCGGCCATTATAAATCTGAAGTTTTCTAGTACTCACATGTGTACTTCTCTTTGGCTATTGTCTTTTTTTGCAGTGGAAGGCATCAGCTGATATTGTGTACAACCGTCCTGTTGTAGTTGTATGCGGCAGCTCTAATGCAGGGCCTAGCACTCATGCTCTGTTTTATGAGCCTATCTGTAGCCAGCTTCCTGCCTGTGATGATGAGGTGTCGCGTACTCGTGGTTTCATGGCTTGACAGATGTTTGATAATAGAGCCTCTTCTAAACAGACATTTGTTGGTGGCAAAAAACTTCAGGAGATTGATGAGCTTCTTCTGAAGGTTTTGAAGTTGACTGAAGATTTGCCAACCTCTGGTGACAGGTTGAGGACAGTTGCTGGTTCTTTTTCCCTGTTGTCCATGCCCACTAGATGAAGATATTGTTGCTACTCACAATTTTGATTGTGGTGTGATTGAAAGCCTGAAGAATGCAGTGACGAATGTTCGGTCTTCGTATGCTCAGTTGAGACATTCACAGGAAGAAAAATGCGGTCGTTATGAGAAGGATGCTGAGCATATTTTGGATGAAATGAACCATCAGGACACTGGCGTTGGCGCTGATAATGTATGTTCTAGGTTTTTTGTGGCTTTGAACCTCTTTTGTGTATTATGTGGACTGCTCCTCACTATTTTTGTTTTTTGTGATAGGCTTGAGTGGAATCTTCTAGTGTCCATGGGTCTAGGGACGATGGAATTGGTCAGGTACAAGTACTTCTGCCATGTCTGTTCTGCCATGCGTCCCTCTTCTTGAACTTGCATTTGTTGTTTTCCATTTTATTGTATTTTTTGTGTACTTCACGTTGTAAAGTGTGTACTGCTTGTGCATAGTTGAAGTTTTTATTTTCTTTTTTGGTCGTTACCATCTTATTTTCGTTTTTGGTTTGTTCTATGCCCGTAGACTGGGGTTGCTGCTTGTGATGTGCACAAAGAATCCTACGATGGCTCTGGTAAGGATGAGGTCTTGGCTGATGCATCATCCCCTCCGGATGTTGTAGCTGATAAGGTATAGTTGTATTACTTTTTCTGTTAGTGGGTTGTAATCTAATTTTTTTGTTGTTGTTATAAACTTGATGTACGCTGTTATGTTCACTCATATGCATTTTCATTTACATATGTGAGCTGCAATAGTTTTACATGTGTGAGCTTCAGTCTTTGACAGAAGTGAACTGCAGTTCTTTTCGCATGTGTGGTCCATAGTCTTTTACATACGTAAGCTTCCGTATTTAACATAACTGAACTGCAGCGTTTGACAAAGTGAACTGCAGTTCTTTTTTACGTATATGTGGGTTGCAGTTCTAGTTGTTTTGACACATGTGGGTTGCAATTGTTTTGCATATGTGGACTCCAGTTGTTTTGTGTATGTTGTCAGCAGTCTTTGACATAAGTGTCTTGTGTGTGTTGTGTTAATTATCCCCACGCTCATTTGTGTTATTGTGTTTTTTTTAACATTCCACAGCGTGGAGATGAAAACGTAGAAGTTCGTGTTGATCTGAATCAGGGGGGTTGTGCTGTTGATGGTGGTGGCAGTGTTGATGCTTCGCATCGATTCTTGCGTCGATCGTCTTGGACCCTTCTGTAGCTCAAGAATCCCATGATGTGTTTCCCCTAGTCGGCGTGAAGATTCTGATTTTGGCATTGAAAAGCCGCTGGAGAATGTCGTTCCTGCTGTTAGTGTTGCTGCTTCCCTTGTTTGTTTGGCGGCCAACGATGTTCCTGAAGTATCGAGAGTGGAGCCTCATGTAGTTGAAGTATCTAAGGACGTTGCGGTTGACCAGACTGTTGTAAATCCAGAGAATGTTGATGTTGCTACAGAAGGGCAGTCCAGTGAGGTTGTGGTGGATTCGTCGCAACCTAGCCAAGAAAATGTTTTGATCAGCTCTGAAGAACAACAGCATGAAGACTCTGAAACTGAAGGCAAGAGTTTTATTTCAAACAGTGCAGTTGAAGTTTTTCTCATTTCATTTTCTTTAATTACTATGGTAGTTGTATTAGATGTTTAATGATAAGTGAAACTTGATCTTTTGTTGATGATTTTCGAAATAGCTAGCAGAATTTCCTTATCTTAATATTTGAACTTCATTCTTTGGATAAGTGAACTTCATATTTTTATTACAGATGACGAACTTCCAGTTGTGACACCGTCGAGCATTGATCCAGCTCTTCTGAAAAGATACAATGAGTTGTATGTCTTTATTCTGAGGGTTCGTAGGACAAGAAGAAGAAGTACGATTTTTTAGAAATTTTTTTGTTCATATGTATTTTCTAATTTTGGTATTTTACACTTTTTCTTTGTTGTTATTTTTTTTAGTATCTTATGTTTCAGTTTTTCATAAAAAAATCAGGGACATGATTGCTTTTAAAACTGAGATGGTTGATATTACCATTGGCGAAGTTGGTCAATCTTTTTGGGATCAAGGGATGCTTACTACAAGCCTTGTAGATCTTGGGGTTTCTTTGCTGGTAGATAAGTTTAAGGGATTTCCGAAAATGGTTGCCCCGTACCATATTTGTGTGAGAATGCAGATTTTTTTTTGATTTTCTTTTCTGATTTCGTGTGACGACCTGTTTGCTTGAGCACTATTTTATTTTTGGTTTTTTTGGCAGACAAATATTTGGAATGGTGGTACTGTAGGCAGGAGTGTTAAAATGATGTTCTCTTCAAAAGCCGAGGAGCGTGTTGATAAAAAGGATATGGTGAGTAACGTTTTTATGTGTCGAAAACTATATTTTGTGTGTTTGCTTTTATAGTGTTCTATTTCTTCTTCTTATAATAATTTTATTTATTTATCGTGCTTCGAACAGGTCCTTTTTGCAACTTTTGATCCGCCAGAGACGAGGGATGGAGTTGGTCATTATTGTGTAGTTGCGTTAAATGTGAAAGAAAGGCGGTTTGAATTTCTTGACTCGCTCAATAAACACAGCAGCCCGATGCGTTCATGGTTTTTAGGAGGATGGTTAAAAATATCAAGCGTGCATGGAAAGAAGGTAGCTCAAGTTCTGATGAGCCGCTAAATCCTCCTACACTTGATGGATTTGTGTTGAAACATGTCATTGTCCCAATGCAGCCAAATGGGTGTGTTCCGTACAACCCCTCTCCACCATACTGCTCAAGTTTTTTTCATTTTGTGAAACTGATGTTTTTTATTCTTTTATTGTAGGCATGATTGTAGATTATGTATGTTTCAATTCTTGCAGACTTGGGATGGTGTTCGAGTTGCTCAGTTTGGGGTGGAGAACATTGGCTACATCAGAAAGGCCATGCTCTATAGTTGGCTCACATCGAGAAAGTGTTGCCTTGATTTAGCATCACTTTTAACTTTTGTAGATAAAGATTGTTTTAGTGAACTTCTTTGTCCTCCCTTATTTATTTTTTGTCTACTGCTTGCTTCCGCTTCTTACGGGCTTTTTTTACTAGTGTGTTTAGTTAAGTGTGTGACTTAGAATGGATGTGTATATTTTTTGTTGTGTTATTGAGCTGGATTTGTTGTAGATAAAGTTAGCTGCATTTATTTTTGGGGCAAGTGAGCTGTATTGTTCTTTATAAGTGGGCTGCATTGTTGTATACAAGTGGGCTGCATTGTTGTATACAATTATTCTGCATTGTTGTAGACAAGTGGACTGCATTGATGTAGACAATTGGGCTGAATTCTATTCTTTAGTGAACTGCATTTTTTATATGAATGAGATGTATTACATGTTTTTTGGTTTTGTATTTTGTGCTGAGTGTTTCCATGTTTTTTCTACATGTTTTTAGGTTTTGACGGGGCACTTCATGAAGGTTGTACGCCATTGTTCGAGTCCCAAGGTTCTGAGGTGGTTATGGAGGATTGTGCCATTGAAATCTCTCCAGATAATTCTGGTTCTTTGGCTGGAGATGATTTGAACACAGTTGTGGCGTTTGGACCTGATGGTGGAAGTGTTTCTCGACCTAGCTCTCCACACGATGTATTTGATGTTGATGATGATGATTTTGTTACGCCGTGTCCAAGCGTCACTAGGACTAGGAGTGCAGCAATTAATCGTCCTCCTGTGGATGAGGTTGAAGTTATTTCAAACAAGAGGGCAGGTGAGAGGGCTTTTAAGTTGAGATGCTCTATAGAGAAATTGAAGCCTCTGAGGTTCAAATATATTGATGAGGCGAGGAAAATAAAGGATCTTGTTCTCAGCAAAGATTTTGTAACCAAATACCACGAGTAAGTTTTATGTGTGTGCCCTTAATTCTTTTTGTGTGTTTTGTTTTTAATTTTAATTTTATTGATCCCATCTGTGTATGTTTACTGCAGGAACGCGTTCTTTATGGTGAATAGTCCTTTTGGTGATGTTGATACTTACATTGTTGACTATATCTATAATACATTTGGCAAAGGAGCTTTAATTGATTCGTATCTCATGGATTTTGTCATCAAGTACTGGAAGCAAGACCCTGAATTGGGTTTAGTTTATCATTCCTGTGAACGTGTGCTACTTTCACCTTTGTTTATCACGGTAAATGTGTGCTGTCATTTTTCTATTGTACTGGTTTTTTCATGTCCATGCGTGCATGAATGGTTTATTCTTTTTTTCATGTCCTATTTTTGTTCTTTTTCTGTGCAGTATGTTCTTCAAATGGAAACCTTTATGACGAGAGATGATGAATTAAGCCCTGTGTTGCCAGTTGTGTATAGCCCATTTGTTTTAGAAGATGCAGTTAAGAAGTTCAAGGTTTTTGTGAGCGACGACATAAACCTGTCGGACGCAAAACTGGTAAGTCCATTGTATTCCGTCATTTATTTTTTGGTTTGTTGCATTTCTTTTTATAGTTATTTTTGGAACAGTGGTCCTAGTGCTACATGTCGAACGAACTTTTCATTTCATTTTTGCTTTTTTGATGTGAACAGATTCTGATGCCGCGCTCCAAGGATGGTCATTGTTCCTTATACACGATGAACCAGCATCACCAGACGTTTGATATACATGACACTAGGAAGTACACTGGCCATCCTGATGTCACGACAACGTGGCGTAGGACTGACTACCACTCAGATTGCACTGAAGTGGTATGTCATTTTTTCTTGCCAAGTGCAAAGCTTTTTTGTGTTTCTCCTACTGCATTTTTTTATAAACTGCACATGCAATGTTAGCACACATAGAACCACACTTGTTTATGTAGTGCACTGCAACATATGCGTGACAGAACTGCATTTTCTCACACACCCCCTAATCTGTGTAAAAAATGTGATAAAAGGAAATGACATCACATGCATTTAAAAGAGGGACTGTCTAGACGTTGAGAACAACTTTGTATTTTTAGTTCGTCTGAATAGTAATTTGATCTGTGAGGTGTGTTATTTTTACTTTGTATTTCCTTTTTTTGCCAGATGAGGAGGATGACTCAGCTGCTGAAGGCGATTTATGATGAAAAAATGTATGAATCTAAGAACCACCCTGACTGGGTTAAATTGGCAGAGAAGCCCTCTTATCCGGGCGTGCCAGCGCAGGGAGCAAACGAGTGTGGAATCTATGTTCTGAGGTTGATGCAGTTGTATGACGGCCAACGTCTAGTTGAGAAAATTATCAAATCCGCCGTAATACCTTCTCTGTTTCTTCTTTTTCTTGTTACTTTTTTATTATTTGATTTTTTTTCACTTTTTGTTCTTTATGACAACCTTTTTTTTAATCATTGGTCGGCATTTTTTTATTTTCTTTTCAGCCAGCTGTTGAAGATTGGAAGGCGGAGTACATGTTCCAGCTGTTGTTCAATCCTTCGAACATGTTGTATTATGAAGACATGCCGCTTGAGCTACGCGATCTGATTGTGGACCTCGGGCTTACTTCCCTGTCGCAATCGTAGACGCAGTAACGATCATTTGGCATTGTTTCTCCTGGGTAAAAGCCTGTGTATGGACAAGAACTAGGGTTCATGTTGTGTATTGTGTGTTGTCTAAGGTAGATAATGTATGAAAAGACTTTTTTGTTGGTGTAGTTGTTGTGCTACGTCTGCTTTTTGCAGCAGCGTATATGGACGAATTTGTATGTGTATGTGTATTTTATATAAACAACTCATACAGTATATATATGTGTATATTTTTATTTTGTTGGCCACCACGTTGTGTGCGAACTGGCATTTGTCACGCTTATATGTATCGTACGTGTCCCAGAAACTGCATTGCATGTGATGCCGAACTTCTTCGTCCAACAAAAAGCACTGCATTTATCTACAAGTTTGTGTTGCACCTGTTTTTTTTGCTGCACTTGCCGCAGCCCCTATATTCATGTGTGTATCCAGAAACTGCATTGCTTTATGATAATGCACTTCTTTGCCTAACCAAATGCACTTCATTGTCTAAAGCTGCGTCCTGCAGTTGGTTTTTTTATTGTTTGTACGGGGGGTTGCCCCCCCATTGACCCCCCCTCCCCACCCCCCTGCGAGGCCGAGCCTGGAACGAGCTGGAGCAAGCGGCGACGCAGCGTGCCGTGGCGCCACATGCGTAGGCGAGTCCGTCACACACCGCCGCCTCCCTGTCTATCTTAGGAGTGTGGCCCTGGGGTTGCGTGCATCCTAGGGTTGGAAAAACAGAATGTCCGCACTGCGCCTGTCAACCAAGCGCACTGTGTGCGTTAGCGCGAGGCCCCCTCCCACCCCCCTGCGAGGCCGAACCTGGAACGAGCCGGAGCAGGCGGCGACGCGGCGTGCCGCGGCGCCGCATGCGTAGGCGAGTCCGTCACATCCCGCCGCCTTCCTGTCTATCTTAGGGGTGTGGCTCTAGGGTTGCGTGCGTCTAGGATTGGAAAAACAGAATGTCCACACTGCGCCTGTCAACCAAGCACACTGTGTGCATTAGCGCGAGCCGGCGGTGGAGGGGGTCGTGACCCCTCCCCACCTCGTGAGGCTGAGCCTGAACGAGCCGGAGGCGGCGACGCAGCGTGCCGCCACACGCATGCGTGGCGAGTCCTTCACACCGCCGCCTCCTGTCTATCTTAGGTGTGTGGCTCACGGGGTTGCGTCGTCCTAGGGTTGGAAAAAACAGAATGTCCGCACTGCGCCTGTCAACCAAGCGCACTCCATGCGTTAGCGCGAGGCCGAGCAGGGAGTGGGAGGGGGGTCGTGACCCCCCTCCCCACCTCCCTGCAATGCCGAGCCTGGAACGAGCCAGAGCAGGTGGCACCGCAGCGTGCCGCGGCGCCGCATGCGTAGGCGAGTCTGTCACACCCCGCCGCCTCCCTGTCTATCTTAGGGGTGTGGCTTTGGGGTTGCGTGCGTCCTATGGTTAGAAAAACAGAATGTCCGCACTGCGCCTATCAACCAAGCGCACTGCATGCGTTAGCGCGAGGCCGAGCAGGGGTGGAGGGGGTCATGACCCCTCCCCACCCCCCTACGAGGCCGAGCCTGGAATGAGCCGGAGCGGGCAGCACCGCGGCGTGCCGCGATGCCACATGCGTAGGCGAGTATGTCATACCCCGCCGCCTCCCTGTCTATCTTAGGTGTGTGGCTCTGGGGTTGCGTGCGTGCTAGGGTTGGAAAAACAGAATGTCCGCACTGGGCCTGTTAACCAAGCGCACTATGTGCGTTAGCGCAAGGCCGAGAAGGACAGTGGGAGGGGGTCGTGACCCCCCTCCCCACCCCCTACGAGGCCGAGCCTGGAACGAGCCGGAGCAGGCGGCGACACGGCGTTCCGCGGCGCCGCATGCGTAGGAGAGTCCGTCACGCCCCGCCGCCTCCCTGTCACACCCCGTGCGCCTGTTAACCAAGCTAGGGTGTGACATGGGATTGTGCCGTTGTAGCCAAGTGAAAAGATTCGCCAAGTGGAGGAGGCGGTTTGGCTTGGGCTAGCCGTGGTAGTGTTCTTGATTGGCTAGAAAAAATAATCGTCTAAGCGAACTGCAATGCTTTATTGACAGCACATCTTCGGTCCCATACCAAACTGCATAGCGGACTGCATTTTTTTAGGTGAGGGGGTACTGGAGTTACTTGCTAGTTGTGCGTCGTTGGGCTTTGTTTGCTTTTGGCTATGAGAATTCGTTGGGTCCGTTGGGGTGTAAGACGCATTGGTCCCAAGTCGGCCTGTGAGCACGGCTGGTTCCCGGTGCGCTGTGTGCGCTCTAATGTTTAGTCCCACTTCGTCCGCGGAGACCGCGCTCGACCTGTTTATAAGCGCTGGCGAGGCATCTCTATCGAACTCCTCTGGTTACTTGTTTGGGTGCTTATACACGGTGCTCTCTGCTCTATGCTCTCTGATCTGTGGGCCCATGTGTCCCCGGCCCCATGCATTGTGGCTCAGAACGACTCGCCTACTATGGGCGCAGACCTATTACGGGACTGGCTGGGGCCTGGTTGCACCTGGGTGGTCAAATTTTTTTCCTTATCTGATGCATTTTTTTTCTTTTGGAGTATATATATTTTGTGGTAGTACAAATGATGTCATTTGTACTACTTGCACCAACGTTGACTGTTGCACTGCGCGTACCAAGTCTCTGTGTTGTGCATTGCACGAAAGTTGCTGCATCCCCTCTCGTTCTACATTTAAGCATGTACTTGTAACATCCCAAATTTTCAATTTGGAATGTTATACATAGATCATTCTTGCATATCATATTTTATTGGATTTTCGTTTCGCGATCCTTGAAATCCTAAGCAACTCAAGGACCCTCGGAGAGAGTTGGGGATTTCCCGGTTTTCATATTTGATTTTTATCAAATATTGCAACGAGGATTTGGGCTTTAATTATTTTTCCCTCCGAAAATATTTCATATTAAAATATATGAGAGGAGATAATATGATTTCTCCAAAATAATTGAAATATTGGAGGAAAAATATTAAAATCAAATATTTGATTTTATTTGGATTTTATTTGCATTAGAAAGATTGCACGTTTTCAAAATTGCATTTTAGGGCCAAGAAAATGTTCATCTCGTTCTAAATATTTTATTTAGACGGTGAAAATTTGTTTTGGCATTTTTAGAATTTTATTATTTTTTCTAGGATTTATTTTCTGTTCGACGAAATTGTTTAAAAAAAAACTTCCACCGCCCGACTGGGCCAAGGCCCAGCCGGCCCATCTCCCTGTCGCTGCCTCCAACCTCGAGATCACACGCCGCCCGACTCGGACCGGAGTCCGAGCCGGACACCTCCTCCTCCGCCGCCTTGCCCCCTCCTCAAAGCCACCCCCTCCCCCTCTTTAAATACCCCCCCAAGCCCCCGCCACCACCACCAACCCCGCCGCCCGCAGCCTGCCTCCCGAGCTGCCCCGCCGCCCATTGCTGGCCGCCGCCGCCGCCCGCCGCCCGAGCCCCGCCTCGCCAGAGAGGTAATGAGCCGTTCGCCGCCGCCGGTTTTTTATTAGAAAATAGATTCATTTTTTTTAAACCTAGTTCATTTTTTATCTGTTCACCGGTTTTTCCCGGTTCTTCTATTTAGCGGACGTTCGTTCGTACGTTCGTTTTAACAAACAGATTTCGCTCGTTAGTTACAGACAACGAACGCACGTTCGTTCGCCTGTTCGTCAGTTTTCTTTTTTCGGATTTTTCCGCGATTATTTTCGATCGCGATTTCTGATCCGATGTTCGTTTCAGTTTATCTTTTCGCTCGTTTATCGGAATCAGGCGATTCAAGCGCCTAGATCTTCGTCTCGAGACCCTATTTCTATTTAATCAACTCAAACAAGATTTTGGTACTGTAAAACTTGACTTTAGTTCAGATTAGTAAACGGATCTTGTTTCTTTCGCCATTTGAGTTTCGTTGCTCCGTTTGATTTGATTCTTTTTGCAAACCGGAGTTCTTAAGTAGAACTTTCTGGTCAATTCTTCTTATTTGAGTTTTGCCCGTGCATCTTTGCTTGATTGCTTATGTATGCTATTGTTTGTTTGTGATAGAATTCCCGGAGTGCGAAGCGTGCTACTATGAGTCCCTAGGTTTCGCGGATCGTCAGCAAGGCAAGTAACACATTGATCATATACTTTCCATACCCAGTTTTTATGTATTAGTTTAAATCCTCAAACATTGCTTGATTAGGATGTCATTAACATGTGGGTTGGGAAGTAGTTGATGAGGTAGAACCTATTGCCTTGTTATATTCAAACCTTGGGAGTTACTTCTGTGTATTGCTTATATTGCTATGCTATGCTCGTAGACGTGGTTTGGGTGAGTGAAATCCATGACAGATGTGAGATTGTTAATTAATGGTTCAACTTAAGGTGGCAACTTAAATACACATCTGGGTGGATTGAGGCACCTCGAGAATCCGATGTTGCTCAGATTTTTGGAAATCCGGGGTTCCGTGTGATTTTCCTATGGACCGCCACCCAGGCTCAAAGGGAACTGAGATGATTCGTGCTAGAAACTTTCGTGTGCAGCCACAAGCTATTATGGGCTCTAGCATAGTTGAGTAAGTTACGTGAAGCTCTCGAAGAGGTGGATCAGCAGGTAGTGGGTTGTAGGTTTGGTATGGTCTGCCCGGAGTAGAGAGTTAATGTTTCTGAAAGACTGTGTCTCGGTCATCCGTTTCTCAAACACCATGTAGTGCGAGAAATACAATGGAGGCGATCGAGTCTTGTGGGGAAAAGTGTGCAAACCTCTGCAGAGTGTACAATCTAATCATGGTTAGCCGTGTCCCCGGTTATGGACAATCTTGAGTATCTAGTACCTGGAGTATCTTAAGTATCTCATCACTCTTAAATTAATATTGTTGGGTTGATAATTACTTTAATTGGGATTGAGTTGGAGGAACCTTCTCAATGATGTTTCAACCACCATTATAGTTAAATTAAAATATATTCCTTTGTTGTAGGAAAAAAATTGGCTTTTCACAAAAACTATAAACATAGAGCTTTCCACCAGCCAAATATGCATGTAGTGATAGCATTATTCTGTTCTTGCTCTACTGTGTTACATTGCCAGCATATTCCATTTGCTGACCCGTTTTTGTGTTGCAACGTATTATGTTGCAGACTTTTCAGACGAGGAGTAATGTTCATTAGGTCGTTGCCGTGCAGCTCAGCTATGCCGTTGGAGTTGATGGACTCACTTTATCTTCCAAGCCTTCCACTGTTATCGTAATAGATGGCCTTAAGCCATATTTATTGTAATAAGTTCTCTTTTGAGACATTCGATGTAATAAGTGTGTGATTGCTACTCTGTTATAAATCCTTCGAGTAATCGTGTGTCAAGATTACCGATCCGAGGATGACACGGAAGCACGTAGACTTGGCCGTTTGAGGTCGGGTCGCTACAAGATGGTATCAGAGCACACGCTGAGTGTAGGACACGACCACTAAGATAAACCCTAGGTCACTCTTCTCTACTCATTTCTGACTCCTCTCCATTTTCTACTCTTTAGGATGGCGGAGTTCAAGAAGAAGTTTGCACAACTGGATGAAGACACACCCTTTGGACGCCACTTGATGGAAGTCACTAGGTACTTGAACATTGGAATACCAAGCTTCACCGGGACGTACAACGCCAGCTTACCAGAAGAAGAGCGCTGGATGATTCAAGTACAAGTTCCAGGAAGGACGTTCTCACCAACCTCTAAGCCCATAGAGTTTTCTTTCGAAGCACCCACCTGCAGTCTAGGCAAGAGCATGGCAGCCCACATTACCATGGTACGCATTGGAGAAGTCTACGGCAAGGATCTTAAGGACACTATCTACCAGATATGTGGGCACCAAGACGAGCAATGGGAGATGATCAGCACAAGAAGGACAAATCCATTGCAGCCTTCATCCAGGAGTTAAACTAGCACATTCGACGTCAGGAGAACCAGATGTGCGCAGATATGATGGATTTGAAGAAGGCGAAGACACGGATCATCGAGCTGGAGGAAGAACTCAAGTTTACACGCGATGGATATGATGAGGAAATTAAGACACTATTGGAGAAGAATGACGGCCTGATTAAGAAGATCAGAGTATTCATGGGATAACCAGCACCGGGAGGAGAAGACGATGATTCCACTTGCCCGGACAACTACATCATCATCGACGACACCGACTCAGACCCTAGTGATGACGACTTTGAAGACGAAACTGGAGCAGATATCATGGAGTCTTCCACCGATCAAAATTTCTAGATGACCACCAAATAATTAGTAGTATTCCCCCATGTATTTAGTAATAGTTGAGAACTTTTCGATAGTTCTAGACCACTTGTATGCCCTTGCTTGATTGATTGAGTGAAATTTTTGTGTTTGTCTCATGTGCATATGGGTAGTGCTTTCTCATTAGACCCCTTTTCTATTCTGATCTCTTCCATCTAAACCCACAAGATGCATCCGAGACGCGACACGGATTTGCCTTCCGGTGGAGCTCACTCGATTGATCCAAAGAGCGAACACCTTGATGCAATTGCTAGTTCAGAACCAAGGCAACAACAACAACAACAACAACAACAACAACAACAACAACAACAACAACAACAACAACAACAACAACAACAACAACAACAACAACAACAACAACAACAACAACAACAACAACAACAACAACAACAACAACAACAACAACAACAACAACAACAACAACAACAACAACAACAACAACAACAACAACAACAACAACAACAACAACAACAACAACAACAACAACAACAACAACAACAACAACAACAACAACAACAACAACAACAACAACAACAACAACAACAACAACAACAACAACAACAACAACAACAACAACAACAACAACAACAACAACAACAACAACAACAACAACAACAACAACAACAACAACAACAACAACAACAACAACAACAACAACAACAACAACAACAACAACAACAACAACAACAACAACAACAACAACAACAACAACAACAACAACAACAACAACAACAACAACAACAACAACAACAACAACAACAACAACAACAACAACAACAACAACAACAACAACAACAACAACAACAACAACAACAACAACAACAACAACAACAACAACAACAACAACAACAACAACAACAACAACAACAACAACAACAACAACAACAACAACAACAACAACAACAACAACCCGCCTCCAGTTGATAACCTAGCCCGTTTTATGAGGTTACAGTCGCTGGTGTTTTCCAGTAGCACCGAGCCTATAGTTGTTGATGATTGGCTATGCCGTATTGGAAGGGAATTGACCACCGCAGGTGGCACAGATGCTGAGAAAGTGCGTTTTGCCGCATATCAATTGGATGGACCAGCAGCCTCATGGTGGGAGAATTACACGGCTACTTTCCCCGTAGCCAACGTCACTTGGGACAAGTTTTAGCAAGCTTTCCATACAGCCCATGTCTCAACTGGAGCGATGAATATGAAGAAGCGTGAGTTTTGCAACTTACGCCAGTGGACCCGTACTGTGGCTCAGTACGTGGATGAGTTTAGCAAGTTATCTCGCTATGCCCCTGATGATGTGGCCACAGATGCCGCGAAGCAGGAGAAGTTTATGGAAGGGCTAAATGATGAGATGAGCATGCAGTTGATGGTAGCAACCTTCAACAACTACCAGGAGTTGGTAGATAAGGCTCTTATGATTGAAGGTAAGCAGCAGCAGATTGAGAGCCGTAAGAGGAAGTATGGACAAGGGAGGTATAACTCGGGAGCTCAGTGAAGCCTCGCCTAACCCCGAACTCGGGAGGACTTGTTCATAACCATGGAGGTCATAACCACACGGAGGAGGTTCGCATAACCACAATGGTTCTAAGAATGGGAATGGGAACGAGCTAACAACAATCGAATCGCCCCAATCCAATACACACCGCCAAAAGAGATCTAAGTCACATTACTTGCTATAAGTGCGGGAAGATCGGACACTATGCCACAAGTGCCCTCAAGGGAAGAATGGAAAGCGGAAATGGGAGCGCTGGAAGAAGCCCAATCCATTCAACAAAGTACAAGTGAACCACGTTAACGTGGAGGAGGTTGAAGAGCAGCCAGACGCAGCTTATAGGTAAGTTTTGGTTAAGTCATTTACCGCTCTTGTTCTTTTTGATCTTTGCGTCAGCATTCATACTTATCAAGGGGATTCACGGATAAGTTTAAACTACCAACCCAAACCCTTAGGACCCCTCTATTAGTGAGTTCACCTGGAGCAGAATATATGGCTAGTCGATGGTGCGACCAGATACCCTAACCATTGGCACCCATGTTTTTCCGTCCGACCTAATTATCTTGGAGTCACAAGGATTGGATGTGATATTAGACATGGACTGGATGTCAAAGTATGGAGGAAGCATTGACTGTGTTAGTAAGTCGATTTATCTCACCACCCCGTAGGGAAAAAGGATTATGTATGTATGTAGGCATGTGCCTAGGAGGAGCCAAGTGAATACCCTCACGGGAGTTGTTCAGGAGGAAGTGCCTGTAGTGAAGGATTACCCGGATGTTTTCCCAGAGGAGTTACCAGGCATGCCACCGGATCGAGATATCGAGTTTTTGATAGAGCTCTTGCCAGGCACATGGCCAATATCCTAGAGATCCTACCGGATGCCCGCGAATGATCTGGAGGAAATTAAGAAACAGATCAAGGAGTTATTGGAGAAAGGTTACATCCGATGGAGTTCATCACCATGGGGAGCCCCAGTGCTTTTGATTGAGAAGAAGGATAAGTCTCTAAGAATGGTTGTTGATTATCGGGCCTTGAATGAGGTGACCATCAAGAATAAGTACCCACTGCCGATGATCAATGATCTGTTTGATCAGCTGCAAGGAGCTAAGGTGTTTTTGAAGATCGATCTGTGATCGGGATACCATCAGTTGAAGATTCGAGAGAAGGATATACCAAAGACAACATTTACCACACGGTACGGGTTATATGAACATATGGTCATGCCATTTGGACTGACTAACGCCCCTGCCTATTTCATGAGCATGATGAACAAGGTACTCATGGAATATTTGGACAAGTTTGTTGTGGTGTTTATTGATGATATAATGGTATATTCGAAGAACGAATAGGAGCACAAGGAGCATTTGCGTTTAGTTCTCGAGAAACTCTGGGAACACCAGTTGTATGCCAAGTTCAGCAAATGCGAGTTTTGGTTGAAGGAAGTCGGATTCCTTGGACATGTTATATCAGGAGAAGGTATAGAAGTAGACCCCACCAAGGTCCAGTCAGTCACTGAATGGTTGGCACCCACTTCAGTTAGCGAGATCCGCAGTTTTCTTGGACTCGCAGGATACTATCGGAGATTCATCGAGAATTTTTTCCAAAATTGCGAAGCCAATGACGGAATTATTGAAGAAGGATACCAAGTTTAATTGGACGGAAGATTGCGAGGCAAGTTTTCAGGAGTTGAAGAAACGTTTGACTACAGCCCCAGTGCTGACACTGCCAGATATACGTAAGGATTTCCAAGTGTATTGCGACGCCTCTCGCTTAGGACTTGGAAGTGTGCTTATGCAGGACGGAAGAGTTGTTTCGTATGCCTCACGACAACTAAAACCGCATGAAGTGAATTATGCCACACATGATTTGGAGTTAGCAGCTGTAGTGCATGCATTGAAGACTTGGAGACATTACCTTATTGGAAACCGTTGTGATGTGTACACGGACCATAAGAGTTTGAAGTACATCTTCACACAGAAGGAACTGAACCTTAGGCAGAGGAAATGGTTGGAGCTTATAAAGGATTATGACATGAAGCTGCACTATCATACAGGAAAGGCCAATGTCATAGCAGACGCTTTGAGCCGGAAGAGTTATGATAATATCCTAGAGAGTACGGGATTACCCAAGGAGTTAGCAGAGGATCTCAGGGAACTTCGACTGGAGATTGTTCCTAGAGGTTTTGTTGCAACAATGGAGGTTCAGTCGACATTGTTGGGAAAGATTCGAGAAGCTCAGAAGGATGACAAGGAGATAGCCGAGATAAAAGAGAGAATGAGCAAAGGAAAGGCCAAAGATTTTCCTGAGGATGAGCACGACACCTTATGGTTTGAGGACCGAGTTTATGTTCCCAATAACCCAAAGATCAGGAAGTTAATACTTCAGGAGGCTCATGACTCACCATACTCGATACACCCCGGAAACACCAAGATGTATTTGGATTTGAAGGAACGTTTCTGGTGGACAGGGATGAAGAAGGATATCACCGAGTATGTAGCCGTATGTGATGTATGTCAGAGAGTGAAGGCAGAGCATCAGAAGCCAGCAGGATTGTTACGGCCTATGCCGATACCCGAATGGAAGTGGGATAAACTTGGCATGGACTTTATCACCGGATTACCTAGGACCAAAGCAGGATATGATTCTATATGGATAGTAGTTGATCGCTTGTCCAAAGTGGCTCACTTTATCCCAGTGAAAACAACTTATACCAGTGCGAAGTTGGCCAAGATATATATGACCAGGATCATATGTCTGCATGGAGTTCCGAGGACCATCGTATCAGATAGAGGAACACAGTTTACCTCAAAGTTTTGGCATCAGCTGAACCAGACTTTGGGAAAGAGATTGGAGTTCAAGATGACCTTCCACCGGCAGATGGATGGACAGACCGAGAGAGTCAACCAGATTCTGGAGGACATGTTGAGAGCCTGTGCGCTAGATTATGGATCTAGTTGGGATGACAATTTGCCTTACGCAAAGTTCTCATACAACAATAGTTATCAAGCTAGTTTGAAGATGGCACCGTTGGAAGCCTTGTATGGACGAAGGTGCAGAACACTGCCGATGTGGGATGAAGTGGGAGACCGACAGTTGTTTGGACCAGACTTGATCAAGGAGTCTGAAGAGAAAGTTAAACTGATTCGAGATAGACTGAAGATAGCTCAGTCCAGGCAGAAGAGTTATGCAGACTCGAAATGCAAGGAGGTAACCTATGAAATTGGAGATAGAGCATATCTGCGAGTATCACCCTTGCGAGGAGTGAAACGTTTTGGAGTTAAGGGAAAGTTAGCCCCGAGATTTGTAGGACCGTATCGGGTTTTGGAACGTATGGGAGAAGTTGCCTACAAGTTGGAGTTACCTGAAGGACTGTCAGGAGTTCACAATGTGTTTCACGTTTCACAGTAGAAGAAGTGTCATGTTGAGATGGCCGATATACCGTTAAGAGATACAGTACCCTTGGAGGCGATTCAGTTGGACAGTGATTTGACTTATGAGGAGAAACCAGTCAAGATTCTTGAGTTTGCCAGTCGAGTCACCCGCAGCAAGGTTATCAAGTTTTGCAAAGTTCAGTGGAGCCACCATACCGAGGATGAAGCCACCTGGGAACGAGAGGATGATCTTCGCAAAGACCACCCACACATATTTTCTAGCCAACCCGAATCTTGAGGGCGAGATTCATCTTAAGGGGGGTAGGTTTGTAACATCCCAAAATTTCAATTTGGAATGTTATACTTAGATCATTCTTGCATATCATATTTTATTGCATTTTCATTTCACGATCCTCGAAATCCTAAGCAACTCAAGGACCCTCGGAGAGAGTTGGGGATTTCCCGGTTTTCATATTTGATTTTTATCAAATATTGAAACGAGAATTTTGGTTTTAATTATTTTTCCCTCCGAAAATATTTCATATTAAAATATATGAGAGGAGATAATATGACTTCTCCAAAATAATTGAAATATTGGAGGAAAAATATTAAAATCAAATATTTGATTTTATTTGAATTTCATTTGCATTACAAAAATTGCACGTTTTCAAAATTGCATTTTAGGGCCAAGAAAATATTCATCTTGTTAATATTTTATTTAGACGGTGAAAATTTGTTTTGGCATTTTTAGATTTTTATTTTATTTTCTAGGATTTATTTTCTGTTCGGCGGAATTGTTTTAAAAAAACTTCCAGCGCCCGACTGGGCCAAGGCCCAGCCGAGCCGGCCCATCTCCCCGCGTCGTTGTCTCCCACCTGGAGACCGCGTGCCGCCGCCGCCGCCGACTCGGACCGGAGTCCGAGCCGGACTCCTCCTCCGCCACCGCCTTGCCCCCTCCTCCAAGCCACCCCTCCCCCTCTTTAAATACCCCCCAAGCGCCCGCAACCACCACCAACCCCGCCGCCCACAGCCCGCCTCCCGAGTCACGCCGCCGCCTCTCTCGCCTCGCCGCCCCTCGCCGCGCCGCCGCCCCTCGCCGCACCGCGCCGTCAACGCCCCTTGCCCGAGCCCCGCCTCGCCGGAGCCTCGCCGGAGAGGTAATGAGCCATTCGCCGCCGCTGTTTTTTTAGAAAACCGATTCGGTTTTTTTAAAACCCTAGTTCGTTTTTTATCCGTTCACCGTTTTTTCCCGGTTCTTCTATTTAGCGGACGTTCGTCCGTACGTTCGTTTTAACGAACGGTTTTTGCTCGTTATTTACAGACAACGAATGCTTGTTCGTTAGCCTGTTCGTCAGTTTTCTTTTTTCGGATTTTTCCGCGATTATTTTCGATCACGATTTCTGATCCGATTTTCGTTTCAGTTTATCTTTTCGCTCGTTTATCGGAATCAGGCGATTCAAGCGCCTAGATCTTCGTCTCGAGACCATCTTTCTGTTTAATCAACTCAAACAAGATTTTGGTACTATAAATATTGACTTTAGTTCAGATTAGTAAATGGATCTTGTTTCTTTTGCCATTTGAGTTTCGTTGCTCCGTTTGATTTGATTCTTTTTGCAAACCGGAGTTCTTAAGTTGAACTTTCTGGTCAATTCTTCTTATTTTAGTTTTGCCCGTGCATCTTTGCTTGATTTCTTATGTATGCTATTTTCTGTTTGTGATAGAATTCCCGGAGTGCGAAGCGTGCTACTACGAGTCCCTAGGTTTCGCGGATCGTCAGCAAGGCAAGTAACACATTGATCATACTCTTTCCATACCCAGTTTTTATGCATTAGTTTCAATCCTCAAACATTGCATGATTAGGATGTCATTAACATGTGGGTTGGGAAGTAGTTGATGAGTTAGAACCTATTGCCCTGTTATATTCAAACCTTGGGAGTTACTTCTGTCTATTGCTTATATTGCTATGCTATGCTCGTAGACGTGGTTTGGGTGAGTGAAATTCATGACAGATGTGAGATTGTTAATTAATGGCTCAACTTAAGGTGGCAACTTAAATACACATCTGGGTGGATTGAGGCACCTGGAGAATCCAGTGTTGTCTGTATTTTTGGAAATCCCGGGGTTCCGTGTGATTTTCCTATGGACCGCCACCCAGGCTCAAAGGGAACTGAGATGATTCATGCTAGAAACTTCCGTGTGCAACCACAAGCTATTATGGGCTCTAGCATAGTTGAGTAAGTTACGTGAAGCTCTCGAAGAGGTGGATCAGCAGGTAGTGGGTTGTAGGTTTGGTATGGTCAGCCTGGAGTAGAGAGTTAATGTTTACGAAGATCGTGTCTCGGTCATCCGTTTCTCAAACACTATGTAGTGCGAGTAATCCAACGGAGGCGATCGAGTATTGTGGGGAATAGTGCTCAAACCTCTAATGAGTGTACAATCTAATCATGGTTAGCCGTGTCCCTGGTTATGGACAATCTTGAGTATCTAGTACACGAGTATATTAAGTATCTCATCACTCTTAAATTAATATTGTTGGGTTGATAATTACTTTAATTGGGATTGAGTTGGAGGAACCTTCTCAATGATGTTTCAACCACCATGATAGTTAAATTAAAATATATTCCTTTGTTGTAGGGAAAAATTGGCTTTTCGCAAAAACTATAACCATAGAGCTTTCCACCAGCCAAATATGCATGTAGTGATAGCATTATTCTGTTCTTGCTCTACTGTGTTACTGTGACGCCCGGATAATTAAGCTGCAGTGAACCTATGCTAATGATGCCACAGCTCCTCGGTTATTGTTTCTAATCTCGCGTTAGTTCGAAACTGATTCAAATTCAAATTCAAAATCAAGCAAACAATAAAAGTTTTCAAATATTAAAACTAGAATGTTCACAGTGTGCCAAATAATGCATAGGTAATTATGGTGGAGAGATCAAATTTTTATAAAGTGTTTAAGTGCTCAAAAATGATTAAAACAGTGGCTTAAGCGATTATATAAATGCCTTCTATAATTTCTAAATATCAAACTGAATTATTTGAGTACCAAGCTTTTTATGGCGGAGGTATATTTAATTATGCTAATTTAGAAACTTGTTTTGTATTTTATGTTAACTAAAATAATGTGAAGTGAAAATAAATAGAAAAGTTTTGAAAAGAATAAAAGAAAAGAAAATGAAAAGTACAAAAGAAAAGGCCAGCTGCCTTTGTGCACTTGGGCCAACCGCGCACATCTGCAGCCCGGCCCAACCCACGCCACCTCCTCTCCTCCCCACGCCATGATTAACGGGAGGGAGGCCGTGGCGGCCATCCGCGCCTCCCTAGCCGGCGATGCCGCTGTGGCGGCCATCCCACGGTGCCCCGCGTGGATAAGGACAACCCCCGATGCCTCTCGAACCCTAGAACCTCACTTCCCCTCCCCCGCGCCGCTTCACTCTCTCCCACACCCACCCGCGTCGTTGACGCCATGGCCTCCGATGACCACGCGCCCATTGAGCTCTCCGCGTCCAGCCACCTCGTCCACGAGCTTCACCGACGTTCACTCCGTCGACTACTTCCACAAGTTGGAGCCGGAGCCCCTACATCGCGGGATCGACATCATCTTCAAGCTCGACCCGAGCTTCGCCGCCTTGGATTGATCGTCTCCGACAGCCCCGGCCTCCCTGAGTCCTCCTCTGCATTCATTTGTCGACCGCCTCACAATCCCTCTCTCTTGTGCGTGTTTTGGTGCCGTTGGCGTCGTGGCCGAGCTCGCGTACTCCTTCCACCGCGTTATGCAATCGTGGCTGCTCTGACCTAGCCCGCTCGGCCGCCCGCCACGCCACAGGCATGTCCCGGCGCCCATGGTGGCCGCGCCAGCCCTCCTTCCACGCTGCTTGCTTCGCTGCTACGCATCTTGTTGCTCGCAACCGCCGCCCGGCCGCCTGCTGTTGGCGCTCCTTGCCCTGCCTGCTGCCCACCTGCTATGTCTGATTGTTCCTGCTGCTACTGCCATCGCTACTCGCTTCTCTTGCTAGTTGTCGCGGTTGCTACTGCTAGCGATGCTCTGCTGCTGGTGCCTGCTACTCGCCATGGTCGAGTGTATTTTGTGGTGTGTGCGTGTGTGGCCGACCCTATCCAAATTGCTTAGTGCTAACTAGATTAGTTAGGTTTAGTTCAGATGTTAATTAGCCTAACCTGTCCATGCCAGGTGGTCTCACGCACTAAATAACCTTTTAGTTAAAAGGCCACTCAATGACATGCGAGACCTTGTTAGTTTAATCCCTAGTTAACTAACGTTCCTATTACTTGTGGGCCTAAACCCTCTCATTGACGGTCAAATTGGTGGGTCAAACCCAACCTATGGCCCCCTTGTCATACACACCGTCTAGCAAAGGCCCTATGTGACAAAAGATTTTCTATTTAATTTTTCAAATTAAACAATTCCAGAAAATGATTAAAACTTTAGAAAATTATATAAAATAAACCGTAGCTCAGATGAAAATACTTTCTACATGAAAGTTGCTCAGAACGACAAGACGAATCCAGATACACAGCCCGTTCGTCCGCCACACACCCCTAGCATACCGAACACGCAACTTTCCCCCTCCGGTACCTCTGCCCGAGAACGCGGAACCCCAGGTATACTTTCTCGGATGTTTCCCCCCTTCGCCGGTATCACCTACTACCGTGTTAGGGCACGCCTAGCATCACGCTTTGCTTTGTCATGCATCTGTTTGCATTGTATTCATTGTTTCTTCCTCCTCTTCTTCCGCTAGACACCGAGACCGGCCTTGTTGCTACCCGATGCGACTACGGTGTTGTGACCCTCTCTCTTGCCAGAGCAACCGTGCAAGCCCCCTTTGATCATCGATATTGCCTACTCTTCTCTATCGCTTGCATTAGAGTAGTGTAGCATGTTACTGCTTTCGATTAATCCTATCTTTGCTGCATAGCCTGTCCTTGCTACTCTTGTTGTTACCTTTACCTGCTATCCTCTTGCTTAGTATAGGATGCTAGTGTTCCATCGGTGACCCTACACTCTTGTCCGTCTGCCATGCTATACTCTTTGGCTGTGATCACTTCAGAGGTGATCACGGGCATATACTATATACTTTACACTGTTACATTACCTGTGATACTGTTAGGAGATGGGGCCGAAAGGACGGTGGCTCCATCTCTGGTAGAGGTGGGCACAGGTTCGACGGCCCCCAAGCTGTTACTTTGTGGCGGAGCGACAGGACAGGTTGAGACCACCTAGGAGAGAGGTGGGCCTAGCCACAGTCGGCGTTCGCGGATACTTAACACGCTTAACGAGATCTTGGTATTTGATCCGAGTCCGCCATTTGGTCTATACGCACTAACCAACTACGCAGGAGCGATTATGGGCACTCGGCGTCGTGGTATCGGCCGGCACTTCGTGATGTCGTGATTGAGCGGCCTTGGCGCGGATTGGGCTGGAACGCTTGCTAGGTCTGCTTCCGGCCGCCCACGCAACATGCGAGTGTGCTAAGGCGATGGGCCCGGACCCTGTCGCGCTTAGGTTTAGACCGGCGTCTTGACCTCTCTGTTGTGCCTAGGTGGGGCTGCGGCGTGTTGATCTTCCACGGCGGGCATGACCCGTAAAAGTGTGTCCGGCCAAATGGGATCAAGCGTGTTGGGTTATGTGGTGCACCCTGCAGGAAGTTAATCTATTCGAATAGCCGTGATCTTCGGTAACATGACGACTTGGAGTTGTACCTTGACCTTATGACAACTAGAACCAGATACTTAATAAAACATACCCTTCCAAGTGCCAGATACAACCCGGTGGTCGTTCTCTCTCAGGGTTACGAGGAGGGGATCGCCGGGTAGGATTATTGCTATGTGATGCTACTTGGAGGACTTCAGTCTACTATCTGCTACATGCTTTGCAAAGGCGGAGGCTGCCGAGCGTAGTCTTCGGCGAGTGATTAGCTATCCCCTCTTATTCTCGCATTCGCAGCTCATCACCGATATGGCCCTTTACACATATATCCATGCATCGTAGTGTAGCTCCTTGCTTGCGAGTACTTTGGATGAGTACTCACGGTTGCCTTGTTCCCCATTTCCCCTATCTCTACTCGATTGCTGCGACTGCACGATGGAGCCAGGAGCCGACGCCACCGTCGATGGCGACTACTACCCGGAGGTGCCTACTACTACGTGCATCCCACGGCGACCACTGTGAGTAGTTAGGAGGATCCCGGTAGGAGGCCTGCGCCTCTTTCGATCTGTATCCCGGTTTGTGCTAGCCTTCTTAAGGCAAACTTGTTTAACTTATGTACGTACTCGGATATTGTTGCTTCCACGACTCGTCTATGATCGAGCACTTGTATTCGAGCCCTCGAGGCCCCCTGGCTTGTATTATGATGCTTGTATGACTTATTTATGTTTTAGAGTTGTGTTGTGATATCTTCCCGTGAGTCCCTGATCTTGATCGTACACATTTGCGTGCATGATTAATGTACGATTGAATCGGGGGCGTCACAAGTTGGTATCAGAGCCGACTGCCTGTAGGAATCCCCCTTTCCAACTCCTTGGTCGAAGTTGAGTCTAGACTTTACAAAAACTTTTACTAACATGGTTGTGCGGCCCATGGGCCCACGTCGCCATTGGGTGATACTAGGATCTTTTACTCCTCGACCTTTACTCTGGGCTTTTGAACTCTCTTCTATTCGGGTTAAACGATTTTTACTAAAATCTAACTTTAGGTTCTCGAAAATACTTTCTCCCGGAGAGGCCCTTCAGTCCAGATGATCACCGACTGCACCAGAAGATTTCGGAGATACTCTTTGATATTCTCTCGAGACTTTGTGCCCATCACTTTTGCTATTCCCGACCATCGATAAATCCTTATGGATAACTACTTACACTTGCCATTCATACGATCATCCCCATTGATCTTGTTATTACAAGATACCCGAAGTTTTCTCTATTGTTCCGAGAATACTTTGTGCCTCATTGCCTAGCAGTTCTTTGCCACATGAATACCCCTTCAAATAAATCCCTGCACTTGTCGAGTATCCGCTCATCCCCAGTTGTTCATGTGTTTCACAAAAGTCTTCAAAATACTAGTCGATCTTCCGAAAATCCTCTGGAGCCTTTGGCTCTTGAAATTCTTGCTTGCTTGCATTATGGTTAATCCCATAAGTCTCTAGTCTTATTGACATTCCTTGTCATTATCATTTTGAGTCTGTTGACTCAATATGTTTGCGAATACACGCAATCATCATTGATCCTTATAAATTACTTTTCCGGTTGAGCTGCCATTCTTTTAACTGGAATTGGTTCTCGACCAATCCAATTGTCGTTGATTGTACCCTAAGGCTATTCAACTTATCCATCCCTAATTAGAGCATTGCTTATGATCCCTTGATTTGGAAATCATAATTCCTTTGCATTTGACAATTGAGTTAGTCATTTGTTTCTATAATCTGATCTCCTTGCATTCTTCTTCCTCTAGTTGAGTACCGATGCTCATGTCAGATCCCTTGTGGACCACCAGATCCTTTGTTGGATTTTATCTGACAAAGGCCTTCATATTCAATAATCCTGGGAGCCTTTCCTCCGATACATAATGCCTTTGGTAAATTGTATCCTCTCGCTTTCTCAACCATGCTCGCCTTGAGCTTGAGTTAATTACTTCTAAAGATTACGGTATATGATTCTAAGATGCCCCGATGGGTTGAACCTATGCCTTCCTTAATATGTGTGAACTCGAAAGTTTTCACGAGTCATACTCTTACGGTATTTTGCGGATAAAATTTCAACACTACAACTTCATTGAACGCGAGAAGTGAATGAAAGGTTGTGCATTGGAGAAGTGGGAGTCGACCTTGAACTTGGTGTTCATGCCCATGGACACGATGTACATCTTCTCATCGAAGCTTCTCTTAAATTAATTATTCCTTTGGTATAAGTTCATCTTATATCTGGGATATGGCCTTTTGCAATCGTGGTTCCGACCATGTTCTCTTTTAAGTACCATTTCTCGTGCAAGTTTAAGCACTTGTCTTCTGCAGAGCAATACCCCAGTCCAACCACTAATTTGATCTGTCGTCGAATATTACCCCCTGGTATCTTGAGAATACCACGGAATACATAACTTCTTATGAGTTCTTCATCAACTAATATTCTTGCCGATTCCATTTTTCCAACGGGTTCTCAGTTGTTAGAACACCTCAAGGACACCGACAACTGAATTGAGTCTGCACTACGGTTCAACAACTTTTAGTAATCTTCTTTACTTACGGGTTTGTACCCGATCACGTCATTCCTAGCATGTTCGGCTATATCATTATCATGCTAAACTTTAACTGTGCTACCTGTTCCGTAATCCCGGAGCACAATTTTTGATGATGAGCTAAGCTTCCGTCGATCTTCCTCGTCATATCAGTTCGCCTTGGGCGACAAGCTTGATATCAAGTTTGTGTCCTACCCATGGTTCCAATAACCTTCAGCTTCATCATTCCTTTGACTTGATGTCGTTGCTGATTTATTACATCTTCATGAAATCTATCGACAAATGTGTCGTGATCATCGTCAACCTTATGAGCTCTTCCAGGATATCAATTGAGTTCATGATGAGAAATACCATCCTTGCCCCCGATGATTTGTGTTATCTTTGACCACTTTATTGCCTTCCGTTCAACACAAACTTGTTCGTCTTTTGTGTTATACCTTGAGCTCCCTGCTATCCAGCATTTGTTCTTCTTTACCTTGGAGAATTACCATCCTTTAATATCAAGGATGTTGTGAGGACTGCTCCACCTCTTAAGGAATTCCTGGTATTGTGATGCTTCTCGCCATCACCATTCTTTCTTGATCCTCGTGTTGATTCCAACCGGTGTACCAACAAGTGAACGGTGTTGTTTGAATTCTACCCTTCTAGCAACCCTATTGCTTTGTAGTTAATGGTCGGCCGTTCATTCGTAGACTATTGATTATTGAATCACCATTCTGACGTTGGTCATGCAACCCAACCCATATTTCGAGTGCACCTTTCAACAAATGTTTAATTGTGTATGTTTTCCTCGAACATACATCATTATATCAATTGATCTGACAAATGTTATCTCCTTGTTCACATAAGTGTGGAACTCCATCTTTTGAAAATCTCGATGAATTGTAGCTGAGTCAATCAACCTCCTACTCACCTCCCCTTGATTTAATGATGAACTCGTGTGTCGGAACTCGCTCCATAGTTCATTTCCCGAGAATATTACAATGTCATCCTGTCAATTGGTGTTGCGCCTTTTCTTCTCAGGCATCCCGAGTCTGAGGTATCCGGACACCAATTAGATCTGGACCTCAATCGGATATGATGATGGGAACATATTTCCAAGAGTAATAACAATGGTCTTTCTATAACCCAATAAGGTGATGTCATGCCTAATACACTTGGCCGGAGGCCCTATTGTTATAGTTCCTTTTTTAGCAAGGTTATTCATTCTTCCATGAGGAAATTGTAAGACTTATTATATAAGTTGTTCCTGATGAATCCTTTGTGTTTCCAAAGTCCGACCTTTGCTTGAAGACCATGTCAATGCTATCTCGAAGCATGTCTGTGGTACTCCATTCATCAGCCAGAACATTTGAAGCACAATGCTAAATTCTCTTTATCAATTATCCAAACACCATTGTATGGGTAACATCATGAAATTCCTCTCCCTTTACCTCAACGGTTCTCTACTTTCTATCCTGTCATGGATATCATGCCCTGCTTGTCCTTGGGAAGGATATACCCCTGAAATATGTGTGTATACACATTTTCCTCCCCATTGTTCTGATTAAACTTGGTAATCACCTTTCCTTTCCATTGGTTTGCTTAACCCTTCTTGTAATCTATATTATATAAGCAGTAGTATTCTTCTGCTTATGTAAAACACCTCGGTGTACAACTCTGTCATCGGTGAGACCACAGCATCTCATCGTTGATGACTTTCCGGTAACCGCCGATGGACGAGAACTTTGCCTATTGGTCCGCCTCGTTCAACGAGCAGGAAAATGGTTCTCTTTGCCCCTCGCCCTTGGTACCGATGTTGTTGGCGACATAACTGACATGCTATCCTCTGACATGTCTTGCTTACATGATCGTGCGAGACATTACCGCCCTTTCTACTTTTAATCCACATGGTGGGCCCATAACCCACAGTTCCACATGATCGAAACCTGACTCTCCTGTACACCCGGGTTTCCAAAGTTATTCCTCGCGCTTAACTTCTTATGTAACTCACGGGCCACCTGCCAAGTGATCTATTCGGGTATCAGACGCGATACTTATTCCCGATTGCTTTGAGCCCCTTTCGAGCCCTGTTTCAGCCATCGAACGGTTCCCTGCTCGCTCAAAACATCCCATGAAACCTCATTACTTTGCTCTCGATATTTTCTTAAGTTTCAATTTGAGAGTTACTTTCTGCCACCTTCCATGATGTTATCGACCAGATAGTCAACCTTGTAGGGGTTCGTTCTCCCGGAATACCCCCCCTTATTCTTTCGTAAGTACGATGGAACCCCCGAAGAAAGGATGACGACTTGATCATCGTGACTTGAAGCAGAGGAATGAAGATATCAACGAAAGGGATCAACCTCTTCGAAAGGGCAGCCAAGACCGAGAAGACTCGTTAGGTTTTCGCTACCAGCACTTTTCCCCCCTTACTCCACCGCTTAAATCTCGGGACGAGATTTCTTGTAGTGGAGGAGAATTGTGACGCCCGGATAATTAAGCTACAGTGAACCTATGCTAATGATGCCACATCACCTCGGTTATTGTTTCTAATCTCACGTTAGTTCGAAACTGATTCAAATTCAAATTCAAAATCAAGCAAACAATAAAAGTTTTCAAATATTAAAACTAAAATGTTCACAGTGTGCCAAATAATGCATAGGTAATTATGGTGGAGAGATCAATTTTTTATAAAGTGTTTAAGTGCTCAAAAATGATTAAAACAGTGGCTTAAGCGATTATATAAATGCCTTTTATAATTTCTAAATATCAAACTGAATTATTTGAGTACCAAGCTTTTTATGGCGGAGGTATATTTAATTATGCTAATTTAGAAACTTGTTTTGTATTTTATGTTAACTAAAATAATGTGAAGTGAAAATAAATAGAAAAGTTTTGAAAAGAATAAAAGAAAACAAAATGAAAAGTACAAAAGAAAAGGCCAGGCTGCACTATGCACTTGGGCCAACCAGCATATCTTGCAGCCCGGCCCAACCCACGTCACCTCCTCTCCCTCCCCACGCCATGCTTAACGGGAGGGAGGCCGTGGCAACCATCCGCGCCTCCCTAGCCGGGCGATGCCAGGGCGACCATCCCACGGTGCCCCGTGTGGATAAGGACAACCCCCGATGCCTCTCGAACCCTAGAACCTCACTTCCCCTCCCCCGCGCCGCTTCACTCTCTCCCACACCCACCCGCGTCATCGACGCCATGGCCTCCGACGACCACGCGCCCATTGAGCTCTCCGCGTCTAGCCACCTCGTCCACGAGCTTCACCGACGTTCAATCCATCGACTACTTCCACAAGTTGGGCCGGAGCCCCTACGGTGCCCGGGATTGACATCGTCTTCAAGCTCGACCGAGCTTCGCCGCCTTGATTCGGTCGTCTCCGACAGCCCCGGCCTCCCACAGGTCCTCCTCTTGCATTATTTGTGAGCACCGCCTCACAATCCCTCTCTCGTGCGCGTTTTGGTGCCGTTGACGTCATAGCTGAGCTCGCGTACTCCGTCCACCAGCGTTATCGCCGTCGTGGCTGCTACAGCCTAGCCCGCTCGGCCGCTTTGCCATGCCGTGGGCTGTCTCGGCGCGCCCGCGCCCAGCCCCTCCTTCCGCTTGCTGCTGCTTGCGTCTTCTGCACTGCGGCCGCCGCCAGCTACTGTTGGCGCTCCTTGCCCTGCCTGCTGCTGCCCACTTTGCTATCTTTGCTGATTGTTCCTGCTACTACTACTCGCTTACTACCGCTTCTCTTGCTAGTTGTCGCGGTTGCTCTTGCTAGCGATGCTCTGCTTTGGTGCTGCTACTCGCCATGGCCGAGTGTATTTTGTGGTGTGTGCGTGTGTGGCCGACCTTATCCAAATTGCTTAGTGCTAACTAGATTAGTTAGGTTTAGTTCAGATGTTAATTAGCCTAACCTGTCCATGCCAGGTGGTCTCACGCACTAAATAACCTTTTAGTTAAAAGGCCACTCAATGACATGCGAGACCTTGTTAGTTTAATCCCTAGTTAACTAATGTTCCTATTACTTGTGGGCCACAAACCCTCTATTGACCGGTCAAATTGACTGGGTCAAACCCAACCTATGGCCCCACTGTCATACACACTGTCTAGCAGTGCCCTATGTGACAAAAGATTTTCTATTTAATTTTTCAAATTAAACAATTCCAGAAAATGATTAAAACTTTAGAAAATCATATAAAGTAAACCGTAGCTCAGATAAAAATACTTTCTACATGAAAGTTGCTCAGAACGATGAGACGAATCCAGATACGCAGCCCGTTCGTCCGCCACACACCCCTAGCATACCGAACACGAAACTTTCCCCCTCCGGTACCTCTGCCCGAGAACGCGGAACCCCGGGGATACTTTCTCGGATGTTTCCCCCCTTCGCCGGTATCACCTACTACCGCGTTAGGGCACGCCTAGCATCACGCTTTGCTTTGTCATGCATCTGTTTGCATTGTATTCATTGTTTTCCCCCCTCTTCTTCCGCTAGACACCGAGACCGACGCCGCTGCTACCCAGTACGACTACGGTGTTGACGACCCCTCTCTTTTGCCAGAGAAACCAGGCAAGCCCCCCCTTTGATCACCAGATATCGCCTACTCTTCTCTATACTGCTTGCATTAGAGTAGTGTAGCATGTTACTGCTTTCAGTTAATCCTATACTGCTGCATAGCCTGTCCTTGCTACTACTGTTGTTACCTTTACCTGCTATCCTACTTCAGGGAAGTTAATCTATTCGAATAGCCGTGATCTTCGGTAACAGGACGACTTGGAGTTGTACCTTGACCTTATGACAATTAGAACCAGATACTTAATAAAACACACCCTTCCAAGTGCCAGATACAACCCGGTGATCGCTCTCTCTCAGGGTTACGAGGAGGGGATCACCGGGTAGGATTATTGCTATGTGATGCTACTTGGAGGACTTCAGTCTAGTCTACGCTACATGCTTTGCAAGGCGGAGGCTGCCGAGCGTAGTCTTGACAGATTAGCTATCCCCTCTTATTCTGGCATTCTGCAGTTCAATCCACTGATATGGCCCTTTACACGCATATGGAGTGTAGCTCCTTGCTTGCGAGTACTTTGGATGAGTACTCACGGTTGCCTTGTTCACCCTTTTCCCCCTATCTCTACTCGATTGCTGCGACTGCACGATGGAGCCCAGAGCGACGCCACCGTCGGTGATTTACTACTACCCCGGAGGTGCCTACTACTATGTGCAGCTTGGCCTGACGACCGAGAGTAGTTAGGAGGATCCCAGGCAGAGGCATGCGCCTCTTTCGATCCAGATCCCAGCTTTGTGCTAGCCTTCTTAAGGCAAACTTGTTTAACTTATATGCGTACTCGGATATTGTTGCTTCCGGTGACTTCGTCTATGATCGAGCACTTGTATTCGAGCCCTCGAGGCCCCTGGCTTGTATTATGATGCTCGTATGACTTATTTATGTTTTAGAGTTGTGTTGTGATATCTTCCCATGAGTCCCTGATCTTGATCGTACACATTTGCGTGCATGATTAGTGTAGGATTGAATCGGGGGCGTCATAGTTACAGTGCCAGCATATTCCATGTGCTAACCCGTTTTCGGGCTGCAACGTATTATGTTGTAGACTTTTCAGACGAGGAGTAAGGTTCGTTAGGTCGTTGCCGTGCAGCTCAGCTATGCCGTTGGAGTTGATGGACTCACTTTATCTTCCAAGCCTTCCGCTGTTATCGTATTAGATGGCCTTAAGCCGTATTTATTGTAATAAGTTCTCTTTTGAGACATTCGATGTAATAAGTGTGTGATTGCTACTCTGTTATGAATCCTTCGAGTACTGTGTGTGTCAGCATTACCGATCCAGGGATGACACGGAAGCACAGAGACTTGGCCGTTTGAGGTCGGGTCGCTACAGTACTGCACTTTATGCATACACTTTGTGAACTGCCTTATATTTGGTCTGTGAACTATATTCACGTTTGTTTAGAATGGTCTGTTGATTATATTTTTTTAGAAATATTAATATTAATGTTATTTTTCTATGATTACTATTGTGGACTATATGTGGACACATGTGTACTGCTTATTTTTACCATTGTGAACTGCATTAATCTTTCTTTTTTAGGTATGAGTTGTAGTGAGTTTACTTAATTTTTTGTTTAACGTTGTTTTTAAATATGTTTTGTATGTGTGTAGTATATTTTGGTATCACACATTAAATTTTTCAAAGTTGTATGGATACTTGTTCTAATACAATACTAAGTTCAGCAAAAGCAAATGATCACAAGCAAACTAACCACACAGAAGCAAACAACAGAAAGAAAATTTGATGATAATTCTAAAACAACAGTGTTTTTACAAAAGAAATGTTTGATATGAAGCAACGGACATAAGCAAAAGCTTGCAGACATGAAACAAAGATCAACACAACCACTAAAGTAAAATGAAACTAAACATAGCCCTGATTATTTCTAGTTGTTGTATTGGATTACAACCTTGTTCTTCTTCCTCTTTGCTTCTTTGTCTCTTTTTGCCCTGTTTAGTCCCATTATGGCATCGTATATGATTCTCCATGACTCATATGTTGCGAGTGCATCTATTGCTGCATACTTCATAAGCTTTTGTGGCAGCGGGCAAAATCCCCACCGAGTATGGTCCTCCTTGCGGTTAATTTTTTTCTTCATGTCATGGTAGTGAATGTCTATCATCCTGCCGGCAAAATTAGCCAAAGAGTCAAACTTCTTTTTATTGTATGGGTCTCTCCATTCCACCTGAATATCAATGTAGTTGTCGGAGCTGATCTCCAATCCAGATAGCTTCAGCTTGCTTTTGTCTCCTTCAATGGCGAATCCGACGAAGGTGTACTCACCATTCATGAGGAATTTGTCTAGTTCCATTGGCCTGCAAGATGTTTGTATAGACTGAATATAGTTTATTTTCTTAGAACTACCAATGTTTTTTTGTTTTTTCTGAAACTGAAGTGCAATATGAATACCTGAATCTGTTGCAGTGAGTAGCTGCTAATACTTTGTTCAGCATAACTAGTAAATCTGATAATAGATTGCATAAACAATGCATGCTTTGTGCATGTTTGTATTCTTGAATTGAATTTCATACATGTTTTGTATAGTAATGTTGCAGTTTTATATTGTTCAGTCAAATAATTTGTATTTGGTAAAACCGAATAAAACTGCGTGTATCGCTAGATCATATAATTCAAGAATTGAACACATGAGTTACATGGAGCCAGATGAAAACTGTCAATGAATTCCTATGCCATGCTTTTTTAAAATGAGAACCAAAGTTTAAATAATGGCAATGGCAGTGAAGAAATTTAAAATCAACATTAACAAGCAATAGTACATATTGATAGTTATTCTGACCGGTCTTTAGCTGTAGAGATGTGGTAGACAAGGCATTCTTTTTCTACGCATAGTGAGCACCTTTGCTCCATTGTGGCTTCACGTGGTCGTGTACTCGACATCAATGCCGACTAGTTTGACAAGCATTCCACCGAGCTTCCTCCTGAGCGTGGACAACATCTTGTCCACGTCTTCACCCTTGCTTGTGCAAACGATGTGGAGCTTGTGGTTGCCGTGGAGGTCGACATCATGGAGCTCCCTGGTGTACCTACGGCACTGCTTGTACAGAGGTGCATCTGCCATGACTCTCCTCTGCTCTCTCGTGTTTGTTCTGGAGAGAGAGAGAGGTTAGTGAAAGGAAGTGTGGAGAAGAAGATGCAATGGGGTTTTTGGGGGGACGAAGTAGTTGTGTTTTCTCCTCTACTCTCCTCTGCTCTCCTTGACAGGACGTGGGAGAGGTGGAGCGGTGTGGTAGCGTGGTGGGGCTGTGTTTTTAGTTACGTGGCAACTATAGAGAGGTTCTGCTATGAGGATGCTGTGTTAGTGCGTTGGAAATCCGGAGCATCGTCGCCTCTTTTTTCGTGACTAGTTCAGGTATGCACGCAACTGTCAGAAAATGTGATGATTGTGTTTTCGGTGAATTTTCCTAGTAAGAGCACTTCTTCGCTATCAGAACAGAACTGCATATGTCCACGTAGTGTACTGCATGGAAGTGAAATTTATTCTTCGTACACTGAATTATATCAGATGAGGATTCACACAGATGTACGCACATTTAGTTTTTTGATGGAGTTCATTCTTTTTTCTCTTTTTCTCTTTTTTTATTTTTTGATGGTAATGCAACTTTTGTGTGGATGGAGGGTAGTGTGGGTAGGGGTGTCGGACTGCTTTGCTTAACTAACAGGGTTGCATTCTTCATTTTACCCATACTGCATTGCAGTACAAAGAGAACTGCATTCCAGAAAAAAGAATACTTCGTGCTTCCACGTTGTGAACTACATTTTTGTACATCGCGGACTGCATTTGTACGTTTACTTGGGGCTTCCTGTGTTTTATTTATTAATAGCTAACTGTAGTTTCTGGCAGTGCCCACGCACATTCATCAAAGAAAAATGTTTTATTTTTGTACTTGTTGTTTTTTAGTGGGCCGTGTTGGGCCTGTGTTCGGGGAGTGAAGACGCATTGGGCCCAAGTCGGCATGTGAGCGCTGTTGGTTCCCGGTGCACTGTGTGTGCACTCTAATGTTTAGTCCCACATCGCCCGCGGAAGGCACGCCCGACCTGTTTATAAGTGCTGGCGAGGCAGTCGTATCGAACTCCTCTAGTTACTTATTTGGGCGCTTATACACGGCGCTCGCTGCTCTATTCTCTCTGGCCTGTGGGCCCATGTGTGCCGGCCCCATGCATCATGTCTCGTAACGACTACTTTCTTTGTGGGCGTAGATCTACTACGAGACTGGCTGGGGCCGGTTGCACCTGGGTGGTCAATTTTTTAATATTTTCTCTCAGGTATTTGTTTTCCAATGTAGGGTGTGCACTGCTTATTAAACCATTTGTGCACTGCATTGATCAGCATTATGTACTGCATGTGCACGCATTCCGCACTACACATGTTTGCGCTACATTTTTGTGCACTGCATGGGTAGCATTTTTCTTTATTGTTTTTTCTCTTACATATCCTTTTTCTAGTGTAAGGGTGTGCACTGCTTTTTTGGCTCTGTGTGCACTGCATTCGTCGCATTCCTGTGCTGCAGGTGTACACATTTTGCACTGCGTGCATCCTTCTTTCTGCCAAAGTTGTGACTGCTTTTACCAACGCTGCGGACTGCATGACTTACATTTAAGGAGTGCATCAGGTGCACTAATTCTACCAAAGTTGTGCACTGCGCGAAAGTTCTTCTCTTGTGCTTCATTTTGAGCATGTACTGCACTTCATGCACACATATATTGAACTTCCTGATATTACTTTGGAGAACTACATTCACTTTTATTTAGAGTGGTGTGCATATTATAAATTTTTAGAAATAATTATTTAATGATCTGCGGTTAGTTAAATAGGAATTCTTTGCGATCAAAGTACACCTTTTTTTGGGTCCTTTTCTTTGGTAACATAAGCCTTTATTGATTGTCCTTCATTCTTGGTAACATAATTTTCATTAACTCCCCTTCAATTTTCAGTTTTGACCTTTTTGCATTCCTCTTCTATAAATGTAGGCCAACTTCTACCCTTCCTTTGCAGTTCATTTCTCCTCTAGCCACAACTTCTCTCCTTTCTCCAGCCTCTCTTTATGTTTTTTCCTTTTCTAGGTTTTTGTTGCGATGGCTCCAGGCCCCTGCGTGAATCTCTCCTGCTGCGGCCATGGTTGTGGTGTGCCGACGCACTGCGATTGCTCATCTTGCTCGCAGGCCCGTCGTGCTCGTCATGGGGGCAAGGTCTTGTGTCAAGCTGGGCGAATGGAGCAGCTTGCATCTGGCACAGTATTCACGGAAGGATTGGATATGGGCCACATCAACGTTGTTGTGTTCTATTCCGCCCTGCTTCGTCGTGGCCTTGGCCGCACAAGTCCTTTTGTTCATCAGCTTACGCCAACAAATGTGGAGACTCACTACAAGATGGTATTTTTCGCTTGATCTGATTTTTTCTTTGTGTTTTCTATTTTTTTGTATAATTCCATACTATTCTGAACTTCTAGAGTTTTAGGAATGCACTTATTTTGTTTTATTGAGGTGTACTGTAATGTGTACTTATATCTTGTTTTTATTTTTTTTTGCTTGTGTGCATGGAGCTCGTGTTTTAGTTTGCATGGTTACAATATGTGAACTGCTTAGATAATAGATGAGCACTACTAGTTTCCACAATTTTTCCCGCTTGTACGGTGTGTACTACATGCAGGTAGTCTCAAGAACTTCATGATAGTTAGAAGCGTACTGCTTGTTTGCAAGTTTTGTACTGCATATTAAATTGTGTTTAATCGGTGCTGCTTGTTGGACTGTTGTACACTTCATGTAGCTCGTGTATGTACTGTGTGTAGGTCTTTACTGGTCTGTGCAAAGTATGAGAATTGTACTGCTAGTATCGTCGCCAGATAGTTTTAATTTTTTTTGCAGAAAATCCCCCAACGAGCTATTAGGTATCTCTGGCTCAAGAAGAAGGGAATTCTCCAAGTTGTTCTTGGTAATGGACACCTTAAACCAGCCAAGTACCGTGTAGGCGTTGACGGGCGGCTGTGTCTGCAGAAAGGATGGAAGGAATTTGTCATTGATAGTGGCCTGAAGTCTGAGCCAGTTATTGTCCTCAACTTCTTTGAACACGAGGATCGTACGGTTAGAATCACGTTTGACGTGATTGGTTAAGGTTATGAGGTTGATTTGTAATAAGTACTTTTGCGTGTCGAACGCTTCATCTTTTTGATGTGTTTTGTAATAAGTACTTTTGTGATCTGAACCACTTCAATTGTTATTCAGAACTTCATGCTGCCAGTGAGCTAACTGCATTTTTTACATGGCTTTTTGATCAAAATGTGTCAATGTTTACTCTAGACTACTATATATATGGTATACTTTATACACCATTTCTCTTTACATGGTTTAGTTGAATAACTCATAGTCAGTGGGAAATTTGTGTTTACACAAAATTTAAACTGATACATAAGTCGTACAGATAAGCAAACTGCTATGTATATGATTAATCTATTGAAGTTCATCTATTTGGTCGTTAACCTGCTGCTTCTCCGCGGTGAATGGAGCGTCTCTAATGTCGCACTTTCTTTTGTTTTCCGTGGCAGTGTTGCTGGTTCTTGTCTCTGCACCGTTGTGTTGGTAGCCCCTCGCGTGCTGGTTGATGGCGGCTTTTGTTTTTCAGCTCTGTGAACCGCATCCTTCTTTGCTCCCCGCGTGCTGGTTTATTGCGGCTTTTGTTTTTCAGCACTGTGAACTACATCCTTCTTTGCTCCCAGCGTGCTAGTTGATTGTGTCTTTTGTTTTTCGGCGCTGTGAACTGCATCCTTCTTTGCTCCCCTCGTGCTGGTTGATGGCTGCTTTCGTTTTCCAGTGCTATGAACTGCATCCTTCTTTGCTCCCCGCGTGCTGGTTGATTGCGGCTTTTGTTTTTCAGCGCTGTGAACTGCATCCTTTCGTTCTCCTACGTTGTTTTTTGAAAGTGGTGTCATTCTCAGTTGTTTCTGTACAGTAGCATTCCCTTGTGGTGGTCTTGTTGGCATTGTTTCTTCATGTTCTTCGTCCTCTTCACTCTCTTCACTCTCTTCTTCATCTTCCTCCTCTTCTTCATCTGTTTCTTCATAAGCCACTTCAGTTTCTTCATGTTCTTCCTCCTCTTCACTCTCTTCTTCTTCCTCCTATTCTTCGTCTGCTTCTTCATAAGCCATTTCTTCTTAAGTTGTGTCACCATCTTCTTCTTTGATTTCATCTTCTTCGTCTTCCTCATTTTCTGATCTTGTTCTTTTGGGGCAGGTTCTTGAATTGTGTCTCTTCCTCTTTTTGCAGATGCTACAGCGTCTCGGTTTCGTCCATTTCTTAGTGTTGTGAGTGGAATTTCTGTTTGGTTGTGCATCGCCGTGTCCTCGGTTTTCTTGTTCATGTCTTTTTGTACATGTCCTGGAATTGTGGCCGCTGATTTCATTACATGTCTTGCACCTTCTTATTCCCAGTGGGTGACCATCCTTTATCCATTTCGAGGTTGTGGCTTACTGTTTTTGTCATCATTTTTCTCCTTGCATGCAACCTTTTTCTGGGTTGCGTTGCCCCCTTTCTTCCTTCCTCTTGTGTTTGAAACAGGAGGTGGAAGAATTGTTTCTTTTTTGATAGCACCAGTTGCTTGTGTTCGGTATTTTCTACTTGCTCGGCATTATTGTCATGCTGGGATTTCTCTGCTTGCTTTAGTCGTGCTGCTTCTTCTTCTTCTTTGTTGAGCACATCAACTTCCTCGATCAGCGCCCTCTACCAGACAATGCTCTATGGCACCCAGCATCAGACCTTGTTGCTCTATTTGCAAGGTCCATTGTTGTTTCTGTCAGCAATTTTCTACGGCAAAAAAGTGAGCTTCCATCTGGTGCTATTTGTTCGTAGTCTCTCCTGTCAAATGTTGCATTTGATCTTGTGTTATGGGTGTATCTTTTCATGATGTACACCTCAGGAATGTTGAGTACTCTCAAATGAGAAAGCATGCATAACACATGGATGCAAAAGAGCCCTGCAGACAACACATGATTTATTTGTTTTGTAAGTGAACTGCATGAAATTAATAAACACGTAATATTTTTCGTTATTTGTTCATTTTAAAGAAGTGAACTTCATTTGTTTTTGTGAATTACTCATGCATGTGGACTTTTAAAGTTCAGTAAGTGAGCTTTCGTGCATGACTATGAGAAACTAGATTTTTTTTTTGCTAGGAGTCGCACCTGTGTGTGTCCAGAGTTTGCACTCACATTCGCAGACACCTTTCTGTTCATCGGCAACCACTTGGAAATTATGCCTTGCCCAGTCAAATGCATCTGATCTGTTGTAGTGGTGTACGAGATACTTTGTCGGGTTCTCAGGGCACCATTCTGCTCTGAATGCAGTGCTACGATAGAGTGTTTCTTTGAAATCTGCAAACACTGCCCTTGTATACACTTTTGATAGCTGGACTTCGAACCCAAACTGGGTTGTTGTCTTTACCTCTGACTGCATGATCAGAAATGCACTGTTACGAATCAGAGAAATGAAAAATTTGTTTGTTTTTGTAGTTATATTTTTAGGAGTTTTTGATGGACATTTTGTTTACCTCATTTGCTACTGTTTCTGCGTGCTCGACGGCCTTCCTGGTCTGAATGCACTTGTCCACCTGCTGAACAAACAGATGGATATCATGCTTCTCTTTGACAAAAAATTTCTTCAGTATGCAGTTCATGCTCTCGCTTCTCTGTGTGGAAGTCATCCGAGCACAGAAAATTTCCTTGTAGTAAGCCGAGATCCACTCGTGCCTGTCATCCCATAGCAAATTCATCACTTCATTGTTTTGCAAGTTGTATCTCTGAATGAGGTCCTTCCATGCTCGTTCAAATTCTCACAACATTAGTGGGTGGTTCAGCACCGCATTGAGGTCATCCTTGAGTTTCTCGTGCGCCTTATACAGCAAGGCGAGGTGGTCTTTGTACTTCTTCATGATATGCCACCAACACAACTTATGTAGTGCATCTGGGAGGATAGTTTTTAATGATGCCTTCATCGAAGAACAATGGGAGGGAGTAAAAGCCTCATGCACGCATGCAACACTCACACGTACACATGGACGCATGCAACACTCACGTACCCATGCGGCACACAGCACATGACGCAACACACAGGCTCATGCTCAAGTGCTCAACCTACTCCCTACGTCCGTGAAAGACTGTACATTTAGAGATTTACACATTGACCAGGGCATAATAACGCTCAAAAGTAGCAGACTTATGTGTGCATGCGACCATTGAGAGAATAAGATTAAATGAAGGTTGTTGCATGATGTAATTAAGGATAGACATGTAGCCTATAGCTAGAGCATAAGTTGGTGCATTAGTCGATCAATATCGATTTAGATTAAAGGCAAATGCATTGGAAGTGTAGATGCACACTCTTTGTTTTTTGGCCGATGTACACTCTTTGTTGGAAGACCGAGGGAGTACACATGCATGCACTCACATACACAGCCAGGGTGGTTCGTGCGCAAGGGTTGGACTCCTATCGCGCCTACGTAAAGTTTTGTTTAACTGATTTCTTTGCTCTGCCAACTGAAAGGTGGGACCCAGAAACTAGGTGACAATTTCATGAGTCAACAAAGTGCCACGTCGACTATGTGGCCGGTCTGTAGGGTGCAATACGGTGCTCTATGATGAGCTAGTGATCGTATACTCACCGCAAAATATATATATAGTGACCGTAAAGAGCGTATTGTTACATACGTTGACCGCCAGTGTATTTTTGTCGTTTCAAATTAAGCCATATTAACCGGAAAGGACGCAGTATGGACTAGTACTAATACTGCTTTGATGTGTCCCGTCAACTCGCTGAACGAGGATAAGCTTGCTTACTACACCTCTCCCTCGCCCACGTGTGCGTTGGCTCGCAGGACGAGGAGAGGGTTTTGACTACAGCGCCCTCTCCCTCTCCCTCTCGCTCGCCCTCGCGGTGGACGTGCAGCAGTTCAATCGGTGTTAGATTGCCAGAAGCATATTGTACTGTAGTATCATCATTGTTGGACCTTCCGAAGAGGCGAAGAACCAAGTGCAAGGTTCACACGAGTACGAACTGTTGAACCTCCCGAAGAGGCAAAGAGCCAAGCGCAAGGTTTTATAGGAGTTGTCGTCCTAGTAGGATTATACTACAGCTATAGCGAACGATGCTACTGTATGATGCCGCCACGTCACCTATATCCAAAGCTGCGCCACCTTTTTTTTCTCAAAGAGCATGTTGGAGCCCGTGCAACAACCACACAAGTTGCATGTACACATAATACATTTACTAGTAATAAATTCTAAAGGAAAAATGACAGTATGCCACACAAGTTCATTTCCAATTCATGTGATAAATTTGTGCACAACTAGTCTACATATATTCACAGCGCTACCATTCACAATTTACCATACCCCACTTACACGTTATAAATGGGCTACATGTCCTCCTCCAGGTTCTAGTCCCAGGTGTTCTTCATGGATGGCACGATCCATAGCGGTGGGCAACGGGAATCATTATCGCAGCTTTCTAGTCCGGTTCCACATGATGGTGACTCATCCAAGCTGAAGCGGCATAAATCAGGGATAGTGTGTCCCAGCATGTCATTCATCCGGCGGTGCGCACTGAAGACACAACCATGCTTCATGAACGGCAGGCCTTCGGTGTCATGCACAGAAGATGGCATCCGCTTCACAATGGGGTAGCTGTCCCCAATGAAAAGCGAGTACTCTCCAAGAGTGTTCGTCGGCACCCACGTAGCATCATGAGGGTCGAACTTGGCGCCGTTCATCTGGTACATGCGGCATCTTAGATCTAGACACATGATGACGTAAACGGTCAAGGTCCATGCATAATAATGGTGTGCTCAAATATGGCGGTCAGTAATACTATGCAGCAAATAGTACTACTCCGGTATAGAGGAAGTAAAATAACCGGCTTATTATATATAGCCACTCTTGGCTACATGGATGAGATAGTAAGACATGGAAAAACAAAAATGGTGGCATCTAGTGGGTTCAAGTCTTCAAGGGCCTAGCTAGCTATAAGCGTCCTCCAAGGTAAAAGTACTCCTACTAGTACTAGTAAGTAGTACAACAACGAAAGAGAAAGCGAGAGGGTAAAAAATATAATACTAAATGGAATACCTAGGTAGATGGTGATGGTCCGATCATGGTAGATTGTGTGACCATGTTGCACATCAGTGGTACCATGGGTAACGACTGCTAAGATAGTTGATCCGAATATGCCAAAGTCAGCTATAAGGTTCCAGGTTAGACCGAATCGTGGATGCAAATGCACATCCAGGATCGGCAATCTTATTTTGATCGAGGGATGGCTGGTCCCTGCAAAATAATGGAGTACCGTTAGGGATGCAAATGATGGTTTGTGCATTCCGTTTGTAATCTCCCGTACTGTAGGATGGCAACCAGATGAAACAAGTCCCCTGGCTTGTCACCGCGAAGATGCGGCCTAGATGGAACACGGCGTCTTCGAACGTGTAGAGGTACAAATCTGCTGCGGCCAACATGTGCCAGCCTCTGCCCTGTCTGTCGTTACTGTCTCTTGTATTGATGGCAATCCTTATGTCGAACACCGTGATGAGATAGTAATCATCGTAGCCGCGTCGCTTTGTCGGCGGGTCCGCAATTTCTATCTTCTTCAATCACATGTTGGCATCATCATACGTATTCAAGCCCAGCCAATCTAGAAGGCCGATCCCAATGGTGGTGAAGGGGTCTACGGGAACGGTCGCACTGCTGTGGATGTTGTGCAAAATGATGGTGGTATCCGGCCGGAGGTATGCAAGCCAATCTTTGTTGGCACCAACCCAGACCTATATATAAGACGATGGGCAGCAGAGAAATTACGGATGGAAATGGAATAACTAAGTACTACATGATCAAACTCCATGACTGGCCTGCTCATCAGACATAATCCGACTACCTCTCAACGTCGGCAACTCTAGCGGAGTCAACGTTTAACCATGACCAGGGAAGGGTGGACTGTTCGAAGGATTGTCCCATAGAAGAACCTTCTCCTCAAGGACGCATGGAAGACCAACAAGCATGGCCTTTTCCCAAGCCTATTTAAGCACCGTCTTGAAAAAGTTGGTGCAGGAAGCACCAAGTCTTGCAGCGGTGAGGACGTCGGAGCGGCGTGCGATTTCTCCTAGAGGATCGTCGTCCAAGGTCTCCCAGCCCCGACGAGGAGGAGAACCGCCTGGCGAATCCATGGGAGCAGCGACGAATTGCCTTCTCTTTGGGGGGGACTGGCGAGGAGGAGATAAGAGCGTAGTAACCGCAGGGCCTCGTCCCTTCCAACTGTAGCTCCTCGATCGTTCCATGGCAAAGGGGTGAGGCTATTATTTACTACGTACTCGTACTGTAGCAGTACTTGTACTACTTTCATAACTAGTAGTGCGATGTACTATACTTCTAGTATAGTGCACCAGTTTTGAACTCTTGAATCTTAGGGCCAAGGAGCTACAGTTGGAAGTGGAGGGTAGTATAGTTCTCTAGAACCATCGCTGTACTATCAATGCTGGGAAAGCACCTGCGTAGTGGGTACTCTCAGTGCTCTATTCAAGCGCATAGCTGACCTACTCAGCCACTCCTCTCACGCACACACTAGCAGCCTGTTTATCAGCGACGGTTACTGTGGGGGCAGAACATTTGAGTTATTTGATACAACGAGACTAGGCTTTTCGCTTCCATTTGTGGAGGTGCAATGGATCTCGTCGAACTTTGTTAGTAGTTCCTTCTTTATGAATGTGATGAGGCAAAGCTTTTGCCTCCGTTTCAAAACAAAAAAATCACGTCAAGAGGAATTTCTTCTATAGAGCCGATAATGGAGTGAATTCTATGCGTGCAACGCCACAAGCTACAGAGTAGTAGAGTACTAACACTTCACGTACAGAGCCATATTGCATAGTTCCCAATGCCGCGCCAGACTTTTCCAGCTCCTCGGGCTTAATTGGGAGGCGCTAGTTTAAATATGCTAGTACTAGCTGATGAGGAAGCTGCAAGCGAGGTGCGGCTAGGGCGAGCACACGAGCCACGAGATGATGGGAAGGAAAACCCGTTCACGTGGCTGGGCTATCCAGTGCACCCAGATTGTGGTGCGACACGTCCGTTCGACTTCAAAACTCAAACTACCTCATTTTGTGGAGTACTATTTTTAAAAAGGCCGCCGTGCGTTCGGCCGGGATCGAACCCACAAAATGAGGTATACACTCCCGCGACCACTAGTAGTACTTGTTGGAGTACAACGCAACCTAGAATCACCTTTTGTCGCTAGTAGTACATTGTTCCTTACAAGAAACCACTAATAATGCCAAGAAACCACTAATAATGCCAAGAAACTACTATCACTTGCATACGTGGCAGACTTAAGATAAGACTACCTTATCAACCATTGTACATGCCCTTACCAACCAGCCCTACCAAGAAACGACTACTCTACAAAGTGTCATTATAGGCACGTTTCAACCCATGTCACCCCTTAAGTCAACTCCTTCTATTCGACCGGCAAGTTAGGCGTTATGACTTGTGGGACCTACATGTCAGTCTACAAAAAAATCCCCGAGTGACCTCCTACCTCCGGCCCGTCCACCTAGTCATCCTCGGCAATGGGACACGACTACCGCCCTTGCGGCGAGGTCAAAACCGCCGGCGGTGCGGAGCCCATCTTGCGGCAGTCCGGATGCCAGCTCCGTCCGACGCTCGCAGCCACTAGCTAGCCAAGATAGATCCGTCCAGCTGCTTGTCTGCAAGGTTTGCTAGCTAAATTGGCACGGCGGCGCGGCGTCTTGCTCGCGTGCCGCGCTAAGGTTAGCCATCTGGCTCGAGCAAAGTCCAGTGCGGTGGCTTGTTCGCGCGTGAGTCACGCTCGGGCCAGCCTGCCAACCCGTGCGTAGGCCAGCGCGGCATCCGGCCCGTCCGGCGGAGCGGCGACCAACTCGCTCATCACCGGCGCCGCCGACGAACACGCATCAGTACTGTTTGAAGTAATGTCCAGGAAAAATAATGATTTGAGGGGGAATATAACAGGATAGAAGGTCAGATGTGGGTCCCTCGTGTCAACGGTCAAACAAAATGTGTTGGTTTAAGCTACCTCGTCAACACGGACGTGTGGGCCAACCCTATCATAAACGGGTTTAAACGAGCCTAATCGGCACTAGGTAGTAGTTTTTGGCATGGATTAAGAAATTTTGGGTATGTTTTTGCTATTTTTTGTACAATAGTTTCTTCCTAGGGCTGGTTGAAAGTGGTAGTTTTTTGTTAAATACTCTACATATTGTAAGTAGGAGTGAAAGTTAAGCTTTGGAAGCCAATAAGCAAGGCTAGTTACATAGTGCCTATGTGTACGTGATTGAAAGTAAATATCAACCATGAGTGACTAATATCTTGATGGAAAACTCGAAACTATGGAAATACTAGCATTTTTTGCATGGTTGGAAATACTAACAATGTTCACGTGCGTTGCAAAGGATCATAATTAGAATAATACTTATTCACAAACTTGATACAAAACACTCTAATTTTGATATACATATATCACTAGAGATATATTATGTTTCAATCAGAAAATATTCCTTGGGCTATTTTGGTGAGGTGAGGGAGGGGGGTGGTTGGTTTAAATATACTAATTATGGGTTTTTCTGCAAATTGGTAGAGAAGTGAGATGTTGGTGAGAAAAGGCAACAACTTACCTCACAGTCGTTAGATGTAGATCTAATGGTCAGAAATGACGGATGGCAGACACACCAACATCACCAACTTAGTCTTTTGTAGGAGTACTAGCAAGATGTCTGTGCATTGCACGGAACATCAAGATGCATTTTTCTATAAAACACTTGTTGTGATTGACCCATGCAGGAGCAATCCCATGTGTAAAAACTAATGATATCTCAAGAAAGAGGACATAAGGTGAAGAGGAGTGGGGCATGGTGGTGATTGGTGGTCGGACTGAGCGAAGGCAAGGGGATGGACGACGCTGGCAGCGGCCACCAGGCCAGTTTGTTCCAGAGGCTTCCTTTTTTAATTGCTCAACAATGAGGTTGTTGGAGATAAGGATGAACGAGGGAAGGCCTTGTCTGCAAATGTGGAGAGGGGTGTGCGTATCTTTTAGTTTAATTTCCATCCGTCAGATATAGATCGAATGGTCTATTGCAAGATGGCACGCATACCATCATCACCAACTCAGTTTTTTTATAAGAGAAGAAATATAAGTATGGAGATACAAACGTATTATCGATACTTGTTTCCGTAAACTAGGATCTACATTCTATTCAACGGCTCAGCATGTGGGGCCTTAGCACAATGACTTCTCGACTGTGTAAAACAAAGGTTTTCCCACCGCCGATAAGAAGGGGGTGACGGCGGCGCACTTTCGGCTTGCTCTAGTCCTAGTAGTCATACTAGGTGGTCTACGCACGTTTAGATTTATTCTTTTTCACGTCTCGCATTCGCCGCAGTGCCACGACTGTTGATGAATAGACGGTAAGTTATTCACGGGGAAACCCTTGTTGAGCGCGTATGCGAGAGGGAGAGAGAGAGTGTGTGTGTGCGTGTGTGATATGTCTAGAGACTGAGGCAATGATAAGAGATTCTTTGTGTCTATGTGTGTGGAGGATAGAGAGAGAAATGTACATGGGGCTTTGTGTTGTGTAACGTGGAGACACATAGACATAATCAGAGAGTGAGTGTATGAGATACACATGCGGACATGGGGAGAGATGTGTGAGTTAGAGAGATGGAGAATTTTGGTGTGCATCTGAGCTAGGGAGAGGGGGGATATATACATACCTAGAGCTGGAAAGAATATGCAAGGGTGTGTGTCTTAAAAGAAGGATCCAGATAGCTAGATGGGTGTTTGTGCGTGTCTGTGTGTGTTTGTGCGTGCGTTTGTGTGTGAGAAGGAGCGTGTGTATGTGGAGTAGAGAGACCACTAATTATTTTAACCTAGTATAAGGGAAGGGGGAATGGTGTGACATGTGTGTCAAAGAGATACAAAGGCATGTGTAGTAGCGGGATAGCATGGGTGCGGACGGGGAGCAGACTATTTGGAAGAGACATCGAGTGTGTGTGGGAGAGGGATGTGAGAGCGCCCGCGAGAGAGAGAGAGAGAGAGAGAGAGAGAGAGAGAGAGAGAGAGCTAGCTACGAAGAGAGAGGAGAGGAAAAGAGGGGGGAGAGAGGGTTCGTTTGTGTCCATAAGTGGCGTATAGATAGGGAGACAATGCTGATGTTGTTCAAAATTGGCCTATGTACGGTGACGCAGGGGAAGAGAGTCATCGTGTGTGTGATAGGGACTTCATGAGAGATCTAGAATAGATGGTGTAGAGAACAATGTGCGAGATTGAGAACGATGATACATTAGGGAGCTATGGAAAGAGTCACGGCATATATGTATATAGGGAAGGAGCTGGGGCGGGTCTGCATGTGGGAGAGATAGAAAGAGGAGAGTGGTACACAAGGAGACAAAGTGTGCTTGTTTGAAGTGGGGTTAGTGTGTGAGGTGAGTGTGCGAGAACCACATAACTAGGGAGATAGACGTTTGGGGGCGACGTTTTGTGTGTATGGGAAAGATACACTCTACATAGTGCGTGTGCTTGGGAAAGAGAGATGCCGGGAGACCTAGAGAGTGGGGGAAGAGATGTGTGCATGCCCGAGAGACAAAGTGATAAGAGACCTATATTGGGGTCCGGACTTTAGAAGAGAGGGGGGTGTTAATGTGCTCGTGTGTTCGTGTCTGGGGGAGAGAACGACGTGTGTGTGGGGGGGTGGGGGTTGGCTTCAGATAATGAGTGAGGTGTCTATATTCGAGGGACTTTAGCGTAATTGAGATATATATGGTCAATAGTGTGTGCACTCATGGTTGATCAATTTGTTTCATAGTTTGGACTATGAGATAACGATACTTTTGAACATGCGTGATATACCTTGATGTACCAGAATTACAAACCTAAGATTGGAATTTTGGAATTCGACTCCATCATTAACTTTTGTAATTCGTTTAAATAGAGGTACATTTTTTAAGCCGGGATTTCGTGATTTCAAATTTATATATCAAACCTAGAGATATACACATACGGGCATGTTCAAACTTTATAATCATCCACTTTATTCATACACATACACATTTTTTCTTTTGTCATCATATTTAGGATAAACACATTTGGAATTTCATTTGAATTGGACCGTATGATGGTATTTGCTTGTACTAGCTCAATGATCCATATTTGAATTGAATGGACAATCTAAGTTTCGAGTTGGAGACAATGATTTTCAAAACTTGCACTTTTTTGCATGCAAAACAAATAAATTCTGGGCCATGATATCATAGTCGGCCGTACAAGAGCAGAACACTTATAATTTCAGGCGCCAAAAGCTTTCAAACTTCCCGCTCACATTGAAATATTTCGCGCCCAAAAGTTTAGCCCTGCGATATTCCTATTTTACCCCTGCCACATGAACGGAAAAGGGCTGCTTTGGTAACTCCATTGTTTTCCCCTCTTTTCCCCCAATATTCTTCCCCAGAGCCCCTCCCCTTCCCCTCCTCAACCACCCTCCCCAACCACGGCAAGCCGCCGAATCTAGTCCTCTGCCGCAGCGGTGGACCTCACACCCTGCCGGATCTACCTTCCGCACCTTGGAACCCTCAACTGCCAACTCACCACTTCACCGGAGCTGCTTCAGCGACTGGCTTGTCCATCGCTCCAGATCTCCTTGAGCGCCATCATGGCCCACCGCACTGGATCTGCTTAATCGACTCCCTCGTCCACAACAATGTAGGCCCTTCACTGACTCCCTCGTTCGCCCCATCGCTGGCCCTTCATACAAGCCCTCGTCCGCCGCAACAGATCCGCCTCACCGAAAGCACTATGCACCGCGCCCGCCGAAGCCTTCATCCACTGCATCGGACCCGCTCCACGGACGCCATATTCAACTCCACCGGCTCTGATTTACTGACGCCACGGCATCATCAGGTTATTTCGATTTGTACTCCTTTGGTTTTTCTCTTCTTTATTGTGCAACTGTTCACTTACCACAGATGAGCTTTCTTGTATGTCGACAGGCACCGCAACCGAAGCACCGTAGCCGCTTCAGCGATGGCGACAACCGACCCGAACTCAACCGCAACACGAGCACCATCAACGATCCTTAGCTATCAAGTATGACAACGATACCCATACGCCGCCGAGAATCATGTACTATTATCCAACGGCCGGCGCCTACGTTCACTTTCTTAGCATAAGCACCGCACCTTTGAATTTCTTCAGGGCATCATTCAATTTTTCATGAGACGCGTTATTCTGCTTGCACCTGTAGGGCCATACTTCTGGCAGTGAACATGTTACATGTGCTAAATTACATACCAAAGAACAAATAGATAATATGCTTTAGTTTAGTCCTAAGTATTACTGTACTTCCTAGATATCACTGCCTACTATTTTACTTCTTGCATGCTATATTTATGATAATGGTGTTGTTCTGATGCCACATGTTGGTTCCATCGATCGCTTCATGTTCTCTATGCTTAATTACACATCAGCAAACTAGCATGTGGTTCTGCTGCTTTTTGTTCGTTTTACCCTACATTTTCTGATGCTAGCTATTACATCACTGCTCCGAGCCTCTGTTCATTACTTTTTTGTGTGTTCTTGATCTCCCCGGGTTGCATGACTAATTTGATGCTTCTATTAATTATGGAGCTGCCAACCCCATCAAGCAAAATATTTGTTCTTTTGGGGCTGGCACCTCGAACAAGCATAAAAATAGAGTGAAGCAGATATATTGTCGTGTAAGCACACACCCTTCTTTCATTAGTTTAGATGAACCATTGATGATCAATTTGAACCAGTGCATGCGATTAAAATTAATTTTACCTAAATAGAGGGTGCGTAATAAACTACAAGAACTAGATTTGCAACCACGGGATGCTGACGATATCTTCAAAGAACATTGCAACAGCAGCGAGGCTTCACAGTAACATATGGTAAGCCAGTGTGTTTTAGTACATGTGAAATGTAATGCGTGTGGGCTGCTTTCTTGGCTTGTCCCCTCAACCTTTAATCCTACAAAATTACAAATAGTTCAGTTGTCTGCTTTGTTGTATTGCTTGATTCGAATGCTTGTTTGTTACTTGTTAGGCTATACCTGAGTTGGCCAATATGTCAGCAGTGCCTGTTGTACTATCGTAAAGAAATGCATGCCTAGTTCATTTGAGTCCTTAACATCTCCTCTGAACTTCATCACAAGACTGTCTCCGTAGTTTATATGAGGCCGCACTGTTAAGTGAATTCTCAGATTATTTGAACTGCTTAGATGCCTTGGCAACTTAAATATAGCGGTGGTACACTCCATTTCAACTAGGGATGTCAACTGGGTCCCATCTAATTCCGATTAAAGTCCACTAGTGGTATGATAGTTCAAAAGAGTTTTTGTTTTTTTGAGGAAAATGAACTAGGGAGCTAGCAAAAACTAACTAGATGGGACTGGCGGATGTCGTTTATTTGCCACTTACATCCCTAGTCTCATCTTACCATTTTAATTTCTTTTCGGCTGATGCTGCTTCGAACCATTTAAATATAGCTTGCCATGCTCGGCAATAATTCATATGTCGTTACCATGTAAGCTTACTGCCTGGATCATGCGATAACTATCTCTTACTTATGTCCAGCAGAAACCTTTCAGGATGCCGTTCACACTAGGACACAATGTACAACCCCAGAATCTATTTGTGGAAGCAGTGCACCATCCATGTTACTAGATGGTAGCAAGTCAGAGGCAACACCACCGGAGAGCAGTCTGAGCACAGATATTATAGTTCTTGAGGCTCTACTAGAGGCAAAAAGAGATGGTGTGGCTGCCATGAATGAGGTAATCTTGATCTTGAGGCTGGAAATTATGCAATTAGCTGCACACATTATGCAAGCAACCCAAGAATTGGAGGAAGTAAGAATGTTGCATTTGAAGACGGAGGAGGTCCTGCTGTTTCTGCTATCTGAAGCCCAGGGTAATCCCAGTTCTTCTTTAGATACCAGTTGAAATTGTCAATAGATTATTGTACTTGCATGTTGTGTCATGTCTCTGAATGGATTATGTTGTAAGACCCCCTACGTTGTCCATGTGTTGTAATGATCCAAAAAAATTAGGCGAGGCAATCCTCAGTACTTGTATGATTGACATAAGGTGAACTGTTTTTCGTGTGAGCATATTGTATTGGATGAAATAACTGTTTGACTCAAAGTGTATCCAACCTACTGAATTCGAAGATCACGACATTTCTAAATCATAATCATATATAAAGGTGGAATAAATCTTTGTTGTGGTTTTGAAGAAATAAATAAAAAAAGGTAGCATTATCTGTGGATATTCGTAATCGAATACAAATTGGATTTGAATTTAGTTGCCAGGGCCCAGGGCAAACGTGAATGCTAATTCTCCTAAGTTTTGACGAAGCGGCTAAACACCCACTATCATTTGTGGGCTGCCCGAAGCAAGTGTTTGCGAGATGGAAATTACTGTCTACCCCTGACACTTTGACATCCTTATCGACCGGATTTACACTGCTATCAAAAGGGGTAGACTAGTAACTTCAATCAGACGTGACACGACCGCCTCTGAGCCCATTCAGACACGGTGGGCGCCAAACGTGGGTGGCAAAACACATTTGATTCAAGCTCGTCCGAAAGACATGTGTCTCTCCCTCCATTTCCCCATTCATACAAGGTGGGTGGCAAAACAAACTCTCCTCGTCCGAAATCGATGTAGGAAAATATTTTAAATAGGGGCAGATGTGTAACTTCCCTCTGACGTGACACAACCGCCCTACCTGTCATCCCCGTTCATACACCGTGGGCGCCAACCGTGGGCGGCAAAACACCCTCTCCTCGCCCGAAATCGCTACCGGCAAATATTGGGAGATGCGAGATTACCGTCCTATCCCCAACCGACGTGATGTCCAAAATTTTAAACGGGGGATAAGTTCGTAACTTTCCCACATTTCAGACAAGCGTGTCCCAATGTTTGAGATCCCCCCTCCCCCTCCATTTCCCCATGCATACACCGTCGGCGCCACAATAACCTCCCCACTACGGCCAGCCTCCTCCATCCGCCACCCCATCCTACACCTTGCCGGAGCCGCTACCCCTACCCCGTCGTCCACTGCAAGAGATGGATGTCTCTCATCCACGGCGCTGGACCAGGATCCTTTCATCGCATCCTCTCGCTTCATCAGCACCGTCGTCCACCTTGCCATTGCTGCTCCTACGACCGCCTCGTCCACGGCAACAGGATTTATCCCCTGACCTGGCCGTCTTCCGTCTAAAGTCTTCTTCCCCGCTGCCGACAGCCATCGCACCCGCAACACCCTCAATGTATCAGCAGGAGCCTACACGGCGTCGCAAGAGAGGTGGTACTCTTCCATATGTGCTTAAGTAATTGATCTCACCCGGAAAATACCTCATAAATTGTTTACTGTACTTTTCTTGTCCGTACCAAATCGTAGTGGCTAGTTGAAAGCAAAGATTGGTTGCGAAGTAGCTTTGTCCGGTTTGCACCTTCAGATCCGCCATGGCACGGTCACTATACTCGTAAAGCTTATGGTTTCCCCCCTTTATATTCACTACCATCATCATAGGTGCTTCATGTCGTGCTAGCACTGCTCCTCAAGACCTCAACCCATCAAGTGAAACAACATGCCACTCATAATTCCAAAGCGTAGGTGTTGAAATACGAATTTGATATGATGCTCATATTACTAAAATAGAGAACATTTAATTGGTCACATAAAGTTCCTATATTCGTTTAGAAAAGCATGTGCACCAGCTACTGGTCCAGCTAGTTCCACTTTCCTGATTTCACTCTTGATGCTTATTAGGGTTTTCCCCTTTTATCTACTCTACTATGATCTGCGTAGGTGCTTTCTGTCGTACTAGCATTACTCCACCCTTCAAGCTAAACAGCACAACACTCAAAATTCCAAATCTTAGTTGTTCAAATATGATTGTGATATGATACTGATATTAGTTAACAGACACATTTTATTGGTTAGCTAAAGGTCCCACTTGAGTTTCCAAATGCATGTCGCGACATATAGAGAGACAGCAGAATTGCATTTCTTTGTCACTTGTTGACTGTACTTTATTGTCCATACCAAATCTTAGTTGTTATTTCAAAGCAAACATCGGTTGCTAACTACCCTTTATGCGGTTTGCAACTTCAAATCTGCCATCCCACTGCCATGGTCAACACTATACTCATCATGATTACGGTTTCCCCATTTTATGATGACCACGATCAACCTACATGGTTTGTGTCGTAATAGCACTTCTCCACCCATCGAGCTAAACAAGCTTAGTTGTACAAATTCAAATATGATATTATGCTGATATTAGTAAAACTGAGAGATGTTTAATTGGTCAGCTAAATGTTCCTACTTTAGTTTCGAAATGCATGTGAGCCACATATGGAGAGACCGGAAGGAATTGTATTTCTCTGTGCGCTCTGGTTCATCATGGGTGGGCAACCGACATTGTATAGAAGGCTTGTAATATCTTCAATCTGCTTGCTCTTCTGCTCTTCTTTAATAAGTATGTTCCTTGTTGGGAAGAGTAGCAGAGACATTTGCGGTAGACTGGTCAGGTCGAGTTGTTCTCCCTTAGTATAGTTTGATCTGTCAGGTCAGGTCGACTTGTTCTTCTTTTCTATATGTTGAAGCTGTCATCTACGAAGTATCATCACTTCTGGAGCTCTCATATTTTGAGTAGTAGGCCACATTATATTAATGCACACACGAAATACAGCATGCATGGCATCTCTCAGAAGAATTGCAGAGATAGCACAAAGGGGTTTACAGGGAGGCAATATTGGATTAGAATCACTTCTGCATTACAAAGATAATCTCACTTGTTTTTATGTTTTCATGTATGTTAGGTATCGAACATTATCAAAATGAATATGAGAATGGGCGCACGAGAGGAATATTGCGGAACAATCCACTGGCTAACAAACTTGGCATGGTGGAGGATGGCCTATCTTATTCACCCATCAAGGTGCTTGCTCTAACTTGGCAAGGTTGTATTGGTCGCACATATTTTGCATCCGACCTCTTGCATTACTTCTACTTTGTTACACCATCTGCTTAGTTTAAGCATCATATATGAGTATATGCCATACCTATCCATTTTCTATACCTATTCCATGTGTCGTCATACTATGTTTTTCGGTCAAATGTTGTTCTTTCGTAATAGATGTCCAAAAGGAAGAGCGTGAGTGCAGATCCTCAAGGAGTACAAACTAGGTATTTTGAAAAGGTAGTGATCCCTGATAAATCAGATAGATCAGCAGCCACAGAAAACACAGGCCCAACTGTACCACACTTTACCCCTACTCCACTGGCCAAACCCCTATTAGAACTGCTGAGAGCCCAGTGGTAATCGTCTATGATATCAATTCAAAATTTGAACTCCTAAATTTCTGCATGTGCCTTACCTTCTCTCTTGTATGAAAACTAATTTCAGATGAATCTCCTTGCTCAAAGGATCATAGGATCTCACAATAATAATGGGCTCTGCATTGCTCTTGTCAGTACCTCTTGCCCTTTGTCAACTTACTTACACTCATTGCTTTTTGATTATGTAGCATCATTGTAAATGTTCGCTTCTTTGTCCTCCCTTTGCTTGAAATTATAAGATCTATATTTACTCTTAGATAAATGTAGAATTGACACAATGGTTATGAAGTTTTGGATTACTCATGTAAGTACCTGTTGTCATGTACTCCCTCTGTATCGAATTAATTGTTGATCAATTGGATGTATTTAGAACTTAATATTGCTAGATACATCCATTTGAGCGACAAGTAATAATGGACGGTGGTGGTATTACTGTACTTGCATCACGAGACAGTTGATTGTCTTGCATTACTCTGCATCTTATCTCGCCTCGCCTCCACTTTCTCCAAATTATCATATCTACATTTACTCTTACCAAAATGTTGAATAAAGCCAATGCCACTTCACACATTGATGTTTGCATTCCTCTTGTCAGTACCTTTTGCCTTGTAACCTTGTACTTAATTAATTGCTATTTGATTATGCATCATCAGTCTGCACCTAAGCTTCATTATCCTCTGTTTCATCCAATATTATTTGATCTATATTTACTCTTTGCAAAATGTAGAATAATGGCAAGGCTTATAAAGAATTTTCTTTGGGGAATTTATTGAATTATCCTTCCATCAACATGGAAAAGGCCTTTGTCCAGCCCGTGTTAACATGTAATGTAAGTTCATCCTTCTCAAGCCTTCAAACTTTGTTCTAGTATAGAGTTGGATAGGCATCATTTCCTCCACTCTGTTTACTTTGCTGTTTACATCTGATTGGATGTTTGCAACAACTACCAGTTTTAAATTGTAGTTGTAAAAACATGTTCATTATGCAGAACAAATCCATTTATTTGCTTATATAATTGTGAAACCTGTTACGTGTCTCCTTGTTTCTCTTTCGTAGTCGTATCTCTTATGCCAAAGTGCAGAACTTTAGGGAAGATAGTGAGCCAAATCATATTGAGGACAGCGAGATGACCCCAAGGTCCTGTCTTGATGAAGACAGTGAGTTGAAGCTACTCACCAGCAGGTGTGAGACAACCTCTGTGCAGTCGCTGCCTCAATCAGTTCGACTTCTTCAGTCTCAACTTAAAGCGGAAAGGCTTGCTTCAGCTCAGCTCCAACTTGAAGTCAAAGATGCAAAGAAGATGTCAGAGGACTGCCTTGTGCACTATGGTACCATACAGCTAGGGATGGAGCATCTATCGTTGACACAATTGAGGTCTCATAAGCTTGTTCGGCTGCTTGTGGGGCCCGTCCTGGCCAGGCCTAGTGCCTTCTGAAGTTCTTTCAGTTTTGTATATTCTTTTGTCAGCGCGTATATGCACTGGTGGCGACCTTTGATGCCCAGTGTATGTAATCCGTGGTCAAATTGCACTTTATTGTCACCGGTAGCGAACTTTGATTCCCAATGGATGTAATATGACGTAATTTCTTTATTGTATAGTCTAGGTTTATTCTTTGGTCGGTATGTTGTAATTTAGGCCGGAAGGTTCAGTGGATCTCAGTGTTGTCGGTCTTCAGGTCAGCCCATTACTCATATGGGCCAAAACGTGGGCCTATAATCATCTTGGGCCATTAGCAGGTCTAAACCTATAGTAGTTTCCCAGCTTTAACATGCCGAGTAAAGTTCTAGCCAGCTGGGCCAGAGAATACCATGGGCTTTTAACAGGCTAAAACCTAGATTGGGCCCGCGTTGGGCCGAAAAATTCACGGGCCAATACAGGCCGAAACTGCCTAAGGCCATGTTTGGCCCAAATAGGACGAGCAATTAACAAGCCAAAATATATCTCGGTCCTGTTTGGCCCAATAAAATTATGGGCTTTAAGCAGGCTGATATCCACGCGGGCCATAGGCCCAAAAGTGTCACGGGCCATTATCAGATGGGCTGTAAGAAGGCCGGATTCAACGCGGGCTGTAATTAGGCCCAACTGTTCCACGGGCCATTAACAGGCCGATAGGCCTATTGGGCTAAAATTTATCCACGAAGACTACGACCGTTAAGAGGCCTAAAGTTACATCGGACAAGAAATAGCCCAGTTTCTGCATGGGTCGCTAAAGGGCCTAAAGTTAAACCGGGCCGACAATGTCCCAAATGCACCACGGGCCGCTAACAGGCCGAAACTATTATGGGGCCGAACTAGTTAACGGGCATTTAACAGGCTGAAATACAAACCTGTCTTATAATGGGCCCAAAAGAACAATGGCCTGTTAATGGGCGTGATCCGATATGGACCGTAATTTGGCCCAAAACACGGCACGCTGTGAACGGGCCTGATCTGCTATGGGCCTCAATTTGGCCCAAAACATGGCAGGCTGTTAACGGGCCAGCCCACTAGTGTGTGAAAAAACATGGTGGGCCTTCAGCTAGGCCGACCTTTTCGCCGGAATGCGCCTCTATTGGGATGTGCCACATGTCGACGTATCATAGGCCCCTCCTGTCCAATGAGTGGATGACATCTGTCCCAACGGTGAGAAAACACGTTTCTTTTGGCCATTGAGAATTTTACACGTGGAAAATCCCCATTGGTCCGGGTTGTTAATGGGTTATCGGATCCAAAACCGGACCCGATAGCTTAATGGTGACCCGCTACGGTCGATGCCACGTGTCGGTCACCCTTGATGAAAGCACTTCTATGGCGCGCGAATTATCGTCATGGAAGTGGACACTTCCATGATGATAATTTTGGTAATGTCATGGAACATTTCTACGACATCACAGGTATGACTATCTTGATTCTGTCATAAAATCGTCATGGATGTACATGCATGACAGAAAACGTGACCTACTATGACAAACACGTATCATCACGGAAGTGTACTTTTTTAGTGTCGGGAGATCGCTGATGCGGTCCACCCGAGATTCTACGGGTTCCTGGGATCTGGTGGGGGCGGGCTTGCCGCTTCTCCCCGCGCTGTCGGGTTCAGGATCTACAACAGGCGTCGTCGCTGGCGGGAGCCTCATATTCTTGGCGTTGGGTTCAGCTGACTCCATTTTCCTCGAGGGTGTCGCGTCAAGCTCATGGATTTGAGCAGAGTAACGAATGACGAGCCTAGTTGTAGTGTGACTGAAGAAGAAGGGGAGCTGAGGGTTTTCTATAGTAGTGAGGAAGAAGGGGAGCTGGGGTTTTCTGCAGGAGTGAGGTGAGCAATTTGGGGGTACGAGTGGAGCGAGCTAACATGAGGTGGGTGGGAGTGAGGAGGATGAAGAGCACCCAAGTTTTTTGGGGGGGCGGTGTGCTGGGTGTGGGTAGCGCCTCTCATTAAGTAAATATATGGGCTTTTGAATTGATTTTATTATTTACTAGGGTGTATGGGCTGTTTTGTCTTGGGCCTAGAGAAACAATTACTACTTGTACAATGGAGACACTCTACAGCTACCCAGAAAAACAATTACTACTAGTACAGTGGATACACTACCACTTCTGGCTCCTCCGAGGTCATCAAAATGTCTCCCCCTACTGAATGTCATTTTACTTTGGTTCACCGACATGCGGGCCATGCAGTGCACGGGCCCAAATGCCATCCACCAATTTAGAAGGCGGTATGCAGGTGAAGAGTCACCCCGGTCGTAGCGTGGCAGTAAGGAGCCGTCATATCACAAAACCCCACCTCCCCGCAGTCTAAGTTTGACGGACGAAACAACCATCATTTCACTCTTCGCTGAATCCCCTTCTCCCTCACCGTCTTCAAGAAAGCCAACACTCGCATCTGACATTGTTCTTCTCTCCCAACGAAGGGAAGGTAAGCGGATCTATGATGTTGGTATATTTCCGTTCAAAGAAAAAGAACTTTTGCAAAGCAGTAACCGATCCTCACTCTCTTTTTTGTTTCATTGTCATTGCGATTGTGTTTTCCTTTCAGTTGTCTCCTAGTATTCATCAGTTTCATGATGGACCAAGGAGAACCAGGCAAAGATCTGCCGATGTTGGAGTAGACGCGGGAGGCTGATCCCCACGAGACAGAGAGCTCCAAGAAGATGTAGGCAGCCACCGAGCCGACCCCAGATACGCTCACGGCCACTATTGAGATGGTCAACGCCCCGTTTGAGGTTACAGCCCCCGTGGCCCTGCAGGAGCAGTTTCCCCCCTTCGAGGATGTGTCCTCCCTCATTGAGCTGCCCAAGGTGATTTTCTTCTTTGCCGATCTCGATTGTGGTTTTTCATCTAAGTATGTGGTGATAAATAATGCAAAATTTTATTAGCTTCAATGCGATGCTACCTTCATTGTCATGCGTACTTTTGACTCTGCATAGTGGTTTAAATAACTTGTGTCTCTTATATTGTAAAGTAATTCAGAATTTGTTTCTGTTTCAATTAGAGCCCTGATGCAGACAACGATTGTGTGGTTGTACATGTCACTCGCTATGAGGCGGATGACCTGAATATACGCATTGGGAAAACATAGTTCTTAGGTTGTTGGATCCTAGAAGCCATTTGCACTTATACCAATGTCGAGATGTATTCCAGCCTCACTGTTCTCAGGCGTGTTGTCCATGGTGTACTGAAGCACAAGAAGTTCAAAGCTACTCCTTCGTTTGTGAGGCATACTGTTATTGTCAAGCTTATGCAGGAAGATGACGTGGCATGCCTCCACAAACAAGTTTATGAGTGGCAAGGCCACAAGGTTATCTTCAGGAAGGTTCACAGGATTGAGCTGCTGCCGGACGTCCTCGATGATGTTCATGGCAAGGTCCATCTTGTGTCCATCTGAAATTAGATCGAGGCATGAAATAGTTTCCCCAGCTAGTGTTTAATAGTAGTTTGGATTGTGTCTAATTATCCGAACCTTGCCTATTATCGAGCCCTCTGGGGCTAGCACTCTGTTTGAATCCGTCTATGGGAACTGCTACTACCTTTGTGTGCCCGTGAATCATGTGAGAACCATGCTAATTGTTGCCGAAACAGATGCGTCCTCACTAGTTTTTTCATGTAATATGGCATGGTAAGACATAAGTTGTCACGGTTTATCATACGAGCAGTGTGTGTTTGATGAAATAGAGTACTCGTTCGAGAACTGTGCACCGACGTATACACAGGGTACGTAAGGCTGGTTAAGTACTTGTAAACACTGTTGGTGCTACCCCACTTGTAAGCAGTTGTGCAAAACACGGTACATTGGCTTAGCTCGCTTCAACACTAGGCTATCGACCAACTAACAATCAACAATCTGTCATCGACATATAAGCAACTATGTATCTTGTTACGATGGTTCATGCAGTTAATTGAGGCCACAATGTAATAAATTCCAAACGTTAGACGCTAGTCCAAATACCATGTGGAACACTCACATTAAACTCGACTTCATAAAAAACTTGAAAAGCATAAGTTAAGCAATTTTATACATCTCAATGATTCATAGAACATAACAAACATATACTAGTTCACAACAAAAGACAAAGTTGTGAGAAGGTTTACAAATCAGAAAAAAACAAGCAAGGCTTCTCTGAGCAAGACCTCCGGCAGCTTAAATTTCTGGAGTTCACTTTGGTTTTTCTTGTTGCCACCATTTAGGGTTAGGTTCTCTCATTCCGAATCAACCAATTATAATTGTGGTCTCAAATGGAATGTTGAACTGAACCATGCAAAGTGTATTAACTAAATGGAATGCTTGTGCATTCCACTAAATTTAAGCACCGCTATTTGCAGAAATAAGGCACCACAATGCCCCTTGTCCACAAGACCTGTCCAAAAAACCGCCCGCAGTACCGCGCTAGTCCTCGGTCCATGGATGAATAATAAAATCAATAATCTCTTTTTTGACATATAAAAGTCGGCTATCAACACTAGAAAAGTCGGCTATCGACCATCTAACAATCAATAATCTCTTTTTTGACATATAAGCAACTACGTATCTTGTTACAGTGGTTCATGCAATTAACTGAGGCCATGATGTAAATTCCAAGCGTTCACACGCTAGTCCAGCGTTCATGTGGAACATTCACATTAAACTTGGCTTCATAAAATACTTGAAAGCATAAGTTCAGCAATTTTATACATCTCAATGATTCATAGAACATAACAAACATATACTAGTTCACAGCAAAAGACAAAGTTGTGAGAAAGTTTGCAAATCAGGAAAAATCAAGCAAGGCTTCTCTGAGCAAAGGGCCTCCCTAGGCAGGCTTTAATTTCCTGGAGTTCACTCTGGTTTTTCTTGTTGCCACCATCTAGGGTTAGGTTCTCTCATTCCAGAATAACCAATTATAATTGTGTTCTCAGTTGGAATGTCGAATCGAACCATGTAGTGTACTGACCATCTGAACTTCTTGTGCAGTTCCACTAAATTTAAGCACCGCTATTTGCAGAAATAAGCAGACCACAATACCTCTTGTCCGTGCACCTGTCCCAAAAACCTCTGTGCAGCCATGCCAGCTAGTCCTCGGTCCATGGATGAACTGGGAGAAAGTGCATTCCCCACTAGGATGCAATTGTTTTCGCTTGTCCCTGCACTGCAATCATGAAGTAAAATGTACGAATCAGCTTCTTTTAGATTGCGTTGGTCATTCTACCTAGTTACTACCAATATAGGAATACCTGGAAGACGGGTGGTTAGACGACGACAGCTAGGAATAGCCATCTCATTTTGTGCAACTCTACTAAAACTGAGGTGTGTACTTTTGATTGCGCAGGTAGAAACAATATGGAGACAGACATCCCTGTTTGCGCAAATATGAAATATGGTTATTTAAATAGTGAAAATTATTTGCAGTGGCATATGATTACCAGCAGCATCTATTGTGTTATAATTGGTACTACATTGACAGTATGAAAGTGCCCTTAAGTAAGAAGTAGCATCACATCACATCAACACTGCCACTAGATTAACATGCAGAACAGTAGCATTAGAATTACTGTCATGAGAGTAGCACATGGTCAGTAAATGTGCAATCAAATTTGTGCAGTTCCATTGGGATGAAGCAATGTTAGCATTGTGATATTTAAGTGTAACTGCAAAACCACAATTCATGGGAAATAAAGCAAGACGGAAGCACTTCATAAAATGGTGGTGGCATTGCTTCAATTTATCGACGGCTGAAAGTGCAACTAATCCCCGGGTGGTTTTGGTAATTCATAACAACATATAGCTTTGAACTAATATCTATCCAAGTTGAATATTTCAGAAAGTTCAATGATTGGCATGGCATGGTCTAGAGAAGTGGACCCCTCAAAATGCTAAGGACAAATATTGGCAAAAGCTCAAGACTCTTCATTTCTATTTTAGTGATCCAAGATCACATTGAGTCCATAGGAAAAGCCAATACTAGTAAAAGGGGATGAGGTGTTGCTTAATGGTCTACTTGCTCAAAATGCTTAGTGATATGCTCCAAAGCCCTCAAACACTTTCTCAAATCCAAATATGCGCTAAAGCTAAAGTCAAACTCGACCCCACCGATTTGGTCTATTCGGCGACACCGAGTTCCTTTGACACAACCATAGACAGAAACCCTAACCAGTTCAGTCTCATGGATAGAGATTTCGGTCTCACCGAGATGGGATTGCGAACTCTCTATTTCCCTTTGTAAATGAGCGATCGGTCCCACCGAGTTTGCAATGCAAACTCTCTGTTTCCCTTTCGTAACGTTCCGGTCTTACCGAAAGGAGCGATCGGTCCCACCGAGTTTGCCTGACCAACTCTCTGTTTGCTCATTGTTGAAATCGATCCCACCGAGTTCATGCAATCGGTCACACCGAGATGAGGTTTTGCCCTAACCCTAGCGCATCGGTCCCACCAAGTTGATCATGTCGGTCCCACCAAGAATCCTAACATTCACATTTCGAACTAAATCGGTCTCACCGAGTTCACCTATTCGGTCTGGCCGAGTTGGGTCAAATGTGTGTAACGGTTAGATTTGTGTGGAGGCTATATATACCCCTACCCCCTTATCTATTCAAGAGACAGCCATCAGAATGTGCCTACACTTCCACTACTCATTTTCTGAGATAGAGCCACCTACTCATGTGTTGAGACCAAGACATTCCAATCCAACCACAAGAATCTTGATCTCTAGCCTTCCCCAAGTTGCTTTCCACTCAAATGATCTTTCCACCATAGCCAAATCTTTGAGAGAGAGTTGAGTGTTGGGGAGACTACCATTTGAAGCACAAGAGCAAGGAGTTCATCATCAACACACCATCTATTACCTTTTGGAGAGTGGTGTCTCCTAGATTGGTTAGGTGTCACTTGGGAGCCTCCGACAAGATTATGGAGTTGAACCAAGGAGTTTGTAAGGGCAAGGAGACCACCCACTTCGTGAAGATCTACCCAAGTGAGGCAAGTCCTTCGTGGGCGATGGCCATGGTGGGATAGACAAGGTTGCTTCTTCGTGGACCCTTCGTGGGTGGAGCCCTTCGTGGACTCGCGCAACCGTTACCCTTTGTGGGTTGAAGTCTCCATCAACGTGGACGTACGATAGCACCACCTATCATGAAATTTGCCAAATGGATGTCAAAACTGCATTCCTTAATGGATATCTTAAAGAAGAGTTGTATATGATGCAACCAGAAGGTTTTGTCGATCCAAAAGGTGCTAACAAAGTGTGCAAGCTTCAACGATCCATTTATGGACTGGTGCAAGCATCTTGGAGTTGGAATATACGCTTTGATAGTGTGATCAAAGCATATGGTTTTATACAGACTTTTGGAGAAGCCTGTATTTACAAGAAAGTGAGTGGGAGCTCTGTAGCATTTCTGATATTATATGTGGATGACATATTGTTGATCGAAAATGATACGGAATTTCTGGATAGCATAGAAGGATACTTGAATAAGAATTTTTCAATGAAAGACCTCGGTGAAGCTGCTTATATATTGGGCATCAAGATCTATAGAGATAGATCAAGACGCTTAATTGGACTTTCACAAAGCACATACCTTGATAAAGTTTTGAAGAAGTTCAAAATGGATTGAGCAAAGAAAGGGTTCTTGCCTGTGTTACAAGGTGTGAAGTTGAGTCAGACTCAATGCCCGACCACTGCAGAAGATAGAGAGAAAATGAAAGTCATTCCCTATGCTTCAGCCATAGGTTCTATCATGTATGCAATGCTATGGGCCAGACCTGATGTGTGCCTTGCTATTAGTTTAGCAGGGAGGTACCAAAGTAATCCTGGAGTGGATCACTGGACAACGGTCAAGAACATCCTGAAATACCTGAAGAGGACTAAGGATATGTTTCTCATTTATGGAGGTGACAAAGAGCTCATCGTAAATGGTTACATCGATGCAAGCTTTGACACTGATCCGTATGACTCTAAGTCACAAACCGGATATGTATTTATATTGAACGGTGGAGCTATCAGTTGGTGCAGTTCCAAGCAAAGCGTCGTGGCGGGATCTACGTGTGAAGCGGAGTACATAGCTGTTTCGGAAGTAGCAAATGAAGGAGTGTGGATGAAGGAGTTCATATCTGATCTAGGTCACATACCTAGTGCATCGGGTCCAATGAAAATCTTTTGTGACAATACTGGAGCAATAGCCTTGGCGAAGGAATCCAGATTTCACAAGAAAACCAAACACATCAAGAGACGCTCCAATTCCATCTGCGATTAAGTCAAGCAGGGAGACATAGAGATTTGCAAGATACATACGAATCTGAATATTGCAGACCCGTTGACTAAGCCTCTCTCATGAGCAAAACATGATCAGCACCAAGACTCCATGGGTGTTAGAATCATCACTATGTAATCTAGATTATTGACTCTAGTGCAAGTGGGAGACTGAAGGAAATATGCCCTAGAGGCAATAATAAAGTTGTTATTTATATTTCCTTATATCATGATAATGTTTATTATTCATGCTAGAATTGTATTAACCGGAAACTTAGTACATGTGTGAATACATAGAAAAACAGAGTGTCCCTAGTATGCCTCTACTTAACTAGCTCGTTAATCAAAGATGGTTAAGTTTCCTAGCCATAGACACGTGTTGTCATTTGATGAATGAGATCACATCATTAGAGAATGATGTGATGGACAAGACCCATCCGTTAGCTTAGCACTATGATCGTTTAGTTTATTGTTATTGCTTTCTTCATGATTTATACATGTTCCTATGACTATGAGATTATGCAACTCCTGAATACAGGAGGAACACTTAGTGTGCTATCAAACGTCAGAACGTAACTGGGTGATTATAAAGATGCTCTACAGGTGTCTCCGATGGTGTTTGTTGAGTTGGCATAGATCGAGATTAGGATTTGTCACTCCGAGTATCGGAGAGGTATCTCTGGGCCCTCTCGGTAATGCACATCACTCTAAGCCTTGCAAGCAATGTGACTAATGAGTTAGTTGTAGGATGATGCATTACGGAACGAGTAAAGAGACTTGTCGGTAATGAGATTGAACTAGGTATGATGATACCGACGATCGAATCTCGGGCAAGTACCATACCGATGACAAAGGGAACAACGTATGTTGTTATGCGGTTTGGCCGATAAAGATCTTCGTAGAATATGTAGGAGCCAATATGAGCATCCAGGTTTCGCTATTGGTTATTGATCGAAGATGTTTCTCGGTCATGTCTATATAGTTCTCGAACCCGTAGGGTCCGCACGCTTAACGTTCGATGACGATTTGTATTATGAGTTAAGTGATTTGATGTACCGAAGGTTGTTCGGAATCCCGGATGAGATCACGGACATGACGAGGAGTCTCGAAATGGTCGAGACATAAAGATTGATATATTGGACCATGTTATTTGGACACCGGAAGTGTTCCGGATAGTTTCGGGTAAAACCGGAATGCCGGAGGGGTTATCGGAACCCCCCGGGGGAACTAATGGGCCACCATGGGCCTTGTTGGAGAGAGAGGAGGGCAGCCAGGGGAGCCCCCCCCCCCTTGGAGTCCGAATTGGACAAGGGAAGGGGGCGGCGCCCCCCTTTCCTACTCCTTCTCCCTCTCCTTCCTTCCCCCTCTCTCCCTCTTGGTGGAATCCTACTAGGACTTGGAGTCCTAGTAGGACTCCCCTCCTTGGGTGCACCCCCTAGGGCCGGCCGGACTCCCCCTCCCTCCTTTATATACGTGGGGAGGGGGCACCCTAGAACACACAAGTTGATCTTTTAGCCGTGTGCGGTGCCCCCTCCATAGAAGCACACCTCGGTCATATCATCGTAGTGCTTAGGCGAAGCCCTGCGCCGGTAACTTCATCATCACCGTCGCCACGCCGTCGTGCTGACGGAACTCTCCCTCGGCCTCAACTGGATCAAGAGTACGAGGGACGTCATCGAGCTGAACATGTGTTGAACACAGAGGTGTCGTACGTTCGGTGCTAGGATCGGTCGGATCGTGAAGACGTACGACTACATCAACTGCGTTGATAAAATGCTTCCGCTTTTGGTCTACGAGGGTACTTGGACATAATTTCCCCGCTCGTTGCTATGCTTCTCCTAGATAGATCTTGCGTGATCGTAGGCAAAATTTTGAAATACTACGTTCCCCAATAGAGATCGACAATGCGAAGGAGCCACTGTTTATCTATGAGTTCACCCAAAGAGCCGAGGCACAAAAGAGAAAACAAAGCCTTCGCAGAAGATCATACACCAAAGTAGAGGACATGTTGATTTGCGAGAGTTGGATGTTTTTTTTTGAAAGATCCAGCTGGATTGGTGGCTTCATTGATTTAGCAGACAACAGTTGTAAAACATGTTGATCAAATGATCAAAAGGAAAAAAACAGAGGCCCATATCCCTCTACCCTACTGATAAAAAGTTGGGCTAATCTCCTCCCAAAAAATCCCCAAAGGGGGGCTCTAACTTATTGGCTCCTGCCAATCTCCATTGCTCCATGTTGCTTCTGATGTTTGCGCACAACCTCTGAATATTTGGCAGCGTCCCTCTGAAGGTGCATTCGTTCCTCTCCATCCAGATTTCCCAAGAAATCATAATGATCATCGATCTGATTCCTGCTCTATTTGGCGGCTGGGTCCGGTGGACGATTTCCTGACTGATTTGGACAGAGGTGAGGTGTCCCCTGTCCCAAGGTGTCAAGGAGGAGCAACCAGACCACCTCGCGACCTGGTGCCAGATTTCCGGCGCAAAACTGCAGCTCCAGATCAGGTGCGTGGAGGTTTCGAGGTTGCGGAGACACAACTGGCAGAAGTATCCATTAGGGCCATCCTCTCCTCTGGAGTCTGTCATTGCACCATAGCCTATCTTGATGCAGAAGCCACATGAACACCTTTAGCTTGTTGGGAGCCCAAATCTTCCAGACCAAAGTGGTGAGACTTGGTTGTGCCCCTTGTTGAAACTGTATTTCGTAGGCCGAGCTTGCAGAGTAGTGGTCATCACACGTACTGTGCCATCTTATTTGATCTTCTTCTGCGTTGAACACCGTGTTTGCATCCAGGAGGAGCAGACGCCACAAAGTCAGGAAATATGGTGCTATGGCCATGGTGTTTTGTAGGTCCTTAATCCATTGATCATTCCGTAAGGCTGCCTCCACGCTTCTGTTTTTTCCGCGGGCGTGGTTGAACACTGCCGGGATGGAAATGTATAGCGGGGCCCCCTCCCCCCCCCCCCCCCGATCCAGTTATCTTTCCAGAAGCTTGCTCTGCGTCCGTTGCTTTGCTGAATATTTCCCTATCCCATGGCCTTTCTAGCTGCTCCCATGCGAGAGTTGGATGTAGATAGGCCAAAATTCCAAGACCTATGTTGAGCAAATTTTCAAGGACGGCCGGCCGAGATGCGGCACACGGCCGGCATCTAGAAAAACGACTGGACGCCACCCATTGCTCTATTCAAACTGACAAAATTCAAATAAAATGGACGTCCGTTTGAATCAACGGTTGGAGTTGGCCTTATGAACTCGAAAAAACATCCAACCCGTGTTCCCACAGTCGTCGCCTTCTCGCTCATCCGGCCAACAAAAGTCAAACAGCACCAGTGTCGACCGTCTGGTCTCAACTCTCGTCGAGCTCTGTGATGCCGTGGCGCGAGAGAGCACAAGTCGGTGTGTGTGCCCACCAAGGTACATCCAGATCGGTCATTATTATTACTCCCTCCGTTCTAAAATAGATTGGTCATCTATTTTGAAACGGAGGGAATAGATCACAGCGTCAAGGAACTGCTGCTTACAACACCAAAAGCCACAGTAGCTCGCACAGCTAAGAAACGAACGACCAAAAAGATGAACTGCCGCATTACAAGGCATCGCCCATACAGAGCGCGCAGGCCCGTCAAGCACGCAAAAAGAGCACGCGAAACTCCATAGTCACGGCTCCCTAGCCGCCGTGTACACTTGTAGAATTCGTAGTTGAGCTGTCTTGATCAAATCAGCATCCTTGCGCCTCCCCAACGGACTCCACTGCTGCAAAAGGAGATTGCATTTGAAGATGATATTAGCCGGATGAGTTGGCAAAATCCCCTCAATCGTGAGTTTATTCCTAGTAAGCCACATGGACCAGAGAAGTGCCCCGACACAACTCCACATCACCCGTTTCATTGGGCCTTGCAACGCTTCTAAAATTTGAATCAGTTTAGCTACCGAACGGGGGTCCCAAGATACCCTAGCCGCGGACCTCACTGCGCTCCACGCAAATCGAGCTAAGGGGCACCGAAAGAAAACGTGGTTCGCGGCCCTTCCTGGTCCTCAAGACAACGCACATGGCCCATCAGCCGGACCATTGCGTTTGGCCACGTTCAGGAAGGTTGGTAAATTATCGCGGAACATTTGCCAAAGAAATATTTTGATCTTAAGAGGCATCCGCGCTTTCCATAACCCAGCCACCACAAGTTGCGTCGGCCCCTGGCACAACTTACGGTAGAGGGATTTGACCGTGAACTTCCCAGAACTGGCGAGCGCCCAGCTCACCGAGTCCGGTTGGTCCGATAGATGCACCCCATCGATGAGCTGCCGCAGACGCTCGAGGCTGGCCGGCTTTTGCCCCTGAAGTTCACGCTTGAACCTAATCTCAGGAGGTGCCGCTCGCAGCGCGTCAGCCACCGACATGTCAGGGTTCACAGCGATGTTGTACAGATCGCGGAATTCCTCCCATAAGGGCCGGGATCCGATCTAGCGATCTGTCCAGAAACGCGCTGAACGGCCATCTCCAATCGCGAAATTGGCGCCCAAGGCAAAGGCAGCCTTGATCGATTGGAGATCGTTCCAAAAGGGCGAGCCCCTTGCCCTACCTTCAAAGAAACAACCGTTCGGGAAGTACTTAGCCCGTAAGAGATCTACCCACAGGCCAGACTCCCCTAGACGAGTTTCCATATCCACTTATACATCAACGCGATGTTAAGCAGTCGCGTGTTGGTGATCCCAAGTCCCCCCATGCCCTTGGGTTGACACACCCATGCCCATCAAACCTTATGGTATTTGCGGTTCGGGCTCATTCCTTCCCAAAAGAATTTAGCGCGGGGTGTGTCGAACTTTGCATGCACTCCCTCTGCAAGCAAAAACAGGCCCATAGCATCTGGCGTCTTCGTTTAAAAAAAAAAGGGAACTGCTGCTACAGTACTAGCACCTCACGAGCGACAGTTGTGTTGACCGGGTGTGCGTAGTCCACAACTGGAAAAACCATCCTGGTCATTAGACGTGATGATACAGCCATAACGTGTGTATGTGTTAGGCTGACTATAGCGTTGAGTAACATAGACTAGTAGTACTAAGTCTATATTACTATCTTTATAGTGAGTAATATTTTCTCTATTTTTTTAGTCTGTATATAAAATTTGATCAAAGTCAAGCTTTGTAAAGTTTGACTAACTTTATAAAAAAAATATCAACATTTACATTACAAAAGTTATATGTTATGAAAATTAATTTTATCATACATTTAATAATATTGATTTCATAGAATGTTGATATCTTTTCCTATAAAGCTAGTCAAACTTTACAAAGTTTGATTTTGACCAAATCTTATATGCAGACTAAAAACGGAGGGAGTATCATACACTCCCTCCATTCCATAATGTAGTGCCCATAGATTTTTTTTGAAAGTCAAACTTTATCAACTTTGACCAAATGTATAAAGAAAACTCTATACACCTACAATACTAAACATGTACATTCTGAAAATATAACTTATGATGTATCCAATGATGTGCATTTGGTATTCTATATGTACCTATTTTTTTTCCATAAATATGGTCAAAGTTTGTAACGTTTGACTTTTGAAAAAAATCTATAGGCCCTACATTATACTCCCTCCGTTCCTAAATAATTGTCTTTCTAGAGATTTCAGAAAGTGACTACATACGAAGCAAAATGAATGAATCTACACTCTAAAACATGCCTACATACATCCGTATGTTATAGTCCATTTGAGATGGCTAGAAAGACAATTATTTGGGAACGGAGGGAGTATGTGATAACATAAAGAGCTTCATTTATTATTTTACGGAGTCATTTTACATCGGGAACAGCTATATATGATGATAATGTATTATGTTATTCTATTTGTCTTTGTTCTAATTAATTAGGTGTCACACCATATTCTTTTGCCTATGTGATATTTTCACATAAGCTTTTATTAATTTTCAAGTAGCCTATGAAAGTTCAAACCGTCGTTCTAGTGATACATAACCACTTCTGCGGTCAAATTGGACATGCACGCCTACGTGCCGTGAACCTGGTGTGAAATCCGTGAGGTCCATTTTTAGGTAGACAGAAGTTCCAACCCTGGCTAATGCTGTTTTTCTATTATATTTTTACTTATTGAGATCCCAAGAAATATATACCCAATATTTCCAGAAACATTCTCATTTTTTAGCAGACCCAGAAACATTTTCTTGAGACAGATTGCAAAGAAAGCTGAAACATATTTCTCGATCCAGGGCGAATTTAGCCCATACCCAACTTTTCACTTCCGGGTTTAGACCAAACTAGCAAAAGGGCCCGTGCGTTGCACCGGGTTGGATTGTCGATTTTCGAATCATGAATTTTGTACTTGAAAAGTCCCGCCCTCATGTACTCCACCGACATCTACTTCAGCTCCACGCCGCCATCGAAGTGCAAGTTGATATAGTGAAACTCCACATAGATTGGTCTTATACTCACCGTAAAACCGTCATCAGAACTTTACTTATTTAATCTTTGCAAACAACATGAAGCAATTGTGTATACCGACCAAAGTACACCATTATGATAATGAACACTGCCCAGTCAATCTCAAAGAACAATTTACATGTACACCAAGTTAAGAACAACATCGACAGTATGCCCTTAGCAGCATGAAACAGTCGAATATGTGCAAAAAGATTTACAATATCTTCATAATTTATCCAAGAACTTTGCAAACTAACCATATTAGTCTATCAAAAATAGCACAACAAATGCAAGTGACGATCGTTGTAGTTGCATACCTAGAGTAAAAACCATAAAGCCTACATTTGGACAATCCCCTGGGTCCAAGCATAGATGACATATACTACAATTACTCATTTCTTAAAGCTAATACAATTAAATCTTGAGCATGAACGTGCATCTTTGAAATGCATCAATTTATAATCTGTCCTAGTAAAGCGAATCAAAAAATAATGTATGTATCTTTCGAATCAGAACTGAAGTTTAGCAGACACCAAAACTTATAAATTATCGCGTGCCTCTTCATGTTGTGAGACATAGAATATTTTTCTGTTAATCCTAACCTCTCAAGAAACATATGGACTGAGTTATCCTATGAAAGTAAATACTTAAAGCAAGAAGCATGTGAACACCTAAATGTAGCAAAGTGTGTCCCAAAGCACATGACAAAACATTAGTTTTGGTCACTGTATGTAATGCAAATAAGCAATTCAATTGAAGTGGCCACGTTAAAAAAAGCTAGATTCAGAGAGGCGAACAATCATCCAAAGAAAATGTGGTGTCAAACTCTGCATCGATGGATCTTTAAATGTGCTCCCTCTATTTGTGTATGCCTTCACTTACCTAGAATATAGTTGTTTCTCCATTAATCAGTCAATTAATTACCAATGCAGACCAATACAAAGTGATCATATCGTAGATGTGCCTGAATTTGGATGTCAACTATTAAGTTTCTACTAATATGCATCTCCTACTTTTAAGATATGAAATGCAATCATATTTGCCATGTTTTGAGCAATTTCAGGTCTTTCTTCCCTTCTACTCCAATGGATTGATGGCATCATCTGAACCCTTTAGAAAAATGAAACGAACTTACTGAAAATCTATAGCCTTATTGCTATATAAAAGAACATTGTAATTCAGATCTTGTACGCTCAAGTACAACATGCATCCTTTAATTATTGGTCAGGAGCAGTTCCAAATTCTGATTACCATAAATAATCATACAGTGTATTGACATAAATCCAAGAAATCTTGGAAGATGGTATTATGCGGAAATGTTAAATGTATAAAATATTCAGAACCTACACACTTAATATTCAGAACCTACACACTTAATCCAGAATATACAATGAAGCTAATCTGAGACTTAGCATGTGTAATAAAGAAATAGCACACAACATCCAAATCCTCTCCATGAGTAACATCAACTAATGTCATTGGCTAACACTCGGTCAATAACTATTAGCTCAGGTAAAACGGAAAAAATTCGCTAAGGCCTTACATAAACTTCAGTGTGAGCTGTGCTCAAAGTGACCTTATTGTCCGGTGTTTGACTCTCTGATGGAAGAAACGCATCCCAAATGAAATGATTTTGTGGTTCGACACTTCAGGAGATGCAGATCAGACCTCCTTCCCTAGTTCCCTTTATTTGGCTCATAATCCTGTGAAGACTATTGTTGCCAATATAGACCTAAAAACTGTTCTTATTTTAGAGCAGGAAATTTAGGATAAGGATTACCTGCCTCCGTAGTGGATGCAAGAGTGTAGTTCATCCACTCCGCAGCCTCTCCGACCAAGACCGCCGCCTAATCTACTTCAAATTTACACCCGTACACAATCTTCAATCATCTTTAGACTCCCAATTGATTCACCAATTATTTTTAAAAATACATGGCGTAGTTCAAACTGAGGGGATTCAAGAAAAGCACCGATCCATTCTGGTTATTTTCGGGTGCAACACCCTTTTCATTAACTTAGGACTTTTAAGAGCTGCAATACTTGTAGAGTGAGTGAATCCCATAATCTTTGGACCTTTGGACTATTTCATTCCATAGCACGAAAAATTCTAGCGCGGCATAAAAAATCCTCCCCCTTGAATGGAAAAGTGCCTGTCATTGATGATCTGTTGTTCCAAAATCGTCGATTTATTTCCATGTTGTTTCTTTTATTTCAGCCTCTTGCAGAGTCATGCTGCCTCGTTGACATCTGATTCATGTGGTGCTTGTTTTTTAGACCTGCAGATCATAACTAAATGACTGCAAGAACATCATCATCTGAAGTGTGAATGAGCTACTCCCTTACGCTTCATATATCTCCAACCAATTACACATAATCGAACCCCGCCGACTCTATGACCATAATACTAATGCTCCATACACAAATTTCACTCGCAATGCGGTGATCAATCATGAAGAGACCATAGAAAAATTCCATCTTTTGCTTAAGTACAGTCACAAGTCTGGACCATGGGGTGTGTGTTTCTCCACGGATAGCCCAAGGACTGAATTAAACAGACGAAACAGAAGCATTCTTATCAATCCGTCAATCAATAGCATTGTTGTCAATTTTTTACCAGATGTGTTGGCCATACCCTTAGGTGTCGATGACAGATTGACACTGTTTTCCTCCTTGATCGGCCACGAGGGGAGATAACTAAGGCCAACCTCCGTCGATTGCAGCCTGGAGGGCCAGGTTGGGGACGCTCTACTCTGTTTCGCTTGCAGCTTGTCCCGGAAGTTGAGATCCCTGAGCCACCACTGTTTACTTAAACCCTGGAAAGGTTCTCTCTTCTGCACTCTGACAAATACCATATTTCTTCATTGATTACTGTCAGCACAAAGTTTCATTTTGATTGATTTTGATTCAGAAAAACCATTTGTTATTGTTGTCAGCATACATTCAAGCGGGACATCACCGATGAATCACGGATGCCGTAAGCATTGGTTCAGAAAGTTTTTTTTCGTGAATACGCAAAAGACTTGTGTATCATTGCATTGATAGAAGGAATAGATTGTAGCAATTACAGACGTGAGCTCGCAAGCACTATTGCACTAACACGACAACCGGGTGAGCGAGACACACAAACGCAGCCAAGCAAAGGGGTGCGCATCCCTATGGATCTATCCTAAATCTCGCCAATGAGGTACAGGAAGCATTGGTTCAGAAAGTTAACTCATGCAAAGAAAAGTAATACATAGTGTTGTATGCACAGGTTCAGGAAGTTACCTCATAACTCTAAGTAATAGCTAAGCGGTGCTAAGCTCGTTGACAAGCAAGTTGGCTTGAGGAGATTGTACGGGTTTGGTAGAAGAGGGCCATGGAGTGGAGCTCGGGGTCAGACGATCTAGACCGAGCAGAAAGCAGGTCAAGGCAGAGCAGTCGTCGAGCAAAGTTGCAAAGCGAGCCAATTGAAAGCAGGGGGACGGAGCATCGGTATGGAGGATGAGGCCGAGGGAGGCTCGACGACAGCCTCGCCGCCTTACTCGTCGTCTTCCTCATGGTGGGAGGGGCGGCGACCTGGCCGTGGCGTCTAGCCGAGGGTCGAGGGGGCCTGTGGAAGGTGAGGTGACGGCGCCTGGGCGGTGGGAGGTGGGGGAGGGGGGAGTAAGAGAGGGCTTGAGAGGCCACGAATAGCCACCCGACGTGGATTCCTCATTGGCGGCTCGTCCGCCTACGATCCGATCTCTCTTTGTCTCTCTCTTGATTTGAGCAACGACTTCGATTTCGATCTAGCGACGAGGTGAGAAGCAGCGGCGGCGGCTTCGTGCATGCAGAGGAGGAAGGAATCGGATGTGTGACGATGATTTTGTTTGCTCGTAATATGTAACTTGGTGGAGGCGAGATCCATCGTGGCTCTCAGGAGGAGTCATGCCTGATCTCTCCTTGTTTGTTTTTTCCATACTGTGCGTCTATCCTTTGAGGTCAAGACAGTCCTGCCGGCCCGAACATCGAATCGTTATTCTCCTACAAATCACTTATTAGTAGACTGCAGGTTGATTCCCCAGAAATGGAAGGACTTTTTTGCAAAAACGCCGCGACGGTGAACCCGGAGACCCAATCCGTGCTTTATTATTAGGGAGAGATAAAGGTCTAGATTCACCTGGTCTGCATCAGGTGGTCAATGTGTCGCATGGTGCGTGTTCGACTAGGCTGGCCCATCACCAACTCGAACTAGGCGCATTGTCGTGATTCGACAGGAACTATATCGACGCGACCCGTACTGCAACGACTCGACATAAATTGTAGCGACTCAACTGGTACTATAGTGTTTCTTCATAAAGTTTTTGTACAACTTTTGAAAACGTGGCCAGTTTTTGAAAAAATATTAACATTTTCCGAAACTCATAAGTATTTTTTCGAAATTTTGACCATTTTTAAAACTCCAAGTATTTCAAAAAATCAAACAAATATGAAATTTTCAAACATTTCTTATCTACGCTGACTATTTGAAAAAAATCTAGAACGTTTTCTAATGCATCATGAATTTTTTAACTTTGACTATAATTTCAAATTTACGAATAATTTTTAAAAATGAACAAACAATTGATCATTTTTCAGAAAACACTTTTTTTCAAAAATTTCAATATTTTTTGGAAAAGCACGAAAATATTTGGAAAATCATGAATATTTTTGTAAACGGGATTTTTAGGACTTTTGTAGTTTTTGTGATTTTTAAAAACTTTTTAAAGATTTTTGAAAAAAAAACTAGTAAAAGAAAAACTTAACAGAAAAAAGAGATCCACGATCAAAACCTTCTAGAAGGTTCACTAAAAGGTAAAAGAGCAAACATGAACTTTCCAAAAGGTTCCTAAAATTGGAATCACGTTCTATGTGTAGGCTAGCTAAAATGGAAACACCCACCCGAGCGCTAGCTTTGCTTCATGTGTGCAAATTCTGACATTTTGATGCTTAATGCAGCAAATAGGAACGCAAAAATCATGGGTCGGGCCAACCCTGTGAGCGATGTGGGCACCGAAATATATATCTTCCTTACTATGAGATGGAATCACCTTCACTCTCATGCCTATGAGACACGACCCATCAAAGAAAGGATTTTGCAAATTATGAATGGGTGGAAAGAAAGGACACTATCTTATGGCGCAAGGAGGCTTTGATCAAAGCGGTGGCTCAAGCAATCCCGACGTATGTGAAGAGTGTGGTTAAATTCTCAGAAAAAAATTGTAAGGGGATCATTGATGCAATATCTCACTACTGGTGGGATGATGGAGGGAACCAACGTAAGTTGCACTGGTTCGTGCAGTGGAAAATATGTGTCCCTAAGGAAAGAGGAGGTATGGGTTTTCGTGACATTCAAAGTTTCAATTCGGCTATGTTGGCTAAGGAGTGTTGGAGGCGTGTGAAGAACTATGGATCCTTGTGTGCCAGAGTATTGAAATCAAAGTATTATCTCTCTAGTGATCTCTTAAATTGTAAGCTAAAGAAGGGTTCATCTTATGTTCGGCAAATCATATAGGCTGGTGTACAAACCTTGAAGAAAGGTGTCTTTGGAGGGTAGGAGATGGAACTAAAATACATATATGGAACGACTGTTGGATTCCCAATAGCCATAGTAGGAAAGTGATCACTTCTTGTGGAAACAGAGTTCTAACTATGGTGAGCAAGCTTATTGATCTAATTATGAGTGAGTGGGATGAGCAACTGATTAGGGACATTTTTTGGCCTATAGATGTTGACAGAATTCTTCAAATTCCTTTATTCCACCAATCAACAAAGGACTTTGTGGCATGGCATCTAACAAAAAATGGTATATTCAGCATAAGGTCGACTTACTATAAACAATGGGAGGACACATATGTTAATAAGAACCCAAATATTTTTGGCCAAGGAGGATCGACACCACGCCCAACATGCAAGGAACTTTGGAGTGTGAAGGTACCTGGAAAGGTGAAGATCTTCTTATGGCAATATTTTCATAATGCAATCCCTTGCTTATGCGTTTTAGCCAACCGTCACATTGGAACCAGCTCACAATGTCCAATATGTAAAATTTCTGCGAAAGATATTAGCAATGCTCTACTTAAGTTTGAAAGAGCAAATCTGGTCTGGGATGCACTCGAGTTGAGAGAGGCAATTAAAAACGCAACTCTACTTGATAGGTCTGGCTCCGCGATCATCGAGTTCCTGTTATGTGACTCTTGTGTCAAATCTCTATATGGAAGCAGTCCAATTCTTGAAAAATAGTAGCGACTATTGTTGGTGTCTATGGTGGCATAGGAGATGTGTTGTACGAGAAGAAGAGATGCTACCCCCAAGACGAACTGCTCCAGCGATCCATGCATCAAGGCGCCGCCTATGTGTGGGCTATCGGGAACCCAACATCAACTCCAAGACTGAACCAGTGGAGCAAGGGCCTAGCTGGACAAATTTTGATCAATTTAGATGCCTCATTTTCTAATCATGATTACAGAGGATCTTGCGGCGCTGTAATACAAGATCACATGGGGCAGTTTCTTATGGCCTCAATGGCAGTGATTGAGCATGTCCTAAGGTGGTTTCAGCGGAAGCGGCGGTGTTGCTTGAAGATTCAAACTTGCAACAAAGATGGGATGCAACATCATTCTGATCCATATGGAGAATATCACAGCTGTCCAAGTTTTCAAGGAAGATGAGGGCTCCTCAATGATGGCAGCAACATTTTTATCTTTGTCTTGTAGTGAGTTCGTAAGTCTTGTAAAGGCTTGTATTAAATTTTGTAATAGGGAGTCTAATCTAGTAGTGCATGTGTTAGCTGAATGCGGATGACAGAACCAACTTTTAGAGTAGTTCGATTCACCTCCGAGTTTTATCCTCAAATTCTTAGCAGATGATGTAAGTGTGGTTTGATTTTAATAAAGCTAGCCATGATGGCCTCCCCTTAATAAAATGAGATATGATCCATCAAACAAATTACGTTCAATTTTTCACTTGCGCTCACGCCAAGTTTTTTTCCGCTTTTCGTACAACTGTTCCTCTAACCGCTTTGGTAAGTCAGTTTGTTTTCCTTTTCTTTCTTTTGTTTAAGTTAATTTTTTTCACATTGTTTTATTTTTTGTTTTGTTTTATCTTTTCTGATGATACCTTTTTTCATTTGTATATTGAAATTTTTGTTTCAAGAACATTCGTCGGGTATTTAAAAACCTTCATCATGTATTTTCTTAAAAAATACGTATTTGGAAGATATAATGAGGATATAAAATGTTTATCTTCTATTTAAAAATATCATTGTGTATTTAAAAAAAATGTTCTTCTTGCATTTCACAAAAGGGTCATCATATATTTAAAAAATGTTCTACGAGGTACTTTTAAAAAGTCAGTACTATATTTTCAATATATGTTTATCATGTTTTTTGCAAAAAAAATCATCGTGTAGTTAAAAATTATTTATCAAATATGGAAAACTTTTTCATCTTGTACTTCAAAACTATTAATCATGACTTCAATTATTGCATACTAAATAAATGTATATTGGTTACAAAATTTCATCTCGAACTTATCTATACCTACTAATAAAGTACCGGCTGTTTCTGCCCTTCTGTCATCATACGCTTTATAGAAAGCCCCTTGGTATTTTTTAAATAATCCGCGGACCAATATTAAGTCTCCCCCATTTCTCTTTATCTGTTGGGCTTCAGCCCAACTTCTATATCCACTGCCGTGCATGCGTGGCGCTAGTTAGTATTCCGCGTTCATCTGCAGAAGGCCAGTTCACTCTGTTTTCAGCCCGTTTAAGTCGCTGGTTTTTATTATTTACGACGAATATGTTAAAATGATCATGCTATAACTTTGCAATCGTAATTTGGATTAAAATAATTTATATATGTAATTTGATAAGAACAACGTTTAGTTCAACCATGCTATTAGTCGCTCCTGTTAACTAATATAAAATTCTTGTTAACCTTAATTAACCTAATTAATTGCTATAGAATATTAAATGTTTTTTACCTCATTTAAATTGGCTACATATGTTAAATAAAGTATGATAGAAGAGCCTGCATATGTTAAACTGTGTGTGTGTGTGTGTATGTGTGCGCCGCTCCCTATATAGGGGTGGAGGAGATGTTCCTGAACTCCCAAGAAACCAATGAACCGGTACAAGAAAAAAACATGTCTCGCTCCTCTCGCACCACCTCTGCCTCCTCCCACCCCCATGATCGGCACGAGCACATTGCGCGCTGCCCCGGGACCCGGCCGCCATGCCACCACCACCCCCGGATCCTGCCGCTGCGCCACCCCCGTCCCCGAATCCGGCCGCCGCACTGCCTCTGCCCCCGGATCCAATCCTGCCACAGCCACCCCCAAGTCCGGCTACTGCGCCACGCTCGTCCCCGAATCCAGCCTCGGTCATCGCCACCATGCAACGGTCGAGCCGCCTACGTGCGCCGCCGTGCCTCACCTACCACTCAGGCTGCCCCGTGATACGTATCCAACGTATCTATAATATTTTATTGTTCCATGCTATTATATTATCTGTTTTGGATGTTTTATATGCATCAATATGCTATTTCATATTATTTTTGGGACTAACCTATTAACCTGGAGCCCAGTGCCATTTTTTGTTTTTTCCTTGTTCTAGAGTTTCGCAGAAAAGGAATACCAAATGGAGTCCAAACGGAATAAAACTTTTGCGATGATTTTCTTGGACCAGAAGACATCCAGAGGACTTGGAGTGCAAGCCAGAGAAGCCACGAGAAGGCCACAAGGACGAAGGGCGTGCCCCCACCCTTGTGGGCCCCTCGTGACTCCACCGAGCTAGTTTCTTCGCCTATATATTCTCATATATCCCAAAACCAACAGAGAGAGCCACGAAAACACTTTTCCGCCGCCGCAACCTTCTGTACGCGTGAGATCTCATCTAGGGGCCTTTTCCGGCGTCCTGTCGGAGGGGGATTCGATCAAGGACGACTTCTACATCAACACCATTGCCCTTCCGTTGAAGCGTGAGTAGTTTACCACACACCTACGGGTCCATAGCTAGTAGCTAGATGGCTTCTTCTCTCTCTTTTATTCTCAATACCATGTTCTCCTCGATGTTCTTGGAGATCTATTCGATGTAATACTTTTTTTGCGGTGTGTTTGCCGAGATCCGATGAATTATGGATTTACGATCAGCTTATCTATGAATAATATTTGAATCTTCTCTGAATTCTTATATGCATGATTTGATATCTTTGCAAGTCTCTTCGAACTATTGATTTGGTTTGGCCAACTAGATTGATTTTTATTGCAATGGGAGAAGTGCTTAGTTTTGGGTTCAATCTTGCGGTGTTCTTTCCCAGTGACAGTAGGGGGAGCAAGGCACGTATTGTATTGTTGCCATCGAGGATAAAAAGATGGGGGTTACATCATATTGCTTGAGTTTATTCCTCTACATCATGACATCTTACTTAATGCGTTACTCTGTTCTTCATGAACTTAATACTCTAGATGCAGGCTTGAGTCGGTCGATGTGTGAAGTAATAGTAGTAGATGCAGGTAGGAGTCGGTCTACTTGACACAGACGTGATGCCTATACTCATGATCATTGCCTTAGATATCGTCATAACTTTGCGCTTTTCTATCAATTGCTCGGCAGTAATTTGTTCACCCATCATAATATTTCTATCTTGAGAGAAGCCTCTAGTGAAACCTATGGCCCCCGGGTCTATTTTCCATCATATAAGTTTCCGATCTACAATTTTAGTTTCTGATTTACTTCCTTTGCAATCTTTTACTTTCCGATCTATAAACCAAAAATACCAAAAATATGTACTTTACCGTTTATCTATCTCTATCAGATCTCACTTTTGCAAGTAACCGTGAAGGGATTGGCAGCCCCTTTATCGCGTTGGATGCAAGTTGTTGATTGTTTGTGCAGGTATTATGTGACTTGTTCGTTGTCTCCTACTGGATTGATACCTTAGTTCTCAAAACTGAGGGAAATACTTACTCTACTTTGCTGCATCACCCTTTCCTCTTCAAGGAAAAAAACAACGCAAGCTCAAGAAGTAGCACCCCGGCCTCGCCTAGCTCCTCCTCTCGGTGACGACCTCCTGCCATGTGCGCGTCCTCCGTGCTCCTCCTCGGCTACAAGCGCCTCCCCGGTGCCTCTATCCGCCATCGTGCCACCTTCCACCATCGACAGCACGCCTGGCAGTGCACCGCCGTGGCCAAGCACCAGCCTCCTCCTGACTCCCAGCTGGTTCGGCCATTACCATGTTGAACTTCTCGTGGAGACTGCTTTGACCTTCTTGAGTTAGGTTCATATTTGGTTTTGTTTTTTACATTGCTCGACAGCGAGACACTCTTGGTCTCATTTAGCTCTCTCGTTCTTCCTGTAGACAAGGCTAGGTTCGGTTTTGGTGGCTTCATGCTGCATGCTCTGGGTACTAATTGAACTGCTTGCTACATCTGTGACACCTTCTCCTCCTAGTCCTCAATCAATGGACACTAGATGGCTATAATGTTCCTGCTATTCAAGTTACTCTAAATTTGTATGGTCGACAGTTCAAATTTGTGCACTTCCAGGTGGCATTCAAAAGTTCAGCTCGGCACCATGCGAAACATTACAGAGCTGTCGTGGTGTCCATGCTGAGGTGAGGTCGAGGCGGTGGAGTCCGGCGGCGCTGCTGCATGTTGCGTGCTCTTTCTTCTTTGAGGTCGGCCGAGTGTGGTGGTGTAGATGCTCGTCACCCTCCTAGTGTTCGTCGCTGCTGTTGGCTTTCTCTTGTTGTTGTTTGTCTTACCGTGAGAGAGCATGTATTTTTGTCTTCCTGTACACTTACTACTCTAAATAATTGGCTCGCGTAAGTAGGTTGGTGTTGTTCTAATAATGCAACATAATTAACAGTCTACTAATGCAACATAATTGGCTCCCATAAGTAGGTTGGTGTTGTTCTAATAATGCAACATAATTAACAGTCTAGTAGATGAGAAATTGTGTTTGGGTTGCACTATCGCTAGTGCATTCAGCTTTGCTAAAAGAAAGTTAGATTTTGGTAACACTAGATGTGCTTTGGCATAGTGTTGAGGATATGCACGCAGCGCATAACCTGATGCGTTGACCAAAAATGTTGGATGGCCTTAAGGCCCATTTGGCGTGAAAGAAAATAGCTGCAAAAAAATCAAGAATTTCTACACAGCAAGTCTAGAGACGTACAATGAAGTTCTACTACAAAAATACGCCATGTACTATGGCTATGCATCCTTCTTGGTGAAGTTCTAATACGGCTGTACACCAAGTTCAACTACAGGTATATGCTAAAAGACATCATTGAGAAAAGCTGCAGGTCAGCGTGTCCCTCAAAGACGACTCCATCATTACGCCTGTACACGTACCACCAGACAACTTCTCCGGTCTTGGTGCAGCACCACTGTGCTCACATCCTTCACCCCCTTGCTGCCGCCTTCCAAACTCTGGCGTTGTTCGTGGCAGGCGTGAGAAGCAAACAAAAGCCCGCGGTTCATCCTCAGATGTCTGCCTCTACTCCATGTTACATATAGGACAACCATGTCTAGTCGGTTCTCTCGATTTTCCTAGATGAGGTTTCAGCTTGAGCTTGCTTCAGAAGTTCAGTTGAAGAAAAAACCAAGAAGTACAAATTAAAATAACATGGTAGTTCGATGTTTATATACCAAGAAGAAAACTAGCGTCATCTAGAAATATGTTAACTCTCCAAGTTCAAATATGATAACTTGAAGATTTCAAAGAAAATGATATCGGTGTAAAAAAATCCCATGAATTTTCCCGTTACTAAAAAAGGATAACAAAAAGAATAGAGTTTTTGTTGAAGTTCAACCAAAAAAATATGAGCGGTTCTATGTTAAAATAAATAATTGAAAAAGCGCCACGAGGTCCAAAATTAAAAAAGGAGCAGTTCGATGTTTATACAAAATTCAGATTTTCCTCATTATTAAAGAATGAAAACAAGAAGTTCAAACATAAACAAACAAGACGTTCAAAATTTTAAAATAGACCAATTCAAAAGCCATAAAAATGACTTTCACCTTCTAAATAAAAAAACTCTAGAAGTTCAAATTTAAAGAATGGACGGGTTCAATATTTAGTACAAAACTAGGAATTTTCGTTACTAAAAGAAAAAAACCAAGAAGTCCAAATTAAAAAATAGAGCAGTTCGATATTTATAAAAACTTAGATTTTACTTGTTACCAAAGAAACAAAATCAAGAAGTTCCAATTAAAATAGCAGAAGTAATTCGATGTATACGGAAAATCGAAAAATATTTCGGTTATTAGAAAAATAAAAGTATGAAGTTCATTTAAAAAAATGATTAAGTTCAAAATAAAATACCTGAGAAGTTCAAAGTTTGTAAAAAAATCAGATTTTTTTCTAGTTACTAAAGAATAAAATGTAGAACTTCTAATTTAAAATAAAAGGAACAACTAAAAAAGTTTAAATAGATTTTCCTTGTTTTGAATAACTAAAACTTCAAACTAAAATAACAAAGTGGTTCGATTATTATTAAAAAATCTAGGATTTTACCGTTGTAAGGAAACTTAGATATCCATTGTTATTAAAATCAACAACGAAAGTTCAAATTGAAAAAACAGTCAAATTCGATGTTTATTTAAAAATAAAAAACAATTCTTTACTCAAAAACAAACAAATGTGAAGTTCAAATTAAATAACACATAAGTTCAAAGTTTATTAAAACGTAGGATTTACAAGTTCAAAAAACAAAAAACAAACGTCATTTTGGCCATTTTTAAAGACAACTCATAAATGACGATGAATTTGGAACAAAACTCTCTACATGCCGAAGTTTCTCCTATTCAAACTCTCTCCAACAGGATATCATATGATCTAAGAATAAAACTAAGAAGTTCAAATTAAAATAACAAAGAAGTTTGAAATTTATTAAAAAAACTCAGATTTTTCTTGCTACTAAATAAATAAAATGAAGAACTTCAAATTAAAATGAAAGGAATAACTAAAAAAGTTTAAATTGAATTTAACTATTTTTTAAACTAAAAGTTCAAACTAAAAAGTTTAAATAGAATTTCAATGAGTGTTTTATGAGTTATGGGTAAAAAAGTAGAGAGAAGTTCAAAGCGAAAACAACCAGCAGTTCAACTATTACATGGAGTGTGTTTCATATAAGGAAAAAGACTAAAAAGGCAAAGTCTGAATAGACTTTTGCTAGAAGTTCACATGGTCGGCCCAGGAAGTTCAAAAATTCTTGTAAAGAAGGTTCACTCTGTATTTGCTTGTGCAAAACCACACAACAAAATGTTGTTTTTTGTGTGTTTAAAATAATTCTCTCAACCCATTACAAATTTGAAACAAAAATGCTCTATATGAAAAGTTTCTCCTATTCAACAACTTTCCAAGGATATATAATGTTCTTATTCGGAAAAGACGGTCAAAATAAAATTGTGTATGTTGTTCGAAACAAAAGGTTAACTGTACTAGAAAAAGTTGCATCCTTTCAGTAGGTTTCTAAAGGTATATCATTTGTGTAACTCCAATGAACGGGTGAGGAATTACGAACACAAAAACGTGATAGAAGGTCAAAGTGAAAACAATGAGCAGTTCAACTACTACACAGAATGTGTTTCGAAAGCGAATAAAAGACTACAAAACTAAAAGCCTAAAAGGGTTGTTGCCAGAAGTTCACGTGCTTCTCCCTACACGGTTCAAACTTTCTAGTGCGAGACATGGGTCATTCATGTACATGTTCAAAAAAAGGCAAAAACATCATTATTTTTGCTATTTTTGAAATTGCTCGCAAACGGCAACGAATTTGTGACAACTGTCTACATGAAAAGGTTGCTCCTATTCATAAGCTTTCCAACAGTATATTATATGCTTCATTCCGATGAAAAGTTTAAAATTTTCATGTATACAGTTAAAAATAAGTCTTTATGTATTCAAGAAAATCTCTTGAACCGTCGCGAATATGAAAAAATGACCAACACGAGGAAGTTTTGCGTTTTTTACAGCTTTCGATCAGTATATCATTTGCTCAATTCTGATAAGTGGTTGGGGAGTTACGGGCAAAAACAGCACGTGAAAAACAGAGTGAAGTTCAAACAGACATGTCACAAAAGTTCAACTTCTTCACGCGGTGTGTTTTTGAACACTCTGTTTTTGCGACGAAGGTAGAACGCATGATCTCGTCGTTTTCAAATTACTTAAAACAACTGAGAATTAGATAAAACTTTTTATATGAAAAAGTCTTGCATTTTTTATAGCTTTCCAACAGTATGTTATTTGCCCCATTCTAACAAAGTTCGTGAAAATTACGGCCAAAAAATGTCTTTAGCCATTTTCAAAATTGTCATAAAACCGTAAAGAATTGGGAGAAACATTATATACAAAAAAGTTTTGCATTTTTTCAAGATTACCAATGCCATATCATTTGTTGCATTCCGACAAAACATTTAAAAATAATGTGAAAATACAAACTCAGGGGAACTTTGAACATTTTCTAAATTACTTTCAAACCATAAAAAATTGGAACAAGCTTTCTATATGAAAATGAAGCACATTTCCATGAGCTTTCTAATGACATATCATTTGCACCAATCCAGTTAGCCGTTTTCAAATTTCGCAAAATAAACAAGCTCGGTTGTTCGGTGTAAGAAATTTTGTCATTTTTCAAATTGATCTTTAACCCTAGGGAATTTGGGAAAACTTTCTATATGTGGAATGAGAGGATTTGCAGCAGCTTTCTAAGGCCGTATTATTTTCCTCGTTCTGATAAACGGCTTAGAAATGAGCTCAAAAATACGATTCATGTTTTCTTATGAAGAAAAAGGTTGTAAAACTGCTCTTAAACCGTGTAGATTTTGACAAAAAATTAACTTAGGTTGTGATCCATCTGTCCATATGTTTCCAGCGGTATATCGCAAGACCCATTTGGACAATGTTTGGAGAAGCTCAACCTGTCCCTGGGTGAAGTTCAAATACTACTACTGCGACGGGTCAACTAGTTATCAGAATATTATTCTAATCCCGTGATCAGAATGTGTGTGTGTGTGTGTGTGTTTGTTTGTTTACCCCATTTAAATTGGCTAGATATGTTAAATAAAAAATGTTAGGATGGTGTGCGTTGTACCCGTTTTTTACAGATTCAGGAGTAACGAAAAATATTTTTGCTTTGTGAGATTGGAACTCATGACCTCAAAGGCCCAACCAGTTGACCTAGCATGAGCTTGTGCTAAAACATAGGTTCATTATTTAATTAAGAAGTCCCACTGTGACCATTTGCACGAGAATACATCAATTTATATATATTTGTAAATTTTGTGGAAATTGGGAAGCCACTTCAAGAACCAAGGAACAGAGGGAGCAAAGAAATTAAATGGATTTGGGCTAGCATGGCTGATTGGTTCTAAATAAAAATTGTTGGATTTGCATGGATGGTTGTGACAATACAATTAAGCGATGTAAGTAAGACTAGATTTCAGGATTGTTACTATGAAGGGGAAGCCCTACAATTAATGAATCAATCTTTCTGGAGTCCACCAATCTTGTGTCAATAATCCAATTTTTAAGATTTTCGTGACATAACCACAACAAAGGAGGAAGTATATTTCAACCTCGACGTGTGTATCACTGCTGCTATTTGGTGGCACCGTCCGGATGTTTTCGTGTCACATTGATATATGTTTTGATGGACATGTCAATTACTTCTCCCGTTGCAATACACCGGCATATGTGCTAGTTCTAATTCAATGACAATTGTTCAAGCTAGCAAGAACATTTTATGAAAAGAGGTGAACACTTTTTTCAAATAGTCCAAATATTTTTCTAAATATATGTGCGCATCCTTTTGGAAGGGCGTGATTATTTTTCAGCACGCGTGAACACCTTTTAGTATTCGCTGAATATTCAAAATAATAAGTCATTTTCTTTAAACTACATGAGCATTTATTTTCAAAAGGCATGCCAAAATATTTAATTGTGTGAATAGTTAAAAACAACAAAACTTCTTAAATGACATGTTAGCCTCTTATAAATCCACAAACACTCTTCATAATTACATGAACATTTTTTAAAGACATGAAGACTTTTATCAAACCCATGAGCAATTGTTTTAAACAGGTAAATAATTTGGAATTGTACAAAATAATTTTTCGTATCGATGAAACTTATTAAAATTACATAAACATTTTTTAATATGTTATATGTTTCAAACAAACTATTGCATACTAAAAATATATAAATGACAAAGGAACATACAAAACTTTAAAATGAAACACGAAGCGAGCACTAAAAAAACTAGCGAAAAACACTACAGAAACAACGCTCAAAACAACATGTGTTAAACATCTTACTGTGATGAACCGGCCCACCAAAGAAGTGATGTAGGTGCGAGTGTGATCCAATTCGCCGCTGGCAATATAGCGAAATAAGTAATTAAGGGGTACCTCTTACAAAGGTCACTTCCACCTTCTGAGTGGTTGACAAGTAACGCACTGCATGTACAACCCAAGCAGGAAGCATGTTTTCTCTCCACATTCTTTCATTTTTGAGAGGCACATCTGTGTCTCTCGTGGAAGCAAGTAAAACACATTTCTTTTTTCTTTTTCATGAGGCATGATTGTGCCTCTCACGGAAACAAATATGTGCCTCCACGAGAAGCATATCTCAGTGACTCTCGCGGAAGAAAATGTGTGCCTCCTCTGAAAGAATTTTTTTTCCTTTTTGAGAGGTACAGTTGTGCCTCTCGCGGAAACAAATCCGTACCCTCGCGGAAGCAAAAAGACATGTTTTTTTGCACTATTTTTTTAAAACCTTTTCCTCTCCAGAACCTATGAAAAACTAGGCAAAAATCAAAAGGCCGAAAACCCCCGAAAAAAACATCTAAAACACAAAAACGCGTATAAAAAATAATAAAATAACATCCTGAGGAAATACCAAAGACGCGACACGCGGCAACTGAGAGCAAACAAAGTGGCATGCTCCCAACCCACTAAAGCGACCCTTGCGAAACTCCCGTAAGGGGTACGCCAGGATTAGTTGCTCCTAGGATATATATACACCGCCAGAGCAATTCCTCGGCCATTGCGAGATGGAGCACCATCTCGCATCTCGCGAACATACTATGAGGCTAGCCCATTACTGTAGCAGCACGCGAGAATTTTCTATGTGGTTTCTTTATCACTTTCTTTACTGTTTGTAGTGGGTTTTTTATGGTTTTCTAGAGGTTTTTTTTCCTGTTTCTTTATCAGTTTTCATTGGGGGGTGGAGTGGGGGCTCAATTTTCTTAAGATCGTTTACTTTTTGAACACGTGCCTACATTTTTTGTATGCATTGTATATTTTTTTATACACCAGGAACATTAGTTTTTGCATGCATAACATTTTCAAGTAGATGATTAACATTTTTTTCAATACATGCTTCGATATCATTTTTTTCATGCACGCGTGTACCATTTTCAAATCGATGTTATTGATTTTTTTTTCCGAACAGATGTTAATTTTTTTTCATATACAAGTTGAAACATTTTTTGAATGATATGAAAGATTTTTTTAAAATACAAGAAATTTTTTGTAAATGAAAAATATGAACATATTTTTGAAAGGCATGAATTTTTTTCAAAATGGAACATACATATTTTGAATGGTGAAAAACATTATTCTAAATGAGGCAAATATTTTTTTACAATGTATGCACATTTTTAAAACTATGGTGTACATTTTTATGAAGCAATGAACATTTTTTTAATGTGTTGACATCTTTGTTTTCATGCTATATATATTTTACTGAATTAAGCTAACCCTGCATTAATATTTTATAAATTCCTGGTTTTAGTTAAAACATTTGAGTAAAATTTTTTTTGGGATATACATATTATAATATTTCGTAAAATAAACGAAATAGGAAAAAACAAAAATACATTACTAATCCAGTCCACCACACATTGCAACAAATACTATGGCACTAGAAAACAAATCTAACGTACTTCCAACGGCTGAGACTGCACAGAAAAAACGATTTGATGGGCGGCCCACTTGTGACTGCGCTGTAGGCGACCGTTACATGTAGCTCACAGCCTCACAGGACCTCCTAGTCAGCGCCGGGAGCTCCTATTACGCATTTTGCTTTCTTTTTTTTCACCTTTGTTTACGCTTTCAAATATTTAACATAAATATATTAAAAAATCAGTCTACATAATAAGAACTGAAAAATGTTGACTATGAATTTGAAATTGTTAAATGTCTATAGAGAAAATGTTTATCATGTATACGAAAAATGTAAATAAAGAACTAAAATTCATGTGAAACAATTTCTCATGTAGTTAAAATATGTTAACCAAGCCTTTTAACAAATGTAGAACAAGTGTTGGAAAAATATTAATCAATAATTTCTAAAATCTTAAATGTGTATAGAAAAAATTGACCATGCATTTAAAAATGATGGATTGTTTTCATCATGTATATAAAAAATGTTAATCAAGCATTTTCAAAAAAGTATTGAAAAAGTATTTGTAAAAATGATAATCAAGTGTTTGGGAAATGTTAAATGCGTATAGACAAAATGTTGACCATGAATAAAAAAATAATGAATTTTTTTATCATTGTATATAAAAATGTTAACAAGCATTGAAAGTTGTTCAATAATTATTTGAAATTTTTTAACCAATTATTTGAAAAATGTTAAATGTATATAGAAAGAACTTTGACCATGTATTGCAAAAATTATTAAATAATTGATCTCGTATATAAAAATGATAATCAAGAATTTGAAAAATGTTGAACAAGTGTCTGAAAAAAATGTCAATCAATTGTTTGGAAACTGTTAATGTGTATAGAAAAAATGTTGACTTTGTATTAAAAATTTATTAATATTTTTATTTGAAATCTGTTAATCAAGAATTTATAAAAATGTATAGAATATTTTTACCAAGTATTAAAAAACTTATCTTGTACTTCAATTTTTCTAAAACTGTGTATAATTTTTTTTGACCATGTATTACAAACATGTATAATTTTTATTGGAAAAATATTAGATGTTTATTAGAAAACGTTGTTGTAACATCCCAAATTTTCAATTTGAAATGTTATACATAGGCCATTTATGTATATCATATTTTATTGCATTTCGATTTGCGATCCTCGAAATTCTAAGCAACTCAAGGACCCACGGAGAGAGTTGGGGATTTCACCGTTTTCATATTTGAAATTTTTATCAAATATCGAAACAAGGATCATTTGTTTTAATAAATTTTTTCTCTCCAAAAATATTTTCATATAAAATATATGAGAGGAGATAATATGACTTCTCCAAAATAAATGAAATCTTGGAGGAAAATATTAAAATCAAATATTCAATTTTATTCGGATTTTATTGCTATTTTATTTGCATAGAAAAAAATACGCGTTTCTAAAAAATGCATTATAGGCCCAAATAAATGTTCACCTTGTCCGGCTTATTTTTAAAGGACGGCGAAATTTATTTCGGAATTTTTGGAGTCTGTTTAGTATTTCTTTTCTTTCTTTTTCTACTTGTTGGAATATTTTAAAAAAAAGTCAAACCGACTTGGGCCGTCGTGGGCGACCCGGACCCCGCCTCGCCCTAGGCTTTATAAGCCCGCAACCCCGCAAGCCCCAGCCCACCCCAGCCGCCGCTGAACCCTAGCCGCGTCGCGCCTCGAGCCCCATGCCGCCTCGGTTCTGCTTGCCCGCCCGCTTGCCGCCGCCACCGACTTCGCCGGAGCTGCCGCCGTTTTTTTCTCTTCGGTTTATTACGGTAAAGCATAGATCAAGATCCCTTTTTTTTTAATTTTCGGTTTATTTCTTTAGATCGGTTTTTCCGTCGGTTTATTTATTTTGCGGATGTTCGTCCGTTCATTCGTTTAAATGAACGTCTTTCACCCGTTAGTCACACACAGCGTACGTTCGTTCGTTAGCCTGTTCGTCAGTTTTTCTTTTTCTCGGATTTTTCGTGATTATTTTCGATCGCGATTTCTGATACGATTTTCGTTTTAGTATAACTTTTCGCTCGTTTATCAGAATCAGGCGATTCAAGCGCCTAAATCTTCGTCTCGAAGCCCACTTTCTGTTTGACCAACTTGAACAAGATTTTGGTACTCTAAAATTTGACTTTAATCCATATTAGTAAACGGATCTTGTTTCTTTCGCCGTTTGAGTTTCGTTGCTCCGTTTGATTTGATTCTTTTTGCAAACCGGAGTTTGATGCATCTCCAACGTATCTATAATTTTTGATTGCTCTATGCTATATTATCTACTGTTTTGGACTATATTGGGCTTTATTTTCCACTTTTATATTATTTTTGGGACTAACCTATTAACCGGAGGCCCGAAATTTAATTGTTTTTTGCCCATTTCAGTGTTTCGGAGAAACAAAATATCAAACAGAGTCCAAACGGAATGAAACCTTCGGGAACGTGATTTTCTCATCAGATAAGACCCACGAGACTTGGACCCTCCGTCAAGAAAGCCACGAGGCAGTCATGAGGGTGGAGGGCGCGCCCCCCTGCCTCGTGGGCCCCTCGAAGCTCCACCGACGTACTCCTTCCTCCTATATATACTTACTGAAGGAAATATGCCCTAGAGGCAATAATAAAGTTATTATTTATTTCCTTATTTCATGATAAATGTTTATTATTCATGCTAGAATTGTATTAACCGGAAACATGATACATGTGTGAATACATAGACAAACATATAGTCACTAGTATGCCTCTACTTGACTAGCTCATTAATCAAAGATGGTTATGTTTCCTAACCATAGACATGTGTTGTTATTTGATTAATGGGATCACATCATTAGGAGAATGATGTGATTGACATGACCGATACATTAGCCTAGCACTTGATCGTTTAGTATATTGCTATTGCTTTCTTCATGACTTATACATGTTCCTATAACTATGAGATTATGCAACTCCCGTTTACGGAGGAACACTTTGGTGCTACCAAGCGTCACAACGTAATCGGGTGATTATAAAGGAGTACTACAGGTGTCTCCAAAGGTACATGTTGGTTGGCGTATTTCGAGATTAGGTTTTGTCACTCCGATTGTCGGAGAGGTATCTCTGGGCCCTCTCGGTAATGCACATCACTATAAGCCTTGCAAGCAATGTAGCTAATGAGTTAGTTACGGAATGATGCATTACGTAGCAGTAAAGAGACTTGCCGATGTGAGATTGAACTAGGTATTGGATACCGACGATCGAATCTCGGGCAAGTAACATACCGATGACAAAGGGAACAACGTATGTTGTTATGCGGTTTGACCGATAAAGATCTTCGTAGAATATGTAGGAGCCAATATGGGCATCCGGGTTCCGCTATTGGTTATTGACCGAGAATAGTTCTAGGTCATGTCTACATAGTTCTCGAACCCGTAGGGTCCGCACGCTTAACGTTATGATGACAATTTTATTATGAGTTTATGAGTTTTGATGTACTGAAGGAGTTCGGAGTCCCGGATGAGATCGGGGACATGACGAGGAGTCGAGATCGATATATTGGACGACTATATTCGGAGTTCGGAAAGGTTCCGAGTGATTCGGGTATTTTTGGGAGTACCGGAGAGTTACGGGAATTCGTATTGGGCCTCTTTGGGCCATACGGGAAAGGAGAGAAAGGGCCAAAAGAGTGGCCGCACCCTCCCCTTGGACTAGTCCGAATAGGACTAGGGAAGGCGCACCCTTCCTTCCTTCTCCTTCTCTCTTCCCTTTCCTTCTCTCCTACTCCTACTACATGGAAGGGTTCCTAGTTGGACTAGGAAAGGGAATCCTACTCGGTGGGAGTAGGACTCCCCTAGGCGCGCCATAGAGAGGCCGGCCCTCCCTCCTCCACTCCTTTATATCTGAGGGCGAGGGCACCCCACGGACACACAAGTTGATCTACGGATCGTTCCTTAGCCGTGTGCGGTGCCCCCTCCACCATATTCCACCTCGGTCATATCGTCAGCGGAGTTTAGGCGAAGCCCTGCGCGATAGAACATCATCATCGTCACCACGCCGTCGTCTTGTGAAACTCATCCCCGACACTTTCTTTGGATCGGTCCGGGATCGTCATCGAGCTGAGCGATGTCTTTGAACTCGGAGGTGCCGTCGTTCGGTACTTGGATCGGTCGGATCGTGAAGGCGTCGACTACATCAACCGCGTTGTCATAACGCTTCCGCTTCACGGTCTCACGAGTGCGTGGACAATACTCTCCTCTCGTTGCTATGCCATCACCATGATCTTGCGTGTGCGTAGGAAATTTTTGAAATTACTACGTTCCCCAACGATGGCATCCGAGCCTGGTTTTATGCGTTGATGTTATATGCACGAGTAGAACACAAGTGAGTTGTGGGCGATACAAGTCATACCGCTTACCGGCATGTCATACTTTGGTTGGCGGTATTGTGAGATGAAGCGGCCCGGACCGACATTACAGTATGCTTACGCGAGACTGGTTTCACCGCTGCGAGCACTCGTTGCTTAAAGGTGATTGGCGGGTGTCTGTCTCTCACTTTAGTTGAACCGAGTATGGCTACGCCCGGTCTTTGCGAAGGTTAAAACAGCACCAACTTGACAAACTATCGTTGTGGTTTTGATGCGTAGGTAAGAACGGTTCTTGCTCGGCCCGTAGCGACCACGTAAAATTTGCAACAACAAAGTAGAGGACGTCTAACTTGTTTTTGCGGGGCATGTTGTGATGTGATATGGTCGAGACGTGATGAGATATAAGTTGTTGTATGCGATGATCATGTTTTTTGAAGTTATCGGCAATGGCGAAGCCCTATGGTTGTCTCTTTGTTGCATAAGATGCAAGTGCCAAATAATTGCTTTACTTTATCGCTATACGATAGCAATAGTTGCAAGAGCAATGGTTGGCGAGACGACCATGTGATGACACATTGATATAGATCAAGATGATGAAGATCATGGTGTCGTGCCGGTAACGATAGAGATCATGACAGTACTTTGGAGATGGAGATCACAAGCACAAGATGATGATGGCCATATCATATCACTTATATTGATTGCATGTGATGTTTATCCTTTATGCATCTTATCTTGCTTTGATTGTGGTAGCATTTTAAGATGATCTCTCACTAAAATTATCAAGAAGTGTTCTCCCGAGTATGCACCGTTGCGAAAGTTCTTCGTCTTTGAGACACCACGTGATGATCGGGTGTGATAGGCTCTACGTTCAAATACAGCGGGTGCAAAACAGTTGCACAGCGGAATACTCGAGTTAAACTTGGCGAGCCTAGCATATAACAGATATGGCCTCGGAACACGGAGACCGAAAGGTCGGCGTGAATCATATAGTAGATATGATCAACATATTGATGTTCACCGTTGAAACTACTCCATCTCACGTGGACGATCGGACATGGTGTAGTTGATATGGATCACGTAATCACTTAGAGGATTAGAGAGGATGTCTATCTAAGTGGGAGTTCTTAAGTAATATGATTAATTGAACTTTAATTTATCATGAACTTAGTCCTGGTAGTATTTTGCAAATTATGTTGTAGATCAATAGCTCGCGTTGTTGCTTTCATATGTTTATTTTAATATGTTCCTAGAAAAGCGTGTTGAAAGATGTTAGTAGCAATGATGCGGATTGGATCCGTGATCTGAGGTTTATCCTCATTGCTGCCTGAAGAATTATGTCCTTAATGCACCGCTAGGTAGCGGACCTATTGCGAGGAAGCGGTCTGCGGCGTTATGAACGTTTGGCTAGCTCAATATGATGACTACTTGATAGTTTAGTGGACCATGCTTAACGGCTTAGAATCGGGACTTCAAAGACGTTTTGAACATCATGGTGTTGGGGAACGTAGTAATTTCAAAAATTTTCCTACGCACACACAGGACCATGGTGATGGCATAGCAACGAGATGAGAGTGTTGTCTACATACCCTCGTGAACCCGACAGCAGGCGTTGACGCATAGCGTAGAGGAAGTAGTCGTACTTCTTCACGATCCAACCGATCCAAGTACCGAGCGTCACGGCACCTCCGAGTTCAGCACACGTTCAGCTCGATGGCGTCCCTCGAACTCCGATCCGGTAGAGTGTTGAGGAGAGTTTCGTCGACCTGACGGCGTGGTGGCGATGATGATGTTCCACGGCGCGAGGCTTCGCCTAAGCTCCGCTACGGTATTTTCGAGGTGTAATATGGTGGAAGGGGCACCGCACACGGCTAAGGAAAGATCTCAAGGATCAACTTGTGTGTCTATGGGGTGCCCCTGCCCTCATATATAAAGGAGCAAGGGAGGGAGGAGGCCGGCCCTATGTTTGGCGCCAAGGGGAGTCCTACTCCCAGGGAGTAGGATTCCCCCTTTCCTAGTCCAACTAGGAATCCTTCCATGTAGGGGAGGAAGGGAGAAGGAAGTGGAGGAGTAGGAAAGGTGGCGGCCCCTTTTCCCTAGTCCAATTCGGACTAGAGGGGAGGCGCAGCAGCCTTTTCCTCTTCCCACTAAAGCCCATCAAGGCCCATTACTTCTCCCGTAACTACGGTACTCCGAAAAATACCGAATCACTCGGAACCTTTCCGAACTCCGAATATAGTCGTCCAATATATCGATCTTTACGTCTCGACCATTTCGAGACTCCTCGTCATGTCCCCGATCTCATCCGGGACTCCGAACTCCTTCGGTACATCAAAATACATAAACTCATAATAACCGTCATTGAAACCTTAGCGTGCGGACCCTACGGTTCGAGAACAATGTAGACATGACTGAGACACATCTCCGGTCAATAACCAATAAGCGGGACCTGGATGCCCATATTGGTTCCTACATATTCTCTGAAGATCTTTTATCGGTCGGACCGCATAACAACATACGTTGTTCCCTTTGTCATCGGTATGTTACTTGCCCGAGATTCGATCGTCGGTATCCAATACCTAGTTCAATCTCGTTACCGGCAAGTCTCTTTACTCGTTCCGTAATACATCATCTCACAACTAACTCATTAGTTGCAATGCTTGCAAGGCTTATGTGATGTGCATTACCGAGAGGGCCCAGAGATACCTCTCCAGAGCAATCGGAGTGACAAATCCTAATCTCGAAATATGCCAACCCAACATGTACCTTCGAGACACCTGTAATGTACCTTTATAATCACCCGATTCACGTTGTGGCGTTTGGTAGCACCAAAGTGTTCCTCGAGCAAGCGGGAGTTGCATAATCTCATAGTTATAGGAACATGTATAAGTCATGAAGAAAAGCACTAGCAACAAACTATACGATCAGGTGCTATGCTAATGGAATGGGTCATGTCAATCAGATCATTCTCCTAATGATGTGATCCCGTTAATCAAATGACAACTCATGTCTATGGTTAGGAAACATAACCATCTTCGATTGACGAGCTAGTCAAGTAGAGGCATACTAGTGACACTCTGTTTGTCTATGTATTCACACATGTATTATGTTTCCGGTTAATACAATTCTAGCATGAATAATAAACATTTATCATGAAATAAGGAAATAAATAATAACTTTATTATTGCCTCTAGGGCATATTTCCTTCAGTCTCCCACTTGCACTAGAGTCAATAATCTAGTTCACATCATCATGTGATTCAACACTAATATTCACATCTGAATGTGATGAACACCCATAGTTCACATCGTCATGTGACCAACACCCAAAGGGTTTACTAGAGTCAATAATCTAGTTCACATCGTTATGTGATTAACACCCAAAGAGTACTAAGGGATGATCATGTTTTGCTCGTGAGAGAAGCTTAGTCAGCAGGTCTGTCACATTCGAGCCGTATGTATTTTGCAAATATTCTATGTCTATAATGCTCGCACGGGCTACTCTAGCTAATTGCTCCCAATTATAATATGTATCCAGATTGAGACTTAGAGTCATCTTGATCAGTGTAAAAAACATGCTTTGATGTAACTCTTTACGACGGGCTCTTTTATCACCTCCATAATCGAGAAATATTTCCTTAGTCCTCACTAAGGATGTTCTTGACCAATGTCCGATGATCTACTCCTAGATCACTATTGTACTCCTTGCAAAATTGAGCAAGGTATACAATAGGTCCAGTACATAGCATAGCACACTTTATAGAACCTATGGCTGAGGCATAGGGAATGACTTTCATTCTCTTTCTATCTTCTGCCGTGGTCGGGCTTTGAGTCTTACTCAATTTTACACCTTTGTAACACAGGCAAGAACTTTTCTTTGACTGTTCCATTTTGAACTACTTCAAAATCTTGACAAGGTATGTATTTATTGAAAAAACTTATCAAGCGTTTTGATCCATCTCTATAGATCTTTGATGCTCAATATGTAAGCAGCTTCACTGAGGTCCTTCATTGAAAAACTCCTTTCAAATACTCCTTTATGCTTTGCAGAATAATTCTACATTATTTCCGATCAACAATATGTCATTCACATATACTTATCGAAATGTTTGTAGTGCTCCCACTCACTTTCTTGTAAATACAGGCTTCTCCAAAAGTCTCATATAAAACCATATGCTTTGATCAACACATCAAAGCGTATATTCCAACTCGAGATGTTTGCACCGGTCCATTGATGGATCATTTGGAGCTTGCACATTTTGTTAGCACCTTTAGGATTGACAAAATCTTACGGTTGCATCATATACAACTCTTTTTAAGAAAACCATTAAGGAATGTAGTTTTGACATCCATTTGCCAGATTTCATAAAATGTGGCAATTGCTAACATGATTCGGACAGACTTTTAAGCATCGATACAAGTGAGAAAATCTCATTGTATTCAACATCTTGAACTTTGTCTAAAACCTTTTTCGACAAGTCTAGCTTTGTAGATAGTAACACTACTATCGGTGTCCATCTTCCTCTTGAAGATCCATTTATTTAACATGGCTTGCTGATCATAGAGCAAGTCAATCAAAGTCCATACTTTGTTCTTATACATGGATCCTATCTCAGATTTCATGGCCTCAAGCCATTTCGCGGAATCTGGGCTCATCATCGCTTCCTCATAGTTCGTAGGTTCATCATGGTCTAGTAACATGACTTCCGAACATGATTACCGTACCACACTGGCAGTGCGGATCTTACTCTGGAAGACCTGCGAGGTTTGGTAGCAACTTGATCTGAAGTTTCATGATCATCATCATTAACTTCCTCACTAATTGGTGTAGGAATCACCGAACTGATTTACGTGATGAACTACTTTCCAATAAGGGAGAAGGTACAATTACCTCATCAAGTTCTACTTTCCTCCCACTCACTTCTTTCGAGAGAAACTTTTTCTCTAGAAAGGATCCATCTTAGCAACGAAAAACTTGCCTTCGGATCTGTGATAGAAGGTGTACCCAATAGTTACCTTTGGGTATTCTATGAAGACGCACCTTTCCGATTTGGGTTCGAGCTTATCGGTGAAAACTTTTTCACATAAGCATCACAATTCCAAACTTTAAGAAAGCGGCGACTTAGGTTTCTTGCTAAACCATAGTTCATACGGTGTCATCTCAGCGGATTTAGATGGTGCCCTATTAAGCGTGAATGCAAATGTCTCTAATGCATAACCCAAAAGCGATAGTGGTAAATCGGTAAGATACATCATAGATCGCACCATATCCAATAAAGTGTGGTTACGACGTTCGGACACACCATTATCTTTGTGGTGTTCGGTGGCGTGAGTAGTGAAACTATTTCACATTGTTTTAATCAAGGCCAAACTTCGTAACTCAAATATTTTTCCTCTGCGATCATATCGTAGAAACTTTTATTTTCTTGTTACGATGATTCTTCACTTCACTCTGAAATTCTTTGAACTTTTTCAAATGTTTGAGACTTGTGTTTCATCAAGTAGATATACCCATATCTGCTCAAATCATCTTGTGAAGGTCGACAAATAACGATACTTGCCACGAGCATCAACACTCATTGGATCGCATACATCGGTATGTATTATTTCCAATAAGTCGGTAGCTTGTTCCATTGTTCCAGAAGCGGAGTTTGATCATCTTGCCCAAAAGGCACGGTTCGCAAGCATCAAATGATTCATAATCAAGTGATTCCAAAATCCATCGACATGGAGTTTCTTCATGCGCTTTACACCAATATGACCTAAGCGGCAAGCCACAAATAAGTTGCACTATCATTATTAACTTTGCATCTTTTGGTTTCAATATTATGAATATGTGTATCACTATGATCGAGATCCAATGAACCGTTTTCATTGGGTGTGTAACCATATAAGGTTTTATTCATGTAAACAGAACAACAATTTATTCTCTTACTTAAATGAATAACCGTATTGCAATAAACATGATCAAATCATATTTATGCTCAACACCAAATAACACTTATTTAGGTTCCACACTAATCCCGAAAGTATAGGGAGTGTGCGATGATGATTATATCAATCTTTGGAACTACTTCCAACACTTCATCGTCACTTCCCCTTCAACTAGTTTCTGTTCATTCTGCAACTCCCGTTTCAAGTTACTACTCTTAGCAACTGAATTAGTACCAAATACTGAGGGGTTGCTATGAACACTAGTAAAGTACACATCAATAACATGTATATCAAATATACTTATGTTCACTTTGCCATCCTTCTTATCCACCAATCACTTGGGGTAGTTCCGCTTCTAGTGACCGGTTCCATTGCAGCGAAAGCACTTAGTCTCATGCTTAGGTCCAGACTTGGGCTTCTTCACTCGAGCAGCAACTTGCTTGCCGTTCTTCTTGAAGTTCCCCTTCTTCCCTTTGCCCTTTTCCTTGAGACTAGTGGTCTTGTCAATCATCAACACTTGATGCTCTTTTCTTGATTTATACCTTCGTCGATTTCAGCATCACGAAGAGCTTGGGAATTACTTTTGTCATCCCTTGCATATTATAGTTCATCACGAAGTTCTACTAACTTGGTGATGGTGACTAGAGAATTCTGTCAATCACTATCTTATCCGGAAGATTAACTCCCACTTGATTCAAGCGATTGAAGTACCCGGACAATCTGAGAACATGCTCACTAGTTGAGCGATTCTCCTCCATCTTTTAGCTATAGAACTTGTTGGAGACTTCATATCTCTCAACTCGGGTATTTGCTTGAAATATTAACTTCAACTCCTGGAACATCTCATATGGTCCATGACGTTCAAAACGTCTTTGAAGTCCCGATTCTAAGCCATTTAAGCATGGTGCACTAAACTATCAAGTAGTCATCATATTGAGCTAGCTAAGCGTTCATAACGCGCATACGCTCTGCAATAGGTCTGTCACCTAGCGGTGCATCAAGGACATAATTCTTCTGTGCAGCAATGAGGATAAACCTCAGATCACGGATCCAATCCGCAATATTGCTACTAACATTTTTCAATACAATTTTCTCTAGGAACTCATATAAAAACATAGGGAAGCAACAACGCGAGCTATTGATCTACAACATAATTTGCAAAATACTACGGGACTAAGTTCATGATAAATTAAAGTTCAATTAATCATATTACTTAAGAACTCCCACTTAGATAGACATCTCTCTAGTCATCTAAGTGATTACGTGATCCAAATCAACTAAACCATGTCCGATCATCACGTGAGATGGAGTAGTTTCAATGGTGAACATCACTATGTTGATCATATCTACTATATGATTCACGCTCGACCTTTCGGTCTCCGTGTTCGAGGTCATATCTTATATGCATAGCTCGTCAAGTATAACCTGAGTATTCCGCGTGTGCAACTGTTTTGCACCCGTTGTATTTGAACGTAGAGCCTATCACACCCGATCATCACGTGGTGTCTCAAAGACGAAGAACTTTCGCATAGCGGTGCATACTCAGGGAGAACACTTCTTGATAATTAGTGAGAGATCATCTTATAATGCTACCGTCAATCAAAGCAAGATAAGATGCATAGAAGATAAACATCACATGCAATCAATATAAGTGATATGATATGGCCATCATCATCTCGTGCTTGTGATCTCCATCTTTGAAGCACCGTCATGATCACCATCGTCACCGGCGCGACACCTTGATCTCCATCGCAGCATCGTTGTCGTCTCGCCAATCTTATGCTTCCACGACTATCACTACCGCTTAGTAATAAAGTAAATCATTACATCGCGATTGCATTGCATACAATAAAGCGACAACCATATGGCTCCTGCCGATTGCCGATAACTCGGTTACAAAACATGATCATCTCATACAATAAAATATAGCATCACGTCTTGACCATATCACATCACAACATGCCCTGCAAAAACAAGTTAGACGTCCTCTACTTTGTTGTTGCAAGTTTTACGTGGCTGCTACGGGCTGAGCAAGAACCGTTCTTACCTACGCATCAAAACCACAACGATAGTTTGTCAAATAGACTCCGTTTAACCTTCTCAAGGACCGGGCGTAGCTTTTCAGTTCAACTAAAGTTGGAGACAGGTCTTCCGCAAGCCATCTATGTGCAAAGCACGTCGAGGAACCGGTCTCGCGTAAGCGTCTGGCGTAAGGTTGGTCCGGATCGTCTCGTCCAACAATACCGCTGAACCAAAGTATGACATGCTGGTAGGCAGTATGACTTGTATCGTCCACAACTCACTTGTGTTCTACTCGTGCATATGACATCTACGCATAAAACCAGGCTCGGATGCCACTGTTGGGGAACGTAGTAATTTCAAAAAATTTCCTACGCACACACAGGACCATGGTGATGGCATAGCAACGAGATGAGAGTGTTGTCTACATACCCTCGTAGACCAGCAACGGAAGCGTTGACGCAACGTAGAGGAAGTAGTCGTACTTCTTCACGATCCAACCGATCCAAGTACCGAACGTACGGCACCTCCGAGTTCAGCACACGTTCAGCTCGATGACGTCCCTCGAACTCCGATCCAGCCGAGTGTTGAGGGAGAGTTTAAATCGACCGCGACGGCGTGGTGACGATGATGATGTTCCACCGGCGCAGGGCTTCGCCTAAGCTCCGCTTCTGGTATTTTCGAGGTGTAATATGGTGGAAGGGGCACCGCACGGCTAAGGAAAGATCTCAAGGATCAACTTGTGTGTCTATGGGGTGCCCTGCCCCGTATATAAAGGAGCAAGGGAGGGAGGAGGCCGGCCCTATGTTTGGCGGCGCCAAGGGAGTCCTACTCCCACCGGGAGTAGGATTCCCCTTTCCTAGTCCAACTAGGAATCCTTCCATGTAGGGGAGGAAGGGAGAAGGAAGTGGAGGAGTAGGAAAGGTGGCGGCCCCTTTTCCCTAGTCCAATTCGGACTAGAGGGAGGGGAGCGCAGCAGCCTTTTCCTCTTCCCACTAAAGCCCATCAAGGCCCATTACTTCTCCCGTAACTACCCGGTACTTCGAAAAATACCCGAATCACTCGGAACCTTTCCGAACTCCGAATATAGTCGTCCAATATATCGATCTTTACGTCTCGACCATTTCGAGACTCCTCGTCATGTCCCCGATCTCATCCGGGACTCCGAACTCCTTCGGTACATCAAAATACATAAACTCATAATAACCGTCATTGAAACCTTAAGCGTGCGGACCCTACGGTTCGAGAACAATGTAGACATGATCGAGACACATCTCCGGTCAATAACCAATAGCGGGACCTGGATGCCCATATTGGTTCCTACATATTCTCTGAAGATCTTTTATCGGTCGAGACCGCATAACAACATCGTTGTTCCCTTTGTCATCGGTATGTTACTTGCGAGATTCGATCGTCGGTATCCAATACCTAGTTCAATCTAGATTCTGCGGCAAGTCTCTTTACTCGTTCCGTAATACATCATCTCACAACTAACTCATTAGTTGCAATGCTTTCATGGCTTATGTGATGTGCATTACAGAGAGGGCTATGAGATACCTCTCAGACAATCTGAGTGACTAATCCTACTCTCGAAATATGCCAACCCAACATGTTCCTTCGGAGACACCTGTAATGTTCCTTTATAATCACCCGATTACGTTGTGACGTTTGGTAGCACCAAAGTGTTCCTCGTGCAAACGGGAGTTGCATAATCTCATAGTTATAGGAACATGTATAAGTCATGAAGAAAAGCACTAGCAACAAACTATACGATCAGGTGCTATGCTAATGGAATGGGTCATGTCAATCAGATCATTCTCCTAATGATGTGATCCCGTTAATCAAATGACAACTCATGTCTATGGTTAGGAAACATAACCATCTTGATTGACGAGCTAGTCAAGTAGAGGCATACTAGTGACACTCTGTTTGTCTATGTATTCACACATGTATTATGTTTCCGGTTAATACAATTCTAGCATGAATAATAAACATTTATCATGAAATAAGGAAATAAATAATAACTTTATTATTGCCTCTAGGGCATATTTCCTTCACATGGACCATATGAGATAATCCAGGAATTGAAGTTAATATTTCAAGCAAATACCCGAGTTGAGAGATATGAAGTCTCCAACAAGTTCTATAGCTAAAAGATGGAGGAGAATCGCTCAACTAGTGAGCATGTGCTCAGATTGTGCAGGTACTACAATCGCTTGAATCAAGTGGGAGTTAATCTTCCGGATAAAATAGTGATTGACAGAATTCTCTAGTCACCATCACCAAGTTAGTAGAACTTCGTGATGAACTATAATATGCAAGGGATGACGAAAGTGATTCCTAAGCTCTTCGTGATGCTGAAATCAACGAAGGTAGAAATCAAGAAAAACATCAAGTGTTGATAGTTAACAAGACCACTAGTTTCAAGAAAAGGGCAAAGGGAAGAAGGGGAACTTCAATAAGAACGGCAAGCAAGTTGTTGCTCAAGTGAAGAAGCCCAAGTCTGGACCTAAGCCCTAAACCGAGTGCTTCTCTTGCAAAGGAAATGGTCACTGGAAGTGGAACTACTCCAAATATTTGGTGGATAAGAAGGATGGCAAAGTGAACAAGGGTATATTTGATATACTAGGCTATTGATGTGTGCTTTACTAGTGTTTATAGTAGCCCTGAGTATTTGATACTTGTTCGGTTGCTAAGATTAGTAACTCGAACCAGGAGTTACTGAATAAACAAAGACTAGTTGAAGGGAAGTGACGATGAGTGTTGGAAGTAGTTCCAAGATTGATATGATCATCATCGCACACTCCCTATACTTTCGGGATTAGTGTTAAACCTAAATAAATGTTATTTGGCGTTTTGCGTTGAGCATGAATATGATTTGATCATGTTTATTGCAATACAATTATTCATTTAAAATCAGAGAATAATTGTTGTTCTGTTTAAATGAATAAAACCTTCAATGGTCATACACCCAATGAAAATAGTTTGTTGGATCTCGATCGTAGTGATACACATATTCATAATATTGATGCCAAAAGATGCAAAGTTAATAATGATAGTGCAACTTATTTGTGGCACTTGCCGTTTGGGTCATATCGGTGTAAAGCGCATGAAGAAACTCCGTCTTGATGGGTTTTGGAATCACTTGATTATGAATCATTTGATGCTTGCGAACCGTGCCTTTTTGGCAAGATGACTGAAACTCCGTTGTTCGGAACAATGGAACGAAGCTCTTGACTTGTTGGAAATAATACATACCAATGTATGCGATCCAATGAGTGTTGATGCCCGTGGCAAGTATCATTATTTTCGACCTTCACAGATGATTTGAGCAGATATGCGTATATCTTCTTAATGAAACATAAGTCTGAAATAGTTGAAAAGTTCAAAGAATTTCAGAGTGAAGTGGAAAATCATCGTAACAAGAAAATAAAGTTTTTGCGACCTGATCATGGAGATGAATATTTGAGTTACGAGTTTGGTCTTCAATTAAAACAGTGGAATAGTTTCACAGCTCATGCCACCTGCAACACCACAATGTTATGGTGTGTCCGAACGTCGTAACCGCACTTTATTGGATATGGTGCGATCTATGATGTCTCTTATCGGTTTACCACTATCGTTTTTGGGTTATGCAGTAAAGACAATGCATTCACGTTTAATAGGGCACCATCTAAATCCGTTGAGACGACACCATATGAACTATGGTTTAACGGTAAACCTAAGTCATCGTTTCTTAAAAGTTTGGAGTTGTGATGCTTATGTGAAAAAGTTTTCACCGATAAGCTTGAACCCAATTAGAAGTGCGTCTTCATAGAATACCCAAAGGTAACTATTGGGTACACCTTCTATCACAGATCCGAAGGCAAGTTTTTCGTTGCTAAGATGGATCCTTTCTAGAGAAGAAGTTTCTCTCGAAAGAAGTGAGTGGGAGGAAAGTAGAACTTGATGAGGTAATTGTACCTTCTCCCTTATTGGAAAGTAGTTCATCACAATCAGTTCCTGTGATTCTTACACCAATCGGTGAGGAAGCTAATGATGATGATCATGAAGCTTGAGATCAAGTTACTACCGAACCTCGTGGGTCTTCTAGAATAAGATCCGCACCAAAGTGGTATGGTAATCCTATTCTAGAAGTCATGTTACTAGACCATGATGAACCTACGAACTATGAGGAAGCGATGATAAGCCCAGATTCAGCGAAATGGCTTGAGGCCATGAAATCTGAGATAGGATCCATGTATGAGAACAAAGTATGGACTTTGATTGACTTGCTCGATGATCAGCAAGCCATGTTAAATAAATGGATCTTCAAGAGGAAGACAGACGTTGATAGTAGTGTTACTATCAACAAAGCTCGACTTGTTGCAAAAGGTTTTCGACAAGTTCAAGGTGTTGAATACGATGAGATTTTCTCACTCGTAATGATGCTTAAGTTTATGCGAATCATGTTAGCAATTGCCACATTTTATGAAATCTGGCAAATGGATGTCAAAACCGCATTCCTTAATGGATTTATTAAAGAAAAGTTGCATATGATGCAACCAGAAGGTTTTGTCAATCCTAAAGATGCTATCAAAATGTGCAAGCTCCGGTGATCCATCTATGGACCGTGCAAGCATCTCGAGTTGGAATATATGCTTGATGATTTGATCAAAGCATATGGTTTTATCTGAGACTTTTGGAGAAGCCTGTATTTACAAGAAAGTGAGTGGGAGCACTACAACATTTCGATAAGTATATGTGAATGACATATTGTTGATCGGAAATGATGTAGAATTTTTCCGAAAGCATAAAGGAGTATTTGAAAGGAGTTCTTTATAAGAAAGACCTCGGTAAAGCTACTTACATATTGAGCGTCAAGATCTATTGAGATAGATCAAGGCGGCTTGATAAGTTTTTTCAATAAGTACATACCTTGTCAAGATTTTGAAGTAATTCAAAATGGAACAGTCAAAGAAAAGTTCTTGCCTGTGTTGCAAAGGTGTGAAATTGAGTAAGAGTCAAATCCCGACCACAGCAGAAAATAGAAAAGAGAATGAAAGTCATTCCCTATGCCTCGATCATAGGTTCTATAAAGTATGCTATGCTATGTACCGGACCTATTGTATACCTTGCTCTGAATTTGGCAAGGAGTACAATAGTGATCTAGGAGTAGATCATGGACATTGGTCAAGAACATCCTTAGTGAGGACTAAGGAAATATTTCTCGATTATGGAGGTGATAAAAGAGCTCGTCAGTAAAGAGTTACATCGATGCAAGCTTTTTACACTGATCCAGATGACTCTAAGTCTCAATCTGGATACATATTGAAAGTGGGAGCAATTAGCTAGAGTAGCTCCGTGCAGAGCATTGTAGACATAAAATATTTGCAAAATACATACGGCTCTGAATGTGACATACCCGTTGACTAAACTTCTCTCATGAGCAAAACATGATCATACCTTAGTACTCTTTGGGTGTTAATCACATAGCGATGTGAACTAGATTATTGACTCTAGTAAACCCTTTGGATGTTGGTCACATGACGATGTGAACTATGGGTGTTAATCACATACAGATGTGAATATTAGTGTTGAATCACATGATGATGTGAACTAGATTATTGACTCTAGTGCAAGTGGGAGACTGAAGGAAATATGCCCTAGAGGCAATAATAAAGTTATTATTTATTTCCTTATTTCATGATAAATGTTTATTATTCATGCTAGAATTGTATCAACCGGAAACATGATACATGTGTGAATACATAGACAAACATATAGTCACTAGTATGCCTCTAATTGACTAGCTCATTAATCAAAGATGGTTATGTTTCCTAACCATAGACATGTGTTGTTATTTGATTAATGGGATCACATCATTAGGAGAATGATGTGATTGACATGACCCATTCCGTTAGCCTAGCACTTGATCGTTTAGTATATTGCTATTGCTTTCTTCATGACTTATACATGTTCCTATAACTATGAGATTATGCAACTCCGTTTACGGAGGAACACTTTGGGTGCTACCAAAGCGTCACAACGTAATCGGGTGATTATAAAGGAGTACTACAGGTGTCTCCAAAGGTACATGTTGGGTTGGCGTATTTCGAGATTAGGTTTTGTCACTCCGATTGTCGGAGAGGTATCTCTGGGCCCTCTCGGTAATGCACATCACTATAAGCCTTGCAAGCAATGTAGCTAATGAGTTAGTTACGGAATGATGCATTACGTAACGAGTAAAGAGACTTGCGATGCTTGAGATTGAACTAGGTATTGGATACCGGCGATCAAATCTCGGGCAAATAACTATACCGATGACAAGCGGAACAACGTATGTTGTTATGCGGTTTGACCGATAAAGATCTTCGTAGAATATGTAGGAGCCAATATGGGCATCCAGGTTCCGCTATTGGTTATTGACCGAGAATAGTTCTAGGTCATGTCTACATAGTTCTCGAACCCGTAGGGTCCGCACGCTTAACGTTATGATGACAATTTTATTATGAGTTTATGAGTTTTGATGTACCGAAGGAGTTCGGAGTCCCGGATGAGATCGGGGACATGACGAGGAGTCTCGAAATGGTCGAGACGTAAAGATTGATATATTGGACGACTATATTCGGAGTTCGGAAAGGTTCCGAGTGATTCTGGTATTTTGGGAGTACCGAGAGTTACGGAATTCGTATTGGGCCTCTTTGGGCCATACGGGAAAGGAGAGAAAGGGCCAAAAGAGTGGCCGCACCCTCCCTTGGACTAGTCCGAATTGGACTAGGGAAGGCGCACCCTTCCTTCCTTCTCCTTCTCTCTTCCCTTTCCTTCTCTCCTACTCCTACTACATGGAAGGGTTCCTAGTTGGACTAGGAAAGGGGAATCCTACTCGGTGGGAGTAGGACTCCCCTAAGTGCGCCATAGAGAGGGCGGCCCTCCCTCCTCCACTCCTTTATATACGGGGCAGGGGCACCCCATGGACACACAAGTTGATCTACGGATCGTTCCTTAGCCGTGTGCGGTGCCCCCTCCACCATATTCCACTTGGTCATATCGTCGGAGTTTAGGCTAAGCCCTGCGCGGTAGAACATCATCATCGTCCTGCCACGTCGTCTTGTGGAACTCATCCCGACACTTTGCTGGATCGGAGTCCGGGATCGTCATCGAGCTGAGCGTGTGCTGAACTCGGAGGTGCCGTGACGTTCGGTACTTGGATCGGTCGGATCGTGAAGGCGTCTGACTACATCAACCGCGTTGTCATAACGCTTCCGCTTACGGTCTACGAGGGTACGTGGACAATACTCTCCCCTCTCATTGCTATGCCATCACCATGATCTTGCGTGTGCGTAGGAAATTTTTGAAATTACTACGTTCCCCAACAGTGGCATCCGAGCCTGGTTTTATGCGTTGATGTTATATGCACGAGTAGAACACAAGTGAGTTGTGGGCGATACAAGTCATACTGCTTACCAGCATGTCATACTTTGGTTCGGCGGTATTGTGAGATGAAGCGGCCGGGACCGAGATTACGCGTTACGCGAGACTGGTTTCACCGCTGCGAGCACTTTCGTTGCTTAAAGGTGACTGGCGGGTGTCTGTCTCTCTCACTTTAGTTGAACCGAGTATGGCTACGCCCGGTCCTTGCGAAGGTTAAAACAGCACCAACTTGACAAACTATCGTTGTGGTTTTGATGCGTAGGTAAGAACGGTTCTTGCTCAGCCCGTAGCAGCCACGTAAAATTTGCAACAACAAAGTAGAGGACGTCTAACTTGTTTTTGCAGGGCATGTTGTGATGTGATATGGTCAAGACGTGATGAGATATAAGTTGTTGTATACGATGATCATGTTTTGTTGAAGTTATCGGCAATTGGCGTAAGCCCTATGGTTGTCTCTTTGTTGCATAAGATGCAAGTGCCAAATAATTGCTTTACTTTATCGCTATACGATAGCAATAGTTGCAAGAGCAATGGTTGGCGAGCGACCATGTGACGACACATTGATATAGATCAAGATGATGAAGATCATGGTGTCGTGCCGGTAACGATAGAGATCATGACAGTACTTTGGAGATGGAGATCACAAGCACAAGATGATGATGGCCATATCATATCACTTATATTGGTTGCATGTGATGTTTATCCTTTATGCATCTTATCTTGCTTTGATTGACGGTAGCATTTTAAGATGATCTCTCACTAAAAATTATCAAGAAGTGTTCTCCACGAGTATGCACCGTTCTGAAAGTTCTTCGTCTTTGAGACACCACGTGATGATCGGGTGTGATAGGCTCTACGTTCAAATACAACGGGTGCAAAACAGTTGCACACGCGGAATACTCGGGTTATACTTGACGAGCCTAGCATATAACAGATATGGCCTCGGAACACGGAGACCGGAAGGTCGAGCGTGAATCATATAGTAGATATGATCAACATATTGATGTTCACCGTTGAAACTACTCCATCTCACGTGACGATCGGACATGGTGTAGTTGATATGGATCACGTAATCACTTAGAGGATTAGAGGGATGTCTATCTAAGTGGGAGTTCTTAAGTAATATGATTAATTGAACTTTAATTTATCATGAACTTAGTCCTGGTAGTATTTTGCAAATTATGTTGTAGATCAATAGCTCGCGTTGTTGCTTTCATATGTTTATTTTAATATGTTCCTAGAGAAAACTGTGTTGAAAGATGTTAGTAGCAATGATGCGGATTGGATCCGTGATCTGAGGTTTATCCTCATTGCTGCACAGAAGAATTATGTCCTTAATGCACCGCTAGGTGACAGACCTACGAGGGTACGTGGACAATACTCTACCCTCTCGTTGCTATGCCATCACCATGATCTTGCGTGTGCGTAGGAAATTTTTGAAATTACTATGTTCCCCAACACCTACGTACCCCCAAAACGATCAGATACGGAGCCAAAAACCTAATTCCATCGCCGCAACTTTCTGTATCCATGAGATCCCATCTTGGGGCCTGTTCCGGAGCTCCGCCGGAGAGGGCCATCATCACGGAGGGCTTCTACATCATCCTAGCCCCTCCGATGAAGTGTGAGTAGTTTACCTCAGACCTTCGGGTCCATAGTTAGTAGCTAGATGGCTTGTTCTCTCTTTCGGATGTCAATACAATGTTCTCCCCCTCTCTCGTGGAGATCTATTCGATGTAATCTTCTTTTTGCGGTGTGTTTGTTGAGATCGATGAATTGTGGGTTTATGATCAAGTCTATCTATTAATAATATTTGAATCTTCTCTGAATTCTTTTATGTATGATTGGTTATATTTGCAAGTCTCTTCGAATTATCAGTTTGGTTTGGCCTACTAGATTGGTTTTTCTTGCAATGGGAGAAGTGCTTAGCTTTGGTTTCAATCTTGCGGTGTCCTTTCCCGATGTGAAGAAGGGCAGCAAACACGTATTGTATTGTTGCCATCGAGGATAACAAGATGGGGTTTTATCATATTGCATGAAACTATCCCTCTACATCATGTCATCTTGCTTAAGGCGTTACTCTGTTTTAACTTAATACTCTAGATGCATGCTGGATAGCGGTCGATGAGTGGAGTAATAGTAGTAGATGCGCAGGAGTCGGTCTACTTGTCTCGGATGTGATGCCTATATACATGATCATACCTAGATATTCTCATAACTATGCTCAATTCATCAATTGCTCAACAGTAATTTGTTCACCCACCGTAGAATACTTATGCTCTTGAGAGAAGCCACTAGTGAAACCTATGGCCCCCGGGTCTATTCTCATCATATCAATCTCCATCACTTTATTATTGCTTTGCTTTTTTACTTTGCCTTTTACTTTTCACTTTGCATCTTTATATCAAAAATACCAAAAATATTATCTATCATCTCTATCAGATCTCACTCTCGTAAGTGACCGTGAAGGGATTGAAAACCCCTAATCGCGTTGGTTGCGTTGAGCTATTGTTTTGTGTAGGTACGAGGGAATCTCGCGTAGCCTCCTCTTTGGATTGATACCTTGGTTCTCAAAACTGAGGGAAATACTTACGCTACTTTGCTGCATCATCCTCTTCTCTTCGGGAAATCCAACGCGATTGCTCAAGAGGTAGCAAGAAGAATTTACATCGCCGTTGCCGGGGAGTCTGCGCAAAAGTCAACATACCAAGTACCCATCACAATCCCTATCTCTCACATTACATTAATTGCCATTTGCCTCTCGTTTTCCTCTCCCCCACTTCACCCTTGCCGTTTTATTCGCCCTCTCTTTTCCGTTTGCCTTTTTCTCGCTTGCCTTTTGTTTGCTCGTGTGTTGGATTGCTTGTTTGTCGCGATGGCTCAAGATAATACCAAATTGTGTGACTTCACCAATACCAACAATAATGGTTTCCTTAGCACTCCGATTGCTCCTCTTACCAATACTGAATCTTGTGAAATCAATCTTTGCTTTGTTGAATCTTGTTATGAAAGATCAATTCACGGCCTTCCTAGTGAAGATGCCGCTACTCATCTGAATAACCGTTGATTTATGTGATATGCAAAATAAGAAAGATGTCGATAATGATATTGTTAAATTGAAGCTATTTCCTTTTTAAGCTTAGAGATCGTGCTAAAGCTTGGTTTTCGTCTTTGCCTAAAAATAGTATTGATTCTTGGAACAAGTGCAAAGATGCTTTTATCTCTAAGTATTTTCCTCCCGCTAAGATCATCTCTCTTAGAAAGCGACATTATGAATTTTAAGCAACTTGATCATGAACATGTTGCACAAGCTTGGGAGAGAATGAAATTAATGATACGTAATTGCCCTACTCATGGTTTGAATTTGTGGATGATTATACAAAAAAATTATGCCGGATTGAATTTTGCTTCTACAAATCTTTTAGATTCGGCCGCGGGAGGCACTTTTATGGAAATCACTTTAGGAGATGCTACTAAAATCCTAGATAATATTTTGGTTAATTATTCTCAATGGCACACTGAAAGATCCACTAATAAAAAAATGCATGCGATAGAAGAAATTAATGTTTTGAGTGAAAAGATGGATGAACTTATGAAATTATTTGCTACTAAGAGTGTTTCTTCTGATCCTAATGATATGCCTTTGTCTACTTTGATTGAGAATAATAATGAATCTATGGATGTGAATTTTGTTGGTAGGAATAATTTTGGTAACAACGCGTATAGAGGGAATTTTAATCCTAGGCCTTATCCTAGTAATCCTTCTAATAATTATGAAAATTCCTACAACAACTCTTATGGAAATTTTAATAAGATGCCCTCTGAATTTGGGAATAGTGTTAAAGAGTTTATGAATTCACAAAAGAATTTTAATGCTTTGCTTGAAGAGAAATTGCTTAAAGTTGATGATTTGGCTAGGAACGTTGATAGAATTTCTCTTGAGGTTGATTCTTTAAAGCTTAGATCTATTCCTCCTAAGCATGATATCAATGAGTCTCTCAAAGCCATGAGAACTTCCATTGATGAGTGCAAGGAAAGAACCGCTAGGACGCGTGCTATGAAAGATGCCTTTATTAAAGCGTGTTCTTCCAATTCCTATGAAAATCAAGATGAAGATCTAAAAGTTATTCATGTGTCTCCTATTAAATCTTTGTTTTGAAATATGAATCTTGATGAAACTGAATACGATCTTCCTTTACCTAGAAGGCGTTCCAAAAATTCGGAGTATTTAGATCTTGATGATGAAATTGATAAAAGTGGGATTGAAAGAAATAAGACCCTAGATGTTGCTAAACCCACTATATTGGATTTCAAGAAATTTAATTGTGAAAGTTGCTCTTTAATTGATTGTATTTCCTTGTTGCAATCCGTGCTAAATTCTCCTCATGCTTATAGTCAAAATAAAGCCTTTACCGAACATATCGTTGATGCCTTGATGCAATCTTATGAAGAAAAACTTGAGTTGAAAGTTTCCATCCCTAGAAAACTTTATGATGAGTGGGAACCTACTATTAAAATTAAAATTAAAGATTATGAGTTTTATGCTTTGTGTGATTTGGGTGCTAGTGTCTCTACTATTCCCAAAACTTTGTGTGATTTGCTAGATTTCCGTGATTTTGATGATTGCTCTCTAAACTTGCATCTTGCGGATTCCACTATTAAGAAACCTATGGGAAGATTTAATGATGTTCTTATTGTTGCAAATAGGAATTATGTGCCCGTGGATTTTATCGTTCTTGATATAGATTGCAATCCTTCTTGCCCTATTATTCTTGGTAGACCTTTCATTAGAACGATTGGTGCAATTATTGATATGAAGGAAGGGAATATTAGATCTCAATTTCCATTAAAAAAGGGCATGGAACACTTCCCTAGAAAGAAAATAAAATTACCTTATGAATCTATCATGAGAGCCACTTATGGATTGCCTACCAAAGATGGCAATACGTAGATCTATCCTCGCTTTTATACCTAGCTAGGGGCGTTAAACGATAGCGCTTGTTGGGAGGCAACCCAATTTTATTTTTAGCTTTTTTGTTTTTTATTATGTTTAGGAATAAATAATCCATCTAACTTCTGTTTAGATGTGGTTTTATCTTTTAATTAGTGTTTGTGCCAAGTTAGACCTATAGGATCTTCTTGGATGATAGTTATTTGATCTTGCTGTAATTTCCAGAAACTTTCTATTCACGAAAACAATTGTTAAAAATCACCAGAACGTGATAAAATACTTATTGCAATTGCTGCTGATCAATAAACAAATTGTCTAGGTCTTCCTATTTTGGTAGAATTTTTGGAGTTCCAGACATTTGCGCTAGTTACAGATTACTACAGACTGTTCTGTTTTTGACAGATTCTGTTTTTCGTGTGTTGTTTGCTTATTTTGATGAATCTATGGCTAGTAAAATAGTTTATAATCCATAGAGAATTTGGGATACAGCAGGTTTAACACCAATATAAATAAATAACGAGTTCATTACAGTACCTTGAAGTGGTCTTTTGTTTTCTTTCGCTAACGGAGCTCACGAGATTTCTATTGAGTTTTGTGTTGTGAAGTTTTCAAGTTTTGGGTGAAATCTTTTGATGGATTATGGAACAAGGAGTGGCAAGAGCCTAAGATTGGGGATGCCCATGGCACCCCCAAGATAATCCAAGGACACCAAAAGTCAAAGCTTGGGGATGCCCGGAAGGCATCCCTCTTTAAATCTACTTCCATCGGTAATTTTACTTGGAGCTATATTTTTATTCACCACATGATATGTGTTTTGCTTGGAGCGTCTTGTGTTATTTGTGTCTTTGTTTGTTGGTTTACCACAATCATGCTTGCTGTAAACACCTTTTGAGAGAGCCATACATGAATTGGAATTTGATAGAATACTCTATGTGCTTCACTTATATCTTTTGAGCTTTGTAGTTTTTCTCTATGTGCTTCACTTATATCTTTTAGAGCACGGTGGTGGATTTGTTTTATAGAAACTATTGATCTCTCATGCTTCACTTAGATTATTTTGAGAGTCTTTAATAGCATGGTAATTTGCTTAATAATAATATGCTTGGTATTCAAGATTTGTAAAACTTTCTTTTGAGTGCGTTGAATACTAAGAAAAGATTGATGCTTGATAATTGTTTTGAGATATGAAGATGGTGATATTAGAGTCATGCTAGTTGAGTAGTTGTGAATTTGAGAAATACTTGTGTTAAAGTTTGTGATTCCTGTAGCATGCACGTATGGTGAACCGTTATGTGATGAAGTCGAAGCATGATTTATTTATTGATTGTCTTCCTTATGAGTGGCGGTCGGGGACGAGCGATGGTCTTTTCCTACCAATCTATCCCCTAGGAGCATGCGCGTAATACTTTGCTTTGATAACTTATAGATTTTGCAATAAGTATATGAGTTCTTTATGACTAATGTTGAGTCCATGGATTATACGCACTTTTCCCATCCTTCCACCATTGCTAGCCTCTCTAATACCGCGCACCTTTCGCCGGTATCATACACCCACCATATACCTTCCTCAAAATAGCCACCATACCTACCTATCATGGCATTTCCATAGCCATTCTGAGATATATTGCCATGCAACTTTTCACCGTTCCGTTTATTATGACACGCTCCATCATTGTCATATTGCTAGCATGATCATGTAGTGGACATCGTATTTGTGGCAAAGCCACCGTTCATAATTCTTTCATACATGTCACTCTTGATTCATTGCGTATCCCGGTACACCGCCGGAGGCATTCATATAGAGTCATATTTTGTTCTAAGTATTGAGTTGTAAATGTTCAGTTGTAAGAAAAATAAAAAAGTGTGATGATCATCATTTTTAGAGCATTGTCCCAAGTGAGGAAATGATGATGGAGACTATGATTCCCCCACAAGTCGGGATGAGACTCCGGACGAAAAAAAAGAGGCCATAAAAAAAGAAAAGGCCAAAAAAAATTAAAAAAATGAGAGAAAAAAAGAGAAGGGACAATGTTACTATCCTTTTACCACACTTGTGCTTCAAAGTATCACCATGATCTTCATGATAGAGAGTCTCTCATTTTGTCACTTTCATATACTAGTGGGAATTTTTCATTATAGAACTTGGCTTGTATATTCCAATGATGGGCTTCCTCAAAATGCCCTAGGTCTTCGTGAGCAAGCGAGTTGGATGCACACCCACTTAGTTTCTTTTGTTGAGCTTTCATATACTTATAGCTCTAGTGCATCCATTGCATGGCAATCCCTACTCACTCACATTGATATCTATTGATGGGCATCTCCATAGCCCGTTGATACGCCGAGTTGATGTGAGACTATCTTCCCCTCTTTTTGTCATCTCCAAAACCACCATTCTATTCCACCTATAGTGCTATGTCCATGGCTCACGCTCATGTATTGCGTGAAGATCGAAAAAGTTTTGAAAATGTCAAAAGTATGAAACAATTGCTTGGCTTGTCATCGGGGTTGTGCATGATTTAAATACTTTGTGTGGTGAAGATAGAACATAGCCAGACTATATGATTTTGTAGGGATAGCTTTCTTTGGTCATGTTATTTTTAGAAGACATAATTGCTTTGTTAGTATGCTTGAAGTATTATTATTTTTATGTCAACATGAACTTTTGTCTTGAATCTTTTGGATCTGAATATTCATACCACAATTAAGAAGATTTACGTTGAAATCATGCCAAGTAGCACTCCGCATCAAAAATTCTCTTTTTATCATTTACCTACTCGAGGATGAGCAGGAATTAAGCTTGGGGATGCCTGATACGTCTCCAACGTATCTATAATTTTTGATTGCTACATGCTATATTATCTACTGTTTTGGACTATATTGGGCTTTATTTTCCACTTTTATATTATTTTTGAGACTAACCTATTAACCGGAGGCCCAGCCCAGAATTGCTGGTTTTTTGCCTATTTCAAGTTGTTTCGAGAAATGTAATATCGAGCGAGTCCAAACGAAATGAAACCTTCGGGAACGTGATTTTCTCATCAGATAAGACCCAGGAGACTTGGACCCTTCGTCAAGAAAGCCACGAGGCGGTCACGAGGGTGGGGGGCGCGCCCCCCTGCCTCGTGGGCCCCTCGGAGCTCCACCGACGTACTTCTTCCTCCTATATCTACCTACGCACCCCAAGCGATCGACACGGAACCAAAACCTAATTCCACCGCCGCAACTTTCTCAGATCCATGAGATCCCATCTAGGGGCCTGTTAGGAGCTCACCGGGAGGCCATCATCACGGAGGGCTTCTACATCATCCTAGCCCCTCCGATGAAGTGTGAGTAGTTTACCTCGAGACCTTCGGGTCCATAGTTAGTAGCTAGATGGCTTCTTCTCTCTTTTTGGATCTCAATACAATGTTCTCCCCCTCTCTCGTGGAGATCTATTCGATGTAATCTTCTTTCTGCGGTGTGTTTGTTGAGACCGATGAATTGTGGGTTTATGATCAAGTCTATCTATGAATAATATTTGAATCTTTTCTGAATTCTTTTATGTATGATTGGTTATATTTGCAAGTCTCTTCGAATTATCAGTTTGGTTTGGCCTACTAGATTGGTTTTTCTTGCAATGGGAGAAGTGCTTAGCTTTGGGTTCAATCTTGCGGTGTCCTTTCCCAAAGGATGTATAAGGGCAGCAAGGCACGTATTGTCTTGTTGACGTCGAGGATAACAAGATGGGGATTTTATCATAATGCATGAAACTATCCCTCTACATCATGTCATATTGCTTAAGGAGTTACTCTGTTTTTAACTTAATACTCTAGATGCATCTTTGGATAGCGGTCGATGAGTGGAGTAATAGTAGTAGATGCGGTGAGTCGGTCTACTTGTCTCGGACGTGATGCCTATATACATGATCATACCTAGATATTCTCATAACTATGCTCAATTCATCAATTGCTCAACAGTAATTTGTTCACCCACCGTAGAATACTTATGCTCTTAAGAGAAGCCACTAGTGAAACCTATGGCCCCGGGTCTATTCTCATCATATCAATCTCCATCACTTTATTATTGCTTTGCTTTTTTACTTTGCCTTTTACTTTTCACTTTGCATCTTTATATCAAAAATATCAAAAATATTATCTATCATCTCTATCAGATCTCACTCCCGTAAGTGAACGTGAAGGGATTGACAACCCCTAATCGCGTTGGTTGCGTTGAGCTATTGTTTTGTGTAGGTACGAGGGACTCGCGCGTAGCCTCCTACTGGATTGATACCTTGGTTCTCAAAACTGAGGGAAATACTTACGCTACTTTGCTGCATCATCCTCTCCTCTTCGGGGAAATCCAACGCAGTGCTCAAGAGGTAGCAGAGTTCTTAAGTTGAACTTTCTGGTTCGATCTTCTTATTTGAGTTTTACCCGTGCATCTTTGCTTGATTGCTTATGTATGCTATTGTTTGTTTACGATAGAATTCCCGGAGTGCGAAGCGTGCTACTACGAGTCACTAGGTTTTGCGGATCGTCAACAAGGAAAGTAACACATTGATCATACCCCTTTATTACCCAGTTTTTATGCATTAGTTTCACCCTCAAACATTGCATGAGTAGGATCTCTTAACTTGTGGGTTTGGGATGTAGATGTTGAGGTAGAACCTATTACCTGTTTTCATATCAAACCCTTGGGAGTTACTTCTACGTTATGCTTATTGCCATGCTATGCCGTAGACGTGGATTGGGTTTGAGAGTATTCCATGACAGATGTGAGTTGTTAATTAATGGTTCAACTTAAGGTGGCAACTTTAATACACATCTGGGTGGATTGTTGGTTTGGGCACCTGGGGAATCAAGTGTTGTCCTAGGAGATCCCGGAGTATCCGTGTGATCATCCTAAGGTCCGCCACCCAGGCTCAAAGGGATCGTGAGATTATTCTTGCTAGAAACTTCCGTGTGCAGCCACAAGCCATTATGGGCTCTGGCATAGTTGAGTATGTTGTGTGACCTCTTTCAGTGGTGGGCTAGCAGATGTAGAGGGAAAGTAGGTGTAGCTGTCCACCCGGAGTAAAGAGTTAATACTTCTGAAAGACTGTGTCTCGGTCATCCGTTTCTCAAACACCATGTAGTTCGAGAAATCCAACGGAGGTGATCGAGTCTTGTGGGGAAAAGTGCGCAAACCTGTGCAGAGTGTACAATCTAATCATGGTTAGCCGTGTCCCCGGTTATGGACATCTTGAGTATCTAGTACTTGGATTTTCCTATTGTATCTCATCACTCTAAATTAATCTGTTGGGTTAATAAATAACTTTAATTGGGATTGAGGTGGGTACCATTCTCAATGATGTTTCAACTACCATGATAGTTAAATAAAGTTTATTCCTTTGTTGTAGGGAAAAATTGGCTTTTCGCAAAATCATATATCCATAGAGCCTCCACCAGCCATATATGCATGTAGTGATAGCATTATCTGTTCATTGCTCTACTGTGTTATATTTCTAGCATATTCCATGTGCTGACCCGTTTTCGGGCTGCAACGTATTAGGTTGCAGACTTTTCAGACGACGAGTAAAGGTGCGATAGGTCGTTGTCATGCACTCAGCTAGGCGGACTCGAGGAACAAGTTTGCACTACCGGATGAATACACCCCCTTTGGACGACACTTGAAGGAAGTCACTAGATACCTGAACATTGGAATACCGAGCTTCACCGGGACCTACAACGCCACTTTACCAGAAGAGGAGCATTGGATGATTAAAGTTCAAATTCCAGGAAGGACGTTCATGCCAGTCACAGAGCCCATAGAGTTTTCCTTTGATGCCCCAACCTGGAGTTTAGGCAAGAGCATGGCAGCCCACATCGCCATGGGACGCATCGGCGAAGTATACCACAAGGATCTCAAAGATACTATCTACCAGATTTGTGGGCGCCGAGATGAGCAATGGGAGATAGTCAGCACCAGGAAGGACAGGTCCATTGCCACTTTCATCCAGGAGCTAAACCAGCACATTCGACGCCAAGAGAACCAGATGTGCGCAAGCATGATAGATTTGAAGAAGGCAATGACAAGGATAACCGAGCTTGAAGAGGAACTCAAGTCTACACGCGATGGATACGAGGAGGAAATCGCGCCACTATTGGAGAAGAATGACGACCTGATAAACAAGATCGGAGTATTCATGGGAGACCCCGCGCCAGGAGGAGATGACGACGATTCCACTTGCCCGGAGAACTACATCATCATCGACGACACCGACTCCGACCCTGAAGATAGTGATGATGATTATGAAGATGAAGCTGGAGCGGATATCATGGAGTCTTCCACCGATCAAAATTTCTAGTAGACCACCATATGACCAGTAGTATTTTCCCATATAGTAGTAGTCTGAGCACTTTTAATGTTAGTTCTAGACCGTTTGTATGCCCTTGCTTGATTGATTGAGTGATATGATATGATTGTGTGTTTGTCTCATGTGCATATGGGTAGTGTTTTCTCCCTAGACCTAATTTATATTCTACTCTCTTCTCTCTAAACCCATCAGATGCCTCCGAGACGTGACACCGGATTTGTCTTCCCACCGGAGATCACCCAGTTGATCCAGCAGCAGAATGCCTTGATTCAGATATTAGGCCAGAAACAACAACAACAACAACAACAACAACAACAACAACAACAACAACAACAACAACAACAACAACAACAACAACAACAACAACAACAACAACAACAACAACAACAAAAACAACAACAACAACAACAACAACAACAACAACAACAACAACAACCCTCCGCCAGTTGACAACTTAGCCCGCTTTCTGAGGTTACAGCCGCTAGTGTTTTCCAGTAGCATCGAGCCAATAGTTGCGGATGACTAGCTACGCAGGATAGGAAGGGAGTTGACCACCGTAGGTTGCACGGATGCTGAGAAGGTGCGTTTTGCCGCACACCAATTGGATGGACCAGCAGCCTCATGGTGGGAGAATTACACAACCACTTTTCCCATAGCCAATGTTACTTGGGATCAATTTCAGCAAGCATTCCGCATAGCCCATGTCTCAATTGGAGCAATGAGCATGAAGAAGCATGAGTTTCGCAACTTAAGCCAGGGAAATTGTACTGTGGCTCAGTACGTAGATGAGTTTAGTAAGTTATGTCGTTATGCCCCTGATGACGTGGCCACAGATGCCGCGAAGCAAGAGAAGTTTATAGAAGGGCTGAATGATGAGATGAGCATGCAGTTGATGGTGGCATCATTTAACAACTACCAAGAGTTGGTAGACAAGGCTCTTATGATTGAAGGGAAGCAGCAGCATATCGAGAGCCGCAAGAGAAAGTATGGACAAGGGAAGTACAATTCTGGAGCTCAGCAGAAGCCTCGTTTCACCCCGAACTCTGGAGGACTTGTCCATAACCATGGAGGCCACGCTCACAATGGAGGAAGTTCTCATAATCACAATGGCCCCAAGAATGGAAGTGGGAATGGAGCAGGCAGTAATCAGAACCGCTCTAACCCAACCACACCCGCCAAGAAGGATCAAAGTCACATTACTTGTTACAAGTGCGATAAGACTGGACATTACGCCAACGACTGTCCGGAATTGAAGGACGGCAATGGTAATGGAAGCACCGGGAAGAAGCCCAACCCTTTCAATAGAGGACAAGTGAACCACGTGAACATGGAGGAGGTTGAGGAGCAACCTGATGCAGTTATTGGTAAGTTTTTGGCTAAGTCTTTTACTGCAATTGTTCTTTTCGGTACTGGTGCATCGCATTCATACATATCAAGGGGATTCGTGGATAAGTACAAGTTGCCCACTAAGGTATTAGGACACCCATGTTAGTAAGTTCGCCAGGAGCAGAATATATGGCAAGACAAGGATGTTTTCAGATGCCATTGACCATTGGAAGCCATGTTTTCCCCTCGGACACGATAATTTTGGAGTCACAAGGTTTGGACGTGATACTAGGAATGGATTGGCTTTCGATGTACGGAGGAAACATCGATTGCGCAAGTAAGTCGATTTTGCTCACTACCCCGGAGGGAAAAAGGATCAAGTATGTGTCTAGGCATGCGCCAAGGAGGACCCAAGTAAATTCTCTCACGGGAGTTGTTCAGGAGGAAGTGCCGGTAGTGAAGGATTACCATGAAGGAATTTCTGGAGGAGTTACCAGGCATGTCACCAGATCGTGACATCGAGTTTTTGATAGAGCTATTGCCAGGCACCGGGCCAATATCAAAGAGACCATACCGGATGCCCGCAAATGATCTAGAAGAGATCAAGAAGCAGATTAAGGAGTTATTGGAGAAAGGTTACATCCGACGAAGTTCATCACCGTGGGGAGCCCCAGTGCTTTTGGTTGAAAAGAAGGATGGATCCTTAAGGATGGTTGTTGATTATCGTGCGTTGAATGAAGTGACGATCAAGAACAAGTACCCACTACCGATGATCAATGATTTATTTGACCAGTTGACAGGAGCTAAAGTGTTTTTGAAGATCGATCTGCGATCAGGATATCACCAACTGAAGATTAGGGAAAAAGATAAACCTAAGACAGCCTTCACCACAAGGTACGGGCTATATGAGTATACGGTTATGTCTTTTGGACTAACTAACGCCCCTGCCTATTTCATGAGTATGATGAACAAGGTGTTCATGGAGTTCTTGGATAAGTTTGTTGTGGTGTTCATTGATGATATCTTGGTATACTCGAAGAATGAAGAGGAACACAAGGAACATTTGTGTTTGGTTCTCAAGAAGCTCAGGGAACATAAATTATATGCCAAGTTCAGCAAATGTGAGTTTTGGTTGAAGAAGTTGGCTTTCTTGGACATGTTATATCAGGAGAAGGTATAGCAGTGGATCCCACCAAGGTTCAGTCAGTTACTGAGTGGTTGGCTGTTGCGGAACATAGTAATTTCAAAAAATTTCCTACGCACACGCAAGATCATGGTGATGCATAGCAACGAGAGGGGAGAGTTTTGTCTACGTACCCTCATAGACCGAAAGCGGAAGTGTTAGCACAACGCGGTTGATGTAGTCATATGTCTTCACGATCCGACCGATCAAGTACCGAACGCACGACACCTCCGAGTTCAGCACACGTTCAGCCCGATGACGTCCCTCGAACTCCTATCTAGCCGAGTGTTGAGGGAGAGTTTCACAAGACAACGGCGTGGCAGGACGATGTTGATGTTCTACCGACGCAGGGCTTCGCCTAAGCACCGCTACAGTATTATCGAGGTGGACTATGGTGGAGGGGGGCACCGCACACGGCTAAAAGATCAAACGATCAATTGTTGTGTCTATGGGATGCCCCCTGCCCCCGTATATAAAGGAGCAAGGGGGAAGAGGCGGCCGGCTAAGGAGGGCGCGCCAAGTGGGGAGTCCTACTCCCACCGGGAGTAGGACTCCTCCTTTCCTTGTTGGAGTAGGAGAAGGGAAGGGAGAAGGAGAAGAAAGGAAGGGGGCGCCCCCCCTCCCTAGTCCAATTCGGACCAGCCCATGTGGAGGGGTGCGGCCACCCTTTGGGGCCTTTCTCTCCTTTTCTCGTATGGCCCATTAAGGCCCAATACGAATTCCCGTAACTCTCCGGTACTCCGAAAAATACCCGAATCACTCGGAACCTTTCCGATGTCCGAATATAGTCGTCCAATATAGCGATCTTTATGTCTCGACCATTTCGAAACTCCTCGTCATGTCCCCGATCTCATGCGGGACTCTGAACTACCTTCGGTACATCAAATCACATAAACTCATAATATAACCGTCATCAAACTTTAAGCGTGCGGACCCTACGGGTTTGAGAACTATGTAGACATGACCGAGACACGTCTCCGGTCAATAACCAATAGCGGAACCTGGATGCTCATATTGGCTCCCACATATTCTACGAAGATCTTTATCGGTCAAACCGCATAACAACATACGTTGTTCCCTTTGTCATCGGTATGTTACTTGCCCGAAATTCGATCGTCGATATCTCAATACCTAGTTCAATCTCGTTACCGACAAGTCTCTTTACTCGTTCCGTAATACATCATCCCGCAACTAACTCATTAGTTGCAATGCTTTCAAGGCTTATAGTGATGTGCATTACCGAGTGGGCCCAGAGATACCTCTCCGACAATCAGAGTGACAAATCCTAATCTCGAAATATGCCAACCCAACAAGTACCTTCAGAGACACCTGTAGAGCACCTTTATAGTCACCCGATTCACGTTGTGACGTTTGGTAGCACACAAAGTGTTCCTCCGATGGCAGAGTTGCATAATCTCATAGTCATAGGAACATGTATAAGTCATGAAGAAAGCAATAGCAACATACTAAGCGATCGAAAGTGCTAAGCTAACAGAATGGGTCAAGTCAATCACATCATTCTCCTAATGATGTGATCCCGTTAATCAAATGACAACTCATGTCTATGGTTAGGAAATATAACCATCTTCGATTAACGAGCTAGTCAAGTAGAGGCATACTAGTTTCACTCTGTTTGTCTATGTATTCACACATGTATTATGTTTCCGGTTAATACAATTCTAGCATGAATAATAAACATTTATCATGATATAAGGAAATAAATAATAACTTTATTATTGCCTCTAGGGCATATTTCCTTCACTCTCCCACTTGCACTAGAGTCAGTAATCTAGTTCACATCACCATGTGATTTAATACCAATAGTTCACATCACCATGTGATTAACACCCATAGTTCACATCGTCATGTGACCAACACCCAAATGGTTTACTAGAGTCAATAATCTAGTTCACATCGCTATGTGATTAACACCCAAAGAGTACTAAGGCGTGATCATGTTTTGCTTGTGAGATAAGTTTAGTCAACGGGTCTGCAACATTCAGATCCGTATGTATTTTGCAAATTTCTATGTCAACAATGCTCTGCACGGAGCTACTCTAGCTAATTACTCCCACTTTCAATATGCATCCAGATTGAGACTTAGAGTCATCTGGATCAGTGTTAAAATTTGCATCGACGTAACCCTTTACGACGAACCTTTTGTCACTTCCATTATCGAGAAACATATCCTTATTCCACTAAGGATAATTTTGTCCGCTGTTCAGTGATCTACTCCTAGATCACTATTGTACTCCCTTGCCAAAATTAGTGTAGGGTATACAATAGATCCGGTACATAGCATGGCATATTTTATAGAACCTATGGCTGAGGCATAGGGAATGACTTTCATTCTCTTTCTATCTTCTACCGTGGTCGGGCTTTGAGTCTTACTCAATTTCACACCTTGTAACGCAGGCAAGAACTCTTTCTTTGACTGTTCCATTTTGAACTACTTCAAAATCTTGTCAAGGTATGTACTCATTGAAAAACTTATCAAGCATCTTGATCTATCTCTATAGATCTTGATGCTCAATATGTAAGCAGCTTAACGAGGTCTTTCTTTGAAAAACTCCTTTATGCTTTGCGAATAATTCTACATTATTTCCGATCAACAATATGTCATTCACATATACTTATCGAAATGCTGTAGTGCTCCCACTCACTTTCTTGTAAATACATGCTTCACCGCAAGTCTGTATAAAACTATATGCTTTGATCAACTCATCAAAGCGTATATTCCAACTCCGAGATGCTTGCACCAATCCATAAATGGATCACTGGAGCTTGCATATTTTGTTAGCACCTTTAGGATTGACAAAACCTTATGGTTGCATCATATACAACTCTTCTTTAATAAATCCATTAAGGAATGCAGTTTTGTTTATCCATTTGCCAGATTTCATAAAATGTGGCAATTGCTAACATGATTCAGACAGACTTAAGCATAGATACGAGTGAGAAACTCTCATCGTAGTCAACACCTTGAACTTGTCGAAAACCTTTTGCGACAATTCTAGCTTTATAGATAGTAACACTACTATCAGCGTCCGTCTTCCTCTTGAAGATCCATTTATTTTCTATGGCTTGCCGATCATCGGGCAAGTCAACCAAAGTCCACACTTTGTTCTCATACATGGATCCCATCTCAGATTTCATGGCCTCAAGCCATTTTGCGGAATCTAGGCTCATCATCGCTTCCTCATAGTTCGTAGGTTCGTCATGGTCAAGCAACATGAACTCCAAAATAGGATTACCGTACCACTCTGGTGCGGATCTTACTCTGGTTGACCTACGAGGTTCAGTAACAACTTGATCTGAAGTTTCATGATCATCATCATTAACTTCCTCACTAATTGGTATAGACGTCACAGGAACCGGTTTCTGTGATGAACTACTTTCCAATAAGGGAGTAGGTACGGTTACCTCATCAAGTTCTACTTTCCTCCCACTCACTTCTTTCGAGAGAAACTCCTTCTCTAGAAAGGATCCATTCTTAGCATGAATGTCTTGCCTTTCAGATCTGTGATAGAAGGTGTACCCAACTATCTCCTTTGGGTATCCTATGAAGACACATTTCTCCGATTTGGGTTGGAGCTTATCAGGATGAAACTTTTTCACATAAGCACCGTAGCCCCAAACTTTAAGAAATGACAACTTTGGTTTCTTGCCAAACCACAGTTCATAAGGCATAGTATCAACGGATTTCGATGGGGCCCTATTTAACGTGAATGTAGCTGTCTCTAATGCATAACCCCAAAACGATAGTGGTAGATCGGTAAGAGACATCATAGATCGCACCATATCTAATAAAGTACGGTTATGAAGTTCGGACACACCATTACACTGTGGTGTTCCAGGTGGCATGAGTAGTGAAACTATTTCACATTGGTTTTACTGAAGGCCAAACTCGCTAACTCAATTTTTTTACCTCTGCGATCATATCGTAGAAACTTTTATTTTCTTGTTTCGATGATTCTCCACTTCACTCTGAAATTCTTTGAACTTTTCAAATGTTTCAGACTTGTGTTTCATCAAGTAGATATACCCATATCTGCTCAAATCATCTGTGAAGGTCAGAAAATAACGATACTTGCCGCGAGCCTTAACACTCATCGGACTGCATACATCAGTACGTATTATTTCCAATAAGTCAGTTGCTTGCTCCATTGTTCCAGAGAACGGCGTTTTAGTTATTTTGCCCATGAGGCATGGTTCGCAAGCATCAAGTGATTCCAAAAGCCCATCAACATGGAGTTTCTTCATGCGCTTTACACCAATATGACCTAAACGGCAGTGCCACAAATAAGTTGCACTATCCTTATTAACTTTGCATCTTTTGGCTTCAATATTATGAAAATGTGTATCACCACGATCGAGATCCAACAAACCATTTTCATTGGGTGTATGACCATAGAAGGTTGTATTCATGTAAACAGAACAACAATTATTCTCTAGCTTACATGAATAACTGTATTGCAATAAACATGATCCAATCATATTCATGCTCAATGCAAACACTAAATAACACTTATCTAGGTTCAACACTAATCCCGAAAATATAGGGAGTGTGCGATGATGATCATATCAATCTTGGAACTACTTCCAACACTCATCGTCACCTCGCCCTTAACTAGTTCTGTTCATTACGCAACTCCCGTTTCGAGTTACTACTCTTAGCAACTGAACCAGTATCAAATACCGAGGGGTTGCTACGAATACTAGTAAAATACACATCAATAATCTGTATATCAAATATACCTTTGTTTACTTTGCCATCCTTCTTACCCACCAAATACTTGGCGTAATTCTGCTTCCAGTGACCAGTCCCTTTGCAGTAGAAGCACTTAGTCTCAGGCTTAGGTCCAGAATTGGGCTTCTTCACTTGAGCAGCAACTTGCTTGCCGTTCTTCTTGAAGTTCCCTTTCTTCCCTTTGCCCTTTTTCTTGAAACTAGTGATCTTGTCAACCATCAGCACTTGATGTTTTTCTTTGATTTCTACCTTCGCTGATTTTAGCATCGCGAAGAGCTTGGGAATTGTTTTCATCATCCCTTGCATATTATAGTTCATCACGAAGTTCTAGTAACTTGGTGATAGTGACTAGAGAACTTTGTCAATTACTATCTTATCTGGAAGATTAACTCCCACTTGATTCAAGCAATTGTAGTTCTCAGACAATCTGACCACATGCTCACTGGTTGAGCTATTCTCCTCCATCTTCTAGGCAAAGTATCTTGTCGAGGTCTCATACCTCTCGACACGGGCATGAGTATGAAATACCAATTTCAAATCTTGGAGCATCTTATATGCTTCGTGGCTTTCAAAACATTTTTGAAGTCCCGGTTCTAAGCCATAAAGCATGGTGCACTAAACTATCAAGTAGTCATCATACCGAGTTTTTGTCAAAACGTTCATAACTTCTGCATCTGCTCCTGCAATAGTTCTATCACCTAGCAGTGCATCAAGGACACAATTCTTCTGTGCAGCAATGCGGATCACGGACCAAGTCCGCATCATTGCTACTAACATCTTTCAACATAGTTTTCTCTAGGAACATATCAAAATATAAACAGGGAGCAAAAACGCAAGCTATTGATCTACAACATAGATATGCTAATACTACCATGACTAAGTTCATGATAAATTAAAGTTCAATTAATCATATTACTTAAGAACTCCCACTTAGATAGACATCCCTCTAATCCTCTAAGTGATCACGTGATCCATATCAACTAAACCATGTCCGATCATCACGTGAAATGGAGTAGTTTCAATGGTGAACATCAATATGTTGATCATATCTACTATATGATTCACGCCGACCTTTCGGTCTCCGTGTTCCGAGGCCATATCTCATTATATGCTAGGCTCGTCAAGTTTAACTCGAGTATTCGCGTGTGCAACTGTTTTGCACCCGTTGTATTTGAACGTAGAGCCTATCACACCCGATCATCACGTGGTGTCTCAGCACAAAGAACTTTCGCAATGGTGCATACTCAGGGAGAACACTTATACTTTGATAATTTAGTGCGGGATCATCTTATAATGCTACCGTCAATCAAAGCAAGATAAGATGCATAAAAGATAAACATCACATGCAATCAATATAAGTGATATGATATGACCATCATCATCTTGTGCTTGTGATCTCCATCTCAAGCACCGTCATGATCACCATCGTCACCGGTAGCGACACCTTGATCTCCATCGTAGCATCGTTGTCGTCTCGCCAATCTTATGCTTCTACGACTATCGCTACCGCTTAGTGATAAAGTAAAGCATTACAGGGCGATTGCATTGCATACAATAAAGCAACAACCATATGGCTCCTGCCAGTTGCCGATAACTCGGTTACAAAACATGAACATCTCATACAATAAAATTTAGCATCATGTCTTGACCATATCACATCACAACATGCCTTGCAAAAACAAGTTAGACGTCCTCTACTTTGTTGTTGCAAGTTTTACGTGGCTGCTACGGGCTTAGCAAGAACCGTTCTTACCTACGCATCAAAACCACAACGATAGTTTGTCAAGTTGGTGTTGTTTTAACCTTCGCAAGGACCGAGCGTAGCCACACTCGGTTCAACTAAAGTTGGAGAAACTGACACCGCTAGCCACCTGTGTGCAAAGCACGTCGGTAGAACCAGTCTCGCGTAAGCGTACGCGTAATGTCGGTCCGGGCCGCTTCATCCAACAACACCGCCGAACCAAAGTATGACATGCTGGTAAGCAGTATGACTTATATCGTCCATAACTCACTTGTTTTCTACTCGTGCCTATCACATCAACGCATAAAACCAGGCTCTGATACCACTGTTGGGGAACATAGTAATTTCAAAAAATTTCCTACGCACACGCAAGATCATGGTGATGCATAGCAGCGAGAGGGGAGAGTGGTGTCTACGTACCCTTGTAGACCAAAAGCGGAAGCGTTAGCACAACACGGTTGATGTAGTCGTACGTCTTCACGATCCGACCGATCAAGTACGAGCATACGGCACCTCCGAGTTCAGCACACGTTCAGCCCGATGATGTCCCTCGAACTCCGATCCAGCCGAGTGTTGAGGGAGAGTTTCACAAGACAACGGGCGTGGTGGCGATGATGATGTTCTACCGATGCAGGCTTCGCCTAAGCAATCGCTACATGATATCGAGGTGGACTATGGTGGAGGGGGCACCACACGGCTAAAAGATCAAACGATCAATTGTTGTGTCTATGGGATGCCCCCCTGCCCCGTATATAAAGGAGCAAGGGGAAGAGGCGGCCGACTAAGGAGGCGGCGCCAAGGGGAGTCCTACTCCCACTGAGTAGGACTCCTCCTTTCCTTGTTGGAGTAGGAGAAGGGAAGGGAGAAGGAGAAGAAAGGAAGGCGCCCCCTCCTAGTCCAATTCGGACCAGCCCATGGGGAGGGGTGCGGCCACCCTTTGGGGCCTTTCTCTCATTTTCCCGTATGACCCATTAAGGCCCAATACGAATTCCCGTAACTCTCCGGTACTCCGAAAAATACCCGAATCACTCGGAACCTTTCCGATGTCCGAATATAGTCGTCCAATATATCGATCTTTACGTCTCGACCATTTTGAGACTCCTCGTCATGTCCCCGATCTCATTCGGGACCCCAAACTACCTTCGGTACATCAAATCACATAAACTCATAATATAACCGTCATCGAACTTCAAACGTGCGGACCCTACGGGTTCGAGAACTATGTAGACATGACCGAGACACGTCTTCGGTCAATAACCAATAGCGGAACCTGGATGCTCATATTGCCTCCCATATATTTTACGAAGATCTTTATCGGTCAAACCGCATAACAACATACGTTGTTCCCTTTGTCATCGGTATGTTACTTGCCCGAGATTCGATCGTTGGTATCTCAATACCTAGTTCAATCTCGTTACCGGCAAGTCTCTTTACTCGTTCCTTAATATATCATCCCACAACTAACTCATTATTTGCAATGCTTGCAAGGCTTATAGTGATGTGCATTACCGAGTGGGCCCAGAGATACCTCTCCGAGAATTGGAGTGACAAATCCTAATATCGAAATACGCCAACCCAACAAGTACCTTCGGAGACACCTGTAGAGCACCTTTATAGTCACCCAGTTACGTTGTGACATTTGGTAGCACACAAAGTGTTCCTCCGGTAAACGGGAGTTGCATAATCTCATAGTGATAGGAACATGTATAAGTCATGAAGAAAGCAATAGCAACATACTAAACGATCGAGTGCTAAGCTAACGGAATGGGTCAAGTCAATCACATCATTCTCCTAATGATGTGATCCCGTTAATCAAATGACAACTCATGTCTATGGTTAGGAAACATAACCATCTTCGATTAACGAGCTAGTCAAGTAGAGGCATACTAGTGTCACTCTGTTTGTCTATGTATTCACACATGTATTATGTTTCCGGTTAATACAGTTCTAGCATGAATAATAAATATTTATCATGATATAAGGAAATAAATAATAACTTTATTATTGCCTCTAGGGCATATTTCCTTCACTGGCACCCACCTCCGTTGGAGAGATCCGCAGTTTTCTTGGACTCGCGGGATACTATCGGAGATTCATTGAGAATTTTTCTAAGATTGCGAAGCCTATGACGGCATTGTTGAAGAAGGACACTAAGTTCCATTGGACTGATGAATGTGAAACAAGTTTCCAGGAGTTGAAGAAACGTTTGACTTCAGCCCCAGTGTTGATTCTGCCAGATATACGCAAGGATTTCCAAGTATATTGCGACGCCTCTCGCTTAGGACTTGGAGGAGTACTTATGCAAGACGGGAAAGTTGTTTCGTATGCCTCACGACAACTGAAACTGCACGAGTTGAATTATGCCACACATGATTTGGAGTTAGCAGCTGTGGTGCATGCGCTCAAGACCTGGAGACATTTTCTTATTGGAAACCATTGCGATGTATACACGGATCACAAGAGTTTGAAGTACATATTCACATAGAAGGAGCTTAACCTCAGGCAGAGGAGATGGTTGGAGCTCATAAACGATTATGATATGAAGTTGCATTATCATCCAGGAAAGGCCAATGTCGTAGCAGAAGCTTTGAGCCGAAAGAGTTATGTAAACACCCTAGTAAGCGGAGGGATGCCAAAGGAGTTAGCGGAGGATCTCAGGGAACTTCGTTTGGAGATTGTTCCTAGAGGCTTTGTTGCAACAATGGAAGTTCAATCTACATTATTGGGAAAGATTCGAGAAGCTCAGAAGGATGACAAAGAGATTGCCAAGATAAAGGAGAAGATGATCTACGGAAAGACCACCCACACCTATTTTCTAGCCAACCCGAATCTCGAGAACGAGATTCATCTTAAGGGGGTAGGTTTGTAACATCCCAAATTTTCAATTTGGAATGTTTATAACATAGGTCATTCATGCATATCATATTTTATTGCATTTCGATTTGCGATCCTCGAAATTCTAAGCAACTCAAGGACCAGGGGAGAGAGTTGGGGATTTCATCGTTTTCATATTTGAAATTTTTATCAAATATCGAAACGAGGATCATTTGTTTTAATTATTTTTTCTCTCCGAAAATACTTTCATATTAAATATATGAGAGGAGATAGTATGACTTCTCCAAAATAAATGAAATATTGGAGGGAAAATATTAAAATCAAATATTCGAATTTATTGCTACTTTATTTGCATAGGAAAAAATACGTGTTTTAAAAATTGCATTATAGGCCCAAATAAATGTTCACCTTGTCCGGCTTATCTTTAGAGGACGGGGAAAATTATTTCGGAATTTTTTGAGTTAGTTTAGTATTTCTTTTCTTTCTTTTTTCTGCTCGTCGGAATATTTAAAAAATCAAACCGACTTGGCGACCGACTTAGCCTCGACCGGGCTTTATAAGCCCGCGACCCCGCCAACCCCAGCCTACCCATTGCCGAACCCTAGTCGCGTCGTGCCTCGAGCCCAGCGCCCGCCGCCAGCGCCCGCCAAATTACCGCCGTTTTTCTCTTCAGTTTATTTCGGTAAACCCTAGATCTAGATCTGTCTTTTTAAATCAGTTTATTTCTTTAGATCGGTTTTTCCGTCAGTTTATTTATTTTGCGGACATTCGTCCGTTCGTTCGTTTAAACGAACACCGTTCACCCGTTAGTCATAAACAGCGAACGTTCGTTCGTTAGCCTGTTCGTCAGTTTTTCTTTTTCTCGGATTTTTTGCGATTATTTTCGATCGTGATTTCTGATACGATTTTCGTTTTAGTATAACTTTTCGCTCGTTTATCGGAATCAGGTGATTCAAGCGCCTAGATCTTTGTCTTGAAGCCCTCTTTCTGTTTAACCAACTTGAACAAGATTTTGGTACTCAAAAAAATTAACTTTAGTCCAGATTAGTAAACGGATCTTGTTTTTTTCGCCGTGTGAGTTTCGTTGCTCCGTTTGATTTGATTCTTTTTGCAAACCGGAGTTCTTAAGTTGAAATTTCTGGTTAGATCTTCTTATTTGAGTTTTGCCTGTGCATCTTTGCTTGATTGCTTATGTATGCTATTGTTTGTTTATGATAGAATTCCCGGAGTGCGAAGCGTGCTACTACGAGTCACTAGGTTTTGCGGATCGTCAACAAGGAAAGTAACACATTGATCATACCCCTTTATTACCCAGTTTTTATGCATTAGTTTCACCCTCAAACATTGCATGAGTAGGATCTCTTAACTTGTGGGTTTGGGATGTAGATGTTGAGGTAGAACCTATTACCTGTTTTCATATCAAACCCTTGGGAATTACTTCTACTTATGCTTATTGCCATGTTATGCCGTAGACGTGGATTGGGTTTGAGAGTATTCTATGACAGATGTGAGTTGTTAATTAATGGTTCACCTTAAGGTGGCAACTTTAATACACATCTGGGCGGATTGTTGGTTTGGGGACCTGGGGAATCAAGTGTTGTCCTAGGAGATCCCGGGGTATCCGTGTGATCATCCTACGGTCCGCCACCCAAGCTCAAAGGGATCGTGAGATTATTCATGCTAGAAACTTCCGTGTGCAGCCACAAGCCATTTTGGGCTCTGGCATAGTTGAGTATGTTGTGTGACCTCTTTCAGTGGTGGGCTAGCAGATGTAGAGGGAAAGTAGGTGTAACTGTCCACCCGAAGTAAAGAGTTAATACTTCTGAAAGACTGTGTCTCGGTCATCCGTTTCTCAAACATCATGTAGTGCGAGAAATCCAACGGAGGCGATCGAGTCTTGTGGGGAAAAGTGCGCAAACCTCTGTAGAGTGTACAATCTAATCATGGTTAGCCGTGTCCCCAGTTATGGACATATTGAGTATCTAGTACTTGGATTTTCCTATTGTATCTCATAACTCTAAATTAATCTGTTGGGTTAATAAATAACTTTAATTGGGATTGAGATGGGGTACCATTCGTAATGATGTTTCAACTATCATGATAGTTAAATAAAATTTATTCCTTTGTTGTAGGAAAAAATTAGCTTTTCTTAAAATCATATAACAATAGAGCCTCCACCAGCCATATATACATGTAATGATATCATTATCTGTTCATTGCTCTACTGTGTTATATTGCCAGCATATTTCATGTGCTGACCCGTTTTTGGGCTGCAACGTATTATGTTGCATACTTTTTAGACGACGAGTAAATGTGCAATAGGTCGTTGTCATGCACTCAGCTATGCCGTTGGAGTTGATGAACTCACTTTATCTTCCAAGTCTTCCGTTTTTATCGTGTTAGATGGCCTTAAGCCATATTTATTGTAATAAGTTCTCTTTTGAGACATTCGATGTAATAAGTGTGTGATTGCTACTCTGTTATAAATCCTTCGAGTACTGTGTGTGTCAGCATTACTGATTCAGGGATGACACTGAAGCACATAGACTTAACCGTTTGAGGCCGGGTCGCTAGAGTTGTTGACATATAAAAAAATGTACCATAATAACCAATATAAGAAAGAAAACCGAAAATAGAAACAAAATAAACAAAATGAAAAAGAAAATAAAAAATAAAGAAAAAAATCCAGAAAAGAATAAAGAAATGGAGGAGAGAAACAAAATAAAAATGAAACAAAGAAAAGGGAGAATAAAGAAAACCAAAGAAAAAAGAAAGAAAACAATAAATCTGTGAAAACTGAGAAAAGAAATGAAAAAAAACCAGCGAGAAAACAAAGCTAAAAAATATGGAAAAACCTATGGAATACCAGCTCATTTCTTGTCATGTAGGTCGTACCCTCAATTTTATCACTAACCCCACGCCAAATCAGTGGCTAGCAACACAACCTCCCGCCTAGAAGATTGTGGGATCGACTCCTAGTCGTCCTTCTTGTTCTTCTATATTTTCTCTTCTAAGTGCGCGTTAAAGGTCCGGCCCGATAACTGCGCATGCTTCAGCGAGAGAAACTTTCCTTCTTGGTTAAAGCGATAAATAGTCCCCGCGGCCAACTAGCGCTCGCTATAGCGCCTAGTTTGGGCTGGGCCACGAACCCACAACGCAGCAATCCAAAGCATGAAAAAAACACTCAAAAGGTTAAGATCTCCAGGATTCAAACCGGCAACATAGCATTCTCGTACGAGTTCGGCCAACCACTACAACCACTCGACTTTAGTGAATGAGAATAGCACCAATGATATAAGAACAATTCTGAAATACCATTGAATTTTGGTAGTGGCCGCGATATTTATTGCACAATAGCATCTATTGTCACACTTGGAATTTTGAATTATTAGGGGAAATCATGAATTTGAAAAGGTTCGTCAATTTTAACAAATTCATAATATTGGATAAAAAAGTTCACAAACGTGAAAAAAGTTCATCGATTTTGGAAAAGGTTTCACCAAAAAATAAAAAACATTCATCGATTTTGAAAAATGTTCAAAAACTTGAAATAGTTCATCGAATCTAAAAATCAGTTAATTGATTTTTAAAATGAGCTCATAATTTTTTTAAGAAGTTCAATGAATTGGAAAAAATCGTCAGATTTGAAAGAAAGTTCATTGATTTTTACTTTATAGATTTTTTAAAAAGTTCATTGAATTGAAAAAAGTTCATAGGATTTGGAACATCATTTTTTAAATGTTGATTGATTTTGAAAAAAAGTTGATTGAATTTGAAAGGAAGTTCATCACTTTTGAAAAAAAATCATAAATTTGAAAATTTCATGCATTTAATAAAAGAAAAAAGAAAACAGGAAACAAAAAAGATAAGACAAAATGATTTCATAGAAAGCATAGGAGGGCATTTCCTATATATAGAAATGTAGAAAAAGAAGTAGTTATGCATAGGAGCCAAGTTGGCGAAGTGGTTAGTGCAGTTCGCTCGCATTGAAGAGATCACGTGTTCGATCGTTATTACCCAGTATCCCTCATGGACCTTTTTTGAGTTGTAAACAGAAAACAAAACGTGAAATGGGCTGGGCCAGAGCTGAGGATGTGGGTGCGCCGGTTTGTAGAATGAACCGCAACTCGCGCCTTAAGCGCCAAATAGGATTTGCCGTGAGCGCATGTTGCGCTAGCTAGCGACGCAAGCTCACGCGCACGGGCACGGGTGACTGGGCCGTCCTAACAACGATCGCTGAGTCCCCGCTCGCTTGCTCGCTAGCGCTCGATCATTCACTTTGCACGGTCCCCTTTTCTGGTCGGTTGATTGTTTACTTGTGTCTTCTCAAAAAAAAAAAGACTGCTTACTTGTTGACCAGTTTAGAGTTGACCATTGGCTTTTGGACAAAAAAATCATGGATAAGAAAGAAGTTAGCACAAAGGGAAAAACTGTTCATAAATTTAAAAAGGACTCACAATTTTGAAAACTGTTCACAAATTTTTAAAGTTCAGGGATTTCGTAGTTTCAAATAAAGTGCACCGATTTAAAAATTGTTTGTGGATTTTGCAGTTTCAAATAAAAGTTCACAGATTTGAAAGAAGTTCATCGAATTTTAAAAAAGTTCATAAAATTTGAAAACAAATCATCAAACTAAAAAAATAGTTCGTCGACCTTTAAAAAAACTTCATCAAAATTACAAAAAAGTTCATCCAATTTTAAAAAGGTTTGTCGATTTTGAAGAAAAGTACACGAATTTTAAAAAACACGCATTTAAGAAAACAAAAAAAGAGATAGAAAAAACAAAAAGTAATAGAAAAATGAAAAAGAACAACCCGAATTGAAGAACAAAAAAAGAAAGGAAGTAAGTGTGCACAAGCGGGTGAGATTGCGTGGTGGTTTCAGCACTTCCTTTCGAACGGTGAGGCCGCGAGTTCGACCGTAGCCCGACACGGTCCGGCGCATTATTTTGGAACTTTAACAGAAAAAGAAGAGAAATGGGCTGGCCGACAACGGAGCCGGAGCGTGCACCCATTTGCAATTAACGAAGAAACAGGTATCTGAAGTGCCCAATATGAAATGCCACAGCAAGCGAGACACAACCACACCCATCTTTACGCAAGCACTTATAAGCCAGAGTGCCAATGTGTGAAATCACTTAATATTAAGGAGTACTCCTTTTAAAGATGTTTGAGTTGTAACAGAAAACAAAACGTGAAATGGGCTGGGCCAGAGCTGAGGATGTGTGTGCGCCGATTTGTAGAATGAACCGCAACTAGCGCCTTAAGCGCCAAATAGGATTTGCCGTGAGCGCATGTTGCGCTAGCTAGCGACGCAAGCTCACGCGCACGGGCACGGGTGACTGGGCCGTCCTAACAACGATCGCTGAGTCCCCGCTCGCTTTCTCGCTAGCGCTCGCTCATTCACTTTGCACGGTTCCCTCTTCTGGTCGGTTGATTGTTTACTTGTGTCTTCTCAAAAAAAAAAAGATTGCTTACTTGTTGACCAGTTTAGAGTTGACCATTGGCTTTTGGACAAAAAAACATGGATAAGAAAGAAAGTTAGCACAAAGGGAAAAACTGTTCATAAATTTAAAAAGGACTCACAATTTTGAAAACTGTTCACAAATTTTAAAAGTTCAGGGATTTCATAGTTTCAAATAAAGTGCACCGATTTAAAAATTGTTTGTGGATTTTGCAGTTTCAAATAAAAGTTCACAGATTTGAAAGAAGTTCATCGAATTTTAAAAAAGTTCATAAAATTTGAAAACAAATCATCGAACTAAAAAAATAGTTCATCGACCTTTAAAAAAACTTCATCAAAATTACAAAAAGCTTCATCGACCGTTCGAAAGGAAGGTTTGTCAATTTTGAAGAAAAGTACAAGAATTTTAAAAAACACGCATTTAAGAAAACAAAAAAAGAGATAGAAAGAACAAAAAGTAATAGAAAAATGAAAAAGAACAACCCGAATTGAAGAACAAAAAAAGAAAGGAAGTAAGTGTGCACAAGCGGGTGAGATTGCGTGGTGGTTTCAGCACTTCCTTTCGAACGGTGAGGTCGCGAGTTCGACCGTAGCCCGACACGGTCCGGCGCATTATTTTGGAACTTTAATGGAAAAAGAAGAGAAATGGGCTGGCCGACAGCGGAGCCGGAGCGTGCACCGATTTGCAATTAACGAAGAAACAGGTATCTGAAGTGCCCAATATGAAATGCCACAGCAAGCGAAACACAGCCACACCCATCTTTACGCAAGCACTTATAAGCCAGAGTGCCAATGTGTGAAATCACTTAATATTAAGGAGTACTCCTTTTAAAGATGTTTGAGTTGTAACAGAAAACAAAACGTGAAATGGGCTGGGCCAGAGCTGAGGATGTGTGTGCGCCGGTTTGTAGAATGAACCGCAACTAGCGCCTTAAGCGCCAAATAGGATTTGCCGCGAGGGCATGTTTCGCTAGCTAGCGACGCAAGCTCACGCGCACGGGCACGGGTGACTGGGCCGTCCTAACAACGATCGCTGAGTCCCCGCTCGCTTGCTCGCTAGCGCTCGCTCATTCACTTTGCACGGTCCCCTCTTCTGGTCGGTTGATCGTTTACTTGTGTCTTCTCAAAAAAAAAAAGATTGCTTACTTGTTGACCAGTTTAGAGTTGACCATTGGCTTTTGGGCAAAAAAATCATGGATAAGAAAGAAAGTTAGCACAAAGGGAAAAACTGTTCATAAATTTAAAAAGGACTCACAATTTTGAAAACTGTTCACAAATTTTAAAAGTTCAGGGATTTCGTAGTTTCAAATAAACTGCACCGATTTAAAAATTGTTTGTGGATTTTGCAGTTTCAAATAAAAGTTCACAGATTTGAAAGAAGTTCATCGAATTTTAAAAAAGTTCATAAAATTTGAAAACAAATCATCAAACTAAAAAATAGTTCATCAACCTTTAAAAAAACTTCATCGAAATTACAAAAAAGTTCATCCAATTTTAAAAAGGTTTGTCGATTTCGAAGAAAAGTACAAGAATTTTAAAAAACACGCATTTAAGAAAACAAAAAAAGAGATAGAAAAAACAAAAAGTAATAGAAAAATGAAAAAGAACAACCCGAATTGAAGAACAAAAGAAGAAAGGAAGTAAGTGTGCACAAGCGGGTGAGATTGCGTGGTGGTTTCAGCACTTCCTTTCGAACGGTGAGGTCGCGAGTTCGACCGTAGCCCGACACGGTCCGACGCATTATTTTGGAACTTTAACGGAAAAAGAAGAGAAATGAGCTGGCCGACAGCGGAGCCGGAGCGTGCACCCATTTGCAATTAACGAAGAAACAGGTATCTGAATATGAAATGCCACAGTAAGCGAGACACAGCCACACCCATCTTTACGCAAGCACTTATAAGCCAGAGTGCCAATGTGTGAAATCACTTAATATTAAGGAGTACTCCTTTTAAAGATGTTTGAGTTGTAAACAGAAAACAAAACGTGAACTGGGCTGGGCCAGAGCTGAGGATGTGTGTGCGCCGGTTTGTAGAATGAACCGCAACTAGCGCCTTAAGCGCCAAATAGGATTTGCCGTGAGCGCATGTTGTGCTAGCTAGCGACGCAAGCTCACGCCAAGACGGGCACGGGTGACTGGGCCGTCCTAACAACGATCGCTGAGTCCCCGCTCGCTTGCTCGCTAGCGCTCGCTCATTCACTTTGCACGGTCCCCTCTTCTGGTCGGTTGATTGTTTACTTGTGTCTTCTCAAAAAAAAAGATTGCTTACTTGTTGACCAGTTTAGAGTTGGCCATTGGCTTTTGGACAAAAAAATCATGGATAAGAAAGAAAGTTAGCACAAAGGGAAAAACTGCTCATAAATTTAAAAAGGAGTCACAATTTTTAAAACTGTTCACAAATTTTAAAAGTTCAGGGATATCGTAGTTTCGAATAAAGTTCACCGATTTAAAAATTGTTCGTGGATTTTGCAGTTTCAAATAAAAGTTCACAGATTTGTAAGAAGTTCATCGAATTTTAAAAAAGTTCATCAAATTTGAAAAAAATTCATCAAACTAAAAAATAGTTCATCGACCTTTTAGAAAACTTCATCGAAATTACAAAAAAGTTCATCCAATTTTAAATAGGTTTGTCGATTTTGAAGAAAAGTACAAGAATTTTAAAAAACACGCATTTAAGAAAACAAAAAAAAGAGATAGAAAATACAAAAACTAATAGAAAAATGAAAAAGAACAACCCGAATTGAATAACAAAAAAAGAAAGGAAGTAAGTGTGCACAAGCGGGTGAGATTGCGTGGTGGTTTCAGCACTTCCTTTCGAACGGTGAGGTCGCGAGTTCGACCGTAGCCCGACACGGTCCGGCGCATTATTTTGGAACTTTAACCGAAAAAGAAGAGAAATGGGCTGGCCGACAGCGGAGCCGGAGTGTGCACCCATTTGCAATTAACGAAGAAACAGGTATCTGAAGCGCCCAATATGAAATGCCACAGCAAGCGAGACACAACCACACCCATCTTTACGCAAGCACTTATAAGCCAGAGTGCCAATGTGTGAAATCACTTAATATTAAGGAGTACTCCTTTTAAAGATGTTTGGGGTAAGTGACGCACTGCATGACGCACTCCTCTAGTTGGGGTAAGCGACGCACTGTATGTGCGTCATTTGTCACAATCTGAGAGTTTTTCTTTTTGTATATCTGTTTATTCAAAAAGTTTATCTCTTAAATCGTGCGTCCAAATCTCGAACCGTTTTCACCGGTGCATTCCACGTGTCGAGATCTATAAAATTAGATCCCATGTTCATAGTGTTTGACGAACTTTTTTTACGAAAAAACCAGACAAAAAAACCAGACCGGAAGCATGTTTTTTCCCATTTCTGAAAGAGGCACGATTGTGCCTCTCGCGAAAGCACAATCATGCCTCTCGTGAAAGGAAAAAAAAATGAAAAACATGTTTTTTTCGCTATCAAGAGGCACAACTTTGCCTCTCGCGAAGGCACAACCGTGCCTCTCACAAAGGCAAAACCATGTCTCTCGCAAAAAAATGTTTTTTTTCTGTTTTCTAGAGGCACGGCCGTGTCTCTCGCGAAAGCACAACCGTGCCTCCCGAGCAAAATTGTGCCTCTCGCGAAAGGAAAAAAAATAAAATGTGTTTTCCCCCTTGCCGAGAGGCACAACCGTGCCTCTCGCGGAAGCAAAACCGTGCCTCTTGCGGAAGAAAAGAACAACAACAGAAAACACATTTTTTTCCGTTTCCGAGAGGCATGACCGTGCCTCTCGTGAAAGCAAAACCGTGCGTCTCGCGGAAGCAAAGCCGTGCCTCTCGCAAGAGAAAAAAAACCGTATTTTTCGTGCAATATTTTTTTCCCAAAAGCTAAGGAACATCGGTGAAAAACCAAAAAGGCGAAAGAATTAGGGGAAAAACCATCTAAAAAATCAAAAATGCGTGTAGAAAAAAAATTCCAGAGGAAGCGTCCAGAGCGCGACACTTGGCGGCAGCTATCCCTCCCCAAATGACCCTTGGGGTGGTGGGAGCAAGCGCTCTTTAGTTAGTTGCTGCCAATGTGCCGCTCGCCGAGCAAACACACACAGGGCAACCGGCCTAGGCCAGCCCACTTGCACACATCTATAGAGATACTAAGCTCCCAAGATTTGAAGCGCTATGGTGCATTGAGGTTTGTGGGGTTGTTGTGGGACCTGCATGTAAAGTTATCTGTTGCTTAGTTTATTTCCTCTCCTCTCTTTATTTTCTTACAGGTTTTAATTATGAGCGCTTATTTAAATTTGCGAACATTAAAAATAAAATAAAATAATAATTTATATTTTTAGCTTCATTAATATTTATTACATTCATGAGTATTTTGAAGTTCATAGGTATTTTTAAAGTTTGCGAACATTTTTAAAAACTGAAACTTGTTTAATTTGCAAATATTTTTTAATCCATGAATATATTTTAAACTCATAAATTTTTTATACAATTCATGGTTTTGTGAATTCACATATTTTTTGAAAATACTTAAACATATTTTAATTAAACTAACATATTTATTTTAAAAAATAGCCCATTTTTCTGAGCGAGCAGTGGGGCGAGTGGAAAAAAGCTAACCGACTGAGAGGAATAGGAAGTCAAAGTAAGCGAGCGAAAGCTCGTGGGCCGATCCATGTGAGTGTTATAGCAGCAGTTCCATGATTTTAGCATGGATAGGACCTCTCAAGAGGTTCAAACGACCACCACCAAGACCGGCGCGTGTAAAGACACCACAGCGACACACCAAAAAACTTCATTCTCCTCTAGGAAACATTGTCTTCAACAAAAACCCGACATGATATACAAATGAAAAAAAAACACCTTCATAATGTAATTAAAACACAAGACAACATTGATAAAATCAAAACAAAACAACCGACTATGTCACTCTACTAGATATAAAAGAATTAATCCCATGAGTGAAGAACGGCGCGGCGAAGCGCGCGTTAGCCTCTAGTTGGTTATTGTAGCAACCTGGTTTCCTCATGTAGCTACTCGGTTTTTCCTTTAGTGACAAGTACATATATATAGCTGAACGTTTTGTCCGTAGCGCAGCAGCTTGTTGCATCAGCCCGACACTTTAGTGACCGGATTTCTCAAGCAAACAAACTTAACATTTTTAGATTTTTTGGGGAAACGGAAAAGTTTTTTTGTAAAATTTGTGAACAGTTTTTAAAACATGAACATTTCTTCAAATTTTGCACGGTGTTTTGGAGACACGCACACAATTTTCAAACTTGTGGGCATTTTTTGAAAAAATATATATATTTCAAATTTGATTTTTTGAATATGAAGAAAAAAATTGGAATCATTATCATTTTTTGAAAATGCTACCATTTTCTAAATTTTAAATTTCTACAATTGCTACATTTTTTAAAAAATTGCAAACATTTTTGAAAATGTGGACATTTTTTCATATCAAAATTCTTGGTAAAGCATGAAAATATTCAAATACACCGACATTTTTAGAAATTTTCCATTTAAAAAAATGTTATTGTTCCAAAAAGATGAAAAATAAACCTAAAAAGTGAAGAAAAAACAAAGTACAAACAAACAAGAACACTGAAAAAATTAGTAAAAAATAAATAGAAAAAACAGTTTAGGAAGCTTCTCGAAGGTTCTCAAAACCGATAAAACCTGGGTTGGAACCTTCTAGAAGGTCCCCAAAAATGGTGAGATAGGGGTTGGAACCTTTCGAAAGGTTCCCAAAAGCGGAACCAACGTACATGTTAAATGGTTTGATATTCTCAATATGTTTTGACTGTTAAACTTGTGCGTGTAGAGGGTGTCATGACCTCCTGACTAAGAAGTTTTATATGAAAGAGTTGTTGTTCAGCATGTTTGATCGTGAAAATAATTGTGATGTTGTTAGGTCCGTATTCTTTAATATTGACACCTCACTCCATAAATCTACGGTCATGTTTAAAGCAGATTCTAATCTTGGGGAGCTGGTACTTTCATTTTGCATCCCTGTTACTTAGTATAAATGTTAATGATATATTGCACATTATCACATCATTCTAATGTATTTTTATGGAGTGAAATTATCAGTAAGTCGTAGAAAAGCAACAAACAGGGACCACCGAAGAAATATTTTGTACGAAGCTAGAAAAAATGGTAAAAAAATATTGGAGGTGTTCACGGGAAAAGAGCTAGGGCTAGACCCTATCCAAGGAGGGCCCTAAGGGGCCAACGAGCAACTGCGTGTGGGGCCCACGAGCAACTGCATGTGGGGCCCACATGGCACCCCTCCAGTGCTCTCCGATACATGTGGTCCTATTTTACCTTGAAACCTCCAAATTTGTGTGAGAGGACTTTTTCGCCGCCATCTGCGAGAAGAAACTGAGGTGGATTGCTTTCACCTCAGGTTGATCTCCCAAAATTCCATCCGACAAATGCAGATGAAGGTGGGGGAATCGAAGCCATCTGCACCACTAACACTCCATTCATCATGGAGACATCTCGATCACCAATAGCACCGCCTTCATAATCATCATCCATCTCAAACCCTACTTTTCAACCTATGAACTATTGTTGGAAATATGACCTAGAGGCAATATATTGTATCATTATATTTCTACGCTTATAATTAAGAGTTTATATTCTATGATCTTGTTGGGGAACGTAGCATGCAATTTCAAAAAAAATCCTATGCTCACACAAGATCTATCTAGGAGATGCATAGCAATGAGAGGGGAAGAGTGTGTCCATGTACCCTCGTAGACCAAAAGCGGAAGCGTTAGGTTAACGCGGTTGATGTAGTCGAACGTCTTCAAGATCCAACCGATCCAAGTACCGAAGGTATGGCACCTCCGTGTTCAGCACATGTTCAGCTCGATAACGTCCCTCGAACTCTTGATCCAGTAGAGGGTCGAGGGAGAGTTCTTTTAGCATGACGGCGTGGTGACGGTGTTGGTGATGTGATCCGCACAGGGCTTCGCTTAAGCACTACCACGCTATGACTGGAGGAGTAAACTGTGTGGGGGGGGGGGGCACCGCACACGGCTAAGAGAACAATTGATGTGCTATGGGGTGCCCCCTTGCCCCCGTATATAAAGGAGGGGAGGAGGAGGCCGACCACAAGGGGCACGCCAAGGAGAGGGGAGTCCTACTAGGACTCCAGTCCTAGTAGGATTCGGCCCCCCTTTTTTCCTTCTTCCGGAGGGGGAAAGTGGGAAAGGAGAGGGAGTAGGAGAAGGAAAGGGGGGCGCCGCCCCCTTCCCTAATCCAATTCAGCCTCCTCCTTTGTGTGTGTGTGTGGGGGGGGGGGGCATGCCAGCCCCTTGTGGGCTGGTTAGCGTCCCTCCTATGGCCCATATGGCCCATATCTTTCCCCGGGGGGTTCCGGTAACCCCTCCTGTTGGGGATATTACTACTGGGCGTAAACCGGCCAGGACGGGCCGGGTTAACTTCATCATTAGTTGAGTATGCTTGAAGCCCATGAAGGCAGATGAGGATGATATATAGGGGCCCAAGGCCCGTAACTGCTTAAGGCACATGTGATGATCCGACATCGGTATGTAACTTGTATTGTAAGTTAGAAATAGTGGAGACCGAACCGGACACGTTTATAAGCCGGTCTCGGGACTCTGTAAACCGACGGGCGTCACCCATGTATATAAGGGGACGACCCGGCGGCGGTTCAGGACAACAGACAACAACTCGAGGACTAGGCGAAGCATATTCGCTCCCTGGTCATCGAAACCCCATCAATTCCATCACAACTAGACGTAGGCTTTTACCTTCATCGAAGGGGCCGAACTAGTATAAACTCTCTTGCGTCCCTTGTCCGCTTTAACCCCGCTGCTAACCCGTAGCGATGGCTCCACGACTAAGTCCTGTCATGAGGACATCTGCCGTGACAAAACCACGACAGTTGGCGCCCACCGTAGGGCTATCGCACGATGGTTTCAAGTTCTTGGAGGGCAACTTCGAAGGACTCAAGGGTTATGCTGTGGGCCGAATGACCAAGATTCGTCGCGGCAAGCTCTACATCGACGATGCAGGATGGGGCCCCGAGGCCGACTCAATTGAGTACGGGTACCGGGTCCCCTTTGGTGGTATACACGTCTTCATCGGCAAGATCGGTGAACGGGCCCTGAGCCGGACATTTGCACCGACCTCGTCGAAACGGCTCAGCGTGCACGATCTGCCCGAGTCAAACCGGCCGTGAAGCGTGCCTTCGTGGGAGTCATCCATGGAGGGGAATTTGAGGATAGATCGGAATCTGGTGGTGATACCATCGTTTATTCCGGCGACGAGTCATCGACCGGAGAGACCTAGTCGTTATATCAATTACAAGATGGCCGGTTGGAGGCTGTTCTGATGGCGACAGTATTCCGGACCCCCCTGATCTGCCGAACCGGGTTGGAATATTCATGGCCGGTACGCAAGCAGCGATGCACTCCTCGACCATAGCAGCAATGATCTCCGGATCAGTAGCGGCGACGACGGTTGGGGCAGGAGGCCCTGTGCGCCCGCCGGCTCAAGTTTTATCTGATCTATTTGATGCATTGGCTACGCTCATGGCAGAGGCTAACCCGGCGGATCAGGATGCCCACGATGCGGAAATCGCAAAGGTGAAGGATCAGATTACTCAGGCCAAAGCCGATTTAGCGGCTGAGAATGCCAGGATGACCGCAGAACGGGCCGCTTTGGACGCACAGGCTTATCGGCTTATGCTGGATCAGAACGCATCGCATGAAGTCCTGAAGAGAAAGCACTGGTCTCGCCTACCTCCGGTTTATGAGGCTAGGGACCTCTTTAACACCCCAGGAGCAGGGACCAGTAACCCTCCGGTAGTAAACCGGACGGAAGCACCTGGAGCGGGCTCGCCGGTTCAGCCATGTTTGATGGATCCACCTCGTCAGAACAATATTGTGCCTCAGCCCGTCCCGACGCCTCCGGGTCATTATTCTAATCCGATGGACAATCTTGTTGCTGCCACTTCACGACTGGAGGCCATCCCAATTGAAGGTGATTCTCCGGCTGTGGTGGAAACGCGCCGGGTTAAGGAGCTTCTTCGAACAGCTTTGGTTCAACAGGAGGCGTATTCATACAGCCGTGATCGAATTCATTCCACCCCTCGTCCAAGCCGGAGCTACAACAGGCATATGGATGAACCGGCCATGTCAAGCAACGCACGGAACCATGAAGCGCCCCGTGGCAACAACCCGGCAGGTGGCGTTGGTGATGATCAGGAGGTGGTAGACCGGGCCCGAGCACGCAGGGAGGCCGAGTTAGCAGCGCAGTATGAAGCTCATCAGTTTACTCTGGTTCGTCCAACCACATCAGTTGAGCCAGGAGTTACCTCTAGTTCTTTGGGGGTGCCGTGTCTCGTTCCAGCATTGCGCAACGTGTGCCTGCCCAAGGATTTCAAGGGCCCGCGCAAGGTGCCAAACTACACTGCCGATTTGTCTCCAGAGATATGGGTTGAAAGCTACGAGATGGCCATGGAGATGCTAGATGTGGATGATGCAGCCTATGCCAAGTACTTCACCATGATGCTAGAAGGAACGGCCCGTACTTGGTTAAAAAGTCTACCGGCTAACTCTATCAGATCATGGGCTGAGTTGAGAGCCCGGTTTATCCAGAATTTTAAGGATACATGCAAGCAGCCTATGTCGATAGTAGACTTAGCTGCCTGTGTCCAGGAGGAAGGAGAGTCAACAACCCATTGGGTGTGTCGGGTCTCGAAAATTTTGCATTCGTCGGACCGCATCAATGCCGATACTGCCGTTCTGACCTTGGAAGGCAACTGCCGGTTTGAACCTCTGAAGTTGAAATTGGGACGGCTAAAGCGCGATTGCAACGATATGGGGACCCTCATGGCCGCATTAGTAAAGTATGCCGACTCTGATAGTACCAAGGATCCCGAGTCTGATGATGATAAGACAGGGAAGGGAAAGAAGAGCAGCAACGCCAAGGGGCAGCACCACAACCCGGCGGGTCATGGAAACGGCGGCAAACGTAAAGCGGATCACGGCTTGGACTTTGTGGCTAACACCAGCACGCAGGACAAGGGCCAGCGGCGTAGGGGTAAATCGCCCCAGCGCAACGGAGCGCCTAATCGTAATCCAGACCGCCTATCTTACCTGTTGAACCAGCCCTGCCCAAAACATGGGACGAAGGAGATGCCGGCCAACCACCTTTGGAAGGACTGCTACATCATGCAAGAGTTCAAAAATTCTAATGCTTTCTGGTATGATCATGGACCAGGTGGCGGTTCAGGCTCCGGATCTCATGGTCCGGGTTATGGTGGAGGAAATTCCAGTTCAGGCTTCAATGGTAATCAGGCGGACACGACAATCAAGGTAACCAGGGCAGCCAGGGTGTCTACAATCAGCAGCAGCAGCAGCAATCGGGTTATCAGAGCAACCCGAAGCAGTTAAACAGTGTGGCAATACCATGTCTTCACCACTAGTTTGGACAAGCGTGACCAAAAGCTTCATAAGCGGCAAAGTGAATTTCGCTGAACCGGCAAAGGTTCTGCTACTTACGCTGGTCCGAGCAGCCAATCGTATGGAGTAGAGAGGATCATCCTCCCCGGGTTGACAATCCGGGTCAACTGGCATTGGTGGTGGCTCCTCAGGTGGGAGGTTATAAGTTCACCAAGGTGCTCATGGATGGAGGAAGCAGTATCAACATTCTTTATTATGAAACCTTCCGTCGTATGGGGTTAACAGATAAAAATCTTAAATCGTCCAATACGGTATTCCACGACGTGGTGCCTGGTAAGTTAGCATACCCCGTTGGCAAGATAGCTCTGGAGGTGGCTTTTGGAGACGATTATGACTCAAGATCAGAAACATTAACCTTTGAGGTGGTGAAAATCCAGAGTCCGTATCACGCCCTGTTTGGACGGCCGGCTTATGCTAAATTTATGGCACGACCTTGTTATGTCTATTTGCAGCTCAAGATGCCGGGTCACGAGGGAACAATAACTGTCCATGGAAGCCGCAAGATCACTTTGGAGTGTGAAGAAGGTGATGCGGCCTATGCTGAGTCGGTTTGTGCCACGGAAGAGTTAAAATTTTACAAGGATAATGTTGATCCGGCGGACATGACTCCGTTGAAGAAGCCAACCACGGAGCATGATCCGGCCCTGAAGTTTAAATCGGATGCTGAGACTAAGCTTTTTGACTTCGTACCTGGCGATTCATCCAAACAGTTCAGCATCAGTGCAAACTTGGATCCGAAATAGGAAAGCACGCTCATCGAGTTCATCCGTGAGAATCGGGACATCTTTGCATGGAAGCCTTCTGACATGCCAGGTGTACTGAGAGAACTCACTGAGCACACTCTTAATATTGATCCTAAGTATAAACCGGTGAAGCAGTTTCTCCGCCGGTTCAACGAAGAAAGGCGCAAGGCTATTGGAGAGGAAGTGGCCAGGCTCTTAGCGGCTGGATTTATCGTTGAAGTTTTCCATCCTGAATGGTTAGCTAATCTGGTGCTGGTCCTTAAGAAGAACGGCACATAGCGTATGTGTGTGGATTACACGTATCTCAACAAAGCTTGTCCAGCAGATCCTTTTGCCCTCCCCCGTATTGATCAAATTATTGATGCTACGGCGGGTTGTGAGCGTTTGAGTTTTTTGGATGCATACTATGGTTATCATCAGATCAAAATGGCAGTTAAGGACCAGGAGAAGACGGCCTTCATAACTCCCTTTGGAGCCTTCTGCTATGTGTCTATGCCCTTTGGGCTCAAGAGCGCCCAGGCGACTTATCAACGGTGTGTGCAGAATTGCCTTGATAAGCAAATCGGCCGTAATGTTCATGCCTATGTGGATGATATTGTGGTCAAGTCTAGGAAGAAGGAAACTCTGATTGATGATTTGAAGGAGACCTTTGATAACCCGCGGGTTTACAAGATGATGCTTAATCCGGCTAAGTGCATTTTTGGTGTACCGGTAGGCAAGCTATTGGGTTTTCTGGTGTCTAACAGGGGCATTGAGGCTAATCCGGAAAAGATCAAGGCCATCACTTCCTTGGCTAAACCAAAGTGCATCAATGACGTTTAATGCTTGGCGGGCCGGATTGCTGCAGTGAGCCGGTTTATCAGCCGCCTCGGTGCGAAGGCGATCCCTTTGTATCCGATGCTGAAGAAAACAGATAACTTTGTCTGGAGTTCTGCCACAGATGAGGCGTTTGAGGACTTAAAGCAGCAGCTGGCTAATCCGCCCGTTCTTGCTGCTCCGGTTGACAAAGAACCTTTGCTGTTATATGTGGAGGCTAATGCTCGAGCTGTCAGCGTGGCTATTGTGGTGGAGCGCAAAGAGGCAGGCAAGGAATATCCGGTTCAGCGTCCGGTTTACTATATCAGCGAGGTACTTATTGAGTCCAAGCAGAGGTACCCGCATTGGCACAAGCTGGTATATGGGGTGTTCATGGCAAGCCGGAAACTCAAACAGTATTTCCAAGGTCATCCTATTACGGTGGTCAGTTTCTGCTCCTTTGGGAGATATAATCTAGAACAGGGAGGCAACTGGCCGGATTGCCAAGTGGGCTATAGAGCTTGGACCTCATGGGTTGAAATACGCATTCGAGCGGCAACAAATCTCGTGCACTTGTGGATTTGATCAACGATTGGACAGAACTGCAAGCACCCGAGGAGAAGCTGGATCACACTTATTGGACTATTCATTTTGATGGGTCCAGGCAATTGGAGGGCTAGGGGGCTGGAGTCATATTAACTTCCCCACGAGGTGACAAGTTTTGTTATGTTCTTTGTTTAATGTTCCCTTGTACTAACAATGCAGCTGAGTACGAAGCTTTACTCCATGGTCTTCGGATGGCTAAGGAGATGAATCTAAGCCGAGTTAAGTGCTTGGTGACTCAGATCCGTGGCCCAAAGAAGTATCCGCACTTGGGATTCCAAGGATCCGCTCATGGCAGCATATCGTCGTGAGGTGGATATTGTTGCAGGTCACTTTAAAGGTTACCAGGTGGATCATGTGGACCGACGGAAGAACGAAGCGGCAGACGCTTTGAGCCGTTTGGGTTCTCAATGTAAACCAGTCCCGCCTAATGTCTTCTTGGATGTTCTGCATAATCCGTCTGTCAAGATTCCTGGTGAAGAGGATTTGGCTATTCCTGATCCGGAAGCTCAGTTGGTGGCAACTCTTCATGTTATCCCGGACTGGACGGTTCCTTATCTCGCATACATGAACCGGGGCGAGTTTCCAGAGGACGAGACTCTAGCCAGACAGATAATCCGGCAGTCCAAGTCTATGACTATTATCAATGGAGAGTTGCATCATTGCAGTGTGTCAAGGGCGTTTCAACGCTGTGTATCTCCTGAGGAAGGATGTGAAATTTTGCGTGAGATCCACAAAGGAGATTGTGGTCACCATGCCGGTTCAAAGTCTTTGGTGGCCAAAGCGTTTCGTCACGGGTTTTATTGGTTAACAGCTCATGCTGATGCGGAGGACTTGGTCAGACGATGTGATGGCTGTCAGAAGTTCTCAAGACGCGCTCATGTACCGGCTCAAGAATTGAGGATGATTCCAATTACTTGTCCGTTTGCGACTTGGGGGCTGGATATGGTTGGGCCTTTCAAGAGGTCCAAGGACAAGAAGACCCACCTCTTGGTGGCGGTTGACAAGTTCACAAAGTGGGTAGAGGCAGGGCCCGTTAGCAAGTGTGACGCAGCCACGGCGATTCAATTCATCAAAAAGGTGATTTTCCGGTTTGGCTTTCCACATAGCATTATCACTGACAATGGTACCAATCTGTCCAAGGGGGCCATGAAGGAATTCTGTCAACGTGAGCACATCCGGCTTGACGTATCATCAGTGGCTCACCCACAGTCCAATGGTCAAGCGGAGAAGTCCAATCAAGAGATCTTGCGAGGCATCAAACCCCGGCTTATGGTTCCTTTGCAGCGGACGCCGGGTTGTTGGGTTGAGGAGCTACCTTCTGTGTTATGGAGCATCAACAACACACCCAACAGATCGACATGATACACACTGTTTTTTCATGGTTTATGGAGCGGAGGCGGTTCTTCCCAGCGACATCCGTCATGATTCACCTCATGTAGCGGCATATGTTGAAGCGGACAACGAGAAAGCATGACAAGACGCTCTTGACCTGTTGGATGAGGAGCGTGACATAGCGGCTGCCCGTTCGACGATTTATCAGCAAGATCTACATCGCTATCACAGTCGCCGGGTTAGAACCAGAACCTTTCAAGAAGGAGATTTGGTGCTTCGGCTCATCCAAGATCAGACGGATATGCACAAGTTATCCCCACCTTGGGAAGGACCTTTTTTGGTAGCAAGAATCTGCACAACGGGTCATACTACCTAATCAATATTCGAGAGCGCAAAGACTCACGTACGTCGGAGGAGGAGACCAACCGGCCGTGGAACATTGCTCATCTTCGGCCTTACTATACTTGAGCCATAGGCTCTGCTTATGTACATATTATGACAATGTATATATTATGATCAATGCAATAAACCGGAACCTCAGCTAAAGCGGGGTCTCTGTTATTTTTACATCATGTGTGGTTACACGGAGCTTACATCCTTAAAGCGGCGCCGGTTTACCCCTTTGAGTTAGCTTCTCAAAAGCTTTATATTATATCACTTGGGGCTTGGTCGTGTCCAAACCATAGCAACACCTTTTGATAGGCGTAAAGCCACAAAGATCACTTGGGGACTTGGTCACGTCTGAACCATAGTCACGCCTCTTGATCGTCCTAGTGCCATAGCATCACTTGGGGGCTTGGTCGAACCCGAACCATAGCTACACCTCTTGATCGGCGTAATGCCAAAGCATCATTTGGGGACCTGGCTGACTCGAACCATAGCTACACCTTTTGGGGGCGTGGTCGTGTCCGACCATGGTAATGCCTCTTGATCGGCTCAAAGCCTCATTTGCAATGGTTTTATCTCTGCCTTTGCTTTAATTTTATTTCTTTTTTGATAAACTTTTCTTTTGTTGCGTTTTAAAAACCGACATTGTTAATCCGGTTCGACTGTCAATTACAAATTAACGGAACACGGTCAAATCTTAATCCGGAGACTATTTGCCTGGTCTGATTTCCTGTTAGCATCTTATTATGGAGTAAACCGATGTTTATCATAACCCGGAACGGTTTACATTGTAAATCGACCTTATATTAACATGAGCTGTTTTCTCCTCCAAAGTTTGGGTTATCAGCCCCGCTACAAGGTTGGCCAGCCAACATCATGCCCGACAATGGCAGGTATTGTATGTTTCCATATTTGGTTATACATTCTAACCTAAGTGATCATCTTTGGTTTTATAAACATGGATATCATGACCCGCCTGGTGGTAAACCGCCAGGGCATTTTAAGTTTCTTAACTGTAGAAAACAGTTTAGAAAAATATGATTTAAAACAGGGATCAGTTGAAGATAAATATGCACGAAGGCATACCAAGACCAAGTATATCAACTAGCCTATTACAAGGCGTTCCAGTGCCCAAACAAAGATAATTGTTTTTTACATGTCACAGCATGCAGTGGTTTAAACCGGCCTCTAGTTCACGCTTGGTCACCAACTTGACCTGACGGTTGCGGATCATCTCATGCCAGTTCAGCTTCTTCCTCCCTACCCAGTGGCTGGAAATCAACAGTTGCCCAGTCGATTCCAGTTAACGCTTGAAATACAACTTCATCACTGATCAGCAGCGACGGTTCAATGTCAGGAGCGTAAGTATGCTTACGGATTGGGGGTATAAGGTTCTCCGCTTCAGGAATTGGTGCAACAACCCGCTTGTTTTGATCATCATATTGGGCTTGATAGTGGGACAGATCTGCCTCTTCAACCAGTTGACAAGCCAGAGGGCGCACTTCCCGGTTTATGGTTCGGAGATCCTCTTCATCAAATTCTATCCCATCTTCCTTCAAGCTGGGATAGCCTTGGGCCACTTCAACTGGATCAAAGTCAGGCACCCATGCTTTGGCCCGGATTAGGGCGGTCAAAGCACCCGTTCTAGCGGCAGATTTTTTCAGCTCTTCAACCCGGGCAGGGAGCATAGGCAACCTTTTAATGGTATCTTGGATCAAGGTGGGCGGCGGATTGTTGTGGGAAGCAGTGTAGATGATCCGTTGTGCACCCGTGTACAGTTGCTCTATCAAAGTGTAGGCAGCTTTCAACTTCTTCCGCACATCCGATCCCAAGTGGCCAATGCGAGTTCCTGTATCATTGCAAGGGTTAGTAAACCGGAAGCTACGTGAAAAGGCCTGTTTAATTCGGAAAACAAGGATGCTTACCAAATACAGCTGCAGTCATGGCATGAACTTGTCGCTTCACGCTGGTCAATTCATCAACCACCGGTTTAAGAGCGGCCTCAGCTTTTTCAGCCCTTTGCGTTAAAGCGGATTTCTCAGTCGCCCAATCCGCCCGCTCTTTGTTGAAGCCCTCTTTAAGCTTTTCCATGGCGCTTAAAGCACTGGTCAATTCTTCTTTTGCCTTGGAGGTTTCTGCCTGTTGCGACTTAAGGTTCTCCTGCAGGTCGGCGGTTTGACTTTCCCTTTTGCTCAGCTCAGCCTGCACAGAGATAGTTATATGCAGTCTTTCACAATTGCTAACACTCACGCAGTACTTGTGGTTATGGAGTTTTAATCGGACACAGAGAAAGATAGGGGCTTATAGTTTCGCCTCCCAACCTTTTACCTCAAGGGTAATGTCAACAATAATAACTCATGCTCCCCTAAATCCAATTGGATATATATATATATATATACATATATATATATATATATATATCAGGTTCTTTCCAACATGCTAGGCTTGCCAAAGGATAAAATGAAAAAGGAAAGGTGGATATCACCGTGACTCTTGCATAAGGTAGAAGATAATAATAAAAGATAGGCCCTTCGCAGAGGGAAGCAGAGGTTGCCATGCGCTTTTATGGTTGGATGCACAAAATCTCAATGCGAAAGAACGTCACTTTATATTGCCCCTTGTGATACGAACCTTTATTATGCAGTCCGTCGCTTTTATTAATTCCACATCACAAGATTGTATAAAGCTTATTTCTCCCACACCAATCAATCATACATATTTAGAGCAATTTTTATTGCTTTGCACCGATGACAACTTACTTGAAGGATCTTACTCAATCCATGGGTAGATATGGTGGACTCTCATGGCAAAACTGGTTTAAGGATTTTGGAAGCACAAGTAGTATCTCTACTTGGTGATGAGAATTTTGGCTAGCATGAGGGGGAAAGGCAAGCTCAATATGTTAGAGGATCCATGACAACATACTTTATCTCAGATATAAAAAAACATAACTCATTACGTTGTCTTCCTTGTCCAACATCAACTCTTTAGCATGTCATATTTTAATGAGTGCTCCCAATCATAAAAGATGTCCAGGATAGTATATTTATATTTGAAACCTCTCTTCCTTCGATATTCTTTCATGAATTGTTCAAGTGACCAATTCTACGTTTGCTAACTTTCAATAAGTTTACTACCCATACTTATTATGTGTGAAGTCATTACTCCCCATGTTATAAGCATATGAAACATATATAAATTCAGGTTTATGAAATTCAATTTATTCAACCATTTACTCATAGGATATACATGAAGCACATAAGCAATTGACAAAACTACTCCAGAAGATATGAGTGAAGAACACTGAGTAGTCAAATAATTAACTAGCCATGGGAGGATTCTTTTCATTCAATATTTTAGATCCAATGATTTTATTCAAACAGCAAGTAAAATCGAAAACACGCTCCAAGCAAAACACATATCATGTGATGAATAAAAATATAGTTCCGAGTAAAGTATACCGATAATTTTGAAGACGAAAGAGGGGATGCCTTCCGGGGCATCCCCAAGCTTAGGCGCTTGAGTATTCCTTGAATATTACCTTGGGGTGCCTCGGGCATCCCCAAGCTTAGGGTCTTTCCACTCCTTATTCTCCTCATATTGATATCTCACCAAAAACTTGAAAACTTCAATCACACAAAACTTAGCCAAACTTCGTGAGATAGGTTAGTATGATAAAGAGCAAACCATTCACTTAGGTATTGTCAAAGACAAGGTTCATAATTGTTTTCACACAATGCCTACTGTACCATATCATTTCTACAATTTATATTGAGGAATATAAGTCATAGAAACTAGAAAACAAGCAAACTATGCAATGAAAACAGAATCTGTCAGAAACAGAACAGTCTGTAATGATCTGAACAATAACCATACTTCTGCTACTCCAAAAATTATGAAATAAATTGGTGGACGTTAGGAATTTGTCTATTAATCTTCTGAAAAAATAATCAACTCAAAATCACTCTTCTGTAAAAAATGACATCTATTCTCGTGAGCGCAAAGTTTCTGTTTTTACAGCAAGATCACATTAATTTTCACCCCAAGTCTTCCCAAAGGTCTTACTTGGCACTTTATTGAAACAAAAGCTATAAAACATGATTACTACAGTAGCTTAATCATGTAAACACACAAAAACAGTAAGGGTAAATATTGGGTTGTCTCCCAGCAAGCGCTTTTCTTTAATGCCTTTTAGCTAGGCATGATGATTTCAATGATGCTCACATAAAAGATAGGAATTGAAACACAAAGAGAGCATCTTGAAAAATATGACTAGCATATTTACATCTAACACACTTCCTATGCCTAGGGATTTTGTGAGTACACACCTATGGGAACAAGAACCAACTAGCATAGGAAGGCAAAACAAGTATAACTTCAAAACCTTAAGCACATAAGGAGGAAACTTGATATTCATACAACTCCTACAAGCATCTATTCCTCCCTCATAATAATTTTTAGAGGCATCATGGATAGAAACTTTGTTCTCATACTCAATTGGAACCTCTTCCGAAATAGTGGAATCATTACTAGCTAAAGTTGACACTCTTCCAAATCCACTTTCATAAATATCACTCTAAGATCCAACATCCTCCAAAATAGTGGGATTACTAATTCCTAAAGTTGACACTCTTCCAAACCCACTTTAAATGATAGTATTATTCATACTCCAAAAGATATAAGTGAAGTTCATGGAGCACTAACCAATATCCGAGCTCAAAATGTATAAGTGAAGCACATGAAGCATTTTATAAAATCATACTCAAAAGATTTAAGTGAAGCACAAAGCGTAATTCTATAAGATCGTACTTAAAAGATTTAAGTGAAGCACATGAAGTATTCTATAAATCAATGAAGGGATAACTCATGCTAGCATGGTTCTTGAAGAAAAAGAAAAACACAAAGGACACAAATCATGTGAACAAAACAAAACCCGAGGAATACCGATAATTGTTGAAGAAGAAAGATGGGATGCCAACCGGGGCATCCCCAATCTTAGATGCTTGAGTATCCTTGGAATATTTACTTGGCGTGCCTTGGGAATCCCCAAGCTTGAACTCTTGCTTCTCTTTATTCTTATCATATTGATAGCTCCTCGACCTTCGGACACTTCATCCACATAAAACTTCAACAAAAACTTGTGAGATCCGTTAGTGTAATAAAGCAAATCACTTCCCTTAGGTACTGTAATGAACTCATTATTTATTTGTATGGGTGTTAAACCTACTGTATTACAAATTCTCTATGGTTCATACCCTCCAATACTAGCCATAGATTCATCGAAATAAGCAAACAACACACGCAAAACAGAATCTGTTAAAAACAGAACAGTCTGTAGTAATCTGAAAGTTTGGCAAACTTATGTAACTCCTAAAATTATGAACTAAATTTTACAATTTGAAAATTTTTTACAGAAGTAATGTGCAAAAAGTTTCAGACCCATTTGACTTTCCAGAAAAAAATATAAATTCATGCACTACAGCCAAAGTTTCTGTTTTTGTTTTGCACATAGCAAACAAGCAATCTAATCATCCTAAAACCAAAGTTTGGAACATTTATTTTTATAATACAATGAATATATACAAGGGGATAATTATTTACAGAGAAAATTCCATGAAAAATTATACATTGTTTCCATGAGCATGGGCACAAGTGCTCAAGGTCGACCCTCACTTCTTCAATGCAAAACCTTCCAATCACTTCTCTTTTTGAAAAACTTTTTAGGCATGAGAGGCAAGTAAGAATTTTTTGTATTTTCATTCTTTCAATTTTATTTTATGTTTCACCCACAACTAAACAGAAACAAAAAGGAAAAACAAAATTTACTTAGTGAAGAAAGCAAACAAGCACACACGAGAATATCAACCCCACGCTATTGCTCCCTAAGAACGGCGCCAGGAAAAGAGCTTGATAATCCCCAAGTGCAAGGAATCATCGTAGCACTTTCCAAAGGTGGAAGTGATAAGTATGGAGTGTCGAACCCACAAGGAGCTAAAGGTAAGATCAATATTCTCTCAAGCCCTATCTGCCACTGATACGACTCACGTGCACCAAACGTTTGCTTCCAACTAGCAACGGGAAATAAGACTACGTTGTGGGTATGAAGAGGATAACTTTGTATGATATCGGAGAGCTAAAACATAGAAGTAGGTGCTGTTATCATAAAGTTAGAATATATTACTAAATATTATAAGTAGCGAGTGTGGAATAATGGTGGATCGGTGTGCGTAATTGTCCTAAGCAATTGTTAACAAGACCGGTAATCACTATTGTAGTTTCATATGAGGGAGAGGCATAAGCTAACATACTTCCTCTACTTGGATCATATGCACTTATGATTGGAACTCTAGCAAGCATCCGCAACTACTAAAGATCATTAAGGTAAAAGCCAACCATAGCATTAAAGCATCAAGTCCTCTTTATTCCCACACGCAACAATCCCTCTTACTCGGGTTTAAGCTTCTGTCACTCTAGCAACCCACTATAAGCGAATCATGAACGTATTGCAACACCCTACAGCGGGAACCCCTCACGCTTGCGCGACACGGAGGGCACCATAGTACAGCACAAAGTAAAACATACAACTCATACCAATCTAGATCATCAATAAACCCAAAGACAAAAGATATCTACTCAAAACATCATAGGATGGCAACACAGCATTGGATCATAATATGTGGCATAAAGCACCATGTTCAAGTAGGGATTACAGCGGTGTGCGGGAGAGTGGACCGCGTAAAAGAGATGAGGATGGTGATGATGATGGTGATGTTGATGAAGACGATCACCGTGGCGATGATTCCCCTCCCGATGGCACTCCGGCGCCACCGGAAGAGAGGAGGAGAGGTTCTCCCCCTTGTGTTTCCTCCTCCATGGCCTCCACCCTCTGGCCCTTGGTCTTCATGATGACGATGGCCCCTCAGGGATACTCCTCCATGGCCACCGGTGATGATGGCCCCTCTGGGATACTCCTCCATGGCCACCGGTGATGATGGCCCCCTCCGGCAGGGTGCCGGAGAGGGCCTAGATTGATTTCTCGTGGCTACAGAGGCTTGCGGAGGCGGAACTTCCGATCTAATCTCTGTTCTGGAAGTTTTAGGGTACGAGAGTATATATGGGTGCAGGAAGTATGTCGGTGGACCTTCGGGCTGGCCACGAGGTAGGGGGGCGCGCCCCCCACCCTCGTGGGCAGCCCGACTCCTAGTGAGCTTCCAGACTCCATGGGCTTCTTCCGTCCAAAAATAAGTTCCGTGGAGTTTCGTGTCTTTTGGACTCCGTTTGATATTCCTTTTCTTCAAACACCAAATAGGCAAAAAACAGCAATTGGCTGGGCCTCCAGTTAATAGGTTAGTCCCAAAAGTAATATAAAAGTGGAAAATAAAGCCCAATATAGTCCAAAACAGTAGATAATATAACATGGAGCAATCAAAAATTATAGATACGTTGGAGACGTATCATTGAGCGCCGTGGGCCAGTAGAATCCGCTGCGGAATGCCTTGCCGACGAGGGTCCGCGATGACGAGTGGTGCCCATAGTCCCCACCATGTATGTCAGATAGCAACTCCTTCCCCTGGTCTCTGGAGATGCCACGCAGTGAAACGTCATTTGGTCACTTCCTGTATAACTCACCGTCTCGAATGCAGTATGTCGTGGCTTGCCGGGCCACGCGCTCCGCGTCCTCCTCTTTCTCCGGCAGTGCCCCTTGCATCAGATATTCCTTGAATTCCTTGGTCCAGCATCCCTCCTGGGGCTCGAGCGCCAAGAGTAGGCGCGCTCCCGAAGTCGGGCCACAGGCTGGGGATCCCGTGGCAGGCGGCTGCGGGAGTTCCTCCCGAGGCTGAGCTATCCTTGAAAGTGGTGGTGTCGCTGATGGCTTGAAGAGCTGCTCCTCGAAGACTCTAGGCTCTTGGGGCTACCGCTAGGATGCCCTCCTGGCGATGTCGTCAGCTTCCTTGTTGGTGCCACGGGGCACGTTCTGCAACTCCAGGCCCAGGAACTGCTTCTCCATCTTGCGCACCTCCGTGAGGTATGCTTCCATGTGCTCGTCCTTCGGCTCGCATACCTTGTTGGAGAAGTTGACAAGGAGCTACGAGTCGCCCCTAACGGTGAGGCGCTTCACCCCCAGAGCTGCCGCAGCCTTCAGGCCAGCTATGAGGCCTTCGTATTCTGCGATGTTGTTGGAGACCTTCACGCCCCGCTAAAAGCAGAGCTGCACGGTGTAGTAGAGCTTGTCTTGAGTGGGCGAGATGAGTACTACTCCAGCCCCCGCGTCCTGCTGCGCGAAGGCGCCATCGAAATACATGACACAGCCGTTAGGCTCCTCACTTCCCGGCGAGGTGGACCGGTCCCCGCCTACTTCAAGCGTCGGGGCATCCATCCATTCTGCCACGAAATCAGTGAGTGCGGCTCCCTTGAACTCCAAATGGAATGCCTGCAACTCGATGTTACACTCAGCGACCCTTCCAGCAGAGTTGGGGCTCCTGAGCACTCTCTCCAATGGGTAGGCTGAGATGACCTTGATGGGGTGGCCCTGGAAGTAGTGCCGCAACTTACGCGAGGCCACCAAGAGCGCGAGTAAGAGCTTTTGAGGCATGGGATATCGTGCCCTTGCGTCCCGCAACACCGTGTTGATGAAATATATCGGGTGCTCGACGAGAGCTGGCGCGTTGGTGAGGCTCGTGTCTTGCGGAAGTTGGGGCGTCTCCTGAGGTAGTGGAACTCCCGATGCTTGATCGCTTGTTGGGATCTCGGCGGCGTCGTCCTGCCGAGCTTGGTCCTTTGTTGATGCTGCTACGGCTCTTGCGGCGCCTTCCTGATCTTGCGTCACCTCGGCTGGCAGCATAGCTTGGCGCGACGCGCCTTTAGCTTGGCGTTCTTCCCGAACCGCCACCAGATCCGCGCTGGCAGAGTATGGGGTGGCGGCAAGATAAAGCACTAGGGGTTCGAGAGGTCCTGGCGCCACCATCACTGGAGGGCTGGTGAGGTATCTCTTGAGGTCTTGAAAAGCTCGGTCGGCCTCCGGGGTCCATTCGAACGGGCCCTTCTTCTTCATCAGCTTGAAGAAGGGCAGGGCGCGCTCTCCCAGCTTGGAGATGAAGCGCCCCAACGCAGTTACCCGACCAGCCAGCTTCTGCATTTCCTTGAGGGTCTGCGGTGGGCTCATGTCTTCAATGGCCTTGATCTTTTCTGGGTTCGCCTCGATCCCTCTGTGGGATACGAGGAAACCTAGTAGCTTGCTGGAAGGGACACCAAACACGCACTTCTCCGAGTTAAGCCGCAAGTTCACCTGGCGTAGGCTCGCGAAAGTCTCCTCCAGATCTTGGATCAAGGTTCACGCCTCCCGAGACTTCACCACAATGTCGTCAACATAGGCTTTCGCGTTTCTCCCGAGCTGCTGCCCTAAGGCGATGTGCATCAACCGCTGAAAGGTCGCACCCGCGTTACGCAGTCCGAAAGGCATGCAAGTGTAGCAGTACACCCCACAAGGGGTCAGGAAGGCTATCTTCTCTACATCTTCTTCCGCCATCTTGATCTGGTGATACCCTGAGAACGCATCCAGGAAGCACAACAGGTCGCACTCGGCGGTGGAGTCAACGATATGGTCGATGCGTGGAAGCGTGAACACACCTTGGGGGCAGCCTGGCAGGCCTTGTTGAGGTTGGTGAAGTCGACGCACATTCGCTCCTTCCCGCCTTTCTTTGGCACAACGACAGGGTTTGCCAACCACTCGGGGTACCAAACCTCGCGAATGGCACCCACTGCCTCCAGCTTGCGGGTTTCTTAGACAATGAAGGCCTGCTTCTCCTTGGACTGTCGTCTCGCCCGCTGCTTCACATGGCGTACATTGGGGCATACCCTTAAGTGATGCTGAATCACCTCTCTCGGGACCCCCACCAGCTGCTTGGGTTCACATGCAAATATCTCCTTGTTTGCGCGCAAGAACTTCACCAACGCTTCCTCTTGGTCTGGGTCGAGGTCAGCACCTATGGTAAAGGTGGCTCCTGAGGACCCGACCTCATCGACCGGCACATGCTTGGTTTCTGCCTTGTCTTGGGTGAACAACTGCTTCTTCTTGGTCGGTGCGGCTCCCTCGGCCTCGGAGGTGCCCGCGCCGGCAGGCCGTGCCGCCGCGGCGGTCTTGAGGGAAAGCTTGAGCGTCGTCAGGGCCTCCTTGGTGTACCCCTTGATGGTGAGGACGCCTTTTCTCCCAGGCATCTTCATGAGGTTGTAGGCCGGATGGGTCGAGGCCATGAACTAGGCCAGAGCTGGGTACCCGAGGATGGCGTTGTACGGGAGGCCGATGCGGGCGATGTCGAAGTCGACCAGCTCAGTGCAGTAGTTGTCACGCGTGCCGAAGGTGACAGGGAGGCGGATTTGCCCCAGGGGGTGGGCGGTGCCGCCGCCAACTCCTGAGAAAGGCTTGCTGAGGCGGAGCCGCTAGAGCGGTACGTGAAGAAGGCTGAAGGCCTCCATGGAGAGCACGTTGAGGCCGGCGCCACCATCGATGAGGGTCTTGGTGACAACCACGTTGCAAATTGTGGGCGTGCAAAGCATCGGGAGCATACCCGAGCCGGCGGTGGTGACGGGGTGGTCTTCTGAGTCAAAGGTGAGGTCGACCTCGGGCGCAGCCCAGCCCTGCGGAGCCCCCGAGTGCTTGGAAGCGGCGCCGATCTGGCGAAGGAACGGATTGATATGGCGATCTGAAGGCGGTGCTTGAGAGCCGCCTAGCAGGGCCGCTACCGCGTGGTGCGCCGGTGCCGCGTAGCGCGCAGTGAAGAGGCCTTGCAGCTCCTCCCAAGACGCCACCGTGGATCCGGGGAGGTTGAGCAGCCAGGCGTGCGGTGCGCCAGTGAGGGCCATGGGAAGCCAGTTGGCCATGACCTTGTTGTCACCCCCGACCTCGAGGACGGCCTCCTCGTATGCCAGCAGGAAAGCTGGCGGGTCCGCCGCGCCGTCATAGCGCGGAGGCATCTTCGGCTTGAACTTGGGCGGACACTGCACCTGCTGCAAGGCCGAGGCCAGGGCTCGGAGCCCCTGGCCCCGTCATCGGCGTCAGTCGGCGGAGCCGGGAGCGGGACGCCTGCCATGAGGGTGGAGCGCGGTGATGGCGGAGCGCAGATCGACGGAAGGAAAGCTACGGCGCACCCCCACCTGGCGCGCCAAATGTCGGATCACGGGTTCCGGCAAAAACCCCAGTGTTCAAATCTTGAGGGTTTTGCCAGAACCCGTGATCCGACAATTATTGACTGGATATGTGTCTCGGTCATGTCTACATAGTTCACGAACCCGTAGGGTCCGCATACTTAATGTTCGATGATGATTTGTATTATGATTTATGTGTTTTGGTGACCGAAGATTGTTTGGAGTCCCGGATGAGATCATGGACATGACCAGGAGTCTCGAAATGTTTGAGAGGTAAAGATTGATATATTGGACGATGGTATTCGGACACGAGAATACTTTCGGATGGGTTTGGATATTTTTCGGAGTACCGAGGGGTTACCGGAATCCCCCGGGAAAGTAATGGGCCAACATGGGACATAGGGGGGAGAGAGTGGAGCCCACAAGGGGTGGCGCCCCCCCCCCCCCATGGGCGGTCCGAATTGGACAAGGGGAAGGAGGCGCGGCCCCCCTTTCCTTCCCCCTCTCCCTCTCCTTCCCTCTTTCCCCCTCCATGAGAAGGAAAGGGGAAACCTACTAGGACTAGGAGTCCTAGTGGGTTTCCCCCACTTGGGCGCGCCCCTAGGGCCGGCTTCCTCCCTATCCTCCTTTATATACGGGGGCAGGGGGAACCCCATAGCACATCAATTGTTCTCTTAGCCGTGCGCGGTGCCCCCCTCCATAGTTTACTCCTCCGATCATAGTGTCGTAGTACTTAGGCGAAGCCCTGCGCGGATCACATCACCATCACCGTCACCATGCCGTTGTGCTGACGAAACCCTCCCTCGACACTTTGCTGGATCAAGAGTTCGAGGGACATCATCGAGCTGAACATGTGCAGAACTCGGAGGTGCCGTACATTCAATGCTTGATCGGTTGGATCACGAAGACGTTCGACTACATCAACCGCGTTAAGCTAACGCTTCTGCTTTCGGTCTATGAGGGTACGTGGACACACTCTTCCCCTCTCGTTGCTATGCGTATCCTAGATAGATCTTGCGTGATCATAGGATTTTTTTTGAAATTGCATGGTACGTTCCCCAACATTATAGTGGTCCATGTATGGATGTGGAGTTTCTACTCCTTAACATAGATGGTTGCTATTGTGCCGCTTCATGGAGTCTCCTGATATGGTCCAGTTCCTTTTTCAGGGAAATACGAAAATGTAGTAAATGTGGTTTTGTCTAGGCTATGTAAGGTGGTGTCTTGTTCTGTGGACTAGGAAAACAGATATCCATGTGGCATGCAAGTTGTTGTTGCTTCATTAGATACTTTATGGTGAGCCATGGCTCATGACATCAGATTAAACTTAATATGTGGAATAGGAAAAGAACTTTCCGGTTAGTCGGAACAAACAGGTCTAATGTAGAGCGCCCCTTGCCTTAGGATCTCCTAAAATTTTCCTTCGCGAACGAGAGAGGGTTGTTGTGGCAAAGAAGAAGCTCAAAAGGACACGACACCATTGCATGAATGGAGTTCTTACAACAACCCATTACCAGGTAAGTTATGAACCCTGTGTTGATGGATCTGAATCTAAAGTTAGATTTTCTACTAAATGACTCTCGGCTTTGTATCATCGTATGAATCATATGCTCTCTCTGCTTCAGGTATGGACAATAGTGAAAGCCCAATGGATCTGCCACCTTACAAGGTGGCCGCATCGGTCATGAACTAGAATGAGTGGAGGTGGCAGGCATGAGCGTAGGCGCTTAGATCTGTGAGGAAGAAGTTGGGTGGATGGTAGAAGGGAGATCTTGCATAAGGTGTCCCAGTTGTCGGCACAATATGAACACTCAAGCCCCAGGCTGGAGTAAGAGGTTTGTGCATAACACAAAAAACAATAATTTGAATTCAAATGTTGCAAGTCATAAGAAATTTAGTAGGTGCTACCAATAGTGATTGCATTAGCAGATGATAGATAGTTTAGCGGTGATAACCCACAAGTGTAAGGGATCAATTGTATTTTTTTTGATAAGTAGAGCGTCGAACCTAACAAAGAGCATAATAAATTGGCTAATAGAAAATAACAAGGAATAAATGTAAAAGATGCAAAGAGTGTGTTGATTATTTGTTTGATCATAAGAATAGTTGCAAGAATGTAATTCTTACAAAAAGTGTAACAGTGTAGCAAGTTGTATTACTTGTAGGGATCAAATCGTTCTCAATATCGTTATAAATTCCATCAAGTTGTTTCCACCTAGTTCTATTCAGTTTAACTTTCATTGCCTTGATACTTGTTGTGTGGTGGAGCCTGTGCTAATGTACTATCTCACTTGAACAACATACATACTTATGCTTATACCCTTAATGCAAGCATCCGCAAGTAACAAGAGCAATTAAGACAACATATAAAAAAAACATCAAATCCTAGGGTCCCATCAATTCCTCATGAAGTAGTTCGTATTTAGGGTTTGGTAATATCTATCACCCCATCCACCCAATAACTCAATGCTATCGTCTAGGGCCATAAAGGTGAAGTGACATGCACTCGATGTCCACATATCACCACTAGAGAATCATGCCACACCATAATATCAAGACATTACACTTTATTCACTTGCACATAAATATTACTCCCAAGTTCCCAAGACCATAAAGGGCTACCCACAAGTCATCATATAGATCATGATCGGTGGAGGTAATGACATGGAAAACAATTTGAACATGCAAATCTTTCACCAATTAAACTTCAAAGAATCAACTACAAGCAATAATTAACACCAGGAAGTGATCTAAATAATAGTTGTTGGGAAACATAGTAGAAAAAATCGTCCTACAATCAAACTAGGAACACTATGAAGATGCATTAGCGGTTTAGATCAAATCGTTACCAACTCCGAGTTGCAACAGAAGAAGAGTTGGTGTATATCATACTTGAAGTCCCTCAAACCCTTCATGAGCGATTGTAACACCCACGATGCAGCTATATCTCCCACGTGTCGAGGCACGACTTGGAGGCATAACCGCATGGTGGTTTTGTCGCAATAAGGGTCATCTTCACACAATCCCATGTAATGAACAAGAATGGGATAAAGAGTTGGCTTACAATCGCCACTTCACATAATACATAAATTAAACATACATCATTCAGAGTACAATCAAGGTCCGAGTACGGAACCAAAATGAAAGAAGACAACCCCAAATGCTAGATCCCCGGTCGTCCCAACTGGGCTCCACTACTGATCATCAGGAAACGAAACATAGTAACGTCCAAGTTCCTCGTCGAACTCCCACTTGAGCTCGGTTCGCCACCGTGACCGCATCGTCGGCACCTGCAACTATTTTGGTAGAATATGTGAGTCACGAGGACTCAGCAATCTCACACCTGCGAGATCAAGACTATTTAAGCTTATGGGTAGGAAAGGGGTAATGTGGTGGAGCTGCAGCAAGCACTAAGCAGATATGGTGGCTAACAGCGAGAAGAGAAGCAAAGCACGGCCGCGAAGCTAGAAATGATCAAGAAGTGATCCTGAAACTACTTACGTTCATACATAACCCAAACCGTGTTTACTTCCCGGGCTCCACCGAAAAGAGACCATCATGACTACACACGCGGTTGATGTATTTTAATTAAGTCAAGTGTCAAGTTCTCTACAACCGGACATTAACAAATTCCCATCTGCCACATAACCATGGGCACGACTTTCGAAAGATAATACCCTGCAGGGGTGTCCCAACTTAGCCCATCACAAGCTCTCACGGTCAATGAAGGATATTCCTTCTCCCAGGAAGACCCGACCAGACTCGGAATCCCGGTTACAAGACATCTCGACAATGGTAAAACAAGACCAGCAAGGCCACCTGACTGTGCCAACAAATCCCCATAGGAGCTGCACATATCTCGTTCTCAGGGCACACCGGATAAGCTAAGCGTACAGGTACCAACGTAACCCAAGTTGCCAAGGGACGGTCCCGCACGATGCTCTAGTTTGGACCAACGCTCAGAGGAGCACTGGCCCGGGGGTTAAAATAAAGACGACCCTCGGGCTCGCGAAAACCCAAGGGGAAAAGGCTTAGGTAGGCAAATGTAAAACCAAGGTTGGGCCTTGCTGGAGGAGTTTTATTCAAGGCGAATCGTCAAGGGGTCCCATAAATCACCCAACCGCGTAAGGAACACAAAATCAAGGAACATAACACCGTATGATGGCGGAAACTAGGGCGGCAAGAGTGGAACAAAACACCGAGCATAAGGCCGAGTCTTCCACCCTTTACCAAGTATATAGATGCATTAATTAAGTAAGAGATATGTGATATCCCAAAAATATCCAAGTTCCAACATGGAACCAACTTCATCTTCACCTGCAACTAACAACGCTATAAGAGGGGCTGAGCAAAAGCGATAACTTAGCCAAACAATGGTTTTCTAGGAAAGGATGGTTAGAGGCTTGACATGGCAACATGGGAGGCATGATATAGCAAGTGGTAGGTAGCCCGGCATAGCAAAAGAGCGAGCAACTAGCAAGCAAAGATAGAAGTGATTTCAAGGGTATGGTCATCTTGCCTGCAAAGTTCTCAGAGTTGTCGAAAGCTTGATCCTCGTAAGCGTTTTCTTTTTTTTTCGCGAATACGCAGAGGATGCGTATCTTTCCATTGATAGGGGAAGAGTTTGTATAGCATGGGATTACAAGAGCTAGCTAAGCCATGTACATAAGAAGGCATGGAAGCGAGCCAGGAGCAGAACAGACATGGGGTTGCTCAGCCCCAGAGATTAATAGAGCTATCTCTCAGGAATGATGTTGTGCAGTCCGGTGGCGCCGGCCTTGGCCCACATGCGTGCTTCGTCTCGAATGGTGTCGGAGAGCCAGGTGATGGAGGGCTGCTCACCGTTGAAGATGCAAGCGTTCCGGTGTTTCCATAGCCCCCGCACCGTGAGGATGATAAGGGAGGCCAAACCCTTTCGCGTGGGAGATGGAGAGCGGTTGCAGGTCGTCTCCCACCAGGTGAAGAAGTCAACAACGCTGCTTGGGATGTCGGTGGTGGAGCGAACCCAACCAAGCACCTCGTGCCATATTTTGCGGGAGAAGGGGCAGCCCACCAAGATATGTTGCATTGTCTCCTCTTCCTGGTCACAGAAGGTGCAAGAGTCCTCGTGCGGGAGGCCATGTCGAGCAAGTCTTTCAGCCGTCCAGCATCGGTCTTGTAGGGCCAGCCACATGAAGAATTTTATGCGAAGTGGAGCCCAGGACTTCCACGTTAGCCGCCAGCGGTGGTCTTGACAAGCGCCGAGGAAAAGCGCCTGGTAACATGAGCTAGCCGAGTAGGTAGCAGAAGGAGTCCAGCGCCATTGGAGGGAGTCAGGGGAGTCAGAGAGAGGGACCTAGCAGACGCAGTGCCAGAGGTCGACGTATTGGATGAGAGCAGCGGGGCCCAGGGCACCCTGGATGTCTCGGACCCAGGAGCGCTGGAGTAAGCCATCATGCACCGTATGGGTTTTGCGCCGCCGCCGTGGGACGAGAGCAAGGACAAGCAGGGCGATCTCAGCGACCGAACGACCATTGATCCAGTGGTCACCCCAGAACCTACAGGTGCGACCATCGCCGAGAGTCCAAGAGGTAGACGCACGGAAGATGGCCGAGACTGCAGGGTCATGGGGGATGTGCAGGTGGCTCCATGGGCGCGATGGGTCGGTGAACTTGAGCCATAGCCAGCGAGTCCTGGGCGCGATGCCGGTGCGTTGAAGGTCGCGGACGCCGAGGCCTCCGAGGGAGAGCGGGCGGCATACTATTTGCCAATTGACCAAGCATTGGCCGCCTTTGGCATCGGTGCTCCCAGTCCAAAGAAACCCGCGGATGATCCGGTTGGCTTGCTTTAGGATGGAGGGGTTGAAGGCGATGGCAGTGAGGAAGTGAGTGGGGATGGCGCAAAGGACGTGCCGGATGAGAGCGAGGCGATCTCCTCGGGAGAGTAGTGAGGCGCGCCAAGTGGAGAGCTTCCGCTCTAACTTGTGGATGATCGGCATAAGGCTCGTGGTGGAAGGCTTGCGGCTGGACAAGGGGAGTCCCAAATATTGGATAGGGAACTGCTTCACCGGGCATTGCATCTCGGCAGCAATGGTTGCTATGTCCTCGTCGTTGCACTGGATGGGAGTGGCCGAACACTTGCTGTACTTGGTGTGGAGGCCGGAGGCCAACCCAAATACACGTAGAAGCTCTCGAACAGCGGATATGTCGTGGTGGTCCGGGCGGCAGAAGACGACGACGTCGTTGGCGTACAGGGAGATGCTGGAGGCCGCGTGTCTCGTGGTGAGCCGTTGGATGAGGCCAAGCTCAAGGCACAGATGAGCATGGAGTTAAGAACGTCGACGACGATGGTGAAGAGCATCGAAGAAACCGGGTCGCCCTGGCGAAGGCCACAGGCGTGGTCGATGGGGGGGCCCGGGTGGCCGTTGATCATGACTCGGGTGGAGGCGGTGGATAGAAGGATCGATATCCAATCCCACCAACGTTGGCCGAACCCCAGGTGTTGTAGGGTTTCGAGGAGGAAGGGCTAGGAGACGCTATCTAAGGCCCGCGCAATGTCGAGCTTGAGGAGCATGCGGGGGACCTTGAGGTTGTCGAGGAGGCGTGCCGTCTGCTGGACGAGCAGGAAATTGTCATGAATACACCGGCCGGCGATGAAGGCGCTTTGGTTGGTCGAGACCATGGCCCCAAGACGAGGAGCAAGCCGAAGAGACAACACCTTCGCAAAGAGCTTTGCGATGAGGTGGATGAGGCTAATGGGGTGGTAGTCCGATAGGGTGGCGGCGTCCGGGCGCTTGGGTAGAAGAGTGAGGAGCGCTTCATTGAGCTTCTGAAAACTTCGCCCGTTGGCGGTGTATAATTTGTCGAATGCCTCGCAGATGTCATGCTTGATAGTGTCCCAGCAGGCAAGCAGAAACTCGGTCGTGAATCCGTCCGGGCCGGGAGCCTTTGCAGTAGGTAGGCATTTGATGGCCCTCCAAATCTCGTCCTCAGTGAAAGGTGTCTCCAGATCGGTAAGGTCGAAAATTTCCGTACGCAGGAGGGATTGGTTTAGAGAGAAGGCACGTTCCTCGGAAGAACCGAGGACGTTGGCAAAGTAGTTGTACGCGGCTTCGGCCATATGGGCGTGCTCGGAGACGGAGTGGCCATCCACTTGGAGGGAGGGGATGAGGTTTCGCTGCTTCCGTCACGAGGCGTGTACACTAAGGTAGGACAGCGGGGAGTCATGGAGCCAGGATAAGCGAGACCGCTGGCGAGAGATGGAGCGATCAAGGGAAGTCAGCCCCAAGTAAGTGCCTTTAAGCTTGCGCCTGAGCCACGCCTCGAGGTGAGAAAGCGGGCGGAAGTCTTGCGCGGCATCTAGATTGGCAATGAGCTCGCACGCGACCTTCAGCTGCATGGAGATACCGCCCACCGTGCGCGCACTCCAGCGTTGAAGGTGCCTCGCGGTGGCCTTGAGGCGGGCCACGATGCACCGGAAGGGATCCGCGTCCGGGGGGGGGGGGGGTCGAGTTCCAAGCCTCCGAGACCGTGTCGTGGAAGCCATCTAGCTTCAGCCAAAAGCGCTCAAAATGGAACCTACGCGCCCCCATGGGGTGGGCTGCACAATCGACCACCAACCGGCAATGGTCGGATGCCGCGGAGGAGAGGCAGTGTAAGAGACAGTGTGGGTGCGCGACCTCCCAACCGGAAGTACATAAGATTATGTCGTTGCGCACGAGAGTCGGCGTGTCACGCTCACTAGACCAAGTGTAGCGGCGCCCGTGCAGGTACATGTCGCGGAGCTCCTCATCGACAATGAAGCGCCGGAATCGGTTCATGATGCGATGGTTCAGATTCGGGGTGTTCTTGTCAGCTGCCGAAGTGATCATGTTGAAGTCACCACCGAGGAGCCAAGGCCCGATGCGCGACTCACGCATATCATGGAGGTCGGCAAGGAAGTCAAGCTTTGCCTCATCATCTTGGGGACCATACACGCCGGTGAGCCACCAGTGCCCACTACCATCGACGGGGGAAACTAGAGCGGTGACGTGGTGTTCTCCGATCAGCGGGTTGGAGAGGGAGACGTGCGATCTGCGCCATGCAAGGACGACGCCGCCACGTGTGCCGGAGGCCGGTAGAAAGAAGAAGTCCTCAAAGGATGGTCCGAGGGTGTCGAGGATCGTGGAGTCTGAGATGTGGGCAAGTTTAGTCTCTTGCAAGCACATAATGGAGGGGGCGGCAGCGGAGATCACGCTGCGGACGGCCGAATGCTTAGCGCCAGAATTTAAGCCACGCACATTCCAAAAGATAATCTTTAGGTTGTGATCCATAAACAGAATTGGGGGGGGGGCATTGAGAGCACAATAAGCAGGCGGCTATGCCTCCACGAGGCGAGACACGGTGCGGGAACACGAGGCCGGCGCACGTCCGGGGAGGTCCCAACCGAAGAAGTCAGCGAATGCCTCGACCACGTCCTCCGCCAAAGGCCGCTCGAACAGGTGGGCGTATCTTTCTAGCACCTCGCTTGGGATGGGCGCGTTGTCGTCCTTGATCAGCCCCAAGCGACGCAGAAGGACCCGCTTTGCCTTCATCTCGGAGTTGAGGCCCTGGTCAGCTTTGGTGATCCTGAAGCTTCGGCGAGGGGTGAAGTCAGCGAGAAGCTCACGCCGGCGCCAGCGTGGCGGTGCGGCCAGAAGAGGCTGGGGGCGGACGACAAGCACGTCCACAAACGCAGCCAAAGAAGGGGAGCCGTTGTCTGGAACCGGGGGCGGTGCAACACTTTGTGACGAGGGGCAGGTTTGCGAGCATGCAGGGGGCGCAGCGTCAAGTGAAGGGCCATGCATGTGCATGCCGTTGGGCTGCGGGCCATCATTAGCCACCCGCGTCTCACGCGGGTGCACGGGAACCAGCGAATCATAAGCAGCCGCAACGGCGGGGCCGGAGGAAAGCGCGGGACAGACCGAAGGCTCAGGAACCACAACGAGCGCATTCACTGGTTGGTCGACCACCGGATCCAATGCCGTGGCAGTATCTGCAGGGGGCCATGGCGGTGGTTCGGGGCGAGCGCAGGCGCAGATTGGTCGGGCGTCTGGTCCGAGGCTGGAACGGCATCCAAAGCGGGCCTAAGGGGGGATTCGTTCGGGGTGGAAAGGGCAGCAATCTTGTCGGGGGCGTCGGAATCCTCCGTTGGGTGGGGCCCTCGATCAGCATGCAAGGCACGGGCTGCGCGGGGACTGCACACGCACCTGGCGACCGGTCATTGTCGCGGAGCGGGGGGGAGGCCAGAACCGCAGTCTCATTCAAATCCTGGGCGGGCCCAGGTGACGGGTCAACGAACGCGCGGTCACCGATTGGCGACTGGTCCTGCCGAGCGGGTGCTTCGCGATGGGCCAAGGCTAGCACCGAATCAGCTGGCGCGCCCAGGCGCAGACGGGCAGGGACCCGCGCGACGTCAGCGACGGCCCCAGTGTGGGGCCCAAAGATGCCCACCCAGGACCGAAACGGCGGGGGGCCGTGAGCACGGCGGCGGTGCCGCCGGCGGCCACGCCGACTGCCGGGCGGGGGAGCAGCACCATCTCCGGCCGGGGGGAACACGTGACGCTGAGGCCATCGTGGAGGGAGGGGGGAGTCAGGTGCAGATCCAGGGTCACCGGCCGCCGGTGGCGGCGGGGGTGGGGGCGGCGGAAGTCGACGCATTCCGCGACGTGGATGCTGATCGGGAACCTGGCGAGGCCAAGGGCGAGCCGCTCGGCACGATCAGGGTCAGCCTCAGGCAGCACGGCGTCGTCGTCAGGAAGGAGGAGCTCCGTGGTGCGCGGCACAGCATCGGGGTTGGTCGTCCAGGCGGTGAGATTGAAGACGGACATGTCAGACATGCTGCGCGTCTCAGGGGCAAGGTGCTCCACCTTGCAGAACGGCGAAAGCAGGAATTCAGCGGTGGAGCGAAACCATGCGTGATCTAGGATGCCGTAGAGCTCCAGTGAGAGGAGGAAGCGTGCAGTCACCGGCTCGGACCCGGCGTTCCGGCCCCAAGGGTGGAAGATGAGGCAGAAGCGTCTCATGCGCGCACGACCGGCGAGGGTGACACGGCGGCACAGCGCGGGGTTAGGGAACCGGACTAGGAAATCCTCCGGCGCATGACGATGAACGGAGAAGTCCCCTATGGACAGCAAGAACTGGGAGCAGATGACGACGGAGACCTCGTCGCAAGACACGTCGGAGCGGCAGCCGGCCACCGTGACAAGGAGGGCGCGCTCCAGGTCTCACTCCGCAGCAATGACCTCAGCAGACCGCGGCAGGAAGCAGATGGCGGCGGCCGCGCGGCGCGCAGGGTGCCCGGAGAACTGGGTGGCCTGGGAGGAAGCAGAGCCCACGGGCGACGCCGAGCGCGGGGGAGCCGAGGACCCGGAGCCCACGGGCGACACCGAACGCGAGGGAGCCGAGAACCCGGAGAACACGGGCGTTGGCAGACTCGAGGAGGTATGGGTGGCGGCGACGGACCCGGAGGCGGCCGCGGCCGGCAGCCCGGAAGACACGGGCGTCCGCAGCCCCGAGGACGTGTGGGTGGTGGCCGCGGAGTCCGCCCCAGGGACACCGGCCAGGAGCGATGCGGCGGGTGGAGAGGCGCGGAGGCGCAGCGGGGGCGGGCCAGACCCGCCAGATGAGGAGGAGGCGGACGGGGGGCAGACGGTGCACTCCTTGGCCTTGTGCCCGTAAAACCTGCAGCGCGCGCAGCGGATGTCTCACCGGCACTCGGAGCGCGGATGCTCGGTGCTAAAGCAGCGAGGGCATTCCCCCTCACGGAGCCTAGAAGGGAGCTGCGGGAGGGGTCGTCGATGCCTCGGCGCGGGTAGCTAGGAGGGGCACGCGGGCGGGGGCGCTTCTTGCCCCAGGCCACAGACCAGGCACCGCACGGGGCGGGCTCGGCATCCGTCCGGCAGATCTCGGAACAGAGCACGCGACCGGCGGTCGGCGGCGAGGGCGCGGGAGCTGGGGCCACGGGTGACGCAGGCACGAGGATGGGGGAGGCGGCCGGCGTGGGCGCAGGCGACCGGCAAAGGGCCTGCCTGTAGGACATGGCAGAGGCGGCGAACCCGTCGGAGGAGGGGCTCGATTCGAGCCAGCGAACCTCACGGGAGCGCCCCGCAGAGGGAGGCGGCGGAGAGGCCATGAGGAGGTGGACGCGGGGCCGGGGTGGCCGGTGCCGGAGGGGGGTGGGCGCCGGGCTGGAGTGGCCGCCGGCGAGGCAGAGAGCGGGAGCGGGAGCGGGAGCGGGGAGCGTGGAGCGTGGAGCGTACAAATAGAACATAGTCCCTCGTAAGAATTCTCAACAGGTTCCTCGTTCACGCACTCGTCTCCCGACTCTACCCAAAGCAAGAACACAAGCGAAGGACCAACAATCAATCCTGGGCAATGCACAAACAACATGAAGCAATACATGGCATGATATGCGAGATGTGATATGCAATGCATATGCGTGCTCCGGAAGGGAAAAGATGAATAAGGTATCAACTTGGCAAACCAAGTATGCCGCTGGAAAGATGAGATGATTTCGGTTGAAATCGATATAAAGATCACCGGATTGGGATGCACGGTTTGCAAATGGCAAGCAAAACAAGGATGGCACAATTTTGTGATTAACAGCACGATGCCACTTAGTATGCAACAAGAAACTAAGCTACTGCACTCCAACATAACAACAAAGCATATGGCGGTGATGTACAGGAGATGCTCTACAAAACATGAACACTGAGCTAAATCTATAAACCACTAGAGCATGACTAAAACAGCATGGCAATAATGCAAAAGATAACAGTTTTACAGACTGGTGAAAATACCAACATGGCATAAACAGCATCAGGTAGCAATGTTTAGAGCTATCAAACGACATGCTACAGGAACATAACATAGCAAACAAATGCATGGCATGCTTCTACTAGATGCACTTAACAAAACTCCCTTACTGAACATGAGCCAAAAGGGCACAGAAAATATGATTACACCCATGCAAACATAGCAAGTTTTATGAACAGATTCAGACTTGGTGAAATTTCAGGACATGGCAAAACAGCTTCATGTTGGCATGTTAACAAGCTTGTTTAACTCACTACATAGCATATCATGGCATGAAATAAATCTAGCATGGAGTAGGCATGCAAATGAAGCTACCCATGTGCCAAACAACCTCATAGCATGTTTGCATGAATAAACACATAAAAGACAAAACAGCAACATGATGTAAAATGACATGCTCATGAACTTGCTCGAATGCAGAAACTAATGACACCACTGGATTGGTGGGATTTTTCTACCCCAAAAGCATATATAATATGTTGGGGTTGCTGTAGAAAAATCATCACAAGTGCAATAAGTTAAAAACTGCCCTAAATGGAATATGACAGAAATGGCATTTTCCTTGTTTGGAAACGTCCAGAAATGGACTTGCTTGATTTAGAAAGCTAACATATGCTAGAAATGGAATATTGCGGGTACAAGAAATAAAATAATAAAAGGAAGAGGAAAAAAACAACACAAGGAGGGGGTGAGTCTATGGCAGGTGGGCCCCAGATGTCGTAGAGGCAATTGACATGGTGATAGAATATTGAGGGAAAGTTGAACATTAATGGAGGAGGGTAAAATGGCACTTGCAAAAAGAAAGAAAGAAAGAGAAAGAGAGGTGGTGGTGCATGAAGGTGGTGATGCATGGATCACACATAGAACATGCAACAACATATCATGCATGCATATCATGGAAAATGCAAGTTGACATAAGCACAAACCAACATTGATATGCACATGATGCAAACATATGATAGCAAAAAGGAATATGACAAGAAACACAAATGCAATATGGCAAGGTAAGCATGGCAATGAAATGAGTAGAAGACCATAACAAAACAAAATGAGACTAGAAGATGGAACCCCAAATGAAATTGGATGGAAATCAACATGGATATATTGCCAAATATGGAAGTTTTACATCTGGAGTGTTACAGCGATCCCTCAAACTGAAGACTAAAAGCACAGCCTCTCCAAGTATGCAAGCGTACAGTCTTCACGATCCGGCAGCGCTCCACTGTCTAGAGCTAACCGACACGGAGAATTGGAGGGAGAAGACTAGAAACACACCGAGATTCCAATTATGAGGACTAGATAGGATTAGATCTAGGTCTAAACTGATCAACTAGAATAGAGCTAGAGAATTAGAGGACGCTCCAAAACTTGCATATGCAAAAGTGCCCAAAACCTCTAGTATGTATAGGTTGGAGGAGAGGGGAGGGGCGCTAGAAGGGGGAAGGACTTCCCCCTTGCGCCAGCCAAGGAGGGGGAATCCCCCTCCAATTCAGCCTCCCCTAGCTTCTCCAGGAAGCTAGGGGGCGCCTCCATCGAATGGGCCTCATAGGCCCATTAACTTTTTCCCTACAGGCCTTTTAGTATTTTCCTTGACATGTTGATATTTAAATAATTATAAAATCCTCCTAATCATTATTAGTGCCTTTTATTAAAATTTAACATATCCGAAACATTTTCCACCTATATATCAATTCCTGGTATTAGCCGATAAACCCTGAAGCCAATCCGGTAACACTGGAACACTTCCGGATTCTCTCGAAACTATTTCTTATATTAATGAAACTATTTCATAAATATTTTATCATAAATATTGCTCCATTAACACCTAACAGATCATGATTCCCTTAAGCTTGTGACCCTACAGGTTCGGTAAAACATAGACATGAACAAAACCCCTTTCATTGAATGACCAATAACGGAAACATAGACATCCATACTGATCCCTATGAATAAACGAATGACATTTGAGTGAACCTTTGGTTATCATGTGTTATTCCCTTTGCTCCGCGATACTTTACAAAACCCAAGGCGGTATCCTCTTGAGTCATTCTCATGCTCACTATACCAGTCTCCTCGTTACCGATTTTGTTCTTTTTTCTTGTTAACATGTTCATGCATCCCTGGGGCCTAGTCACCTTTGTCTGGCCAGATGATGATGGATGCCGTCACACTGAGAGAGAATATGCCACCGTCGTTTGAGGAGCAAATCCCACTCTTGAGCTATCTAGCCCCTTGTCAAACTTTTTGATGAATGTAAGTTGTCGCTATCATCACCATATTACATATGACGTTTGTGCAACCCCAAAGTCCATCGTATCGTAAGAAGTGACTATGATACTCTCATTGTTTAAGGAACTAAAGCATATGTTAACTCTCCGTGTTATAACGATTGACTTGTGATGATTTTATCTCAAAGTATAACAAACAAGTTTGGGTCAATTAAATATGATTTTTCTTCCAACGGCATATTCTCAAAGTTGTTTAGGACTATCCTTACACTTAACGGTACCCTAAGATATAGAAAACATGATCACTAACGACACCTGAGCTAGTCTTAGAGGCGAGACTAGGAAGCGGGTTTTACTGTTTATCATTCCACACATGCATATGAGTTCTCCATTGAATCGCACATTCCAGGATCATAGCAGTTAGAGCTGAAGGAAATATGCCCTAGAGGCAAAAATAAAGTTGTCATTTATATTTCCTTATATGATGATAAATATCTATTATTCATGCTAGAATTGTACTAATCGGAAACTTACTACTTGTGTGAATACATAGACAAAACAGAGTGTCCCTAGTATGCCTCTACTTGACTAGCTCATTCATCAAAGATGGTTAAGTTTCCTTACCATGGACATGTGTTGTCATTTGATGAACGGGGTCACATCATTAAGAGAATGATGTGATGAACAAGACCCATCCGTTAGCTTAGCATAATGATCATTAAGTTTTATTGCTATTGCTTTCTTCATGACTTATACATATTCCTCTGACTATGACATTATGCAACTCCCGAATACCGGAGGAACACCTTGTGTGCTATCAAACATCACAACGTAACTGGGTGATTATAAAGATGCTCTACAGGTGTCTCTAAAGGTGTTTGTTGGGTTGGCATAGATCAAGATTACGATTTGTCACTCCTTGTATCAAAGAGGTACCTCTAGGCCCTCTCGGTAATGCACATCACTATAAGCCTTGCAAGCAATGTGACTAATGAGTTAGTTACGGGATGATGCATTATGGAACGAGTAAAGAGACATGCCGGTAATGAGACTGAACTAGGTATGAGGATACAAACGATCGAATCTCGGGCAAGTAACATACCGATGACAAAGGGAATGACGTGTGTTGTTATGCGGTTTGACCGATAAAGATCTTCGTAGAATATGTAGGAGCCAATATGAGCATCCAGGTTTCACTATTGGTTACTGACAGGAGATGTGCCTCGGTCATGTCTACATAGTTCTCAAACCTGTAGGGTCCGCACGCTTAACGTTCGATGACGATTTGTATTATGAGTTATAGGTTTTGGTGAATGAAGTTTGTTCGGAGTCCCGGATGAGATCACGGACATGATGAGGAGTCTCGAAATGGTTGAGCGGCAAAGGTTGATATATTGGAAGGTGGTATTCGGACACCGGAAGGGTTCCGGAGTGTATCGAGTACATACCGGAGTACCGGAGGTGTCGTGGTTTTGTCACAGCAGATGTCCTCATGACAGGACTTAGTCGTGGAGCCATCTCTACGGGTTAGCTTGAAGGGGTTAAAGCGGACAAGGGACGCAAGAGAGTTTATACTAGTTCGGCCCCTTCGATGAAGGTAAAAGCCTACGTCTAGTTGTGATGGAATTGATGGGGTTTCGATGACCAGGGAGCGAATATGCTTCGCCTAGTCCTCGAGTTGTTGTCTGTTTTTCTGAACCGCCGCCGGGTCGTCCCCTTATATACATGGGTGACGCCTGTTGGTTTACAGAGTCCCGAGACCGGCTTATAAACGTGTCCGGTTCGGTCTCCACTATTTCTAACTTACAATACAAGTTACATACCGATGCCGGTTCACGGTTACAGGCCTTAAACCGGTTCTGGGCCTTGGGTCCCTATATATCATCCTCATCTGCCTTCATGGGCTTCAAGCATACTCAACTACTGATGAAGTTAACCCGGCCTGTCCTGACCGGTTTACGCCCAGTAGTAATATCCCCAACATTGGGGCCCAGATTGATTTGAACAGGTTCATGTCAATTCTTAGTAAAGAACTTCGTCTTCAACATCTTCTTGTAATTTGGCAAACCGCCGTGACGTCATCTTCTCAAATCGTGGTGAACCGGCGTGACGTCATCTCTTAAAAAACTGTGTAGGATACATATTCATAAATGGGTCTACAACAATCGAGGGAACAGCTCCGCTTCTAAATTTGCGGCCCCTTGATTTTCGCGCCTGACACATATCCCCTGCCTTTATAAATAGGACCGAGGGGTCATTTTCTTTTCCCCTTCGTGCCCTTCTGCGTTGTCCTCCTTGCGCCGCTCAGCTTCTGGAGCTCCGCTGCCACTGTCGACCGTCGTTTCTGCTTCGACCTTGGACGCTGCATCACCCTGAACGTACCAGAACATTGCGGTGCTCCTCTGCTTCTTCCTCAGCTCCGGCAAGTTCTCGGCCCCTTTCCACCATAGATCTGTTCTAGGGTTCCCAGGTTCTTCGGTGTTCATCGTTCGTTTCTTGTTCATATGATGATTCTGATAAACTCCCGAATATCTGCTCTGTGTAGCGGTAGCCTTTTGCCTCCGTTTCTACTTAGCATCTCAAAACAATAGATCTTATTTGAACCTTTTCTCATTGGTTCAGTACCGCTTCTTTAGGCTTTGAATATATTTCCCTTTTCTGACATGCCCCAGATCCAAAACTGCAACATAACCTTGTGAAACCTGTTTTCATTTACTTACTCATATGCAATCTTGACTCTTCAATGCTTAGACTAGGCGGTTTAACTTTGTAGAGAAAATGAGAATCTGGTATATACCATTAGTCCCCTTGTTGAACCGCCAAAATCCTTTACTAGGGCACTGTTGCATTGTTGAACTCCGGTTTATAGATAGCTGCCTCCGGTTTAGCAAATATATATCATCATATAATTGTCCAACATATTCTTGAACCAGCAATTACTGTATTGTAGATCTTGCCATGGCCAAACAAGTGTACGAGTGCAAATGGGTCCCTTCTCGAGTGACTGAAGATCAGCTGAACAATCTGGTCAAAATGGGCGCTTTAAGCCAAAAAAACGTCGTTCACTGGAGAGTCCCTGGCACGGAATGTCTTCCTACTCCCAAAGAGGGAGAAGTTGTTGTTTTTACTGGCCATTTAAGCCGGGGCTTCAACCCTCCCGGTTCAAAGTTTTTCCGGGATGTCTTAGCCGATTTTCAACTACACCCGCAAGATATCGGTCCTAACTCCATAACCAATATCTGCCACTTTCAAGTCTTCAGTGAGGTTTACCTTCAGGAGGAACCTTCAGTAGATCTATTCAGGGATTGCTTTCACCTGAACCGTCGCACAGAGTTCAAAGACGGATCCAACACAGAACTGGGTGGTGTGGCGATTCAGAAAAGAAAAGAAGTCACCTTCCCTCATGCCAATCTTCACAGCCACCCCAAAGAATGGAACCACACATGGTTTTATTGCAAGGACACCTCTCCTTCTGAAGAAAATCCCCTGCCAGGTTACCGTCCGGAACGTTTGAGCAATACACACCCCTTCCCTCAGAGGCTAACTGCTAAAGAGAGAGTCAAACATTCTCACCAACTATCCAAGCTTAGGGCCTTTATGGCCAACGGGTTGACAGGGGTTGATTTTGCACGCTTCTGGATCTCTTGGAGCGTACTACCCTTAAGCCAGCGCCCCGGCTTGATGTGTGAGTACACAGGAGATGTAAAGGATGCTCAGCGGCACATTGATATCCAGCTTACAGACGACGAAGTTACCGAAGCTGTCAAAAAGATGCTGAATGAACCGGAAGAAGTCTGTGCTCAAACCGGCCTACCCCCCTTCTGCGCCATTAACAAACCGCCAGCTGTAAGAATCATACTTTCTGCTTATCTGAAATTGTCTTTGTCCAAATATCTTCTGAAAATATTATTATTTTTAAGTGGGCGATGATCCATTCTGGAACAAGAAACCTTCGCAAGATAAACCGGTGAAGCCAACCCGGCAAAAGGCCAAAGCTGTGAAGAAGCCTGCTAATAGGAAAAGAACCACTGCATCCTCCGATCCACTAGCTGACGATGATGTGGGTAACCCGGATCTTGAGGTAGAACTTGACTCACTTGGTTCATTTTTCATACGCCTTTTGATGATGATTATTGTCAGGACGACGCTGAAGTCAGTCACGCCGATGTTGTAGAGGTAATCGTTCTTTCCTCCGATTCAAACCCTTTGCCTTCATTAAAAACCCATCAGGCAAACCGGAAAGTTAAATTTTCTCATCCTCTTGCTTATTTGGACCCAAACTTTCTTGTGAAGACACAACAACACGAGGCTCACCGCACAACCCGGCACAGCGGCCAGGTAGTTACCTCCGCCGGTTTACCAAACAGTCCGGTTCGGAAACGCCGTTCAGAGGTCTCTAACTCTCTTGTCACTGCATGCCCTAAAGCGGGTTATTTTTGTCAACCTCTTAATCCGTCTGATTCCAATTATCAGGGCACTTCTCATTTATCCTCTAGCGAGTCATCAGCCACCAAGCTTCCACCGCTTAAAACGGTGCTTGGGTAAGTCATATTCCTTCTTACATCTTTGACATATTACCTTATATGCGCTGAACTGATCCTTTTTAATTCTTCGCAGAGCCAAACCCAGACCCAGCAAAAAGGCTCGTCTGAATAAACCGGCAGAAGAAAATACAGCTGCTGAATCGGAGAAAATACCGGACCCTAAAGAGGCCAACCTAGATGATGTGCTGAATGACCCACCACCACAAGACCATGATTTTGTTGCTGAACAAGCAGAAGTTGACACCACAGGCCCTGTCGATCAGCCGACCAGCTCTATCCAGACTGATAAACCGGCTAGTCCAGCGAAGAATAGTGACAAACCGGCGACCCCGGTACGAACCGGTGAAGAAAAAGATGATGATGTCCTTATTACTGGCATTGGCCATACAGATCCAGGAAACCCTGTCGCTTTATCCAGGCACACTGCTAAAGAAGAATTCTCTGCAATTGGTAAAGGCAAGTGGAATGCTGATTTATCAACTTATGCCGCTCTGAATGCTCAAGATCTCCATTCTGGATATCTGAACCGGCTGTACACCAGCCGTGATTATGAAGCCGGTTTGGTAAATATGATGAAGGAAAAATATGAGGTAACTTCCTATATGCTTCTCTGTTTGTACTATTTCATAGCTTGTCAACTCCAATAGCCCCCAAGTGATGGTTCAAGAATTCAACTTAAACCTGGACTTGTAGTAACTACTCAATGTGAACCTCAATTGTATTTTTAACCTTGCTGACGTAGCCCCCAAGGGTCGGTTTAACTTGACAAAGGTAAACCGGGACTTTACAAAAGAAAATTTCTGTATCAGTAGAGTTTGACTAAATAGCCATTAGCCCCCAAGTGCCAAGTTGAATACTTGTATTGAGCTTGGGACTTTGTAGAAACTATACGATGAAGAGCAAATATGCATTAGCCCCCAAGTACCAAGGGCATAACTTGTTATGGGGTTGGTACTTCAAATGTGTATCAAAGCTCTGACATAGACTCTTCCTGAAAATAGGATGAATTGCAATTGTTTGATGGCTGAGAATATTGTTTGTTAGTTTTCATGAAAGTTTATGATCCATACTTTAAACTTGTGACTTGCTTGTTACTTGATCATGAAAAGTTTTATGAGATGAGCTATTGTTATGATATGTATTGATGCTAGAAAAAGTGATTGGAATTGTCATTGATCAAACTTAAGCACTTACTAGTATTCCACATCAAAAATTATCTTTTTTATCATTTACCTACTTGAGGACGAGCATGAATTAAGCTTGGGGATGCCTGATACGTCTCCGACGTATCTATAATTTTTTATTGCTCCATGCTATATTATCTACTGTTTTGGACTATATTGGGCTTTATTTTCCACTTTTATATTACTTTTGGGACTAACCTATTAACCGGAGGCCCAGCCTGCATTACTGTTTTTTTTGCCTATTTCAGTGTTTCGAAGAAAAGGAATATCAAACGGAGTCCAAAAGACCTGAAACTCCACAGAACTTATTTTTGGACCAGAAGAAGCCCATGGAGTACCGGAAGCTCACCAGGGGAGTCCCGGGCTGCCCACGAGGGAGGGGGCGCGCCCCCTACCTCGTGGCCAGTCCGGAGGTCCACCGACGTACTTCCTGCACCCATATATACTCTCGTACCCTAAAACTTCCAGAACAGAGATTAGATCGGAAGTTCCGCCACCGCAAGCCTCTGTAGCCACGAGAAATCAATCTAGGCCCTCTCCCAAGACCTCACGGGAGGGGGGCCATCATCACCGGTGGCCATGGAGGAGTATCCCGGAGGGCCATCATCATCATGAAGGCCAAGGACCGTGAGGGTGGAGGCCATGGAGGAGGAAGCACAAGGGGGAGAACCTCTCCTCCTCTCTTCCGGTGGCGCCGGAGTGCCATCGGGAGGGGAATCATCGCCACGGTGATCGTCTTCATCAACGTCACCATCCTCATCTCTTTTACGCGGTCCACTCTCCCGCACACCGTTGTAATCCCTACTTGAACATGGTGCTTTATGCCACATATTATGATCCAATGATGTGTTGCCATCCTATGATGTTTTGAGTAAATATCTTTTGTCTTTGGGTTTATTGATGATCTAGATTGGTATGAGCTGTATGTTTTACTTTGGTGCTGTCCTATGGTGCCCTCCGTGTCGCGCAAGCTTGAGGGATTCCCACTGTAGGGTGTTGCAATACATTAATGATTCACTTATAGTGGGTTGCTAGAGTGACAGAAGCTTAAACCCGAGTAAGAGGGATTGTTGCGTATGGGAATAAAGAGGACTTGATGATTTAATGCTATGGTTGGGTTTTACCTTAATGATCTTTAGTAGTTGCGGATGCTTGATAGAGTTCCAATCATAAGTGCATATGATCCAAGTAGAGAAAGTATGTTAGCTTATGCCTCTCCCTCATATGAAACTACAATAGTGATTACCGGTCTTGTTAACAATTGCTTAGGACAATTCCGCACACCGATCCACCATTATTCCACACTCGCTACTTATAATATTTAGTAATATATTCTAACTTTATGATAACATCACCTACTTTTATGTTTTAGCTCTCCGATATCATACAAAGTTATCCTCTTCATACCCACAACGTAGTCTTATTTCCCGTTGCTAGTTGGAAGCAAACGTTCGGTGCACGTAGAGTCGTATCAGTGGCAGATAGGGCTTGAGAGAATATTGATCTTACCTTTAGCTCCTTGTGGGTTCGACACTCCATACTTATCACTTCCACCTTTGGAAAGTGCTACGATGATTCCTTGCATTTCACTCAACGACGCGGCCGAGCTGGTGAAGTCCTATGAAGCCTACCAGTTCCATGCCAAGCAGATCCATCAACCGGCTCAGGGCCTCCAGACCATCCCACTCACATGGCCGTTCGCGGTATGGGAGCTGGATATCTTGGGCCCGTTCCCTCGAGCACCTGGGGGCTACTGCTACCTCTACGTCGCCATTGACAAGTTCACCAAGTGGGCGGAGGTGGAAGTCGTCCGCACCATCCCACCGCTCATGATCAAGTTCATCAAGGGTCTCGTAAGCCGCTTCGGGGTCCCCAACCGCATCATCACTGATAACGGCTCGCAGTTCACTAGTAATCTCTTCAAGACATACTATGCTAACCAGGGAACGCAGATCTACTACGCTTCGGTGGCGCACCCCAGGAGCAATGGTCAGGCGAACGCGCCAACGCAGAGGTTCTGAGGGGCCTCAAGACCAGGACTTTCAAGAAGAAGCTCGAGGCCTGTGGCAGGGGCTGGTACGACAAGCTCCAGTCCGTGGTGTGGTCCATCCGCACCATCGCCACTAAGCCAACGGGCGAGACCCTGTTCTTCCTCGTCTACAGAGCAGAAGCGGTCCTCCCTCACGAGGTCAAGCATCGCTCCGCACGGGTCCTGGCGTTTGATGAAACGCAGCAGGACGCCATGCGGGGGATGGACCTTGTGCTGGGGGAGGAACGTCGCCGCGAAGCCGCACTGCGGGCGGCAAGGTATCAGCTGGCGCTGCGGCAATACCACTGCCGCAACATCCGCTCCAGGACGCTCTAGGCGGGTGACCTCGTCCTGAGGTGGGTCCTCTCCAGGGAAGGGTTGCATAACCTCTCACCCATGTGGGAGGGCCCGTTCAAGGTCGTCCATGTCTCCAGGCCTGGCGCCGCGCGCCTGGAGACACAGGACGGGGTACCTATCCAGAACGCTTGGAACATCCAGCACCTCCGGAAGTTCTACATATGAAGAAAGGCCTAGTGCCTGTGAAGAAGGCCCAGTGACTGTGAAGATCGCCGCCCGTGACACTCTCACGTAATAACGAGTGGGGCTGTACATGCCCCAGAGTCTCAGGAGTGCCTCCCTCGGGCCTCGGGGGCTCCCTCCCACATCCTAGTGGTAGCACTTAGCTCCACGCTGGTGAGAGGACTTGAAGACTAGACTAAGTGTCGGACGCAACTTTTCATTTGCTTTGCGTAGTTGGCTCGCCTCCTTTTAATTGAAGTTTGCTTCTGGTGTTCCTTGCTGATTTGGTTACGTCGCCTTTTGCCGCTATTTCTGACTCCGGTTTAACCTGTTCTCTCTCTCTCGCATACCTCGTGAGGAGGCTAGGCAGGTGCCCTCGCGAGCTTTTTCCTTTTCTCTGCCTTCCGTCTGCTTTTTCGTGAGGCACCCTTGTTCGAGCCCACAAGCTGGCGCATCTCTCCTAATCCGCGCCCCTCGGGTACCGTGATATGAAGCGCTGCGTCAAGGCTCGGGTGAACGATAAGCCTCCTAGCGAGCCTCCTAACGAATTTTTTTGCTTTTCCTAAGCGCCCACTAAGTCAAGGAAGGCCTTGACAGGCACCAGGAAACAAGTGCCTCGTGAAGAGGAGGCTACCCCGAACGTGCCAAGCTAAGTTTTCTCTACACAAAACAATGGCACAACACATAAACAATAAGCATAACATAGTGATTGAGGAATCATGGTTCGATAGACGCCCCTTGGGGGCCCATACTAGTTTCTTTTTTGATACAGGAAGGAAAAAAGAAAAATATAAAAGTGGCGCCTGCCCCTACAGTGGTTCACGGGGGCGGGCTCTTGGCATCGTCCTGGGTTCAGCCATACCCCTCCTCGCGCTTCACGGAGGCGCGGTGACGAGACGACCCGCTGCCACCTTCGAAGCGGGCGCGACGGCGTGGCGGCTGGTCGTAGCCACCACTGCTGGAGCTGTCGCCGGGGGAAGAGCCGCCATAGCTAGATGAGACGCGGTTGACACCAAGGGCGGGTTCGCCCTCATCCTCGTCGCGGCCGTCGCCAAGGCCAAGCACCTCCTCGCCGTTGTTCACCTCGGGGCAGCACCCGGCGCGTCGACCGTCTTCCTCAAACACCCTCACATAGAGGGTCGCATCACCGTCGTATTTGAAATGGAGGGTGCACCGCCTGCCCAGGCCGCGCGCGCGGGCAAACGTCTGCCAACCGCGGGCCAGAGCTATGTTTCCCATGACGGAGACCTCGACTGCAACCCAAGGAGCCCTGCTGCAGCAACCATCCACCTGCAGCTAGAGCCCACCTGGACCGGAGGCTGGCAGCTCATTGGCGAAGAAGCGCGGGAGCTGAAGCCAGTTGCCGGCCGGGTTCTCTGACCAGACGACGAACTCCGGCAGCACCTCCGCCGAGTGGAAGCGCGGCCGGGGAGGTCGTGCAACCATGGCACGTCTCCCTTCATCGACAAGGCTACAACGACTGGAACGACCCCTGCGACGCGCAGCGGTGCAACCGCGGGAACCGGGGGGGGGGGTGCGGCGAGGGTTGCAGTGTGCTTGCGAGGACGGCCACGTCCACGCTTGGGCGCCGGGGAGTCGGGCCCCTCGTGAGGGGCCTTGCCCTTCTACGCGGCAGAGAACCTCCTTGACGGCGGCATTGGTGTCGCTGCTAGCAATGGAGCAAGGGGCAATAAGCAAGCGGATGGGAATAGATGGGCGACGGGGGCTCTGCCCCCCCTCCCCATTTATAGCAGGAGAAGGCCAACCGGCGCCCCCCACGATCACAGGTAATGATGGTTTTTCCTTGCATGTCGCAGGGACTTGTCAAGTCGGGCAGTTGCCGAGGCAGCGTGGGGAAGCGGAGACGCCCACGTCCAATCAACCGCCACGCGTCGACTAAGGCCGCAGGCTATTGGGTCCCGCGGCGCTCCACACTTGACCTTTGGCTTTGCCTCGAAACCAAGCCCGAGCGCGCCTTGGGCCCGGGGGCTACTGTCGGCGTTCTGGGAATGGGGGTCCCCAAACTTGGCTGCCTGTGGCTCACGACGTGGCTCTACGAGTGGGCCTGTACGGACCATCTTCACCAGCAAGCGCTCAAGGCCCTCGCGAGGCGGACGACACAAGACCTCCTCGGGAGCATCCTCACCGGGTTGGCTCGCGAGGGGCAGAGAGATCAAGGCAAGGCAAACTTTTCGAGGTTCTCGTGACGTGAGCCATGACGATCGAGACCAGGCGGGCGCCAGCACGCACAGTGTCCTTGTTTCCCCTTTGGTGCAAAGGAGGCCAGCGCAGGCGCGGAGTATCGAGGTGTCAAGCAAAGGTTCCCATATCAGTGCAACGAGACCAAGACCAGCAGGACGGCAAGACGGAGGTCACCATGGAGCCCAAGGCGGCATCACCACCAGATCCTTTTGCAGGCGAAGACTGCTTTTGTCAGGATAAGCTGAACTAGTTGTCCCCTTTCAAATTGGCCGTTGTTGGCTCCCTTCCCGCTCAATATTTGGGGAGAGGACCAGGGCCTCTATAAATAGGACTAGCCACCACAGAAGGAGGCATATGATCTTTAGCCAATCCTTAGCCACACACCAAGCACAAGAACACCTCAACCTCATGAGGTTGTTCTTCCCCTTGTAACTGTTCATCCTCAGCCCAAGAGGCAATCCATCACCACACTGGCGTAGGGTATTACACCACAACGGTGGCCCGAACCAGTATAAATCTTGTGTCCCTTGTGTTGTGAGTTCGTCGAGTAGCCCTTGAGATCTTAGCGGAGCTAGGACGTGGATCGGTAGGGGGAGATCTTCTTGTGCACCCCAGTGTTTGAACCTTGAGGGTTTTGCCGGAACCCGGCCGTGATCGGACATGGATCGGTAGGGGGAGATCTTCGTGCGCACCCCAGTGTTCGAACCTTGAGGGTTTTGCCGGAACCCGTGATCCGACAATAACCAACAGTGGAACCTGGATGCTCATATTGGTTCCTACATATTCTACGAAGATCTTTATCGGTCAAACCGCAATGACAACATACGTCATTCCCTTTGTCATCGGTATGTTACTTTTCCCGAGATTCGATCATCGGTATCCTAATACCTAGTTCAATCTCGTTACTGGCAAGTCTCTTTACTCGTTCCGTAATGCATCATCCCATAACTAACTCATTATTCACATTTCTTGCAAGGCTTATGGTGATGTGCATTGCCGAGAGGGCCCAGAGATACCTCTCTGATACTCGGAGTGACAAATCCTAATCTCGATCTATGCCAACCCAACAAATACCTTCGGAGACACCTATAGAGCATCTTTACAATCACCCAGTTACATTGTGACGTTTGATAGCACACAAGGTGTTCCTTCGGTATTCGGGAGTTGCATAATCTTATAGTCAAAGGAATATGTATAAGTCATGAATAAAGCAATAGCAATAAAACTTAACGATCATTATGCTAAGCTAACAGACGGGTCTTGTCCATCACATAATTCTCCTAATGATGTGATCCCTTTCATCAAATGACAACACATGTCTATGGCTAGGAAACTTAACCATCTTTGGTTAATGGGGTAGTCTAGTAGAGGCTTACTAGGGACACTGTTTTTATGTATGTATCCACACATGTATCAAGTTTCCGATTAATACAATTCTATCATGGATAATAAACATTTATCATGATATAAGGAAATATAAATAACAACTTTATTATTGCCTCTAGGGCATATTTCCTTCATTCTCCCACTTGCACTACAGTCAATAATCTAGTTCACATCGCCATGTGATTTAACACCAATACTTCACATCTTTATGTGATTAACACCCATAATTCACATCACCATGTGATCAACACCCAAAGGGTTTATTAGAGGCAATAATCTAGTTCACATTGCTATGTGATTAACACCCAAAGAGTACTAAGGTGTGATCATGTTTTTCTTGTGAGAGAAGTTTAGTCAACGGGTGTGCCACATTCAGATCCGTATGTATTTTGCAAATTTCTATGTCTACAATGCTCTGCACGGAGCTACTCTAGCTAATTGCTCCCACTTTCAATATGTATCCAGATTGATACTTAGAGTCACCCGGATCGGTGTAAAACATTGCATCGACGTAACTCTTTACGACGAACTCTTTATCACCTCCATGACCGAGAAATATTTCCTTAGTCCTCTTTAAGTAGCTAAGGATAACTTTAACCGTTGTCCGGTGATCCACTCCTGGATCACTATCGTACCCTCTTGCCAAACTCATGGCAAGGTACACAATAGGTCTGGTACACAACATAGCATATTTTATAGAACCTATGGCTGAGGCATAGGGAATGACTTTCATTCTCTTTCTATTTTCTGCCGTGGTCAGGTTTTGAGTCTTACTCAACTTTACACCTTGCAACACAGGCAAGAACTCCTTCTTTGACTATTCCATTTTTAACTACTTCAAAATCTTGTCAAGGTATGTACTCATTGAAAAATCTTATTAAGCATCATGATCTATCTCTATAGATCTTGATGCCCAATATGTAAGTAGCTTCACCGAGGTTTTTCTTTGAAAAACTTGCTTTCCAGAAAATTCTACATCATTTCCGATCAACAATGTGTCATTCACATATACTTATCAGAAAGGCTGTAGTGCTCCCACTCACTTTCTTGTAACTACAGGCTTCATCGCAAGTCTGTATAAAACTATATGCTTTGATCAACTCATCAAAGCGTATGTTTCAACTCTGAGATGCTTGCACCAGTCCATAGATGGATCGCTGGAGCTTGCACACTCTGTTAGCACCTTTAGGATTGACAAAACCTTCTGGTTGCATCATATACAACTCTTCTTTAATAAATCCATTAAGGAATGCAGTTTTGATATCCATTTGCCAGATTTCATAAAATGCAGCAATTGCTAACATGATTTGGACAGACTTAAGCATCGATATGAGTGAGAAAATCTCAGTGTAGTCAACACCTTGAACTTGTCGAAAACCTTTTTCGACAATTCGAGCTTTGTAGATAGTAACACTACCATCAGCGTCTGTCTTCCTCTTGAAGATCCATTTATTCTCTATGGCTTGCCGATAATCGGGCAAGTCAACCAAAGTCAATACTTTGTTCTCATACATGGATCCTATCTCAGATTTCCTGGACTCAAGACATTTTGCGGAATCTGGGCTCATCATCGCTTCCTCATAGTTTGTAGGTTCGTCATGGTCTAGTAACATGACTTCCATAATAGGATTAGCATACCACTCTGGTGCGGAACGTGCTTTGGTTGACCTACAAGGTCCGGTAGTAACTTGATCTGAAGTTTCATGATCATTATCATTGGCTTCCTCTCTAGTTGCTGTAGGCATCACGGGAACGGTTTTCTGTGATGAGCTACTTTCCAATTCGAGAGAAGGTACAGTTACCTCATCAATTTCCACTTTCCTCCCACTCACTTCTTTCGAGAGAAACTCCTTCTCTAGAAAAGATTCGTTCTTAGCAACAAAGATCTTGCCTTCGGATCTGTGATAGAAGGTGTACCCAACAGTTTCTTTTGGGTATCCTATGAAGACGCACTTCTCCGATTTGGTTCGAGCTTCAGGCTGAAGCCTTTTGACATAAGTTTTCCAACACCAAACTTTAAGAAACGACAGTTTAGGTTTCTTGCCAAACCACAGTTCATATGGTGTCATCTCAACGGATTTAGAGGGTTCCCTATTTAACGTGAATGCAGCTGTCTCTAATGCATAACCCCAAAACGGTAGTGGTAAATCGGTAAGAGACATCATAGATCGCACCATATCGAATAAAGTACGGTTACAACGTTTGGACACACCATTACGCTATGGTGTTCCAGTTGGCGTGAGTTGTGAAACTATTCCACATTGTTAAATGAAGGCCAAACTTGTAACTCAAATATTCGCCTCCGCAATCAGATTGTAGAAACTTTATTTTCTTGTTACGATGATTCTCCACTTCATTCTGAAATTGTTTGAACTTTTCAAATGTTTCACACTTGTGTTTCATTAAGTAGATATACACATATCTTCTCAAATCATCTGTGAAGGTCAGAAAATAAAGATACCCGCCGCATGTCTCAACACTCATCAGACTGTATACATCGGTATGTATTATTTCCAATAAGTCATTGGCTCGCTGCATTGTTCCGGAGAACGGAGTTTTACTCATCTTGCCCAAGAGGCATGGTTCACAAGTTTGAAATGATTCATTATCAAGTGATTCCAAAAATCCATCCATATGGAGTTTCTTCATGCGCCTTACACCAATATGACCTAAACGACAGTGCCACAAATATGTTATACTATCATTATTAACTTTGCATCTTTTGGCATCAATATTATGAATATGTGTATCACTACGATCGAGATTTAATAAACCATTCAAAATGGGTGTATGACCATCGAAGGTTTTATTCATGTAAACAGAATAACAATTATTCTCTGACTTAAATGAATAACTGTATTGCAATAAACATGATCTAGTCATATTCATGCTCAACACAAACACCAAATAACATTTATTTAGGTTCAACACTAATCCCGAAGGTAGAGGGAGTGTGCGATGGTGACCGTATCAACCTTGGAATCACTTCCAACACGCATCATCACTTCGCCCATAACTAGTCTCTGTTCATTCTGCAACTCCTGTTTTGAGTTCCTAATCTTAGCAACTGATCCGGTATCAAATACCCAGGGGGTACTATGAACATATACCTTTGTTCACTTTGCAATCCTTCTTATCCGCCAAGTATTTGGGGGTAGTTCCGCTTCAAGTGACCATTTCCTTTGTAGTAGAAGCACTCAGTTTCAGGCTTGGGTTCAGCTTTGGGCTTCTTCACGAGAGTGGCAACTTGCTCGCCATTCTTCTTGAAGTTCCCTTTCTTTCCCTTTTCCCTTTTTCTTGAAACTAGTGGTCTTGTTTAACCATCAACACTTGATGCTCTTTCTTGATTTCTACCTTCACCGATTTCAGCATCGCGAAGAGCTCAGGAATCGTTTTTGTCATCCCTTGCATATTATAGTTCATCACGAAGTTCTAGTAGCTTGGTGATAGTGACTAGAGAACTTTGTCAATCACTATCTTATCTGGAAGATTAACTCCCACTTGATTCAAGTGATTGTAGTACCCAGACATTCTGAGCACATGCTCACTGGCTGAGCTATTCTCCTCCATCCTATAGGCAAAGTACTTGTCAGAGTCTCATACCACTCGACACGGGCATGAGTATTAAATACCAATTTCAGCTCTTGGAACATATCATATGCTCCGTGGCGTTTCAAAACACTTTTGAAGTCCCGGTTCTAAGCCGTAAAGCATGGTGCACTAAACTATCAAGTAGTCATCATTACGAGCCTGCCAAAACGTTCATAACGTTTGCATCTGCTCCTGCAATAGGTCTGTCACCTAGCAGTGCATCAAGGACATAATTGTTCTATGCAGCAATGAGGATAATCCTCAGATCACGGACCCAGTCCGCATCATTGCTACTATCAACTTTCAACTTATTTTTCTCTAGGAACATATCAAAAATAAACGGGGAGCTATATCGCGAGCTATTGATCTACAACATAATTTGCAAATACTATCATGACTAAGTTCATGATAAATTAATTTCAATTAATCAAATTACTTAAGAACTCCCACTTAGATAGACATCCCTCAAGTCATCTAAATGATCACGTGATCCATATCAACTAAACCATGTCCGATCATCATGTGAGATGGAGCAGCCTTCAATGGTGAACATCTCCATGTTGATCATATCTACTATATGATTCATGTTTGACCTTTCGGTCTCCAATGTTCCGAGGCCATGTCTGTACATGCTAAGCTCATCAATTTTAACCCGAGTATTCGGCATGTGCAAAACTGTCTTGCACCCGTTGTATGTGAACCTAGAGCCTATCACACCCGATCATCACGTGGTGTCTCAGCACGAAGAACTTTAGCAACGGTGCATACTCAGGGAGAACACTTATACCTTGAAATTTAGTTAAGGGATCATCTTATAATGCTACCGACGTACTAAGCAAAATAAGATGCATATAAAAGATAAACATCACATGCAATCAAAATATGTGACATGATATGGCCATCATCATCTTGTGCTTTTGATCTCCATCTCCAAAGCACCGTCACGATCTTCATCGTCATCGACTTGACACCTTGATCTCCATCGTAGCATCGTGGTCGTCTCGCCAACTATTGCTTCTACAACTATCGCTAACGCACAGTGATAAAGTAAAGCAATTACATGGCGTTTGCATTTCATACAATAAATCGACAACCATAAGGCTCTTACCAGTTGCCGATAACTTTTACAAAACATGATCATCTCATACAATAACGTATATCACATCATGTCTTGACCATATCACATCACAACATGCCCTGCAAAAACAAGTTAGACGTCCTCTACTTTGTTGTTGCAAGTTTTACGTGGCTGCTACGGGCTTCTAGTAAGAACAGTTCTTACCTATGCATCAAAACCACAACGATTTTTCGTCAAGTGTGTTGTTTTAACCTTCAACAAGGACCGACCGTTGTCAAATTCGATTCAAGTAAAGTTGGAGAAATAGACACCCTCCAACCACGTACCCATGAACGTGGGTGGAACCGGTCTCATGAACGTGGTCATGTAAGGTCGGCCCGGGCCGCTTCATCCAACAATACCGCCGAATCAAAATAAGACGTTGGTGGTAAGCAGTATGACTATGATCGCCCACAACTCTTTGTGTTCTACTCGTGCATATCATCTACACATAGACCTGGCTCGGATGCCACTGTTGGGGAACGTAGCATGCAATTTTTTAAAAATTCCTATGATCACGCAAGATCTATCTAGGAGATGCATAGCAACGAGAGGGGAAGAGTGTGTCCATGTACCCTTGTATACCGAAAGCGGAAGCATTAGCTTAACGCGGTTGATGTAGTCGAACGTCTTTGTGCTCCAACCGATCAAGCACTGAACGTACAGCACCTCCGAGTTCTGCACATGTTCAACTCGATGACGTCCCTTGAACTCTTGATCCAGCAAAGTGTCGAGGGAGAGTTTCTTCAGCACGACAGCGTGGTGACGGTGATGGTGATGTCACTACAAAAAAATACACTTCCGTGATGATACGTGTTTGTCACAGTAGGTCGCGTTTTCTATCATGCATGTACATCCATGACAAATTTATGACAGAATCAAGATAGTCATACCTGTGCTGTCGTAGAAGTGTTCCATGACATTGCCAAAATTATCATCACGGAAGTGTCCACTTCCATGATGATAAATCGCGCATCGCAGAAGTGCTTTCGTCAAGGGTGACCGACACATGGCATCCACCGTAACGGAACACCGTTAAGCTATCGGGGTGGATTTTGGATCCGATAACCCGTTAACAGCCACGACCAATGCGGATTTTCCACGTGTAAAATTCTCATTGGCTGACGGATCCATGCGTCAGCTCCGCGTTGGCACAGGTGTCACTCATCCAACGGTCGAGATGGGCCTATGATACGTTGACACGTGGACCGGCCCAAAAGTGGCCCACAAAGTTTAAATGGGCCGGCCCAACCGAAGGCCCATAAGATTTAGCGGACCATAATGGGCCGGCCCAACTAAAGGCCCACAAAATTTAGCGGACCATAATGGGCCGGCCCAGCTAAAGGCCCACATGATTTGGCAGACCATAATGGGCCGGCCCAGCTAAAGGCCCACAAGATTTTATGACCACAATGGGCCGGACAAATGTTAAAGGCCCACAAGATTCTCGCAGACCATAATGGGCGGGCCCAGCTAAAGGCCCAACATTCTTCACAAATTGGCCCGTCAACGGCCTGTCCTAAACTTGTCATCAATGCGGCCCATGGTCACTTTTGGCCCGTTAACAGTCCGCTAAGTAATTGGGCCGAATTACGGCCCGGTGTATTTCCGGCCTGTTAAAGGTCCGGCTTCATTTGGGCCCATTTACAGGCCATCAAAACTTTCGGCCCATAAACGACCATGAAGGATTTGGGTCATATTCGGCCATGTCTGACACTCGGCATGTTAGAGGCCCACTATAGCTTTGAGCCACTTTCGGCCTATTGTCATTTTCGGCCTGTTAACGCCGGACGTAAACCATGGGCCATATGTGGCCCCTATAAAAATGACGATAATCTAGCCCGACCGAAGTTCCGGCCTGTTAAAGGCTCGTGTACTAGGTCGGCGCATTTACGGCCCGTCCGAATTTCGGCCTGTCAAAGATCCGCATCGTAAATGGGCCACCATTTCGGCCTGCTAAGTCCAGTGGGTTATTTGGCACAATCAGGGCCCAATCTCACTTTCGGTCTATTAAAGGCCCATGTTTTTATGGGCTCGAGATATTTACACCGTGAACGGCCTATTTTTACTGAGGGCCCAAATTATGTTTAGGCCTGTTAAAGGCCCTCTATGGGCACTGGCCTTCCAGAAAAATATGAAAGCTTATGCTGATTTAGGCCCAGATATTTTTAGTGGGCTACATGCCAATTTCAGCCCTGAATCGTTTTTAGCCCAATTGGAATGGGCCCGACGAATGTTGGCATGTTGGGATCCTACAAAGCTTTCGGCCGAATACATACTAAGATAAACCTACACTATACAAAAATAGCGTCGTAATTACTGCAGCCTGAGGCAACATCATAAATTTTGTATCACAACAAAATAAATTCCAACCATACAACAAAAGGCCTGTTGGCATAAAGTTTACAGTCCTTCCAGATAAAAGCACTATCAGATGTATAGAAGCATAGATCATTTGACCACGAAGTGCTAATGTTTCAGTCATAGAATCGATGGAGCGACGATCTCCACCTTTTTTCTGCCATTGCTCTTGAACAACGGGTTTAATGTCCGATAGTCCGGTTTCAAAACCATTCATATCTTGACGACATTTCTCAACCACTATTCTTGTTTCCAAACAATGTCCATTAGGGATTGGACTTGTGTCCGAGCACATATATATCACTCTGTCTAGCAGGAAGATTTTGTTCAAGAGGGCGATTTGGACGAGGTTACCTTGACAACCAACCCGTAATTACGCAGAAGGTGCTTTTTGCAATCGTTAGTGGAGAGATACCGACGCTACCGCAAAGAAGAGGTGACATTGTGCCTGTAGTAGCCTCGTCACCTTCAGGTGGTTGTGGCTGTTCAATCATTTGTTCCATAGCTTCCTGAAAGTTTGAACTTGTAGATTAGTGTACCAGATAAGTTACTAATGAGACAAAAACATACAAAGTAGGTTAAACGTTTATACACAACTTATTTTGGTGAACTACCATAATACATTAGCATGTATTGTAGTGCCAACTACATAATAAAATCACTTTTGGAACATATGTCCATGTAGCATGCCTACTGTATTGTCTATTTCCTCACATTCGTTGACATCTAAGGATAAAGAGACATGGTTTAAAGTAGGATGAACATAGTATGACATCATTCATATCATGGGAAAATAGATATAAAACAAACAGGCTATTTTATCATTGTGTGCGCACGTGAACATAACAACTAGATTACAGATCAAGACCAAAAGAATATCCTTCATCTCTTTTAAACCATGTAAGGTGAAATGATACGTTAAGACAACTGTGAATAAAAGTGAACAGAGTATCTGACATTGGCTGCAAACCAAGTAGTTAAATGAACACATCACAGTACCAATCAGTTCAAGGCAGAAGGAGTAAGGACTTACAACAATGGCTTGAACTGGTGTGCTCATGCCCTTCATCTTGCTGGTGTGGCAATCCTTGAAGATTTGCACTACATTCGGTTCAGGTTCTTTTTGGTCCGCACGAGATTTCCTCTGTATTCGGAACAAGTCAATATAGATACGATAATATGGCACAAAAAAGAAGGAATTAGTAGCTATTGACAAGAGCCTCGCAGTGTGCAATATAGCTACGAGATCCTGTTGTCTGTTGGAATTTCACGTTAGAACGGTTGGTTTTGTTCTTCAAACAGTTAGCCTAGAAGAAGATACACTTGTAAGGCACATACATAAATACAAGTTCAATATGTGGTCTGATCAAATACATATAGCCTACTTGATACTTTGGATCGGACCAGTGTTTAACGAGGGCTGTCCAGTCTTCATCTGTAATATATTCCACTTGAGATGTTTGGGCGATTTCATTGTTAGCCTTGCCTTCAAAGTGAGATTTTCTAAGGTGGTACCGATACTGTCGCAGAGCAGAATGAAAAACATGAGTGCATGCTTGTTTAGTTGCATCATCTTTCAGATCCAACTTGAACCTCATCTGTTGAAAAAAGAATGTGAGTCTTATTAGGAGGAAGCTAGAAAGTATGGGACAAAGCAAGACAATATTACTAATTGTGATGAATAACATTACTTACGGATAAATGGTCAAGGAAGGTGTTAAACTGGGTATTGTCTTTTCTCATTCCTCAGATCGATCCACGCTTGTGAGGATACGTGCATGACACCTAACGGCAACGGCTACCTCTGATACTAACTTGGCTGACTCTGTAGCATCACGTGGCCTTTTTAAACCTGCCTCAAAATGGATCTCCATTCTTCCTCCTTTAGATTTTGTTAATCTATCAAGCATTATCCCTGATGTCTGTCCGCTTGCGCCGTGGTGCTAGTTCAACAACGAATATGGAAAGTGTTAGTGTACATCAAACCGTGAGAGTACATATAAAGGAGCATGCAACTGCAACTTGACTCGGTCAGGTACCGTCTTGGTGTTGATGCTCATGAGATTCATCTGATCTTGCCAAGTCATGTTGTGTCAACAGTGCTTCGGAAGTAGTGTTAGGTGTGACGGCAGCTTGGGAACTGGCCAGTTCCGGAGAAAATGAACGAGTAATCGTTGAGATCTTTGATGCAGTTGAAGCGGATCTTTGCGGTGGTGGAGCAGGTGATCTTGTGTTTGTAGATTTAGCCGGTGGACTTGGACCTTCTATCGCACTATAAGTACCGCGTAATCTCGACGGCAGAACCTTTTCCGCTTTCACCGACGAGTGACAAAGACTCCCTACTATATTATTTTCCTTGCTCTTTTTGACTTTGCCATGTCAAGCTGTACCCACGACACAAAAGAATAAAATCACTCTTCGTAACTCATTGATGCATGATATGCATAAGCAATACTTTGATGTAAGACAACCGTATGAGGATGGAATATGTAAGAAAAACAGGACAACATGACATATTCACAGCTATGATGTGCAAACTAAGCAGAAGGATTTTCAAGAAAATAGAAGTAATGCAAGCTAGACACCATATGAAAGATGCAACCAATATTACTCGCCAAGTTAAAAGTGTCTTGTCATAAGTGGCAATTCGAAAATTAGAAGCAAGACAACATAGAAATCAATGCAAGATGCAACCACTATCAAACCGCCATGTTAAAAGCGTCCAATCTTGAGTGATCGATGCGGGATACACAACAGCAGTACTTTGATGTAAGAACATGGTATGATAGATAGATGCAAGGTATTCTAGACACATAAAGCTATGTCATATGCACATGTATAACTTATAAACTCAAGCGAGGTGCAATTTAATCAAAATAGAAGAAATACAGGCTAGACAACATATGCAACATGAAACCAATTATCACACCGTCAACTTAGAGCAAGCACCTGCGATGGTGGAGTACGGAGATGAACTCATCATGTAGACTTGGGACTTCAACTTCATTAGCGATGGCAAAGTGGCAAATCTAGAGAGTCTTTGTTTGCATCGGTGCGGAGGACCACCAACATCCCCTAACTTACTCTTTTCCTTCCTATTTTCTGATATTGCCTTATGAAGTCAAAACCACAAGAAGATGAATAAAATTAGCTCTGCATAACTAGTTGATGCATGATACATGCATTTAACACTACTTTGATGTAAGGCAAGCGTAGGATAGGAGGATGGAATATATACAAAAAAAGACAGCGTTTCATATTCACACGTACGATAGGAGGATGGAATATGTATGAACAAACAGTAAGCGGAAGACATTTCAACAAAATTAGAAGAAATGAAAGCTAGGCACCATATGAACATGCAACCAATATCACTCTATCAGGTAAAAAGTGTCTCGTCATAAGTGCCATTTCAAGAAATTAGAAGCAGTACAAGCTAGAAGACAATGCAAGATGCAACCTACATCACAGTCCCAAGTTAAATGTGTCTTATGGGTAAGTGATTGTTGCAGGTATAAGTTGTAAGCTACGCAGATGCAATTCAACATAATCAGAAGCAATACAAACTAGACATCATACGGAAAATGCAACCACGTATAACAGTTCCAAGTAAGAGCAAGCACCGTGATGGTGGAGTAGGGAGATGTGCTCATCACGCATTAATGTATGTTCTAGAAACAGAACACGTGTCATATTCACGGGCATTATGTGTAAAGTAAGCAGATGCAATTCAAGTTAGAAGCAATACAAGCTAGAAATCATACGCAACATGCAACCACATATAATAGTGTCAAGTTAGAGCAAGCACTGTGATGGTGGAGTAGGGAGATGTGCTCATCATCTACACAGCCTATGTTGGCTGTCCAAATTTTGTGTTGTCTTGCGAATCTTGTTGGGAGGATGGTGGAGTAGAATCTGTAGAGACCCCTGTTTGAGTTGTTCAAGGACCACCATCATCCATCGGGACTAATTTCCTTCAACTGTAATGATTTTGCATTGTGAAGTCAAACCGATAAGAAAAAGGAATAAAATTCGCTCTTCGTAACTCATTCATGCATGATACCGACGTGAACACTACTCGGATGAAAGGCAAACACATGATGCGAGGATGGAATATGTATGAAAAACAGGATGGTGTGACATATTCACACCTATGATGTGGTAACTAAGCGTAAGGCATTTCAACAAATTAGAAGCACCGCAAGCTAGACACCATATGAAAGATGCAACCAATATCACTCTGCCAAGTTCAAACTGTATGGCATTTCAACAAATTAGAAGCAGTACATGCTAGAAATCATATGCAAGACACAACCAATATCACAGTGGCGACTTAAAGGTGCCTTATCATAAGTGACTGATGCAGGATATGCAAGAATAGTAGTCTGATGTAGAAACAGGAACACATGTCATATTGTAACATCCCAAATTTTCAGTTTGGAATGTTATACATTAGGTCATCATGCATATCATATTTTCTCGCATTTTTCCGATCCTAGAAAATTTCACGCAACTCAAGGACCTTCGGAGAGAGTTGGAGATTTCATTATTTTCATATTTGAGATTTCTCAAATTTTGAAAATAGGATCATTGGACTTATTTAATTATCTTCATAAAGTTTTTCCGATACAAAAATTTAAGAGAGGGAATAATATGACTTTCCCAACATTTAGGAAAAATGAAGATTTTACAAATAAATCAAATTTTGGTTTTGAAGATTTATTTGCTTTAGGCAAAAAATGAGCATTTTTAAAAAAAATATGCATTTTGCCGCTTTTAAAGTTCATTTTGTTCGACTCATTTTTAGGAGTCGGGAAAATTAATTTTATTTAATTTGGAGTTCGTTTGGTTTGATTTTATTTTGTTTAAGTTTTGTTTTAAAAACAATCACCGCCGCCACTTTGGGCTAAGGGCCCAAGCCGCCCGCCGCCCATCTCCCCTTCCCCTCGCCTTGCTGGAGGAGTCCGACCACTTGCCCGCCGCCCGGCAAGTGTCCGGCTGACTCGCCGCCGCCGCCTGGCTTGCCCTCCCCAAGGAACCGACCCTCCTTATAACCCCGCCGCCCCTCCTCTCCTCACCCCGAGCAGCCGCCGCCCCTCCACCCGAGCCGCCGCCGCCCGAAAGCCGCCGCCCGTCGCGACGACGCCCCTCGCCGCCCCTCGCCGACCCGCCACCCGCCGACCCGCGGACCCCGCCGCCATCTCGCCGGAGCCCCGGAGCCCCGCCGGCGACCTTGCCGGAGGTAGCCGACCTCGCCGCCCCGTCCCGCTCCGGGGTTGTTTTAAAACCCCTCCGGGTTTCTCGCGGTGGTCGGGTTTTAAAAAAACCTAGATGGTTTTTTTCGGTTTTATTAATTAGTGAACGTTCACCGAACCGTTGCTTTTAATGAACGTGTTCGTCGGTTAGTTTCTGTTAACGAATGTCCGTTCGGTTAACCGTTCATCGTCTTTCTTTTAATCGGATTTAATCCGTTATTTTCCGAATTCGATTTCCGATCAAATTTTCAAATCTGTTTATTTTCTCGCTCGTTTATCGGAATCAGGTGATTCAAGCGCCTGGAGTTTCGTTTCGAAACCACCGTTCCGACTAACCTACTTAAACGGAGTTTTGCTACTATAAAATTTTGACCTAGTTTCAGATTGCTAAACCGAGTCGTTCTCTCTCGAGTTTCGACTTTCGATGCTTTATTTGATTCGATTCTTTTTGCAACCAGGGTTCTTAAGTTGAACTCTCTGGTTAGATCGTTTATTCGAGTTTTCCTGTGCATTAGATGAGTACTTATTGTATGCTTGTTGTTTGTCTGCGTTAGATCACCCGGAGTGCGCCGCTTGTTACTTGAATCTCTAGGTCTCATGGATCATCGCAAGGCAAGTAACACATTGATCATACCTTTTCTACTACCCAGTTTTATGCATTAGATCAAACCCTCAACCACTTGCACGTTTAGGATCTAATTAAATTGTGGGATTGGGAAGTAGATTGAGGTAGTACCTATTACCCGTTACTTATGAAACCTTGGGAGTCACTTCTATGTTTGCTTATTATACCATGCTATGCTAGTAGACGTGGATTGGGTGAGTGAATATCCATGACAGATGTGAGATTGTTAATTAATGGTTTATCTAAGGTGGCAACCTAAACACACATCTGGGTGGATTGAGGCACCTGGTTTCTATCGAGGAATTGCCTCAGATTTCTACGGACCGCCACCCAGGCTCTAAGGGATCATAAGATTATTCAAACTGGAAACTTCCGTGTGCAGCCACAAGCCAAATATGGGCTCTGGCGTAGTTGACTAAGTTGTGCGAACTCTTACGGGTAGGCTAGCTGATGTAGGGGATGTGGGTTGGTACGGTCTACCCACATGTAAGGTGCTAGCGCTTCTGAAAGACTATGTCTCGGTCATCTGTTTCTCAAACACCATGTAGTGCGAGAACCAAGCGGAGGCGATCGAGTCTTGTGGGGACCAGTGCGCAAACCTCTGCAGAGTGTATAAACTAATCATGATTAGCCGTGTCCCCGGTTATGGACGTGTTGAGTCTCTGGTAATTGAATATCCCGTGAATCTCAACATGTTACTTCTAATAAAAAGTTATTGGGTTTTGATGAGTACTTTTTAATTGGGATTGAGGATGCCTTCAACCATTCTCAATGTTTAACAACCACCATGATAGTTAAACAAAATTATTCCTTTGTTGTAGGGAAAACTAGCTTTATGCAAAAATGTAACCGTAGAGCCTTACCACCAGCCATATATGCATGTAGTATAGGCGTATTCCTTCATTGCTCTTTATGTGTTACATTGCCAAAGATATTCCATGTCTTGACCCGTTTTGGCTGCAACTTTCACGCTATGCACTTTTCGCATAACGAGTAAGGTGTTAGGTCGTGGTTCTATACTCAGTGATGCCGATGGAGTTGATGGACTCACTTATCTTCCAAGCCTTCCGCTGTTATTATTAGATGGCCTTAAGACATATTATTGTAATAAGTTCCCTTGTGGACAACGATGTAACAAGTGTGTGATTGCTACTCTGCTATAAATCCTTCAAGGCTTGTGTGGTGTCGGACATTCTTGATCCACGGATGACACCGAGCACAGAGACTTGATCCATTCGGGTCTGGTCGCTCAGAGATGGTATCGAGAGCACACGCCGATCGTAGAGACACGACCACTAAGTTAAAGCCATAGATCACTACTCTCTTCCCATTTTCTAACTCCTCATCTTTTCTACTCTTTAGGATGACGGACGCGAAGATCAAGTACACCCAACCAGATGAAGGCACACCTTTTGGATTTCACTTGAAGGAAGTTACCAAGTACCTGAATATTGGACTACCCAGCTTCACCGGAACTTTCAACGCCACTCTGCCTGAAGAGGAGCGCTGGAAGATTCAAGCCCACGTTCCAGGAAGGACATTCGCCCCAATCACCAAGCCTATAGATAGTGTTTTCAATTGCACCAACTTGGAGTCCGGGAAGAGCATGGCAGCTCACATCACCATGGGACGCATTGGAGAAGTTTATCAAGAAGACCTCAAGGACACTATCTACCAGATTTATGGACGCCGAGATGACAAATGGGACATAGTCAGCACCAAGAAGGATAGGTCCATTGCAGCTTTCATCCAGGAGTTAAATCAGCACATTCGACGCCTGGAGAACCAAATGTGCAATGATAGGTTGGAGTTGCAGAATGCAAAGGGAAGGATCATCGAACTGGAAGGAGAACTAAAGACTACACGCAAGGACTACATGGACGAGATCGTAGCTCTAGCAAGACACAATAACGATCTTAAGTACGAGATCAAAGAACTCAAGAAGAAGTTGGCGCTCACGAATGAAGACCAGTATGTCTGTTGCCCAAGCGACTACATCAACATCGACGACACCGATTCGGATCCAAGTGAACCCGACTTTGAAGACGAAGTCGAGCAGACATCATGGAGTCTTCCACCGGTTCAAATTAGTAGAAGTCCCCCACATACTAGTAGTATTCCATCCATGTAAACATTATAGTACCCTCACTTTTGCGATAGTTAGATCGTTGTAAGCCCTTGTTTGATTGAATGAAGTGATTTTGTTTGCATTTGCTCATGTGCATTTGGGTAGTGATTTCCCTTAGACCTCAATCTATTCTAAATTCTCGCCTTTTCTAAACCCATCGATGCCTCCGAGACGCGACCGGGTTCGTTTTCCCGCCAGAGATCACCCAATTGATCCAAAGCAGAATACCCTGATTCAAACATTGGTGCGTAACTGTGGCAACAACAACAACAACAACAACAACAACCCACCGCCACCACCACCGCGGATCACCCGACTCGTTTCCTTAGACCAATCCGCCGGTGTATTCCAAAGAGCACCGAGCCGATTGTGGCGTATGATTGGCTCCGCAAGATAGGAAGGAGTTGACCACTTCAGATGCATGATGGTGAAAGAGTGAAGTTTGCGGCACATCAGCTTGAAGGACCCGCAGAAGATGGTGAGAGAATTTTACAGCCACTTACCTCAGAGACACCGGCCACATGGGATCGGGCCAGAAGCTTTTCAGCCGCCCATGTTTCAAGCAGGAGCTATGGCCATGAAGAAGCGTGAGTTTCGCAACTTACGCCAAGGAGGAAGGACTGTTGGCGTATGTGGATGATTTTAGTAAGTTAGCACGTTATGCCCCGGATGACGTTACTCTGACGCTAAACAGAGAAGTTTCTAGAAGGACTGAATGATGAGTTCAAGATGCCGTTGATGGTAGCAAGTTTCAACAACTACCAGGAGTTAGTAGACCGAGCCCTCATGATTGAAGGAAAGCAACAAAGAATTGAGAACTGCAAGCGGAAGTATGGACAGGGGAAGTATAACTGGAGCCCAGCAGAAACCTCGTTATACCCCTAAATCAGGAATTCAGTTTCAGCATACCCATGGAGGAGGTAATTCACACAACCATAATGGCACTAAGAATGGGAACAGGAATGGAGGAAGCAATGGACAGAACCGCACCAACCCGTCAACACCAACCAAAGTAGACCTGAGTCATATCACTTGCTTTAAGAGCCGCAAGATCGGGCATTACGCCAATGATCGCCCGTAAGGCCGAATGGAAATGGCAATGGAAGCTCGAAAGAAGCCCAACCCTTTCAACAGGGGACGGTGAACCACATTGATGTGGAGGAGGTTGAAGATCAGCCCGATGCAAGAATTGGTAAGTTTTTGGTTAACTCCTTTATCGCAGCTTGTTCTTTTCGACATCGTGCATCGCATTCATGCATATCAAGGGGATTTGTGAATAAGTACAAATTACCGACCCGAGCCCTTAGGTCACCCATGCTAGTAACCTCACCCGGAGCAGAGTACATGGCTAGTAAATGGTGTGATCGACTACCATTAAGGATTGGACACTATGTTTTCCCTCGCACCTAATAGTTCTGGAATCCCAAGGATTGGATGTGATATTAGGAATGGATTGGTTATCAAGGTATGGAGGAAACATAGATTGCTCCACTAAGTCAATTTTGCTCACCACACCAGAAGGAAGAAGGATCAAGTATGTATCACGGCACGAGCCGAGGAGAGCACAAGTAAATTGCTTATCAGGAGTGGTGCAGAAGAAGTACCAGTGGTGAAGGATTTTCCTGATGTATTTCCTAAGAGTTGCCGTGAATGCCACCGGATAGAGACATTGAGTTTTTGATCGAGCCGTTGCCGAGAACAGGCCCGATATCGAAACGACCGTCTGTGATGCCCGCTGGATTTAGCGGAAATCAAGAAGCAGATTAAGGAACTATTGGATAAAGGTTTTATACGCCCAAGTTCTTCACCTTGGGGATCACCCGTTTTGTTAGTGGAGAAGAAGGATGGATCTTTAAGAATGGTTGTTGATTATCGTGGATTGAATGAAGTAACAATCAAGAACAAGTACCCACTACCTATGATAAATGATCTGCTTGATCGCCACAAGGAGCTAAGGTGTTTTCCAAGATCGATTTGCGATCGTGGTACCATCGATTGAAGATACGGGAGCAGGACATACCTAAGACAGCGTTTACCACGAGATATGGATCAGACGAGTATACCGTTATGTCATTTGGATCGACTAACGCACCAGCCTATTTCATGAACCTGATGAACAAAGTATTTATGGAGTTTTTGGATAAGTTCGTCGTGGTGTTCATTGATGACATTTTGATTTTCTCGAAGAATGAAGAGGAACATAAGGAACATTTGAGATTGGTTTTGGAGAAACTGAGGGAACACCAGTTGTATGCCAAGTTCAGCAAGTGTGAGTTTTGGCTAAAGGAAGTTGGATTTCTCGGACATGTGATATCCGGAGAAGGAATAGCAGTTGACCCCACAAAGGTTGAGACCGTAACCAAATGGGAAGCACCAACGATAGTTGGAGAGATTCGGAGTTTCCTTGGACTCGCAGGATACTACCGAAGATTCATTGAGAATTTCTCAAGGATTTCCAAGCCTATGACTGAATTGTTGAAGAAGGATAACAAATTCTTATGGACCGAGGACTGTGAGGCAAGTTTTCGTGAGTTGAAGAAAAGATTGGTTACCTCACCAGTTTGATATTGCCGCACTGCACCAAGGATTATGAGGGTGTATTGCGGCGCTTCACGTCGAGGACTTGGAGCCGTGCTTATGCAGGAAGGAAGAGTTGTTTCATATGCTTCACGACAACTTAAGCCCCATGAGTTGAATTATGCCACACATGATTTGGAGTTAGCAGCCGTTGTGCATGCCTTAAAGACATGGAGACATTTTCTCATTGGAAATCATTGCAAAGTATATACGGATCACAAGAGTTTGAAGTACATCTTCACACGTATGAAATTGAATCTCGGACAAAGGAGATGGTTAGAGCTTATCAAGGATTATGATATGAGATTGCATTATCACCGGAAAGGCTAATGTCGAAAGGCAGACGCATTGAGCCGTAAGAGCAACGTCAATACCATACTTATGTGAGGGATACCCAATGAGTTAGCCGAGGACCTTCGAGAGCTATGTTTGGAAATAGTTCCGATAGTCTATTTAGCAGCTTTGGAGATTCAACAACACCGATGGACAAAATCGTAGAAGCCCAAAAGGCGATAAGGAAGTTGCCTCTATAAAGGAGAAAATGAGCAAAGGAAAAGCTAAAGGATTTCGTGAGGATGAGCACGATACCCTATGGTTTGAAGACCGTGTTTATGTGCCCAATAACCCGTAGATCGTGAAGTTGATTTTACAAGAAGCTCATGATTCACCCTATTCGATTCACCCAGGAAATACCAAGATGTATTTGGATTTGAAGAATACTTTTCGGTGGACCAGAATGAAGAAGGATATTATGGAGTATGTAGCAGTTTGCGATGTATGTCGAAAGTAAAGGCGAGCATCGTGGTTGCCAGGATTGTTACAACCATTGCCGATACCCGAATGGAAGTGGGATAAACTAGGCATGGATTTCATCACTGGTTTGCCAAAGACTCATTCAGGTTATGACTCGCTTTGGGTTGTAGTTGACCGTTTAACAAAGGTAGCTCATTTCATTCCAGTCAAGACTACCTATAGCAGTGCTAAGTTGGCAAAGATATACATGACCAGAATTGTGTGTTTACACGGAGTTCCGAGGAGCATCGTATCAGATAGAGGGACCCAATTTACCTCAAAATTTTGGAACCAGTTGCACGAGACATTGGGAACTAGATCGAGTTCAAGATGACTTTCCACCCACGCACCGATGGATGATCGAGAGAGTCAATCAGATTTTGGAGGATATGCTGAGAGCTTGTGTACTAGATTATGGATCTAGTTGGGATGATAATTTGCCGTATGCGGAATTTTCCTACAACAACAGTTACCAAACCAGTTTGAAGATGGCACCTTTCGAGGCTCTATATGGAAGAAGGTGCAGGACACCGTTGTCATGGGACGAAACTGGAGATCGTCAGTTGTTTGGACCAGATTTGATTAAGGAGTCTGAGCAGAAGGTTAAACTGATTCGAGAGAGGCTCAAGGTAGCCCAGTCTGGACAAAAGAGCTATGCCGATTCAAAGCGCAAAGCGATTGAGTATGAAGTTGGAGACAGAGTATATCTTAGAGTATCCCCACTTCGAGGAGTTAAGCGTTTTGGAGTTAAAGGAAAGTTAGCCCCACGCTTCGTTGGACCATATAAGATTTTGCAACGCATGGGAGAAGTTGCTTATAAGTTGGAATTGCCAGAAGGACTGTCAGGAGTTCATGATGTATTCCATGTTTCTCAGTTGAAGAAATGTCACCCCGAGATAGCAGAGGTACCGTTAAGAGACACAGTGCCACTGGAAGCAATTCAGTTGAAGGATGACTTAACATATGAGGAAAAACCGGTTAAGATTCTCGATTATGCTAGCAGAGTTACCCGCAACAAGGTTATCAAGTTTTGCAAAGTTCAGTGGAGCCACCACACTGAAGATGAAGCCACACAGGAAAGAGAGGAAGTTTTGCTCAAGGACCACCCTCACCTATTTTCTAGCCAACCCGAATCTCGAGGGCGAGATTCATCTTAAGGGGGTAGGTTTGTAACATCCCAAATTTTCAGTTTGGAATGTTATACATTAGGTCATCATGCATATCATAGTTTCTCGCATTTTTCCGATCCTAGAAAATTTCACGCAACTCAAGGACCTTCGGAGAGAGTTGGAGATTTCATTATTTTCATATTTGGGATTTCTCAAATTTTGAAAATAGGATCATTGATTTATTTAATTATCTTCATAAAGTTTTTCCGATACAAAAATTTAAGAGAGGGAATAATATGACTTTCCAAACATTTAGGAAAATGAAGATTTTACAAATAAATCAAATTTTGGTTTTGAAGATTTATTTGCTTTAGGCAAAAAATGAGCATTTTAAAAAATATGCATTTTGCCCTTTTTAATTTTCATTTTGTTCGACTCATTTTTAGGAGTCGGGGAAAATTAATTTTATTTAATTTGGAGTTCGTTTGGTTTGATTTTATTTTGTTTAAGTTTTGTTTAAAAAAAAACAATCGCCGACGCCCGCCTAGGCCAAGGGCCCAGCCGCCGCCGCCGGCCCATCTCCCCTTCCCCCTCGTGCGCGCCAGCGCGGGAGGAGTCCCGCCCGCCGCCGCCGCCGACCTTGTCCGGCTCGGACTCGCCCGCCGCCACAGCTTGCCCTCCCCAAGGAACCGACCCCTCCTTATAACCCCGCTGCCCCATCCTCTCCTCACCCCGAGCAGCCGCCGCCCGCCCGAAGGCGCCGCCCGTCGCCGGCAGCCCCTCGCCGCCCCTCGCCGACCCGCCACCCGCCGACCCGCCGGACCCCGCCGCCATCCCGCCGGAGCCCCGGAGCCCCGCCGGCGACTTCGCCGGAGGTAGCCGACCTCGCCGCCCCGTCCCGATCCGGTTTTGTTTTAAAACCGATCCGGTTTTCTCGCGTTGTTCGGTTTTTAAAAAAAACCTAGATGGTTTTTTTTCGGTTTTATTAATTAGTGAACGTTCACCGATCCGTTCGTTTTAATGAACGTGTTCGTCGGTTAGTTTCTGTTAACGAACGTCCGTTCGGTTAACCGTTCGTCGTTTTTCTTTTAATCGGATTTAATCCGTTATTTTCCGAATTCGATTTCCGATCAAATTTTCAAATCTGTTTATTTTCTCGCTCGTTTATCTAATCAGTGATTCAAGCGCCTGGAGTTTCGTTTCGAAACCACCGTTCCGACTAACCTACTTAAACGGAGTTTTGCTACTATAAAATTTTGACCTAGTTTCAGATTGCTAAACCGAGTCGTTCTCTCTCGAGTTTCGACTTTCGATGCTTTATTTGATTCGATTCTTTTTGCAACCAGGGTTCTTAAGTTGAACTCTCTGGTTAGATCGTTTATTCGAGTTTTACCTGTGCATTAGATGAGTACTTATTGTATGCTTGTTGTTTGTCTGCGTTAGATCACCCGGAGTGCGCCGCTTGTTACTTCGAATCTCTAGGTCTCGCGGATCATCAGCAAGGCAAGTAACACTTTGATCATACCTTTTCTACTACCCAGTTTTATGCATTAGATCAAACCCTCAACCACTTGCACGTTTAGGATCTAATTAAATTGTGGGATTGGGAAGTAGATTGAGGTAGTACCTATTACCTGTTACTTATGAAACCTTGGGAGTCACTTCTACGTTTGCTTATTATACCATGCTATGCTAGTAGACGTGGATTGGGTGAGTGAATATCCATGACAGATGTGAGATTGTTAATTAATGGTTTATCTAAGGTGGCAACCTAAACACACATCTGGGTGGATTGAGGCACCTGGTTTCTATCGAGGACTTGCCTGTATTTCTTCGGACCGCCACCCGTGCTCTAAGGGATCATAAGATTATTCAAACTGGAAACTTCCGTGTGCAGCCACAAGCCAATTATGGGCTCTGGCGTAGTTGACTAAGTTGTGCGAACTCTTACGGGTAGGCTAGCTGATGTAGGGGATGTGGGTTGGTACGGTCTACCCACATGTAAGGTGCTAAGCGCTTCGAAAGACTATGTCTCGGTCATCCGCTTCTCAAACACCATGTAGTGCGAGAACCAAGCGGAGGCGATCGAGTCTTGTGGGGAAAAGTGCAAACCTCTGCAGAGTGTATAAACTAATCATGATTAGCCGTGTCCCCGGTTATGGACGTTTTGAGTATCCGTAATTGAATATCCTGTGAATCTCAACATGTTACTTCTAATAAAAGTTATTGGGTTTTGATGAGTACTTTTTAATTGGGATTGAGGATGCTGTCAACCATTCTCAATGTTTAACAACCACCATGATAGTTAAACAAAATTATTCCTTTGTTGTAGGGAAAAACTAGCTTTATGCAAAATGTAACCGTAGAGCCTTACCACCAGCCATATATGCATGTAGTATAGGCTTATTCCTTCATTGCTCTTTATGTGTTACATTGCCAGCATATTCCATGTGTTGACCCGTTTTCGGGCTGCAACTTTCACGTTGCAGACTTTTCAGACAACGAGTAAGGTGTTAGGTCGTGGTTCTATACTTAGTGATGCCGATGGAGTTGATGGACTCACTTATCTTCCAAGCCTTCCACTGTTATTATTAGATGGCCTTAAGCCATATTATTGTAATAAGTTCCCTTGTGGACAACGATGTAACAAGTGTGTGATTGCTACTCTGCTATAAATCCTTCGAAGTACTGTGTGGTGTCAGCATTACTGATCCAGGGATGACACTGAGCACAGAGACTTGATCCATTCGGGTCTGGTCGCTACACATATTCACAGGCATTATGTGTAAAGTAAGCAGATGCAATTCAACAAAGTTAGAAGCAATACCAACTAGACATCATACGCAACATGCAACCACATATAATAGTGCCAAGTTAGAGCAAGCACCTGTGATGGTGGAGTAGGGGAGATGTGCTCATCATCTACACAGCTACGTTGGCTGTCTAGCCTTGCGTTGTCTTGCGAATCGTGTTGGGAGGATGGCGGAGTAGAATCTGTAGAGAACCTCCGTTTCAGTTGCTCGGAAGGACCACCATCATTCAATGCCTTGCCAATTTCCTTCGGCTTTATTGATTTTGCATTGTGAGGTCATACCGACAAGAAAAAGGAATATCATTCGCTCTTCGTAACTCATTCATGCATGATCTTGTGAACATTACTCTGATGAAAGGCAAAGTCATGATACGAGGATGGAATATGTACGAAAAAATGGACGGCTTGACATATTCACACCTATGATGTGGTAACTAAGCAGAAGACACTTCAACAAATTAGAAACACTGCAAGACACCATATGGAAGGTGCAATCAATATCACACTGCCAAGTTAAAACAGTCTAAATCATAGGTGGCGTTCATCAAACTAGAAGCAATACATGCTAGAAATCATATTCAATACGCAAACCAATATCACACTGCCAACTTAAAGGTGTCCCATCATAAGTGACTGATGCAGGATACACAAGAAGAGTAGTTTCATGTAAGAACATGGTGTGATAGACAGATATAGTATGTACCAAAAACAGGAAAGCGTGCCATATTCACATGTATCATGTGTAAGCTAAGCAGATGCAGTTTACACTAATTAGGAGCAATACAAGCTAGACACCATATGCAACATGCAACCATATATCACACTGCCAAGTTAGAGCAAGCACCTTGGATGGTGGAGTAGGGGAGCGGAGACTTGGACCTTGTAATGCACTATCAGTACAAGGAGAATCAGTACAGATGCTCTGTTTACGTTGCTGCAGAGGACCACCATCATCTCCTTCCTTACTCTTTTCCTTCCTCTTTCTTGATTTTGTCTTGTCAATTCAAACCCACAAGAAAAAGGAATAAAATTTGCCCTTCAGAACTCATTGATGCATGATACTGACGAACACTACTTTCATGTAAGGCAGCCGCATGATAGGAGGATGGAATATGTATGAAAAATAGGATGGCGTGACATATTGACATGTATGATGTATAAAGTGTAAACTAAGCACAAGGTGCTTGAACTTGTTAGAATCGATGCAAGCTAGAAACCATATGAAAGATGAAACCAATATCACTCTGCCAAACTAAAAGGGTGCCCTAACAAATGTATTTGACCAAATTAGAATCAATACATGGCAACAGGCTAGAAATAATATGCAATATGGAACGAATAAAGGTGACTCATCGTAAGTGAGTGATGCAGGATACAGAAGAGAGGTAGTTTCATGTAAGAACAAGGTTAACACATAGATGTAGTGTGTACCAAAAATAGGAAGGCATGTCATATTCACAGGTATAGTGTGTAAACTAAGAAGATGAAATTTACCCTAATTAGAAGCATTACAAGCTAGACACCGTATGCAACATGCAACCACATATCACACTGCGAAGTTAGAGCAAGCACCTATGATGGTGGTGTAGGGGAAGTGCGGTCTTCATGTACAGAGCTACGTTCAATATCTTCGTTTAGGCTTGCTGTTTCTTGAGAATCATGTGGAGAGGATGAAATTGCATTCTTTATAAGAGTATTGCGTCTCATATTAACCCACGCGCGTGACTGTCTCATCATAAGCGATAGACGCAGGATACACAAGAACAGTAGTTTGATGTAAGAACATGGTGTGATAGGCAGATGTAGTATGTACAAAAACAGGAAGGCATGTCATATTCACATGTATAATGTGTAAGCTAAGGAGATGCAATTTAACAAATTAGGAGCATTGATGAGGGATACACAAGAAAAGTAGTTTGATGTAAGAACATGGTTAATAGAAAGACGTAGTATGTACCAAAAATAGGAAGGCATGTCATATTCACTTTGGTATAATGTGTTAACTAAGCGGATGCAATTTACGCTAATTAGAAGCATTACAAGGTAGACACCATATGCAACATGCAACCACATATCACACCGCCAAGTAAGAGCAAGCACTGCGATGGTGGTGTGGGGAATTGGTTGATCAACTAGAGAGCTACGTTGACTATCTTCATTTAGCCTTGTTGTTTCTTGAGAATCATGTGGGGAGGATGACCTTTGCACTCTTTAAACGAGTATGGCGTCTCATAGTAACCCACCCGGGTGACTGTCTTATCATAAGTGATTGACGAGGGATACAAAAGAGCATTAATTTGATGTACGAACATGGTTAATAGACATATGTAGTATGTATCAAAAATAGGAAGGCATGTCATTATCAAAGGTATAATGTGTAAAGTAAGCAGATGTAATTTAACCAAATTGGAAGCAATACAAGCTAGACACCATATGCAACATGCAACCACATTTGATAGCGTGAAATTAAAGCAAGCACCTGGGATGGTTGTGTGTGGCAATTGAGATCATCAACTGCAGAGCTACGTTTACTGTCTCCAACTGCTGACACTGCATCCTTTAGACCACTGAAACACTTAGTGCTTATCTTCGAATTACACTGGAGCGACTTCTGTCTTTTCTTTTCTGCATTCATCAACACTGCGTTAGAGTCTGAAATAACCATGCATAAAAAAATAATAGTATGAGTATGGGTGAAGTGTGTGCACAATTAGTACAGTGTAAAGGTAGCAGATAGCAGGTCGGTGAGAAATAAATGACGGGAGACATATGATAGCTCTACAACATGCATGGCACACTAAATTACTACAGGATTCTATGAAAATAACGATCATTTGAAAGCAAATAGGTTAGTCCATTTTTTCTGCACCGTCCGATTTACAAAGAACGGGCAGATCGCCTTCATCTACCTCCAGCAAGTCAGTGTTGACGATCTTCCTCGAAACGCCAGCGACCATCGGCCCAGTATTCCTCCCCTTCCTGCGCCCTCCCCTCGACCTCAGCGCACCGCCCCCCGGCTATCCATTCAAGCCCGACCGACCTCCAGATCGGGCGCAAGCAGCTCCTGCGCCGCACACCCCTATGATAGACACCGATGCGCTGCTTCCCCGGGGAACATGCAGACTAGGTGCTCCGCACGCCTAAGCGGGTGCTGCTTCTTTTAATTGCGGTTCGACTGACCCTGAATTGAAATCCAGGCAGGCTATAGACCTCTAGCAAAGGTGAAATAGTAAAAGGGAGGAAACCTTGTGCATTTAGTATCACGAAGAAGATGCAGTAAGAAGCGCTCAACTAGTTTCTTTCGTGGGATGAATACGGTGTGAGCAGAGATGTAAGATTTTCATGAATAAGGGAAGAGGAGTACCTCTTTCTGCTGGCAGTGTTGTGTCCTCCTTCTGTTTTTCCAACGATCTTCTTGTTGTTCGCCGAAAACCAGAAGTTGTGGAGGACGGTGCAGCCTTGGACGAACCCATGGCCAAGTTGTTGAGTGTGGTGCGGTGGCCATCTGTCGGCGGCGGGGAAGCAGATCCGAGGCGGCGAACAACGCCGTAGCGGGAACAGCTCCGGTGCGGTGGACGGTTGCGGCAGTGGAGCCGCAGCAGTGAGGCACATGACGGCGTGGTCAGAGTGGTTCTGGTACGCCGCACGTCGGCGTCGGCATCATGGAGGCAGCTCTGCCTCGGCTTCAGCTGCTAAGTCCTTGAGGGCGTTGCAGTTCTTGATTGCGTTAGACGGCACGTCCGAGTGCGAACTCGGCGTGATGGAGGAGGGCGGCGGTGGATTGGCCGCTATGGGGTGGAGGATGGAGGAGGCTGGGGTTTCGCGGCTGGTGGAGAGGGTGTTTTCGCGCCCACAATGTATGAATGGGGAAACGGAGGGAGGTGGGGAACTAAGGGGGAACAATGTTTCGGTTTGAGACGCGCTTGTTTGAAATTTGGGGAAAGTTACAAACTTTGCCCCCATCTAAAATTTCGGACATATTGCGGGTTGGGGATAGGACAGTCATGTCAGGTGTCCCAAATGTGGGCGGGATAGATTTCGGCCGAGCGCATGGGTAGGCGCCCACGGCGTATGAATGCTTCTCGGAGGCGGTTGAGACTGGCGTCTTGGTGAAGTTACAAACCTACCCCGGTTTAGACCTTTGGACATCGGGCCGATAGGCTACACGGGCCAGAGTCAGGACAATAATTTCCTACCACCAAAATATTAGTCTCGCGCGGTTTCGGGTGACCAGAGGCCTATTTGGCGCTTCGTTCAATATTTGGGAGCAGAAGCATTAACGTTTTCGGTTCTCTTGAATTGAACTTTCAGGATTTTTCAAACTTCACAAATCTTTACTCTTGAAAATCCTAAAGCTACGATTATTTTGGAATGGAGGGGGTACATTTGAATATATATTGTACACGAGTATATATTAAAAAATATGCAACTTACCTCAGTTCATGCATGGTTCCAGATATAATCTCCTTGGTTGCAAAAAAAAGTTAGATATGTGTATGAAAATATATATATATATATATATATAGCATGTTCAAACTCACAACAAAGATTGATGCCCCCTTTTACGTCTGATTTACAAATGCCATTATCTCGGATTCAAATAGATGAATGCACTTCCTATGAATTCGAATCTTTGAAACCCCCTTTATGTTGAATTCGACATGTATTCTATTACGTAGCTAGCAATTTGGAATGTATCCATGCAAGTGACAAATGTATAAAGTGCTTCACACTAACAACATGGAGTGCACTAATTAATGTTTATATATGAATTGCAAAAGCACCCATTGCCTGTATTTCAAACCGCTCTCACTCTATGGATCAATAATATGAAATAAACACATGCACATGCTAGAATTCAATAGAGTATGGGTGTCTGATAGACTGATTTTCGTCCATACGCAATTTGCGAAATTCATGATCTCATCCAAAAATATAATGCCATTTATATTTTAATTTAATGCGTAGAACCGCCTTTTACACATAGATGCACTATGCCTCGACCCGTTCTCACAAACATGTTATATATCTCTCTATCTAACGCATAAGTGCACACACACTTTATATGCATCGGCATTTCTCTTTCACACATGCTCACAATCTCTCTCAGGGTGTCGGGGTGTCTCAGGCACATGCTCTCTCTGTTTCTCTCTCTCTCTCTCTCTCTCTCTCTCTCTCTCTCTCTCTCTCTTTTTGACTACTATGTACCACTCTTTTCACTAATCTCAGTTGGAAAACACTATTTCTCTCACATGCATATATACACATGCACGGTCTCTCCTAGCCCTCTATACGCACATATATGTGCCTACGTGTCTCCCGCACGCACATTATCTTTAGGCCTTTCTCGCACACATTGCCCCCGCCCCCCGACACACCTCTCTCTTAGTAGTTGGCAGATATGATTTCATCATATCATTCGGTAGGATATCCCTGGCTGTTAGGCTGGATGGTAATACGAGGCAAAGTTTTACCCTAGTTCAGATCGGACCCTTGCGGTTGAAGAAAGAGCCTACTCACAGTACTATATATTAGTGATAGGGGTGTGTACAAAGTACACGTGAATACCGAGCATTGTGCGTGTGTGTATACTATCGACGAACTAGCCCCCAAGCTTGTATAACATACTAAGGGCCTAGGGTTACAAATCATATATAGTCGGCTTATCACCAGTGGGGATAGAGTCCTCCACGACTCTGGTAGCTTCGTGTTGTACGCCGAGTCCTCCACATGGGTCTTCATATAACACGTCTCAGTCCAACCTATATGTGGTGCAGGATGGAACCGATCCATGAGTCTTCATGTTGACCCACCACAACTAGAAATGATGTGCCCACCACACCACACACGCAATAGGCCACTAAGAAAATAAGCATATACAATAGTACAATGGTATCTAGCTCACGATACATCTCCATACTTTGTTGATGACACTGACGGACTTTTCATTTGATGCGTGCTCCGTATTTTGTTGAAGACACTTACGGTCATTGTATTTGAAGCGAAAGCACGATATGGCCACTGGACTTCAGAATAAGCTCATCACGGTCACCACATACATTTTGTCGTGCTAACCAACATGTGGTTGGATGGTTAAAGGACAGTGGTTTCTCGATCCCACCAATGTTAAAGTCTCGGTGCTCGCATTATCTTGTGTTAATTTCAGTATTTTCCAGCGATGTACGTTCAGTGGGAGGAGACGTTCCACTCGACTACGAGGCACCTATGGTGACTTCGTAAAATCTCAAGATCATATATGATCGCCCATTCTCTCGAAGGTGCTTATAGGGGTAGGGTTCACGTGTGTGCGCTTATAGCGGTGAGTGCTTGCGCGTATATATGAGCCCTTGCGTCTATACCGTGTTAAACAAATACATATCATGATTATACGGTCACTGGCTCACCTGTACAACTCCGTATTTTGTTGATGACACAATCAATTGACCAGTCAAACGTTCCACGCGGCGCAACTAGTGTTGCACCATCGGGGCGCGTAACCCGTCGGGCCCACCTGTCAGCCCGTATATGAAAGAAAGAAATGGTAGTTTGAGTCTATACTATGTTAATAAAATAGGAGTACATTTTAGGGTGATCATACGGTCACTGGCTCACCATACAACTTCATAATTTGTTGATAACACGATCAATTGACCAGTCAAACGGTCCACATTCAGCAGCGCACATTACCATAGGGCCCACCCGTCAGCGCGTATATGAAGGACAAAAATGGTAATAAATTAGTGGTCGGTGGGTATTCGAAGTCGTGAGACCTCTGGTTGGCAGTCACCGGCGGTTGGGGGGGGCTAGAGGGATGGCCTGTGCGGCGGCGGACCGGCGGTGGGGAGTGGTTTCGAGGAGGGCGGGCCGGCCGCGGGCGGCGGGGGCTGGCAATTCGGCCGGTGGTGGCTGGCGGCTCAGGGGGGTGGAGTTTGATGATAAACTGGAGGCCCTTGATTTCGTATCCAACGGCTGGAAAATCTAATGACCAGAGATGAAAAAGTCATTCGACTGACGTGTAGCCTCACCCCGCACGTACACATGCATGCACGCAAGACACGCACGCATGTAGGCGTGCAACACTGACACGTACACACGCACACATGCTAGCATCCAACACTGACACGTACACATGCACTCACGAACACACGCACGTACGCACCCATGCATGCAACACTGAAACGTACCCTTGCACGCAAGCAACACTCGCACGCCTGCATGCACACATCACACGACGCAAGACACACGCTCAACCTATACGTGCATGCATCCTTTGTTAAGGACATGGATTGTTACGGGTATTAATCAATCTTATCTGTGATAAGCAGAACATTGATGTTTGCAGCGGTCTTTATGAATCACAATGTATTGAATGGGCTATCAAGATAGTAGGCTTATCTACATGAAAAAGATGACGTCACACTCAATGAACAATCATCGGTTTATGAAATGCCCGCTTCTGACCGCCCTGGCCCACCAAAGGTTCCTCTGATGTGCGCTGCCTGCGTTGGGTCAGCGACATGCAGGCCATGCACCCAAAGAGCCCACACATCGGTGGAAGAATGGCGCGGTGTCCTAGGTCGAGTCGAGGCGCCACTCATGCTGCACGCCGGCTGAACATGCCTCCGTGCCGCATTCAAACGCCTCCATGAAACCCGCCCGTGTGGAAGCCGAGAAACCCATTCTGGACACACGTCCGTTCATGACCGAGCCTGCGTTAAATGCAACGCCGGCCGAGCTCCTCCCGTCCGCCGTCTATTTAATCTCCTATTTAAACGAGGCCAAACGCCGGCCAAGAATCACACACCTCCGCCACTCCCCTATCCCCTCCACCATTTTGTCCACTCTTACAATGGCTTACGAAGAGTAGTTATTCCGCATCCAAGCCGGCTGGGTAGCCTGCCGGATATGAGCTATGCAGCTCGCTGATCCACCTCCCTTCCCTCGCCCGACGGAGCGATTGTCGCCCCAAGCCGGGCGCTGCTGGTCAAGCAACTCGCCGCTCGAGCCAGCTCGACGAGGAGCGGCGCCGAGGCGTCGTTCTTTGCCGTCCACGCCGCCGCCTCGTACCGCGTCTCCCGTTTCTGTGGCCGAGACTCCCATGCCGGCGGCCGCGCCATGCAAGCAGCGACAGAAGCCGGGTTAACGGAGAGCGACGAGTCGGTGGCTAGCGCCTCCGCGTCCGGCGCCATCATCGAGGAGAAGTAGAACACGGGAGGCCGCCGCCGCTTGGGTCCCATGAAGGCCACCGCGGAGGCGACGCCGGCATACACAGCAGGTGTCTTGCCGGATCCTTTTGTTGCGAGGACCTTCGTCGACCCCGCATGGGCTCCACGGAAGAGGGGAATGTTAGGATGAACTCGAGCTGGTGCCGGCCATGGCGAAGTAGTAGCCGGTGATGAACTCGAACCGGTGCCGGCCACCATCATCTTCGGTACCAGCCAATGATATTAGTTGGGCAGTGGGGAAGAGAGCCGTCCATTGCGCTGAAGCATATACCTCCGGGGCTCCCGGCAGTCCGGTGATCGTGCTGCCGGACATGAGGAACACAAATCAATCGGCGGGCGACCATTTAGGCCAGGTATTATATACTGTCTTTGTCGTAACTAGCACCGTGTAGTTCATTTGAATGTAATGAAATCCATCATGTTTGTATGAAAATTCGGAATTTTATATGATTTCCGTCGTTGTTTATATGAAATATCAGTTTGTCTATGTGTTTGCGTTCGTCCGGTTGGTTGAGTTGCTGTCATAATGTGTGTGGCTACGGTTGGATGGCGTAATTTGCGGGTCGCCGGTCGGTCTGCGGGCGGCTCGGGCGGTGTTGTGGGACAAAAAAACACAGCTCGTGCGAGCTCGTCTCCAACGTCTTGTATTTGGAGGATGCATGACAGCATGAGCACCCGAGCCATTCCTCGTTCATCGGTGGCAAAGGCACCGGTGGACAAAATGGTCGCCAATATTTTGGCTACCCCGGGCCAGATCCAAACAGCCCCTCCCAACAGATTCAAATCCCTCGTTCGCCGTGGAATTTTTCCATGTGTTGTTTCCATGGACTAGCAAGATGCTCGTGCATTGCACGGAACATCAAGATGCATTTTTTTACAAACTCCCGCATGCATGCAAGGGATAATTAATGTCCTCCTTTGCTAGTACCACGAGGCAAACACCATTAATATTGCATCAATTAGTGTTAGTGGCCTTATATATCTGCAAATTGTAATTTTGATAGTGGCCCCTTGTATATAAAAATGGAGGGAGAAAGATGAGAGATAAGGTGAGGAGGAGTGGGGCGTGGTGGTGACTGGTGGTCGGACTGGGCGGAGGCATGGGGATGGACGGCGCATTATGTCTAGGTTTGTACTCACCTACGTGGGTGGGGGACGTGCACGAAGAGAAGAGGTGCACGCACGGCGCACGTACTCCCGTCTCTTTCCCAACCACACCCGCGCGGGTACACGGTGGAGCTCATTTCTATATGAAAAAGGCAGCCCACGTGGTAATTTGGCACGTGTACTGGTTGTCCACTTGGTGGAGGGAGGATCGTCTACCACGGGTGAACAAACAAACTGCGACTTGACGTGTTATGTTAAATTAAAAAAAGAGGCAAACCATGTGGGGCCTACCTTAGAGGCAAGGCTCTATACACTGGAGTACTTTTGATGTGTCTCATCAACTCATGAGCGAGGATAAGCTTGCTTAGTACGCCGTCTCCCCCGCCCACGGGCGCGGTGGCTCGCAGGATGAGGTGAAGCTTGCTTACGAGTAGTACTACTAATACTACTACTACTGTACGCCTTTACGCCCGCTCCCTCGCCCACGCGTGTGGTGGCTCGCAGCACGAGGAGAAAATTTTACTACTCCCTCCGTTTCCTCCTCGTCCCTACTACGTTCATTGGTTAGTACTCCCTCCTTTTACTTATACAAGGCCACTATAAAAAATACATTTTGCATCTCTACAAGGCCACAAATAGTAATCGAGACAAAAGTTACTACTCCCTCCTTTCCAGTTTATGGCTCAATTTCAAAATCTCTCCAACCAAGGTGAGACGGTGACTGGTCGAATTAATTTCGTAGTTTGCACAAGTAATTAGTACGCTCGTTTTTCTCAAGAAGTTATGTTTACCGAGGCATTAATTAGAACGAATGCATGAATGACCACTAAATTTCCATGAACTTGTACATGCATTGGTTAGTTTCCTCTTGACACTGCTTGCGTCGGGTGATCTAACGCACCTCGAAATTCAACATGTAGTGGTACTACTACTAGTATAGTAGAATTGAGACTTATCAAACGGAAAAACGAATGTTTTTTAGATGAGCCCTATAAACCCTAGTGGGTACGTACTCCGTAAAAACAGATTTTTCCAAAACTAAGTCGCTCCCTTTCATGAATTCTGTAGTATACTCCTCCATCGACGCTCCCTTTCATGAATTCTGTAGTATACTCCTCCATCGACGCTCCCTTTCATGAATTATGTACTTCCTGTCGCCGACATGTGGGACATATAGCAACCGGGTCGACATGTCAAGCACCAAATAACAGTGCAGAATAGTAGGGGGACGCACCCCACTCGTACCAGCTCAGTAGTAGTAATGAGCAATGAGACGTCAAATCACAATGCCGCACCTTCCCAGACGGACGAAGCAACCATTATTTCACACTTCGGTTCGCCATCATCTCAAACCACGTAGTATTGCTTCTGCCTCAAGAGGGACACGCGCATCGCCTTGGTACATCATGACACGTGGGACCGCATGAGAGGCCATGCTCCCCCGCCGATCGCTCGGTAAAATCACCTCATTTTTACTATACTTCCTCCGTATTGATTTACTACATGGCATGCACGTCGTTCTAGGTTGAGAATTTAACTGGCTACATATGTGATGAACAGTACTCTAGCCTTTTAAAAAATGTATACTTTTGTACAATAGTACTATCGATGGATTGCGCCATGGAGCAGAAATTGAAATTAGAAAAAAGGTGGTACATATAGAGAGCGCTCGTTGCCAAATTATGCATATAGTACTATTAAAAAAGCTAGTACGTGCTTAATTGGGGTGCTAAATTCTATTAAAGAAATACTAGTAGTATGTACATACTGAAGAGTTAAAGTAACGAGAAGAAACATAACATAGTTCTGCTGGGGGCTCAGCACAACACATCCCTCAAATTAAACTAAGAACCACCATGAGCAACGACACTGCCACCTTACTCGGAGTCCTCGTCCACATCCTCGACTTTGTCCTTGTCCCTCTTCCTCTTGGCCGATACTTCTTTGCTTGAACCGCACACTTGGCTGTTGCTCTTCATCCAACCCTTGTAGATATTGAAACAAAGGTAGCCATCCATTGCAGCGTAGTGGATGTGGTCTATATCTAGTACATTCCGCTGCCATGCATGACGATGAAACGTGTAATGAGGTTTCTCCAGTTTACGGTACGAAGGATGAACCATGGCTCCTGCCAAGGTCAGCATTGAAGGCTGACGAGAGGGCACCAGCCGACTCTTCTGGGGGTCGAAGGGGTTGCCTACAACGAGTCCTATCTGACCCAGGACTTCTTTGTCGTTCTTAAAGTCTACAGTAACGAATTTCACTATTTTGTCCTTGAGGAAGTTCTTAAAATCCTGGCACTCAGCGTCGACATGGCATATGTGGTAGACCAAGCAAATGTTATGTACGCAAACCCGATCACGGCGGGCTTCTTCCTCTCTTCATCCTTTAGATCCTTCTCTCGTCCCGTGACTCGTGTACTCAACATCTAGCCCAGCGACCCACTCGTCATCCGAAGTTTCGAACATGCGTCTGGCGAGAAAGGCATCCTTTCACCGTCGCGGAAGAACGGGTGTAGACGACGTCGAACTCATCGCCGGTGATGGTTCTAACCTTGTACTCATCGGCGATCGTGGAGATTTGGGACGCCATGGATTTGGGAGGAGGGTTAGGATTAGTGGAACTGCCGTAATGTGAATGGACGGGACGACTAGGAGCGAACCACCGTAGTATTGAAGGATGTGCGGGGACGAGTAGGAGCGAACTGCCAGCGTGCGAACGGCAGGGTAGTGGCTTTCCATTCTCCCATGATACGGGCTTCCGAGAGCCCTTGGATCTGAGATCAAACTGTTGCATAGCGTGATTCTAGACCTATGGGTGAATATCCTATCCTGGAGGGTTATTCTGCAAATTTTCAGCAACTTAGCATGCGACCGTTTGATCTCAGATACAAGGGCGGCCAGCAGCCCGTATCATGGTCGCGCTTACCCCGACCGTCGTCCGTCAGGCGGTCGCGCCTTGGAGATTTAACACGGTGCGCTAGGCTATCCGATGTTGGCATGTCATACATAGTCATCACTTAGTCACTCATACTACAACAAGGTTGGCTATAAGGTTGGCTATAAGTGTATTTTTTACTCCTCTCTATCTCTTTCTTCAGATTCCCTCCGTCCCATAATATAAGAATGTTTTTGACACTAGTGTAGTGCCAAAACGTTCTTATATTATGGGACACAGGGAGTACTAGTATTTATTGCATTTGCCAAGGAGTGACCTCTTCCAATGAAATGGTGTTGCTAAGTTTGCTTCATTTAATTAGCTATAGACTCAAAATTGACTTTTCATCTAGGTACATGCGCTTAGCACCGGTTCTTCCTTGGGTCACCAAACTAGTCTCTCTCTTCTTGATTAACATGCCACATCAGACTTTATGCCTATGTGGCAAGCTTAAGCACCTGTAGGAGCAAGTAAAAGTAAGTACAATAGTGCGCTTTACATGGCATTTTTGCATATGTGGAGGAAAGAGAGGCAAGGGAAAAGTGGAGAAGTGGGCTCTCATGCAAGAGCCAGCCTCTACTACATGGTGGAGCATTGGGAGAGGCACCTGTATGGAGGTGGTCAGGAATCGGGAGACTTACGCCGGTCGTGGCGCCCAGCTTAAAATGATAATGGCAAGTCAAATCATGGGGCCCCACCTGTCCAGAAGTAACTTCATTGTCAAATCACACAGCCCTACGTTTGCGTGCAGCCTACTCCCTCGTCTTCTCGCGCCTCTGTCGAACCGACTAGGCGGAACTGCCCCGCCTACAAGCAGGAAAAGCCCCGCCCTCGACTTTTAAATACAACTACATCCGCTTAAGAATCCAATGATATACTTTTTGTGACATAGTAACTCATATTTAGTTAGTCAAATGGATGACCTAGAACTACGTGGAGGCCCTATAAACCGAGACGCCTAAAAATAAAATAAAAAACCGAGACGGAGAGGGTAGTTCAGCACGTATCTTTTTAGATCAATATAGTCGGGATTTAGCAAGGAGCAAAACCAAGTGGTAGGCTGCTCCTGTCGTGTTGGCGTAGCAACTCAAGCGGTCGATCCGCTTTACCTAAATGGCGACACACTTAACAGACCCCTTTGGCCGACATGTGGCTCATCCTCCGTCTTGTTCCACGTGCGATGCACCAAATTACAGTTCGAGCGGCGGTTGGAATTGGAGGCACCCGGTCGTAAGCGCCGCATGATAGTAGAAAATGAGCGATGAGGGTCAAATCACAAAGCCCCACCTTTCCCGCATTAAAGCTAGATGCAGAAGCAACCATCATTTCACTCTAGGGCGCAAGAGCATAAAGAAAAGAGAAAACAATGATGCGTGCGGCAGCTACCTAGGGCACCCTAGGATAGGGGTCTCCACTACAGATCCTTTTTTTTTAAAGTGCATCCACTACAAATCGGCTTCTCCCTCGTCCTCTTGAAGAAAACCGATGATGAGTGCGGCGGTAGGGTTTGTAGGAGTACTACGGCGTATGGGCCACGTCGTAGTAAACGGGTTCGAGTCGACACCTTAAATAAGTGTGGGCCGCTTGGTTTTACCGTAACGAGGCAGCATTTTGGGTTCGGGGACCAAGGAGATATAGTACGTACAAAAAATTGTGGACGTAGGTTCGACCGAAAGGCAATGATGCATGGGCCCTGCATTTTGATATACCCGGTGCCGCATGAAATTTGCTACTCTACTCAAAACTAGTAAGGTACACATGTATTGAACACATGAGATTTCGAAACCAAATTATGAATAAATACACACTATAGCATGTAAAGCTTTGAGTCATATATGCATGATGTAGATGTTCGTTTAGTTCTTATAGTTCATCTCATTCAAAATCAATTAGTTTTATAAAAATGTTAAGATTCATGGGGTTGTGCATTGTAAATCATAAAGTAAAAAACAAATAATGGCAATTCATTTAGAAAAAATAATCAATTATGATACAGAAGATTCTAGAACAAAGGAGAAGTGCTTGTGTTTTGAGGTTTGTGCATTATGCTTAAGTTCAACCATGGAGTCTTATAAATTGTACATGTGGCAGATCTGGTGGAATATTGATGATATCCAACGGCCAGTAGTGCTCGGATTTTCCTATCTCTGCACTGTCGGGTTAGCTTCATCCAGCGACCATTTTTCAAAGTTATTGGCACACTATATAGTTCTTGTGTTGTACTATCTATTTAGGAATAGAAGATGTATACATGGAAGTTGTAGGGAAAGAGATGACATGGAGCATCTCAATTCCTATGAGTAGGGATTGGAAAAGATATGTCATTTGGTTCACATCATAGGAACTTTTCTATTGAATCTAGAGATGACATGTATCTCAATTCCTATGCGGAGGGATTAGAAAAGAGATGTAATTTGGTTCATATCATAGGCACTTTTCTATTGAATATACACTAATGTTTATTTTCCTTTGAAATTAAGGGAGTATAGGAATCCATTCATATGAACCAAGTGGCTCTAAAGCTATAGAAATGAAATCATGTTTATTTCCTTTGAAATGTGGAGTATATGAATCTATTCCTATGAACCAATTGGATCTAAAGGAAAAAATCCTATAAAAATCATATCATATAGAGTTCCTATGATATTCCTCGATACTAAAGGATGCTTGAAATTGCTGCGGGTGATACGATGGTCTTTCTTTGTAGACTCCTCACCCATCTTTATAGTTACCTCTCGAAGATGAATGAAATGATATATACATGGTATTCTACATGTGCAATTTGGTACACGAAAACTAGGTAAAAGTTTGCGAGGTTCGAATTTTGAATAAAGCTATATGCACTGCATTTTGGAACGGAGGGAGCATACGGCAGTTGCTAACACTCACGTGGAAGATTTGTGTGTAGGAGTGGTTGTTCTGTTAAATGACATGGCAAAACCGACATCGCCGGATGCCGATCTAACGGTTCTTCTGGCGTTAAATCAGAAAAAGGCTTGTGGCGAACGTTTGTCGGATAATGATTTACGGACACATGCATTGCATTGATACATGCCCCCCTCTCTCTCACGCACACGCACCCTCACGAGTCACGACTCTCCCGAGTCCTCTCGCAGACTCGCACGTCGCACCCACCGTCTATCTGCAGGTAGATGTCACGCACATATGTGCTCTTCACACCCTACCCTCAGAACTTCTAAAAAACAAAAGATGGTGCGCACATTTTATTTTAGCTCACACGTCACACACTTATACTATTACTCTTGCGGCGAACGTTCTTTGGGCATAGTATATTGTACTCTCACGAAGAGAAGCGATGCACGCACGCACTAGTTCTCTCACACCCACTCCCGGGTACACATAGGAGCGCATTTTTTTGAAACTGGTACAACAAAATCACTCCACTATATATAAAAGCAGGAGCCTTAGCGCTTGCTTTACTAGGGTTCCTCTCGTTCACTTTCTCATGCTCTCCAGATCTAAGCAACACATAGGTGGCCACACTCTCTCTCAGCTCACGGCTGGTCACAAATCCGGCCGAACAACCTCGACCGGGGCAGGGGTGTAGGTGCATCGTTCACGCTGTCGTCGAGGGCGAGGGAGGAGACCAACGGCTGCCCGCGCGTCCCGATCGACGGCCGTGCCGTTCTCTCCGAGAGAGCACTGGCTCGGGAGGGCCTCCGACCCCTTCTTCCTCCCTGCGGTATTGTGGCCAAGATGCGGCCTCCCGACGCCGTCTTTGCCACATGCCGACGACCCTCAGGTATATATTCCTTCGAAATCTGCCTTGCTCTCATCGCCCAGCCTCCCTTCGTGTGGATCCTTTTCTACTTCCGTCCGCTGTTCCAAAGCCACATAGACTTCTACCATTATTAGAAGTAAAGCTAGTTCATACAGTCGACTCAAAGCGTTGGTTCAAACAGGTAAGAAAGTGGGAAAGCTGTAGCATGAATCTAGGACTTGGTTCTAAGAGGGAACGGGGGAAAGTAGTAATATCTGTCACTATTTAAATATTCGTATTTCGTATTTGCGCAAACAGGGATGTCTGTCTCGATATCGTTTCGGGATGTCTGTCTCCGTATCGTTTCTATCCGCTCAATCAAAAGCACACACCTCAGTTTTAGTACAACTGCGCAAAATGAGATGGATATCCCTCGTTGTCGTCGTCTAACCTCCCGTCTTCAAGGTATCCCTACATCGGTAGTAAATAAGGTAGAATGACCAACGCAATCTAAAAGAAGTTGATTCGTACATTTTACTTCCTGATTGCAGTGCAGGGACGAGCGAAAACAACTGCATCCTAGTCCGGAATGCACTTTCTACCAGTTCATCCATGGACCGAGGACTAGCTGGCACGGCTGCACGGCGGTTTTTGGACAGGTCTGGACAAGAGGCATTGTGGTCTGCTTATTTCTGCAAATAGCGGTGCTTAAATTTAGTGGAATGCACAAGCATTTCAGCTGGTTAGTACACTGCATGGTTCAGTTCAGCATTCCAGCTGAGACCACAATTATAATTGGTTATTCTGGAATGAGAGAACCTAACCCTAAATGGTGGCAACAAGAAAAAACCAAAGTGAACTCCAGGAAATTTAAGCCTGCCGGGAATCTTTTGCTCGGAAGAAGCCTTGCTTGTTTTTTCCTGATTTGTAAACCTTCTCACAACTTTGTCTTTTGTTGTGAACTAGTATATGTTTGTTATGTTCTATGAATCATTGGGATGTATAAAATTGCTTAACTTATGCTTTTCAAGTTTTTTATGAAGACGAAGTTTAATGTGAGTGTTCCACATGAGCTACTGGACTAGCGTGTGAACGTTTGGAATTTATTACATTGTGGCCTCAATTAACTGCATGAACCACTGTAACAAGATACATAGTTGCTTATATGTCAGACAGCAGATTGTTGATTGTTAGTTGGTCGATAGCCTAGTATTGAAGCGAGCTAAGCCAATGTGCCGTGTTTTGCACAACTGCTTACAAGTGGGGTAGCACCAATAGTGTTTACAAGTACTTATGTATACGTCGTGCACGGTTCTCGAACGAGTGCTCTATTTCATCAAAACACTCACTGCTCGTATGATAAACCGTGACAACTTATGTCTTACCATGCCATATTCATGAAAAAACTAGTGAGGACGCATCTGTTTCGGCAACAATTACGATGGTTCTCACATGATTCACGGGCACACAAAAGTAGCAGCAGTTCCCATAGATGGATTCAAACAGAGTACTAGCCCCAGAGGAGTAGATAACAGGCAAGGTTTGGATAATTAGACACAATCCAAACTACTATTAAACACTAGCTGGGGCAACTATTACATGCCTCGATCTAATTTGGGCTAGACGCAAGACGGACCTTGTGGCGTATGGAGCCACGGTTTGGTCGGCAAGATGGCCCAAGGAGCACCGCAGGCCGGGGAGGCGCTTCAGGTTTGGTGTGGTTGGCAAGGCACGCGAGGCAAGAGCAGCCGCGCGATCACCCTTCTGACCATGTGGGAGATTTGGAAGCACAGGAACGACATAACTTTCAATGGAGCCACGGTTTCCCTCCCGCATGTCCTGAACAGGATCAGAAACGAGAGCAAGGCTTGGTAGCAGGCAGGCCTCATTCGGGACGAGCTAGAGGCCTTCTTCTTGGTGGCGAATGGGTGGGCGCACGGCGAGTAGTCCCGTAGGAGCTAGCTGCAGGGTGGATCGGGTCTTTATGACTCTGTAAATCATGTAACTAGACAGTGGAGGGTTTCTTTCCCTTTCTCCTTTAATATATGATACGCACACTCGTGAGTATAAGAGAAAAAAAACAAGACGGACCTTGCCATGAACATCATCGAGGACGTCTCGCAGCAGCTCAATCCTGTGAACCTTCATGAAGACAACCTTGTGGCCTTGCCACTGATAAACTTGTTTGTGGAGGCATGCCACGTCATCTTCCTGCGTAAGCTTGACAAGAACAGTATTCCTCACAAACGAAGGAGTAGCTTTGAACTTCTTATGCTTTGATACGTCTCCGTTGTATCTACTTTTCCAAACACTTTTGCCCTTGTTTTGGACTCTAACTTGCATGATTTGAATGGAACTAACCCGGACTGACATTGTTTTCAGCAGAATTGCCATGATGTTGTTTTATGTGCAGAAAACAAAAGTTCTCGGAGTGACCTGAAACTCCACGGAATATCTAGTTGCAAATAATAAAAAATCGTTGCAAAAGATGAAGGCCAGGGGGCCCACCACCTGTCCACGAGGGTGCCCCCCCCCCAGGACGCGCCCCCTACCTCGTGGGACCCCTGGAGCTCCTCCGATGCCAACTCCGACTCTATATATTTGCTTTCGGGGAGAAAAAATAGAGGAGAAGAAATAATCGCGTTTTACGATACGGAGCCGCCGCCAAGCCCTAAAACCTCTCGGGAGGGCTAAATATCCCTTAGTTTCCAATAGGACCCCGCTGCCACGGGAGGGTAGGACAAAAGATGTCATGCAAGTTCTTTTCCATAAGCACGTATGACTATATTCGGAATACATGCCTACATTACATTGATGAATTGGAGATAGTTCTGTGTCACCCTATGTTATGATCATTACATGATGAACCGCATCCGGCATAATTATCCATCACCGATCCGATGCCTACAAGCTTTCCATCTACTGGTTTACGCTTATTTACTTTCCCGTTGCTATTGTTACAATCACTACAAAACACCAAAAATATTGCTTTTACTTTCATTACTCTTTTGTTATCGTTACCACTACTATCATATTACTTTCTACTAAATACTTTGCTGCAGATATTAAGTTATCCAGGTGTGGTTGAATTGACAACTCAACTGCTAATACTTGAGAATATACTTTGGCTCCCCTTGTGTTGAATCAATAAATTTGGGTTGAATACTCTACCCTCGAAAGTTGTTGCGATCCCCTACACTTGTGGGTTATCAAGACTAATTTCTGGCGCCGTTGCTGGGAGCATAGCTCTATTCTTTGAGTCACTTGGGATTTATATCTGCTGGACACTATGAAGAACTTGAAACACGCTAAGACAAAAATTTATCCCTTAACTACGAGGGAGGTAAGGAACTGCCATCTAGCTCGCACTTGATTCACCTTCGTTATGAGTAAGCTTGCGAATCCTAAACCTGCTTCGCTATTCGCTCCGATATGTCGCATGTTATTGATGATGCCACTTCTGCTATGCATGATACTTATGATGAAACTACTTCTATGCTCGATACTCTGTGCCCTTAGTGAATTTCTTGATGAACAAATTGCTAGGGCTAGAGAGAAAGAAATTATTGAATCTGATTATGTTGATGAAAGTGATGATGAAGATAGGCTTGTTATTCCTGAGGGTTATGTTTTTGATATGGATGCTTCTGCAGCTATTTTAGCTTGCAAAGATAGTCGTGAACTTAAGAGGCTATTAATTAAATGGAGTAAAGAATCTCTTAGAGATAAAATGAAACCTGGCCTTGCTTTTGCTACTTCACCTATCCGTGTTGCTGATAAGGATTATGAATTCTCTGTTGATCCTGATATAATTACTTTGGTTGAATCTGATCCTTTTCATGGCTATGAATCTGAAACTGTTGTGGCACATCTTACTAAATTAAATGATATAGCCACCCTGTTCACTAATGATGAGAGATCTCGCTACTTTTATATCCTTAAAATATTTCCGTTCTCGTTAAAGGGTGATGCTAAGATATGGTTTAATTCTCTTGATCCTGGTTGTGTGCGTAGTCCCCATGATATGATTTATTACTTCTCTGCTAAATATTTCCCTGCTCATAAGAAACAAGTTGCTTTAAAGGAAATATACAATTTTGTGCAAATTGAAGAAGAGAGTCTCCCACAAGCTTGGGGGAGGCTTCTCAAGCTACTTAATGCTTTGCCTGATCATCCTCTTAAGAAAAATAAAATACTTGATATCTTTTATAATGGACTAACCGATGCTTCCAGACATTACATGGATAGTTGTGCTGGTTCTCTTTTCAGGGAAAGAACACCGGATGAAGCTGAAATTCTATTGAACAATATGTTGACAAATGAAAATAATTGGGCACCTCCTGAGCCAACTCCTGCTCCAATTACTGAGCCTATTCCTAAACCAACTCCAAAGAAGAGAGGCGTTCTATTTCTCAGTCTCGAAGATATGCAAGAGGCAAAGAAATCTATGAAATAAAAAGGTATTAAAGCTGAAGATGTTAAGAATTTACCTCCTATTGAAGAAATACATGGTCTTAATTTACCGCCTGTTGAAGAAACATATCATCTTGATCCATTACCTATTGAAGATCCTCCAGATCTTGATATCCAAACACAGGTAGTAAGGGTAAATTCTCTCTATAGATATGATAAAGCTGAAGTCCCTCCTACTAAAATTGCTAGCCAGTGCTTGGATGAGTTCGACAATTTTATGCTTAAGCAAGAAGACTTCAATGCTTATTTTGGTAGACAATTAAAACAAAATGCTTATATGATTAAACACTTGGGTGATTATATGGCTAATGTTAGATGTGAACTTAAACTTGTTAGCAAACATGCTTCTATGGTTACCACTCAAGTAGAACAAGTACTTACGGCTCAAAATGATTTTCTCAATGAAATGAATAGTAAGAAAAATGATTATGTTGTTAGAGTGGCTACTATAACTGGTAGAATGACTCAGGAACCTTTGTATCCTGAAGGCCACCCTAAGAGAATTGAGCAATATTCTCAGAGAAATAATATTGATCCACCTAGTTCTTCCAAAAGGAAGAAAAAGAAAATGATAGGACTTTGCAAACTTCTAGTGAACCTATTGCTGAACCACCTGAGAATCCAAATGATATATCTATGTCTGATGCTGAAACACAATCTGGTAATGAACATGAACCTAGTAAAAATGTTAATGATGATGTTCATGATGATGCTCAACCTAGTAATGACAATGATGTAGAAATTGAACCTGTTGTTGATCTTGATAACCCACAATCAAAGAATCAACGTTATGATAAGAGAGATTTTGTTGCTAGGAAACATGGTAAAGAAAGAGAACCTTGGGTTCAGAAACCCATGCATTTTCCTCCTAAACCATCCAAGAAAAAGGATGATGAGGATTTTGAGCGCTTTGCTGAAATGATTAGACCTATCTTTTTGTGTATGCGATTAACTGATATGCTCAAAATGAATCCTTATGCTAAGTATATGAAGGATATTGTTACTAATAAAAGAAAGATACCGGAAGCTGAAATTTCCACCATGCTTGCTAATTATACTTTTAAGGGTGGAATACCAAAGAAACTTGGAGATCCGGGAGTACCCATTATACCATGCTCCATTAAAAGAAATTATGTTAAAACTGCTTTATGTGATCTTGGAGCCGGTGTTAGTGTTATGCCTCTCTCTTTATACCGTAGACTTGAATTGAATAAGTTGACACCTACTGAAATATCTTTGCAAATGGCTGATAAATCAACTGCTATACATGTCGGTATTTGTGAGGATGTGCCTGTTGTGGTTGCAAACGTTACTATTTTAACGGACTTTGTTATTCTTGATATTCCCGAGGGCGATAGTATGTCTATTATTCTTGGAAGACCTTTTACGAATACTGCAGGGGCTGTTATTGATTGCAACAAAGGCAATGTCACTTTTCATGTTAATGGTAATGAGCATACGGTACACTTTCCGAGGAAACAACCTCATGTTCATAGTATCAACTCTATTGGAAAAATTACATCGATTATATTTGGAGGTTTTGAATTTCCTCTTCCTACTGTCAAGAAGAAATATGATATTCTTATTATTGGGGATGTGCATATCCCCATTGAGGTAACTTAGTGTTATTCGAAATTTCTCCGGCTTCATGATTATTCAGAATGAGTTTATTAACAAGACCTGATCAACCTTGTTAGTGGATTCCTTTTGATGGCCATGAGACGGATGAAACTAGAAACACAACCTTCTGTACCCTCTTTATACTTTCTATTATTTAGTTGAAATAAAGTAAACATAGTATTTTTCTGTGTGATTCCTGATTTACCGTGCAATATAAAAATACCCTGAAAATAAAAGTCCTCCAAATGCCATGCCAATTTAATATGATTTTTAGGGAATATTTGAGGATTTATGGTGCAAAAATCACCGTGGGGGGAGCTGCCACCTGGCCACGAGGGTGGAGGGCGCGCCCTACCCCCCAGGGCGTGCCCCCTTGCCTCGTGGGCCCACGGTGGCCCTCCTCCACTTATTCCTGCACCCATCCTCTTCTTCTTCCTCCCACAAACACGAATAACCAGCTCAAGCACGAGTTCTAGCTCACTTTGCTGCGATTTTCGATCTCCTTGCTCAAAGCACCTCTCACAAAACTGCTTGGGGAGATTGTTCCTTGGTATGTGACTCCTCCATTGGTCCAATTAGTTTTTGCTCTAGTGCTTTATTCTTTGCAAATTTGTGTTGCATAGGTGACCATGCTCTTGAGCTTGCATGTCAAATTTATATGGTTCCAAGTAGTTCTAATGCTTGATATATGCTCTAGGCACTTGTAGGAGTAGTTGCTATCAGTTTTATTGAAGTTGGTTCACTTTTGTTTGAAGTTACTAAAAATTTCAGAATATTTCAGAAAATAATGAAGAGACTTTTGAGGGGCTCATCGAGCCGAAGCTCGAAGGAAAAACAAAATGAGGAAGCACAGAGGCCCAAATATAATTTGCCTCGCACCACGGAGGTCTGGCCGTGTGAATGGCCTTCCGATGACTTCTTGAAACAAGCCGGAATTTATGAGGATTTCTATTCATTGATTGAGAATGCTGGCCTCACCGACTTCCTCCGCAACCAACGTCATCCGTATCTCTTACTCACTAATACTTTTGTGCAAAACTTCTACTATTTTCCTAAGGATTCACCTCCTTCAGTAGAGTTTCATTTATATGACGTTGTTAAGAAGATGCCATTAGCTGAATTTTGCATGGTTTGCAAAATACCCTCTGAGGGTACCTTGGATGAACCCCACCATAAAGAGGTGGAAGCATTTATTAACACTATCACTGTGGGAGAAACCAGGAAGGTTTTTGATGCAAGAATCACTAGCATTGGGTCGTGCAAGTGAAAGGCAATTATGATGATATATGATGGCTTGGCTGGGATGAGAAAAGCTGGTATGAACTCGACCTCTCTTGTTTTTGTAAATATGATGAGTTCATCGTTCTTGATTCAGCTTATTATGAATGAACATGTTTGCAATGACAATTAGAGATCATAGTTTCTCGTGCCATGCTTGATTAGCTTTGAGTTATAATGGTTTACCTTGCGTGCCAACATGTTATCGAAATGGTTATGATGTGGTATAGTGGGGTGGTATCCTCCTTTGAATGATTTAAGTGACTTGACTTGGCACATGTTCACACATGTAGTTGAAACAAATCAACATAGCCTTCACAATATTTACGTTCATGGTGGATTATATCCTACTCATGCTTGCATCCAATGTTTATTAATTTTAATGCATGTACATGACTGTTGTCGCTCTCTAGTTGGTCGCTTCCCAGTCTTTTGCTAGCCGTCACTTGTACTAAGCGGGAATACTGCTTGTGCATCCAATCCCTTAAACCCCAAAGTTATTCCATATGAGTCCACTATACCTTCCTATATGCGGTATCTACCTGCCGTTCCAAGTAAATTTGTATGTGCCAACCTCTAAAACCTTCAAATAAACATTCTGTTTTGTATGCTCGAATAGCTCATGTATCAACTAGGGCTGCCCTTATCTTCCATGTTAGGAGGGTTATTCTCAAGAGTACTGGACTCCGCTCCTCACTCACGAGAAAATGGCTGGTCACCGGGATGCCCAGTCCCATGCTTTATGCAAACTAAATCAAAATTAATTGCAAACAAAACTCCCCTTGGGACTTGATGTTAGTTGGAGGCACTCGTTGTTTCGAGCAAGCCATGGATTGATGCTTGTTGGTGGAGGGGAGTATAAACTTTACTATTCTGTTTGGGAACCGCCTATAATGTGTGTAGCATGGAAGATATCGCCATCTCTTAGTTGTTAAGTTGACAATGAAAGTATACCTCTCAAAATATTATTTATATCTATTTCAAAACCGAGCTCTGGCACCTCTACAAATCCCTGCTTCCCTCTGCGAAGGGCCTATCTATTTACTTTTATGTTGAGTCATCACCCTCTTATCAAAAGCACTAGATGGAGAGCACAACTGTCATTTGCATTCATCACTATTAATTTATATTGGGTATGACTATGATTGGATCTCCTTTACCATGAATTACAATGTCTAGTCAGTCCTTGATCTTTAAAGGTGCTCTGCATTTATGTTTTGCGGTCTCAGAAAGGGCTAGCGAGATACCATCTTGTTATATCATATTATGATTGTTTTGAGAAAGTGTTGTCATCCGAGATTTATTATTATCGCTCGCTAGCTGATTATGCTATTGATATGATTAATCATGAGACCTAAGAATTATTGCAAATGTGGCTAGTTATAATCTTTGCTGAAAACTTGAATGCTGGCTTTACATGTTTACAACAACAAGAGCAAACAGAGTTTGTAAAAGTTTTTCTTTATCTCTTTCAATTTATCAACTGAATTGCTTGAGGACAAGCAAAGGTTTAAGCTTGGGGGAGTTGATACGTCTCCGTCGTATCTACTTTTCCAAACACTTTTGCCCTTGTTTTGGACTCTAACTTGCATGATTTGAATGGAACTAACCCGGACGGACGCTGTTTTCAGCAGAATTGCCATGATGTTGTTTTATGTGCAGAAAACAAAAGTTCTCGGAATGACCTGAAACTCCACGGAACATCTAGTTGAAAATAATAAAAAATCGTTGCAAAAGATGAAGGCCAGGGGGTCCACCACCTGTCCACGAGGGTGGGGGGCGCCCCCCCCCCCTAGGGCGCACCCCCTACCTCATGGGCCCCCTGGAGCTCCTCCAACGCCAACTCCGACTCTATATATTTGCTTTCGAGGAGAAAAAAATAGAGGAGAAGTAATAATCGCGTTTTACAATATGGAGCCGCCGCCAAGCCCTAAAACCTCTCGGGAGAGCTTATCTGGAGTCCGTTCGGGGCTCCGGAGAGGGGATTCGTCACCGTTGTCATCATCAACCATCCTCCATCACCAATTTCATGATGCTCACCGCCGTGCATGAGTAATTCCATCGTAGATTTGCTGGACGGTGATGGGTTGGATGAGATTTATCATGTAATCGAGTTAGTTTTGTTAGGGTTTGATCCCTAGTGTCCATTATGTTCTGAGATTGATGTTTCTATGACTTTGCTATGCTTAATGCTTGTCACTAGGGCCCGAGTGCCATGATTTTAGATCTGAACCTACTATGTTTTCATGAATATATGTGTGTTCTTGATCCTATCTTGCAAGTCTATAGTCACCTACTATGTGTTATGATCCGGCAACCCCGAGGTGACAATAATCAGGACCACTCCCGGTGATGACCGTAGTTTGAGGAGTTCATGTATTCACTATGTGCTAATGCTTTGTTCCGGTTCTCTATTAAAAGGAGGCCTTAATATCCCTTAGTTTCCATTAGGACCCCGCTGCCACGGGAGGGTAGGACAAAGATGTCATGCAAGTTCTTTTCCATAAGCACGTATGACTATATTCGAATACATGCCTACATTACATTGATGAATTGGAGCTAGTTCTGTGTCACCCTATGTTATGATCGTTACATGATGAACCGTGATCCCAAGATAATTATCCATCACCGATGCGATGCCTATGAGTTTTCCATCTACTGGTTTACGCTTATTTACTTTCCCGTTGCTATTGTTACAATCACTACAAAACACCAAAAATATTGCTTTTACTTTCATTACTCTTTTTTTATCGTTACCACTACTATCATATTACTTTGCTACTAAATACTTTGCTGCAGATATTAAGTTATCCAGGTGTGGTTGAATTGACAACTCAACTGCTAATACTTGAGAATATTCTTTGGCTCCCCTTGTGTCGAATCAATAAATTTGGGTTGAACACTCTACCCTCGAAAGTTGTTGCGATCCCCTACACTTGTGGGTTATCATGCTTCAGTACACCTTGGACAACATGCCTGACAACAGTGAGGCTCGAATACAACTCTTCATTGGTATAACCGCAAATGGCTTCCAGGATCCAACAGCCTAAGAACTCTGTTTCCCAGTGCGTATATTCAGGTCGTCCGCCTCATAGCGAGTGACATGTACAAACACACAATCCTTGTCTACATCAGGGCTCTAATTGAAACAGAAACAAATTTTGAATTACTTTTCAGTATAAGAAACACAAGTTATTTAAACCACTATGTATAGCATGGCATCGAAGCTAATAAAATTTTGCATTATTAATCACCACATACTTCCTTTTCTAAAAAATATCACCACATACTTAGATGAAAAACCACAATCGAGATCGGCAAAGAAGGAAATCACCTTGGGTAGCTCAGCGGGGGGGGGGGGGGACACATCCTCGAAGGGAGAAAACTGCTCCTGCAGTGCCACGGGGGCTGTAACCTCAAACGGGGCGTTGAGCATCTCAGTAGTGGCCGTGAGCGTATCTGGGGTCGCCTCGGTGGTTGCCTCCATCTTCTTGGAGCTCCCTGTCTCGTGGGGATCAGCCTCCCGCATCTGCTCCAATATCGGTAGATCTTTGCCTGGTTCTCCTTGGTCCATCATGAAACTGACGAATACTAGGAGACCACTGAAAGGAAAACACAATCGCAATGACAATGAAACAAACAAGAGAGTGAGCATCGGTTATCGCTTTGGTAAAAGTTCTTTTTTCTAAACGAAAATATACCAACATCACGGATCCGCTTACCTTCCCTTCGCTCGGAGAGAAGAACAACGATGGCGGAAGCGAGTGTTGCCTTTCTTGAAGACGGTGAGGGAGAAGGGGATTCAGCGAAGAGTGAAATGATGGTTGCTTCGTCCGTCAAACTTAGACTGCGGGGAGGTGGGGTTTTGTGATACGACGGCTCGTTACTGCCGCGCTACGACCGGGGTGACTCTCCGCCTGCATACTGCCTTCTAATTTGGTGGATGGCATTTGGGCCCGCGCGCTGCATGGCCCGCATGTCGGTGAACAAAAGTATAACGGCATTCAGTAGAGGGAGACGTTTCAATGACCTAGGAGGAGCCAAAGCGGTAGAGTGTCTCCACTGTAGTAGTAGTAATTGTTTTTCCGGTAGTCAGAGAGTGTCTCCACTGTACTAGTAGTAATTGTTTCTCTGGGCCCAAAAGACAAAACAGCCCATCCACACTAGTAAATAGTAAAATCAATTCAAAAGCCCATATATTTACTGAATGAGAGGCGCTACTCACACCCAGCACACCGCCCCCCCAAAAAAACCTGGGTGCTCTTCTTCCTCCTCGCTCCCACCCACCTCATGTCAGCTCGCTCCACTGCACTCCCCAAATTCCTCACCTCACTCCTACAGAAAACCCCAGCTCCCTTCTTCCTCACTCCTACTGAAAACCCCGGCTTCCCTTCTTCTTCGCCGCTTTTCTAACTAGGCTCGTCATTCGTTACTCTGCTCAAATCCGTGGCGCGACGCGACGCCCTCGAGGAAAATCGAGTCGTCTGACCCCAACGCCAAGAAGATGAGGCTCTGCCGGGCGACGCCTTTGTGTAGATCCCGCACCCGGCAACTGGGAGAAGCGGCGACCCCCCCACCGGATCCCAGAACTCAGAGAATCTCGGGTGGACCGCATCAGCGATCTCCGGATGCCATCCTTGGGGAGATCATCTCGCTTCTCCCCACTAAGGATTGCTGTCGCACCCAAGTCCTCTCAATTCGGTGGCGCCTCTATGGCACGTCGTGCCCCTTAATCTCGACTGTCGTCAGCTATCTCTCTTCAATGATTTTGAAATCCCCAGAGCCATCATCTCCTCCCACCAGGGCTCCATTCAAAGCCTCTGCATCTTGTCATGCTACCTGAGCAAGCATACCATGTCGTGCACAGTGGACGCCTGGCTGAAATCCCCTGAATTCACAGAACTACAGCTGCTTGAGTTCTACTATTCCCCTGGAAATCACATACCACATACCGAACGCCATGAACTTGTGCCCTCAGCACCGATGTCCATCTCGCGGTTTTCGTCCTCTCTCCACACCGCCACCTTTGCACTGTGCTACCTACCAGACAATCTGGTACTAAACCTTCGACTCCCATTTCTCAAGAAACTTTCACTTGTGCGAGTTCAAATATCGGAGGCCTCATTGCAGAGCATCATCCACTCCAGCTTGCCTACCGGAGTGCTTGGTGCTTGTTTTCACAATTAGAATCGGTTGTCTCCAAATAAAGTCGCCTAACCTTGTAAGAATTGGAATTTCTTTGACGGAAGGCAGCTCATCATCCAAGATGCCCCTTCACTTCAAAGGTTGATCCTTGATTCTAGTTATTCACCGTTGCAAATAACCGGCCTCTCTGCGCCTAAACTGGAGACCTTGGGTGTAATACATGATCTCTGTGCTCATTTAAATATGGTGTTTGGCTCCACAGTTCTTCAGGTACTTTATGTTATCATCTACACTTGTAACCATAAGCTGCATTTTAAATTTCTACGCATAATTTATATATCATCTTGGAGTACACATTTTGTACTAATATTATATTCTATGCTCAATGAAGAGTTTCTCCATGGATGTCCTATCAATGGTGCTGGATTCTGTCAAGATCTTATATATCCAAATGAATAGTTTTGATCTGAACAAGATTATTGGCTTGATGTAATGCTTTCCATGTCTAGAGAAGTTGTATATAAAGGTGATAATTTCACGCACATTGGAAGCCCGCATAGTGTACTAGAATTAACTGCTCGCTTGTTGCTCTTTCGACACTCTTCTTTTAGACCTTAACTGCTTTCAATCTTCATGTCTATTTAGGCAACAGACGGGTAAGAAAGTTATAACCAATCAGTGGATTCGTAAGCATCGGGATTTTCTCACTTCTCATGAGATTCGATTGAAGACAATAACGCTAGAACGATATGTAGACAACCGTGCAAACACAAGATTTGTCACATTCTTCCTGCTGAATGCAAGGTTACTATTGTCCATCAGGCTTAAGTTTATCAGCAGCATGGTTTTGACGGATGGGTATGTCGAAGAGCAAAAAAAGGAGTTTCAGGTGGGCAAAAGAGCTTCTGAACATGCCGGCTTCCATTTACAACATATTGTGGTCATAATCCAGTAAATTTTACGACCCAGGATGTTCATTCTATGGACCTGACCGATCCATTTGACCGTGGATCGCCGAAAATAGTGCTGGAGTTAGATGTTGTCGCCCTTTTCAATCTGGGTTTTTTTGTAAACCTGATGAACAATTAACCCTCGTGCTTTTGTACAGTTTGTAAGCTGGAGTTAGATGTTCCTGCCGTTTTCAACTCGGCTGTGACTGTCATATTTTCTTTGAAACAAGGCAAATGGCTTGCCATTCATTTAATTTAGAGTGAAATATTGTAACAAATCCCAACCAAGGGAAATAACATCACTCTCGCCAGCTGCTTGAGCTCACTGTGCATTACGTAAGCCAAGTGATTAGCCCCCACCAAAGACCCACAAACTTATTCCGAACTAGCACACCAAATGGGCTGTAAATTTTCATAGGAAAGGCTACATGACCGTGACAGATTTGGATTCTGACATTTGGGACCCGCGAGGAAATAGCCTATCCAAGGTGGTGTCGACTTACTAGCCACCAACAAACGATTCTCGCCTACTAGCCGTTGGATTGACATCCAACATCTGTCGTGTATCTTCTATCTCTTGTCTTCTTCTTCCTCCGATCGCCCAAACCAAACCACCCCGTCGGCTCTTTGCTCCTCGCCTCCCATGGCTGGCTGCGCCTCACGCCTCTACCGCACGTACCCTCCAACGTTGGCCAGTCCCCTCCTCTATTCCCCACATGTCCTGTTATTATCCGGCGACGTCACCCCAACACGCACTCCGCCTCAACCGCATAACCCTCCTACTCCTCCGCCGCGATCGACCGGCGCATCTTCAACGGCTCTGTTCATTCCGTCCGAGGCCTCGCTGTTGCCCTCCGCTTTGCGGCATTGGTTCGCTTCGCCGTGCTGTGCGCCGCCTCTTGCATTGTCAACGCTGTCAACAACCGAGAGGAACAAGGAGATGATCAGACGTGGAGAGGATGACAGTAGGGACCCACCAGCGTCATGGCAGTATGCAAGCAAGTGCCTCTATAGTACAAGCCCAAAAATATGGTTCCTCCTAATGGTTGGACATCTGGGGCTCACGCCATTGTCAACATAGTCAATAAACGAGAGAATTACACTACGAGCGGCAGACACCAGGGACCCAAAGAAGTCGCTGTAGCTTTTTTTAGGAACAAGCGGTTGTTATTTATACTAGTTTTAGCGACGGACTGTGGTAACAACGGGCTGTGTGGGGTCAGGCCCGTCTAGCTGTGGTTTTATTTATGTTTAGCACTTTATGAGCCCAGTTGTGTTTTTTTCTTGCTGAAAAAGGCTAGCCAGGTTCTATTTTTTTAAGAAATACCCAAACAAGGCCTACTTGCTTTTATCGGCCTATTTGGCTGCAAATCTTTCAAGACGAGGAGAGTTTCATTCGGTTTGCCCGTAAATGGGCTGTATATTTTTAAAACACATCAAACCGAAATTAGTTTCAATTTTTTTCATTACAAGATCTTAAATTCCATTGATTTTTATGCGTGGACAATTATTTGGATTTTATATTTATATAAATTATTTTTCAAAATAGTTTGAATTTGAATCGATATTTCTGGATTAAAAACAGTTGACCGCACCGAAATATGCAAAATTTCGTATACTTTTTAACCATGGCCACAATATGGGGTGTAATGCTAACAAAAACAAGATGGGCTCCAAAAAATTCTTAAGAATTAGCAAATGGGCTGTACATTATTAGAAATAATGGCAGATGGGTTGTATGCTGTTTTCACAGATTTGAGGCTGACTTGTGCGCCTACTACAGGTTGACGCGTATGCTTTCATAAAAAAATGGTTGGCCTTTGCATGGCATACTGTCAACTTAGTCAACACACGAGAGCAGTGACTGTTGGATGTCCATCCAACGGCTGTCATGCTTCTTCAATCTCTGCTCTTCATGCTCCAGCCGCTCAAACAAGCGTCATGGACTGCCGCTTCTCCTCTCGCTGCCGGGCTATGTTGCCGCCACAAGAGTCTTCACGGCCCCACTCAGACTCCCATCGCTGGCCTAGCCATCCCTCTACTCACCCACACATGCTGTTATTCTCTGGCGATGGCGCATTTAACCAAGAAACCCTCATACTCCTCCGCTGGGAAACAATCGCCGAGTATTCCACGGCTCCGTGTCGTTCCTTCCGAGGCCTCGCCGTCGTCCACCGCCCTGGTGGTCTCGGCGTGGCCTGGTCAACGTGGTCAATGAACGACATCCATCGGAATGGACTGTATGTGGAGAGGCTGACAGCTGGGTCCATGGCCGCACGCAAGGAAATGCCTCCTTATTACGCGCAAAATAATGATGCCTCCACCTGACAGCTCGGACCCACCAGCTATATCTTCGCACACAAGGAAGTGCCTCCTTATTACGCCCAAAAAAATGAATATCCCCCTGCTAGCTGGGACCCACCATATTGTTGGGCTGACTTGTGGGCCTACTAAGTTGACGGGGACGGAGGGCTTTGTCAACTTAGACAATATTCCAGTGACCGTATGATGTCCATCCAACGGCGATAGTGCTTCTTCAACCTCTGGTCTTCTTGCTCCAAATACCAAAGCATGCACCGGTCGTGCCGCTGCTCCTGCCTTCCGTGGCGGGTCAGGCGACCATGAGGCCTCACCGCCCCCATACTACTCCCACCATCGCCGTGCCATCCCTCTACTCACCCACACCCCCTGTTATTCTGCGGTGACGGCAGCCTCACACCGCAGCCGAACCAGTGAACGCTCGTACTCCTCTCCGCGTGGGCATCCACTGCCGCGTCTTCCCCGGCTCCGCGTCATCCCCTTCCTAGGCCTCGCCGTCGTCCACCGCCGTGGTGCTCTCGGCGCGGCATGGTCAATGTGGTCAACGACCGACTTCCATCGGAAGAGTACTGTACGTGGAGAGGCTGACAGCTGGGTCCACGGCAGCTGCAAGGAAGTGCCTCCTTATTACGCGGAAAATAATTATTCCTCCACCTGACAGCGGGGACCCACCGGACGGGCCACCAGTATTTTGCGAAAAAATCGTTTCCCCCTGACTGCTGGGACCCACCGGACGGGCCACCGTATTTTGCGAAAAAAACGTTCCCCCCGCTGTCAGCTCGGACCCACCGGAAGTGCCTCCTTATTACGCACAAAAAAATGAATAATCCCTCGGCTAGCTGGGACCCACCATGGTGGGAGGCTGACTTGTGGGCCTACTAAGTTGACGGGGACGAAGGGCTTTGTCAACTTAGTCAATATGAACGACTCTAGCTCCAGTGACCGTACGATGTCCATCCAACGGCCGTAGTGCTTCTTCAACCTCTGGTCTTCTTGCTCCGGCCAAAGCAGCGCCGGTCGTGCCGCATGCTCCTGCCTCCCGTGGTCGGCTGTGGCCGCAGAGGCCTCACCGCCCCTACCATTCCCACGGCCAGTTCTCGCTGGGTCGGCAGCCTCACACCGCAGCCGAACCAGTGAACCTCGTACTCCTACCCGCTGCTGGCTTCTACCGCCGCGTTTTCCTGACTCGCGTCGTCCCCTTCCTAGGCTCGCCGTCCACCGCCGTGGTGCTCTCCGAGCGGCGTGGTCAACGTGGTCAAGGAACGACTTCCATCGGAAGAGTACTCAGACGTGGAGAGGTCGACACCGGGTCCACGACCACGCCCGCTTTTTTGTGATTTGCCAAGTAAGTCGCTTTGTCAGGCTTGTTGGGCAGCAAATCTTTCAAGACGAGGAGAGCTTTCATACGGCTGGCCGAGAAAATGGCCCATCAGTAATGAGAAATGAGTTGTACATTTTTAAAACACATCAAACCGGCAATTAGTTTCAAATATCTTTTTTTTCATTTCAAGATTTTAAATTACATTAATTTTTTTGCGTGGAGAATTTGTTGGATTTTATATTGCTATACATTTATTTTTAAAATCAATTTGAATGTGAGTCGAAATTTCGGGATTAAAAACAGTTCGGACCGCACCGAAATATGAAAAATTTCGTATAATTTTTTAACCGTGGCCTAAATATGGGCTGTAATGCTAACAAAACGAATATGGGCTCCAAAAAAACCTTAAGAATTAGCCAATGGGCTATAAATTATTAGAAATAATGGCAGATGGGTTGTATGTTGTTTTCCACAGATTTGAGGATTTCCTAAAAAGGTTGGCCTTTAAGCACTCACCGTTGGATGTCCATCCAACGGCCGTCGTCTTCTTCAATCTCTGCTCTTCCTGCTCCGGCCCGCTCAAACAAGCGCCCGGCGGGACTGCTGCTCCCTCCTCCTCGCGGCCGGGTCAGGTTGCCGCCACAGGCCTCACCGCCCACCGCATCTCCCATCGCTGGCCTAACCATCCTCTACTCACCAACACCTTTGTTATTCTCCGTGACGGCGGGCAGACGATGAAACCCTCGTACAGTCGTACTCCCCTCCGCGTGGGAAACAACTACCGAGTCTTCCCTGCCTCCGTGTCGTCCCCTTCCTAGGCCTCGCTGTCGTCCACCGCCGTGGTGCTCTCGACGCGGCGTGGTCAGTGTGGTCAACGACCGACTTTCATCGAAAGAGTACTGTGCGTGGAGACGCTGACAGCTAGGTCCACGGCCGCAGCAAGGAAGTGCCTCCTTATTACGCGCAAAATAATTATTCCTCCACCTGACAGTGGGGACCCAACGGATGGGCCACCGTATTTCGCCAAAATATTTCCCCCCTGACTGCTGGGACCCACCAGTTACACCTTCGCATGCAAGGAAGTGCGTCCGAGCAAAAAAAACAAAACGATTCGCCCCCCTGACTGCTGGGACCCACCAGCTACATCTTCGCACGCAAGGAAGTGCCTGACAGTCGGGACCCACCTGGTCGAAGCGTACGTAGCGTTGTCATTCTGGTCGCGAATGTGTACGTACATATATACTGGTGGATGTAGAGGCGTGCACGTAGCATGTACACGTACGTACAACAGACAGGGTGCAAGAAAGAAAATATGGCCACGTATGTGTACATACGGGCGGGGTCTCGAACGCGTACTCGCGCATACGTATGGCCAAGGCTCGTGTACATGGCTGGGTCGGAACGGAGAAATAGCATCGTCGTCGTGTTCATGGGGAGGCAATTGAATGTGTCGTGTTCATGGGGAGGCAACGGAATGCGTCGTGTTCATCGGGAGGCAACGGAACGCGTGGGAGCCAATCGGCTGGGTCAGAACGGAATGAGTGGTCGTGTTCATCGGGAGGGCTTGGACGGAACAGGCGATGGAAACGAGGCCTGGCTACCGCACAATGGAGGAAACAGACCTCCTACATTCGGAACGGGGTCCTGTTGATCGGGAGGGGTCTGGCGTACCGCAAAACAGAGGAAACAGACCTCTTATGGTCAAAACGGGGGTCCTGTTGATCGGGAGGGGTGTGGCGTACCGCAAAACGTATGAAACGGACCTCCTACGGTCGAAACGGGGGTCCTGTTGATCGGGAGGGGTGTGGCGTACCGCAAAACGGACGAAACGGACTTGTGTTGGAGCGCTACGGTCGAAACGGGGGTCCTGTTCATCAGGAGGGGTGTGGCGTACCGCAAAACGGGACTCCACGGGATACTGTTCATCTCCACCGTCGACCTCCTCCAGCCTCCACGGCCTACCGTCGACCTCCTCCAACCTCCACGGGCTCCCGTTCATCCAGCCTCCACCGCGCGCTACTCCACCGCTACTGTTCAACCACCCCTCCACCGTCTACTCTTCATCCAGCCCTCCACACCATGGGGTCCTGTTCAACCACCCCTCCACGGGACCCCTCCCCCGTCTACTGTTCATCCAGCCCTCCACCACACCATGGGGTCCTGTTCATCCAGAGGCAACGCCACCGCTCACTGTTCATCCAACCCCCCCCCCTCCACAACGCTCACTGTTCATTCCATAGGCAGCATCGATCGGCTTGATTAGCAGCGATGGCGAAGAATCGCCGATCGGGTTCGCTTAACAGCCATCGATCGATCGCTCGGGTTCGATGAACGCCGTAAGTTCGCAGTGCAATCGCTCGGGTTCAGTTAGAGCCCAACGCCTCGCTCGGGTTCAGTTAGAGCCAACGCCTCGCACACACGCGCGTACGTGTACAAGAGAAATGCGCATCGCTCGGCCCCCGACCTCCCACCGTAACCGGGAACTCCCCAAAATTTTCCTCCCCCTCGCTTCTACCACGGGTTTTTCCGTCATGGAAGGCCCAAAGAATGTCATGCAACTGCGTCTCCGGCCCGCCCAGGACGAAAAGCCCATTTTCTGTCATGATTTTTTGTCATAGAAGTAGGAGCCTGATACGTCTCCGTCGTATCTATAATTTTTGATTGTTCCATGCCAATATTGTTCAACTTTCATATACTTTTTGGCAACTTTTTATACTATTTTTGGGACTAACATATTGATCCAGTGCCCAGTGCCAGTTCCTGTCTGTTGCATGTTTTTGGTTTCGCAGAATATCCATATCAAACAGAGTCCAAACGGGATAAAAATGGACGGAGATTTTTTTGGAATATTTGGAAAGTCTGGAAGAAAGATCATCGCGAAACGGTGTCCGAGGTGGGCACGAGGTAGGGGGCGCGCCCTACCCCCCCCCCCCCCAGGGCGCGCCCCTGACCCTCGTGGTCCACTCGTAAGGCGGTTGACGCCCTTCTTCGACCGCAAGAAAGCTAATTTTCGGTAAAAAAAATCACGGCAAAGGTTTCAGTCCAATCGGAGTTACGGATCTCCATATATACCCGAAACGGTGAAAGGGCAGCAAGATAGAGCGCAGAAACCGAGAGAGACAGAGAGATAGATCCAATCTCGGAGGGGCTCTCGCCCCTCCCCCGCCATGGAGGCCAAGGACCAGAGGGGAAACCCTTCTCCCATCTAGGGAGGAGGTCAAGGAAGAAGAAGAAGGAGGGGCCCCTCTCCCCCTCGCTTCCGGTGGCGCCGGAGTGCCACCAGGGGCCATCATCATCACCGCAATCTTCACCAACAACTTCACCGCCATCATCACCTAATCTTCCCCATCTATGCAGCGGTGTAACCTCTCTCTTACCCGCTGTAATCTCTACTTAAACATGGTGCTCAACGCTATATGTTATTTCCCAATGATGTATGGCTATCCTATGAAGTTTGAGTAGATCTGTTTTGTCCCATGGGTTATTTGATGATCAAGATTGGTTTGAGTTGCATGTTTTATTATTGGTGTTGTCCTATGGTGCTCTCCGTGTCGCGCAAGCGTGAGGGATTCCCGCTGTAGGGTGTTGCAATATGTTTATGATTTGCTTATGGTGGGTGGCGTGAGTGAACAGAAGCACAGACCCGAGTAAGTAGGTTGTTTGCGTATGGGATAAAGAGGACTTGATACTTTAATGCTATGGTTGGGTTTTACCTTAATGATCTTTAGTAGTTGCGGATGCTTGCTAGAGTTACAATCATAAATGCATATGATCCAAGTAGAGAAAGTATGTTAGCTTATGCCTCTCCCTCAAATAAAATTGCAATAGTGATTACCGGTCTAGTTATCGATTGCCTAGGGACAAATAACTTTCTCGTGACAACAAGCTCTTTACTAAAACTAATTTAGTTGTGTCTTTATCTAAGCAGCCCCTAGCTTTTATATAATCGCTCTTTACTTTCTTGCAAACCTATCCAAAAGCACCTACAAAGTACTTCTAGTTTCATACTTGTTCTAGGTAAAGCGAACGTCAAGCGTGCATAGAGTTGTATCGATGGTCGATAGAACTTGAGGGAATATTTGTTCTACCTTTAGCTCCTCGTTGGGTTCGACACTCTTACTTATCGAAAGAGGCTACAATTGATCCCCTATACTTGTGGTTTATCAAGAACTTTTTGTGGCGCCGTTGCCGGGGAGCAATAGCATGGGGTGAATATTTTCGTGTGTGCTTGTTTGCTTTATCACTAAGTAATTTTTATTTTCTGTTCTTAGTTGTTTTCTATCTTTACTTATGGGTAGGAAACGCAAAATACCAAAAAAATTAGTTGTACCTACTGAACCAATGGTTGAAGAACCACTCAAAATCTATCACACTGCTGAAGCTTATTACTTGGATCATCTTCGATCCCTATGTGCTCGTGCTGAAACCCCAACTAGCTTAGTTGAGGGCAAATCTTTAGATGAGCATGCTTGTTATGTGCGACACCGTATATCTGAAAAAGGGAAATGTTTGCTGGATCAAATTCATCGTTTGCAATGCTATGCTTGGAATTTATGTTATATATATGATTTTACTTATTGTTCTGAAAACCCTAAGAAACACCTTCCCTATCAATGTGAGCTTAGTGATAATGGAATCTTATCTTTGTATGCTAAGGGTGTTTATAATTACTCTGATGTTCAACAAATAGAAGAATTTGTTGCTTTTATGGGTGCTTATGAAATTGAATCTATGTTTAAAGAGTTTGAAGATTTTGATGATGCTGTTTATAGACCTGAAAATTTAGCTATCCTCAAATATTGTTATGAGAATTATGAATACAATTACGATATTAATGCACTTATTGAGAAAGTCTCCGCTGTCCAAGAAGAGACTAATATTTTGCAGGAGTCTATGGAAGAAGAAATTGATGAAACTGTGAGCTCATTGGATGAAAAAGATGATGAGGAGAGCGAAGAATGTATGAGGAAGAGCGGATTAGCTACCCGTGCCCACCTTCTAATGAGAGTAACTCTTCAACTCATACATTGTTTAATTTCCCTTCGTGCTTACCGAAGGATGATTGCTATGATGACTATTATGACCCCGTTGATTCTCTTGAAATATCCCTTTTTGATGATGCTTGCTATGCTTGTGGCCAAGATGCCAATATGAATTATGCTTATGGAGATGAAATTTCTATAGTTCCTTATGTTAAACATGAAATTGTTGTTATTGCACCCACACATGATAGTCCTATTATCTTTTTGAATTCTCCAAACTACACTATATCGGAGAAGTTTGCACTTATTAAGGATTACATTGATGGGTTGCCTTTTACCGTTGCACATGATGATTTTGATAGATATAATATGCATGTGCTTGCTGCTCCTACTTGCAATTATTATGAGAGAGGAACTATATCTCCACCTCTCTATGTTTCTAACACGATAAAATTGCAAGAAACTGCTTATACTATGCATTGGCCTTTACTATGTGTGCATGAATTGTTCTTTTATGACATGCCGATGCATAGGAAGAGAGTTAGACTTCGTCATTACATGATATATGTTGCTTTGTGCTCACTACTAAATTAAAAATCATTGCTAATTAAAATTGGCTTTGATATACCTTGGGATCCGGGTGGATTCACTACTTGAGCACTATATGCCTAGCTTAATGGCTTTAAAGAAAGCGCTGCCAACGCAAGTGCCGGAAATGCGTTGTGTCCATTAAGTTGTTGTATGGCCTCTCCTCTCTGAGCGCCTCTCCTCTCTCCTTTGCGCCGGCGTCCACCTGTCCCATGGCCTCGCGGGTGTCTCTTTCGGCGGCGTCCTCCTCGGCGTCGGAAGCTTCGCCATCTCCGCCTAGGCCTGCCCCCCGCTCTGCCATTGTTGTCCCGAAGGTGCTGGGCACGGCGTTTGGCCCCATCGTCCAAGGCGGAGCTAGGGGTACTGGGGGCGCTGGAGGTGGGGTTGCGCCGGTTTTGGAGCCGGCATGGCAGACGAAGACTGGTCGTCGCCCCGCAGCCCGGGCTCTCCCCCGCCTCGGCTCGCGTCCAGGCGGCGGATCTCGCCCCCGCTGCCCACCTTGAGGCCGCCGAGGACTCGCATCCCGGCCTCCCTGCACGGCTGCTGTTACAACTTTGGTGATGATGGGCATATCTCGCTTCAGATGAACGAGACGTCAGGCGTCATTGTGGTGGAACCGGGCACATCGCCCGGGAGTGTGTGGCACGATGGAGTCCTCCACCGGTGGTGCCGGTGGGGCGCTCTTCTTCGCCGGGGACCGGCGCCCGGCTTGCTCCCCCGCATGTGGATTGGAGACCTGCTCCCGCTCCGGAGGTGCTTCCGCCCGCCACCGGGCCCGCGCCCTTGGTCTTGTGAGCGGACAGGCCGTGGAGCCAGTGGTTCGGGAGGGCTCGGTGGAGAGTGCTTGTGGTACGAGATTCTCGGTGCCCTTCGAGCGGTCGGTGAGGTCCGGGCGGCGATCGAGCGCCGCCCGGTCGTGGATGCTGTGGAGTGCTGTTACATGGGGGAGGCGGAGGATCTTTGGTTGATGGAGGAGGAGTTGTCCAAGGCGGTAGTGGTGACTGTCACGGGTACTAGGCCGGCTGTGCACCTCGCGGCAGCGGCAGCCGCGCTGCACGAGGAGTTCCAGCTTGGTCCGGCGGACATGTCGATTCGTGCGTTCTTCCCAGAGGATTTTCTGGTGCTATGCAGGGAGCAGAGTGTTCGTGACAGGATGGTGCGGCAAGGAGGTCTTTCGCCGTCGTCGGCGGCAGGGTTCACCTTGTCTCTGTGTCCATGGTTGAGACAGGCGCAGGCCACCGGAGTTGCGCTGTCGTATCTGGTGCCGATCGCGTTGGTGGGCGTGCTGGCGCATGCGTGGTCGAGGCGGACGGCATCTTTAGTGCTCCAGGGCCTGGGCTGGTGGTTGGTGTGATGGACAGCACGGCAAGGCGGCATGACATGTCAAGCTTCAAGGTGTGGTTGCGGATTGATCGGTCGGATTGCATTCCGGATCAGCGTCGGCTGTACATCGAGGAGCAGCATCGGAGGAGAGGCAGGATCTGGCCGCGTGCGGCGAGGGCGTCCATGCTGTGGTACAACATTCGGATCGTCAGGTTGGCTGAGCCTGTGGTGGATGAGGATGATGACCCCGAGTTGTCGCCACCGCCAAGCCCGCCGGCGCCTCCGGATGGGCGTATGGCGGATGGCAGAGGGCGTCCGAGGCATGGTGGAGATGCTGGTGGACCGGCTGGGTCGTCACCGTCGGCAAGCTCCTCGGCGCCATCCCCGGCGGGTCAGCGTGGCATTCAAAATAAAGCTGAGCTGCGTCACCAAAGGGAGCATGACGTGCGGATAAGGCAGGAGGATGGGGCCGCGGAATCTGTTGCTGCCGGGTTGTGCTTGTCGGTCGGGGCTGTTGGGCCAATGGTAGGGAGCCAGGTGCCCGGTGTGGGACTGGACAGCCTGGTGGAGGCTTCTGGAGCGGTCCAACCGGTGTCGTCTTGTGCATCGGGTTTGGGTGTGGAGAGGCAGGTGGTTGGTTCCTTCGACGTGGGTTCGCCGCCATCAGTTACGCTCCCCCGTTGGCGGATGGGGGGGCCCGCAGTCGCAGTTGGGTTCTGTGCGGAGTGTCTCCGTGGTAGGAGAAAGCAATGATTGGAATATGGTGGTTGGCACGGTGGAACTGCCGATTGGGTCGTGGCTGGGGCTTGACTCGTTGCCGGGCCCAGTGAAGTGCAGCATTGGGGGTGCGGGACCCGATGACTGCCAGCCGTGGCATACTGGGTCTGTTCGCATGCAGTCCGGCTCCAATGATTGCCAACCGAGGCAGGATGGGACTGTTGCCATGCAGACGACGGGAGAGCGGCAGATGGAAGTTGTGGATTGCGAGCAGGATTTGGAGGTGACGGATCTCATGCAAGCTTTGGGTGACCGTCAATTAATAATGGAGGATTGCGCTGTGCCGGTGGTTAGTTTCTCTGGGGAGGAGATGGAGCTAGTGGAGCAAGCTGAGAGGCCCGTTGGCCAGGTGCATGCATGGGATTTTTTTCAGGTTTGTTTATCGGAAGACGACGAGCTGCATGCAGGCGACGTGCCGCCATGAACGCCAGAGGCGGTTGAGCAGGAGGGAGTTGGGCATGAGGATGTAGTGCGGCTGTGTGAGAGCATGTGCAAGTCGTTGGCACCCATCTTGGCGAGGCCAGAGGCACGTACGCAGGATGTGCGTGCTCGGCGGCCCCGGAAGAAAAGGCAGCTGGATATCACCCCGAGGAGGAGTGCTAGGATTGCAAGGCATGGGGCAAGTAAACCTCAGCAGGTGCTAATTCGAAGGCTCTGCTTGGCGCATGAGGGGGAAGTCATTTCAGATGAAGCTCTCAGCATGTACATGGAGTTGTTCTCTCGCCCGCTGTCGGATGTGCACATTGCGGCTGTGCTGGCCCTGTTTGGGTGGGAGTCGCCGGCGGCACCTGGTCTGGAGGCGGCTCCCATGGAGGCCATGGTGGCTTAGGTAGGGAGCGCGGGTGGATCAGGTAGGACATTGTGATGTGTGCGCTACCCATGAAGGTTATCGTGTGGATCGTGCGAGGGTTGAATGCCCCCACGCGTAGAAATGCAGTGCACCAAGTTGTGGTTGCGGCGAGTCCGGGAATTGTTTGCCTCCAGGAAACAAAGTTGCAGGAGATATCCCTATCGATTGTACAACAATGCCTTGGGAATAAATTTGGAAACTTTTTTTATGTTCCGGCGATGGGAACGCGTGGTGGAATTTTATTGGCTTGGGATGAGACCGTGACAAGGTTATCCAATCCACACTTCCAGAGTAACTCGCTCACGGCATTGGTAAAATCACCGGGTGCTGCGGAGTGGTGGATGACATGTGTGTATGGCCCTCAAGAGGATGGGGCAAAGGTGGAGTTCTTACAAGAGCTTGCGGACATCAGGGAGTTGCACGCAGGGCCGTGGCTGATCGCGGGAGACTTCAACTTAATAGCAAAGCAGGAAGACAAGAGCAATGACCGTGATAATGTAGGATGTTGGCAAGGTTTGATCGAGGATGAATAGGCTTGAGATGAAGGAGCTGTATCTCAATGGGCGCCAGTACACGTGGTCTAATGAGAGGCAGAATGCAACCCTCGAGAAGATCGATCATGTCTTTGTTTCCAATGAGTGGGATGCTGCGTTCCCGGCATGTTTCCTTTCTGCCCTTGGGACGGCGATCTCGGACCATTGCCCTCTTATGTTGGATATGAATGTGGAGATTGGTATGCATAAGCGCTTCAAGTTCGAAGCATTCTTGGTCAGAGCGCCGGGTTTTTTGGAGACGGTGCAGAAGGCATGGGACTCAACGCCGGCAGCTACCAATGACTATGTCACGCTGCACAATAAATTGAGAGCCACGGCAAAGGCCCTGCAAAGTTGGAGTGATCGGTGGATTGGCAATGTCAAGCTGCAGGTTGCCATTGCCATGGAGGTGATCTTAAGGCTGTATGTGGCAATGGATTCGAGGAATCTTTCGGACGAGGAAAGGGAGCTGAGGAAGACGTTGAAGCAAAAACTCCTGGGGCTATGTTCGTTGGAAAGGTCAATTGCAAGGCAGCGGTCGAGATTGTTACAGCTAAAGGAGGGAGATGGGAACACAAGATTGTTTCATCAAGAAGTAGTCATAGGCAAAGGAAAAAAGTGATGCGCTCGGTTAGATACAATGGGAGGTTGTACACGGGCGGGGAGGAGGTCGCATCCGCGGTGGATGCGCATTTACGGGCAGGCCTTTGGGTGTTGTAATCAACGGGAGTATACTTTGAAACTTGATGAGATGGGCTTGCCACAGAGAGATCTGTCGCACCTGGAGGAGCCGTTCACGGCAGAAGAAGTGGAAAACGTGGTAAAGGCCATGCCCTTGGATAAGGCACCAGGGCCGGATGGGTTTACAGGCAGGTTCTACGCCGTATGCTGGCACATTATCAAGGTGGATTTCATGAAGGCTATGGACTGCATGTACAGAGAGGATATGAGGGGTATGGCAGCAATCAATAAATCTCTGGTGTCTCTTCTGCCGAAGAAGGAAGGAGCGTTGGAGGTGGGTGATTTCAGGCCAATAAATCTAGTGCATGGCGCGATCAAGATTTTTGAGAAGGTACTCTCGACTAGACTTGCGGTGGAGCTTCCCAATCTGGTGGGAAATCATCAAAGTGCGTTCGTGAAAGGGAGGTCCTTGCATGATAATTTCATGCTCGTACAATGTATGGCACGGCGGTTGCATGCGTTAAAGAGGCCTGCGGTGTTGCTCAAGTTGGATATATCCAATACCTTTGATTCAGTTCAGTGGCCGTTTTTGCTGGAGGTCTTGCAACAGCTTGGATTTGGTGCCAAGTGGAGGGCTTGGATCTGTGGAATATAGCAACTTCAACTACAAAAGTGATGGTGAATGGAGAACCAGGAGAAACAATCTATAATTGCAAGGGGATGAGGCAGGGAGACTCCCTCTCACCGATGTTGTTCATACTCACCATGGAACCACTGCAGAGGTTGTTTGAAGTGGCGGTAGATGAGGTATTTTGGCACCTTTGGCCAAGAGAGGAATGAAACAAAGGCTGTCAATATATGCGGATGATGTGGTCTTGTTCGTCAAGCCGAGGTTGGTGGACTTGCAAGCTTGTAGGGCAATCTTGGCCCTGTTTGGCGAAGCCTCCGGATTACACATTAACATGACAAAATCGGCAGCTCTGCCGATTAGGTGCACGGAGGAGGAGATTGAGTTGGCCGTGAATGAGCTTGGGTGCTTGGTTGGTTCCTTTCCGATCAAGTATCTTGGTCTGCCGCTTGCATTGAGGAAACAGTCCGCGGCGCAGCTGCAATACCTTGTGGACAGCATGGGAGCCGCTTGCCTAAATGGAAGGCTGCATTAATGCCAAAGAGTGGAAGACTGACGCTTGTCTTGTCAGTGTTATGTGCAATGCCGATACATGCGATGATGGCTTTGGATTTACCTATAAAAACGATTAAGGCCATGAACAAAGTTTGCAGAGGATTCCTTTGGTGCAACAAGGAGAAGGCCAACGGTGGCAATTGTTCCGTTGCACAGGAAGCTGTCTGTGCACCCAAGTGGGCGGGTGGCACAGGCATCCCCAACTTGCGCTGGATGAATCTGGCGATGCAAGCGCGATGGCCGTGGCTGCAACGTGTTGATGGGAGCAGGCCATGGAGCGAATTCAAGATTCAGTGCGGACGAGTCACTACAACTATGCCAAGCTGCTTTGAGAGTCGGCGCAAGGAGTGGGGAATCCACTGCTCGGGAAGACAGATGGTTGGACGGATTGAGAATACAAGAGCTGGCCCCGGACATATCTGATGAGGATCCCAATGCGGGTTCGGCGGTCTATGATGGTTGGGCGGTGGTAGCCGATGGGCAGTGGGCGTTGGACATCGGCCCAGATATGGATGCGGCAGCTCTACATCAGTTTCTCCAGATTTGGCAGCGGGTCACGGCATGGGAACAAATGCCCGGTGAGCAGGATGAGTTCTTGTGGTCCTGGGATGCGAGTGGGAAGTTCTCGGTCGCTCGGCGTATGCAGCCAGGTTTTGGGGTCGGGAAGTGGTACCCACGGCAAGGTTAACCTGGAAATGCAGGCGTCGTCGCAATGCCGCTTCTTTGCATGGTTAGCCCCGAAAACAGGTGCTGGACTTCGATAGGCTTGCGAGGAGAGGTTTACCGCACCAATCAGCATGTCCGCTCTGTGATCAGGAACCGGAGATCAGTAAACCATGTGCTGCTCATGTGCGTTTTTGCCAGGACAGTGTGGGCAGTGGTGGGAGAGGCCCTGGGTAAAACTGGTTGGGGGCCGAGCAGCGACGATGAGCTTGGGGCCTGGATGTGTGCCAAGAAAGGAAACGGCTACCTAGGCAACAAGGACATACATACCATGTTATTGCTGGTCTTGTGGGAGCTATGGAAACATCGCAATGCAATTGTCTTTGACGGTAGCGGCACCCTCAAAGGTGGAGAGGCTCATTGACAAGATCAAAGCTGAAAGCGTGTTGTGCGTAATGGCGGGCTGTTCAAAGGGAGGTTGGACGAGTTCCTAAGTGGATTACATAGGTGGAGGATTGGGAGGGGTAGGATGTGTGGACGTGGGTGGAGTGTGTACGTGTTGTAAGGCCGTACATGCGTGTAATGTAACTGTGGAGGCATACTTTGCCTTTCTTCTTTAATATATGATATGCACACTCGTGCATATTCGAGAAAAAAAAAAGCGCTGCCCGGAAGTTTTATAGAGTCATTTATTTCTGTTGAGTGCTTTTATATAGTTTAAAAACAACAAAAATAAATAGGGGAACCCAAAACTTTTCAAAAAGAAAAGCGGAAGTGAGAAAGACAAGCATTGTTGAAGTGGGAGCTAGCCTTGAACTTTGTTCATGCTCACGGAAACTTTGTGAATCTTAATTACAGAAACTTTTCAATAAAAATAATTATCCCCTTGTACAATTCTATTGTATTATAAAAATAATGTGCCAAGGTTTGCCTTTAGGATGTTTACAATGCTTCTTGGTTTGTGCGGTGCAAGACAAAAACTTTGTCTGTAGTGCGCGAATTTTCATTTTTTACTGGAACGTCAAATGGTTCTGATTCTTTTTGCAATGTCTTTATGTAAAAAAAATTATTCTTCCTAATTTTTGCAGAATTTTTCAAGTATCATAAGTATGGTGAATGTTCAGATTGTTACAGACTGTTCTGTTTTAGACAGATTCTGTTTTTGATGCATAGTTTGCTTGTTTTGATGAAACTATCAATTTATATCAGTGGATTAAGCCATGAAAAAGTTATATTACAGTAGACACAATGCAAAAAAAATATTAATTGGTTTTCAACAGTACTTAGAGTAGTTATTTGCTTTATTATACTAACGGATCTTACCGAGTTTTCTGTTGAAGTTTTGTGTGGATGAAGTGTTCGATGATCGAGAAGGTTTCGATGTGAGAAGAAGGAAGAGAGGCAAGGGCTCAAGCTTGGGGATGATCGAGGCACCCCAAGTAAATATTCAAGGAGACTCAAGCGTCTAAGCTTGGGGATGCCCCGGAAGGCATCCCCTCTTTCTTCAACAAATATCGGTATGTTTTCGGATTCGTTTCATTCATGTGATATGTGCAAATCTTGGAGCGTCTTTTGCATTTAATTTTCACTTTTACTTTTATGCACCATACTGGTATGAGATGGTCCTTGATTGATTTATAGAATGCTCTTTGCACTTCACTTATATCTTTTGAGTGTGGCTTTATAGAATGCTTCATGTGCTTCACTTATATCATTTGAAGTTTGTATTGCCTGTTTCCCTTTACTTAGACAACCGCCATTTGTAGAATGCTCTTTTGCTTCACTTATATTTGTTAGAGCATGGGCATATCTTTTGTATAAAGAATTAAACTCTCTTGCTTCACTTATATCTATTTAGAGAGATGACAGAACTGGTCATTCACATGGTTAGTCATAAAATCCTACATAAAACTTGTAGATCACTGAATATGATGTGTTTGATTCCTTGCAATAGTTTTGCGATATAAAGGTGGTGATATTAGAGTCGTGCTAGTTGAGTAATTGTAAAATTGAGAAATACTTGTGTTGAGGTTTGCAAGTCCCGTAGCATGCACGTATGGTGAACCGTTATGTAACGAAGTCGGAGCATGAGGTGTTTATTGATTGTCTTCCTTATGAGTGGCGGTCGGGACGAGCGATGGTCTTTTCCTACCAATCTATCCCCTAGGAGCATGCGCGTAGTACTTTGTTTCGATGACTAATAGATTTTTGCAATAAGTATGTGAGTTCTTTATGACTAATGTTGAGTCCATGGATTATACGCACTCTCACCCTTCCATCATTGCTAACCTCTTGATTGCAGCGCATTGCCCTTTCTCACCTCGAGAGTTGGTGCAAACTTCGCCGGTGCATCCAAACCCCGTGATACGATATGCTCTATCACACATAAACCTCCTTATATCTTCCTCAAAATAGCCACCATACCTACCTATTATGGCATTTCCATAGCCATTCTGAGATATATTGCCATGCAACTTCCATCATCATCATATACATGACCTGAGCATTTATTGTCATATTGCTTTGCATGATCGTAAGATAACTAGCATGATGTTTTCATGGATTGTCCGTTTTTTATGTCATTGCTACGCTAGATCATTGCACATCCCAGTACACCGTCGGAGGCATTCATATAGAGTCATATCTTTGTTCTAGATATCGAGTTGTAATATTGAGTTGTAAGTAAATATAAGTGTGATGATCATCATTATTAGAGCATTACCCCAGTGAGGAAAGGATGATGGAGACTATGATTCCCCCACAAGTCGGGATGAGACTCCGGACGAAAAAATAATAAAAATAATAACAAAAAAAGAGAAAGGCCAAAAAAAGAGAAGGACCAAAAAAAAGAGAAAAAAAGAGAAAAAAATGAGAGAAAAAGAGAGAAGGGGCAATGTTACTATCCTTTTACCACACTTGTGCTTCAAAGTAGCACCATGTTCTTCATAGAGAGAGTATCCTATGCTTTCACTTTCATATACTAGTGGGAATTTTCATTATAGAACTTGGCTTGTATATTCCAATGATGGGCTTCCTCAAACGCCCGAGGTCTTCATGAGCAAGCAAGTTGGATGCACACCCACTTAGTTTCTAGTTTGAGCTTTCATACACTTATAGCTCTTAGTGCATCCGTTGCATGGCAATCCCTACTCCTCACATTGATATCTATTAATGGGCATCTCCATAGCCTGTTGATACACCTAGTTGATGTGAGACTTTCTCCTTTTTTGTCTTCTCCACATAACCCCCATCATCATATTCTATTCCACCTATAGTGCTATGTCCATGGCTCACGCTCATGTATTGCGTGAAAGTTGAAAAGGTTTGAGAAGCGTCAAAAGTATGAAACAATTGCTTGGCTTGTCATCGGGTTGTGCATGATGTGAATATTTTGTGTGGTGAAGATGGAGCATAGCCAGACTATATGATTTTGTAGGGATGAGCTTTCTTTGGCTATGTTATTTCAGTAAGACATAATTGCTTGGTTGGTATGCTTGAAGTATTATTGTTTTTATGTCAAAGGATAGACTATTGCTTTGAAGCACTCGTGTCTTAATATTCATGCCATGATTAGACATATGATCAAGATTATGCTAGGTAGCATTCCACATCAAAAATTATCTTTTTTTATCATTTACCTACTCGAGGACGAGCAGGAATTAAGCTTGGGGATGTTGATACGGCTCCGTCGTATCTATAAATTTTTATTGTTCCATGCCAATATTATTCAACTTTCATATACTTTTTGGCAACTTTTTATACTATTTTTGGGACTAACATATTGATCCAGTGCCCAGTGCCAGTTCCTGTCTGTTGCATGTTTTTGGTTTTGCAGAATATCCATATCAAACGGAGTCCAAACGGGATAAAAACGGACGGAGATTTTTTTTTTGGAATATTTGGAAAGCCTGGAAGAAAGATCATCGCGAAACGATGTCCGAGGTGGGCACGAGGTAGGGGAGCGCGCCCTACCCCCCAGGGCGCGCCCTGACCCTCGTGGTCCACCCGTAAGGCGGTTGATGCCCTTCTTGGGCCGCAAGAAAGTTATTTTTTGGTAAAAAATCACGGCGAAGGTTTCAGTCCAATCGGAGTTACGGATCTCCATATATACCCGAAACGGTGAAAGGGCAGCAAGACAAAGCGCAGAAACAGAGAGAGACAGAGAGATAGATCCAATCTCAGAGGGGCTCTCGCCCCTCCCCCGCCATGGAGGCCAAGGACTAGAGGGGAAACCCTTCTCCCATCTAGGGAGGAGGTCAAGGAAGAAGAATAAGGAGGGGGCCCTCTCCCCCTCGCTTCCGGTGGCGCCGTAGTGCCACCGGGGGCCATCATCATCACCGCAATCTTCACCAACAACTTCACCGCCATCATCACCAACTCTTCCCCCTCTATGCAGCGGTGTAACCTCTCTCTTACCCGCTGTAATCTCTACTTAAACATGGTGCTCAACGCTATATATTATTTCCCAATTATGTATGGCTATCCTATGATGTTTGAGTAGATATGTTTTGTCCCATGGGTTATTTGATGATCAAGATTTGAGTTGCATGTTTTATTATTGGTGCTGTCCTATGGTGCTCTCTGTGTCGCGCAAGCGTGAGGGATTCCCGCTGTAGGGTGTTGCAATATGTTTATGATTTGCTTATGGTGGGTGGCGTGGTGAGCGAAGCCTAATACCGAGTAAGTAGGTTGTTTGCGTATGGGATAAAGAGGACTTGATACTTTAATGCTATGGTTGGGTTTTACCTTAATGATCTTTAGTAGTTGCGGATGCTTGCTAGAGTTCCAATCATAAGTGCATATGATCCAAGTAGAGAAAGTATGTTAGCTTATGCCTCTCCCTCAAATAAAATTGCAATAGTGATTACCGGTCTAGTTATCGATTGCCTAGGGACAAATAACTTTCTCGTGACAACAAGCTCTTTACTAAAACTAATTTAGTTGTGTCTTTATCTAAGTAGCCCCTAACTTTTATTTACTCGCTCTTTACTTTCTTGCAAACCTATCCAAAAACACCTACAAAGTACTTCTAGTTTTATACTTGTTCTAGGTAAAGCGAACGTCAAGCGTGCGTAGAGTTGTATCGGTGGTCGATAGAACTTGAGGGAATATTTGTTCTACCTTTAGCTCCTCGTTGGGTTCAACACTCTTACTTATCGAAAGAGGCCACAATTGATCCCCTATACTTGTGGGTTATCAGAGCCCACCACATCTATGATGATACCGGGTTTTGTCACAATTATCGTCATAGAAGTGTCATATGTATGACAGAAAAAATTTCGTTCGGCCCAAAATGTCACGGATGTGTCTTTATTTTGTAGTGTGTGATCCGCGCAGGGATTCGCCTAAGCACTACGACGCTATGATCGGAGGAGTAAACTGTAGAGGAGGGCACCGCACACGGCTAAGAGAACAATTGATGTGCTATGGGGTGCCCCTGCCCCCGTATATAAAGTAGGAGAGGGAGGAGGCCGACCCTAGGGGCGCGCACAAGTGGGGGAAACCCCACTAGGACTCCTAGTCCTAGTAGGTTTCCCCTTTCCTTCTCATGGAGGGGGAAAGAGGGAAGGAGAGGGAGAGAGGAAAGGAAAGGGGGCCCGCGCCCCCTTCCCCTTGTCCAATTCGGACAGCCCATGCGGGGGAGGGCACACGCCACACCTTGTGGGATCCCCTCTCTCTCTCCTATGGCCCATGTTGGCCCATTACTTTCCCGGGAGGGAGGCATCAGGTAACCCCTGGGTACTCCGAAGAATATCCGAACCTATCCGAAACTATTCCGGTGTCCGAATACCATCGTCCAATATATCGATCTTTACCTCTCGAACATTCGAGACTCCTCGTCATGTCTGTGATCTCATCCGGGACTCCGAACAATCTCCGGTCACCAAAACACATACTCATAATACAAATTGTCATTGAACGTTAAGTGTGCGGACCCTACGGGTTCGAGAACTATGTAGACATGACCGAGAACATCTCCGGTCAATAACCAACAGTGCAACCTAGATGCTCATATTGGTTCCTACATATTCTACGAAGATCTTTATCGGTCAAACAGCAATGACAACATACATCATTCCCTTTGTCATCGGTATGTTACTTGCCCGAGATTAAATCGCCGGTATCCTCATACCTAGTACAATCTCGTTACCGGTAAGTCTCTTTACTCGTTCCGTAATGCATCATCCCGTAACTAACTCATTAGTCACATTGCTTGCAAGGCTTATCGTGATGTGCATTACCGAGAGGGCCCAGAGATACCTCTTCGATACTCGGAGTGACAAATCCTAATCTCGATCTATGACAACCCTACAAACACCTTCGGAGACACCTGTAGAGCATCTTTATAATCACCCAGTTATGTTGTGACGTTTGATAGCACACAAGGTGTTCCTCCTGTATTCGGGAGTTGCATAATCTCATAGTCAAAGGAATATGTATAAGTCATTAAGAAAGCAATAGCAATAAAACTTAACGATCATTATGCTAAGCTAACAGATGGGTCTTGTCCATCACATCATTCTCCTAATGATGTGATCCCATTCATCAAATGACAACACATGTCTATGGCTAGGAAACTTAACCATCTTTGATTAACGGGCTAGTCTAGAAGAGGCTTACTAGGGACACGGTGTTTTTGTCTATGTATCCACACATGTATCAAGTTTCCGGTTAATACAATTCTAGCATGGATAATAAACATTTATCATGATATAAGGAAATATAAATAACAACTTTATTATTGCCTCTAGGGCATATTTCCTTCATATAATGCTATTGTTGTACTACTTTGATCAACATATTGTTGGTGAAATGTGATCTTACTAGCGGTATACCAAAGACTAGCACAATACATAATGAAATGGGTCATAAAAGGTCACTGCATCGTAATGAGAATTTTTGCCTGTTAGGGCATAGCCGAATACATCTTCTTTTTTGTCATCTTAACAGGATTGGAAGAAGCCACACCTAACATAAAAGAAACATACGCAAATCAATTTGCAAAAAAAATAACCGCAACCAATTTCACGAGAAATTTATCCATGCAAAATAGAATGAAAAAATATAGAAGAATGCTTTATATTTAATTCTCTTTGTTTCTATTCTTTCTGCCTAAACGCATGGTGGCTCCGTGAAAATTTTCCTCAAATCAAATAGAGGGAGAGATGATGAGGATTTATATATGCTCCACAAACAAAGAATGAGCATGATAAATAAGCGAGGGGGCGGGGGACAGGAGGGGTAAGGGTATGATAAATTAGCGGGGAAAAGAGTGGAAGAACGGTTTGAGAGAGTGGTTTTGGAGGGAGTGTGAAAAACTTGTTGTCATATAAAAGAGCAAGCTTTATCGTTCTTAGTGAAAATAAAAAGTTATCATCATCCTTATGGTGGACGATATGCTGAAGATAGCAAATTGTGATCATACGAACATGTCATCCAAGCTGAGAAAGACATGCAATATGTTGTCGTTGCCACTAAAAGCAAGGTCTTATCATCCTCGTTAGGCCCAGAATGACACTACTGAAGTTTTTGAAACTTGTTTGGTTCACATGAAAGTAATTGGCTACATGGCATAAATCACAAGTTTAGCTCGCAAACAATGTTGGAACTTTGGTCTTGATGTGACATTATAAGTTAATAAATCATCCTTTCTCAATAATAATAAAAGTAAAACATAGACATGTGATATGGACGCATGTATAACATAAAGAGTTTGATAGTACATGATTCTAGAAAGTTACTACCTCCTTTCGGATTTAAAAGGCTCAAGTGTATCCTAGGTCTATAATTTGACCAACGTAACATGCGCTACATATCACAATAAATATACCGTAATAAACTACAGATGTTATTCTAATGGTATAACTTTTGTGACATTTAATTTGTATTACATTGATCAAGTTGTCGATCTAGAGATAAGCATGGGTTTTTTTAAACCGGGAAGAAGGGAGTGTGTATTTAGTTCACGGGAACACAAAGCACATAAGAATCTTACTAGAATGGTAAAATTAAAGTCAAACTATAGAAAAAAGCATATTAACATGTCATTATGACCCTAAAAGGACACATCTTTGTACTTTGGTGCATAAGAATCCTAATTGGAGCTCCAAGTAGATTGTCAAATTGTAGCGTGAGACCAAATCAAAACTTTCTTTACATTTCCTTTGATTCGTTTTTTTAACCAAGCAAATGAATAATGATATTGAAGCCGAAAGTCCACTTCCGCTCCCAAGCTCATATGAGCTCGGGGTGAACAGTAAGTAAAAAAAACAGTTCTGATTTTTTTTGGCAAACTTCGACAATTTTTTTGTATGCTTGACAAATTTCATCACGAAATGGCATTCTGATTTTTCTCCATGACTTCCACGAATATCCTTTCATGATAATTTTTTGCAATCACGCGAAAAAATTGTCAAAGTTTACCACAAAAATTAGTTTTTAAAATTTGTTTATTGTATTTTTTTACTACTCATCAGGGAGCATTTGAGCTCGTGAACAGATACTCCATGTCCAATTGAAGCAACAAAAGTATATGTACATACTTTTCTTATGAACCAAACAAAGCTTTATAATAAAAAAATATAAAAATGAAAAGGAATCGGGTGCTTTTGATTCTTGAGCAATGTTTTTTTATGAAACTGTGAGCATATTGACTGAGGAGAGGGAACTGCACAAACCATCAACTATTAGTGTTGCTTTTGCATAGGACACTTACTTTTTAGATTTGTTGCACACGAGACCATCTATTGATGTAATATGTCGCAGCAAGCTTTTTTTTTGCGAGGAAAGAGTGAATATATTAGCTAGCAATAGAGATACAATCGGTGTTCATAGCTATGGCAATTTCCTGAGGGAAATTTCTTAGCCAAACTGCAGTTTTCACCTGCACTCTACCTAGCTGTGCTAAGCCATGGCTCACAGAGTTGGCTTCATGACTGATTTTGACGATCGAGACATCTCTTTCTGAAGAAGTTCACGAATATTCTCGACACGTGGCGCATAGCGCGACATGTTGGGGTGGAGGATTGCACCAGTGCAACAATTGACAGTCCGTATATACGGACAACGGAAGTGGCGACCATTGGGCGCAAGGGCCGAGCCCTCCTCCATCGCAGCAAGTTCTGCGTCCACAGCGTCGGCGCATCCAAAGAGGTACCTGCATGCAACGAAGATCGAGGATCCAGCATTGTCACGAGCGCCATGCCCGTTCCTGTGACCCATCTGGAATGAACGATCCATCCACATTGAGTTTGACCCGGTCCGTGATGGAGGTTCCCATTTCGACGCACTTTTGACGGCCATCCGACGAGTGGCGTGTAGTGGTGCAGCTCGACGTAATCCACCACTTGCTTTCCCTTTTGAACATCAACAATAGGATCTTTCTTGAATAAGCAAGAGAGAGTTGAGGTAGCTTGCCAGGAAGTTTTTTGAGCCTTGAGCCGTTGGTGGGATTTTTTGGTGGGTGATTTCATTGTGGCAATGCCATACACGCCAAAGAATCATGAGAACCATAGCCCGCTGCTGCTCCGTCATTGCATGTAGAGCTTGCAATATCCATTCAGGCCCAGTTGGCTCAAAACGCCTTCACCGAGGGTCCATTCTTGACGCATTGCTGCCCAGAGCTCGCGCATGTGGGCATCGGAATAGGGCATGGAAAGCATCTTATGGTTCCTGTCCACACACAGGCATGTGGGATCTTCCTCCATACCTCTTACGCACATATTCTCTGGGTAGCCAAAGCATTAGATGCAAGCTTCCATGCAAAAATCCGTACCTTAGGAGGGATCGACATTGCCAAATGAGCTTCCGGTCAGTCTCAGAATCGCTTGGATTGTTGATGGACGCGCATGCTTTCGTTACGCATTTTTTCATCAAGAGCCAGTGGTATGCATCGCGACGGTGAACATCCCTCGTTTCTCCGGGTGCCATGCAAGAAAATCTTCTTGATTCCGTGTTGACGGTTTAATTTTGATGATTTCCGCAACATCAACAGGAAAGAAGTGTTGGCGGACAAGGGCCATATTCCAGCTTCCATTAGGGTCGATGAAATCTGCCACCCATCTTAGTCGGCATCTCCTTCTAGCAGTGATCGGACGCAGCTGATGATTACGTGGGATCCAAGGATCTCACCAAGCTCGTATGCTAGCTCCATTCCCTACCCTCCAGATGATACCTTTCTTAAGTAGCTCGAGGCCATACTCAATCGCATGCCAAGTGGAGGAGCCATTACCAAGAAAGACTGTGGTCATTAGGGACGCCGTTGGGATAGTATTTGGCCTTGAGTACCTGCGCACATAAGGAGTTAGGGAATTCCAGCAGCCTCCAGGCTTGGCGGGCAAGTAGTGCTTGGTTAAACAAACGCATGTCTCTGAATCCCATGCCGTCATGACTTTTAGGTTTCACCATATTATCCCAGGCCACCCAATGTGTCTTTCTTTTCCCATTCTCGGCACCCCACCAAAAATTCCTTGTTATATGCGTGAGATCATCACATAACCCAAATGGGAGTTTAAAGACACCCATGATATGTGTTGGTAACGCCTGAGCCACTGCCTTTATTAATATTTCCTTGCCGCCCTGAGACTGGTTACCCCAAAGGAGGATTCTCTTGGCTAATCTTGATTGAAGATTCTGGAATTTACCTTTGTGCATGCGTCCATCGGGTGTTGGCAAACCCAAATATTTTGCCTCAAACTTTTCTCTACTCACACCAAGAACAGTTTTAATATCCTCTTGCACTCTTATCGGGCATGTCTCTCCAAAGAAGATGGAACATTTTTCAGATTAATCAACTGCCCGTAGCTTGACCATATTCCACAAGCACTTGTTTTACCCGTTCCGCTGTTGGACCTCCGCTTTGAAAAAGAGGAGGCTATCATCCGCAAAGAGGAGATGTGATATACCTGGCGCCGACGACACACCTATAGAGGCTCAATACTGCCCTGCACTTCTCTCGGAGTAGAGCAGACGGCCGTCGACCACGAAAAGAAATAGGAATGGGGATAACGGATCACCTTGACGGAGGCCGCTGATGGGGAAAATGAATCCAGGATAGCTCCATTGAATTTGACTGAATACCTTACCGTGGTCACGCATGACATTATCCATTCGACCCACCGCAAGCGAAGCCTAACCTTTGCATCACTTTCCTCAAAAATCCCCGCCTACACGATCATAAGCCTTTGACAGATCCAATTTGTATGCACAGAATTGTTTGTCCTCATTTGTGTTATGTTCAATAAAATGCATGCATTCAAAAGCCAAAAGGGCGTTATCTGTGATCAAACGCCCGGAATAAAGGCACTTTGGTTAACAGATATAAGCTCGCCCAGGATCGGCCGGAGACGGTTAACCAAACATTTAGCAACCACCTTGTAAAGAACCGTACACAAGCTAATGGGTCGGAAGTCCTTCACGGTTGATGGCTGGTCACATTTAGGAATAAGTACGATAACAATGTCATTTACCCCCTCTGGCATCACCCCCCTGGCAAAAAATAACTTTACTGCATTAACCACCTCGGCCTTCATTACCTCCCAGTTCCTTTGGTAGAAGCGTGCCGGAAATCCATCGATGTCTGGGGCCTTAAGGGGCCCGATCTAAAAAAGAGCATCTCCAATTTTCTCCTCTGTAAAATCTCTACACAGAAAATCATTCATGTCTCCAGTGACATGTTCCTGAAACAGATGTACTACATCGCTAGCCTCCAGGTTTGGGTCATTAGTGAAAAGCTGCTGAAAATATGATCAGTATTAACTGCATTGCCGTAGCATCTTCCCGCCAAACACCATGTTCATCACGCAATCGCTTGATTCTATTTTTTACGCACGCCAAGTAGCCTTCGGTGGAAGAACTCAGTATTGCGATCTCCCTCACGCAGCCGATTGATGCGAGAGCGTTGCATCCACAACATCTCCTCCCGATACAAGAGTTCCTGCATATAATCGACTTTCGCCGGATTTCTCTCTGTTCAGCATTACTTGCTCGCAGGTCTTCTAGCTCTTTACGCACCTTTTCTAGCTCCTTAAGAGTGTTGCCAAAGCGCTTTTTGCTCCATCCTTGCAGGTGTGTCATTAGATTATCCAGCCCGGCATTAATTGTTCCCAAGTCAGCTTTGGTTCCCATTGATCTCCATGCCGCAGCAATAACTTCAGGGAGCTCCGCAACTCGCTCCCATAGAATCTCATAATGACGTCTTGGCCGGTGACTTCCTGCTGTTCGAGACTCCTGCAGGAGCTTGACTAGTATGGGGCAATGATCAGAGGCCGGTGAGACTAGATGGACAGTCTGCCCATCTGAGAAAATGTCACGCCACGAGTCATCACGAGTGCACGGTCCAGCCGAACACGTACATTTGCTTTGGCTTGTCTTCCGTTATCATATGTATAGGGTATGCCTGCAAACCCCAAGTCTGTTAAAGAACATACGGAGAGAACTTTCGGAAGGCCGCCATTTGAGCTTCAGGCGTGGTGTGGGTGAGAAGTGCTCGAACTGCCACAACGCCTCGTTAAAGTCCCCTATCGTGAGCCACGACAAATCAGATTCAGCTCGCAGTTTTTGGATAGTCTCCCACATGTAGTGGCGATTCTCTGTTCTTGGCTCACCGTAAACACATGTCAATCTCCACGGGGGTTTATCCATCCCATCATGAACATAGGCATCGATGTACCTACTGGAGCTAGATTTTATTTCAATTGACAGACTCTCATGCCAATACATAGCCAAACCTCCACTAAGGCCATCACTACTAACTCCTTCGAAACCACGAAGACCCAACCTATTCCGCAGCGATGCATTTTTTCTTTTTTCCGGCGAAGTTTCACAAAGAAAAACAATGCTAGGATTGTTGATTTTAACCAGGAAACTAGCTCACCAACAAATGTGGTGTTCCCCGCATCATGACAATTCCAACTTAAGCGATTGATGCCGCCGGTCAAGCCCTTAGGTCCCCGGCAGCCGGCTTCGGTAGAAGCGTCCACCCAAGGTGCCCTTTTCGCCCCCACCAGCTGCCGAGGTTCTCACGGGGATTCACCAGCCCGTTCGCCGTAGTTAGCAGAGGTGTCGGCACCACAGAACCAGCTGTTCCAAGGGTGTGTTCGCTAGCCGCCATCTTGATTCGATTAGGAGGATCTGGCAGCTTTAGATGTGACTCGCTACAAGCTCTAGGCCTTTCTGCATAGGCGGAGGACCCAGGTTGCCATCTGATGGCGGAGCTTCTGACTACCTTTTCCTCAGAGTTCATGCCGCAAACGCCATGGGGTGTACCAGATTGAATCTTCCCCATCTCCTCAACAAGCTGGCCGCTCGGAGCACGGACGTGCTCCGACAGGCTACGGGCGGACGAAGCCGCAACATGTCCATAGCGCGGATGGGGGCCACGCATGGAAAGGGTGCCGACCTGCACGGCGGCTGGCTGGCCAGATCGTGGCGGCGACGAGGGCGTCGCCCCATGGACGCCAAACCCTAACGAAGGGTTATCCATACCATGTGGACATGTCGCAGCAAGCTTTAATCCAACATTTCACTACGTGCACATGATTTCTCTGTGATTTGTTCCCGCTAGTAAATGCATATGTGGCAAAAAAGATCTTGACATTAGCTGGCCAATAAAAAATGCCAACATTTATTAGTTTTAGTTGCTCATTACACACACACACACACAGAGAGGTTTTGGAGATGCCGGCAATTTTTTGGCTTGGTTTTTTTCTTTCCAAAATTTAATATTTTAAGAAAAAAAAACCAAGTATATCATACATGTACCAAGTATTGATCCAGAAAATTTTCGGCATTTTGAACATAGTTTGGGAAGATATTAGATATATTTTATTAGGTCTGAGCTTGCTAATGTAGCATGTTTTTGGCCACGTGTGCACTTACAAGAGGGGCTCACGTGTTACAAATCATGTGAACATAATCAGTTGATGTATTAGAGCTAAATGCAACAAATTACACCAATATTTTCATAACTAGCCCAGAGAATAGGTGTCATGTGCAAATGCGACCCCAATAGCTAGCGGTTCGTGCAATTTCCTTTTTGCCAAGGAGCACTAGCCCGTCCGTCGTCGCGGGGACGTCACGGATGGCAACCGCCGCTATGTCATGCTCGCGCGAGCGCATGTAGGGTACGGCGACGCGGCTCTCTCCGCACGCCCCACCTCGGCACCTCCTCCAGCACTAGGAATCCGCATCCGGCCTGCGCGGCGTCCGAGCAAGCTCTCTCACAGGCTAAATTTCGTGTTTTGATCCTTTTCGCATAGAAATTCAGGATCTGACCCTTATTGGAAAGAATTTCGGGATTTGATCCTTTTTCCTACCGCCACGAGGCTTGGCGGTAGGGTTACTTAGCCTACCGCCACAACCTGTGGCGGTAGGATACTTATCCACGTCAGCAGCGTTAACGGTCTCCGTCCCCGTCCGTCCCACCCTACCGCCACATGCCCTGACGGTAGCCTGTCCGATCCTACCGCCGGGGAATCTGGCGGTAGGGTCTAGGGCACTTATAAGCCGCGGGTCGCCCCACCCCTCCCCCTTCTCCCCCAACCAGCCGCCCCAAGAACAGAGGAGTTCTTCCTCTCGCCCCCTCTCTCATCTCCTCCACTCCTCCCTCTCCTCCCTCTGATCTTCGTCGTTTCTTCACCGTTTTTGCGGATCGAGATGGCCCGGAAGAAAGCAAGGTAAGCTTCTTCGATCCCTTCAATTAGTTTTAGACAAATAGCTTCCGACTCGTCGCATTATTTGATTCAAATCACTCCCCTTTTTGAACTAGAATTAATTATTTTGAACCCTAGGATTGATTTAGGTTGATTCTAGATGTTATATTTTGTTAGATATGAACTCTAGTCACTAGTTGGTATGGTTATGTGAAGATGAACCCTAGTTCATATTATTTTAGAGGATTTTTTTTATATGATGCATGTGTGGAGGAATTTGTTCTGATATGATGATGCATGTTGATATGCTATGATTCAAGTAGTGGATGTAGTTGGAGAACAAATGTTGAACTCTCAAAATGAACCTAGGTTTAGATTTTTTTTCAAGGTGATGAACCTTTTGTGTGATGAATCTATATGTTTAGGTGCGAAAGCTTGGAACAAGCACCGCCGACTCCATCACCGCCTGCTCCTCCCACTCCTCTGCAGCAGATTCTGTCAGAGATGCCGCTCCCGTACACGTACGAGACCTTCCCCGAGCTATTGCAGCCAGTGGGATCTGTCTCAGACGAGGTCCTAGAGGCGACGAGGGCAAAGCAGTGGCACGAGAGGGCAGAGCGGATCCTCGACGATGTCGCGGGTTGGTCGCAGAGCGCGAAGGAGTGGAAGAAAGTGAAGGCAGAGATGGAGGCAGATCCAAGTATCTGCCGTGTCCGCCGGGAAGCGTGCATTGAAGTTGCGCAGAATTACTCCAACTATCTCCTGAGCAATTTGGGCCGGGGAATCTACTTCGAGAGCAATGCGGAGGAGAGAGCCAGGATGCCGTCCCCAAGTGCATCTGCGTTCGATATCATCAACTGGGCAAGGGCGGAGGCCAAAACTCCGGTGAGCGGGGCAAGGTGGGAGTGCTTGAGCAGTCGGATGCCGACCAGCGTTCGCCTCACTTTGAACCGGTGGATCCGCCGCCGTGTCTGTCTCCACGGCCGGGCCTAACATACGAGGAGCTCAAGATGATGATGTCTGCCCGCTGTTCGAAATTATCCGCAAATCGTCTTATTAGTTTGTCTTGTGTCTTTCAATAATGTTCACGATGAATAAGGAAACTATGTACCTCATGTAATGCCATCTGCTCATTATCAATTCAGTTTGAACATTAAGTTAATCGCATGCCATTTGTTCTTGTCAATATGAGTATGCTTTCATGGTAAAAAAATGAGTATATACTTTCATTATAAAAACATGTCTCAGATACTTGAGTGCTATTATTGTGTATGTAATGCCATTTGTTTGAGATCTGTTTTTAGCCTCTATATTATTGATGTGAAAAAACAAGCAATTAAACTTGAATGTGTAAAACACAGGACCCTACCTTGAGGACCACAGCGTAAGGTCACACAACCTACGCCAGAACACTTTGATATTTCGTTCTGAAACTTTCGTAGGCAAAACAACCCACCGTCATGGGTTACGGCGGTGAAGCTTAGACAACTGCCGAGGTCCCCAGCGATGAGTTACTTATCCACGTCATTTCGAAATGACGGCTGCCGTTCCCCTCCGTCGCCCCTACCGCCATGGACCCTGGCGGTGGCCTGCCTAACCCTACCGCCATAACCCTTGGCGGTAGCGAAAGGGTCAAATCCTGAAATTCTTTCAACAGGGGTCAGATTCTGAATTTCTATGCGAAAAGGGTCAAAACACGAAATTTAGCCTCTCTCACATGGTTGCTTGAAAGCGTCAGATAAGGCAGCACCAACCAGTAATGATCGATGCTTAGTTAAATCAAGGCCCGCGCCTGCCTGCATCAGAGTCCGCGCGGGGCCAGACAAGCGAGCGAGATCGATCGCCGTGGCCACCGACCCCGCCACATGGCGGGCCGGCGCGCACGTACGCCCGTCGGGGCTCGCGACCACCGCAGAAAGCTGTGTCGGCCGGAGCGGGCGCACGCGTGCCTCGCCCCGCGCGTGCCCGCAGCGCCCACCGACGCGCGCGCTCTCCCCGTCAATTATCCCACTGCTGGTTCAGTTCAGACTTCAGAGGCCTCAAAGCGATCCCCGGCGCCGCGCGGGGCTTTGCGCTGAAACCCTGTCCATGTCGGCACATCGTCTGATTGGTGGTCTATTGTAGCAGTGGGTTTCGAGATGATGGTCAAATCTTTTTGTTTGCTCATCTCAACATATGCTGTCTCGTGCGAGCCACCACCCGTACGTGTGCTTCGAGTCGTGCCGCACGCAGTTTCACAAGGCGGAACATCCTATACTACGATTGAAACGAAAATCAGCAACTAGGATACTCACAAAGTTGGGCAGTTATCGGTTCCTGTAACGAGGCCACGGAAATTTAGCTGCATTGAGCAACACGAATGTTCCACTTTCACAAGATGGTACTCCCTCGATTCATGTTACTTATCACTCAAATGGATGTATCGTCCAGTCGATCGACCAGTAATATGGATGGAGGGAGTAAAAAAAAGGTCTGGCTACGTGCCAGTCGAATGATTGTTTTTAGGGTCAGTCACTTTCTTTTTTACGTAGGATTCATTCCTTGGGGCAATGCTTGGTTTGGCCGCGGATACATGCATGCCTGCATTCAAGCAATTGTTCGCATGTCATGCATTATGATGGTGGGTCCTATGTATATGCATGCATTCGGACTTTTGTGCTAGATGGAAATAAGTACATGCATCACACATAAGTGCACACACATATTTTTACAAGTTATCAGTATATTAACAAAATTAATATAATAAAGTTTTGTAAGCAAGAATATATTAGTAGCATCGGTACTAAAATAAAGAAGGTAAAAAACATGCACATAACATTACATTTGAATCACACTTCGGTATTGAGGGAGTAATATGCAAAGAATAAACATATAATAGTGCAATTTTCACAGTTTAGTATAGTTTTCACACATATTGTATAGTACTTGCATGTATACTTACACACGGAAAAAATCAACAGAGAAGTTGTCTAAGAAATAATGAATTAGCGGCATTAGTATTCCCTTTTAAGAAGAAAAAACAAAAAATGGCAAAATTTGCACGCAGTTTATACATAAATTAATTTTTTTATAACATGCAATGAATAAACATATAATAGTGGAATGATATAGGTATTGCCTCTAAAGAAAGAAAATGAAATAAAATAAAATCAAAATAATGAAGTTTTTTATGGAAGAATGAAACCTTTAAGAAACAAGATAAAAAAAACTCAAACAAAATCAAAATAATAAAGTTTTCTAAGGAATAATGAACCCCTTTCAGAAAAAAGAAAAAGAGAAAAAAAATTGCACACAAGTTTGCACTGAAGTTGCACTTTTATTAATATGCAAACAACGAACATATAATATTGCAATTTCGCACTGTACTATAATTTACACACATGTTGTATAGTACTTGCATGTATACTTATTTAAACACACAAAAATATAATATTTTCTAAAAAGGAATGAAGTAGTGACATTGGTACCACCCTTTAAGAAGAAAGGAATAAAAATAAATCATGATAAAATTTGCACATAAATTGCACTTTTTATAGCTATGCAAGAATTAACATATACTAATAGAATTTACATAAAAACATAAGTTTCAAAGAAGGAATGAATTAGTGTCATTGGTATTACCCTTAAATAAGAGAGAAAGTGAAATAAACACTTAAAACTAAAATTTCGTCAAGATTAGTACAAAACTTGCACTTTTTATAATATGTAAGGAGAAACATATAGTAGTGAAATTTCCATACTCTAATATAATGTATACATGTAGTACTTGTGTGCATATATTTACACACACTCAACATCCAAAAAAAGGCATAAAGAAAAAAGATAACTCGGCAAAAAAAAAGCTAAAACCCACAAAAAACAAAAAATAACCAATAAAAGTAAAGACAAAAGGAAGAGGAAAAACACATAGAAACAGAAAAAACTGGAATGAAAAAAATACCCACAAAAGAAAGATGAATATGTGGCATTGGTATTACCATTTAAGAACAAAAAAATGCGAAAAAGAATCTAAAAAAACACTGACAAAATTTGCATGAAATATACATAAAAATAGCTTTGTTTAAAAATATGCAAGAATAGTCATAAAACCATAAAATTTTGGCACATATTATATGGTGTTTGTATGCATATAATTACACTCAGCCAAAAACCCACTAAAAGAAAAAATAATCAATAAAGAAAAGAAAAAAAGGAAAAAGAAAAACGCAACACAGAAGAACAAAAATGAGTCCAAGAAGCAATTCGACTGACCCAAAATAGGGGTCAATCGATTCCACACAGCCCACAACAGAATTAAACAGAAAAAAAACAACAACACAGATCTCAAAGCACATCCAACAAACAGAAAATCGATTGACCACAAAATGAAAAGTCAGCTGACTGAAATGTAGCTAAAGTGGTAGAAAAATCGACAGTTCTAAATGGCTTTCAACCGAAAATGAAAAGAAGTAAACCTGAGGAGCAAAGACGCATAGTCACTTTGAGCGTTAACACTATGTACCGGTAATATATCCAACCTCCATCTTGACATCAAGATGCATGTAGTCGCTATCTATTTATTCACAGTTTTTCACTATACCAAGTTATACCTGACCAAATACGACTATTAGCCTCCACTATTGTTCTTCACATGGCACGAGCTTCATATATAATTCTCTCTCTTCTCTCAGACAATAAACCCAACCTTTAATTTCACCTTTGCTAAACTAAATCGTCCATATCTTTTAGACCATAAACTTATTTTTTAAATAATTTATATATTTGAACTCCTACAGCCAAGATCTTTAGAACTAGACCAACCTTAAATACCTTTTGAACACGTTTAAATTTCAGCCTTTCACATTCCATATGTGAAATAAACATATTTTACTAGAAAAATATGAACCAAACCTATTTCCGTAGAAATATGTGAAACCAACATATTTCCCTATCAACCTATTTAACCCAAATATGAAGCTGAATTATCAATTTGTGAAATTGATTATTTAGAAATGTCTAACCATTTATTTAAAAGAGTGAAAAAATATACTTGATTTTTGTGGAATTGGCCAGTGGGAAATGAAAAGTAGGTTCTGGAAGTGAAAACTAATATGAACTGAAATGTTAACTTGTGAAGGTAATTACTTAAAAAATGTGTAACAATTTATTTAAAAGAGTGAAATATGTTAGTTCACAACTATGCACTTGAAATAGATGTGATTTTTATGAAACAAACTAGTGTGAAGTGAAATGTAGGTTCTGGAAGTGAAAAACAATATGGAACTGAAATGTCAACTTGTGAAATGAGTTATTTGGAAATGTGTAACAACTTATTTCAAAAGAGTGAAATATTTTACTTCACAAATGTCTCAATGAAATAGATGTGATTTTTTTGAAACAAGTGTGTGGAAAGTGAAATGTAGGTTCTAAAAGTGAAAGCAATATGAAACTGAAATATCAATTTGTGAGACTGATTATTTGGAAATATGTAATGGTTAATTTCAAAAGAGTGAAATATGTTATTCCAAAAGAGTGAAATATGTTATTCAAAAGGTTTCAAACGAGTGAAATTACATGAAATATTTGAAACTGACATGTGTAAAATTAATACTTGCGACATAAGTTATTAGTGAAATAGTTGAAATATAAATTGAAATATTTTTTTAATGGTTGAAATAGTTTTAAATATAAGTTAATTGTGTTAAATTGGTTGATATAAATATATAATTAATTGGTTAAGCACACCAGTTTAAATCATAAAGACTGGAAGCTTGGGTTGTCGCTAGTACGTGCGGGAGAACATGTCACATGGTGTGGCCATGTTGTGGCAGGGCATGAGCAATAATACAAAGATGGAAAGTCTTGGACGGAAGAGCAATACAAAGACAGTTGTCCCATAGAGTGCTAGATTATAGCTCCCTGTTGGATCCCACCTTACGGGTACATACCGTCACCGCTCAAATTGTCACGGTCGAAGCAAAGGCAATCGGGTCGCAATAACCGTGTTTGATCTTCTTATTTGGGCTAATAATATGCTATGTGATACAAAAACTTGAAGCCCATGTTGCGATTTATGGCAAAAAAATATAAAGTGTTGCACTGGGTACACAAACCTGGCACGGATGCGACGAAAAGGCCATTGGCCAATCACTGCGCGCCATTTGGCAGCCACATCGCTTGTGTTTGTCAACTTGGTGATGCATTAACGGCCGCTGCAATCTTACTGATACGTCCTCACCATTTGCGTGAATGAACATGCGGTACTTAGCAATGTGCTCGATGCAGCTTGGACGACGTTGTTTACATTTTGCGATCTCCTCCTCCCCCTCTTTGTTTAGGACCATGTACGCGGGGACACATATCTCCCTTTTGACTCCCTCAAATCCCTTGGTGGACCTTCATGTGTGTGGTCATCCCGTCCTCGGCATGCCCGCCACTAGCACTTCCTTGTCCGGCCGGTGGCCTGGTTCCCCAACAATTCCCACCGTTCACTGCCCCGACTAGGGTGGCAAGGTGAAGCTGCTCGTGTCATGGACGTATTGAGCATGGAGGCCGGCTCTTCTACAAGTGTAACGATGATGGAGTAAGCCATCGATGTCGATCCCATTAGTTCTTGTCTTGGTTCTTGTCCATGATTTGTAATGTATATTGAATTAAGTGACCTAGTTATAGAACTGCAACATCACTATAAATTATTGCATTGTCAGTTGGATTACATGGAGTATTTGCTTTACCCAAAATATCTCCTAGGTAGTCTTGTTGTTGATGCACTTTGTTGTGCTGAAGAAAGTAGGGGAAAACTAGAGCAGAAAGAGGAGAAAGCTCGTATAACTTGGAAAACTTACGGAAGTGGTAAAAGTGCCACAATGCAGGAATCAACAACCTTGTGAGAGGTAAACCTAGAGATGCTAGAATGTTTAAGATATGAGTCTTTATTAATGTTAGGGGGAGATATGTTGTTTGTACTATTGTTGGTTTAGTGTTGTGTGTGATCATGTCCTTTGCAATGACGAAAAAATAATTCCAACTGTGTCCTTTAGTGAGTAGTACCATAGAAAAAGTTTAGGTCGGTGCTGCAATTGTCTTTAGATGATGTATATTTTGGTGTAGACGCGGAGGCAATGAGAAAAACTATGTTATGCTATTAGTAAGTGGTGAAAAGAATGTTGCCAAAGATAGCAGGGTAGCACATCAGTTGGGCACACACATAGGTAATGGAAGACAATGATTTAGACATGCATGTTTCTAGAACCACCACCAACAAACATGATAAAATACTTCAGAATAGCGAGTTTATGAGATTTGAATAGGAAGTTGTTCTTAATATGAACTGGCTTTCTGAAGCTCAATAGGTAATCTTGGACTTGTAGGAGGTACCCATCACCTCTGAAAACTGCTTGCCTCTCATGCCCGTTGCCAATGTTCTGGTTCTGTATCTCATTAGGCTTGACCTCATTCATGTGGTTGATAAGGGTCATCGCAGGAGGCAACTGAACAAAAGGGTGTTGCACCACATCCTTGGGCTTGTTTGACATCATACCATTGGTGTGATATGTGTAAATCCTTATAAAATGCATGGTATATAATACATATTTTCATTTGTGTCAGCCACTAAAATTAGCTTTGTTGGTTCGTCAGAGCTGACACTTTGCCCTGATTTACAATAGTAAACCGGTATATTTGATCGCTTGTCATATTCTACTTCCTTAATCAAATCATGATTTGCTTCTGTTGACCACTACTCCTTGTAAAAGAAATCATAGAGCGCTAATTTTTCACCAACATAAGTTTTTTCTTCCCATGACCAAGAAACCACCCTCCATACAACACGTTGAACTGTTTTTTGAGCTACAATATTACATGTCATTAATAAAAATCCAACATACTTACACATATGAGCTAGTGCACCATGATGAACAAGTGAAATCAAGCGGACAATAAGATCCAGTGCCCCCCTCCCCCTATGCCCATCCACCACAAAATCATCAACGGTGAAGCAAACACATGAATCAAAAGACCCAAATCAAGTAAATACCTGGATAGTCTTCGGCCCATGAACATGCGCCATGGATGGACCAACAGGGAGGTGTTGTCAGTCACCAAATCCTCTATCGAAGTTTCTCTAGTTGCCCGCACTATTTTCCTCTCCTATCTCGTGTAGTGCGGTGATGGTACTAAAGAGGAAACGACTCACGACAATAGTCCGCAACTAGTAATTTGAAATAGGCACACAAATTTAAAACCAAATAAAGGGATATGTCCTAGGTCTCGGAGAAAGACAGGTAATTCGTAGGCTATGGACGTAGGATCGGATGGTTGACGAGCCGAGTGAATTATCCCCAAATTAGTGTGTGTAGTGCTCGCCTTTTAAGAAGGGTAGTGTTATTCGGCGATCGTTCGCTATGGGGCCATGGCAAACTAAAAGTTTTTTACAGCAAATTATGTGTCGGTAGTATGACAATTCCTTCAAGAGAGCACGACAATTTTCACAGCAAATCCTTTGTCTGCCAGAATTACCATGTAGTATCTTTGAAGAATTTTCCATAAAGAGGTAAATCCTGCAAGAGAGAGAGAGGCCTCGCAAACGCCCGAAGCATGAGAATTCCTCTTCTCTTCTTTGCTTGATTAGGGCATCTCCAACGGCAACACACAAATTTTCTCTCGCATCCACCCGTGGACCGGGGGGGAGGGGGAGGGGGGACCAGTCCGCGGACATGGATGAGGGAGGCCTCCATTCAACCGTAGATGCATACATTTCAAACTCTTTTTCAACAAATTGGATGAAATTCATGCAAACAAGGCCGAATTTTATATAAACATGACGGATTCCATACAAACACGATGGATTTTCATTACATTTCAAACATCTAGAACAAAACAACCCCGACCCTAAAGCTATCCTGCGGCGGCGGCGGCCGACGTCCAAGGACATGTCGTCCTCCATCCGCTGTCTTGATGACCATCGATGCCCGATGAAGTGCATGTGCGGTCTCCGGTGAGGAAGAGTAGAACACGGGAGACGGGCCGGCCCACATGGGACACAAGGCACCACCGCCTCCCCTGGCCTACTCATCCTTGGAGGAGTCCGCGGCCTATCCGTCGCGGTGGACGTGAGGTCCATGATGGAAATGGTGGCACCGGCGCTGTCTTCGTCCCACCGAGTCGGCTGATGGTTCATTGGCGTGCCGTAAGAGCCACAACTGGCGTTGTTCTCCACCGCGATAGCCTGTATCCGCGCCTCCGCGGCGGCCGCTTCCTGGCCAGCGGCTTGAGTGCGAACGACATCATATGTGGTACGCTGCTCCGAGACCAAGTTGGGGTTCGCCTCGGCCATGGCCTCCTCGCTCGCCCTCTCGCCGTAGATATGGCCCTCCGCCAGCTGATGCTCCTCCACGAGGAATAGGTTATACCTCTGTTCCTCCTGCGCCTGCTGGAACACCGACCGAGGCGTCGGCGTAGGCTGCACCACCACCATGGTGGCATTGTGGTGCGCCTGCGCCTACTCCATGATGAAGTCGGCGTGCATAGCAGGCGCGTGAGTCAGGGCGGTATCGTCGGAGCCTGTCTCCATCGTGGTCTCGTCCTCGTCGTCGGAGACCTCAGGCGAGCTGGCCGACAAGTCGTCCTCGATCTGCCTGGCACGGCAGCTCTGCCAAGTGGCAGCCAGGGCGGTCACAACGTGCTTCATCGCCGTCGAAAGGCTCTCCCACAAAGCTTCGCGGCCTGTAGTCATGGTGGATGCAGTGCAAGGGAGGAGGATGGGAAGGGGCTTGTGTTGTGGTGTGGAGTTCGTCGGGTGTGCTCGCCTTTATATAGCGGATTCCGATGTGGCGAGGCGTCCAGGTGCGTCAATGCGCAGCGCCAGAGTGGGTTTCTCCGCCGGCGAGCCTGCTTAATGGCGGCATACGAATGGACAGCGACATTGAACGGGCGTGGTAGATATCCATCCCGTCCCGACCAGTCACGCGTCTCCGACATTGAACAAGCTCAGACACCGGAGACGCGTCGCGGGCGGCGCCCTTGGCCGGCGCGCCACTTTAATAGCGGAGGCAGTGAGAGGTCGCGTCCGCCCTGAGCCGTCTTCAACGTTGACCGGCGCTCTATAGCGGTATGAATGCGGGCAGCTGGAGCCGGGCGGGAACGCCCGCGGGCGAGAGAGGAGGGGTTTGGTGGGACAGGACGGTCAGGAGAGGGCGTAGGATCGGTCCAGACTCCCGCAAAGCCGCCCCCATCTCAAAAGTTTGTCTCTGGTTTGTTGGATAAATCACGTCAGGACCGTCCCACGGGCCGATATAGGTCCGCGTTAGATGGCTTATGCTATCCACACAACACAGTCCGGATGCATGCAGGAGTTTGCGGGTCGGTGTTGAAGATGTCATTAGTGGACTAGACACACTCCAAAGTTTGGTTTCTCTCCCATTAGATTAGTAGCGCAGATCAGATGGTGATGCAACATAACATAGGAATCTAGTAAGCGTGAAGCAAACAACCCATGTTATATCCGTCGGCTTGCAAAGTGTCAGTTCCCTGTAGCTGTAGTGACTGGCAGACTGACAGCGCCCACGTAGCTAGGCCTAGCCGTAGCCTCCTCATCATCATCTTTCGGCCGAGCTGGGTCCGGCCTTTATCGTTCCGCTGTTCTTCACTTTCTCTGTGCTCTGCATTTGCCACTGACAATTCGCCGCTGCCCGCTTGTGAGTTCCGTTCCGAGCTCAGCTCAGCTCCTCAACGGCGTTGAACACATGTTGCCCGATCAGCTGGAAACCCAACTGCCCGCTTGTGATACTTTGGAGCCTGACTTTTGTATTCGAAATGGCACTTTTCAGCTGCAGTGGTCGACCACCTATTTCACCACACCAACCATACTCTACAGCTTATTTTCGCTGAAGGGAAACCGAGCGGGCTTTAATCCGTCGACGACGACAACGACAAAAGCTTCCTCGTGTGCCTTTGAGGCCTGCGCAGTGAGCAGTGAGCACCACACCGCGTCGTACCACCACGTCTCGACAAAAGCTGGGTCAGCGGCATCTACCGCGCGTCCCCCACGTTAAATTACGAGATCGTACGTCTTATCCCGCCACCCATGTCATCGCCATCGGAAGTCCAGGTCCAGGCAAACGCGGCGTTCCGCCACCACACCGCAGCTTATTAAACAACGCCGTCAAATCCTCATCTCTCTCTCTCTCTCTCCTTTTGCCTTTTCTGTACGCCTTTTATCTGTTGCCTGTGACACACAAATACTTATGCAGCGAACACGACGTGCACGTATGATCTTCTAACGCGCGAGGGAGCGACAGTAGAGTCGCTCTCACTTATTTAGCCAGACGCGGCAACCGAGTGGCGCTCTGAACCTTTTCCCGGAGCTTTCCCTTTCCTTTGCCATCTCTTATCGCCGCGAATATTCCACGGAGCTAAATTGGTTTCGTACCAAAATGCCAATAGCGCAACTCCGTATATCCTAACGCCTTCCATTACAACAGACTTTATTCAGTACTCCCTCGCGGAAAAGGAAGGATAAGAGACGTGAACACTAGTATACTATACATTCTAAAAGAGGCGATCTAACCCTAAAAAAAAGAAGAAAAAAAGCAGTCTATTTCTTCGTCTGAAATTAGTCTATCTAGTACTGAAATACGTTCTAGAACAGGCGGTCCATATTCTCAGAAAAAAAAGAGGCGGTCCATTAGAAGAAATGTGAGCCAGCATGAGTTTCGAAGTGATACATGCTTCATGAGGTCCAAAGTCATACAAACACAGCTGAAATTCTAGTAGTACGAGACTTGTGTACGCGGTGTTTTTTACCGGTAGCTTTCTGTGAAGTCTTCATCAGCTGTGATCTACCAAACCATTGGTTGCCCTTGCAAGACTAAACGTGAGGTGTTTGCTCATATTCCTGCTATACTCGGGTCGCTATTTTTATTCCTTCTTTTTGGAAGCAATGCTACTTTGCAGTTAAGTATGCGAGCGAACTAACTAGTTAATGCGAAGTGTCGACATTTCGCCCCCATCGCCCAATCAGGGCCCCTCCCACTTTCTCCATCTCTCTCTCTCTCTCTCTCTCTCTCTCTCTCTCTCTCTCTCTCTCTCTTCCCTATCCATTTCGCATGCGATTTCTTTACAAATTTTATTCTCCGCACGTCCAAATCTGTCCCCAACTCCCCCGATAGACCAGGCTCCCTTTTTAAATCGAGTCCGCTCTGCCAATAATCCCAACAGCTCACTCTACCTACAACTAATTTCTCTGGGAATCTTTACAAACAGTTTTCTCTGCAGGTGGCAGATCATTTTAGTAGTACTGCTGGTGATGGCAGATCATTATAGATCAGTGGTTAAGCAGCAAGAAATCAGTGGACGGCACATGGACATTGCTGGTACAACTCGTACTCATCATCTTTGTTAAGGAGCAATCGATTCGCTGGTTGTTGTAGTGGTAGTACATCGAGCCAGCCAGCCTCTCCGGGGAAAACTGCCAAAACCAGAGGCTTAACCAATCTCTACTACCCTCCTCTGCATCTCATCTCATTCTCATCACCGATCACAAACTACTCGTAGAAGAAAAGAAAAACTCATCAAATTAATCGTAAGGGGACGGACGATCGATCGCCGTAGGCGGGCCGGATCAGGATCAGTCCTGGAAGCCGGTCTTCTCCCAGATGGCGTTGCGGACGCGGCGGAGGTCGCGGCCCTTGAGCGTGCGCCCGGCGCCCTCGCGCACCGAGAAGGACGCCGCGGCGCGCTCCCGGTACATGAGCTGCTCGTGCGGCGGCACCCACTGCCGGTCGCCGCGGTCCAGGTACGCGTCCCCGCGATCGTCCGACGGCCACCGCCCCGCGCCGGCGCTGCCCCCGCCGTACTCCGACCCCAGGATCTTGGACCAGTCGGGGATGTTGACAGGCAGCGACGCCGGGCCCCCGACGCCTCCACCGCCACCGGCGGCATCTCGTGGCGCCGCGGCGCGTGGCTTGGAGGCCCTGGAGGGAGTGGACGTGGACAGGGCCCGCCCGTACGCGTCGGCCGGCGGGGACGACGCCAGCGCCGCGCCGCCCCAGATGATGTCGGCCTCCTCGAGCTCCAGGGCCGGGTCGGCCGCGTGCTGCAGGGTGCGCGCCGGCGCCGGCGCGAAGAGCCGGTGCGCGGACACCATGGAACGGCTGCTGCTCCGGCCGGCCATCGTCGCGCCCTCTTACCCTGCCCGGTTGGCCCGTGATCCGGCGGAGGAGGTGCACAAGCAATGTGTGTGCGTGTTCCGTGTGCTGCCGTGTGTAAAAGTGTATGTGAACCGCGATGGCGTTTTGTTCTTCTTCCTACTCCAACTGGTGGAGTGGAGCGGCGGGTTTTATAGCGGCGGGAGGGGGACGGGAGTGGTGTGGATAAGGTTTGTTTCACGGAGTGACTTTAATGGGGGGCCTGGTTGAGCATATTTACGGCGTCTGCCATCGTTGCTGCCGGTTTACTAGTACTGCATTTTTTTTAAGATGCCAGTGTGTCGCAGCATTGCGGTGTCATGGGAGGAGCGTAGTACCGTTTCGCTTTTTGCGAGTGAATGGAGACGATGGAGCCAGAAATGGCTTGAATTTGGCCGACGTATGGGCGCGGTGTATTTGCTTCGCTTGCGGTTTTGCACAGGAGTATACATAGTAGCTGCTGGCCATCCAATGAACCCATGAGACCGTGTCCTCTTCTGCACGCAAAAAGAAAATGGGGATCGTGTCCTCTTTGAAATCCGTAGGCAAATCACTGCCATGCGTAAAGAGTGAAGAGGCCAGCAGATCCATTTATTGCGGTAACCGGGCAGTGAAAAAAATTGTATAGTTAAAGCAACTTCAACGGGGCGATCCAAACGAACGCGCGCTTTGTCCGCTTTTTGTCCGTTTGGATCGGCCAGACGGACGCCAGCGTCTGCATTTTAAACTGGGCCGGCTTGACCGCCCAGCGGGGAGGCCGACCCAAATGTGTCGGTGTGGGAAAAAAAATAAGTTGCACGAAATAAACATAATTAAACATAAAAGTGGCGATTGACGCCCGGCCAAAGTGTGTCTTCCGCTTTCTTTGCCGCCGCATACGCTGCCCTAGGCGTCGTCGGCCTTGCCCTTACCTCTACGCCGTAAATGCGTCGGTGAGGTCGATGAAGACCGGGCGAGGCTACCACCGAACGCCCGCATGGTACGCTGCCAGGCAGCCTCCTCCGGCGTCTGTGGCGGCGGCATTGCGGCAAGCCAGACGCCTTCCTCCTCCTCCTCGAGCCGGAGCGCCTCCGCGTCGCTTTGGAGCAAGGCCTCGTAGCGCATCTGCTCCTCGCCGTCGGCCTGCTCCTGGCGGAGCCAGTGCTCCTTCCATCACTTGAGGTGGGCCGCCTCTTCCTCCGGCATCGCGTCGAAGTGGACGGGAGGCGCGCTCACCCACTTCAGCATCGCCCGTCCACGAGTAGGCCTCCTCCGGCCAAGTGGGTGGAGGCGGGGAGCGCTTACGCGACGGCTCCGGCTTGGGCTGTACGGGCAGCGATGGCGGAGGCGGCGGCATAAAGAGCGGGGTGTGGAGGGAGTCCCCCGCCGCCGACAGGGCAAGGGCTTGCTCTAGCCCATCCCAGTGCGCGTCCTCCTCGATGCGGCTAGCCTCCAGCGCGTGATGCAGGGCCTTCTCGAGGGCGGCTTGGTACTCCGCCTCCGCCTCCATGTCCTCCGGCTCTACCTGCGGGGGCAGCGGTGGGAATGGCGGCAGGACGACGTCGACACCCGAGCGCCGTTGCTCCTCGTGTTCGAGGGTGAACCAAGCCTCCCAGTTAGGAGAGTCGGCGGAGTACTCGGGCAGCCGACGCTGCTCCGGCGTGAGTAGCGGCGGTGCAGGCGCACCTCATCGTCGTGCGCCCGCTGGGTCCGCGGAACCGCCGGCACCGGGATTCGGTTTGGATCGAAATGCCAATGGTGCGGCAGCGTCACGTCGGGGTAGGGGGGGGGGGGCTGCCTGTACTCCCAGTGCCACCGCGCTTGGTGCACCGGGATGTGGAGGCGCCGGCGTCCAGGGCGGAAACGCGCCGACGGTGGAGGGGGAGGGGGAGGGGGAGCACGGGATGACGAGGCGCCGGGGGTGCCCTTCCCCTTGCCATTTGCTTTTGCCGAAGAGGCCCATGGCGTGCGCTAGGGTTTGCGGTCGCCGGCGAGGAAGCAAAGGAAGTGGTGGGGGGCAGATGTGGATGGGAGAAGTGGATGAGGCCGACCCCACCGCACGCGTGGTTAAAAAAGGACGCGCGCACTGGCTGACGCGTGGGCCCGCTATTGGTGGTTGTCATAAATAAGACGACTGGTGGTGGTTGGGTGACCGCCAGGTGGGGACGCGACGGATGGCCAGGAGACGCGTGGCGCGTCCGCGCCGACGCATTCCAGGCGCAATTTTGGGCCGGAAATGGGTCGGCGCGGACGCCAGGCGGACACGATTTGAGTTTGGGTCGGCGCGTTGGGCCGCCACTTTTGTCCGCGCCGACCCAAACGGACGCGGGCGGACGAAATGGGTCGCCCCATTGGAGTTGCTCTTAGGCCACCTCCAACGCTAACCCCCAAGCCGGGCACCGTAACTTTCCGCGGATTGGTGAAGAACAGTCCGTGGACACTGACACAGGAACCGGCCATCCTACCGTGCCAGTATACATTTTAAATCAGATTTCAACAAAATGGATGAATTTCATATAAACCTAGCCGCCGCATCTACGAAATAACTTCTGTGAAGGGCAACAACGCATCAGAGAGATATAGCCGCCACCACTTCATCCAATAGAGAGGGACAAGAAGATTCATAGAGGAGGAACCCAACAAATCCTTCGCGTTTAATTCTCTTCCCATCGTACTCATTTTCATTTCATCATCACCATTGTAACAGGTATTCCAAGTTGTAAGACCAGGGCTTATAGCTCTATTCATACTCATCCGAATTGTTGAATCATTCATCTTATTGTGGATCTGGTATTACCGATATGATTTTGACAGATTTATTTTCTATGATGGTTGATTATTCTCTCCTGATGTGTGAGTAACCCCCCTAGGTGTGGTAAATGTAGGCGAATGGTAAGATTAATTTGTGCCTATTGTATATGTCGTCATTTGTATTTGTAGTCTTATGATTTTTCTAGTAAGTTGTTATACTGTGGTGAACGCTATGCATGTTGTCCAATTTGAGGATAAAGCAACATGATCACAAGATCTACATAGGTAACACATATTGTTTAGGAAATATGCGACCTCTGACGTGACAAGTGGAGACATCTATGAGGATCAAAGACAACATGAGATAATGGTGATCCATTAAACTTAGTGCATGATTCCAGTTTAACGATCTTAATTGTGCGGAACAACCATCTTTGCGACAACGTCGAAGCTGTTGGAAATATGCCCTAGAGGCAATAATAAATGGGTTATTATCACATTTCCTTGTTCATGATAATCGTTTATTATCCATGCTAGAATTGTATTGATCAGAAACTCAAATACATGTGTGGATACATAGACAACAAGACGTCCCTAGTCAGCCTCTACCGGACTAGCTCGTTGATCAAAGATGGCTATGGTTTCCTAGCCATGGACATGAGTTGTCATTTGATAACGAGGTCACATCATTAGGAGAATGATGTAATGGACAAGACCCAAACTATAAAGGTAGCGTCTGATCATATCAAGTTTATTGTTATCATTTTCTGCATGTCAAGTATACATGTTCCTATGACCATGAGATCATGCAACTCACAGACACCGGAGGAATACCTTGTGTGTACCAAACATCGCAACATAATTGGTGACTATAAAGGTGCTCTACAGGTATCTTCGAGGGTGTCTGTTGAGTTGGCATGAATCAAGACTGGGATTTGTCACTTGGTATGACGGAGAGGTATCTCAGGGCCCACTCGGTAATCCAACATCACAATAAGCTTGCAAGCAATGTGACTAATGGGTTAGCCACGGGATCTTGTATTACGGAACGAGTAAAGAGACTTGCCAGTAACGAGATTGAACTAGGTATGGAGATACCGATGATCAAATCTCGGGTAAGTAACATACCGATAGACAAAGGGAACTACATACGGGATAAGCTAAATCCTTGACATCGAGGTTTGAACGATAAAGATCTTCGTAGAATATGTAGGAGCCAATATGGGCATCCAGGTCCCGCTATTGGTTATTGACCGTAGAGGTGTCTCGGTCATGTCTGCATAGTTCTCGAACCCGCAGGGTCTACACACTTAACGTTTGGTGACGATATAAGTATAGTTGAGTCATTATGGTGGTTACCGAAGGTTGTTCGGAGTCTTGGATTAGATCCCTAACATGACGAGGAACTCCGGAATGGTCCGGAGGTGAAGATTGATATATTGGACGAAGGGTATTGGAGTCGGGAAGTGTTCCGGGGGTACCGGGTGATGACCAGCATGACCGAAAGGGGTTTTGGGGGCCCCAACAAGTGTTATCATACAAAATTTTCTCTTCATGATCCACATGCATAAAAGTTTTATAATCTTCCAAGATAGTGGGATTAACATCAACTAAGGTCATGACCTCTCCAAACCCACTTTTATCAAAAATTTCATAAGATTGGACACTCTCCTAATATGTGGGATTATTTTTACCTAAAGTTGACACTCTTCCGAGCCCACTTTCAATATTATTACAAATATTATTATCAACGACATATTCATGATGAGGCTTAAATAAATTTTCAGAATCATAAGAAGCATTATCACCCCAATCATGATCATTACAATAAGTAGTAGGCATAGAAAAATTAGCATCCTCAAGCTTGGGGTTTTGCATATTATTAACACAATTGACATTAATAGAATTTATAATAACATCATTGCAATCATGCTTTTCATTCAAGGAGCTATCGTGAATCACTTTATAAGTTTCTTCTTTTAACACTTCATCACAATTTTCAGATTCATGAATTTCAAACAAAATTCATAAAGATAATCTAGTGCACTCAACTAACTAGCAATTGGTTCATCACAATTGGATCTTTTAAAAAAATTAGCTAGTGGATAAGGATCCATAAGCTTTTTTGTTTTCAGATTTTTAATAAACATACAATTATGGCAAACAAACAAGCAAAGCAATAAAGTAAAACATTTTTGTGTTTTTTTTGATAAAATGTTTTATAAGTGGGGGAAATGAAAACGAGAGGCAAATGGCAAATAAAGTAAGTAGCAATGAGAAGAGAGCTTATGACTAGGTACTTGATAGATGTTGATGATGTCTCCCCGGCAACGACGCTATAAATTCTTCCTGATACTTGTAATCTGCGTTGGTATTTCCCTGAAGAGGAGGGGATGATGCAACATAGTAGAGGTAAGTATTTTCCTCATATATGAAACCAAGGTTATCAATCCAGTAGGAGAACCAAGCAACACTATGTAAACAACACCTGCACACAAACAACAAATACTCCCAACCCAACACATGAAGGGGTTGTCAATCCCTCAACGGTATTGAGATAGATTAAACTGTATGTGATCTGATAAATATATCTAACTAAAACATAAAATAAAATAAAATTGCAGCAAGGTATTTTTAGGATTTTTTATATGATAAAAGATAGACCCGGGGGCCATAGTTTCCACTAGAGGCTTCTCTCGAGAAAATAGCATACAATGGGTAAACAAATTACTTTTGGACAATTGACGAAAAACCAAATAATTATGATGATATCCAAGGCAATGATCATGTATATAGGCATCACATCCAAGATTAGTAGACGAAACAATTCTGCATTTACTACTATTACTCCACACATCGACCGCTATCCATCATGCATCTGGTGTATTAAGTTCATGGAAAAATAGAGTAGTGCATTAGGCAAGAAGACATGATGTAGACAAGGTAAAATCATGTATGAATAAACCCCTTGTTACCCTTAATAGCAATGATACATGCATGTCATGTCTCCTTCTGTCGCTGAGATTGAGCACCGCAAGATTGGACCCATCACAAAGTACCTCTTCCCTTGGTAAGAAAAATCAATCTACTTGGCCAAACCAAACGAATAAATCGGAGAAGAAATACGAGGATATAACAATCATGTATAAAAGAGTTCAGAGAAGGCTCAAATAATACTCATGGATAGATATGATCATAAACTCATAATTCATCGAATCCCAACAAACACACTGCAAAAAGAAGTTACATCAAATAGATCTCCAAGAACATCAAGGAGAACATTGTATTGAAGATCAAAAAGAGAGAAGAAGCCATCTATTTACTAATTACGAACATGTAGGTCTGTGGTAAACTAATCACGCATCATTGGAGGGGCAGCAAGGATGATGAAGAACCCCTCCGTGATCGTTGCCCCCTCCGGCAGAGTGCCGGAAAAGGCCTCTAGATTGGATCCCATCGTTTTGGAACTTGCGGCGGCGGAAAAAGTGTTTCGTCGACTCCCCTAGGTTTTTGAGATTTTAGAGTATTTATAGAGGCGGAGGTAGGTCAAGACGGTGCTTGTGGGTTCCACTACCCATCAGGGCGTGCCAGAGGCCCCTGGCGCGCCCTGGTGTCTAGTGGGCCCCACCCTCATCTTCTCGTGTACTCCAGAAGCTTCTAGGATCTCTTATCACCAGAAAAAAATCTTTAAAAAGTTTCGTGTCATTTGGACTTCGTTTGGTATTAGTAATCTGCAAAGTAAAAAACAAGCAAAAAATAGCAACTGGCACTGGGCACTAGGTTAGTCCCCAAAAATGAAATAAAGTTGCTACTAAATGTATATAAACCATGCAAGATTGATACTTTAATAGCATGGAATAATAAAAAAATATAGATATGTTGGAGACGTATCATCGTGCAGCAAGAAGAAGGGTCGACGACGAGCAGGCAGCACTGCAAGTAAGCAGGGAAGGTTTGAACTTGGAATAGTGGAAATGTGGCTTTTGTTGGGTGGAGGGGGTGGGGAGCTAGATATTTCTGCGGTTGCCAAATTTTTTTGCTCGGTGCCACAAGAAACTGGCGCGCAAGTGTGGTTGAAGTGCGGGTGGTGGAGTGTAGACGACGAAGCTTGTGAAGTAAGCCTTACAGGAGGGTGCGCCAAGATATTTTATATCGCGTTGCACACGATTCTTGTTAATAAAATGTTTGTGGTGTACCTGATTTTTTTTCATTCTGATTTGGAAGACAAAATGGTGTTACGAAGGGAAAGGACGGTGTTTGAATTGCTAGAACATTTATCTGCAGTGAACATGCAACTATAGGAGTGTCGTGTTAAAACTTGGAATTATTCAGGGTTCGTTTGGCCTTTTTATGCATTAATTGAGTTTATAGGCATTTAATATGCATAATTCAAATTTCAACCACAAGCACATGCAAGAAATGAGTTGAAAAATCATATATATGTCCCTGGGTGAATGTTTAGGTCCCATGAAAGAAATGGGAATGAATTTCAAACATCTGGGCAACGTGGCTCGGCCGGAAACATTGAGAAACTTGGTTTTATAATTCATGTAAATCCAAAACTCGCGTGAAAATCACGAAAGTTGTCATGCTATCATGACATGGCTCCAACATGTCGTGGTAAATTTTTTGTCTGATTTGAGACGAGTTTTGGTATAAGCTTCTTATAAACTGGAGCTTCTCTCAAGAAGCCTCATGGTTCTGAGAGGGGGTGTGTCACATCTATGTGCGAAACGGCATACACTGCCTCTTCCCGCCTTGATTTTTTAACAGAGGCAACATAGACCAATAGGAGTATCGTGCTAAATTTTGGAATTAATCTGGGTTCGTCTGGCCTTATATATACATTAATTGAGTTTTCTAGGCATTTAGTGTGCATAATTCAAATTTGAACTACATGCACATGCTCGAGTGCACCAAAGTTGGTTGAAAAATCATATGTGTGTCCTTAAGTGAATGTTTAGGCCCCATGCAAGAAATGTGAATGAATTTCAAACATCTGGGCATTGTGGCACGTCCGAAAACATCGATAAACTTGGTTTTTAAGTTCCCGTAAATCCAAAACTCTCCTGAAAATCATGAAACTTGGCATGGTGTCATGACATGGCACCATCATGCTATGGTAAATTTTGTGTCCAATTTGGGACAAGTTTTGGTATAAGCTTCTTGCAAACCGGAGCTTCTCTCACGAAGGCTCGTGGTTCCAAGAGGGAACATGTCACCTCTGTGTGCGAAACGACATACGTTGCCTCTTCCCGACTTGATTTCTTATAGAGGCAACATAGACCAATAAGAGTTTCGTGCTAAATTTTGGAATTATTCAGGGTTCATTTGGCCTTTTTATACATTATTTGAGTTTTCTAGGCATTTAATGTGCATAATTCAAATTTGAACTAGATGCACATGCTCCAGTGCACCAAGATGGGTAAAAATATCATATTTGTGTCATTGGGTGAATGTTTAGGTCCCATGCAAGAAATGGGAATGAATTTCAAATATCTGGGCGTCGTGGCTCGACCGAAAAGATTGAGAAACTTCTAGGCGTCCATTAACCATTGATGACCCACAAGTATGGGGTATCAATCATAGTCCTTTTGATAAGTAAGAGTTTCGAACCCAACGAGGAGCAGAAGGAAATGAAAAGCGGTTTTCAGCAAGGTAATTTCTGCAAGCACTGAAAGTCGTTAACAGATAGTTTGATAGCAAGATAATTTGTAACAAGTGACAAGTATAAATAGTAAAAATAGGTGCAACAAGGTTGCCCAATCCTTTTTGTAGCAAAGGACGGGCCAAAACATGCTCTTATAGTAAGAAAAGCGTTCTTAAGGACACACGGGAATTTCATCTAGTCACTTTCATCATGTCGGTTTGTTTTGCGTTCGCTGCTTTGATAATTTGATATGTGGGTGGACTGGTGCTTGGGTGTTGTTCTTACTTGAACAAGCCTACTGCTTATGATTAACCCCCTCGCAAGCATCCGCAACTATGAAAGAAGAATTAAGATAACAATCTAACCATAGCATTAAATGTATGGATCCAAATCAGCCCCTTACGGAATAGCGCATAAACTAGGGTTTAAGCTTCTGTCACTCTACCAACCCATCATCTTATAACTACTCCACAATGCATTCCCTTAGGCCCAAAGATGGTGAAGTGTCATGTAGTCGACGTTCACATAACACCACTAAGGGAATAACAACATACATATCATCAAAATATTGAACACAAGAGATGAACTAGGGTTTGAGATGAGATGGTGTTGTTGAAGATGTTGATGAATATTGGTCTGCTAAAGATGAGAGTTTTGTTGGTGATGACGATGGCTTCGATTTCCCCCTCCCGGAGGGAATTTCCCCCTGCGCAATCGCTCCGCCAGAGGGCAAAAGTGTTGCTGCCCAAGTTCCGCCTCGAGACGGCAGCATACCGTATTGAAAGTCCTCTCCTTATTTTTTTCTAGGTCAAAAGACCTTATATACTAGAAGATGGGCACCGGAGGTGGGCCAGGGCCCCCACTACCCATCAGGGCGCGCCTGGAGGGGTGGCGCGCCCTGGTGCCTAGTGAGCACCTGGGTGGCCTCCTCAAGTATCTCTTTTCTCCAATATTTCTTAAATATTACAAAATTATTCTCCGTAAAATTTTAGCTCATTTAGAGATGTGTAGAATAGGTATCTCTGACAAAGCTTTTTCAGGCAGAGAATTCCAACTATCGGTGTTCTCCCTCTTTGTGTAAACCTTGCATATTATGAGAGAAAAGGCATTAGAATTACTCCACAAAGTGTTATAATGCATGAAAACACTATAAATAACATTAGGAAAACATGATGGCAAATGGACGTATCAACTCCCCCAAGCTTAGACCTTGCTTCTCCTCAAGCGAAAGCCTATCTCAAAAATCATGTCCACTGTAAATGCATCTAGTGCCACCCCTAGTTGGTTTTGGAGTATTGAAGACAAACCTGGTTGAGGGACTAATGTGTTTGTGAGAATTGCAGGATAACACAGGTAGTAGTCCCTCATTGATTCGGTTTACCTCTAGGAGATGACCCCTAAAAATGTGTGAAGACATTGAAGACAATGGTGGTATGTGAAGATATTCACAACGAAGATTATGACTCAAGAAGACATTCACGTGAAGACTATGGAGTGCGAAGACATAGCTGTTTCGTAGTTTCCTTTTCTTCTTTGTTGAGTCATAGGAACCACCGTCTTTGTTAAGTGGGGTCCAAGTGAACAAAGTCGAGTGGCTGAAGTGATGCTCAACTAAATCCTAAGTCTTGACGAAGACAATGAGAGCAAATATTATCCAGAGTGGATGAGTCGGCTTTACTTGTAGCCCAAGTTAAGGCTGCTGCGTGTGTTTGAAATCGACCGATGGAACACGTGTCGGTTCCTTAGTGACCCAGGTCATTTCGGACAAATCAGGTCGGGTTGCCTAGTGGCTATAAATAGCCCACCCCCTACACCATAAATTGGTGGCTGCTCAGAGTTAGTGCACGGCTTTTGTCATTTGAGAGCAACCCACCTCCGAAGCGTTTGAGAGAGAGATCCTTGTGAGGACAAAGCCCAAAACACCCAGAGCCCAAAGAGTGTTTGGCATCACTGAAGTCTTTATGTCTGCGTGATCTGAAGACTTGTTACACTTGAGGACTTTGAATCCTCCAGCCGGTTAGGCGTCGCGTTCTGAGCATCCAAGAGTCATTGTGGATTGCCGGTGAACGAAGTTTGTGAAGGTTCGGAAGTCTACCTTGAAGACTTACCAGAGTGATTGGGCGAGGACTAAGTGTCCTTATCTCAAGGGGAATAAGGTGAAGACGCGGTCTTCTGAGTGGAATCTCAGCCTCCCTAACCAGACGTACAATTTTCACATCAATTGGAACTGGTCCAACAAATCCTTGTCCTCACCAAGCAACTGGTTCTACCTTCTCCCTCTCTTTACTTACAGTTTGTCTTCGTGAAGTCATTGCCTGCTTGCATTATCTGTTTGACTTCATTGTGTGACGACTATTGTTGTTTGGCTTCATACTATCTTCCATCATGATCCATACTACCTAGCTGCTAATAGTCTTCGTGCTTTAGCTTCATAACTTGCTTGACTATGGCTTGTCTAGTGTAGTCTACCTTCCGCTGCATGTCAATATGTTCATTTCTATCATTTGTCTTCGAAACTCCCATGTTTTGAAGAATTTCATAAAAATCGCCTATTCACCCCCTTAGTTGATAACCAACACTTTCAATTGGTATCAGAGTAAGGTACTCCCTTGTTCTGTGTGATTTGGTTTAACCTCCTGGAGTTTTAGCTATGTCGGCTGCAGGGATAATCAAAGTCTCCGCTGCGTGCCCTGTCTTCGATAGCACTAATTACCCCTACTAGAAGAATAAGATGCGCATGCATCTTGAAGCCATTGATGTCGATCTATGGTATGTCGTCAAGAACGGCGTTCCCAGGACTGGTGAAGGTGTCACCCTTGCTGATGTCAAGAAGTTCATTTAACTAGATTCTACTGCCAAGAACATCATATGTGGTCATCTGTCCAAAGAACAGTATGGCCTTGTGAGTGCTCTGGAAACATCGAAGCTAGTCTGGGACTGCCTCTCCAAGGTCAACGAAGGCGTCTCAACCCAGAGAGATCAAAGGATCAATGTCCTTCGCAACCTCTTCAACCGCTTCAAGAGAAATGACAATGAGAATGTCCAGCTCACGTTTGATCGCCTCACTGATATCACAAATGAGCTTCATGCTCTCGGCGCCACTGAGATCACCAAGCATGAAATCGTCAAGACACTCCTGAGATCACTTGACAACTCGTTTGACACCCTAGCCCTGATGATACAAGAATGCCCTAACTTCAAGACTCTCGATCCGTCTGACATACTCGAGAGGCTCAACACACATGAGTTCCAATTATCTGAGAAAAGAGATATCTATGGTCCTAACTATGGACGTACTCGCGCCTTGAAGGCAAAGGTTGTTTCCTAATCTAAAGAAGAATCTGACTGCACTTCTGGGGATCCTGAAGACATTGGAAAGGAGCTTGCTATGCTTGTGAAGAAGTTCCAGAAATTCACCAAGAAGAAAGGCATCAGAAAGTCTTCAAGATCCAGCTCAAGAAATGATGGAGCTTCTACTCATGACCACAAGAAGAAAACATGCCACAAGTGCAAGAAACCTGGTCACTACATCTCTGAGTGTCCACAACGGGACTGTGACGCCCGGATAATTAAGCTACAGTAACCCTCTGCTAATGATGCCACGTCACCACGATTACTGTTGATGAGCTTGCGTTGATTCAAACCCCGCTCAAATTCAAATTTAAATTCAAGTCAAACTTTAAAAGTTTTCAATTGTCAAAAAAAAATGTTCGTCCTGTGGCAAATGATCCCTAGCTAATTTTGGTGTTGGAGACAACTTTTTATAAAGTAATTAAATGTCCTAAAACAGTTAAAACAGGGGCCAAAATAATATCTTAATCGCTTTTGAAATTATAAAAATTCTAGAGCTTTTCAAATGCCTCCTAAACTTTTCTCGCAGTGCTACATATTGCAGTGTCATTTATGGGACTAGTTGTTTTTTATAAAAACCTTTTAGTGGCTAAAGAAAAAGAAAGGAAAAGGCAAGGAGAGAAAAGGAAAGCCCCCCGGGCCAAGCCCACCTGGGTTGGCCCAACTACCCCCCCGCACCAGGTCGGCCACCCCAAAGGCGAGGCCCGGCCTACCCTCCCCGTCCTCTTCCTCGCTACAGGGAGGGGGGAATCGTGGATGCCTCTGATGCCCGCCACGGCCTCGACACGTCGCCGTGGCGGCCATCCCGCACCTCTCCGCCGTTTCCCACGCGCGTATAAAGACCGCCCCGGCTCATCGACGAACCCTAGCTCTTTTCCCCTCCCCCTCTCTGCTTCGATTTGGGCGGATGCCCGAGCGCCACCATCGCCGCCGTTCGCCGTAGTCGCGGCCACCGTCACCCATACACCGCTCCGTCAAGTCCAGGAGCTCCGGCGTGGTCCTCCTCTTCTTCCTCGCCGCTGGATCTGGGCCGGGACGCGTCACCACCGTCGCCCGCGCCGTTCCCCTTCGTCGGCCGCCGCCTCTGCTTCGTCATCGACCCCCTGCCGTTGCTGCATCCCCGCCTCCCCGAGCATTCTGCCGGCCCCCCTACATCCCCGCCGTGCGCATCTCTTCCTCCTCCTCTCCGCTGCTCTCGCGGTGCCCAGTAGGCCGTTCCCCGCCGTCACCTGTACTTCGGCCCCGCCTCCTAGCTCCGTCGTCGCTCTATGACCGCAACCCCCTCCGCCCCGCTGACTCCATCTGTCTGCGCCGCGCTTCCCCTGCTCGTCGTCCGCGCCCGGGGCATGCCCTGCGTCCACACCAGGCTCGCGGCCAGCCTGACCACGCGCTCCCGCCGCCCGGCCCGCGTTATGCTGCTCCGGTTCAACGCGCTCCTTGCAACCGCACCTAGGCGCCCCCCTGTCCACCCGAAGCACCGCTCCGGCCACGCCTTGCTGACTTTGGCGCGGCGCCCTGCGCCCGGCCTCCTCCTCTGCTGCTATTCAACATAACACCTCGCCACTTGTAGCGCGCCACGCCGCTGCCCCACCTCACCTTGCTCCCGCCGCGCGCGCCATGGTCCCGCCTCCGCCTACCGTGGCCGGCCGGTGAGGCCCTCCGTGGCCACGGCCGTCGCCCGCCAACCCGACGGGCACCCCGCCGGCGCCCGTTCGGTTACGCCCGCCCGCGCCCGTTTTGCCCGCTCCAGTGGCCTTCTATGCCTCTGGCAGCCAGGCCCCACGCCCCTATCCAAAATAAAAAAAATAAAAATAAAATAAAGCTGAGGCACTTACAGGTGGGACCCACCCGCACTGTTCACGTAGATAAGATTGGCTGAGTCAGCTGCTGACTCAGCACCGGGCCCCACCTGTCATGCACACCATGTGAGATGCTGGGTACACTTCTGTGTACCCGTAGCATTTATAGTTTACTTTTGTTTATTTAATAATAAATTGAGAAATTGTTTAAATCTTTGATAAATCATAGAAAATAAACCGTAACTCCGATGAAAAAGTTTTATACATGAAAGTTGCTCAGAACGACGAGACGAATCCGAATACGCGGTCCGTTTACCTGTCAGATGCCTCTAACTATCTGAACATGGAACTTTCCCACTCCGGTCTTCTGTGTGACACAGGTCCGGAACCGGGAAAACATTTCCGGTTGACTTCCCCCTTCGCCGGTATCGTGTAGCATTGCGTTAGAACACGTCTAGCTGTGCCTGTTGTCCTGTTATGCACTTGCTTGCTATGTATTTACTATTTCTCTCCCCTCTTCTCTTCGATAGACCCTGCGACGATGTTGATGCCCCTGTGATCGACTACGTCGATGAAGACCCCTCCTTGCCAGAGCAACCATGCAAACTCCCCCCCCCCTTGATCATCCCGATATCGCCCATTCCATTGTCTCATGCTTGCATTAGATTTTGCTACTGTAACTGATTGCTCCTATTCTGATGCATAGCCTGCTTTTGTAACCTACTTATTGTTACCTATCTGCTTGTCCTAAACTGCTTAGTATAGGTTGGTTAGTGATCCACCAGTGACCCCCACCTTGTCCTTGTTGCCCCTGCTTCATCATCGAAGTCCCGCTCAACGGGATCGAAGACCAGGCCCCGACACGGCACATCACTTCCCCTTAGTTGCTCGACACTACTGGGTTACTATCGAGTGCCGAGAGTGAGGCCTCATCAACACTTCTGATGTTAACCCGCTAGTGTAGTTATTCGGTCGTGGTCATCGATGGTGATTCCGCCTTAACCACTTCCGATACGACTCTGTCGTGCAACCCCTCAAGTGTGTACCTCGAGGGTGGTCCCTCTTACGTTCACCTTGATGATTACATCTAGTGGAATTCACCGGGGGTGATTCCTCGGGTTTTCCCCTTGATGTTTGGACACACGGTTACTATGGTTACTATGACTTTACACTGAACCATGTTACTATAGATAGGTCGACCCTGAGGGGTACCCCCGCGAGCATAATTGCGAGTGATGTGGAGTCGGGTTGACCTCGAAGGTGCCCGCGAGATAATTACGAGGCGTGGCTGGGCATTCCGAGCCCTTGCCGCAAGTCCTCGAGACGGGGCAACGGAGTCACATCTTTCGTGAGTCTCTGCTTGTTACCGCGCGTTCCTAATCCACTACAATTTGGATATTTGATCCAAGGGCCTCTGGCCTGATAGCACTAACCATCACGTGGGCATAGTATGGGTGTTCTGCATCGTATACATCAGCCAAAGCTTAATAGATGTCAGCGACTGAGCGGCGCGCGCCGGGTTGGACTGGTAAGCTCCTGCCTTTTTAGGGAGGTAGCTAGGTTTGCTCACCGGTCGCGTTCACAACGTGCAGGAGTTCCCGGGGAGATGGCCCATGACTCCTGGAGGCATAGGTTTAGTCCGGCGTGCTTGACCTCTCTATTAAGCCTAGGTCGGGTTGCAGCGTATTGTTTGGCCGAGGCTGGGCATGACCCAGGAAAGTGTGTGCGGCCGGAGTTAATCGAGCGTGGTGGGTAAGTTGGTGCACCCCTGCAGGGAAGAAAACATCTTACGATAGCCTGTCCTATGGTAACGGACACTTGGAGTTGTATCCCGGTCGATACAACTAGAACTGGATACTTGTGATGAGGATTTGTTTGTGATGATAACTGGATAGTATGGCTCTGGGATTGCTTTCTCGCAGGGAGTCGAGAAGGGATCTCTGGCCGAGGTTGTTAACACTTCTACTACTTTACTTTATGCTACCCTACTCCCTTCTGTTGCTGCAAGATGGTGGTTTCCAGAAGATGCTAGTCTTCGGTAGGCTAGGCTTTCCCCTTCTCTTCTGGCATTCTGCAGTTTAGCCCATAGATACAACCCTTTTCATTGACACCGATGCATATGTAGTGTAGATCCTTGCTTGCGAGTACTTTGGATGAGTACTCATGGTTGCTTTGCTCCCCCTTTCCCCCCTTTCTTCTTCTTTCCGGTTGATGCAACCAGATGTCGGAGCCCAGGAGCCAGATGCCACCGCCGATGCTTACTACTGCGTGGAGGCCGCCGATGACCAGGAGTAGTTAGGAGGCTCCCAGGCAGGAGGCCTTGCCTTTTCGATCATTGTTGCTTTTGTGCTAGCCTTGTTAAGGCAAACTTGTCTAACTCATGTCTGTACTCAGATATTGTTGCTTCCGTTGACTCTTGTGTATTCGAGCTTATGTATTCGAGCCCTCGAGGCCCCTGGCTTGTAATATAAAGCTTGTATTATTTTAATTTGTGTCTAGAGTTGTGGTGTGATATCTCCCCGTGAGTCCTTGATCTTGATCGTACACATTTGCGTGTATGATTAGTGTATGATTGAATCGAGGGCGTCACAAGTTGGTATCAAAGCCAACTGCCTGTAGGTAGCCCCCTTTCCGACTCCTTGGCCGAAGTCGAGTCTAATGACTACAAAAACTTTTGCTAACTTGGCTGTGTGGCTTACGGGCCCACGTCGCCAATTGGGTGGTATTAGGATCTTTTACTCCTCGCCTATACTCTGGGATTCTAATCTCTCTTCTATTCGGGTTAAATGATTTTATTAACTCTAACATTAGGTTCTCGTAACCATTTCCTCCCGGAGAGCCCTTCATTCCAGATGATCGCTTGGTGCACCAGAAGATTCCGAAGATGCTCCTTGATGTTTTCCCGAGACCCTTGTGCCCACCGCCTTTGCAATTCACTGCCACCAATATATCCTTATGGATAAGTACATACAGTTTTCGTTCATACCTTTGTCCCTAACTGCTCTTGTTTCTAAAAGATGCCCTGAAATACTCCCCGTTGTCCCGAGAACCCCTTCTTCAATTGCCTTGACGTTGTTTGCCACATGAATACCCCTACGAATAATTCCTCTCAATTACCGAAGATTCTTCATCCCCAGTTGTTTGAGTGTTTCACAAAAATCTTCTAAATCCTATTCGATCTTCCGAAAATCCTTAGCAGCTTATTGCTCTTGATATTCTTGCTTGCTTGCATTATGGTTAAATCCCATAAGTATAGTAATCTTATTGGCATCCTTTGTCATTATCATTTGAGTCTGTTGATTCAATATGTTGCGGATGCTCACAATCCTCAATCGGATCATAGAATTCATCCTTCCGGCTTGGACGTCGAGTTGTTTCTCGACAGATCAAATCGCCGTCAATTGTATCCCTAGGGCTATTCAACTTATACATCCTTGATCAGAGCGTATGCTTCTGATCCTTCATTTTGGAAATCATAATTCCTTTGTTATCTAAGTATCGAATTATTCAGATGTTCTATAATCCGATGCCCTTGCATTCCTTCTTCCTCTGATTGAGCATCGATACTCACATCCGCTCCATTATGGACTCCCAAATCCATTGTTGGATTATTATCTGACAGTGTCCTTCATATTTAATCACCTTGTGAGTTATTTCCCTGACACATAATGCCTTTGGTAAATTCTATTATCTGCTTTTGTCAACCATGCTCTGCTTTTGAGCTGGTATATTTTATTCCTGAAGTTAGTGGTATATGTTCCTAAGATACTCCTACGGGTTGAACCTATGCCTTCCCTAGTCCGTGTGAACTAGAAAGAGATGTGAGTCATACTCTTCTGGTGCTTCACCAGATAAATCATCCGCACTACAAATTCTTCAAAAATGAGGAGTGAATGAAAGGTTATGCATTGAAGAAGTGGGAGTCGACCTTGAACATTGTGTTCATGCCCATGGACCCGATGTAGAACTTATCATGGAAGCTGCTCGTAAAAATAATTATTTCCTTGGTACAAGTTCATCTTGTATCTATGGATTGATCCTTTACAATCGTGGTTCCCACCATATTTCCTCCTTGATTCCATTTCCCGGATAAGTTAAAATACTTTCCCTCTCTGAGATCATTTCACCCGTCCAACTCAGACTGATTTACCTTCCGGTATTACCCCTTGTACTTGTTAATGGGAAGTTTAATACCCTATCACCTCATTCTAGCCTCGATCGGCTATATTTTATCATGCCAAATTTTAACTGTGCTACCTGGTCCTTATGCCCGGAGCAACTTCCGACGACGAGCGAAGCTTACATCGATCTTCTTCATCTTATCATTTCACCTCGAACAAGAAGCTTGATTTCGAGCTTGTGTCGTATCCGTGGTTCCAATAGCCTTTTGCTTCATCCTTCCTGTTGCTTGATGTCGTTGCTCCTTGATGGCATCTTCATAGAGCCTCTAGACAAATGCGTCGTGATCAGCATCAACATTTTGACTTCTGTTGAGATGACAGTTGAATTCATGGTGAGAAATACCATCCTTGACCTTCGATGATTTGACTTATCATCGACAACCCCTTGTCTTGTTTCCAACACATGTTTGATCATGTCTTGGTTATACCTTGGACTCCTTGCTATTCCTGCAATTGTTACTTGAGTATTTCTTGTGATCTTCAACTCAAACGCATACTTGGAACACCATGTTAATGCTACCTAGAAGCATGACTGAGGTATTTCGAATATCAATAAGAACATTGGAAGCACATTGCCGAATGTTTATTGATCTATTATCCAAACACCGGTGTATGGGTAATATCATGATTCTTCCCTCGCCCCTTTTATCTAAATGCTTTTGAACTTGCTGTCATATCATGTATATCCTGCTCCGCTTCCCCTTGGGAAGGATATACTCCCAATTCTTGTGTGTAAACACATTTTCCTTTACATTGGTCTGATTAATCCGATAATTTCACTTTCCTTTCCATTGGTTTGTTTAACCTTCTTGTGATCTATATGATATAAGCAGAAATAATTCCCTGCTTATAAAACACCCCGATGTACAACTTTGTCAGTAAGACCCTGTTACTATTGTTGATGACATCCGGTAACCACCGATGGACGAGAACTTTGCCTATTGGTCCGCCTTGTTTCAACAAGCAGGAAAATGGTTCTCTTCGTCCCTCGCCCTTGGTACCAACGTTATGTCCAACATAACTGATAGGCTATTCTTTGACATGCCTTGCTACCATGGCTGTACAAGATATCGGCCCCTCTTTCTACTTTTAACCCACATGGTGGGCCCTTAACCCACAGTTCCATAGGATCGAAACCTGACTCTCATGTATACCCCTGTTTCTAAAAGTTTTTTTTCTCACGCCTGGTTTCGTATGTAATTCACGAGCCCCATTCCGAGAGATCACAAATTCTGGTATCAGACAAAATACTTATTCCCGTCGCTCTGAAACTCTTTCACACTCTGTTTCAGGCAACGAATGATTGCCCGCCCGCTTGAAACTTCTTATTGCACCTCCTTACCTTGATCTCGAAGTTCTTCTTGAATTTCAACTCGAGAGATGCCTCTATACCACTTTCACTAAGATAGCCCCCAGGTACCTATCTTGTGTTGAGCTTCGTCCTTCTCGAGTCTTTCCCCCTTACTCCACCCCTTAAATCTCGGGACTAGATTTCTTGTAGTGGAGGAGAATCGTGACGTTCGGATAATTAAGCTACAGTAACCCTCTGTTAATGATGCCACATCACCACGATTACTGTTGATAAGCTTGCGTTGATTCAAACCCCGCTCAAATTTAAATTTAAATTCAAGTCAAACTTTAAAAGTTTTCAATTGTCAAAACAAAAATGTTCGTCCTGTGGCAAATGAGCTAATTTTGGTGTTGGAGACAACTTTTTATAAAATAATTAAATGTCCTAAAACAGTTAAAACAGGGGCCAAAATAATATATTAGTCGCTTTTGAAATTATAAAAATTCCAGAGCTTTTCAAATGCCTCCAAAACTTTTCTCGCAGTGCTACATATTGTAGTGTCATTTATGGGACTAGTTGGTTTTTTTTTATAAAAACCTTTTAGTGGCTAAAGAAAAGAAAGGAAAAGGCAAGGAGAGAAAAGGAAAGCCCCCCGGGCCAAGCCCACCTGGGCCGACCCAACTACCCCCCGCACCAGGTCGGCCACCCCAAAAGCCAGGCCCGGCCAACCCTCCCCGTCCTCTTCCTCGCAACAGGGAGGGGGGAATCGTGGATGCCTCTGATGCCCGCCACGGCCTCAACACGTCGCCGTGGCGGCCATCCCGCACATCTCGTGGGCATAGTATAGGCATTCTGCGTCGTATACATCAGCCGGAGCTTAATAGATGTCAGCGACTGAGCGGCGCGCGCCGGGTTGGACTGGTAAGCTCCTGACTTTTTAGGGAGGTAGCTAGGTCTGCTCACCGGCCACGTTCGCAACGTGCAGGAGTTCCCGGGGAGATGGCCCATGACCCCTGGGGGCATAGGTTTAGTCTGGCGTGCTTGACCTCTCTATTAAGCCTAGGTCTGGTTGCGACGTATTGTTTGGCCGAGGCCGGGCATGACCCAGGAAAGTGTGTTCGGTCAGAGTTAATCGAGCGTGGTGGGTAAGTTGGTGCACCCCTGCAGGGAAAAAAACATCTATCGATAGCCTGTCCTACGGTAACGGACACTTGGAGTTGTATCCCGATCGATACAACTAGAACTGGATACTTGTGATGAGGATTGGTTTGTGATGATAACTGGATAGTATGGCTCTAGGATTGCTTTCTTGCAGGGAGTCGAGAAGGGATCTCTGGCCGAGGTTGTTAACACTTCTACTACTTTACTTTATGCTACCCTACTCCCTTCTGTTGCTGCAAGATGGTCGTTCCCAGAAGATGCTAGTCTTTGATAGGCTAGGCTTTCCCCTTCTCTTCTGGCATTCTACAGTTCAGCCCACAGATACAACCCTTTTCATTGACACCGATGCATATGTAGTGTAGATCCTTGCTTGCGAGTACTTTGGATGAGTACTCACGGTTGCTTTGCTCCCCCTTTCCCCCCTTTCTTCTTCTTTCCGGTAGATGCAACCAGATGTCGGAGCCCAGGAGCCAGATGCCACCGCCGATGCTTACTACTGCATGGAGGCCGCCGATGACCAAGAGTAGTTAGGAGGCTCCCAGGAAGGAGGCCTTGCCTTTTCGATCGTTGTAGCTTTTGTGCTAGCCTTGTTAAGTCAAACTTGTCTAACTCATGTCTGTACTTAGATATTGTTGCTTCCGCTGACTCTTGTGTATTCTAGCTTATGTATTCGAGCCCTCGAGGCCCCTGGCTTGTAATATAAAGCTTGTATTATTTTAATTTGTGTCTAGAGTTGTGCTGTGATATCTCCCCGTGAGTCCTTGATCTTGATCGTACACATTTGCGTGTATGATTAGTGTACGATTTAATCGAGGGCGTCACAGGGACAATGAGAACAAGAAGAATAAGAAGAGCAAGGAATATGATTCTGATGACAAGAAGAAGAAGAAATCCTCAAAGTCTTCTTCCAAGTCTTCGTCCAAGTCTTCATCACACAAGAAGAGCTCATCTGGCAAGGCTCGTGCGTTTGTTGGCAAGGAGATGGATTCAGAGGAGGAGTCTGCTTCCGAGGAGGCGGAGGTGGAGTCTGAGGAGGATTCCGACTCTAGCGTTGCAAGTCTGGCTCTAGCTTCAGCCTACGTTGCCAAGTCCATCTCCAACACTGAAGATAATGGCTCCGTCACCAACGCTAATGCTAATGACAAGGACGACTCCGCTCCCACTTACTGCTTCATGGCAAGTGGTGCCAAGGTAAACTCACACGATGCTTACTTTCAAACATCAAGTGAATATGACTCTGATTGTGAATCCAAACCTAGCTACAAAACACTTGCTAAAATTGCAACTGAACAACAGAAAGCTATGGAACATATTCTAAAACTGTTAGACAAAAGCGATAACCTGTTGGACGCGGAAATGACCCGATCTCAGTCCTTAATTGAAGACATCAAAAATCTTCATGTTATGTACGAGGAACTTGAAAGTCGCCATGAAACACTCTCAACAACTCATGAAAAGCTTTCCTATGATTATCTTCAAAGGAAGCAAGAACTCGAGAAGTTGAGAGAAGTTCATGAAGATCTTCAAAAATAGAATGAGTCACTTCGCGCTCAACAGATCAGTCCCGCTCAGGAAGGATTTGAACCACCATGTCTAAAATGCATGTAGCATGATAACACTACTTCTGTTGCTGAATGTTCTACTGCTGCTACCGTTGCAATATCTTCAACTGCTGATGTGGTGACTAACCCCTCTGCTGAGGATACCACTGCTATTGCTGATGAAAATGCTAGGTTGAAGACATTGCTTGATACAGGGATGTACAAAAGTCTCAAAGGGCATTAGGCACTATGCGATGTCCTCAAAAAGCAGATTCTGAACCGAAACCCTAGGAAAGAGGGTGTTGGGTTCAAGAGGAAAATGAATGTTGATGGCTCTTACTGGAAGCCTGAGCAGTACCCAAAAACCACATGGGTTGCTGCAAAGGAACCTTAAGTGGATCCATCCACCTTATCTGGCTTCACTTGTGCTAACCCAATTATCATTGATGAATCCTTTGATGCAAACTATAAACTATTTCAGAAACAGAAAGGTGAAGTGTTTGCCAGGTATATTGGTACTAACTGCAGGAACGGATCGCCTATGAAGAAGATCTGGGTGCCTAAAAGGTGTCTTGAGAATCTTCCTGTGAATGTCATCATGACACCACGAAAGAAGAAGACAAACCCCAGACCAAAGGCTTCATATGGTCCAAAGGCTTCTTAAAGACAGAGGACTCACTTGAGTCACCCTAACGCCAATGTTTTGCAGGGAAATCATACTCAGACTCATGAATATGAGCGTGTTTCTTCAAACCGCTATGTTCATAACTAAGAACTTTTCTACCTATTCATATGAGTATTATTCACCTCCCGCAAGGCTATTTGCTAGGGCTCCAAAGCCGAAGTTATCAGATGCTCCACTTAGACTCATTGCTTCGAAGCCACCCCTGAAAATGTGGGTGGTTAAGAAAACTTAACTCTCTTTTGCAGGGAAAGGTCTCCAGTCGGAAATCAAAGGCATCCGATGCTATTGCTGGGGACCTAAAACATCTTGTAGGGCGCAATATAAAATGCCCAAATGGTCTTACTATGTATTTTGTTCCTGAGTCGCTTGCCAGTCATCCTATCAGTCCTAACCTGGATCTAAGCTTTGATAATCCGCTTGTCCGTCAAATGTTTATGCTTCACAATACTCTTGGTGAAGCCTATCCCACTAACTGTATTGCAGGGTATGACACCAAATGCTTCAGAATGGATTATGGACAGTGGATGCACTAATCACATGACTGGTGATCGAAGTCTTCTCATGGACTCAACCTTACGTCTATCTGACAAGAGTCACATCACATTTCTTGACCTTTGGTAAAAGCAAGGTATTGGGTCTAGGTAGAGTTGCAATCTCAAAGGATCAAAGACATGGATAAAGTGATGCTTGTTGAATCCCTTGGTTTCAACTTAATGTCATCTCAATGCTTTGTGATTTGAACATGATTGTGATATTTGGAAAATATCGTTGCCTTGTATTAATGGAATCTGACAAGTCTCTAGTCTTTGAAGGGTATCGGAAAGATGATCTATATATGGTAGATTTCTCAGCAGGACCACAGTTGGCCGTATGTCTTCTAGCAAAAGCTTCAGAGTGCTGGCTTTGGCATCGGAGGCTAGGACATGCGGGCATGAGGAACTTGTATACACTCGCAAAGAATAAACACGTTGTTGGCATCGAGGGCGTCAATTTCAAGAAGGATCATCTGTGTGGTTCCTGCGAAGATGGAAAGATGACTAGGGCCAAGCATCCTTCGAAGACAATCATGACTACATCTCAACCCTTCGAGCTGCTTCACATGGATCTCTTTGGCCCTACTCACTACTCTACTCTCACTACCACTGCTTGTCTCTATGGTTTCGTCATAGTTGATGATTACTCAAGATATACATGGGTGCATATAATACTTTACAAGAATGAAGTGCAAGATGTCTTCAGACGCTTCGCCAATCGTGCCATGAGGAACTATGGCGTCAAGATCAAGCACATCAGAAGTGACAACGACACAGAGTTCAAGAACACCGGCCTCAATCTTTACCTTGATACCTTAGGCATCACTCATCAGTTCTTTGCTCCATAAATACCTCAGCAGAATGGCATCGTGGGGCGCAAGAACAGAATACTTATCGAGATGGCTCGGATGATGCTTGATGAATACAAGACTCCAAGGAAGTTCTGGCCCGAAGCCATTGACACCGCATGCCATGTCATCAATCGTGTTTATCTTCACAAGCTTCTGAAGAAAACATCCTATGAGCTCCTAACTGGTAAGAAACCAAACTCAGTTACTTCAGAGTATTTGGTGCTAGGTGCTGGATCAAGGATCCACATCACACTTCAAAATTTGCACCGAAAGAACATGAAGGTTTTATGCTTGGTTACGGAAAGGATTCACACTGCTACGGAGTCTTCAACCTCTTTCACTATAAAGTGGTTGAAACTATGGATGTGCGGTTCGATGAGACTAACGGCTCGCTAAGAGAGCGCCTCCCAAATGTGCTAGATGAAGTCCCTCCTAGCGAGTCAATCAAGCTCATGGGAACTCGAGAAATCATACCTTCTGAGGTACAGGCTGAAGAGGAACTTATCATTTCTGCGCCTAATCAACCTGAAGACAATGCTCAGCCTGAAGTCAATGCTCAAAATGAAGACAATGATCAGCAAGAGCAAAATCTTCGTCCAGTTCATCCTCGTGTTGCAAATGAAGTACAGATTGAGAAGATAATTGATAGCATCAATGCACCTGGTCCACTCACTCGTTCAAGAGCAACACAACTAGCAAATTTCTATGGGCACTTTGAATTTGTTTAAATATCTGAACCCAAGTAAGTTGCTGAAGCCTTCATGGAACCTAAATGGATACACGGTATGCAAGAAGAGCTTCAACAGTTCGAGCTGAACAATGTGTGGGAATTAGTCAAGTTTCCTGACCCTCGCAAGCACAATATCATTGACACCAAATGGATCTATCACAACAAACAAGATGAGAATGGTCAAGTTGTCAGAAACAAGGCTCGTCTTGTTGCCCAAGGGTACACTCAAGTTGAAGAGATTGACTTCGATGAAACATTTTCTCTGGTGGCTAGGCTTGAAGCCATTCGCATACTGCTAGCCTATGCCAACAATCACAACATCCTTCTGTATCAAATGGATGTGAAGAGTGCCTTCCTCAATGGCAAGATTGAAGAAGAAGTGTATGTTGCACAACCTCCTGGCTTTGAAGATCCAAAACATCCTGATATGGTATATGATAACCCACAAGGATAGGGGATCGCAACAGTTTTCGAGGGTAGAGTATTTAAACCAAATTTATTGATTCGACACAAGGGGAGCCAAAGAATATTCTCAAGTATTAGCAGCTGAGTTGTCAATTCAACCACACCTAGAAACTTAGTATCTTCAGCAAAGTGTTTAGTAATAAAGTAATATGATAGTGGTGGTAACGGCAGAATGCATAGTAAAGACAGTAAAAGTAATGTTTTTGGTATTTTGTAGTGATTGTAACAGTAACAGCGGGAAAGTAAATAAGCGAGAACCAAAGATATGGAAAACTTCAGAGGCACGGATTAGTGATGGATAATTATGCGGATGCAGTTCATCATGTAACATTCATAACATAGGGTGACACAGAACTAGCTCCAATTCATCAATGTAATGTAGGCATGTATTCAGTATATAGTCATACGTGCTTATGGAAAAGAACTTGCATGACATCTTTTGTCCTACCCTCCCGTGGCAGCGGGGTCCTATTGGAAACTAAGGGATATTTAGGCCTCCTTTTAATAGAGAACCGGAACAAAGCATTAGCACATAGTGAATACATGAACTCCTCAAACTATGGTCATCACCGGGAGTGGTCCCGATTATTTTCACTTCGGGGTTGCCGGATCATAACACATAGTAGGTGACTATAGACTTGCAAGATAGGATTAAGAACTCACATATATTCATGAAAACATAATAGGTTCAGATCTGAAATCATGGCACTCGGGCCCTAGTGACATGCATTAAGCATAGCAAAGTCATAGCAACATCAATCTCAGAACATAGTGGATACTAGGGATCAAACCCTAACAAAACTAACTCGATTACATGATAAATCTCATCGAACCCGTCACCGTCCAGCAAGCCTACGATGGAATTACTCACGCATGGCGGTGAGCATCATGAAATTGGTGATGGAGGATGGTTGATGATGACGACAACGACGAATCCCCCTCTCCAGAGCCCCGAACGGACTCCAGATCAGACCTCCCGAGAGGTTTTAGGGCTTGGCGGCGGCTCCATAAAACAACACCATGGCAATTCGTGGACAGGGTGTGGGCCCCTGGTCTTCATCTTTGGCGAGGATTTTTTATTATTTTTTCTAAGGTGTTCCGTGGAGTTTCAGGTCATTATGAGAATATTTGTTTTCTGCACATAAAACAACACCATGGCAATTCTGCTGAAAACAGCGTCAGTCCGGGTTAGTTCCATTCAAATCATACAAGTTAGAGTCCAAAACAAGGGCATAAGTGTTTGGAAAAGTAGATACGATGGAGACGTATCAGTATACAAGCTCAACAAGGCACTGTATGACCTCAAACAAGCCCCTCGTGCTTGGTATGACACACTCAAAGACTTCCTGAAGAGCAAAGGCTTCAAACCTGGTTCCCTGGATCCCACTCTCTTCACGAAGACATATGATGGAGAACTATTTGTGTGCCAAATCTATGTGGATGAAATTATCTTCGGCTGCACTGACAAGAGATACAGTGATGAGTTTGGACACATGATGCAAGAGCAATATCAGATGTCCATGATGGGTGAGCTGAAGTTCTTCCTTGGTCTTCAAATTCATCAGCAAAGCAACGACATCTTCATATCTCAAGAGAAATACCTCAAAGATTGCCTGAAGAAGTTTGGAATGCAAGATTGCAAAGGTTACACAACGCCAATGCCAACCAAGAGTCATTTGGGTCCCGACGCCAATGGTAAAGAGTTCGATCAAAAGGTATACCACTCCATGATTGGTTCTTTACTTTATTTATGTGCATCTAGGCCAGATATCATGCTTAGTGTTTGCATGTGTGCCCGATTTCAAGCGGCACCAAAGGAATCGCATCACTTAGCAGTGAAGCGAATTCTTTGATATTTGGCTTACACCCCAACACTAGGATTATGGTACCCAAAGGGCTCAGAGTTTGATCTAGTTGGATTCTCGGATGCTAATTATCTTTGGTGACAAGGTGGATCGCAAGTCTACATCAGCACATGTCACTTTCTAGGGCGATCACTTGTCTGCATTGGTCTTCAAAGAAGCGTAACTGTGTGTCTCTCTCCACTTGAATCTGAATACATTGTTCTTTGGATCTTCTTTGCGCTCAGCTTCTATGGATGAAGCAAACTCTCAAGGACTACGGCATCCATCTGAAGCAAGTACCACTCTACTGCAATAATGAAAGCGCCATCAAGATTGCCAACAACCCAGTTCAGCACTCGAAGACAAAGCACATTGAAATTTGTCATCACTTTCTCAGAGATCATGTCATGAAGGAAGATATTGATATCATTCACGTCAACACTGAAGAGCAATTGGCAGATATCTTCACAAAGCCCTTATATGAGAAAAGGTTTTGCAAGTTGCGGTGTGAGCTAAATATCTTAGAATCCTCAAATGTCCTGTAATTGGACACACATCCTAACACTTATGCATGTTGATGACTTGGATGTGCAACACACGAAGTAAAGTATATCTTCAATTAATGAAGACATACACTCTAAGTGCGAATACATTAATGTGGAATTTGACTTCAGAGCGCCACAATAATTGTGCACCGTGTCTGGGTCTAATATTTCCTATACGGTGGGTAACGCCACCACCAAACTTTTGTTTGGAAGTGTTTCATTTGGCGTTACATTTGTAAAGTCTTCACATTTGGTCTGTCTTCAACATTGATTTGTCCTCATGTTTATCTTCATCATGTTGATTTGGTCTAAATTAGACATATTCATAGATTTGTGCTTTGTCCTCTACAGCATTCACTTATAGCTGTGTCTTCTTGCTTGAATATTTTGATCTAAGTGAATGTGATCGGACCCCAACCTCTTCTATGCTTCTACCTCAAATTGTATCTATCCAAATCATATGCATTCTATTGAAACTGTCGACTGTCTTTTCTGTGTCCTTGTCAGCAGAAGATACAGAGACAAAAGTTGAATCTGTTTTAAATGCTATATCCTTATTGCCTGAAACCTGGAGAAGCCGGAACGACCACCCGACAGTCCAGGCGTGCGTGGGAACATGGAACAACTTTCAATGCGTTGCATGTTCTCCACGTGTCCCTCAGATGTGAACCGCCAGGGGCACCTGTGTAATTGCGCCGTGTTGTCCCTTTCCTTATAAATAAACATCACATCGCAGTCAAAATCCTTCTCCCACCTCTCCACCTCGACAAACCCTAGCGCCGCCGCTAGCTCTAGACGACACCGGCGACGAAGCGCTTAGCTGCCGCGACCTCACCGACGCCGTCCTCACGCCAGCCGCGGACATCGTCTCCTCCACCGCTGCCGTAGGTGTCTTCCATCACCAAGTTAGGGCACGGAAGATCGAACTGCTTGGCCTCCTCTTTACTCCGTCTAGCAGTTCTTCGTGTGGTAATTAAAGCTTACTTTTACTTCCTTTTTGATCCGATAGATTCACCCTTCTCCACCGAAAGTGGTTTCTGTGCCTACAAATTTGGATCTATCATGTTCTGCATCTCATAACATTCCTAGTATATTCACTTATGCTTCACACGTAGTTAGATTCCTCACTTGTACCTATTCTTGGATTCGTACAAATCTGGAACCAACTCTCAACATATAAGTGAATGTCTTCGCGCTATGAGGTCGATGTCTTCAAACTGATTTATCTTCAAAATCTTCTGAGAATGCATATGACCTCTTCCCCTTCACTCGCAGCTCTAATGCTGTCACAGGTACATGTCCGTGGGAGAATCCCTTGGTTCTCATAGTCTGTATTCATTTGCAGAATTCTTACAGCGTCACATCAACTCTCCTGAAGCCAGTTCATGTCTGACCAGCAGACGAAAGCCTTTGCAAGTTCTGAAGCCATTCGGTTTGAACTTCATGGCCACTGAAAAGTCAGCTAGAAAGGGCGGCAGACAACGCCATGGGAACACTTCCAAAGATCTGCCACCAGATCTCTATGAGCTATACAAGACAAACCCTGAAGAAACCTATGGCGAACGCAAGACTCGAATCCAATGGATTCGCAGATCTTTAGGCGGAACAATGGTTTACATGCAGATTTGTGACTCAGTATGCTGAGAAGAATGCCATCAAAGCGACCATGGGGAGATATTCTCTTCAAAAATCTTCCACCCAGGTCCAGAACTGAAGCCATTGCTCAAGGCTTCTATCCTTGCATGGTTCGCGGACCACAGCCAGAGAATGCTGACCCATCTTCTCTGCTATGGTGTCGTGACGATAGTCTGTTCAAGCGCAACTACAAGTTTGCAGAGGACTCTGCTGTGAAAAACAAGAAAGCATTTGGACTCGACTTGAACCCCGGTGCACCTGCTCCTCGGGCTGATGGCACCCGTGATGTTGAACCCAATATCGTCGGGCCCTTCTACAACCTCGAAGGTCTCATCACATTGCTGTTCAGGGCACAGCCATGGAGCACTCTGCAGATGACGTTGATTCTGATGAAGCACCTGCTCCACCAAAGCCATAGAAGCAGAAGAAACCAAAGGCTTTAAAGCCCTCCACTTCACTAAAAGCTTCGCGTGCAAAGCCTCTTGCCACTGCACCTCCTGAAGCCAGTGTGCCGTCTGAAGATCTTTCTCGCATCTCCAAGACTGAGAAGAAGAAGAAGCACATCCAAAGTTCTGGTCAAGCACTGACCCCAGCTGCAGTTCTGAGAAACGAGAATGACGCCATTGATCTGTCAAGTGACGAAGATCTTGGCGATGATGCTCTTGAGCTGTTGATAAAGAGCAAGCAAGAGGCAGAAATCTTCAACGATTTGCCCCTCTTTGATGTGGACATCTTGAATAACTTCATTGATGAGTGGTTTGACAACCCAGATCTCAGTATTGATGATCTCCAGCTTCCAATTGGCATCAGTATCTCTTTCCTCGGTGCCATTGCAAATGAGCTAGCTCTGGCTCAGAAGATTGTCGAACTAAAGAACAAGATTGATCACGAGAAAGCCCAATTCAAGAAGAACGTGGCCAATCTCAGTGTGGAGGATGTCAAACGCTTCAAGCAGATGCTGCATGAGCTCAAAGAGCAGTTTCAACAGAAACATGATGCAGCGAAAGGATCAAGAGAACGGATGAAGCTCTCCGCCAACAAGTGTGTGTAAGTTCATTACGAAGCTGAAAAGCGCAAAGCCCTTGGGCGTCCATGCATTGACTCCAAGATGGCTGCCAAGACAAAGAAGCCAACTGTGGTCCAAGTTGAAGCATCAGGGCGGGAAGCACCTCACATTGTATTCCCTGCCAGTATGACAGGGGCGAAGCCAAAGAAGAGAGATCGGGCTGCTACTACAGAGCCCCTTGTCGTCGAGCCAATCTCTGTTGCTCGTCCTGCATCCGAACACCAAGAGCGTCAGTTAATTGTTCACGAGCCTGCTACCACAGAGGCTCCTGAAGCTGAAGAAGATCCAGCTGTTGACCACACCGCAGCTCAAGATGTTGGTCCCAAAACAATGTGGATGATAATGAAGTCCTTCCTCAGATTGAGCACCAAGTGGTATCATCGCCTGTTCTCACGAACAGCGAACTCATCAGCATTGGTCGTCCTTTGATGCCAATTGCTCAGGATGATTCATGGGCTGATCACCCTCAAGACTCCCCCCGCCAAGAAGAATCACCAAGTACTCCCCCACCTCAAGTCACCACTCCGGTGCTTGACGATGACGACTATGTGGTCCAGCCAACTCCCTCTCCAAATGCATCGCCCGCATTTCGTAGGCTTCGCAAAGGACCAAGGCCACAAGTCACTCTATCGAGTGTTCCACAAGGAGAAGAGCAACACAACTCAGTGGCACGCCAAGTGTTTCCTGACGCCACTCCAACTATGAACATCTTTGCTCTGAAGCCAGAGCTGCTGAAGACATTCCGTCTGCATCAGCTGATGATCAACAAGAATCCCGACAAGAAGAAGAGCGTGCTGCCACACCCCCTACCAACCAAGAAGTTGTTCTCGAGGAGAACGAGTCTGTAACAGACCCTCCAGCTACTCAAGTGGAGGTTGATAATACTGAGGCGGCCACCAATAACACTACTGAAGCCAATGATGTTGTCATGGCTGAAGCTAGTGTGGTGCCTGAAGTAGATATGGTGCCTGAAGCTACTAATGCACCTGAAGCCAATGCTGCACCTGAAGCCATTGTGCAGCTCGAAGCCCATGTCAATGCCGATGCTCCTGTGCCACCTCCAAGGCCTAACACTATTGAGCTGGCACTTGATCGCGGTCAACCTGTCATGGTTCCATGGCCTATTCTGGTTCCTCCTCCTGCTCCCGGACCACAATTTGACTATCATGTGGAGCACAGGCCTCAGGTCCAGAAGCCTAAACCAAGGTTGCCAAGGTTTCTAGGTACTGCATCTCCGCCCGGATCGTTCAATGTTAATGGCTTCAAGGCACACAACACCTTCTTTGATAGCGCCAAGAACCCATATACCAAGCCAAGAATCTCATCTGATCGGATCTGGAGTTATCGGCGGTATGATTACTATTCCTGTATACTATACAATCAGGGGCGCATTTTCCCTCATATGCGTCTAGAATGCGAAGCCATTGCTGGCCTGCCATGCTTGGAAGAAGCCCTCGACTGTTTCAGAGATGCAGGCCTTCTACAGTTTGTGACCGACAAGGAAAATTGGAATGAAGAACTTCTGCTGCAATTCTACGCAACTCTTCACATTCGCGGCTACAACAGGGATCCGAAAACATGGATCCTTGAGTGGATGTCAGGCAATGTACACCACGAAGCCAAAGCTCTTGATATTATTGAGCTTACTGCCCTGCCCACTCCAGGTGAACTCTTTGAACCTGGTTGTCAGCTTCACCGCAATGCTTTGGAGAGCATATTCCAGAAGCCTGAGCCGAATATGAGCCAAATGCTGAGTATGATGAAGCCACTGCTTAGAGATGTTGACTATCCTACGAAATTCTTTGTTGAAGACCTTGAGTATCTGCCCCGCACTATCTATTATATCATCAGGCGAACTCTATGGCCTGCCAAAGGACATTCTCCAGCAGCTAAGCTAGAAGGAGCAATGAAGACATTGGTTTTCTATATCTTCAATGGCATCAGTTTCAATGCTCAAGACTTCTTCATCAGGCAATTGCCTGCATCCGGATCTGATCTATTTGGTCTGAAGTTTTATGTTCCATGGGTAATGCGCCTCATCAAGCTTCACTCTGCTATCAACTATCAGCCTTCTGTGCGCAATCATCTCATATTATTGCCGGAGGTTGATCTGTCTCTTGAAGCCATTTACCCAGAGCCTGCCAAGGAGCCAATTTATCTTCACAACACCGATCACCAAAGCTTCACTCAACCTATTGAAGGAGTTCTTGCTGCAACTCGTGTTTATCCTTTGGCTGGCAATACACGTGCACCTCATTGTGCCCATACTGAAGCCACTGAAAGCACCATTGCGCAAAGACCTCGAAAGCGATCTCATGTTCTCAATGACCTAGAGCTTCTCGTCGCTCTGCATCAAAAACAAGATAAGCATCATGACTGGCTGAAACGTCAGATGCAAAGCCTCTTGGTGGATGTCAATCGCATTCGCAATCTTGCCACCAATAATGCTTTTGTCGCTCATGAAACCTGTCGGCGGTCGTGGAAGGGTCTGACATTGCTTAGCTCTGAAGATGATCTACAACAAGATGGCTTCACAGAGAGATTCAAGTTTGATTCCACACCTCCCGGGAATGCTGTCTTGCGTCGGACTCCCTCAGTTGAAGACTCTGAATACTCCTCCTCAGCAAAATTTGTACATGCCAGAGTCATTGATGATGGGGACGATGCTACTTCACCAACTACAACTTCGCCTCGTATCGAGACTGCGCCAAGTTCTTATGCACCAACGAACCTCAACGACGACCCTGCTGCTATACCTACTCCTCATGGGGACGAGTAGACGCTCTATGTCTTCAAACCTTTTTGGTCCTTACTGACAAAAGGGGGAGAAGCATATGAGTTGACATTCTTCAAGCGGGTCTTTATGGGTGGTTGCTATACTTTTTGCCAAGTGTTTACAACTCTCACTTTTGATACTTTTGGTTTTTTGAGTTGTAACACTTAAACTTGATGGTTGTCTGCTACCTTTCTGTCAACTATGTGATGCGATGATAAATCCCGCACGAAGTCATTCCGCAGACGTCCATTTTCCATTATGCATGTCATTACCTTCGTTATATCCTTTCATGCATGATGAATTGTCTTCATTAGTTGAAGAGGATATCCACAAGTAAAACCTGCCATGTGCATTTGCATTCAAACGCAAATTACTTATATGCACATCTTCAGGGGGAGCCTTTTGCTACTTATGAATACAATGTCTTAACCCTTACAATTTCACATACTGTTCTCCCCGTTGAAAACTTGAACCATTTTGTCATCAATCACCAAAAAGGGGGAGATTGTAAGTGCATCTAGTGCCACCCCTAGTTGGTTTTGGAGTATTGACGACAAACCTGGTTGAGGGACTAATGTGTTTGTGAGAATTGCAGGATAAAACAGGTAGTAGTCCCTCATTGATTCAGTTTACCTACGGAGATGACCCTAAAAATGTGTGAAGACATTGAAGACAATGGTGGTATGTGAAGATATTCTAGCGAAGATTATGACTTGAGAAGACATTCACGTGAAGACTATGGAGTGCAAAGACATAGCTGTTTTGTAGTTTCCTTTTCTTCTTTGTTGAGTCATAGGAACCACACCGTCTTTGTTAAGTGGGGTCCAAGTGAACAAAGTCAGAGAGACTGAAGTGATGCTTAACCAAATCCTAAGTCTTCGAGCGAAGACAATGAAAGCAAATCTTATCCAGAGTTGGATGAGTCAGCTCTACTTGTAGCCCAAGTTAAGCTGCCGCATGTGTTTGAAATCTGACCATTAGAACACGTGTCAGTTCCTTAGTGACCCAGGGTCATTTCGGACAAATCAGGTCGGGTTGCCTAGTGGCTATATATGGCCCACCCCCTACACCACAAATTGGTGGCTGCTCAGAGTTAGTGCACGGCTTTTGTCATTTGAGAGCAACCCACATCCGAAGCGTTTGAGAGAGAGAGAGATCCTTGCGAGGACAAAGCCCAAAACACCCAGAGCCCAAAGAGTGTTTGGCATCACTCAAGTCTTTCTATTTGTGTGATCTGAAGACTTGTTACACTTGATGACCGTGAATCCTCCAGCCGGTTAGGCGTTGTGTTCTGAGCATCCAAGAGTCATTGTGGATTGCCGGCGAACGAAGTCTGTGAAGGTTCGGAAGTCTACCTTGAAGACTTACCAGAGTGATTGGGCGAGGACTAAGTGTCCTTAGCTCAAGGGGAATAAGGTGAAGACACGGTCTTCTGAGTTGAATCTCAGCCTCCTAACCAGGCGTACAGTTGTCATAGCAACTGGAACTGGTCCAACAAATCCTTGTCCTCACCAAGCAACTGATTCTACCTTCTCCCTCTCTTTACTTACAGTTTGTCTTCGTGAAGTCATTGCCTTCTTGCATTATCTGTTTGACTTCACTGTGTGACAACTATTGTTGTTTGGCTTCATACTATCTTCCATCCCGATCCATACTACCTAGCTGCTAATAGTATTCGTGCTTTCGCTTCATTACTTGCTTGACTATGGCTTGTCTAGTGTACTCTACCTTCCGCTGCATGTCAATAGGTTAATTTCTATTGTTTGTCTTCAAAACTCCCATGTTTTGAAGAATTTCATAAAAATTGCTTATTCACCCCCCTCTAGTCAATAACTAGTTCATCCACACACTACAAAAAAAAGACACATCCGTGACATTTTGGGCCGAACGAAATTTTTTTTTGTCATACTTATGACACTTCTATGACGATAATTGTTACAAAACCCGGTATCATCATAGATTTGGTGGGCTCCTACTTCTATGACAAAAATCATGACAGAAAATGGGCTTTTCATCCTGGGCGGGCCGGAGACGCAGCTGCATGACATTCTTTGGGCCGTCCATGATGGAGAAAACCGTGGTAAAAGCGAGGGCGAGGAAAATATCAGGGGAATTCCCGGTTACGGTGGGTGCTCGGGGGCCGAGCAATGCGCGTTTCTCCCATACGTACACGCATGTGTGCAAGGCGTTGCGCTCTAACTAAACCCGAGCAAGGCGTTGGGCTCTAACTGAACCCGAGCAATTGCACTGCAGGCTACACGTTACTGAACCCGAGCGATCGATCGATCCCTTACTGTTAACTGAACCCGAGTGATTCCTTCGCTACTGCTGCTAACTGAAGCCGATCGAACACAGCTGCCTCCTTCCCTTGATGAACAGTAAGCGTTGTTGGGGGGTTTGGATGAACAGTTCCCGGTGGGGGTTGGATGAATAGGAACCCATGGTAGTAGAGGGCGTTGCCGCTGGATGAACAGTACCCCGATCGATCGAGCCGGTGGATGAAGAGGACCCCGTGGAGGGCTGGATGAACAAGACCCCGTGGAGGGCTGGTTGAACAGTAGCCGGTGGAGGGCTGGTTGAACAATAGCCGGTGAAGGGTTGGATGAATAGTAGCCCATGGAGGGGTGGTTGAACAGGACCCACGTGGAGAGGGTTGGTTGAACAGTAGCCGGTGGAGGAGCGCGCGGTGGAGGCTGGATGAACAGGATCCCGTTAGATGAACAGTCGCAGGTGGAGGCTGGAGGAGGTCGACGGTGGATGAGCAGTAGATCGTGGAGGCTGGAGGAGGTCAGCGGTGGAGATGAACAGTATCCCGTGGAGTCCAGTTTTGCGGTCCGCCACACCCCTCCCGATGAACAGGACACCCATTTTGACAGTAGCGCTCTAACACAAGTCTGTTTCCTTCGTTTTGCGGTACGCCACACCCCTCTCGATCAACAGGACCCCGTTTCAACCGTAGGAGGTCCGTTTCCTCCGCTTTGTGGTACGCCAGACCCCTCCCGATGAACAGGATCCCGTTTCCACCGTGGCCGGTCGAACACAAGGCCGTTTCCTCCGTTCTACGGTATGCTAGGCCTCGTTTCCATCGCGTATGCCGTCCAAGCCGGTTGGCTCCCGATGAACAGCACGCGTTCCGTTGCCTCCCGATGAACACGACGCATTCCGTTGCCTCCCCATGAACACGATGACGACACAGTTTATTCGTTCCGACCCAGCCACAGCCATGTACACGAGCCCTAGTCGTACGTATGCGCGAGTAGGCGTTCGAGACCCCGCCTGTATGTACGTACGTGGTCGTATTTACTTTCTTGCACCCTGGCCGCTGTACGTACGTGTACATGCTACGTGCGCGCCTCTACTACCACACGTGCACGCCTCTAGTACCACACATGCGCGCCTCTACATCGACCAGTATGTACGTACACGTTCGCGACCAGAATGACAACGCTACGTACGCTTCGACCGGGTGGGTCCCGACTGTCAGACACTTCCTTGCATGCGAAGATGTAGCTGGTGGGTCCCAACAGTCAGGGGGCGGATCGTTTTTTTGCCCGTAATATGGACGCACTTCCTTGCGTGCGAAGATGTAGCTGGTGGGTCCCAGCAGTCAGGGGGGAAACGTTTTTTTTTGCAAAATACGGTGGCTCGTCCGGTGGGTTCCTGCTGTCAGGTGGAGGAATCATTATTTTCCGTGAAATAAGGAGGCACTTCCTTGCTGCGGCCGTGGACCTAGCTGTCAGCCTCTCCAAGTACAGTACTGTTCCGATGGAAGTCATTCCTCGACCATGTTGACCACACCACGAGGACAGCACCAGGGGGTGGACGATGGCGAGGCCTAGGAAGGGGACGACGCGGAGCCAGGGAAGACGCGACAGTGGATGCCCACGCAGAGAGGAGTATGAGGGTTCACTGGTTCGGCTGCAGTGTTAGGTTGTCGGCGCCGCAGGGCCTGGCCAGCGGTGGGAGTAGTAGGGGGCGGTGAGGCCTCTGCGGCAGCACAGCCGACCACGGGAGGTAGGAGCCGGCGACACGACCGGCGCTGCTTTGGGCGGCTGGAGGAAGAAGACCAGAGGTTGAAGAAGCACTACGGCCGTTGGATGGACATCGTACGGTCACTGGAGCTAGAATCGTTCATATTGACTAAGTTGACAAAGCCCTCCGTCCCCGTCAACTTAGTAGGCCCACACGTCAGCCTCCCACTAACGTTTTTTTTGTGAAATACAGAGCCCTTCCGGTGGGTCCCAGATGTCAGGTGGAGGAACCATTATTTTGCGCGTAATAAGGAGGCATTTCCTCGTGTGCGGCCGTGGACCCAGCTGTCAGCCTCTCCACGTACAGTCCACATCCGATGGATGTCGTTCATTGACCATGTTGACCACGGCGCGCCGAGAGCACCAGGGCGGTGAACAACGGCGAGGCCTAGGAAGGGGACGACACGGAGCTGGGGAAGACTTCGGCGGTGGTTGCCTGCGATGGGGAGTACGAGGGTTCTTGTTTGACTTCCGTCGCCGGAAAATAATAGGAGGTGTGGGTGAGTAGAGGAATGGCCTGGTCAGCAATGGAATAGGGTGGGGCGGTGCGGCTTGTGCGGCAGCACAGCCGGCCATGGGAGGCTGGAGCAGGCAATCCCACCGGCGCTGGTTTGGGCGGCTAGAGCAAGAAGATCAAGTATTGAAGAAGCAGCACGGCCGTTGGATTAACATCCAATGGTCCTTTGTTGCTAGAATGGATTTAATGGACTAAGTTGACAAAGCCTTTCGTACACGTCAACCTAGTAGACCCACAAGTCAGCCTCCAAATCTGTCCCAAACAGCATACAACCCGAAATTTCTAGCCAGATTCAAATTAATTTAAAAACTAAACATACCTTAATTTAAATCCAATGAAATTTTACCCGCACAAAAACAATGAAATTTAAAATATCAAAATCTGAAAGAAAAAAGTATTTTGGAAGTAATTGCATGTTTGTTGCATTTTTTCATTTTACAACCCATTTAATATTACTTATAGCCCATTTGTTATTACTTATAGCCCATTTTCTGGGAAAAATGCATCCCTCCTCGTAGAAAGATTTCCGGCCCAGCAGGGCGTAGAAAAACAAGTAGGCCTACGTTGGTTATTCTGCAAAAAACAAAATAGCTGGGCTAGCCATTTTCAGAAAGGAAAAAAAACTGGACTGGTCATGTGCTAGACGGGCCACAGCTCCCGAACAACCCATTTGACACCCTTCTCCGTCCCGAAAAAACAAAATTATTGCGCGTTGTTGGGTCCCTACTGTCATCCTCACCATGTACAGTCATCTCCTTATTCCTCTCGGTTGTTGACCATGTTGAAAACACCGAGGCGGCGCCCAATGGCGACCCAAGGTGGAGGACGATGGTGAGGCCTCGGACGGGAACGAACAGGAGCCGGGAAGAACGGAAGATGAGCAGGGTTTTAGGGTGCGATCTGGCCATGATGCATGCGCGGCAGCACAACCAGCCATGGGAGGTGGGAGCAGGCGGTCCCACCGGCGCTGGTTTGGCTTTGGCGGCTGGAGGAAGAAGAGACTGAAGAAACATGACATGCGTTGAATGTCAATCCAACGGTCAAGGTTGGCACAATTGTTTGTTGATTAAGCTGACACCAAGTAGCATACTTTTATATATATAGGAAGAAAAGAAAAACTGGGCTCGTTCGCCTGATCACATTCCCAAAACTGCGACCGTTCCATCTTGCGTCGCAACTAATACTGCGAGGAAAATGCGTTTGTATGTCGTCCTCCTCCCAGGGAAAGTTCGCCACATAAGTGACTAGCACCCTTGGTTTTCAACCGAGAGGTTTGGGTTCGAGTCCCAGGAAATCTCAATTTTTTCCTCCTTCCTTCCTCACAAAAAAAGAAAGAATATCAAAGACTTGAGAAGGCGTATAGAACAAGCTAGTGTACCAGTAAAGAGACGTTCTTTGAGTTTTAGAAAAAGAGAGACGTGCTCCTGTAGCTGGTTCGAATCCAAACCTAGGCTATGACTATATATGGTGCTATGCTACTCTGCAAGTAATGAAATTGACATATCCAACGTTCGCTTCTCCTCTTCTGTACTTACTCTCCCTAGCATCAGAAGCTCTGGCCGTAGCAACCATATCCGTTGGCTGCTTGTCCACCTGCTGTTCAGCAGGCAACAACCAGATATGCGCCAAGTCGCCACCCGTACCATCGCCTCTGAGTCTCATCACACCCCCGCCGACACACGCACCACAGCCGGTTGCTCATCGCAACCCGCTGTCGTCGGTGTGGTGCCACTGCTGCAAATAATGCAGTCATCCATCGTGTCTCAACCACAATCCTCAACCCTGGCCGAGTCTTCTACAAATGCCCGAATCATGGGGTAATAATATGTTTAATTGTTGTTCTGTTGCTTTTAGTTGCTGATATTTTTAATAGTTTGGTTGATGATCTTCCAATTTGATTCGTGCAGAAAAGGGAAGATTCGTGTGATTTGTATTTCTGGGAAGTTGCTGATGTGGGGGAACGCAACACGCTGATTATTTGGTTAGCCGAGGAATCCCAATACTAGCAGGTTGGGGTGTTGGACAAGTAATTGAAGGAACATCAGAAGAGGAAGATGCAGAGCAGAAGGTTAAAGATGCAGTTCCTCTGATCATGGCCAAGCAACAGCTGCTGAACGGCCTTGACAACAATGAGGAGATGAAAGAGTTTGTGAAGATAATGGGAAAAAATCGATGTGCTCTGTAGGATGATTGTCTCTTTATTTGCAGTGTATGTAGCACTCGTGATGTATTCAGTGGCTATGACATGAGCACTTTGTTGAAACTAGTAATGAATGAAACCTGTGTAGCAGGCTGGGCGTAGTGTTGTGAACATCTAATGATTTCTATTAACAGAAATCGGGGGGTATCCCCTTTTGCTCATAAATAAATAAATAGCATAGGCCCTTTTGGTAATAAATAAATAAATTAGCCGAGGCCCTGTCGGGTTAGCTTTGTTCCCATTCAAAGACTCGAGCAAATTGCAGTCCAACAACAAACTATGTCATCAAATTCAAGTTTCACAACCAAATATGAGTACAACTAAACAACAATGTCATTATGTTTTAGTCGTCATACAATCACCAAATACAAATGAACATACATAATAAGTGATGTTCTCACAGCAAAATACTAAACAACACGTTCATCAGGTTTCAGTTGTCATAGCAAACACAATTTCACATAGTAGATAAAAAACGTCTTCTGACAGGAAAATACGAAAAAAGCAATCTAATCATCATCTGCAGCAGCAACGTCAACATCATCTCCATGTGTAACAGTCTGAATCATAATTTCCCGGAGTGTCATCTTCTTCTTCATCCTCAATGTCCTCGAACGTTGGCTTCTTCTTGATCAACTCTTGTATGTCCACGGCCTGACGGGCAATCTTTTTCGCCGGCGTCATTGGCGTGATGGTTATCAAAGATATTAGGAACATCTGTGGAATCTTGTACATTAGGAGCAGTGTAAGCATCATCTTGTTGTGCAACTTCATTAAACGAATTCCTCTGCTCAAACCTTTGCAATACTCTTCAATCATCGCTACGTGCAAATGTGTCTTCCAAGAAAAATATCTGTGTTGCTTGATTTGCCAAAATAAAAGGCTCGTTGGTCTGGTACGCCGCCTTGATATTGATGGATTTGAAATAATCATCAGCTCTGGGTTTTGCAATCCTGGAAAACAAGTTATACCAACGACAACACAACAGAACCACACACCGAAACTAGAGATATACTGCAACTGAACAATGTCTGTTATGTTAGCATACATTTCAGTTATCCCTCTGCCGTACGTATCCGTGCTCATGATGGCACTGTTTTGTGTCTTCCTGCCTTCGTCACGTGCAAGGGTGTTGTAGCGCACATCTCCAACAATGCAAGATTCATAATATCTTACCCAAGTATCAGGACCCATTGTTACTGCGTAAAGGGCATCATCAACTACCTGCCCATCCTCCTGCATCTTCTTAACCTATGGTTAGAAAATAGTCAAGCTGATCATATTATGTACTCAATATATTAAAAAAAAGCGACTTTGCAATTCAAAAAGCTTACATGGCTCTTGAACCATTTCGCAAATCCTGCCATAACCAGTTTGTCAATGTTTCTTGGATTTTGCTTGGCGATAACTCCTTTTTGTAGATGCGCACAACATAGTGATCGCGTCAAACATCTAAATATATAAGAATGTGCTGCAAGTTTAGTAGATTACGATGTATAAGCTGCAATTACTTAGCACTTACTTGATATAAGGTAGTATCTCGTGACAGTTATTCAACACATACCAAACCATTTTGTCCAAATCTTTAGGTTTGTCCTCTTGTCGACTCTTCCACATGCTTTCGAGCAGAATAATCGAAAACATTGAGCCCGGGATTGTCTTCACCAACCTCTTTGCTAAGCTGATCAATTTTGTTTCAATGTATTTTGAGCAGAATGTCAATGCTTCTGTAGCAATGTAGGCCTTTGCAATGGAACCCTCGGGTCTAGCTCTGTTCCTAACATAGCCCTTGAAAGTGCCTAGCCGCCTTTCAATAAGGTACATCCAGCCATACTGTACTGGACCTCTAAGTAGTGTCTCATCAGGTAGATGAACAACCAAATGTACCATCACATCAAAGAAGGCTGGAGGATATATCTTCTCAAGGTCGCATAGGATAGTTGGTATATTTCCTCTAAGACGCTCCAAAGCATCTACCCTGATATTTCTACTACAAAGTTCCCTGAAGAATTGTCCCAACTCTGCAACTGCTCTGTATAAGTCAGGGTGGCCCAATCCTCTAAGGATAATGGTGTAAAACCCTTTGAAGTAGGACGTGGCAGTCATGAGTTTTCAACCCTTGTACCTTGTTTACATCTGCACCGACTCTCCTTTCAGGGTTGGAAGCAAATCCATGTGGTAATCTCACACGTGACAGGACCTCGCAGAATTCTTTTCTTTTTACCTTGTCCAAGACATACACAGCTGGTGCCATATCCCGTGGTTTACCTTCATCTTCCACTTGCAAATCCTTTCTGATACCCAGGTGTGTCAAATTAATCCTAGATTTTAAGGTATCTTTTGTCTTGCCTTCAATATTAAGAAGTGTGCCGATAATGCTGTCACATATATTTTTCTCGATGTGCATCACATCAAGATTATGCCGCAGATCTAAATCTTTCCAATACTCCAAGTCCCACAAAGCGGACCTGCGCGTAAACAATAATCTCTCTTCTGCCCTGCCATGCTTCCTTTTCCCGCTACTATTACCAGGATGGTTTCCTGGTGTAATATGCCTAACCTTCTCTAATTTCACTTGCAACTCATCGGCGGTGAGCCTCTTTGGCGTATCGCGGTTTTCATGCTTTGCATTGAACACATGTCTTCGGTATTTTGTAGGATGCAGCTTGTCCTTGTCAAGGAAATGGCAGTGTCCAATGTAACAGATCTTGCTAAGTATTGCGTATGACAGCGGATTCCTGTCACAGCGAACACATGCATCGTAACGATGTGTCATTCGCCTTGACATGGTGCCCAAAGCCGGATAATCATGGATGCACCAAATTATAACAGTACACAGAAAGAAATCAGCTAGTGTGCTGCTATATAGGTCTCGAGTGAGAACACCCCTCCATAGTTGTTGAAGTTACTCCACAAGAGGCTCCATGAATAAATCAAAATCCTTTCCAGGACTTTTTGGACCTAGGATGAGCAAGGCCATCATGTAGTTTGATTCTTTGGTGTAGACATTTGGAGGCATGTTGTAAGGGATAACAAGCATCGCCACATCTTTGTATGTGGTGCTCTGGTGGCCAAATGGGTTAAATCCCTCTGAAGCTAAGCCAAGTCTAATGTTTCTCGGGTCAGCAGCAAACTTTTTGTGTTTCTGATTGAAGCTTTTCCACTCACTACCATGTGATGGATGGCTCATTACATTCTGATCTCTATACTCATAGTTCCTAGAATGCCATAGTACATCCTCTCTTGTTTCAGCATCATGAAACAACCTCTGCAATCTTGGTGTAATTGGAAAATGTCTCAGAACATTATGAGGAATCCTCTTCACAGCATCGCCATCTTTCCATCTTGATGATTTTCGGGCATTCACTTAAGTTGGCATAATCCTTCCGGAAACACAATTATTCTTACAAACATTGATCATATCATATCCAATTCCCACTGCACGAAGGAAATTCTTCATTTTACTGTAGGTGTGTGGCAGCTCAAATGCATCTGTGAAAGCTTTGCGGAAAGCAGCCAACATCGCATCAAATAATTTGTTGGTCATCCCTTCAGATGTCTTCACCTGAAGAAAGGTGACCATAGCTGAGAATACTAACAGCTTATTTCCTGGGGTGACAGCCACGTTGCATTGGTCCAACATGCGGGCCCACCGTTTTTCTTCTGCAGGTGAAAGTTCATGAAATGCACGAGCATTTCGTAGCATTGTTTCAATGTTGGTCAAACTCATGGCTCCGCCACCACCACCTCCTCCTCCTCTTCCACCTGAGCATCAGACAGATCAATATGGTGATCTGCTGCTTCCACGTAATCGATAACATTGACGTTCACAGCTTCACCATGATGAACCCACCTAGTATATGTGACCGACATCCCATACAAGTGTAGATGATTTTGCACAGGTTATTTGAGGTCTTGTCACTGAATTCATACAACTACTACACGGGCAGAGCACATCTAATTTCAGCCACCGTACTCAGCTCTGATAAAGTTCATGAAGTTTTCAACCCCCTCGACATATGAAGTGGAGAATCTTCGAGCAGAAGTTATCCAAGTCCTGTCCATCTGTTAGACATACAAATTAGTTCTTCTACTAGATATTACAGGAAAAACATATATGCTTTTTTATGAAGTCCAGAAAAAAATACCTATGTCGATGTCTAAAGCTATGGCAAGATATTTGGACGAGCAGATCTAAGTAATGAAATATATTTAAAGCTAATTCAGCAAACAGATTTGAGTGCTAAATTATGGCAGGCTGTTTCAGCAGTCAATGAGGCCGAGCACACAGCCATCGAACTATCGAAGGCCATCGCAACAACAAAGATCGAGTATAAAACGGTGTAGGGCTATTTCACCTAACAGATTGGCTACTAGAACATGGCAATCTACGTCACAATAAATATATGGCAGGATATAGCAACTAATCGGGCTTGGCATGCCATCTCAGCTAAGCAGATTTAGTGCAGAACAGGGCAAGGAAGCTTCTTAAGCAGAGCATATTGAGTGTAAACTACTTCGGCAAACAGTGAGATTAACAACGTCTATCAGCTAACATTCAGTGCTACACCGACATGCACGGGGCCTCAGTTTAGAATGCACGTACCGTGGGAGAAATTGACCGCCGTGCGTGTCCACACGAACGTCGCCAGCGGTGGCGGTGCTGACCGTCGTGCGCCTCCACAAGAACGTCGCCAGCGGTGGCGGCTCGGCTCGAGGACGGCAGTCTACGAGAGCGTACTGTGGGAGCGAGAGGATCACCGTGCGTCCCCTCGATGAACCGCGTCACCGACGTATCGGTGCGGCGGGGAGGGCGGCTTTGGCAGAGCGAATGGAGTGGAGGGGGAGGGGGAGTATTATTGGCTAGTTGGCGAAGGCGGTTGAATTTGGGATTTGGGGGAATTTTTTTGGGGGGTTAAATGCGGTGGGCGGGGAGTTTGGCGCATGATCGGTTTCTCCAAGTGCGGTCCACGTGTCGTTGAAGAGGCAAGCGAAGCGTTCCGTTTGCATGAGCCGTGTGCAGGACGAGCGTGTGTGGGGTGCAATGCGACCGCAATGAGGTGCTATGAGTGTACCCCCTTTACCTTTTAAACTAGGTGCTTCGCCCCCTCAAAAAAAAACTTGGTGCTTCGCGCGATCCATCGATACTACTACTAGTAATCCAGTAATCCCGACTAAAACGGCGCGGCCGGGTCTTTTCCCGCGCGATACGCTGGGAGGTTGGCTTAGTTGGGTTTTTTTGGACGAGTGCTACAACTATGTAATCGCATGTTAGCTTTGTCTCGGTTCAATAAAAGCAGAGTTGCTGATGATGGTGTGCATGCCATCCTGCAATATAGGCCGTCCGATCTATATCTAATGGATAAGGAGGAAAATATGACAATTTACCCGCACTCCTCTCCACATTTGCAGCGGCGACCGACGTCCTCCATCTGCCATGTCCATGTACGGGGGCGGGGTTCAAGACAAAGGTGCGGTCTCCGGCGAGGAAGAGTAGAACACGGGAGACGGACCAGACAGTTGGCACACCGTGCCCTGCCGCCTCCCATGCCCTACTCATCCTCGGAGGAGTCCCCGACCTCGGCGGTGCCGGACGTTGGACGGCGGCAAGTAGGACGTGTGGCTGACGGTGCTCCCGTCATCGGCCGACATCGTGGCCACCTCTTGTGCGGTCGCGTCTGGCTATGTTGCTATTGTGTCGCGAGCGGCAACTTGAGCGAGGGCGGCGAACTCGAGCTTCATCCCCGAAGATAAAGCTCTCCCGCAGAGCGTTCGCGCTTGCGGTCATGGCGGATGTGGTGCTAGGTAGCAGGACGATGCGCTACGGTGTGGAGGTTAGCTGGGCATTGCCGCTTTAAGTAGCGCATTCCGGTGAGGCCAAAGAGTCTGGGCGCGTCATTAAGTCACCGGTGTTTGTTCCTCGGGCACCGAGCCTCTTAACGGCGACATACGGACGGACGGCATGAATGCGGGCAGCTGGCGCCGGCTGGGAATGCACCGCGACGGTAGCGAGGGGCGAGGTTTTAGTGTGCCGGGTTAGTCGGTATGGTGGCAACAGCGTTGGAGATGCCCTTTTCTCACATGCGACCCCACATGTCATTGAAAAAGCAAGACGAACCGGCATGGTCTCAGGTCCTAGGGATGCAGCTGGCCGCGCTTCACCACTCCGCGGACGCGTCGCAGCGCGCGCGCACTTCGGCGCCAAGTGCATCCTCGACGAGCCGGGTGTTGATCTGCTGGTCGTGCCACAGCGCTAACGCCACCCTCGGCACACTGAAACCGATCGTGTCCAGTGACTATGAGCGTGTCGCTCACCGCGATCGCCCTGTCCAGAGGCGGTGCTGGAGCTGCGCCACGTTGCTGGCCCCCACGACCAACATGAATGGTTGCCGGTGGCGAGGAGGTCGTGGGCCAACTCCTCCATTGGACTAGTCTGCGCCACGTCGTCCCGACAGGTGTGCCCCACATGTCAGTTTCCATGTTTTCCCGGCCATATTCAAGCGTCAGTGCTCCACGTTGCGCATTAGGCACAGAACATGTGGTTTTTGTGTCCTGGTTCAAAAGTGGTACAGTACCAAGTTGTTACCCTAGCCCCAAGTGTGGTGGTTTTGGGTATGGTGCCACCCTTTTCCTTTTCAAGTAGTGAAGCGTAATATTTGATTAAGTAGCCGGATGGTGTGCTAAATGTAGGTGTCCGACTGTTTGAAAGAATAATTGAGGTGTGCCCGGTCCGTGCCCGCATTTAGGGGTCCAACTTACCATGTTCCGCAGTAGTAACTATACTAGTCCCTGCGTACTTCCTCTGTTTTTATTTAGTCCGTATTTTAGCTTTGCTCAAAGTCAAACTTTGTAAACTTTGACAAAGTTCATAGACAGAAATAATAACATATACAATAGCAAATCAACACCATTAGACTCATTATTGAATATACTTTCACATCATATATATTTGCTATTGCAAATATTCATATTTCTACTCTTACTAGCAAGATGCCCGTGTGTTGCACGTAACATCAAGATGCATTTGTATGACTAGTTTATCTTGTGATAGAAAAGGATGAACGACGGAAGGCCTTATTTGCAATCGTGGAGAGGTGTGTGGGTACCTTTTTGCAAAATTGCCATAGTTTCCATCCTATCCATAGATATAGATCGGACGGCCTATATTGCAGGATGGCATGCACACCATCATCACCAACTCTATTTTTTATAAGAGTCCGTCGATTTATATCTGACGGATAGGAAGGAAACTATGGCAATTTTGCAAAAAGATACCCACATCCCTCTCCACATTTGCAAATAAGGCCTTGCCTCCTTCATCCTTTCTCCCACAAGATAAACTACTAATACAAATGCATCTTGATGTTCCGTGCAATGCACGAGCATCTTGCTAGTGTACATAAAAAGCAGAGTTAGTGATGATGGTGTACCTGCCATCCTGCAATATAGGCTGTCCGATCTATATCTAATGGATAGGATGGAAACTATGACAATTTACCCGCACTCCTCTCCACATTTGCAGATAAGGCCTTCCCTCATTCATCCTTTTCTCCCACAAGATCTTGATGTTCCGTGCAAGGCACGGGCATCTTGCTAGTTTTCTATAAACTTGGTCAAATTTTAAGAAGTTTGACTTCAGTCAATCCTAATACGCAGAGTAAATAAAAACAGAGAGAGTATCTTACTCCGTGACGAGGACGGAAGGGAAAACGAGACAACTTATTATTCACTTTTCCTCCACTACGTGTCGCTTCCCATCTTAGTTTTGACATCCCATTCGGTTCATGCCCCGACACATCTTGACTAGATCGATTGATGTTTGGGGGGGGGGGGGGTCTGTGGGGATCAGAGGGAGTATATTGTACGTTCATAAGCGAAACGAACATATTGTACCCACCCTAGTCCTCTTTCAATCGATCTCCGGACCCCGAGGCGAAATCAAGAGAAAACGAGTGGGTGCAAGTGTGATACCTAAGGCGGATTCAAATTTTTGAACCGGTGATCATAGCATCCGCAAATCATATATGAAGGGTATTCAATGTTCGTTTCGCTTTTGAACGTACAATATACTCCCTCCGATCCTTTCTAGTTTACATATAAGTTCTATGTGTAGTCAAAGTATCTCTACTTTGATCAAACTTACAGAAAAAAATTATCAACATTCAACAACGCCCAATCAATATTGTTAGATTCATACATACTCCTAGATTTGTATTCAAACAGAGATGGTTTCCAATTTTTTTTCAACCACGTGAATGTGCTTGTTCTCGCGCATGCTCTTCCTACTAGGATTTCTCCACGTATAGCCAGTCCAATAGTAACTTTTTAAAGCTCACTGTCCAATAGTACTAGTGGAGTACTGACAACATCTGTAGTAGAGTATGCAGTGCTCATAGTACTCCCTCCTTCCATTTATATAGGGCGTAAGAGCAAGTCTAATAATAAGGCCTAGTCAGCAGGCTATAAGACTTGTCATGTCATTAAAATCCTACTTGGAGGAGTGAGAAGAAAGGAGAGAGAGTGAAGTGGGCTCTTATATTCTACAGCCCGGCCATAACACATAGATCAAGAAAAAAGTATGCATGCAACTCTCTTCCAATCATATACCTTGCTCATGCAAATATTAAATGCTTAGAGCCAACCTAATAGCCATTAAGAGCCAACTTAGATGGCACTTTTGCCGATGTGAAGGAGAGAGATGTGAAAAAGTAAGGGGAGTGAGCTCTCATGCAAGAGCCTAGCTATACACACACTCCTAGGTAAATACAATAAATATGAAGAAAGAGATAGTAGAGGGAGATGGGAAAAAGTACTAATACAATAGCCAACCTTTTATATTATTTTTTGCGGGAAATAGCCAACCTTATAGCCCACACTATTGTATGAGTGCATATAGATGATGGCTATAGATGACATGGCAGTTCCTTATAGCCATCGGCTCGCTATATTATTAACCATGCTCTAATGCGTTTTTCAAAACCGCCTTTGACTATTGACAAGAATAATAGTACATGAGATGTATAATATGAAAATTATATAACTGGAAGCTCCTTTCACATACGAATTTGACTGTATGCTTTGTGTAAGTTGCATGTCATATATTATTACTCTAACATTTGGTCAAAGATATCCTCGAAAAACGCATTAGGCCCTGTAGATGGAAGGAGGGAGTAGTAGTGGAAGTGGATCCTCTGACGTAGGATCCCTGCCTTACCCTCCCTTTCAGTCACTTATTGGCGGACCCATGCTTGCTAGGCCCCGCATGTCAGTTACTCAATGGGTTCGGTCACGTCATGGGATCCTCATCCATAGTATACTCCCTCTGTTTTTATTTACTCTGCATGGTGGGGGAGGGGGAGGGATGTCGGTTTGTTCTCAACTGCGGTCCCACAAGCGAGAAAAAACGCAAGACGAAGCGTGTTCCATTCGGTGAATGACGTGGAGTGTCCAGCATGCTGGGGTGCAACGGGAACGCGACAAGAGCGATGTACAGTCAAAACCGATTGACCTTCGCTGCTCGGCCGGAACCAGTATTCACACCAGAACCATCGCTGCTCGGCCTATGCCAGTTACTGCCCCAAAACCACACCTCCTCTCCAGCCCATTCCCCCACCTTTTGATCCCCTAGCCCACATCAAGCATCCCCTAGTTCACCGAAAAGCCATGGTGCACCGCAAGATCACGTACTACAAGATGCTGACACCGGAGCGCCGCGCAGAAATCGCGGCGGCTATCGGCGCCACAGACCTCCGTTCCCATACTTGCTTTGCGGCGTGCCAATCCCGGAGTTCTCTAGATCCAAGCTACGAGGAGGAGGAAGCCGATCTAATGTTCGTGGAGGAGGTCGAGGCGCAGAAGGCCCCCGATGGTAATGAGACAATGGACGTCGACTTCGTGCCGGCGTCCGGGTCCCCCATGGTGCAGGCGGACCAGTGGTTCAACCTGGCGATACTAAAGGAGGACCGGGAGCCAGAGGCTCAACTCGACACGGAGCGCATGCATGCCGCTTCCATCGAGGCACTCCTGCAGGCGGAATCGGATGTTGTGGATGTGAACCGGGTGGTGGAGGCTCAACTCGATGCGGAGCGCGCGGATGCCACTGCCATCGAGGCCCTCCTGCAGTTGGAACCAAACGTCCTGGACTTGAACTGGGCGGCGGAGGCTCAACTCGACGCGGAGAGCACGGATGCCGCTGCCATCGAGGCCCTCCTGCAGGCGGAACCGGACGTCCTCGACTTGAACCGGGCGGTGCTCTCGTCCATGCAGAGCGCCCGCACGCTCCGCGTGAATGAGTAGCTGGAGGCCGAGGACAACCACGGTGCGGAGACACACGTCGGTAGCTACGGCTGGTTCGCGCCGGCAGCCGAAGACGACGAGTCCGTCTCATTCCGTGAGCAGTGATAGTTTTTCTTTATGTTGTTGTTTTTAGGGATCTTTTGTTGTGTGAAAACATAGGTGGCTATGCAAGTCGCCTGACTTTCATCATTTGGGCCAGTCTACCATTTCAGGCGGTTGGATAAATATCCTACGTCTCCTAACCCTTCTTCCTCACCTTTTCTTCTTCCCCAACAGACCACCGCACGGGCCGTACGGATCCACCAACATGTGGTTGGATAAACATAATGTATGAACGAAAATTATCTGTCAGCGGTAGCATGTGTCAGTGAGGGTGCATTCCCTTGGTTGGGTTTGCGGCGTGCAGGAGCGACTATGTGAGGATGTGGTGCGACCACGGCGTGCAGGAGCGAGCGTGTGAGGGTGCGGTTTAATGTGTATTTTTTTCTCCAAAGCCCAAAGAGCTAACCATCTCACTCCTCATCGCTTGATTAATGCAGCGCCATGCAAACAAACCCTCTCACTTCCGCATGCATGCAAGGGTATATTAATGTCCTTGGTTGCTAGTACGAGGCAAGCCCGATCAATTTTGCCTCGATTAGTGTTAGTGGCCTTTTGCAAATTGTAATTTTGATATACTGGCCTGGTGTACAAAGTGCGTTCGACGGAGAAAACCATTAAGGGAGACCACGGTAAGTCGTTCGCAAGTGCCGCCTACCAGCCGAGACAACTGCCTTATTTGCATCCAGGAAGTCCGTTGAACCAAAGGACGCGTAAAGGTACTAGTACACAATAGCGTCATTCGTCCAGCTTAGTGCGGTGAGGTGGTTTCTCGAAGAATACGATGGAGAAGCGGAGTCAACGAAGAGTGAAATGATGGTTGCTTCGTCCGTGCTTTGTGATTTGACGCCTCACTACTTTGTGATTTGTGATAGAAGGGACAGGGGAGTAGACTCTATGCTCTATATTGTACATGTGTCCAAGCACGGGAGAAAGAGGAGAGACGTTGCATTTTTCTATTCCTTCAATCAATCAATCAGGGAGCTTCGGTTCCATCTTTTTGGCTTTGGCAGCACTGTCCACAAATGGTTCCCATCGATGACAAAAGCTATTTTCACATTTGGATACACATTGTGGATGCCCTTAACCGTACCACTTGGTTTTGCTCCTGTGTGCTATCTATACAAATCTCAATTATATTGATCTAAAAAATTATAGAATCAAGATTAGCAAAAATGAGGTGATTTTGCCGCGCGGATGGCGGGGGAGGTTTCTTATTTTTAGAGGAAGTGGGCCTGGCGGTTTGCTAACATGCGGTTCCACGTGTTAGTGTTTTACCAAGCCGATCCATGTCCCACATGAGGCAGAACAACGGCAGAAGCAACACGTGGTTAACTTGAAGAAGACGAGGGAGAAGCGGATTCAACAACGAGTGAAATGATGGTTGCTTCGTCCCTCCAACTTCTTTTTTACTAGCATTGTTATTACTTCGTCCCTCAACTTAACTGCGGGAAAGGTGCAACTTTCTGATTTGACACCTCATTGCTCATTACTACGTCAGCGCCATGACCGGGGTGCTTCACCCCTGCTGCTCTGCACCGTATTTCGGTATGGCACGTGGACCGGTAGCTGAACATTTGTGAAAGTGAGCGCTCCACTCTTACAACGGAGGAGTACACGATCCGGCGGCCCAGTGAACTGTCACTTGTACTGTATAGTAGTACTATAGTTTTGCTATTTCGCACGATCCATCGATACAAAACCGATTAACCAGGAAATGGCGGGATTTTCCCGCGCGGTAGATGATACTGGCCATACATTTCAAAGGCAATTTTAATGTATGCAAACTGAATAATTAAGTAACAATATGATATCTAGTAAAACTAAAAACACATATGATTTATTGTGTTAGAGTGTAGTAGTAGTGCTCTATTGCATAGTTGTTAGATGTAACATGCGAGAACGTGTAGAGATGTAGTTTTGGAGGGCCTATAGAGAGAAAGCCTAATACGGTCACCGAACTTCAGAATACGCTCATTACGGTCACTATATATGTTTTGTGGTGATTATACGGTAACTTGCTCACCGTTCAGCATCACATTGCACTCTGTTGACTAGCCAAATAGTCTGCGTGGCACCATGTTGACTAGTTAAATTGACCATGTTCCTTGTGGGTCCCACCTGTCAGTTTGCATAGGAAAAAAATTCAATGTCGGTGTCAAAACCGGTGGATCTCGGGTAGGGGGTCCCGAACTGTGCGTCTAGGCGGATGGTAACAGGAGACAAGGGACACGATGTTTTTACCCAGGTTCGGGCCCTCTCGATGGAGGTAATACCCTACTCACCTTGATTAATATTGATGATATGGGTAGTACAAGAGTAGATCTACCACGAGATCAAGGAGGCTAAACCCTAGAAGCTAGCCTATGGTATGATTGTTGTTCGTCCTATGGACTAAAACCCTCCGGTTTATATAGACATCGGATAGGTTAGGGTTACACAGAGTCGGTTACAATGGTAGAAGATCTACATATCCGTATCGCCAAACTTGCCTTCCACGCCAAGGAAAGTCCCATCCGGACACGGGACGAAGTCTTTAATCTTGTATCTTCATAGTCTAGGAGTCCGGCCAACGGTGATAGTTCGGCTATCCGGACACCCCTAATCCGGGACTCCCTCAGTAGCCCCCGAACCAGGCTTCAATGACGATGAGTCCGGCGCGTTGATTGTCTTCGGCATTGCGAGGCGGGTTCTTCTCCAAATTCCATATACTTGTCGAATAGTGTCCGGCTTCTGATAAATGCTGTGCTCCTTGGCTTCTACGCCCAATAATGGCCATCTTCCACGTGTTTGAATGAATGCGGAAAGCCAGGGTATTTTTACAATTATCCCCCTAGCTGCGCAAATGAGCTGCCTATAAAAGGGGCAAGGATCTAGATCTGAGTCAAACCATCCCCCTTTGCGAGATTTCATCGGAGCGCCTCTGACCAAAGCCCATTCCATCATGGACAGTCGACGCGGCCCCTCCTCTCGCGCTCCCAGCCCTCAGCCTGGAAATTGGGAGAGATGCTCAGTCCCGCATAGCGAGCTAGTTATACTCCAAGCCAAGGGATTTCTCCCCCCGGCCTTCATGGTTCCGGTTCGAGTCGGACTTGCCACCTACAAGGGTGGAAAGCAAGCGGAGAGTGTCCCCGATCCCTCTAAAGGAGAGCGAGTATGCTTCATCTATTATCTAGTAAGATGACTCGGATTTCCAATCCATCCGTTTCTCCGGGGGCTCTTGGAGTTCTACGGCCTCCAGTTGCACCACCTCACTCCTGCCTCCATCCTGCACATCGCGGGCTTCGTGGCCCTTTGCGAACTGTTCTTGGGCGTCGAAGCTCATTTCGGGCTATGGAAGAGATTATTCTGCCTAGTACCCCGTTCTCATGAGGGGTCAATATATCAAGTGGGCGGAGCCGAGCTATGGCGCATCGCCGGGACCGGATACCTATCCGGAACCCCAAAGAAGGCGTCCGAAGACTAGCCTTCGGAATGGTTTTACATGGAGGACGTCCCACTGCCGGATCCTGTTCGGATCGGCCTTCCGGAGTTCAGTAATGCTCCTCTGAAGAAGCGCTTAAGCTGGCGCCCTCGTATCCCCCAGAGGGAAAATGACCGGGATGTGCTCTATTTGATGAGCCGAATAAGATTATTGGCTCATGCCGGATTGACCATGATTGGAGTCATGGCAATCTGCATTATGAGGGGAGTGCAGCCGGCTCAATACAGGGGCCACCCCATGTGGGACTTCAACGGGAGGACGATGCCACCTGCCACGGCCATAAAGGGCGGGATCGGTCACCGAACTGGTGAAGATCTTATCTGCCATGTATAAAGGAGAGGAGGAGGATTTCCTCGCGTCAATCCATCGAAGGAGTTTTCTTGAATAATCCTCGGCTGGGTAAGCAAACATCTTTGTGACCTGTCCGATCCATGTTCCCGTGGTTAAATATCTCATTTCATGGTTTTTTGCGCAGAACTGCGCCGGATCAGGAGAAGATACATAGTCCACCCCCACAACCCGAGGATCCGGAGCGGTCCCTCGATCCGACCTCCGAAGAGGATCCGGATATAAAGGTGGAGTTGATCGACGGGGTGTTCTACCAACTTAGCATCGACAATGCTTTGGTTGCCATTACAGCTGATTACCCGGGAATACTTCCAGCCTCGCATGTAACTGAGACCGAGATCCCAGAACCATGATAATGACCCATCCATGCGTATTTTTTATCACCGTATACCAATGGTGTTTCGCAGGGGGTACCTTCAAGGCAGGAAGCCGAGCCCGCGGCGGCTGGCCAACAAAGGGCGATGCGGCCCGAGTTAAAAAGAAGTGCGGTCCGGATCGAAACTCCGCCGCAATGGTATGGCGTGTCACCATACTCCCGAGGATTGATTCTGAAGGCGTACTAAGCGCTGGTGCTCTTTTCAGGAAAAAGCGCCACGGACTGAGTCCGGAGAGGTTGCCAATTGAACCTTCACCGGCCAGGCTTCAAAGCCGGGTCCGGAGGCTGAGGCGAGCACGAGACGTGCGTTGGATGCTCCTCCGACAGAGGATGCCGACAGGTTGTCCGCCACCAACTCCGAGGTGGAAAGCGCCTTGAATCACAGGCGCCGCCGGACAGTTCTTCGTGACGCATGTTTCTCCCAGGAGGCCTTGAATGCCTTCGATTTGGGAGATGCGCACCTCCATGCCGCTCAAGATGGTCTAGCCAGAGCCACGGAGAAGTATGTAAAGGGCATGCGGGTAAGGAAATTTTACAGTTATATATGCCAGTAGCCCCTAAGACTTAAAATAGTTAGAATAACTGATTTAAGGATCATCATTATCTTGAGGATCTTCTGAAAGAATACCCGACTGTCCCAGGAGCTTGAAGAGTGCAAGGCCCAACTTGAGGCCGCACTAGCCGCTGCCGGGGGAGCCGCAGAGACCCCCTCTGGTAATATACGCTTTAGAAGATAAATAGTTTATGAAGTGCGGCGGGTTTGTAAATCTGACAAAAATATTGCAGATGGCGCCGGACTAGATCCGGACAAGCAACAGCTCTTGCGCCAGCTAAAGGCCGGTGAGAGTGTGCTTACGAGTGTGCGGCAGGAGAAAAATAACCTCCAAGACGCCAACACCAAGCTGGGTGAGGAACTAAAGGATGTTCATGCCCAGTTGTCTGACTCCGTAAAGGAGAATCGGCGGCTTCGTCGCGGCATTTTCAGTAAGTGCTTGAGAGAACTTTAAAAGAGTTCGGCGAGGAAGGCGACTAACATAAACATGTGTGTAGGTTTGCTCATAGGTCGTCCTGAGGAGGAGAGGCCCAGTTCTTCGGGTGATCTTCTTCCCGAACTGCGTCAGCTGCACGAACGAGTCCGACAGGTGATGAAAGGCATCGACCAGGCCTTGTGGCCATCTATCTCCCTGCCCGAAGGCATTGGGGAGTTGGCGGAGCGGCTTCAAGGAGCACGGCGGCGCTTCCGACTATGGAAGATATCGGCCTGCCGTTAAGGCGCCAAGGAGGCCTGGGCCAGGGTAAAGACGCGGTACACGAAGGCTGACCCAAATCACATGGCCGAGGTCGGACCTGTGGGGCCTGATGGGATGGAGATCCTCAGAAGCTTAGTGTACGGCCAAGTAGAATTGGCCGCCAAGTATTCCCAGCAAGATTGTAAATTAGATAGCCTATTAGATAGCATTGTGGAGGAATACAATGAGTCGAGTTGACTATGTAAAAATGTGACATGAAAAAATGTCTTCTAGCCGGATTGGAGATCGTTTGTCATAGCGGACCTTTTCGCTTCAACCTCAGGACCCAATAGTCCGGAGTGTGTCCGAATACCTTTGTGGTTATATAAGAACCGGGGTATGCATGGAGACCAGGCGTAGGGGTCATTATTGCTGTATCAGACAAGTGCCCAACTAGTTATGTTATATTACATGGGTAGTAAGAAACATATTCCAGGGAGAATAGTTCCGTTAAGGGTTCCTTTCGCTGGGATGCATGCCCTAAAGTGCATGTCAAAACTGCTATGAGAGCAGAAAATCATCTAGGGGCAGATGGGTAAATAGTTAAAAATCATCTTTCAGTTCACCGACCGAATATTCCCTTAAGAACGCTAGCTTTCGGCTTCACCCAGTCTGAGGTACACATCCGGCTGACCCGGCAGTAACAATCGCAGAGGTGCTCCCTTTACCGCCTAGCCAAAAAATCGAGAACGTAGGGGTAAGCACAGGAGCCAGGCAACACAGCTTGGACAAAACTTAAGTCATATCGATGCATATAATGGTGAATAAAAGGTACATGCGGAAGTTTAACGCATGTGTTGGGCATGAAGCCCGTATAAATAAGCTTCATTAAAGAAGCCCCTCAGTATAATGAGCGCGGACAGCGCGTCAAGTGTGTGCAAAAAAAGCGCAAACGAGCCTCTAGAGGCTTCAAGAAGAAGAAGGAGGAAGGAGAGAAATAAAAGACAGCAAAAATAAAAAATATGGACGGAGGAAGGAGACGAACTTGGAGTCCGACACTTAGGCGTAGAATCTTCGTAGACGGGCTGCGTTCCATGGGTTCGGCTCGAGTCGGTTATCCGATGCGTTTCGCAGACGGTATGCTCCGCCGGTCAGGACATGGTCGATGATGAAGGGACCTTCCCATTTGGGCTTGAGTTTGTCCTTTTTCTTGTCCGGCAGGCGTAGAACTAGTTCGTGAACGTTATAAGCTTTGGCCCGTACTTTCCTGCTTTGATATCTTCGAGCCTTTGTTGATAGAATGCGGGCGAGCTTTTTGCCACGTCGCGCTCCTCCTCCAATGCGTCCAAACTGACCTGCCGATCAAGCTCGGCTTCTCTTTCTTCATACTTGCGCACGCGAGGTGAGTCATGTATTATGTCGCATGGCAAGACTGCCTCTGCGCCGTACACCATAAAGAATGGTGTGAATCCGGTAGTACGATTCGGCATGGTCCGCAGCCCTCAGAGTACGGAGTCGAGCTCCTCAACCCAGTGCGTGTTAGATTCCTTGAGGGACCGCACTAGTCTGGGTTTAATGCCGCTCATGATTAGACCATTTGCTTGTTCGACTTGGCCGTTGGTTTGAGGGTGATAGACTGAGGCGTAATCGAGCTTGATGCCCATGTTTTTGCACCATGATTTGACCTCATCATCCATGAAGTTGGTGCTATTATCAGTGATGATACTGTGGGGGACACCGTAACGGTGCACTACCCCTGATATGAAGTCTATCACTGGTCCGGATTCGGCCGTTTTAACAGGCTTGGCCTCTATCCATTTGGTGAATTTATCCATCATGACCAATAGGTATTTTTGCTTGTGGGTTCCTCCCTTAAGGGGTCCAACCATGTCAAGCCCCGCACCACGAACGACCGGTGATGGATACAGTTTTAAGGGCGGTGGGTGGCATGTGGCTTTGGTTAGCAAAAAGCTGGCAACCGACGCATCGTTGGACTAAGTCCTGCGCATCTGCCCGGGCCGTCGGCCAATAAAATCCTGTACGGAAGGCCTTGCCTACAAGGGCCCGTGCTACGGCGTGGTGCCCACCCAGTCCGGCATGAATTTCAGCCAGGAGGTTTCGCCCTTCCTCTTCAGATATACACCTTTGAAGGACTCCGGTAGTGCTTTTCTTATAAAGCTCTCCCTCATGGACTTTATAGGCTTTAGAGCGCCGTACTATGCAGCGAGCCTCATTTTGGTCTTCGGGGAGTTCCTGCCTAGTTAGGTAGGCTAGCAATGGTTCCGTCCGCAGGCGATAACCGCCATTATTTCGTGAGCGAGGGTGTTATCTCGGGGCGAGCCTCCGGTTGTGTCGAAGTGTTCGGCGTCGAGGCGGTGCGGTTGGGTCCGGATTGTTATTGCCGGATTCCCTTCCCATAGTAATGCGGATGGCTTGAACAGCCGTTCCAGAAAGATATTGGGTGGGACGGCATCACGTTTTTCACCGATGCGTGCCAATATATCCGCCGCCTGGTTGTTATCCCGGGCTATATGATGAAATTCAAGCCCTTCGAACCGTGCTGACATTTTTAGGACCGCATTGCGGTATGCTGCCATTTTTTGGATCTTTGGCGTCAAAGTCCCCGTTTATTTGAGATATTGTGAGGTTCGAGTCCCCGCGCACCTCTAGGCGTTGAATGCCCATGGAGACTGCCATCCGGAGGCCGTGCAGAAGGGCCTCGTATTCGGCTGCGTTGTTGGAGTCCGTATACATTATCTCGAAGGGCGTATTGGGTATGTCCCGGTTGGGGACGTCGGGGACGACGCCAACCCGTGCCGCCAACATTTTGGAGCCGTCAAAGTGCATGATCCAATTGGAGTATGCGCCGTACTCTTTAGGGAGTTCGGCTTGATCCATTCGCCACGAAGTCGGCCAAAACCTGCGACTTAATAGCTCGCCGTGGCTTATAAGTTATGTCGAATGGAAGGAGCTCTATGGCCCATTTAGCAATCCGCCCGTCGCGTCAGCGGTTGTTTATAATGTCGTTAAGAGGTACTTCGGAGGCTACCATTATCGAACACTCTTGAAAGTAGTGTCGCAGCTTCCGGATGCCATGAACACTGCGTATGCTATCTTTTGATAGTGTGGGTACCGGGACTTGCATGGAGTTAGGACAGTGGACACATAATAAACCGGTTTTTGAAGAGGGAACCGGTGTCCGTCCGTTTCTCGTTCGACAACGAGCACCGTGCTGACAACTTGATGTGTTGCGGCGATATATAATAGCATTGGTTCGCCCACTTTGGGCGCGACCAGGACCGGATTTGTTGCCAAAATGGCCTTTATTTCTTTGAGTCCGGTCGTGGCGGCATCCGTCCACTCGAAGTGTTCGGTGCGGCGGAGGAGGCGGTAAAGGGGTAACGCCTTTTCTCCCAAACGGGAAATAAAGCGGCTTAGAGCCGCTACGCATCCCGTCAATTTTTGTATTTGTTTGAGGTCTTTTGGAATATCCAATTGTGGCAGAGATCGGATCTTGGCTGGGTTTGCTTCAATTCCTCTACAGGACACAATGAAGCCCAGGAGCTTTCCGGCTGGAACGCCGAAGATGCATTTTTCCGGATTGAGTTTGATGTCATATTTTCGAAGATTGTCGAATGTGAGCCTCAAGTCATCTACTAGAGTTTCGACATGCTTGGTTTTGACGACCACGTCATCTACATATGCTTCCACTGTTTTGCCGATCCGGTTTGCCAGACATGTCTGAATCAAGCGCTGATATGTTGCGCCGGCGTTTTTGAGCCCAGAGGGCATTGTGTTGAAGCAGAACGGGCCGTATGGAGTGATGAATGCTGTTGCAGCTTGGTGCAGCTCCGCCATCTTGATTTGGTGGTAGCCGGAGTATGCGTCGAGGAAGCACAATGAGTCGTGTCCTGCTGTAGCGTCAATAATTTGATCAATTCGAGGAAGGGGGAAGGCATCCTTTGGGCAAGCCTTATTAAGGTCTTTGAAATCAACACATAGGCGCCAGGATTTATCCTTCTTTGATACCATCACCAGGTTTGCTAGTCAGTCCGGATGTTTTATATCTCTGATGAATCCGTCTTCCAAAAGTTTGGCTAGCTCCTCTCCCATGGCCTGTCTCTTGGGCTCGGAAAAGCGCCGAAGAGCATGTTTGACTGGCTTGAATCCTTTTAGGATATTTAGGCTGTGCTCGGCCGGTGGCGTGGGATTCTGGCATGTCCAAGGGTGCGAGCAAAGATGTCCCAGTTTTCTTGTAGAAATTCTCGTAGTGCGGCGTCCACATCATTGTTTAATTGTGCCCCAATGGAGGCCATCTTTGCAGGGTCCGTTGGGTGGACTTGGAATTTGACTATTTCATCTGCTGGTTTAAAAGAGGTGGACTTGGATCTTTTATCAAGTATCACATCGTCCATGTTCACCGTGGAGCGCATCACGGTGAGTTCCTCGGCCGCTAGGGCTTCGGATAGTGCCTCGAGGGCTAGTGCGGTTGTCTTGTTTTCGGCACGGAGTGCTATGTTCGGATCACTAGTGAGAGTGATGATTCTGTTAAGTCCGGGCATTTTAAGCTTCATGTACCCATAATGGGGTATAGCTTGAAAAATTGTGAATGCCTCTCGTCCTAATAAAGCATGATATCCATTGTTGAGCAGGACCACTTGAAATGTGACCTCCTCGGACCTGTAATTGTCCTGCGAGCCGAACACTACGTCCAGTGTGATTTTCCCTGTGCAGCATGCTTCCTGGCTAGGGATTATTCCTGTAAAGGTTGTGCTGCTTCGCTCAATGTGGTTCCAGTCTATTTCCATTTTTCGGAGGGTTTCCTCGTAGATGAGGTTCAGTCCGCTGCCGCCATCCATGAGTACCTTTGTAAGGCGAAAGCCGTCCACTATCGGGCCGAGGACCAATGCGGTGGTGCCGGGCAGCTCGAATTTAGGTTAAATCAGCTTGGCATTAAAGGTAATAGCCGTGTCACCCATGGATTTATTGTTGCTACTTGGTAGACTTGACAAGGTTGCGGAGTGTTCGTTTCGCATGTTATTTGATGCGAAAGTCTCGAAGACTGTTAACACCGTCTTGGTGTTGCTTGGGCTGGGATCTGAAGCTAGAAGCTCTTCGCCACTTTTGGCCACTGCCGTAGTATCCAACATGCTCGAAGGCTATGAGTTGGAGTGGCGCCCTCTGTGCTATGAATTTTGCAGGTCTGTTTAGCCAACCCTCCAAAGACGGTTCCGTACCCTTTAGGGGGTTTTAGTTTTTGGTATTTAACCCGTGTGCTTGATAATGATGCACCCTTTTATTTCGGACTAGGGATGTATTCGGGGCGGATTATCCTGCATTTACTTTCGGTTTTCCAGCGCTCTCCATCGCATAAGATACTTTTGTACTATGGTCACTAAGTCAGCAAAGCGTGTAATTTATGACGACTTATGGCGTTTAGGATTCCCTTGTCCGTGAAATTATTGCAGAAAATTGGGACTACGCCCTCCTCTCGGCGATCCTTTATCCTGTTCATAACCGGAGGAATCGCCCGATAATGATGTCTTGTTTCAGCGGGCTCTTGCCGATTTCGGGATAGATCGCTAATGTTTGGGTGGGCGGGTGGAACTGGATCCAGAACCCCGTCCAATTTAAGACTCAGGGGCCGGGAAGTTTCCGAACTCGAAAGTTTGGATTCTTGAGTGTTATCCAATGAATCCAACCCGCTGCCTGACTTTAAATTCAGGGCTTGATCGACATCCGCCCCTCTGCGGGAATCCGGCATAGAGGGATCGGGAATCGGGACGTAGCTAGTCCTTAAGATAGAAGAAGAATCGCCGCATTGCTCCTCTATCACAGCAACATGATGGGTAGCACAGGGAGAGTTGATCTCTCTCGATCGGTTTTAGGCTGATCCGGTCGTAGTCTGTGGCGACTCCTAGAGGCGGCGTCACGATCCAAGAGCTCGTTCTGGAGGAGAGCTCGATCGGATCTAACTGTTCGGCAAGTTCCGAACTAACATGGAGATTGGTTTCGATGACTCGAGAGGTCATCGTCGGCGCGGTGGCCGAACTAGCGGTCATGTGAAAACCACCTAGCCGAAGAGTCTGACCAGTGGCCAAGGCTTCTTTGGCAATAGTATCGTCTTTAAAGACGAGATGAGGCATCCTACCTGATGGCGACGACACAGAGGAACTCTCAATGAAAGCACCAATGTCGGTGTCAAAACCGGCGGATCTCGGTAGGGGGTCCCGAATCGTGCGTCTAGGCGGATGGTAACAGGAGACAAGGGACACGATGTTTTTACCCAGGTTCGGGCCCTCTCGATGGAGGTAATACCCTACTCACCTTGATTAATATTGATGATATGGGTAGTACAAGTGTAGATCTACCACGAGATCAAGGAGGCTAATCCCTAGAAGCTAGCCTATGGTATGATTGTTGTTCGTCATATGGACTAAAACCCTCCGGTTTATATAGACACCGGATAGGTTAGGGTTACACAGAGTCGGTTACAATGGTAGGAGATCTACATATCCGTGTCGCCAAGCTTGCCTTCCACGCCAAGGAAAGTCCCATCCGGACACGGGACGAAGTCTTCAATCTTGTATCTTCATAGTCTAGGAGTCCGGCCAACGGTGATAGTTCGGCTATCCGGACACCCCCTAATCCGGGACTCCCTCAGTCAGATAAACACAAATTTATGCAGGTGCGACAAGAATCCAACCCGTGCGCGGGAATCACCTGGTTGTGTATGTGTCTGTCAGGGCCTGATGTGTGCGCATGCACGTGTAGGTTGAGCACTTGAGCATGAGAGTGTGTGTAGGTCGTGTGGTGTGTGCATGCATGCGTGTGTGTGTCCGTGTGAGTGTTGCATGCGTGCGTGGATGCGTGTGTACATGTGAGTGTTGCGTGCGTGCGTGGCTGCATGTGTTCGTGTGAGTGTTGCGTGCATGCAGTTCATGTGCATGCGTGCGTGTGTGTATAATCACCACACCAGCTCCTGTGTGTTAAAACAGATGGCTCAGCATACCAATACAAGGCCACCTTGTCCGCTGTGCCCGCGGTCATGACTTCGAACAACAGTCCAATATTTTTTTGTAGTTTCTTTTCATTCTTACTAGCAAGATGCCCGTGCGTTGCATGTAAAATCAAGATGCATTTGTATGACTAGTTTATCTTTGTGAGAGAAAAGTATGAACGAGGGAAGGCCTTATTTGCAAATGTGGAGAGGTGTGTGGGTACCTTTTTGCAAAATTGCCAGAGTTTCCTTCCTATCCGTCAGATATAAATCGGACGGCCTATATTGCAGGATGGTAGGCACACCATCATCACCAACTCTGTTTTATCTAAGAGTGTAAAAGAGTAGATACAAGCCGACAGGTGGGTCCAATGGTAGTGAGATAATGTGATGCAACACTAGAGATGCCACGTGGAGCGTTTAACTGGTCAACTAGTCGTGTCTTGAGCAAATACAGAGCTGTACGGTGTGCTCGTGACTGTACAATAATCACAAAACGTAAATGGTGACCGTAATGAGTGGAATCTGAAGTCCAATGTACGTATCGTGCTTTCGCTCCAAATTCGATGATCGTCGCTGTATATATCGCGAGAGAAAGATGAAACATGTGTGAATGTGCTGGGGGCTTAATTTTAGAGGACCTGGAGATAGTTTGTGTGCGTACATGAAAGGGGCGTAGAGGGGGTGTATGCGATGGGGAGAGAGATGCTCTTCGTTTCTGTTTATTATGACTAACTTTATATATAGTATAAAAATATAAAAATTCATAGTGCGGAATAAATATCATTGTGGGAACCATGCAACTTAACGTTCATACTCCTCCATATAAGTTTGTAATGTTGTATATATGTAGAAATTCCAAAATGGTTTTTTGGCCACACTTTATTCAAAAGGAATGTTGTATGCGAAATAAACGTGAAGAGAGGGCTTTTTAGATCAATAGGGTACGTGATGTAACATGTGTGAATGTCTAGTTGATGTATTTGGCAGGGCCTAGAGAGGTATGTGCGTGTATTACGTATTCGAGGGAGACATGGATAGAGGGGCCGGCGGGGGGAGGGGGCGTGGGAGAGATAGCACGAGAAATGAGAGAGGTCTAGAGAGAGACTAATATGATGTCACGGCGAGAGATTCCCTTGAGTGTGTATATGCAAGGGGGAGGGGATAGATGCACGAGGAGATTTTTTTTGTGTGGTGTCTGTGTTGGTATGTGTGGGTGTGAGAAGATAACGAGACCTGGGGGTAGAGGTTGTGTCACCGCGTGAGGTCCGGTGGGTCGAGGTGAGGCCCTTGGTTCGGTTCCTGTGCCACATTGGTCGGCCCGTGACGCATTTAGGGAGACCCATGGATGACTTGTCGTACAAGACAACGATAGCAGAATTGTGAAGGACTCTGTGTCCACTGACAAAGCCGGATAGGATTTGTAACCCTGGGTTCTCGGACTAAGGTAACCCCTTATCTCTAATATTACTATTCATCCAACCTAACTTTAAGGGGCATCCTACAGAATGCTCTGCTAGAATCATACTCGTCGATTAGGAAGAGGGGTGTGAGACAATGCGTGAGAGACAGACCTAAAGATAATGTGCGTACAGGAGACATGTAGGCAGGTCTATGTATATAGAAAGGGTCGATGGGGATTGTGCGTGTGTATGCTTGTGAGAGGAAGAGTGATTGTGATAAAGGTTATTGAAAACAGTCCTAAATGGTTACGAGAGTGAGGGAGGGTTATATCCAGAGCATGTATGCGTACTCCTGAGGTCCCAAGGGGGAAGTTCGCGTGGTTCCAGGGCCTCCGGAGACACCCATCCTGGCGCCCCTTCTAGGCGCCCATCCTGCGTTAGAGCCCCCCGAGTGAGATTCGATCATCGCTGGTGCAGCGGGTCGCGATGCCTGACGTAGCCAAGAGATGAAAGTTCCTAAGGTCTAGGGTCGGGGGCCATATTTGCCTGCTGGCTCGCTCAGGAGCATCGCGCGAGGACCCGGATGCCAAGGCCATTGCGAGGCGCGAGCGTGGGCGGACCTACAGCCGTTGTGGCAATGTCGTCGGGTTTGCCCCGAGTGCAGCTCTGTGCCCAGATCCCGCTTGCGAGTGCAGCTCACGTCCGAAACAAGATTTGAAGAGGGAAAGCACCGCGAGAAACAACAAATTCTTACCCCCATTCGAATAAAGACACGAAAATTTCAAGTTCATTCCAAGAAATAGCAAATTTTTGGTTACAAGAGGAAGCAAAGAACAGACGCGTCCGGCACCTAGGCTAGTCTTCCCACCAGCGCGGAGCATGGGGCGTCCACTTGGCATGGGCATAGTCGTTGTTTGACTGTGTCGTCCGCCAGTGCGGAGCATGGGGCTTCCACTTGGACCGGGGTGGGAGCTCCCATGAGGCCGAGGGGCGGCGCTCAGGACACTCCGGGGCGTGTACATCCCCACTCATTATAATGTGAGAGTGTCACGGGTAGAACTTGCGGAGATGCTGGATGTTCCAGGCATTCTGGACGGGGACCCCGTCCCGCGTCTCCAAGCATACAGCGCCGGGCCTGGAGACACGGGCGACCCTGAGCGGGCCCTCCCACATGGGAGAGAGCTTGTGGAGGCCCTCCCTGGAGAGGACCCGCCTCGGGATGAGGTCTGTGCTACCTCTTGAGCACTGCGCCGGATTTCCTTGAAGAGGAAATGATGATTCAGCAAAGTAGCGTAAGTATTTCCCTCAGTTTTTGAGAACCAAGGTATCAATCCAGTAGGAGGCTACGCGCGAGTCCCTCGTACCTGCACAAAACAAATAACTCCTTGCAACCAACGCGATAAGGGGTTGTCAATCCTTCACGATCACTTACGAGAGTGAGATCTGATAGATATGATAGGATAATATTTTTGTTATTTTTGTGATAAAGATGCGAAGTAAATTAAAATCATAGTAAAAAGCATTGGAAATAACTAAGTGTTGGTTGATTATTATGTTGAAGATAGACCGGGGCCATAGATTTCACTAGTGGCTTCTCTCAAGAGCATAAGTATTTTACGGTGGGTGAGCAATTCTTGTTGAGAAATTGACAGAATTGAGCATAGTTATGAGAATATCTAGTTATGATCATGTATATAGGCATCACGTCCGAGACAAGTAGACCGACTCCTACCGCATCTACTACTATTACTCCACTCGTGACCGCTATCCAAAGATGCATCGAGAGTATTAAGTTCATGAAAATAGAGTAACGCCTTAAGCAAGATGACATGATGTAGAGGGATAAATTCATGCAATATGATAAGAACCCCATCTTGTTATCCTCGATGGCAACAATACAATACGTGCCTTGCTGCCCCCTCATCCTTTGGGAAAGGACACCGCAAGATTGAACCCAAAGCTAAGCACTTCTCCCATTGCAAGAAAGATCAATCTAGTAGGCCAAATCAAACTGATAATTCAAAGAGACTTGCAAAGATAACCAATCATACATAAAAGAATTCAGAGAAGATTCAAATATTGTTCATAGATAATATTGATCATAAACCCACAATTCATCGTTCTCAACAAACACACCGCAGAAAGAAGATTACGTCGAATAGATCTCCACAAGAGAGGAGGAGAACATTGTATTGAGATCCAAAAAGAGAGAAGAAGCCATCTAGCTACTAACTATGGACCCGAAGGTCTGAGGTAAACTACTCACATTTCATCGGAGAGGCTATGGTGATGATGTAGAAGCCCTCCGTGATGGATGCCCCTCCGTGAACTCCTAACAACCCCAAGATGGGATCTCATGGGTACAGAAGGTTGCGGCGGTGGAATTAGGTGTTTGGCTCCGTCTCTGATCATTTGGGGGTACGTAGGCATATATAGGAGGAGGGAGTACGTCGGTGGAGCAACAGGGGGCCCACGAGGGTGGAGGGCACGCCCTGGGGGGGGGGGCGCCCCCCTACCTCGTGGCTTCCTCATTTATTTCTTGACGTAGGGTCCATGTCTCCCGGATCATAATCTTCCTAAAAATCACGTTCGAAGGTTTCATTCCGTTTGGACTCCGTTTGATATTCCTTTTCGCGAAACTGAAATAGGGAAAAAAACAACAATTCTGGGTGGGCCTCCGGTTAATAGGTTAGTCCCAAAAATAACATAAAAGTGGATAATAAAGCCTAATAATGTCCAAAACAGTAGATAATATAGCATGGAGCAATAAAAAATTATAGATACGTTGGAGACGCATTGCATCCCCAAGCTTAATTCCTGCTCGTCCTTGAGTAGGTAAATGATAAAAACAGAATTTTTGATGCGGAGTGCTACTTGGCATAATTTCAATGTTATTCTTCTTAATTGTGGTATGAATATTCAGATCCGAAAGATTCAATACAAAAGTTTAATATTGACATAAAAATAATAAAACTTCAAGCATACTAACACTACTAGGGAAAAGGCTAGCAGCAGCGCGGGTTTTGTGCTCACTAGTAGCGTGGGTAGGCGCGCTACTAATAAGGCGCTACAACTATTGCTTAGCAGTAACGCGTGCCCGCACGCGCTACTGCTAGGACAAATAGCGGCAACGTTTGTTCACTCCCACACTACTGCTAATGTAACTACTAGCAGCGTGTTTTCTCTCCATCGCTACTAGTATTCTTTTTTTATTTTTTTTTATTTTTAGTGTATTTATGCGCCATCGTACAAATATTGGTACAATACCGATTCTGAGGTTTACATCATTATGTCCATAACGATGTGTCAAATGAAGGTGGATTAGGTTCAAGTGGAGGCAATATGTGGTGCATGTCAAAAGTATACTACTAATCCAAACTTGATCTAGTTTGGACTAGTAGTACTTTCGACGTGCACCACATGTTGCCTCCACTTGAATCTAATCCGCCAGCACAAGCTATTTAATCGTCATCATAGTCATTACCACCAACAGTATTTATTTAATCACCACTAACACTAGCTAATAATAATCACCATAGTCATTACCACCAACACTAGCTATTTTATCATCATAGTAATAGTATAGCACATCATCATCCTCAAACTCATTTCTAGCTAGCTAATCACTCCTGCTGCTCTCTCTTAGGTAAAATAACATAAAACATGTGTAGCTCTCCTCCTTGATCAAGTTGGAGCATGCAGATGAACCTGTCTCCTAATCGTGGGTAGCGCATCGGTTTGCTGCCCCCTAGTACTACTCTGCGCTCCCCATCACATATTTGCTCCAGTCTTGCACTATTAAGCATCCGTCGTTAATCTTGAATGCACTAAAGTAATCTCTAGGATATCTTGGCCGTAAGCTAATAATACTCATGGTACCTTTAGTCTCGATCCCATAAGGCACAACATTCATCGGGAGTCCCTGTTGAAGAACATTGTATGGTAACATACTTAGCAATGAAGTTTAGCTTCAAAAATAATGTATGGAAAAGATGCACTGAGGACAAATAGTAAAAATCTTAACATCCTTCCTAAATAGATGTGACCGTAGTTCATTACGAACACCTACCGGTCGCATCGTTTCAAGACTAACATTTCTAAATGCAGGAAGAAAATTTGTCTTGACAGTATCAAGATCCTCAAGCCATGAAACATAATGACTTAGCTCCTCGCAGTTGTGTTCAGCCTCGGGACAGTAGTAGGTCATGTCTACCAAGCGCTGGACATGTTTGCTTGCACCGAAATAAGCTGACATCACAAATTAGTTGTCAACTATTTTTGAATAAACAATATCAAAGACATAAATATGGTTGAGAAACTTACATAATGGTATAATCGAGGCGTCTGCACATCGACCCAGATGTCGGTATTACCTTCAATATCATCTTCCGGATGAATATCAAAGGTGATAACCATATCAGGCTCAAATGCATAAGTCTTGCATAGTGCTCGCCATGTTTTGCATCCAAAATAGGTGTAGTCGTCTGAATTGTATAATTTTGTGTGGAAAATATAACCATGCTTGGTCTTCAAGTAAACTTTCTTTACCTCCATAGTATGACTGAAACCTATCTTATCCAATACAAAAACCCTTGCATGGTGCTACCTCTTGAGCTTGCGTTGGTTTTCCCCGAAGAGGAGAGGATGATGCAGCAGAGTAGCGTAAGTATTTCCCTCAGTTTTTGAGAACCAAGGTATCAATCCAGTAGGAGGCCACGCGCAAGTCCCTCGTACCTACACAACACAAAGAGCTCAACGCAACCAACGTGATTAGGGGTTGTCAATCCCTTCACGGTCACTTACGAGAGTGAGATCTGATAGATAATATTTTTGGTATTTTTGATATAAAGATGCAAAGTGAAAAGTAAAAGGCAAAGTAAAAAGCAAAGCAAAAGTAAAAGTGATGGAGATTGATATGATGAGAATAGACCCGGGGGGGGGGGGGCATAGGTTTCACTAGTGGCTTCTCTCAAGAGCATAAGTATTCTACGGTGGGTGAACAAATTACTGTTGAGCAATTGTGATGTAATTGAGCATAGTTATGAGAATATCTAGGCATGATCATGTATATAGGCATCATGTCCGTGACAAGTAGATCGAAACGATTCTGCATCTACTACTATTACTCCACTCATCGACCGCTATCTAGCATGCATCTAGAGTATTAAGTTAAAAATAGAGTAACGCTTTAAGCAAGATGATGTGATGTAGAGAGATAAATTCATGCAATATGAAATAAACCCCATCTTGTTATCCTTGATGGCAACGATACAATACTGGGAAAGGACACCGCAAGATCAAACCCAAAGCTAAGCACTTCTCCCATGGCAAGAAAAACCAATCTAGTAGGCCAAACCAAACTGATAATTCAAAGAGACTTGCAAAGATAACCAATCATACATAAAAGAATTCAGAGAAGATTCAAATATTATTCATAGATAGACTTGATCATAAACCCACAATTCATCGGTCTCAACAAACACACCGCAAAAAGAAGAAGATTACATCGAATAGATCTCCACGAGAGAGGGGGAAAACATTGTATTGAGATCCAAAAATAGAGAAGAAGCCATCTAGCTACGAACTATGGACCCGAAGGTCTGAGGTAACTCACACTTCATCGGAGAGGCTATGATGATGTAGAAGCCCTCCGTGATGACGGCCCTCTCCCGTGAGTTCTAACAGGCCCCAAGATGGGATCTCGTGGATACAGAAAGTTGCGGCGGTGGAATTAGGTTTTTGGCTCCGTCTCTGTTTGTTTGGGGGTGCGTGCACTACAAAAAAAGGCACATCCGTGACATTTTGGGCCGAACAAATTTTTTTCTGTCATACATATGACAATTCTATGACGATAATTGTGACAAAACCCGGTATCATCATAGATGTGGTGGGCTCCTACTTCTATGACAAAAAATCATGACAAAAAACGGGCTTTTCGTCCTGGGCGGGCCGGAGACGCAGCTGCATGAAATTCTTTGGGCCGTCCATGACGGAAAAAACCGTGGTAGAAGCGAGGGGGAGGAAAATTTCGGGGAGTTGCCGGTTACGGTGGGAGGTCGGGGCGGAGCGATGCGCGTTTCTCTCGTACGCTGCTGCGTGTGTGCGGCGTTGGCTCTAATCAACCCGAAGCGAGGCGTTGGGCTCTAATCGAACCCGGCGACAGACCGCAGTTACGCTGGCGTTCCTCGAACCCGGCGATCGATCGATGATCGTTAACTAAACCCAATGGAGCGATTCGCCGCTATCACTGCTAATCAAGCCGATCGATGCTGCCTCTGGGATGAACAGTGAGCGTTGCCGGGGGGGGGGGTGTCGGTGTCAAAACCGGCGGATCTCGGGTAGGGGGTCCCGAACTGTGCATCTAGGCGGATGGTAACAGGAGACAAGGGGCACGATGTTTTTACCCAGGTTCGGGCGCTCTCGTTGGAGGTAATACCCTATTCCTGCTTGATTTATATTGATGTTATGGGTAGTACATTAGTAGATCTACCACGAGATCAAGGAGGCTAAACCCTAGAAGCTAGCCTACGGTATGATTGTTGTTCGTCTCGTACTAAAACCCTCCGGTTTATATAGACACCGGATAGGTTAGGGTTACATGTAGTCGGTTACAATGGTAGGAGATCTACATATCCGTATCGCCAAGCTTGCCTTCCACTCCAAGGAAAGTCCCATCCGGACATGGGACGAAGTCTTCAATCTTGTATCTTCATAGTCTTGGAGTTCGGCCGTGATGATAGTTCGCTATCCGGACACCCCTAGTCCAGACTCCTTAGTAGCCCCTAAACCAGGCTTCAGTGACGACGAGTCCGACGCGCATATTGTCTTCGGCATTGCAAGGCGGGTTCCTCCTCCGAATACTTCATAGAAGGTTTTGAACACCAGGATAGTGTTCGGCTCTGCAAAACAAGTTCCACATACCACCGTAGAGAGAATAACTTTTGCACAGATCTGCTGACGTATTCCGCGGCGTGACATCACACCATGGCAAGGCCTTTATATAAATCATTTTTTACTGTTCCACCTCAGCGCGTTTAGCAAGGCGGTTTCCTTGGCACGTCTTATCAAAGCATAGATCGTGCCCCCTTATTCCGGTATTCTCATCAATACGGACGTGGGTAACCCAACCGTGCCCGTTGGCACACCTCCTCTATCAAAGGCGAGTCCTAATCGACCACGGGGTGGGCTCTTGGTATTCAACCTCTTTATAATGAGACCAAGGCCCTCTTCTTTTTTACACCCTCCATCGAGTTCGCCTCGCGCTTCGAGTTCCAACACCCAAAGCTTCAGATTTAGGCGCTTCGGACCTTCGACGATGTCCGGCTCCGACCAGCACAGCCGATGGATGTCTTCCTCCGTCACAGAAGAAGATGTGCTAAAGCTGCGAGACGCCAGGTATCTAACCGGCGAGATCTCGCATAGGCTGCCTGCTCCAGGGTATGTCATTCCCACTCCCGAGCCCGGCGAGAACGTGGTGTTCGTGTCTCACTTCCGTCGGGGTTTAGGCTTCCCGACGGATCCCTTTGTGCGGGGGCTCATGCTTTATTATGGGCTTGATTTCCATGACTTGAATCCGAGTCCATCCTCCATATCTCGTCATTCATTGTTTGATGTGAGGCCTTCCTCCATATTACCCCCACTTTGGATTGTGGCTCAAGACCTTCAAGGTGGAGCCAAAGATGATCGAGGGGCAACAAGCAGAGTGCGGAGGGGCGGTCATAAGCAAATGTGCTGATGCTCCGTGGCCCGAGGGCTCTTTTCAAGAGGAGCTTAGTTTGTGGCAACGGGAGTGGTTTTATATCACCGCTCCCAGGGGCACCAAATGGGTGGCTCTCCCCGCCTTCCGCTCAGGTCCACCACAGCGGCTGGCGTCATGGGTCAACAAGGGACTCGACTGGGGGCCGTCAAGGACGTTCCTTTCTTTGCAGGGCGTATTCGAGACCTCCAAGAAAGAGAGATCAATCTGGTTGCGATGGCGCATGTTATGTTGATCCGACGCCTTCTGCCTGCAAACGCCACCCCTCCGCCTGTGGGAATTTAATCCGGAGGGACCACGAGCTCTCCAAAATTTTATGGGCACGACGCCCGTGGAGATGTATAAACTGTTCTTCGGATCACAAGAGAGGTGTCCGGACCTGACTGAGGACGCAGGACTAAGCTGCAATCGCCCAGGTACTCAAGTAAGTAGTCTTGTAACCGGACAAGCTGTTCATTTATTTATCATATATATATATGCCCTTTAAAGGAGCCGTTTCTTGAACAGGAGTGGATAGCCAAGGCAAAGTTAATAAGGTGTCCGGCTCCCCTCCCCGAGACCACGCCGGATCCCATGCTGACCAAGATGTTGAAGGCCACGCCGGATCTTCCGAAGAAGGCGAAGGCGGGAGCAGGGAAGCGACTGCCTCTACGAAGGAGGCTATCAAGGAAGGAGGGATTAAAAGTCCCATCTTTCGAGGGGAGAAGAGGACCGCTTCGGAAGATCCGGAGGTCAAGGCCTCAAAGAGGGGAAAGGAATCTTCGTCAGAGAGTCCGGCGCTGGGAAGTAACCCAGCCGCACTATTTCCCCAAGGGGATCAGCCCTCCAGCGAGCCGTAAGTAAAAAGTAGGGATCTTGTAAATGAGGAACATCCCTGTATTTATTTCTAAAGATAACCGAAATTGTACCTTGTAGTTCGGATCTCAGCCCTTCTCAGCAGAGCTCGTCTTCAGGGGATCTTCTTCTGAAGATGATGGAGAGCGAAACGCCTCCGCCTGTCGCACCCTCATGCGAGGCGGACGACCCTGAGGTGTCGTCGCCGAGGGTTCCCCCAAGTCCGGCGGGGCCGGAAGGTCCGGCGCCGAGTGGTGTGCGGTCGGAGGAGCTGTAGGATCTGCTCGGGCGAGCAGCTATCTCAAAAGATCACCGTGCTCTAATGGGTACGGTGATTGAAAGGATTGCATCCGCGGAGAGCGGATTGCATGAAGCCGTCAGAAGCTTACTGACGGGGTTCGAGGTACGCAAAAATGATGTACCTTCTAACAGTAATGCATATAGAATGCGCCCTGTATAGATAGTAGCCCCTGAGAGTTGTCAAAATTGACAGCGTGCCGAGGATCAAAATCTCAGTTATAACATATCGCCGCTCCTAAACAGGTGGCGGGGCATTCGGTGGCCGGCCGGACTGATGAATATGCCGAACTAAAGCGGCAACTTGACGAGGCAGATGCGGACATCGCGCTAGTCAATAAACGGTTTGACGAGTCACAAGGTATGCGACTTCTCTGGCGGACACACAGTAAGGGAGCTTGACGCCCATGTCTTACTATTTGTATGCTTAATGCAGATGGTGCCGCTTTGTGGAGGAGCTATGGCGGAACTTCGCCGAGCGAAAGAGCAAGCCAGAATTAGTGATGCGGCCGCTTTAAGGGCGGCCGAAGAGCTAAAAGCCGAACGGGCTGCTCACTGCCGAAGCAAGGAGGAAATGGCCGATATGGCCAGAAAGTTGAAGAATACTACCGATTGATGCCGAATCCAAGAAAAAGGCCGCCGCCGAATATGGAGCAAGAGGCCTGAAAAAGGCCGCCGATATGGCCGATATGGAGCAAGAGGGCCTGAAAAAGGCCGCCGCCGAATCCAAGAATGCCCATTCGGCTTTGAGAGCTGCCAAGGAGGAGCTGAGTCAGGCCGGGGCTATTGCGGCTGGAAAGCCGTTTACGCGGAGGAAATATACAGATCCAAAGTATGCTCAGTTGGAGAAGTTGTGGAGTTCGGAGGATGCTTATCTGGACTTGGCGGCGAGCGCTGCGGACGCGGTTGAGCACTTCCGGGACCAGAAGGGGCACATAAGGGAAGAGCTATATTGGTCGCAATTCCATAGTCCGGAGCGTCCTCTTCCGTTGACCGGTCGGTTGGCCGAATGGGCCGAGCTGAATCGATTATCCGGATTTTCCATGAAGCATATCTTGACTCATTTGTGGCCGGGCACACCCCAGCCGAAGAGTTATTTTGGTTTAGTGCAGCAGTTCCTTGGTGTGGTACCGCGTATCGACGCAATGAAGCGGTCGACGTGTATTGAGGGAGCGCGGATGGCTCTGGCCCGTGTCAAGACATACTGGGCAGAGATGAAGGCCACCGACGTTGCATCCCAAGATTCGGACAGAAGCCGAGTACCTGCCGAGCACAACTTTGAAGAAGTCCTGCAGGGTGCTCGTTTAATAGAGACGCAGTGCTCGAAGGATATTATGTTTAAATGACATGTATGATTTGTGGAAACAATGTTTCAATATAATATAAGAGCTTTTTATACTTGTGCGTTCAAGTAGTAAACTACTCCCTGTGCGGCCGTTTATGTATATGTATATATAACCTGAAAGATGGCAGTCCTTGGCGTCAGCCCCCACGCACATAGTGCGGGGGTGTTTGCAAAGAAAGCGCTTTTTCACACTTAATCCAACGTCTTGGTCCTGTTAAGGAGGTGGTAGCGTAGCAAACTAGGCAACCGAACTATAATGCTTTATCACTTTCACTTAGCCATAGGAGTTCGAGGGTGGGGCTACTATATAGCCCCTGGGGGCACCGCACTCTCCCGAATTCGGGGTGCGTATGTGCCTGACCAAAACCGGTCCTTCGTTAATGCGGAGGAATCCTAAACATTCCAAAGTGAGTCATCGAGTGGTTGACCAGCCTCGCTATATCATGACAATCAGTTTTCGGCTTTCTCTCTTTGAGGTGCTCGCCCGGCGAACGGGGCACAATCGCAGTAGTTCTCCTCGTGCCGCGTTAGCCGATAAAACGGAACGTAAGGCAGCAAAACACAGGAGCCGGACAACCCAACATTTGACCAAAGACATGATACGGAGCTGATGCATATAACGCCTAACTCGAGACACCGAATACTCCCTAAGGTATTCGATCTTTATGAAGACGGGCAGAATAATGCCCTAAGCCCCTGGTGTCCAGGTACGCGCAAAAATTCTGGTGCAGCCAATGCCAAAACGCCAGCCTCCTCCTCGGTTATAGTAAGGAACCGGGGGATGTATATCAACAAGAGACAGTAAAAAGGTTTACGCAGGGTCTTAATCTGAAAATAATCCTTGCAACGGGTCCCAACTGCACGTCTGCGCATGTGTCTCCGTTGTGCCTTTTCCTGGACGGGTGTAGCATGTTGTTCATCTGTAAAAGAGAGGAACTTAGTTTGAAAGAAAAATGATCGTACAAAAGATGTAATTTACATTAAATAAACAGAGTACGATTTGAAGAAGTGAAGAAAATTGAGCTTTATTGTCTCTTGTTGTACATGCATGCAGCCCCTTGTATGAGGGTATGCCGCTAGTAGGCGCCCGGACTCGTCTAGCCGTGTCCGGGGTTTGAATGACCTACTCGGTTTCTTTGACTAGCGGAGCCGGATAGGTGTGGGGCTGTCCGTGCAGTCTCACGTTCTTCCGTGTTTCGAGTAACACTTAATACTCCCTTTTAATGAGATGATGCGGCGTGGGCCGGGGCATTTTAAGTGTTAGAGATGCATAATGCGGTATTGCGTTAAAGCGGAAAGCTTGGCGTCCCAATAGTGCTTGATGGCTACTTTTAAATGGGGCGACATGGAAGACTAACTTTTCATGACGGAAGTTGTCGGATGAACCGAACACAACTTCTAACAAGAGGAGCCCGTACAATGGGCATAAGGGCTGGCATTACCCCTTTAAAGGAGGTGTTGCTATGGCGAATTTTGGTTGGGTCTATCCTCATCCTGCGGATTATGTCACGATATATCAGGTTTATGTCACCGCCGCCATCCATGAGGACTTGTGTAAATTGGAATCCGTCGATTATAGGATCCAATATCAAGGCAGTCCATCCTGCGCTCCGGATACTTTCGGAATAGTCCTGATGGTCGAAGGTGATTGGTTTTGACAACCAGTGTGCGGCGCGTCTTTTAGTGGGCGCCGCTCTGTTTTTCCCTTTGATCACGTGAAGTGAGTTTACGGCTTTAACCTCTTGCGGGAAATTCTTTTGTTTTTCGGGGCTCTGCTTGTGGTGCCCGTCGTCATCTTCACTTGGTGTGTCGAGCCCCTTGTGTTCGGCGTTGAGTCTGCCGGACTGTTTGAAGACCCAACAATCTCTGTGGGTATGGTTTGCAGGCCTCCCGGGAGTACTGTGGATTTGACATATCTTGTCCAAGATTTTGTTTAAGTTGGATAGCTCATCGCTATTGTCCTTAAGGGGCAGTTTTTTATTGTTCTGCCGTGAGCTTTTGAATCCGGCGTTGACTGCCGCGCTCTTTGGACCGTTCCTTTTAATCCGGCGCTGGTCCTTGTTGCGCCATGGTTTCCCATTTCCATCCCTAAGTTCGGATGTACTTGGGTCGCTGGTGCTGCATCTTGCTAGCTAGCTATCCTCTCCGCATAAGCGGGTCATGAGGCTTGTTAATGCGGCCATTGTTCTTGGCTTTTCTTGGCCGAGGTGTCTGGCGAGCCATTCGTCTCGACGTTGTGTTTGAAGGCTGCTAAGGCTTGGCGTCCCGACAATCGACTATTTGGTTCTTTTAGTAAGAAACCTGTTCCGAAATTTCGGGCTGACTATCCGGACTGTTGAGTTATGTGACTTAGATCGTCTGCATCCGGAGGGCGGACATAGGTCCCCTGAAAATTTGTCCGAAACGCATCCTCGAGCTCTTCCCAGCTTCCAATGGTGTTTTCGGGGAGGCGTTTAAGCCAATGCCGAGCTGGCCCTTTGAGTTTGATGGGTAAGTATTTTATGGCGTGGAGATCATCTCCTCTAGCCATGTGTATGTGGAGGATGTAATCCTCGATCCGCACTCGAGTGGTCTGTTGTTACGTCGTATGCTTCTATGTTTACGGGTTTGAATCACCGAATTCATGATCCAGCGCACCTCATCGGTGAAACATAGGGGATGTGCGGCGCCCCTGTATTTGGGTGTGCCGTGATGTTCGGATATTTGGCGTGTTGCATTGCTTTGACGAGCCTGCTTTCTTGGCCCATAGATGGACCTAACTGGGCCATGCTTTTGATGTCAATCCTTACACGGATCGCATATTGGCTTGTGTGCGACGCCCTTTGCCGCTCTCTTTTTGCTGTGGGGTCGTCCATCCGACCGGGTGGCCTTCTTACTTTTTAATTGCGGGGGCTCTAAGGCCTCCTCGTCGAATTCGGGCAGTAGCTTTCTTTTTGGATAGCTCTTTGTTCGGCGATCGTCGCCCGCATTTGTCTGCGGTGTTGAATACTTTGCTCCATCTGATCCTGAGTGCATCTTCCGCTGTTTTGAGCTTCCGCTTGCTTTTTCAGGCTACGCGATGGCGGCACGAGCCTTTTCTGGAGGTTATTTTGCTCCAACAATTTGTCCGACGTGAGATCGTCCGGACTGTTGTCTACGCCGGGGACGGGTTGTTTATCCAAGTTGCCTTGTTCGGACGATTGCTCGATAGCATGTTCGTTGTCCACCGGTTCGCCTTGCTCTATGGCTGGGTCTCTGTTGAGGCGGGACTTGGTTCGGCGTTTACGTTGCCGTTTTGACTGCTTTTCGAGGGATTTATCCTTCATAGCGTCCCGTTGTTCCTCGTCTTCATTTCCTTTAGGTGTATCCACCATGTATATATCATGAGATGAGGTGGTTGTCCAGCATCCTATAGGTGCTTGTTCATTGTTGTCTCCTACATCGTCGTCCATACCGTCGATGTCTTCGGAGTCGAAATCGAGCACGTCGTGTAAGCTTTCGACGGTGGCTCCGAAGTGGGTGGTGGGTGGGCGTTGAATTTCTTCGTCGTCCGTATCCCAACCTTCCTGACCGTAGTCCGGCCAGGGCTCTCCGGATAAAGAGAGAGACTTTAGTGAATTCAGGATGTCGCCAAAGGGCGAGTGCTGAAAGATGTCCGCAGCCGCGAACTCCATGACCGGTGCCCAATCGGATTCGATTGGCAGGGGCGCGGAGGGTTCGGAGTCCGGAGAGGAGTCCGGCACCCTGGCGTGTATAGCCTATTTGCTATTATTTTTATAATTTTTACTCATTTTCTAATTCATATGGAATTTATTGCAGCCCGTTTTCCATTTTTAGAATTGCCGGCCATTTTCTGGTCAAGCAGTGGTCAAAAATTAATTAAATATGTGGGAAATTTTCTTTGAGGAACGAAATATTCTTAATCCAAAAATTAATAGCCATACTAAAACAAATTTAAAAATAAGTTAGTACTATGTCATGTTAAATCCAATGAAATACGTATAAGATATCAGTGAAGAACAAAATTCAAAAACACTAATATCCCATTTGCTCGTCTTGAAAGATTTGCAGCCCAGTAATTCGGAGAAAACAAATAGGCCTAGCTCGGGTATTCTTCAAAAAGAAATGCTGGGCTACCTATTTTCCCAAAGAACTGGTGCATGAGCATTTAGCTTTATTTATTTATTTACTTATTTATGTTTAGGGGACCATGAGCATGTACCGGGCGGATTCATGTGAGCGTCCCTTCCAGTTAATTGTGGGCTTCTCTATTGGGCCTTCATCAGTGGGCTGCATGTTATCAACAAGTGGAAAATGTGTTCCGTACGAAAAATAGTATGAGCTACGTATGGTACGGGGAACTAAAGGATCGAACCGTGCAACGACTTCCAAAAAATTGTGTTTGTCGTTCTAACAACACATTTATATTCAACCAACAGACGAAATATACTACTGATTGCACATTGAAAACAACAACAACCAGGGCTGGCGGTGCAATGTATAGCGATAGCGAGCCGTAAGAGTGAAGACGCAGCTCTCTCTTCCAAACCAAACATCAGCCATCATTACAAAAGGGCTACCAAAAAGAACAAGTGTATGCATCAAACTAAATAAAGATCCTACTACACCAAGTGTACACATCTAACTAAGCGGCTCGGTTAGACGTTACTATTTATTAAGCGGTGGAGATTGGTCGACGGCTTGAACGGATGGGTGCTCGACGGGGAAACTCCAGCCAGCAGGTCGAAGTCTAATACTTGCGACCCTCTCTCCTACTTTGGGCTGCAGAGCGTGGCGGCACATATCAGGGTATGTTGCATGCGGAGACGCATGGTACGCTGTGTACACACAGTTTTGCCTGATGAACGAAACCGCGCTGACATCATGATCCTTGCCGTCGGTTATCTCCTGGTTAATCGGATAATTCAGTCCGACAAACAGAGAGTGTGTGTCAAGGCTACTTACCAGCCTCCAGTCAAAAATTCCTGAAGGCCCAGAGAAGCTGGGATCCTGCTCAAAGACCTTGCAGTGACTGTGATTGTATTCCGTGAAACAACACGTACGGTACGTGCAAACGATCATCATTCTTTCGCCGTCGTCTAATCGAGCCAGGAACCACCTGCAACTGCCATGCCGCTTTTCTTTGAAAGGTTCTGGGATTAGGAAGGGTAGGGACACCAGGCGGCCTACAACATCATATCAAGTTGGAGTCAAATAAAAAAGGGCTCTTGATTTAGTCAATCTTATGAACAGCATGTTATGAGCATGAATATTTTTCACTAAATGTTGATAATATAAGCAAGCCATCATGATATCATAGGAAAGTAACATACTTTGTAACAGTCGTTTGTAGCGATGACTGGAGTAGGCCAGCAATACGTCCAGCCATAGAAGGAGTCGACAACGTAAATGAAGCCCTTGTGTTCAATGGCATTAGAGAACCATGGAGGATGTATGATCCTGCGATGGACGTGCAGATTTATCCACTTACCGCAGTGACCTGTCAGATAGGCGAGACCGCTGTTGAAGAACGCATAATTAGCACGAAATCTTTATAATTCCCAGATCTTGTGGGCACTTGGCGATTACAACCTTGAGCAAATCAAACTTGGTATCATGTTGGCTCTTGTAAGATTCAGAGTATTCTAGGCGCGGTGCCAAAAGCAGTGCAGTGTTAATCGAAGGAAGGGGATCAATCGCGGGTGTAGACCTCCACGAGCATCCAGCTGCCACGACCGTCGTGAGCACCATCCAAGACGTGTTCATGCCGACCAAAGACATACCGTTAATGTAGCTGAGGCTAACGGGGTCGGATCGCGATGAAGGGGGTTGATGCTCGCCACCCTACGATCGTTATGCTGCGTGACATGCCGTTTCTGAAGATCAGGCGGCATCAGCAAGCAAGGAGCTGGCTTAAAAAGCTCCGGCCTGAGGGCTTTGAGTAAACGGTACAACCCTGACGAGCACGCGGCGAGCGGCATGGTACTGAGGTTGTCCACACGCGAAACAATGAGCTTGATTACCTCTGTGGGGAACGAATTCCAGCCACTCTTTCAACGGACGCTGCTCGGTTCTGCCATTGTTAGTGCTTGGGTTTCGGACGAGGGGGGGAGGCGCCTTAGCGGGGATGGAAGCTTGGACGAGATTATGTGCGGACAAAGATGGAGAAGCAAATATGTGCTGCGGGAAGTGGACAGGTGATGATGACTACAGCACGCCGCTTGACTTACGAGACACATACCAGTAGCGTAGGGTCATATCGATGCTAGACAACTTGCTTGAGTGATCATAGTACTGGTACTCCCTACAGTACCTACTACAGTACTATGCCCTAGCTTGCTAGAGTAGAGTAGTAGAGTAGGACTCTGCTCTACTACTAGCACCGGAGGAGTAGTATATTCTAATCTAAAATAGTTACAAACTTCGATGCCCGATCATGGAACGACTACGAACCATGCTCAAAGACCGTGTCTACGTGGTGTTTGGACTTATATGCAAAAAAATAGCAAGATGCCCGTGCATTGCACAGCACACCATCATCACCAACTTGGTTTTTTCTCTACTCCTACTCCTATAAAAGACTCAGTTGGTGATGATGGAGGCAAGGAGGCATGTTCAGCCGGGCGTGCAGTGGACGGCGCAGCACTATTCGATTTGTTATAAAAAAGTACTTGTAGATATAGAGACATAGGGAAGAGCACGAGGTAAGGCCTTATCTGTAAATGTGGAGAGAGGTGCGGGTATCTTTTGTAAAATTGTCATAGTTGGCTTTATATCCGTCAGATATAGATCAGACGGTCTATATTACAAGATGGCAGGCAAACCATCATCACCAACTCGGTTTTCTATTAGAGTAGATATATATATAGATATAGATAGATAGAGACTAGGGAGTACTAGTAAGGACACCATCTACTGCTTCGTGTGCTACTCCTAAGCTCCATTCGGCGGCCGCAACGTCCCCTACAACCACTCCCTCCTGTGCTCCATTCGGCGGTATTTGTTGAAATCTGGGAGCGCACTCTCGCGATCACCGCAGCCACGACTTCACCGACGCATTTACTTCTTCCCCAACCTCGGCAACCTCTTACACAACGACGTGGGCGACAACCTCAACGCCAACGGTGCTGCTCCCGTTGCACCATATGTGTTTCTGTCCTTCCTGTTCGAGATCGTGGTAGAATTCATGTTTCTACTCTATATCCTACTACTATGCTAGTCCACATGATTAGTTTCATCTCGGTTATAGCCGTCATGATTTATTTTGTGCTTATTCGGATTAAATCTTGTAGTAACTTGCTCACATATTCAATCGGGCGAACGCCCCTACAACCACTCCCGTTTCATGGGCGGCACAGTCGATGCCTCCAAGGAGCCCTTCGTCCACTGCTATGAGTGCCCGATGCCATTTTGTGGCTCGCCGTGGACATGGTGCATCACCTCACGGATGCATCACGGCGGTCACTCTGGCCCTTGGCGGAGAACATCAAGTATGACACGTGCTACGGTTCACCATGCCGGAGTCATTTGGAGGATCACCGCCGCTGCTAGTCTCGGAGGAGGACGGCAACGTCTTCCTCTTGATCGTGGGCACCGGCGAGACCAGCGCGAGCCGCCGCCCGTCTTTGTAGCGTCGTCGGGCGTCGCCGCTTCTTGCCTTGACCACGAGGCGGATGTACGGGTGCAAGGTCAATGTTACTACCCCTCCGGGTCACGTGGGCGTGAAACCGGCCTCATCGGACAGACTTGGAATCTGAGGAGCTGGGACTATCCCGCCAATGTGGACTTGGAAAACCCATGGCATCTGTTCTATCCTTTACGCGCCGACTCAGTGCATGGGGACTCCAAGGAGGTTCACCTGGACATACGCATTATCAAGTGCACTTAGAAAACATGTAGTGTGTGTGTGGGTGCTTATGGCCCGTGTCTTTGCCGCTTTTGATTATGTAAGCTTGTCGTTAAACTTGAGTGGCTTTCGCCGCAATCCTTCCTTTGAACTGCTCCTCTCAGTGAGCTGATGCAAGACACTTTGGGTTTCATTTGATAATGGAACCGGGGAGGAGCCTCCCTGTTCTTCTAAAAAAATACGCATTATCAAGTTAAATGTTGATCATTAGTCTTCGCTCAATGTAATCCGTTCTCTAAGCATGTGGAGACTTCCATGCAGGATCTTGCTCTATTGGAGTATCGCGCATGAATAAAAGTGTATCCATTTATAGTTTAGTCTAGAATCTTGCATGTATGAATTTTTACTACAGTACTTGTGAAAGACTTACGATGAACCATTTCTTACATCTCCTCTGCCCCCTTGCAAGTCATCCTGATTTAATCCCTCCGTCTAGGTGTATAAGGGCATGGTTAATATTACTTAATAGTATAGCTAACTGTTGACTATAAGAAAGTGCCATGTCATCTGTAGTCAACATGTATAACAATCGATACTCAAAAACTAATTCTTAAAGATCATTTCTTGCAAAGCACAATAAGTGTTATTTCTTCACAAGTTTTGGATGCAGGTTGAACAGTTGAACGCTTTTGTTTGCAAAAGATACCTTTTATCTATTTCACCCGGATGTTTGTGAGCTCTAGAGATGAGATAATATCCGAAGAAACCTATCGATACCCGTTACACATGAGATGACCCCCACATCCTTTGTCAAAATAAACAACTCCCGATCAATGCATTTCACTCTTGATTGCAACGACGGGCACCTTACTACTATAGATTAGTACGACCAAAAATTGAACTAACATTATATATAGTACGATAAATACTGATGCATGTCACCTAAAATTATATCATTCAAAACTATGTTCAAATACGAATCCAACGATATAGTTTTTGTTGACATGCACTAACATTTTGTCAGTTAAATCTTCAGTCAAATTCAATGGGGCACTAATAAACCACGGCCAATGTAGTACAAGTGTAGAGGGCGGCGCTGCACGGGAGTCTCACCTCTCACCCCGCTCATGGCGCGGTAGTAAAGTTGTCATATCACAAAACCGAACCACTCCCAGTAATAAATGGCCTGGTAAAATAAACGCACAAGCAACCATCACATCCCTCTGTCTTTTTTGCATTTCATCTCTCTGCATTTACTTTCTCCGGTTCATCTCCGACGATCGATCCCTAGCTACTACTCCTAGGGCCAGTTCTTTTGGCGGCTTCCCCAGCTTTTCCCACAAGACTAGTCACAGTGGAGAGTAACAATAAGGCGAATCACTCATTTATTTGGGCTTCTAAACTACTACTCCGTCCTGGTTTATTCCTCACCATTGTAATTTGTGCTAAATTTTGACCAAAGATTTAACTGATAAAATGTTACTCAAAACACTTAGGCGCGGTGCATCTAGGTGTGTAAGTCATCTTACGAAAACCAAATAATCCGAAAACACTTAGGCGCGGTGCATTAACTTCTAGCTCGTTTCTTGTTCTTGACATATCAACCATTAAGAGATAAAGAGTGTGCATGCTTTTAATGACTTGAGATATCAAACCACGACATGCGTTGGTTAGTTCATTGCATGCAATACTATTAATTAGCAAATAAACATTAACGTTTCTCGCTTTCTCCTCTTCCTTGGTCACGGCGCATGGAGAAATAACCACAGAGAAGGAAGCTAAAAGTAAACAATCAAACGAGCATTTTTGCATTTGTTTTGCATTGAATCGTTTCACAAGCTTGACTACTGCTGTTTTTCCACTTTTACAAAAACCGCATCGTAATGTTCAAATGTGCATTTGCACGTACATAAGTAATAGTAGTACTCCCTCCGCCTAGGTGTACAAGTCTTCCCTCCTTATTGGTCACCGTGCACAACCAAAGATGACTTATTGACCTGGACGGAGGGAGTAGCACAGTCTGCAAGCATATATCGAGAGAGACGTGCAGTCCGATAGTATATAGAGTTTGTGCTATATGCACGTACTTGCAAATTGCGTAATAATACACAACATTTCCAAACTTTCCCTTTTACATACTTAATTAAGGACGCTAAAAATTCCTGAATGTTCGGGATTTATCATTTGCGTCCAAAACTAATGAGATTGCCTTACGAAACAAAAATTATACTCCTCCTAAAAGCCACGGAGCTCGCAGGAGCGCTTGCGGCGCGCCACGAGTGCCCTGGTGCGCGGCCGTTTCCCAGCGCGCCGACACAACGCCTCTTCCTCAACCTCGCAACTCGTGAGGTGATGATTGGCGGCTTGCCGGCGAGCGAGAGCGATCTCACCAGTGTGGTGAACCGGCGCCAACAAGTACTCCTCCTGGCTGGAAGCGTGCACCCGTTCCACGTACCGCCAAGCATAGATGAGGCGCTTGGGCCTGACTGCACTCAGGGCGTCGGCACGGGCGTCCTCCGCCACCCTCACGGCCCTCGCACGAGCCTTCTGCCAAAGAACCAATTGCTTGACTCTCTCGGACGCGACATAGATCTCCCAGAAAGCTTGTTGTGCGGTGCGCTTCTCTTCCTCGGCCTTCTTCTCCGCCTCTATTTTGGCGCGCTCTGCTGGAGGCAAAGCCTCCCACAAGGCGACATCCATTTCTTTCCAAAGCTCCTCAAGGCTGGGGGCTCGGCGGGCGGGCGTTCTCCTCGTAGGGGAGCCGACGCGTCCTCCGGCTGCGTGACAATTGAGAACGCCGACGCGTCCACCTCGGCGCGTCAGCGGCCCGAGCGAACGCCGACGCGTCCTCCTCGACTAGTGGCGGCGAGGAACGGAACGGGGACGCGTCGCGGCGCGGCGAGGAGCGGAACACCGGCGCGTCCTCCTCGACTAGTTGCGGCGAGGAACAGAACGGCGACGCGTCGCGTAGCGGCGAGGAGCGGAACACCGACGCGTCCTCCTCGACTAGTGGCGGCGAGGAACGGAAAGGCGACGCGTGACCGTCCGCGCGGTGCAGCGAGGGGCTCCTAGGGCTTGGGAGGGGAGATGCCATGGTGGTCGACGTGAGAGGGAGGGGGAGGAGATATCGATGAACGTGAACGTGAGGGGAGGAGATAGCGATGTCGTGGGGCGCAGATTTATAGCGAGCAATGGCACACTGCGTAAGATAAGGACTGAAGCTGCATCGACTTAGCTGCAGGTCAGCTTCGTCAGCGACATGTGGGCGAAGACCTTTGTTGGGCCCGTATGTCGCTGGACCCAATGCACCTGAAGTTAAGTAAAAGCTATGTGGGCATATTTGTTGGAGTAAATTACGGGGGAGCGAAGGGGTGGAAATATTGGTGGTCACAACGGATTGGACGAGCGTGGGGGGAGTTGAGTCATGCATGCAGATTTTTTCACATGGGGTGGAGTGGTGGGACCGCCGGAGGGAGAAGGAGAGTTTGGCAGGCATATTGTTTCCACACATGGAGAGGAAAAGATTTGGAGACGAACGGGCTTCCTGCAGGTATGGGGAGCAGCGCATAATAATTCATCTTGCATGCCGGGCTAGGTATAGTCTCAAGTCATTAAAAACATACACACCCCACACATGTTCATATTTCAAGGTGCACTAAATTATTGCATGCGATGATTAAGGCTGGCCATCATGGTGGTATCTTAGCTGGTACATGGGAATAGCAAACATGCTGATGTGGCAAAGAATTAAAGAAGAGAGGGGGTTAGACTAACTAGTGTTCATGCATGCATCGGTAAACATATTTTTTGTGAAGAACGACAGCATTAGTTGAGTACTTTTGCAGACTTCGAAAACTATTCCACCGCCTCTACTATCTTGCTAAGAGTAGGTGAAATTTTTGAGTCGAGCCCTTTAAACTAGAAGGGAGATAGTGGTACTCTAATAGCTAGGTGTGTAAGTCATCTTACGACAACCAAATAATCCCAAAACACGTAGGCGCGGTGCATTAACTTCTACCTCGTTTCTTGTTTTTGACATATCAACCAATAAGAGATGAGGGTGTGCATGCTTTTAATGACCTGAGACTATCAAACATGACATGCAGTGGTTAGTTCATTGCATGCAATAATATTTAATTAGCAAATAAACATTAATGTCTCTCATTTTCCCCTCCTCCTTGGTCACGGTGCACAGCCTAAGATGACTTACTCACCTAGACGAAGGGAGTATCAACATTCACAATGTCAAATCAATATTTTTACACTCATTATAAAACGTAGTTCTTATACTCATTATAATCAATATTGTAGGTATTGATATTTTTAGTATAAATTTGGTCGTGGGATTTCATTGATGCCTGTCAAAGCGTGGAGGAAGCGGAGCTTAGGGCTTGCATTGTCGGTCTCTACATAGGTATTTCTCTTCATAATCCTGTAATTTTAGAGACTGATTGCGCTTTTGTGGTAGCGTCTCTTGCATCGGGGGACTATGACAGGTCTGCTATGCGTGACCTAAAGATGACAGCTTTGAGCATCTCGAAGTTGATCAACAATCTTAAATTGTCAAAGATTAGCCGTTCGGCCAATAAGGTGGCACACTTAATCGCTAAGTATAGCTTTGACAATAGATTAGATGGTATTCTTGTAAATAACATACCACCCTGTGTGGTGAATATTGTATCGAATGAGTGTACTGGTGTGGCTAGTTAATTAATATAAGGTGGTGTTTAATAAAATTATATATTTGGTCAAACACTTTGCAGACGGTTGACGGGAGTAAAAAGGACCAGAGGGAGTATCATGCATGCGGAGTAGGCAAAAAAATTTGCTCATTTTTAGCTGGTCGAAGTCTCAAAGGGCGCGACCGCGCGAGGGAGGCGAAGGTCGTGGGAGGCGCGACGGTTGACGGAATTAAGTGAAGTTACATCCACGCGCCGGCATGGCGTGCAAACAGGCAGAAGCTATACCGTCGGACCTACGATATGGGTGCAGTAGACATGACATCTAGTAGGTCCCACATAGTACTCGAGAACTCTTTGGGGGCTTGCAGCCGTTTATCCACCGGGCAAGCCAACAACACCACGCCGTTCGCACGCCCTACTCGTCCTCGTCTTCTACCTCACAACAGTTCGCTCGATCGTCCGTCCTTTCACATTAGTTCGCTCCCGCTTTTTGCGGGGTACAACAGTTCAACTTCTCCTAACCCTCCTCCAAAATCCATGGCCTCCCAAATCTCCATGGTCGCCACGAGTACTGTGTTAAGAGCCATCACCGGCGATCAGTTCATCGTCATCTACACACGGGGATCCATGAGGTGAAAGCATGGCTTGCTCGCTTCCTACGCATGTTCAACAGTTCAACGGATGAGTGGGTCGCTGGGCTAGATGTTGAGTACACCACAGTCCTGGGACGAGAGAAGGATCTAAAGGACGAAGAGAGGAAGAAGCCCGCCGTGATCCAGGTTTGCATACATAACGTTTGCTTGGTCTACCACATATGCCATGCCGACGTTGAGTGCCAGGATTTTAAGAACTTCCTCAAGGACAAAAGAGTGAAATTTGTTACTGTAGGCTTTAAGAACGACAAAGAAGTCCTGCGTCGGATAGGTCTCGTTGTAGGCTAGCCCTTCGATCTCCAGAAGGCAAGCCTGGTGTCCTCCTCTCAACCTTCAATGCTGACCCTAGCAGCAGCCATGATTGATCCTTCGTACGCTAAACTGAAGAAACCTCATCACGAAGTTTCATCATGCATGGGAGTCGAAGACATTAGATGAAGATCACATCACATGCGCAGCAATGGATGCCTACCTTTGTTTAAATATCTACATGGGTTGGATGAAGAAGCGAGCCCGATGTCGTGTCCAAGCGAAGAAGCGTCGGCGAAGAGGAAGAGGAAGAGGGGCGAGGGCGAAGTCGAGGGCGTGGACTCGGACTCGAGTAGGTGGCGATGTCGTCGCTCATGCTTTGGTTCTACTACAAAGTGTCAAGCTGACTAGTTGCTTAGTTTATTTTCAAGGGTGTGTTGTGTTGAGGCCCTAAGCGTAACTATGTTTATGTTCTTTCTCGTTATTTGAACTGTTTAGTACGTGAGAGTAGTACTAGTACTATGTCTTACTACTGTTCTTCTTGCAGTTGGTACTCGCTTTCGTACCTTCGATGCTCCCACTGTACTTAATACGTTCATTACTAGTAGTATAATTTGGGTCGGTCGATTTGTGAAAGAAGTTCGGACGAGCGGAGGAAGAAGACGGCAGAAGAGGTGGAAGAAGCCCTTATAGCCATCCATGTTGCATCAAACGGCTCACATGAGTCGACTGACCCAAATTGCTCCTTCAGATTGCAGGATCCACGTGGCATTCAAGGTCTCGAAGGTAGATTCCGCGTCCGCAGCCGGTTTGCGGGCTTGACGCGCGCGCGACCGGCTTCCGCCGCGACAGCCACCATGCGCGCCTCCTCCGCGCGGGCGGAGACGACAATGACACGCTAGTTCCTCCTCGCCCGGCGTCTTTGAACGCAGCGCCGTCCTCCTCTTCGTACGCTGCGTGCATAGACGCGGCTCCACCAACTGCTCGCGTGCTTGGCAGCGCGGCGGCATGGCGAGGATTGACTGCAGACGACGTGAGCGGGCGAGCCTTTGGCTTCATGGCACAGGGATGGCGGCGACACGGGCGGTGATGGGCGAGAAATTGTTGGCCGGAGCAGGTGGGCGCCGGCATGTGCAATGGTGGCCGCGGCATATTGATGAGTGCGCGTATGGGAGCTTACTTTAGTTTTATATGAGGTTGGTCAAACTAAAAAGAAAACCGTACTAGTACACGTAAACATTATACTTAGGCAGCGCTTTTTTTGGAAGTTAGTACCACAGCCACGATACGGAATCATGTGCAAGCGCGTGAACCGCGGCCGCGCGGTCAATCGAATGGTGCGTCACCGTGTCACGCTCGAAGGACATCCACCAACCTTTTTGTGTGTGTGAAAACAATCCTCGAATATTACTCAACTTTTTTTTCCTAGGAAAGTTCTTGACGCTGCAATATTTCCATATATTTGAATTTAGCTCCAGACTATGTTTATTTGGATTTGGATGTTTTAGGTGCACCCTAGTTTTTTTAATACTTATTTTGTGTGTGACTGAGAGAGAACGTGTGTATGTGTCCATATGTGTGTTGTGGCGGAAGGGCAATGTGGAGACGGTGTGCATGTGATCTGAGACATAGAGAGGTGTGAATGTGCAAACGATCATGCATGAGTGAGACATAGACAGATGGCGATACCTTGTGTATACATGAGAGAACGGTCTTCTAGTTTACTTGTGTGTGTGTGTGAGAGAGAGAGAGAGAGAGAGAGAGAGGGAGAGAGAGAGAGAGGAGCATCCGTAACACAACAACCATCTCTCTTGATTCGTCCGTCCCTCGCACGATCGCATGCAACATATGCATCAACGCCCACATTTTGACACCCTCACTCGGCCCCTGCCCACCTCAAGGCCCGCGCAATCTCTTCGTGAATACCCATTTCTCTCCTTAGGTTTGTTTTCACTCAATATCTCACACACACACACACACACACACACACACGCGCGCGCGCGCGCGTGCGCGCACACACACACACACACACAGCACAACACACACACACACACTCCCCCGAGCACACAATTCATCCCCATCCAAGGTTATACGGCGACCACTCTCGCTTGTGCTTCTTTGCACCCCAACATGCACAACACCTCAATCTTCAAAGAGGGCATCGAGCAGATCAAGACGGCGACCACACTGCGCTAGAGAATGCGGGGTCATTTGGAAGCGGGGTGATGTGGACGACACCGACCCGACTCCTCCCCCACCCTCTCTCTCTCTCTTGCACAAAATTACCAATCCCTCTCTCCCCCGCACAAAATTGTCAATCCCTCAACCCATGAGATCCTTCCCCTCTCGGCCATGTTTTTCCAGCTCTCTCATCAAACATGTTGTCTCTTCTCCTTCCATGTATACAGGATCACGTATATTACACGTCTCCGTCTTTCTCACAGACCGAACTTCTTCCTCTCTCTCTCTCTCTCTCTCTCTCTCTCTCTCTCTCTGTGTGTGTGTGTCTCGTTAGGTTTGTCTCCTACTCTCTCGTCCACATAACTACAATCTTTCCCGCCCTATCTGCTCCATCTTCAAAAGCTCTCTCTGCACGTTTCATTCACACTGGGATATGTCAAAATGTTGCTTCTATAATGGCTGATGTAGAGTTTTGGTTGTTTTTGTTGCATCCTACAAAGTAATAACTATGAAATGCATTTGATTCTCATTTGACTGGGATTATGGGAGTTTGAGCATGTTGTGAAGTACTATAGACCTTGTATACATCTTGGGATTCGACAATGATTGTAACTATTGAATTGTATAGACCATTGCATTCGAAGTCAATAGCCTAATATATTTATTTCACAATTTCAACAAATGATTAGTTCACTACAAACTAAGAAAACAAATGTGTACTCCCTCCGTTTTTATTTAAGTCCGCGTATTAGCATTGGTCAAAGTCAAGTTTTGTAAACTCTCAGAAAGCTTATAACAAAAAATATTAACATATACAATAACAAATATATACCATTAGATTCATTATTGAACGTACTTCCACATCATACATATTTGTTGTGGTAAATGTTTATATTTTTATATAAACTTGGTCAAACTTTAGGAAGTTTGACTTGATCAAACCTAATATGCAGAGTTTACTACTACTACTCGCTAGTTGCTTAGCCGAATCACTCAACACGCCACACGGGAGTCCAAAGGTCACAAAATTTTGAGGTCGGCGGAAAAATCTCCCGCGACCCTGATTCGACGGTGGGAAGTTACCATCATAGCCTTCAGTATGACGCTTGGTAGGGGCTGTTTTCGTAACCCAGGTTCACCCTACCCAGCAGCCCCACCCCGGCACCCAGAGTAGTACACCTGAATACTCCCCATTTTCTATCTCCACCGCAAAATAGACTTCTCCACGGCACCGCAGCCTTCGTGCTCCTCCCCTTTACATCGGCGCACTCGTCCACCATAGCGCATTTGCCTCATCGACGACCTCGTATGCCGCACTGGAGCCGGTCCACCGTCGTCGTCGTAGACGGAGCCTCTTCCCCGGCATCGTCTTCCACGGTCTCGGATCTGCTTCCCGGAAGCCGACGCCAAGCGCAGAAGTACCACCGTCGTGGACAATGAACCGACTCCGTTCTTGACCATGACTCATGAGGCTGCCGCGACCATCGTTCTCCTCCTCGATTGGTAATGTGTGTATTGAATCACTTAGCAATACATGTGCGATTCAATTTTGTTCATACCTACCCTTCAATTTTCCTGGGTGCTATTGTTCCCATAAAAGTAATTGGTTATAGCCTCCATTGTCCAACAGAATATCAGCTTGTAATTGTGCGTCGCTCTGTATCGCTACCGTGCTTGGGTAGGTTTTTCATCCGCAACCAGCGGTGTGGCAAATGATGGAAAGGTTTTTAGAACTAGCAAGATGCCCATGCGTTGCATGCATCAAGATGCATTTGTATGAGTAGTTTATCTTGTGGGAGAAAAGGATGAACGAGGGAAGGCCTTATTTGCAAATCTGGAGAGGGGTATGGGTATCTTTTTGCAAAATTCCCATTTGTTTCCTTCCTATCTGTCAGATATAAATCGGACGGCCTATATTGCAAGAAAAAAAGTATAGAGAAAAAAAGTAGACAGTAAAGGAAGTAGAGATAAATATTAAATATAAAATATAAAATAAATATAACCATAGAGAAGAGAGTAGAGATAGCAGAGACGTCGGGAAAGGATAGCGCGCGCGCGGGAAAAAGCGACCGGGCGTGCGCTAGTTTTGGCGCGCGGCGTCCGGGCGCTCTTTATAAAATCCAACGCCCTCCCACCGCTCTGTGCCTTGCCACCGCTCTGTGCCTCGCCACCGCTCTCTCCCTGCTCTTTTTCGTCTCGCCGCCGCCGCGCCACCATGCCGCCGCGCGCTGAAACTTTGGGGATTCCATGCGGCGTCTCAAGCCCTCAAGGCTTCTCCGCCGAGATCCGGTTCCGCGGGATGCGCCTTGGCCTCGGCAATTTCGACACCACCACCGAGGCCGCCCGCGTGTATGACGCGGCGGCGTGGCGCCTCCGGTGGCGTCATAGATCATTGAACTTCCCCAACGTGCCGACGCGGGAGCGGGCGCAGGAGCTCGCGCCTCTGCCGCGGCTTAGCACCGACGAGGATCGTTGCGACAACCGGAGGCGGGAGCACCGTCTCGGCATCGCCAAGATGGACGAGGAAGCCATTGCACTGTGGAGCCAACACTTCCGGCAGGACATCATCAACGAGCGCGAGTTCTACGCGCAAAGGAGGGCGGAGAGGGATAAGAGGAGGGTGGAGCGAGCCGCCTATCGCGAGGACAAGCGTAGGCGAAAAGCGGACGCTCAATTCAACATGAGGCTAGGAGCAACGTCGCCATGGGAATCCGACGTCGATCGGTATCTTCAAGCCTACAGTCAGACGTCGGAGGAGGACATCACCGAGGAGCAGTCGGACGACGAGGAGTAGTTGAATTATCTTTTTTGTATCTATCTATGCTGAGAACTATCCTCTACTCTCTAGTATCTACTTCTCGATTTCAGCACTGTTAACGCTTTTTTAAAGTGACGCGCGTTGCGATTTTGTTGGAGATGCTCTAACATGGCAGACAAGTGCTTTAATGTTGCCCACAAGATGCGCGAGTATTACTAGTAGTATTTTTCTTGCCATGTTGAGATTTTGAAACCACGAGTGTGAACATGCAGAGGAGCAATGAAGACCAAACACGGGATATTCGGGACATCTTCAAGGAGCGTGGCAAGTTAAAGAGGATCTGCACCGAACACAGTAAAGCGAGCTTTGGTAAGTAACACCCTTTCAATTACTTTCGTTTAGCCTCGTGTTCTTCGATGTGTATATGTTGTAGTTTCGCTTCTCTTAAGCGTGGTGTTCTGCGATGTGTAATAAGAAGAGTCTTAATCGTCCTAATGCTTTTGTTTTTAACATGATGTAGGAAGTGGGTGTTCTCACCGTGTAGTCTGTTTTTATATTTCTTTTCCTTTTGAATTCACTTCTCCGAGTTACATTTATCGGCTTCTACTAAATGGATCTAGGTTTCTCCGAGTATTGATCTAAAAGAAGTAACTTCATGTCGAGGATGCAGTTCTGCGAGGAGGGAAGTATGGTCAACCTCGAGATCATGTTTCCAAAATGAGGCTGGATTACACACAAGGTGCCGTTCCCTAATGATGCCGGATTAAGCACAAGGTGCAAATTCGAGATGATGCCGGATTACACACAAGCCGTGGATTAAATCGGCTGTTCGTGTCCTCGTGGCATTAGTAAAAGGTGAAAGAAAGCGTCTGATAGCCCTTGAGAATGTAGCTGAGTTCCCTGAAGAAGCGAAAAGAGCAATCAGATGATCTCTTCACCCAAGCCAAAGAAGAGATGGAATAAGCGAGAAATAAGCTAGCAGAGGCGAGCGGGCTAGGCGTCTCCTGCTATCTAAAACTGTTGTCAATACAAAATTTCCTTCATAATAGCTAGGTTCAAATGTTTATCCAACAAGATGCTGTTGTGATGTCCGTGCATCTACTGATGTGGCACAAAATGTTTTTTTTGGTCATGTAATAACAACAATTACTTTCCAAACAATAACAGACGAAGCATTGGACATGGTATAGTTCACGCGCAAGCCCGACATTCCAAGTCCAATTTCCACATCAAACTCATGTTCACAGATATCTGCACATTCATACATAATGTCCACAACCATGATTCACTTCAAAGCCAAAAAAATGTGAGGAGAGTTATAAATAAAGAAAAACCTCTACTAGTTCCTGCTACCAGTGCGAGCACAACAAGTCAAGACCATGCGTAAATAAATTATATTTTAGTCATTTTTTCTGTTCTAAAATGCCTGCCGGCTCGCGGAAGGGCGTGTTGCCGGCACACACGCGGATTCAATGAAGGCAGGCGGGGCAGTCTTAAGTTGGTTGCACGCGGCGAGGAGGCGTGCTCAGCCGGGCCTGCAGCGAGTGCGGCCCTCTTGGCCGACGCGCCGGTTCAATGCCTGCGCTATGAGAGGTCGCGTCCGTGTCAGAGCAATCACTCCCTCCAGTCCTTTTTTGTTTGGGTATAACAAAATCTCGTTTTCCATTCACATTTTACAAGTAAAATTCATGGACAAACTTTGACCCAAAGTATGATGGGGACTAGTAAACCAGAATGGTGGTAGTAGTTTTTTTTAATCAAAGAAGGGTTTCCCCTTCCGATTACTGAAAACCAGCATCTAAATCTAAACCATAGTATTTTCCCTAGAACTACCAGGTTCAACATCTCGTAACATAAACCCATACAACCATACGCCAAGGAGGTACGTAGTACTATGAATTCAATTTTCGCTCCATACCAATCGTTCTAAAAACTACTTACTACTTATAACGTGCCATTTAAAATTGGAACTCTTAACCCCGCTAAAAAAACGATATTTTAAACGTGGCTACTCGGTCTGTGGCAACTGGCGAGCCACCGCGCTCCAATTCGTTCACTTGTGGTCCCGACCATCAACTCCTACAAAGGTGCTCCACCACGTACCCGGTACCCGCGAATGCAGCAATCATGCACCTAGGGTTTTAGGGTTTATTTGTTAACGTTGCCTTTACGTAACACTCATGTGTGCGAGACAGCGAGAGGCCGACTGTGTGCGTGCGCCTCTTCTCTTCGTATATGTACTCCACCGTTTGTCTGGTGTCCAAAAATTATAATAACTACTAGCAATGTGCCAATGCGTTGCCACATGATCAAAGTAGATTAATACATATTCACCGATTTGATAGAAAAAAGTCTAGTTTTGAAATACGTATATCACTAAAAATATGTTATGTTTCACTCAAAATATATTCCTTTGGCGGTTTTGATGAGATAAGGGAGGCATGTTGTTGGTTTCAAGATTTGAGAAGTGGTATATCTCTAATTTCTACTCTTACTAGCAAGATGCCCGTGCGTTGCACGGAACATCAAAATCTCATGGGAGAAAAGGATGAACGAGGGAAGGCCTTGTCTGCAAATGTGGTGAAGAGTGTGGGTAAATTGCCATATTTTCCTTCCTATCCGTCAGATATAAATCGGACGACCTACATTGCAGGATGGCAGGCCCACCATCATCACCAACTCTGTTTTTTATCCCTACTCTTATAAAGACCATTGTCGGTGATAGGAAGGAAACTATGGCAATATAGTCCGTCTGATCTATATCTGACAGATAGGAAGGAAACTATGGCAATTTTGCAAAAAGATTCCCACACCCCTCTCCACATTTGCAAATAAGGTCTTCCCTCGTTCATCCTTTTCCCCCACAAGATAAACTACTCATACAAATGCATCTCAATGTTCCGTGCAACGCATGGCATCTTGCTAGTTGTTGCAAAAAGCCCATGTGTGTGTGAGAGAGAGGGAGAGTGGAGGAGGACCGAGTGCATGTGTGACAAAGACACAAGTAGTGTGTGTGCGATAGGTATCATCTTAAAATGAGGCGATAGTGTGTGTGTGCACGATCGAGAGGGCGTGTCTCAAGAAGGGAAGAAAAAGCTACATAGATACAAGGAGCGAGAGAGATACATGTATGCGATGGTGGAAGCATGAGTGTGCGGGTGTATAAACCTATCTAGAGGCTAGCTAGTCGATAAATGCTTGTGAGAGAAATACAGTCGGGGTGCGAAGCGAGAGTTTTGTGTGTGTGAGAGAGAGGCGGTGAGTCGGGAAGGGGGTGGAAGCAGGAGTTGTGTGTGTGTGTGTGAGAGAGAGAGAGAGAGAGAGAGGCGGTAGTCGGGGTTGTCTGATCGGTGTCAGTCTGGGATGGAGACGAAAAGGAGACCGCAACAAATGTTGTGTCTACTGGAGAAAGAGAGAGTAATTTTAGTGGTATGAGTCATATGTAGAGACATATAGGGTGTGTGAGAGAATCCCATAGAGAAAAGACAAAGTGAAAGACGAGTGGAGACTGTGTGTGTGGCGGTGAAAAAGAAAGCTTAGGTACCGAGTGATACCAGAGAACAGTAGAGACGTGAGAGATAATGAAAACCGTGTAATGTATAATGATAGGGAGAGTGTGACACTTCTCAAGGGAGGCGTCGAGAGACCATGTTTGCGAGAATAGGAGAAACATGAAGTGAGCGTCTTGGTGAGCTGGAGAAAAGAGAGTGATGGCTACGAAGGAGCATGCATGCGGGAGAGATGGGCGTGAAAGGAGTGAACAAAAAGGGATTCAAATATTTGAATTCGAGATGATGATACATGTAATCCATACTCGAACCAAAATTGATCTATCAAACATGCATACTCATATGAATTCACGCACATCTATGTTATTTAATATGTAGATATTACTGATCCATACATTTTAGTAGAACATAATTTGGTTAAAAAAAATTGAATTCAACCTTAAGATTTCGAGATCGTTGTATTTGTAAATCATATTATACATATAAAGGAGCAGAATTCTTTGTTGTGCTTTTGAAAGTATATATGTAAAAAAAATGATGTATATAGAATGTAATTCCAATTGAAAATGGATCCCGCCCGAAAAAAATAGTAGAATACAAACGGGATTCGAATTGAGTTGGCACGGTAAATGTGCACTGTGCAAAATTTGAACGAAGCGGGGAAAGTCGTAGTAACCGCCCGAAACCAAAATATGCGAGATGGAAATCACTACTGCCTATCCCTGCTGTGTAAAGCCTATCTACTGGATTTCTAGAGGTTTCGATAGGGGTAGGTTTGTAATTTCACCCAAACGTGACGTAACCGCCTCTCACCCGGATTCATACACGGTGGGCGCCAAAACACAGTGTGCCCTCGGCCGAAATCGACTCCTCCCGATTCATATTCATACACGGTGGTAGCAAAAACAAACTCTCGTCGGCAAATATTCGGTGTATGCGAGATTACCGTCCTATCCCCAACCGACTAATGTTGCTGTGATGTAGTAGAAATTTGAAATGGGGGCTAAGTTTGTAAATTTCCTCGCATTTCAGACAAGCGCGCCCTGACTACATGGTTCCCCCCTTCCTCTCTACCTCCCTTTTCCCCATTCGTACTCCGTGGGCGCCAAAACACCCTTTCCTCCGCCGCCGTTCGCCACCACATCCACCGCCGTCCTCCTCCACCATGCCGGAGCTGATACCCCGACGCTGCCATCCATTACAAGAGATCGACCTCTCTCATCCACGCCTTCGGACCGGGATCCTTGCATCCCGTCCTCTCGCTTCATCCCCGCTGTCGTCCACCTTGTCGGCGCTGCTCCTACGATCGTCTCGTCCACCACGCCCCACTGCCACCGTCTACCCTCCTAGATCTGCTTCCACGCCGCCGACAGCCATTGCTACCGCAGCACCGTCAAATTCTCACCAGATGCGTACACGACGCCGCACCAGAGGCGGTACTCTTTCGTATCTGCTCAACTTATTTATCGCAGCAAGAAAATAGATCGCCACTGCTTTACTCTGATTTCTTGTCTTGGTTGCAAAGTTGCCTTTGTCCGGTTTGCACCTTCAGATCCGCCATGGCACGCTCAACACTATACTCCCAATGCTTATGATTTTCCCCTTTTATATTCCACACTAGTTAAAACATAGTAGACTAAATTTCAAAATTGGTTCAGTCGATTTTTCAGAGCTCGCCGGAGTTCGCCGGTGCGATCCAAGGGGCTCGGGTGGTTGTGGGGCCTCGCCGAATGAAGAAAACTTCGGCCTTGGTGGGGGTGGGGTGGCGGAGGAACACAGGCGGTGGGGGCGGTGGTCGCCTGCTGACCCGTCTTGATTGTTACGTATGGGAAGAATCACAGACGAGGAAGAAGAAGGGTTGCGAGACGTAGGATCTTCGTCCAACCGCCTGAAATGGACGAGAGACAGCCGGGAGTTGCATTCTTAATGCGCTCTGGTTCATCATGTGTGGGCACTGCGCAACCAACATTTTATTATCCAAAATCTGCTTGCTCTTCATTACCATGATCGATAGAGCTGTGACACAAAACGTAGGACCGACTCCAGCAGACTGTGCCCATACTTCACTGGCCACACCACTAGCCCCACCACACAGGACCTGCACTCCAGCAAAAGGTATACCGATTTCATTTGCCATAGCACCAGCTGTACCACGTAAAAATCCCATTCCAAAGAAAAATGCAAGCAAGTCCACCGGCGAAGACCTATCCCAACTGCAGAGACGGCCAATTCCTGCAGATTGGAACCCCATTCCATTTATTCCCAGTTTAAAAGACAATGCTTTCAATGTTGTTAGGGACTACATGCATATATTCCCATCATGGGAAGATTATTGTGAAGATAAACACCATTTTCACATCTTCCTGTCCAACTTACGTGTAAGTGCTATTATTCATGGTTATTATTTTCCTGTTTTAGCTGATTGAACACATCAATGATTTACATTACATTGTTGTAACTAGGCGAGGTCAATCTAGATAGTCATGACGAGGAAAGCTTGCTTGTGCTTTTCAAGGAAGCATTGCAGCGATGTCGGTGTTACTGAGGAAATCACACTTTGGTGGCAAATCTATAAGCGAATTTTCGGTGAAGTCTCCTGTGCTAAATTTAGAAGACACATGAATGGAAAAACATTGTTATGCACTGGTCTCGTTCCTGTGATGAGGTAATCGCCTATGAAATCACATGACAATTTGAACTTCTACTTTTCCGCATGTGCCTTACGGATCTTTTTTGCAGGAAATCTGCTCGAAGAAGAATTCCGTTTTGAAAAGAACGACAGGATATCGCAAATATGCTGCCCGCTGCTTTGCTCTTGTTAGTACCTGTTGTCCTGTATCACTGTACTTGCATACATACCTGGTTCATTATGTGACAGCAGTATGCATGATAGCTTGCTTATCAATTGTTCGCTCCAAATTCTTCTGTATCCATTGCCAATGTTTTTTTAGCTCTGCATTGTTCTTGTAAGTACATGTTGTCCTTTATCAGTGTACTTATAATGACAGGTAGTTGTTCATGTACCATCACTCTGCAGCTTATTTTCCTTTGCCCTCCATTTTCTACACATCGGATATATATTTACTCTTACCATAAGGTTGGTCTTGAAGAAGTTTAGCTGTGCATTGCTCTTGGTCTGTACCTTTTGCCTGTATTGCTGCACTTACATTTATAGCTACTTGGTTATGTAGCATCACTCTTCATCTTATCTTAAATATTCTCCATTTTTTCGTATATTATCACATCTATATTTACTCTTAACAAAATGTAGAATAAAGGCAATGCCTATGAAGAAGATTCTGTGGTAAACTTCTTGAATTGCCCCCCCCCCCATCAGCATGGAGAAGGTCTTTATAGAGCATGTCTTCACCAATAATGTAAGTTTGTCCATCTCAAGCCTTCAAACTTTGTTGTATATATTTGGTTAGGCATGACTGCAACAGCTGTTTATTTTTGGTGTTTGCATCAAATTGCATGTTTAAAGTTTATTATGTACTCCCTCCGTTCCAAAATAGATGACCCAATTTTGTACTGAAGTTAGTATAAAGTTGGGTCATCTATTTTAGAACGGAGGGAGTAATTCATAAACAAAAGTTTGTCCTTTCTCAATTTAAGTTTTCAGTTGTACAACTAAGTTCCTTATTCATACCATGTAAATTAAAGTATACTGAGCAAGTGATCTTCTTTTGCACTGCATGTATATACATTCTTCATCCGTAATCCGGTGGTGTGGTGAACCTACCCACTACTGACACAATGTCATATTACGCAATGTCTTAACTATGAACAATGTCATATCATTCTACTACTCCTCCGTCCGAAAATACTTGTCATTGAAATGGATGTATCTAGATGTATTTTAGTTCTAGACACATCCATTTTTATGACAAGTAATTCCAGACGGAGGGAGTATTATATAAACCGTCTCTTTATTTGCCAATCTGAAATGGGATAAATTGACACACTAACCATTGATACTTATGAGTTCTTGATGTGTAATCCAGTGGTGTCGTGAAGCTGTCAACTCCTTCACAATGTCATTTCCTGCCATGTCTTGACCTGAACAATACCATATTGTGTTAATGCAATTTTAAACTGTGTCACTTTATTCACAAGAAGAAATGTGATGAATTGTCAAGACTGATACTTTTATGTGCAAAACCTCACATCCGTCTTCGCTTGTTTATCTTTGAGTGAGGAAGATTTGAGTGTTGAACAAGCGCTATCTCATCATCTTGCTTTCAGCTACTTATGCTGCAGCTCCCAATGAGGGCTAACCTTTCTTGAACTCTATTGAAGTCTTTGTCGGTTTTGTATATTATTTTGTCGGCGTGTTTATTTGCACTGGTGGCGATCTTTGATGCCCAGTGTATGTAATATGCTATCTGCTTGTGCTTTATTATCATAGTGGCGAACTTTGATGCCCAGTGGATGTAATATGTTGTAATTTCTTTATTGTATAGTCTAGATTTTTCTTATTCACGATGCTGCAGTTATTTTACTGTCTTCGCAGTAAACCGGCCAAACCGTAAAATTACGGTACATAATCGGGCCGTCATGCAATCACGATGTAGGTTGGGCACGAAAGCGTCTTAGAAACGACTAACGGGCCGGACCCGAAATGAACTCCGCCCATGATTGTGCGAATCAAATCACGGGCTTTTAACAGGCCAAAATTGTCTCGGTCCTTGTTTGGCCCAATCAGATATCGGCTGCGAGCAGGCCGGATGCAAACCGGGCCGTAGTGAGGCCCAACTATATGACGGGCATTTAACAGGCCGAAATTAATATAGGGCCAAAATGTTAAACGGGTCCTTAAGAGGCCAAAACTAATGTCAGGCCGAATTACTAAGTGGGCCTCTAGCAAGTGGGCCCAAAAGCATATGACGGGCCGAATCTGATATGGGCCATAAGTGAGCCCATAGCCTCTTAAAGGTCGTACACGATGCAGGCCGTAATTTGGCCCGAAGCGTGGTTGGCTTTTAACGGGCCGGATCTCATATGGGCCACTATTAGGCCCGGAACATGGCAGTCCATTAATGGACCGGATCAAATATGGGTTGGCATTTGGCCCAAAACATGGCAGCCAGTTAATGGGCCGGCCTACTAGGGCCCTCAAATTCTTGTGGGCCTACAGCTGGGCCGGCCCGTTAATGTCGGTGAAATCTCGTGGGCCTTTATCCGGGCCGGCCCATTATGATCCGCAAGAATCTTGTGGGCCTTTACAGGCGGCCCATTATGGCAAACAAAAATCTTGTGGGCCTTTACAGGTAGGCCCATCATGGCCCGCGAAATCTTGTGGGCCGTTAGCTGGCCCAGCCCATTATGTCCCGCAAAATCTCATGGGCCTTTAGCTGGGCCGGCCCATTATGGTCCACAAAATCTTGTGGGCCTTCAGTTGGGCCGGCCCATTTAAACTTGATGGGCCGGTCCACGTGTCAACATATCATAGGCGCGTCTCGCCCATTGGATGAGTTGACACTGCGGTAGCGGACGACACTTGTCTCCTCCGGTAATGATGATTTTACACGTGGAAAATCCCCATTGGTCGGCCGTTAACGGGTTATCGGATCCAAAACCCGACCCGATAGCTTAACGGCATTCCGTTACGGTGGATGCCACGTGTCGGTCACCCTTGACGAAAACACTTCTGTGACGCGTGATTTATCGTCATGGAAGTGGACACTTCCGTGATGATAATTTTGGTAATGTCATGGAACACTTCTACGACAGCACAGGTATGACTATCTTGATTCTGTCATAAATATGTCATGGATGTACATGCATGACAAAAAATGCGACCTACTGTGACAAACACATATCATCACGGAAGTGTATTTTTTTTGTAGTGGTGGGTATATATAGGAGGAAGAAGTACGTCGGTGGAGCTTCGGTGGGCCCACGAGGGTGGTGGCCCACCTGGGGGTGTAGGGCGCGCCCCCTACCTCGTGCCCACCTCGAAGCTTCCTTGGCGTAGGGTCCAATTCTCCTGGGTCATATTCGGGAAGAAAATCACATTCCAGAAAGGTTTATTCTGTTTGGACTCCGTTTGATATTCCGTTTCTTCGAAACACTGAAATAGGCAAAAAAAACAACAATTTTGGGCTGGGCCTCCAGTTAATAGGTTAGTCCCAAAAATAATATAAAAGTGGAAAATAAAGCCCAATATAGTCCAAAATAGTAGATAATATAGCATGGAGCAATCAAAAATTATAGATACGTTGAAGGCGTGTCGAGGCATCCAAGCTTAATTCACCTTTCGTCCTCGAGTAGGTAAATGATAAAAAGAGAATTTTTGATGCGGAGTGCTACTTGGCATAATTTCAATGCAAATCTTCTTAATTGTGGTATGAATATTCAGATTAGAAAGATTCAAGACAAAAGTTCATATTGACATAAAGAATAATAATACTTCAAGCAAACCAACAAAGCAATTATGTTTTCTGAAAGTAGCATGGCCAAAGAAAGTTCATCCCTACAAAATCATATAGTTTAGTCATGCTCCATTTTCGTTACACAAGAATGCTCTCATCATGCACAACCCTGATGACAAGCCAAGCAATTGTTTCATACCTTAATAATTTCAAACTCATAAACTTTCACGCAATACATGAGCGTGAGCCATGGATATAGTACTATGGGTGGAATAGAATATAATGACGGGGTTATGTGAAGAAGACAAAAAAGGAGAAACTCTCACATCAACGAGGCTAATCAATGGGCTATGGAGATGCCCATCGATTGATGTTAATGCAAGGAGTGGGATTGCCATGCAACAGATGCACTAGAGCTATAAATGTATGAAAGCTCAACAAAAGAAACTAAGTGGGTGTGCATCCAACTTGCTTGCTCACGAAGACCTAGGGCACTTGAGGAGGCCCATTGTTGGAATATACAAGCCAAGTTTTATAATGAAAAATTCCCACTAGTATATGAAAGTGACAAAACACGAGACTCTCTATCATGAAGATCATGGTGCTACTTTGAAGCACAAGTGTGGAAAAAAAGATAGTAGCATTGCCCCCTTGTTTTGGCCTTCTTTTTTTTCTTTGGCCTTTTTCTTGGGACAATGCTCTATTGAATGATGATCATCACACTATTTATTTACAACTCACTGATTACAACTCGATACTAGAACAAAGTATGACTCTATATGGATGCCTCCGGCGGTGTACCGGGATATGCAATGAATCAAGAGAGTATGAAAGAATTATGAACAGTGAATTTGCCACAAATACAATGTCAACTATATGATCATGCTAAGCAATATGACAATGATGAATGTGTCATGATAAACTGGATGGTGGAAAGTTGCATGGCAATATATCTCGGAATGGATATGGAAATGCCATAATAGGTAGGTATGGTGGCTGTTTTGAGGAAGATATAAGGAGGTTTATGTGTGAAAAAGCGTATCATATCACGGGGTTTGGATGCACCGGCGAAGTTTGCACCATCTCTCGATGTGAGAAAGGGCAATGCACGGTACCGTAGAGGCTAGCAATGATGGAAGGGTGAGAGTGCGTATAATCCATGGACTCAACATTAGTCACAAAGAACTCATATACTGTCGGCGTTCTGGGAACGGGGGTCCCCAGACTTGCCTGCCTGCGGCCTGCGGCGTGGCTCAAAGGGGGGCCCAACACGGCCCATCTTCACCAACACAAGCTCAAGACCCTCGCGAGGGGCCAAGCCTCGCGGGGCGGACGACAGGGAGCTTCCTCAGGCACGGCCTCGTCAGGCTGGCTCGCGAGGAGGCGGAGAGATCAAGGCGGGGTACCTCACGAGGTAACCATGACGCAAGCCATGACAACCAAGGGCGCCAGGCGGGCGCCAGCCGCAGATGTCCTCCTTTCCCCTTTGGTGCAAAGGGAGCAAGCGCAGCGAGAGCATCAAGCAAAGGCATCCATTTCGGTGCAACAAGACCAAGACCAGTCCAACGGCGGGAAGGAAGTCATTGTGGAGCCCAAGCCGGCGTCACCACCGAGCCTTTGACAAAGCGAGGACCAACTATAGTTAGGATAAGTGTACCAGATGTTCCCCTTCAAAATGGCCAATTGTTGGCGCCCTTCCCGCTCAATATTTGGGAAGAGGCCCAGGGCCTTTGCCTATAAATAGGACTAGCCACACACAGAGCTAGGGGCATCTTGATCTGATCGGTAGCTGGATGCACCTTGGATAGAAAGAGAGAGAGAAAGAGAGAGAAGGCGACTGAACTCCCCCAAGCAGTTCATCGCCCCGGCCAAGAACAGACCCTCGCGAGGTTGTTCTTCCTTGTATTGTTCATCACCATCATCCCAAGAGGCAATCCACCACACCACAAACTAGAGTAGGGTATTACACCACAATGGTGGCCCGAACTAGTATAAACCTTGTGTCTCTTGTGTTGTTCCTTTCGTAGTTTAGATCCTAGCGAGGTGGCGGAGTGCAGGTAGGTAGAGGGAGAATCTCCGCGCGCACCCCAGTGTTTGAACCTCAAGGGTCTGCCGGAACCCGAAATCCGACATTTGGCGCGCCAGGTAGGGGTGCGCCGGAATTCGTCTTCCGCCGCCCTATTCTCCGTCGACCACCGCATCCATGTTCGGCGCTCATCGGGCCCGCGCCGGCTCAGGCCGCTCTCACTTCCCGCGTCGCCAGACGGCTCCGTCGTGAGCGCCCTCGGCGTTCCCGTCACTGCCGTCAACGCCGCCACCGGCCCGGCGAAACGAGCAGCAAGCATCGTCCAAAGCATCCCTCCGTGAGGCAAGACGGCCGCCTGCTACCCCTCACTCGCCCGGCTGGTTCTTCTTCATCTCGCTGCGTTCCGGCGCCCATGGAAACTCGAGTTGCGCTCATCGCGGCAAGCGAGCTCCTGCACTACCGTCCGATCGGCAGCGTCTGAAGAGTGGCTCGACGCGTCGCCGAGCTTCGTCCAAGCGCGGCTCCGTGCCGTCTGGCCCTGATACACCGCCGCCTTCTTGCGCGGCGACGGCTCCGGGCGCCTCGGCCGCCTCCCCTCAAGAAGGTGCGCTGGCCCCAAAGGCGCGTGGTCCCTGGCGGAACCGCTCCGTCCGGCCAGCCGCGGCAAGAGCAGAGCTGCTGGGGTCCCTCGCCCGCAAGAAGCTGCCCGAGTGCTCCCGCTCCGGCTCGTCGCGACCAGCGCCGCTCCAAGACGTCAAGACCCCGCGCTGCTCCCACCTGCAGCGCATGGGGACCCGCAAGACCAAGCTCTTCGTCACCCAAGGCCTCCCGTGGCCACAGCAGGCTGCCGTGCCTTCACCCCTGAGCTGAGCAGCGTCGCGTGGACCGGCAAGTTCAAGTCGGACCTGCCTCCTCGCTACGACGGTACGGCCGACCCTGCAGAGTTCCTCCAGCTCTACGAGCTGGGCATCGAAGCCACCAACGGAGACGAGAAGGTCATGGCGAACTGGTTTCCCATGGCGCTCAAGGACGGGGCCCACACCTGGCTCCTGAACCTGCCTCCAGGCACGATCTCCTCCTGGGACGAGATGCGCACCCGCTCCATCGCCAACTTCCAAGGTACTCGCGACCGACCACCCGCCGTAAGCGACATGCGCCGCATCAAGCAGCAACCAGGGGAGACCCTGCAGAAGTACATCTAGCGCTTCAACAACACACGCCTCAAGATTCCCAAGGTGACCGAGGAGGCCATCCTCTCCGCCTTCTCCAGCCGGTGTCTTGTGACGTCAAGATGAAGGAGGAGCTGGCGATGTATGAAGACTTGTGCACTTCCTTGGAGCTGTTCAACTTGGCGACCAAGTGCGCCAGGGCCGAGGAAGGGCGTCTCTCCCTCCTCGAGCTGCCTGCCGCAGACCCAGAAGAGAAGAAGTCCAAGGCCAAGGATGTGAAGCGCAAGGGGGCTGCCGTGCTCGCGGCGGAACCAGACACCAAGCGGGGCAGAGATCAGCCCAAGTCTTCCAAGAGCAGTCGGTACTGTGTGTACCACGACCTCCACAACCACAACACCAACGAATGTCAAGAGCTCCGGGCCGTGTGAGAAGGGAGGATCGGCCCGGCCTTGACCGCGACAAGCTGGGGCTCTGACCGAGGAGGAGGAAGGAGCAGGACGCCGGAAGACCGTGGCCCTCGCCAAGGGTGGCGCGACCAACCTCGCGAGGATCGCTAGCAAGACCCGCCTCGCGAGGGAGGCTGGAGGGATCAGCCTCGCGAGGATCGCCCGCAAGGCAACGCAGGCCTCCCTCCTCTGCCACCGCAGCCAAGGAGAAATGAAGACCATCATCGGGATGAGGGGGCTGGGGTTTCCAGGAGCAGCGATCGCTGCATCCTGGGCGGAGCTCAAGCCCCGACCTCTCAACGCATTTTCAAGCAGTTCGCCCGTGAAGTGAATGCAGTCCTCCCCAAGCTCGAGCTACACGCCTCAGGTGGTCGGCGTGCACCATCACGTTCAGCTCAGCGGATCAGCTCAAGTGTGCGGCCACAGCCGGAGTCCTCCCGATGCTCTGCTCCCCAATCATCAGCAACGTGCTAGTCACCAAGACCCTCATCGATTGCGGGGCAGGGCGCAACATCCTGTCCGTGGAAACGTTCAACAATCTCCAAGTGCCTTACAATCAGCTTCAACCAACCAAGCCTTTCTCTGGGGTCACCAATGGCTCCACAGTCCCGATCGGGCAAGTTCGCCTCCCTGTCACCTTCGGCGCACACGACAACCACCGCACCAAGCTCATCGACTTCAACGTCGCCCACATTCGCCTGCCATACAATGCCATCCTCGGGTACCCGGCGCTGGCCAAGTTCATGGCCGTAACCCACCACGGCTACAATGTCCTCAAAATGCCAGGAAGTGGCGAAGTCATCACGGTGCCCTGCAAAGAGAAAGACGCAGTGTGCTCCACAGGCGAGCCTTTCGAGCCGCATCACTTTGGAAGACCCGGATCGCGGGCGGGAGGCTTCCAGAGCGCCCCAAGAAGAAGAAGACATCGTCCGGCCCGGCCCCTCAGGAGGCAGGCCCCTCAGGGTCCGCGCCTGCTCAGGGGGAACCTCCTTCTATCGCATAGGAAAGCGCGCCCGTCACCCTCCTCAGGCAGGGCTCGGGGGCTCCTCCTTGGAGGGCCACCGACCTTGCTAAGGTCACGAGGGAGGCACTTGGGCACCACTTGGAGGCGTGTTTTGAAGCACGTTTCCCTCAAGAAGAAGCAAGGCAAGGAGGGCCAAGCCCCCAGGAGTTCGTCAGCAAGATCATTCAGGAACTGCAGGAGTCAAGAGTCATGAGTGGCAGCCACCGCTTACCTGCCGTAGCTCCCCATTCAGGCGAGGATGGTGGGATGCACGTCTGCATCGACATACCAGGGCTCAACCGAGCCGCCTCTCAGGAGCGCCTTTGGCCCTCTCATGTGGGGCACTGCGAAGGTCCACCCCACAGCTACGATCGCATGCCTTATGGCCTGCTGAACATGGCCACCACGTACCAGCGCCTCATGAGGGACATCCTGGAGGCTCAAGAGGCCAGGCATTCCGCAGCCCTGGCAGAGATGGAGATGGTCCACGAGGAGCCAACAGCGCCTCCGGAGCCTCCCGAGGCCCCTGAGCCTGGGGGCTCGTGAGGATCGGCTCCCGCAGCCCACCGAGTCTGCTGCACCAACACCCTTTCATCTTCAACGCTATCAGGTGACATCTCTCAAGTTTCATTTCCTGCTGGGAGCGCCCCCCGGGGCTGCATTATTCCCAGGCCACGTGGGTCCGTCCCTGCAGCGTGTATCCCTTTTACTTCATGTTCCTAGCTTATCTTGTTGGGGGCGCCCTTCGGGCTGCATCATCCCCAAGCCGCTCGGGCCAGACCCGGCGGCATGTATCCCTCTCGCGTTTATTTCGGGTCATCACGACTCAGGGCTCCTACCGGCTCTCCAGCCCTCACCCTCTGGCCTTTTCCACGGCATCGCGACCTGGCATACCAGCGACGGCTGAGACTAGCTCGAGGGCCGGGACCCGGGGCGTGGGCGCGACATCTAACCAAATCTGCAGGAACACATCACAAGATAAGGCCCAGTGCAGGCGCAACCCGCCTTGAGGTAGGGCCCGTGAGTCCAGCTGGCTCACGGGTGCCCAGATACACCTCGTCGAGCCCTATCGTGCCGACCACGTGTCGGTATGGGCTGTACATGCCCGGGGCTCCTCCCAGAGGAGCCCCCTCCAGTGCACCGATGGAAGCACCATGCTCCTTGTTGGTGACGACACCGCCGAGGAGCGGCTATGCCCGTCTTGCATCTGAGCGCTATGCTCCACGCTGGTGATAAACAAGCGAGGTGGCCCCGGGCTGCATCAACCTCGGGAGCCCAGGCTCGGTGTCCGGCCTCATCGCAACGCCTCCCTCGTGAGTGCCGCCAGGGCTGGGCACGGGCTGCGCCTGGGTCACGCCTGCACGCACGCCACCCAGCCAGGCCCCTCGGGCCTGGTTCGTCGCGCGTCCCTCCCAGCGGAGCCAAGGTACGAAGGCCGTTTGAGCGTCAAGGGGGACTCCTGAGCATCCCGACTCAGGAGCCTAACTGGTCACGTAGCCCCTCACACAAGAGTTCCGAAAGGCTAACGGCGGTTGAGGTATCTTGTGAGGCCGGGCTCTCTGCAGAGCGTGAAACGGTAGATCCACCCACATCTCACCTCCCTACTTGTTGTTCGTGCACCAAGGGGACTCCACGAGCATCGCGACTCAGAGCCTAACTTGTCACGTAGCCCCTCACTCCTTGGTCCCGTCCTGGTTTCCGGTCGGGGCTAACGAGCCGAGGTATCTTGTGAGGTCGGGCTCTGCCGGCGTAGAACACAAGCAAGTAGGAAGGAAAAGCGCAAATTTCAAGGAATTCAAAGGAAAATATTACAGTCCATAACCGTTATCACAACGCCAAATGCAAGTTTAAACGCCTCCCCGAGGCATGATACATGTGCAGGAATCAGCGAGCAGAGCCGCATAGCGGAGTCACTTGTCGGCGGTGGAGCTGCATGAGCGAGAGTTCGCTGGTGGAGCCTTGCAGGGTTGGCGGCGCCCGCTTGACTTGGTGCTGAAGGCCGGAACTTCCCAGTGAGCCTCACGACGACCCTTCACGACCTCGGCAGCGGCAGCAAGCTCGCCCGCTGGCTCGGCTCCAAGCCGTCGAGGTCGGCGTTGGGATCGCGAAGGTAGGCGTGGGTGAGGACCAGCGTCATTGCAGAAGACAAGACCGCGCCTCGGCCTCGGTAGTGGGGCCAAGGCCAAGGGCGACATCTTCAAGAGCGCGAACCAGGAAGGGAAGCAGCTTGGCGGGGCCGTCCTCTGCGCCGGCCAGCGGGCTCTCCAGGCCGCTATCGTAAAGCTCCCTCAGCAAGGTGCGAGCCTTCACCTCCATATCTGTGAAGGCCACGCGATCCTCGGCAAGGACCCGTGCCTTGCCGTCCAGCTCGACCTTCCTCGCCTCCAACTCTTGCTCCAGCACGCCTAGGCGTTCACGGCGCTTCTTGAGCTTGGCGTCCTGATCCTTGACGGACACCTCGCGAGCTTTCATGCCTTCCTCTTGCTCTTGGCGAAGGCGGGCCTCCTTGGCGAGCTGGTCCCGCAGGCCCTGTAGCTCGCTCTCCAGCGCCTTGCAGCGACCTCGGACATCGGCTACCTCCCCCAAGGCGGCGTCGCGAGCAGCTTTCGCCCCAAGGACGGCTTGCTTCTCCTCGTCACAAGCCGTCGAGGCCTGGACCAGAGCCGCCCGGATTGAAGAGTCGGAGCGAATCCAGCCAGAAGCCAACTTCAAGCGCCCGCCCACCAGACGAGGGTCGGCGCCCAAAAGATCCTGCCGCAGCCGGTCCAGTTCGGCAGCAGAACAATCCAGAACGGTAGGAGGAGTCGGAGAGACAACAGCCGGTGGGGTAGGAGGAGAAGGCGGCAGTGTAACCACGGTGTCCTGAGGCGGGACCTGCTGCGCCCCAACAGCTGTGGCGGTGGCATCAGGCAGGGACACCTCAGGAGTCGCTTGGGCCATGGGGGCTGAGCTCGCCCCAGCCAGCTCCACCAGGCCTCGCGAGGATGACCGGGCAGGAGAGGCTCGTGCATCACGGTCACCTTCTTTCACGCAGGCGGAGGCGCTGCCCCAGACGGAACCTCAGGAGATCCCCTCGGCTTCTTTGCCGCGGGCGCCAGCCTAGCCAAGAGATACAGACGTCAAGCCTCAACGACAAAACAAGAAATAAGACAGGAATCGAGCACTTACTGGTCGTCGCTCGCGAGATCGAGCAACCTCCGAACATACTTGAAGCCCAAGAGCCGGATACAAGGATCAGCCTCAAGGAGCTCGGGAGCAGGAGGTGCGCCTGCGGATCGCCTCGATGCCGGGGCAGACCCGCGGGGGACCAGCCCGGTCCTGTCCTTCTTCAGGATCGGGGGCAAGCTTCCGCCGCCCCGCTCGTCATCATCCTCGTCGTCGTCGTCGCTTGGTGAGAGGCGGAGAATGCAGGACTTGCGCCGAGGGAGGGGAGCCCTCGACTCTCTGTCGGTCGCCTCGGAGTCGAGCCCTCCTTCCCGCTCCATTTCTCCCTTCTCTTCGCTGGAGTCGCCGGAGGACACGTCCACCGGGTCCTCGCGAGCCTCCATGAGCAGGCCCATCCCGTTGAAGACGGGCATGGACTCCACTACCTGCTCCCGGTCGTCAGCGGAGGAACAGGCGTGGGGCGCCCTCCAACCTCGCCACGTCGCCTCCGACCAAAGATTGGAGAACCGCAGCCAGGTCTTCGTCGGCCAAGACCGCAGGGCTCGGGTGGGGCCTCCACATCGGAAGTGGAGTGCGGCGTGGCGAGCCGGATGGTGCTCCAGAATTCCCTCGGCAGCCCGGCCCGATTAACCGCCGCCCCCATGCTGGCCGGCCTCAGATCCATGTCCATCCTCTCCAACACCGGCCTCGCGCGGGGATCCATGAGCTCCACTCGAGACCAGTCGTCGGAGTGTAGGGGGTGCTCTGTGGGTAAGATTGGCCGAGGGTGGATGCGCCCAACATTCACCAAGACCCACTTGCTCCTGAAGCCCTCAATCCTCTTCCCGGGGTTCGAAATGGCGATGGAGCTACCGTATGCGACATAGCTCGCGCACGCAGAGAAGGAACCACGAGAGGTCCGGAGGGAGAAATAGTGGCGCAGCAGGGCCACTGAGGGCTGCAACCCGACGTGAGCCTCACAATAGTAGGCGAAGATCGCCAGGAGGAGAGCAGAGTTGGGGTGGAGATGCAGACCTTGTAGCTTGTAATGGCGGAGGACGGAGAAGAAGAACTCGGAAAAGGGAGGCATCAGACCGGCAACAATGGCACTTACAAAGAACGGATAGAAGGTGCTCCCTTGGCCCTCAGGGAGGGCGGAGCCGGCCTTGAACACCTTCGCCCGTCGATGCCCTGCCGCCGCCATCCTGGCGCGCACCGGGCAAGGCTCGCCTCCAACACGTTCGGCGAGTCCAGGGCAGGCGCGTACCAAGCTCCCGGGTTCAGCGAGGCGCCATGCCTTGCTAGGGCGTGCAGTCGAAATGGATTTGAAGATTTCAGAGGCAGGAAGGAGAGGCGCAAGAAAGGGGATCTGAGCAGTAACCAGAGAAAGCAGGGGAAGCTAAGCCTAGGCCGACGCCGCTCCATTATCAACTCGCGCGGTTGCAAAGACACCCACGTCCAATCAACCGCCACACGGCGTCCAAGGCCGCAGGCTGTTAGGGAACTGCGGCCGCGCCTTGCCTTCGCCTCTCGCTCGGCCAAGCAGGCGCGCCTCGGGCCGAGGGGCTAATGTCGGCATTCAGGAGCAGGGTCCCCGGACTTGCACACTGCGGCCTGCGGCATGGCTCAAAGGGGGGCCCAACACGGCCCATCTTCACCAACACAAGCTCAAGACCCTCGTGAGGGGCCAAGCCTCGCGGGGCGGACGATAGGGAGCTTCCTCAGGCACGGCCTCGTCAGGTTGGCTCGCGCGGAGGCGGAGAGATCAAGGCGGGGTACCTCATGAGGTGCCCATGACGCAAGCCATGGCGACCAAGAGGCGCCCGGTGAGGCGCCCGGCCAGCAGTTGTCCTCCTTTCCCCTTTGGTGCAAAGGGAGCAAGCGCAGGCGAGAGCATCAAGCAAGGCGTCCATTTCGGTGCAACAATACCAAGACGAGTCCAACGGCAGGAAGGAAGTCATTGTGGAGCCCAAGCCGGCGTCACCACCAGAGCCTTTGACTGGCGAGGACCAACTTTAGTTAGGATAAGTGTACCAGATGTTCCCCTTCAAAATGGCCAATTGTTGGCGCCCTTCCCGCTCAATGTTTGGGAAGAGGCCCAGGGCCTTTGCCTATAAATAGGACTAGCCACACACAGAGCTAGGGGCATCTTGATCTGATCGGTAGCTGGATGCACCTTGGACAGAAAGAGAGAGAGAGAGAGAAGGCGTGAACTCCCCATGTAGTTCATCGCCCGGCCAAGAAACAGACCCTCATGAGGCTGTTCTTCCTTGTATTGTTCATCACCATCAGCCCAAGAGGCAATCCACCACACCACAAACTAGAGTAGGGTATTACACCACAATGGTGGCCCGAACTAGTATAAACCTTGTGTCTCTTGTGTTGTTCCTTTCGTAGTTTAGATCCTAGCGAGGTGGCGGAGTGCAGGTAGTTAGAGGGCGAATCTCCACACGCACCCCAGTGTTCGAACCTCAAGGGTCTGCCGGAACCCGAAATCCGACATATACTTATTGCAAAAATCTACAAGCCATCAAAAACCAAAGCATTACGCGCATGCTCCTAGGGGGATAGATTGGTAGGAAAAGACCATCGCTCGTCCCCGACCGCCACTCATAAGGAGGACAATCAAATAACACCTCAAGTTTCAAATTTGTTGCATAACGTTCACTATACGTGTATGCTACGGGACTTGCAAACTCAAGCACTTCTCAATTTCACAATTAGTCTTACTAGCATGACTTTGATATTACTACCTCCATATCTCAAAACAATTATCAAGCATCCAACCTGTTGGGGATATTACCACTGGGTGTAAACCGGCCAGGACAGGCCGGGTTAACTTCATCAGTAGTTGAGTATGTTAAAGCACAAGTAGGCAGATGAGGGCTTAAGGCCCATAGCCGGTCTAAGGCTTGTAGCCGTAAACTGGCGCCAGTATGTAACTTGTATTGTAAATTAGGAATAGCAGAGACCGAGCCGGATACATCTATGAACCGGCGTCGGGACTCTGTGAACCGACGGGCGCCACCCATGTATATAAGGGGACGACCCGGAGGCGGTTCAGGGACAACAGAGAACAACTCAAGACTTAGGCGAAGCTTGTTTGCTCCCTAGTCATCGAACCCCCATCAATTCCATCACAACTAGATGTAGGCTTTTACCTTCATCAAAGGGGCCGAACTAGTATAAACCCTCTTGCGTCCTTGTGTCCACTTTAAACCCTTCAAGCTAACCCGTAGCAATGGCTCCAAGACTAAGTCCTTTCATGAGGACATCTGCCGTGACAAAACCACGACAGTTGGCACCCACCGTGGGGCTATCGCACGATGGTTTCAAGTTCTTGGAGGGCAACTTCGAAGGACTCAAGGGTTATCTTTGTGGGCGGATGACCAAGAGTCGTCACGGCAAGCTCTACATCGACGATGCAGGTTTGGGGCCCGAGGCCGGCTCGATTGAGTATGGGTACCGGGTCCCCTTTGGTGGCATACACGTCTTCATCGGCAAGATCGGTGAACGGGCTCTGGCCGGACATCTGCACCGACCTCATCGAAGCGGCTCAGCGTCTGAGATCTGCCCAGGTTAAACCGGCCGTGAAGCGTGCCTTCGTGGGAGTCATCCACGGAGGAGAATATGAGGATGGATCGGAATCTGGTAGCGAGACCGTCGTTTATTCCGGCGACGATTCCTCAACCGGAGAAACTGAATGATTGTATCAGTTACAAGACGACCGGATTGAGGCGGTTCGATGGTGATGATGTTCGGACCCTCGATCTGCCCAACCGGTTGGAATATTCATGGCCGATCTGTGACGGCGATCCACTCTTCGACCGTAGCAGCAATGTTCTCCGGGTCGGTGGCGGCGGCGGCGGCAGGAGGCCACAATGCACCCGCCGCTCAAGTTTTATCTCGATCATTTGATCGTTAGGTACATGCTTATGGCGGAGGCTAACCCGGCGGATCGGGGCGCCCTAGCGTGGAGATTGCAAAGGTGAGGGAACAGATCACTCAGGCCAAGGCCGACCTAGCAGCCGAGAACGACAGGATGGCCACAGAGTGGGCCGCTTTGGATGCGCAGGCCTATAAGCTTATGCTGGACCAGAATGCGTCGCATGAAGTCCTGAAAAGGAAGCATCGATCTCGCCTGCCTATGGTTTTCGACTCCAGAAACCTCCTTAACACCCCAGGAGCAGGAACTAGTAACCCGCCGGTGATAAACCGGGCGGAGGCACCTGGGCCGGGTGCGCCGGTTTAGCCTCGCTGATGGAGCCGCCTCGGCAGAACAATGTCGTGCCTCGGCTGTCGAGACACCTCGGTCATTATTCCAATCCAATGGACAATCTAAATGCGCCGCCCGCTTCACGACTGGAGGCCATCCCAATTGAAGGTGATTCTCCGCAGGCGGTGGAGACGCGGCGGGTTAAGGAGCTTCTTCGAACAGCCTTGATTCAATAGGAAGCATGTTCATACAGCCGTAACCGAATTCATTCCACCCCCGGTCCAAGCCAGAGTTACAGCAGGCGGATGGATGAACCGGCCGTATCCAGTAATGCACGGAACCGTGAAGCGCCCCGTGGCAATAACCCGGCAGGTGATGCTCAGGAAGTGGTGGACGGGCCCGAAACGCAGGGACGCCGAGTTAGCGGCGCGACATGAGGCTCGTCGGCTTCGCCCGATTCGTCCAAACCACCTCGATCGAGCCAGGAGTTACTTCTAGTTCTTTGGGAGTGCCTTGTCTTGTCCCTGCTTTACGCAATGTGCGCCCGCCCAAGGATTTCAAGGGCCTGCGCAAGGTGCAAAATTACACTGCCGATTTGTCTCCAGAAACATGGGTGGAGAGCTATGAGATGGCCATGGAGATGCTTGACGTAGATGAAGCGGCGTGTGCAAAGTATTTCACATGATGCTTGAAGGGACAACCCGTATTTGGTTAAAGAGCTTACCGGCCAATTCTATCAGTTCATGGGCCCGATTCTTGAGTCCGGTTTATCCGAATTTCAAGGATACATGTAAGCAGCCCATGTCGATAGTGGACTTAGCGGCTGTGTCCGAGGAAGGAGAGTCAACAACCCATTTGGGTGCGCGCCGAAGTTTCGAAATTTTGCACTCATCGGACCGTATCAACGCCCGATTCCATGATTTATAACCTTGGAAAGCAACTGCCGGTTTAAGCCTCTGAAGTTGAAATTGGGACAGATGAAGCGCCATTGTAATGATATGGGGACCCTCATGACTGCGTTAGTGAAGTATGCTGATTGTGATAGTACAAAGGATCCCGAGTTTGATGATGACAAGACAGGGAAGGGAAAGAAGAGCAGCAGCTCCAAAGTGCAGCAACACAACACGACAGGTCATGGTAACGGAGGCAAGCGTAAAGCAGATGGAAGCATGGACTTTGTGGCTAATACTAGCGCGCAGGACAAGAGCCAGCGACAGAAGGGTAAACCGTCGAATCGCGGTGGAGCTCCAAATCCCAACCCGGACCGCCTGACCTATCTGTTAATCCAGCCCTGTCCAAAGCACGGGACGAAGGAGATGCCAGCCAACCACCTTTGGAAGGATTGCTATATTATGTAGGAGTTCAAAAATTCTAATGCTTTCCGATATGATCACGGATCAGGTGGTGGCTCAGGATCCGGATTCCATGGGCCGGGTCACGGTGGAGGAAATGCCGGTTCAGGTTTCAATGGTGATCAGGGTGGACATAACAATCAAGATAATCAGAATAGCCAGAGTGGTTACAACCAGCAGCAGCAGTCGGGTTATCAGAGCAATCCAAAGTAGTTGAATAGCGGGCAATATCATGTATTCACCACTAGCTTGGATAAGTGAGACCAGAAGCTTCACAAGAGAGTGGTAAATTTTGTTGAACCGGCCGTGCCTCGTTATTTACGCTGGTCCGAACAGCCAATCATATGGAGCAGAGAGGATCACCCTCCCCGGGTTGACAATCCAGGTCAGTAGGCGTTAGTGGTGGCACCTCAGGTGGGAGGTTATAATTTCACCAAGGTGCTCATGGATGGAGGAAGCAGTATTAATATCTTATACTATGAGACCTTCCGCCGTATGGGGTTAACAGATAAGAATCCTAAACCGTCCAATACGGTATTCCATGGTGTGGTACCTGGTAAGTCGGCATATCCTGTTGGCAAGATAGCTTTGGAAGTGGCCTTTGGAGATGATCATGATTCCAGGTCAGAGACATTGATTTTTGAGGTGGTGAAGATCCGGAGCCCATATCGCGCTTTATTTGGGCGGCCGGCTTATGCTAAATTTATGGCACGGCCCTGTTATATTTATTTGCAGCTCAAGATGCCGGGTCACAAGGGGACCATAACCGTTCATGGAAGTCGCAAGATTGCTTTGGAATGTGAAGAAGGTGATGTAGCCTATGCAGAGTCGGTTTGTGCCACGGAAGAGTTGAAGTACTACAAGGATAATGTTGATCCGGCGGACATGACTCCGTTGAAGAAGCCAACCACAGAGCATGATCCGGCTCTAAAGTTTAAATCGGCAGCTGAGACTAAGCTTGTTGGCTTCGTACCTGGCGATTCGTCCAAGCAGTTTAGTATTAGTACCAACTTGGATCCGAAATAGGAAAGCGCGCTCATCGAGTTCATCCGTGAGAATCGGGACATTTTTGCATGGAAGCCTTCTGACATGCCAGGTGTACCGAGGGAACTCGTTGAGCACACTCTTAATGTTGATCCTAAGTACAAACCGGTGAAGCAGTTTCTCCGCCGGTTCAACGAAGAAAGGCGCAAAGCTATTGGAGAGGAGGTGGCCAGGCTCTTAGCGGCTGGCTTTATTGTTGAAGTTTTCCATCCTGAATGGCTGGCTAATCCGGTGCTGGTCCTTAAGAAAAACGGCACCTGGTGCATGTGTGTGGATCACACAGATCTTAACAAGGCTTGTCCAGCAGATCCTTTTGCCCTCCCCCGCATCGATCAGATTATTGATGCTACTACGGGTTGTGAGTGTTTGAGTTTTCTGGATGCATATTCTGGTTATCATCAGATAAAGATGGCAGTTAAGGACCAGGAGAAGACGGCGCTCATAACTCCCTTTGGAGCCTTCTGCTATGTATCTATGCCCTTTGGGCTGAAGAGTGCCCAGGCAACTTATCAACGGTGTGTACAGAATTGCCTTCATAAGCAGATCGTCCGTAATGTACATGCCTATGTGGATGATATTGTGGTTAAGTCAAGGAAGGAGACTCTGGTTGATGATTTGAAGGAAACCTTTGATAACCTACGGACATACATGATGATGCTCAACCCGTCCAAGTGTGTTTTGGTGTCTTTGGCGAGCAAGTTATTAGGTTTTCTGGTGTCCAACAGGGGAACTGAGGCTAATCCGGAGAAGATCACAGCTATCACCTCCCTGGCTAAACCGAAGTGTATCAATGACGTCCAACGCTTGGCGGGTCGGATTGCCGCGTTGAGACGGTTTATCAGCCGCCTCGGTGAGAAGGCGATCCCTTTGGATCACATCTTTGAAAAGCAGATCACTTAAATGCAGAGTGCGGCGGCGATAAAGTGTTGGAGGACTTAAAGCGGCAGCTAATAATCCGCTTTGTTCTTCTTTGCTCCGATTGACAAGGAACCATTGCTACTATATGTGGCAGCTAATGCTCGTGCAGTCAGCGTAGCTATTGTGGTGGAGCACAAGGAGGCGGGCAAGGAATATCCGGTTCAGCATCCGGTTTACTATATTAGCGAGGTGCTTATTGAGTCCAAGCAATGGTACCCGCATTGGCAGAAGCTGGTGTATGGAGTTTTCATGGCGAGCCGAAAGCTTAAGCAATACTTCCAGGGACATCCCATCACAGTGGTCAGCTCTGCTCCTTTGGGAGATATAATTGAGCAGGGAGGCAATCGGCGGATTGCCAAGTGGGCTATAGAGCTTGGGCCGCACGGTTTGAAATACGTGCCTCGGACGGCGGTCAAGTCTCAAGCACTTCTGGATTTCATCATGATTGGACGGAACTACAAGCACCCGAAGAAAAGCCGGATCACACCTATTGGACTATTCATTTTGATGGGTCCAGGCAATTGGAGGGCTCGGGGGCTGGAGTCGTATTAACTTCCCCACGAGGTGATAAGTTATGTTACGTTCTCCGCTTAATGTTCCCTTGTACTAACAATGCAGCTGAGTATGAAGCTTTACTCCATGGTCTCCGGATGGCTAAGGAGATGAATCTCAGCCGAGTTAAGTGCTTCGGTGACTCGGACCTGGTGGCCCAACAAGTGTCTGGCACTTGGGATTCTAAGGATCCGCTCATGGCAGCATACCGTCGTGAGGTGGATATTGTTGCAGGTCACTTCAAAGGATATCAGGTGGATCACGTGGACAGACGAAAGAACGAAGCGGCGGACGCTTTAAGCCGACTGGGCTCTCAACGGAAACCGGTCCTGCCTAATGTCTTCTTGGATGTCCTGCATAACCCGTCTGTCAAGCTCCCTGGCGAAGAGGATTTGGCTATTCCTAATCCGGAGGTTAAATTGGTGGCGGCTCTGCATGTCATTCCGGATTGGACGGTTCCTTATCTTGCGTACATGAACCGGGGCGAGTTACCAGCGGATGGGACTCTGGCCAGGCAGATAATCCGGTGATCCAAGTCCATGACTATTGTCAATGGCGAGTTGCATCATTGCAGTGTGTCAGGGGCGTTTCAACATTGTGTATCGCCGGAGGAGGGCTGTGAAATCTTGCACGAAATCCACGAAGGGGATTGTGGTCACCACGCCGGTTCAAAATCTCTGGTGGCTAAAGGGTTTCGTCACGGCTTCTATTGGTTGACTGCTCATGCTGATGCGGAGGACCTGGTTAGGTGATGTGATGGCTATCAGAAGTTCTCAAGACGCGCTCATGTGCCGGCTCAAGAATTGAGGATGATTCCAATTACTTGGCCGTTTGCGACTTGGGGGTTGGATATGGTTGGGCCTTTCAAAAGGTCCAAGGACAAGAAGACCCACCTTTTGGTGGCGGTTGACAAGTTTACGAAGTGGGTGGAAGCAGAGCCCGTCAGCAAGTGTGATGCAGCCACGGCGGTTCAATTCATCAAAAAAGTGATTTTCCGGTTTGGTTTTCGACAGCATCATTCTTGATAATGTTACCAACTTTGTCGAAAGGTGCTATGAAGGAGTTACGTGAGCGTGAGCACATCCGGCAGCGTTTCATCGATGGCTCACCCACGGTCCAATGACCAAGCGAGAGGGCTAACGAAGAGATCTTCTGAGGCATCAAACCCGGCTTATGGTTCCTTTGCAGCGGACGCCGGGTTGTTGGGTTGAGGAGTTACCATCTATATTATGGAGCATCAATACCACGCCCAACAGATCGACAGGATACACACCGTTCTTCATGGTCTACGGAGCGGAGGCGGTTCTCCCCAGTGATATCCGTCATGATTCACCTCGTGTAGCAGCTTATGTTGAAGCGGACAACGAGGTAGCACGGCAAGACGCTTTGGACCTGTTGGATGAGGAGCGTGACATCGCAGCTGCCCGTTCGGTGATTTACCAGCAGGATCTTCGTCGTTATCACAGTCGCCGAGTTAGAACCAGAACCTTTCAAGAAGGAGATTTGGTGCTCCTGCTCATCCAAGACCAGACTAATATGCACAAGCTATCCCCACCTTGGGAGGGACCTTTCGTGGTCAGCAAGAATCTGCACAACGGGTCATACTATCTGATCGATATTCGAGAGCATAAAGACTCACGTACATTAGAGGAGGAGACTAACAGGCCATGGAACATAGCTCATCTTGACCTTACTATACTTGAGCCATAGGCTCTACTTATGTACATATTATGACAATGTATATATTATGATCAATACAATAAATCGGAGCCTTAGCTAAAGCGGGGTCTCTGTTATTTTTACATCATGTGTGGTTACACGGAGTTTTTATCTTAAAGTGGCCTCCGGTTTACCCCTTGAGTTAGCTTTTTAAAGCTTTATATCATATCACTTGGGGGCTTGGTGTATGCGAACCAATGCAACACCTTTTGATAGGCGAAAGCCACAGAATCACTTGGGAACTTGGTCACGTCTGAACCAGTCACGCCTCTTGATCGGCCTAAGCCCACAGAATCAGTTGGGGGCTTTGGTCGAACCCGAACCATCGCTACACCTGTTGATCGGCATAATGCCACTGCATCATTTGGGGACCTGGCTGACTTGAACCATAGCTACGCCTACTGGGGGCTTGGTCGTGTCCGACCATGGTAATGCCACTTGATCGGCTCAAACAGCCTCTTTTCGCAAATGATTTTATCTTTGCCTTTGCTTGAAATTCGTTTCTCTTTTTTGCATATTTCTTTTGTTGTGTTTTTAAACCGACAATTATTAAACCGGTTCAACTGTCAGTTGACGGAACACGGTTTATTCTTCATCCGGAGACGCTTTCCCCGGTTTGATTTTTGATAACATCCTATTATGGAGTAACACCGGTGTTCATCGTAACCCGAAACGGTTTACCTGGTAAACCGGTCTTATATTCATAGGAGCTGTTTTCTCCTCCAGCAGAGTGGGTTTCTTAAAACTCCGTTTCAAGATTGGCACAGCCAACTCCATGCCCTACGATGGCAGGTATCATATATTCCCATATTTCATCATATGTTTAAATCTAAGATATTATCTTTGATTTCATATACATATATATTATGACCCGCCTGGTGATATAACCACAACGGAGTTTTAAGCTTTTAGCTGCAGACAACAGTTTAAGATTGATGATTCAACGAAAGCATAAGTTGCAATAAGTATGCACGAAGGCATATCAATACCAAGTGTGGCAGCTAGTCTATTAGAAGGCAACACGATGCCCAGTTAAGATAACTGTCTTCTGCATAACTCAAAGGAGAAGTAATGTAAACCGGCTTCCGGATCATGCTTGGTTGCCGGCTTGGCCTGATGGTTGCGGGTCATCTTGCGCCACTTCAACCTCTGCTTCCCTACCCAGCGGCTGGAAATCAACAGTTGTCCAGTCGATTCCCATTAATGCTTGAAATACAGCTTCATCATTGATCAGCCACGACGGTTCAATGTCAGGAGCGTAAGTATGCTTACATATTCGAGGTATAAGGTTTTTCGCTTCAGGAATTGGTGCAGCCACTCGTTTGTTTTGACCATCGTATTGGGCTTGATAGTGAGACAAATCTGCCTCTTCAGCCAATTGACAAGCCAGAGGGCGCACTTCCCGGTTTATAGCTCGGAGATCTTCTTCATTGAATTCTATCCCTTCTTCCTTCAAGCTTGGGAAGCCCTGGGCCGCTTCAACAGGATCAAAATCCGGCACCCATGCTTTTGCCCGGATTAAGGCGTTTATAGCACCGGTTCTAGCAGCAGATTTCTTTAACTCTTCAACCCGGGCAGGAAGCATTGACAACCTTTTAATAGTGTCCTGGATCAAGGTTGGTGCCCGGTTGTTGTGAGAAGCAGTGCTGATGATCCATTGCGCACCAGTATACAGTTGTCCTATCAATGTATAGGTGGCTTTCAATTTTTTCCGCACATCTGATCCCAAGTGACCAATACGTGTCCCTGCATCATTCAAAGGGTCAGTAAACCGGCGGTTACATGAGAAGGCTTCATTACTTTAGACATAAAGAAGGCTTACCAAAGACAGCGGTCATGGCATACACTTGCCGCTTTACCTTTGGTTAGTTCATCCACCACGGTTTGAGTGCGACATCGACCTTCTCTTGCCCGTTGAGTTAAAGCGGCCTTTTCAAAGGGCCCAATCCGCCCGCTCCTTGTTGAAACCCTCCTTAAGCTTTTCCATGGCGCTTAAAAGCTGGTTAATTCATTTTTTGCATTGGAGGTTTCAGCTTGCTGGGACTTCAGGTTTTCTTGAAGATCAGCGATTTGACTTTATTTTTTGCCCAGATCAGCCTACATACAGATAATCATTTGATAAAGATTAAGGTGCAGAACTGAAGTACCAACCACATAACAAGTTATGCCCTTGGTACTTGGGGGCTAATGCATATTTGCTTTTCATCCTACAATTTCTATATAAAGTCCCAAGCTCAATACAGGTATTCAACTTGGCACTTGGGGGCTAATGCCTATTTGCTCTGTCCTTGAGTGATATTGGAATTCTTATGGTATAAAGTCCCGGTTTAACTACATTAAGTTGAATCAGCCCTTGGGGGCTACTTTCCCAAAAGTACAGCTGTGTTCAGGATTACATTGGGAAGTCCCAGTTTAAGTTGATATCTTAAAACCATCACTTGGGGGCTATTAGAGTTGATAGATTGAAATGTACAAGCAGAGAGTCATATGGAATTTACCTCATATGTGTCCTTCATCATATTTACCAGACCGGCTTCATAATCACGGCTGGTATATAGCCGATTCAGATAACCGGAATGAAGATCTTGGGGATTCAGAGCGACATAAGTAGCCTAATCGGCATTCCATTTGCCTTTACCAAACGCAGCAAATTCATCTTTGGCAGTGTGCTTAGACAAAGCGACAGGATTGCCTCGCTCGGAATGACCAAAGCCAGTAATAACAACATCATCATCTTTGGCTTCGCCGGTCCGCAGTGGGGTCGCCGGTTTATCAATATGCTTTGATGGGCTCGCTGTTTTGTCGGTCTGAACAGGACTCGTGGGTTGATGAAAAGGGCCTGTGGCATCAACATGTGCCTCTTCAACAGTAACATCATGATCTTGCAATGGTGGGTCGTTCAGCATATCGTCATGGATGTGTTCTTCGGGATCTGGTATTTTGGACGGTTCAGGAGCATTGTCTTCTTCTGCCGCTTTGTCGAGACGAGCTTTCTTGCTTGGCCTAGGCTTGGCCCTGAAAAGAAAAAGACGGATCAGTCCAGTAAACATTGAAAGTGATATATCAAACAACATTATCAGGAATATGGCTCACCCAACTATCTTGAGTGGTGGGAGCTGGGTGGCTGACGACTCGCCAGGGGAAGAATGAGAAGTGCCCTGATAATCGGAGTCACATGGATTAAGAGGTTGACGAACACAATCCGGTTTAGGATAAGCATTGACGAAACAGTTAGAGACCTCTGAACGGCGTTTCCGAACCGGACTGTTCGGTAAACCGGCGGAGGTAACTACCTGGCATTGTGCGGGTTGTCTGACGAGCTTCATGCTGTTGTGTCTTCATAAGAAAGTTTCGGTCCAAATAAGCAAGAGGATGAGAAAATTTAACTTTCTGGTTTGCAAGCGGATTTTTACGGAAGGTAAAGGGTTTGAATCGGAAGAAAGAGCGATTACCTCTACAACATCAGCGTGGATCGACCTGCGTCATCCTGGCAATAATCATTATCAATAAGGCGTGTGAAAAATAAACCAAGTGAGTCAAGCTCTACCTCAAGATCTAGATTACCCACATCATCGTCAGCTGGTGGATCGGAGGAGGCAGTGGTTCTCTTTCTATGGGCCGGTTTCTTCACAACTCTGGTCTTGGGCCGGGTTGTTTTCTCCGGTTTCTCTTGTGGAGGCTTCTTGCTCGAAAATGGATCATCACCCTGTTTGAAAAATGTTAATATCAACAAAGAGTACTTAAACATAGTCAGATTTCATGAAAGCATAAGATATGAGTCTTACGGCTGGCGGTTTGTTAATGGCAGAAAAGGGAGGCAGGCCAGTTTGAGCGCAAGCGACTTCAGTTCATTTAACATCCTCTTAACAGCCTCAAGATAACCCGTCGTCTGTCATTTGGATCTCAATATGCCGTAGAGGGTCTTTTACATCTTCGTGTATTTGCATATCAAACCGAACCTGAGCTTAAGGGTAGTATACTCCAAGATATCCAGCAGCGAGCAAGGTCAACTCCTGTCAACCCGTTAGCCATGAAGGCCCGGAGCTTGGATAATTGAGGGGCATATTTGCTTCTCTCCTTAGCACTCAGTCTTTGAGGGAAGGGATGCATGTTTCTTAGCCGCTCCGGACGGTAACCCGGCAAAGGATTTTCTCCATCAGGAGAGGTATCTTTGCAATAAAACCATGTTGAATTCCACTCTTTGGGATGGCTGTGCAGTTTGGCGTGAGGGTAAGTGACCTCTTTCCTATTTTGAATCGCCATACCACCTAGCTCGGTATTGGGACCATCAGTAAATTCGGTGCGGCGGTTCAGATGGAAGCAATCTCTGAATAATTCAACTGTGGGCTCCTCTTGAAAGAACACCTCATAGAGCACTTGAAAGTGACAGATGTTGGTTACGGAGTTGGGGCCAATGTCTTGTGGGCCTTGATTGGAAGTTGGCCTAGACATCCCGATAATACTTCGAACCGGGCAGACTGAAGCCCCGGGCTAGATGGTCAGCAAAAACAACAACCTCTCCATCTTTGGGTTCTAGAGGACATTCCGGGCCAAGGACCCTCCAGTGAATGACGTCTTTTTTGCCTAAAGCGCCGGTGTTGACTAAGTTATCCAGTTGAGTCTCAGTCACCCGAGAAGGGACCCAGTTGCACTCGTACACTTGCTTGGCCATGGTGCAATCTGCAAAGCAGTAATACCTGTTCAAGAATATGTTGGAAGGGTATACATTGATGCATTCATTGCTAAACCGGAAGAAGTTGCTTATAAACCGGAGTTCTACAAGGTGGCAATACATAGCTAGGGAATCCAGGCGGTTCAACAAGGGGACTAATGGTATATGCCGAGTTGTCAAGATTGAAGAATCAAGATTGCAGATGAGTGGGTGTGTGAAAACAGGTTTCACAAAACTGTATCATAGTTTTGGATCTGGAACATGTTTAGAAAAGAGATAAATATTCAAGGTCCAAAAGGGAGCGGTACCGAATCAATGAGAAAGGATACAGGGAGATCTATGGCTTTGAGATGCGCAAGTGACGACGGATGTTAAAAACTACCGCTACGCAGAACAAGGATTTACAGACTTGACCAAGAGTTCTCATATGAACAAGAAGCAAGCGATGAATGCTGAAGAACATGGAAACCCTAGAACAGATCTATGGTGAAAAGATAGAAGACTCACCAGAGCTGAGGAAGAAACGGAAGACCGCCGCGATGCTCTGGTATATTCAGCGTGATGCAGCAGCCAAGGCTGGTGCAGAAGTCGACGGCGGCGGAGCTCCGAAGCTGGACGGCCTTGAGGAAGACGGGCGAGGGGCACGAAGGGGGAAAAAGAAATGACCCTTCGGTCTTATTTATAAAGCAAGGGACCTGTGTCAGGCGTGAAAATCAAGGGGCCGCGAGTTTGGAAACGGAGCTGTCGCCTCGATTGTCGCAGATCTATTAAACAAAAAAGGTATTGTGGATAGATTTTATGACAGGTGACGTCACGCCGGTTTACGACGACCAGAGAAGATGACATCATGGTGGTTCACCCGACTACACAAAGATGCTGAAGATGAAGTTTTGGCTAAGGATTGACATGAACCTGTTCAAATCAATCTGGGGCCTAATGTTGGGGATATTACCACTGGGTGTAAACCGGCCAGGACAGGCCGGGTTAACTTCATCAGTAGTTGAGTATGTTAAAGCCCAAGTAGGAAGATGAGGGCTTAAGGCCCATAGCCGGTCTAAGGCCTCTAGCCATAAACCGGCGCCAGTATGTAACTTGTATTGTAAGTTAGGAATAGCAGAGACCGAGTCAGATACATCTATGAACCGGCGTCGGGACTCTGTAAACCGACGGGCGCCACCCATGTATATAAGGGGACGACCCGGAGGCGGTTCAGGGACAACAGACAATAACTCGAGACTTAGGCGAAGCATGTTTGCTCCCAAGTCATCGAACCCCCATCAATTCCGTCACAACTAGACATAGGCTTTTACCTTCATCGAAGGGGCCGAACTAGTATAAACTCTCTTGCGTCCTTGTGTCCGCTTTAACCCCTTCAAGCTAACCCATAGCGATGGCTCCACGACTAAATCCTTTCATGAGGACATCAGCCGTGACAAAACCACGACACAACCTTTCTTAGTATTCAATGCACTCAAAAGAAAGTTTCACAAATCTTGAATACCAAGCATGTTATTATTAAGCAAATTAGCATGCTATTAAGACTCTGAAAATAATTTAAGTGAAGCATGAGAGATCAATATTTCTTTAAAACAAATCCACCACCGTGCTCTAAAAGGTCTAAGTGAAGCACATAGAGCAAAACTATAACGCTCAAAAGATATAAGTGAAGCACACACAGCAAAACTACATAGCTCAAAAGATATAAGTGAAGCACATAGAGTATTCTATCAAATTGCAATTCATGTATGGCTCTCTCAAAAGGTGTGTGCAGCAAGGATGATTGTGGCACACTAACAAACAAAGACACAAATAATACAAGACGCTCCAAGCAAAACACATATCATGTTGATGAATAAAAATATAGCACCAAGTAAATTACCGATGGAAGTGGATTTAAAGAGGGATGCCTTCCGGGCATCCCCAAGCTTTGACTTTTGGTGTCCTTGGATTATCTTGGGGTGCCATGGGCATCCCCAAGCTTAGGCTCTTGCCACTCCTTGTTCCATAATCCATCAAAAGAATTCACCCAATACTTGAAAACTTCACAACACAAAACTCAATAGAAATCTCGTGAGCTCCGTTAGAGAAAGAAAACAAAAGACCACTTCAAGGTACTGTAATGAACTCATTATTTATTTATATTGGTTTTAAACCTACTGTATTCCAACTTCTCTATGGATTATAAACTATTTTACTAGCCATAGATTCATCAAAATAAGCAAACAACAAACGAAAAAACAGAATCTGTCGAAAACAGAACAGTCTGTAGTAATCTGTAACTAACGCAAACTTCTGGAACCCAAAAAATTCTACCAAAATTAGACGAGCTATACAATTTTTTTATTGATCAGCAGAAATTGGAAATAGTATTTTATCACTTTCTGTTGATTTTTAACAATTCGGGCACTGAACGCAATGTTTCTGGAAATTACAGCAAGATCAAATAACTATCATCCAAGAAGATCCATTAGGTCTAACTTGGCACAAACACTAATTAAAACACAAAACCACATCCAAACAGAAGGTAGATGGGTTATTTATTCCCTAAAAGAAGAAAAACACAAAAAACTAAAAATAAAATTGGGTTACCTCCCAACAAGCGCTATCGTTTAGCGCCCCTAGCTAGGCATAAAAGCGAGGATAGATCTAGGTATTGCCATCTTTGGTAGGCTATCCATAAGTGGATCTCATGATAGTTTCATATGGCAATTTTATTTTCTTTCTAGGAAAGTGTTCCATGCCCTTTTTTAATGGAAATTGAAATCTAATATTCCCTTCCTTCATATCAATAATCGCGCCAACCGTTCTAAGGAAAGGTCTACCAAGAATAATAGGGCAAGAAGGATTGCAATCTATATCAAGAACAATGAAATCTACGGGCACATAATTCCTATTTGCAACAATAAGAACATCATTAATCCTTCCCATAGGTTTATTAATAGTAGAATCCGCAAGATGCACGTTTAGAGAGCAATCATCAAAATCGCGGAAATCTAGCAAATCACACAAAGTTTTGGGGATAGTGGAGACACTAGCACCCAAATCACACAAGGCATAAAACTCATGATCTTTAATTTTAATTTTAATAGTTGTTTCCCACTCATCATAGAGTTTTCTAGGGATAGAAACTTTCAACTCAAGCTTTTCTTCATAAGATTGCATCAAGGCATCAACAATATGTTCAGTAAAGGCTTTCTTTTGACTATAAGCATGCAGATAATTTAGCACGGATTGCAACAAGGAAATACAATCAATTACAGAGCAACTTTCATAATTAAATTCCTTGAATCCAATATAGTGGGTTTAGCAACATCTAGATTTTTATTTCTTTCAATCCCACTTTCATCAATTTCATCATAAAGATCTAAATACTCCGAATTTTTAGAACGCCTTCTAGGTAAAGGAAGATCATATTCAGTTTCATCAAGATTCATATTGCAAAACAAAGATCTGATAGGAGACACATCAATAACTTTTAGATCTTCATCTTGATTTTCACAGGAATCGGAAGAACACGCTTTAATAAAGGCATCTTTCATAGCACGCATCCTAGCGGTTCTTTCCTTGCACTCATCAATGGAAATTCTCATGGCTTTGAGAGACTCATTGATATCATGCTTAGGAGGAATAGATCTAAGCTTTAAAGAATCAACCTCAAGAGAAATTCTATCAACGTTCCTAGCCAAATCATCAACTTTAAGCAATTTCTTTTCAAGCAACACATTGAAATTCTTTTGTGAATACATAAACTCTTTAACACTATTCTCAAATTCAGAGGGCATCTTATTATAATTTCCATAAGAATTGTTGTAGGAATTTCCATAATTATTAGAAGGATTACTAGGATAAGGCCTAGGATTAAAATTCCCTCTATACGCGTTGTTACCAAAATTATTCCTACCAACAAAATTCACATCCATAGATTCAATGTTATTCTCGATCAAAGTAGACAAAGGCATATCATTAGGATTAGAAGAAACACTCTTAGTAGCAAATAATTTCATAAGTTCATCCATCTTCCCACTCAAAACATTGATTTCTTCTATCGCATGCACTTTTTTATTAGAAGATCTTTCAGTATGCCATTGAGAATAATTAACCATAATATTATCTAGGAGTTTAGTAGCATCTCCTAAAGTGATTTCCATAAAATTTCCTCCCGCGGCCAAATCTAAAAGATTTCTAGAAGCAAAATTCAATCCGGCATAAATTTTTTGTATAATCATCCACAAATTCAAACCATGAGTATGGCAATTACGTATCATTAATTTCAGTCTCTCCCAAGCTTGTGCAACATGTTCATGATCAAGTTGCTTAAAAATCATAATGTCGTTTCTAAGAGAGATGATCTTAGCGGGAGGAAATTACTTAGAGATAAAAGCATCTTTGTACTTGTTCCAAGAATCAATACTATTTTTAGGCAAAGACGAAAACCAAGCTTTAGCACGATCTCTAAGCGAAAAAGGAAATAGCTTCAATTTAACGACATCATTATCGGCGTCTTTTTCTTTTGCATATCACATAAATCAACGAAGCTATTCAGATGAGTAGCGGCATCTTCACTAGGAAGGCCGGCGAATTGATCTTTCATAACAAGATTCAACAAAGCAGTATTAATTTCAAAAGATTCGGTATTGGCAAGAGGAGCAATCGGAGTGCTAAGGAAATCATTATTGTTGGTATTGGTGAAGTCACACAATTTGGTAGTATCTTGAGCCATCGCGACAAACAAGCAATCCAACACACGAGCAAACAAAAGGCAAGCGAGAAAAAGGCAAACGGAAAAAGAGAAGGAGAAGGAGGTTGGGAAAGAGAGGGCGAATAAAACGGCAAGGGTGAAGTGGGGGAGAGGAAAACGAGAGGCAAATGGCAACTAATGTAATGCGAGAGATAGGGATTGTGATGGGTACTTGGTATGTTGACTTTTGCGTAGACTCCCCGGCAACGGCGCCAGAAATTCTTCTTGCTACCTCTTGAGCTTGCGTTGGTATTCCCCGAAGAGGAGAGGATGATGCAGTAGAGTAGCGTAAGTATTTCCCTCAGTTTTTGAGAACCAAGGTATCAATCCAGTAGGAGGCCATGCGCAAGTCCCTCGTACCTACACAACACAAAGGGCTCAACGCAACCAACGCGATTAGGGGTTGTCAATCCCTTCATGGTCACTTACGAGAGTGAGATCTGATAGGTAATATTTTTGGTATTTTTGATATAAATATGCAAAGTGAAAAGTAAAAGGCAAAGTAAAAAGCAAAGCAAAAGTAAAGTGATGGAGATTGATATGATGAGAATAGACCCGGGGGCCATAGGTTTCCCTAGTGCCTTCTCTCAAGAGCATAAGTATTCTACGGTGGGTGAACAAATTACTGTTGAGCAATTGACAGAATTGAGCATAGTTATGAGAATATCTAGGCATGATCATGTATATAGGCATCACGTCCGTGACAAGTAGATTGAAACGATTCTGCATCTACTACTATTACTCCACTCATCGACCGCTATCCAGCATGCATCTAGAGTATTAAGTTAAAAACAGAGTAATGCTTTAAGCAAGATGACATGATGTAGAGAGATAAATTCATGCAATATGAAATAAACCCCATCTTGTTATCCTCGATGGCAACGATACAATACGTGCCTTTTCGCCCTTCACATCCTTTGGGAAAGGACACCGCAAGATCAAACCCAAAGCTAAGAACTTCTCCCATGGCAAGAAAAACCAATCTAGTAGGCCAAACCAAACTGATAATTCGAAGAGACTTGCAAAGATTACCAATCATACAAAAAAGAATTCAGAGAAGATTCAAATATTATTCATAGATAGACTTGATCATAAACCCACAATTCATCGGTCTCAACAAACACACCGCAAAAAGAAGAAGATTACATCGAATAGATCTCCACGAGAGAGGGGGAGAACATTGTATTGAGATCCAAAATGAGATAAGAAGCCATCTAGCTACTAACTATGGACCCGAAGGTCTCAGGTAAACTACTCACACTTCATCGGAGAGGCTATGATGATGTAGAAGCCCTCCGTGATGACAGCCCTCTCCGACGGAGCTCCAGAACAGGCCCCAAGATGGGATCTCGTGGATACAGAAAGTTGCGGCGGTGGAATTAGGTTTTTGGCACCATCTCTGTTCTTTTGGGGGTACGCGGGTATATATAGGAGGAAGAAGTACGTCGGTGGAGCTTCGGTGGGCCCACGAGGGTGGGGGGCGCGCCTGGGGTGTAGGGCGCGCCCCCCTACCTCGTGCCCACCTCGAAGCTTCCTTGGCGTAGGGTCCAAGTCTCCTGGGTCATATTCGGGAAGAAAATCACGTTCCAGAAAGGTTTATTCTGTTTGGACTCCGTTTGATATTCCGTTTCTTCGAAACACTGAAATAGGCAAAAAACAGCAATTCTGGGCTGGGCCTCCGGTTAATAGGTTAGTCCCAAAAATAATATAAAAGTGGAAAATAAAGCCCAATATAGTCCAAAACAGTAGATAATATAGCATGGAGCAATCAAAAATTATAGATACGTTGGAGACGTATCACATGGCAGGGGATACGGTAGTACAATAGTAAAAAAATATAAGTTGAAGCAAATGAAGCAGATGTCATGCTTAATTACGAAAAAAGACTTGTCGTGACTTACTGTATCCACTTCAAAGTTCTCATCCAGCTTGATGTTGAAGTGCCTATCATCATCTAGGAAGATTTCATCGCACAGGCCGCGCTCGTCTTCGCAGTATTTGCAAATACCGAAATCCTTTTCGTCGTCAGACATTTCCTATGTTCATAGTTAAAACATTAATTTAAAATCGAACGAAGACAACTACCAGGATACTCAACACACAAATCCGGGGCACTCGATATTTCCTACATATTCTGGCACAAGTCATGCCAAAATTCACGGAAAAATCCGGCATGACCTTTGCTAAAATAGGACATGTGGGCGCCTGAAATTTTCGAGCGGAAATGAATCAACACTCCGCAAAACATAGGCCACTCAGAGGTGTAACCTGCAAACATGACCGCCACTTGGATACTTGAGCAACACAAGATATACATTTCAAAATATCTTATAGGACTCAAATTAGCATGCATTCAATAAGCAAAAGTAAATCATCTCATGCGTCTGCATACATCGTCGAATATTATCACTAATACATCCCGAATAGTGTCATACATATAACATCACTAATACAACTAAAACCCTAGCACACGACGGGTATCGGCACGGGCGGTGGACACCCATAGAGAAGGAACCATCACGAGATCATAGCTCCAATGAGATCCCTGGAGAACGTGCCAGGTATTGGAGAACATGTGCTCCAACGCAAACAAGTAGCAACGGACGTGCGCGTCCTCCTCACTGACACGGTGATGCACCACCTCCATGGAGTCCTCGAGCCTCTGGACCGTCACTGGCCCATGCGACCGCCACCAAAGAAGGTTTGGGTCAACGACAGGCTGGCTCCTCACCAACCTGCGCCCCCCGGTAGGTAGCGCCTCCCAGTACCACCAGTGAGCCAGGTCCCGGACATGGTCCATCTGGTCAAGCAGTGTCGTCCTCCCGCCGACTCGGCAGCGAGGATGTGGGATAGGCATCGTCCACGTCGATGCGAGAAAAATTGCTTTAATTAAAAAATAGCAACAATTTCTTACTAACTAGTTCTATTAATTCAACTAGTTCTTACTAAAAATAAACTTACTATAAATAAAAATATACTAGTACCTAATTAGTACCTAGTTCTTACTAACTAATTAGTACCTAGGAACTACTACCCTAATTACCATCTAATTTGATAAACCTAGGGGTGGAAAGTGGTAGCGGATATTCCAATTATCCAACTATAAAGTGAAATAAGTGGTCAAACTTTACTCGTTTTATGATTTATCTTAGAAATTTGATTCGTTTCCACCCTTACATGAACCCTAACTCATTTGAGCCGCATCCGCATCCGATTTGTTTCAACCCTTACATGAACCCTAACTAATTTGATGCAACTAAAATATAAAGAAACCCTAGGCAGAGGTAGGGGAGAGGGAGGAGCAGGCGTGCTCACCTCGGGTGCCTGCGACGAGCGAGGGGCAGGCGGCGTCGAGGTCGGGGTCGGCGCTCGGGCATGCGGCGGACGGCGGCGTCGAGGTCGGGGTCGGGGCGGCATTGAAGGTCGAGGCGAGGCGGCGTTGAATCTGGGGTCGGCGAGGCGTGAGGGTGTCTGCGGAGGCCTTGGCGGCCGACAGGCGGCGGCGAGTGGAGAGTTGGATTTGGGGAAGTGGCCGTGGGGAAGGACGAACCACGTGGTTAAGTCGAGAAGTAGCGATGGCAGCGTTCGGAAAGGGCGCTCTTGCTGGGTTACTTCTGTGACGTTCTAGGATACACGCTACTGCTTTCCTTTCTCTTTTTCACCCTTTTTCATTTAGTTTTCTTCATATTTTATTTTTTTACTTTAAACTTATTCTAGTTCTTTCATATTCAATTAACTTTCTATTTGCTTTCCATTTAATTTTATATCCTTTAGCGATGCGAAGTTTAGATTAAAACGCGCTGCTACCAAGAAAGTAGCGGTAGCGCGGTTCGCTATAGGTCGCTACTACTATGTGTAGCCTATCGGCTAAGCCATGGGAATTGTAGTAGTAACGTGTTTAGATCGAGACGCGCTACTGCTAGAACTTTATCTGCAGCGCGGTTTGCACAGGAGCGTTGCTGCTACTTAGCACCAGCGTGCTTTTTTGACCCTCGCTACTGCTAAAGTTCTGTGTATAAAGTTTTCCCTACTAGTGTAACCAAGCAATCATGTCTTCTTAAAATAACATGGCCAAAGAAAGTTATCCCTACAAAATCATATAGTCTGGCTATGCTCTATCTTCACCACACAAATTGTTTAAATCATGCACAACCCCGATGACAAGCCAAGCAATTGTTTCATACTTTTGACATTCTCAAACTTTTTCAATCTTCACGCAATACATGAGCGTGAGCCATGGATATAGCACTATATGTGGAATATAATGGTGGTTGTGGAGAAGACAAAAAATGGGGGAAGATAGTCTCACATCAACTAGGCGTATCAACGGGCTATGGAGATGCCCATCAATAGATATCAATGTGAGTGAGTAGGGATTGCCATGCAACGGATGCACTAGAGCTATAAGCATATGAAAGCTCAACAAAAGAAACTAAGTGGGTGTGCATCCAACTCGCTTGCTCACGAAGACCTAGGGCATTTGAGGAAGCCCATCATCTGAATATACAAGCCAAGTTGTATAATGAAAAATTCCCACTAGTATATGAAAGTGACAAAATGAGAGACTCTCTATCATGGAGATCATGGTGCTACTTTGAAGCACAAGTGTGGTAAAAGGATAGTAACATTGTCCCTTCTCTCTTTTTCTCTCATTTTTTTATTTGGGCCTTTTCTCTTTTTTATGGCCTCTTTTCTTTTTTCTTTTTTTTGTCCGGAGTCTCATCCCGACTTGTGGGGGGATCATAGTCTCCATCATCCTTTTCCTCACTTGGGACAATGCTCTAAAAATGAAGATCATCACACTTATATTTTCTGACAACTCAATAATTACAACTCGATACTTAGAACAAAATATGACTCTATATGAATGCCTCCGTGATGTACGGGATATGCAATGAATCAAGAGTGACATGTATGAAAGAATTATGAATGGTGGCTTTGCCACAAATACGATGTCAACTACATGATCATGCTAAGCAATATGACAATGATGGAGCGTGTCATAATAACGGAACAGTGGAAAGTTGCATGGCAACATATCTCGGAATGGCTATGGAAATGCCATTATAGGTAGGTATGGTGGCTGTTTTGAGGAAGGTATATGGTGGGTGTATGATACCGGCGAAAAGTGCGCGGTATTAGAGAGGCTAGCAATGGTGGAAGGAAGAGAAGTGCGTATAATCCATGGACTCAACATTAGTCATAAAGAACTCATATACTTATTGCAAAAATCTACAAGTTATCAAAGCAAAGTATTACGCGCATGCTCCTAGGAGGATAGATTGGTAGGAAAAGACCATCTCTCGTCCCGGACCGCCACTCATAAGGAAGACAATCAATAAATAAATCATGCTCCGACTTCATCACATAACGGTTCACCATACGTGCATGCTACGGGAATCACAAACTTTAACACAAGTATTTCTCAAATTCACAACTACTCAACTAGCCTGACTCTAATATCACCATCTTTGTATCTCAAAACAATTGTCAAGCATCAACCTTCTCTTAGTATTCAACACTCTCATAAGAATTCTTACAAATAATTTATGCTTAGCATATTAGGATTATTTAAGCAAATTACCATGCTATTTAAGACTCTCAAAATAATCTAAGTGAAGCATGAGAGATCAGTAGTTTCTATAAAACAAATCCACCACCGTGCTCTAAAAGATATAAGTGAAGCACTAGAGCAAAACTATATAACTCAAAAGATATAAGTGAAGCACATAGAGTATTCTAACAAATTCCAAATCATGTATGGCTCTCTCAAAAGGTGTGTACAGCAAGGATGATTGTGGAAAACTAAAAATCAAAGACTCAAATCATACAAGACGCTCCAAGCAAAACACATATCATGTGGTGAATAAAAATATAGCTCCAAGTAAAGTTACCGATGGAAGTAGACGAAAGAGGGGATGCCTTCAGGGGAAACCCCAAGCTTTGGCTTTTTGGTGTCCTTAGATTATCTTGGGGGTGCCATGGGCATCCCCAATATTAGGCTCTTTCCACTCCTTGTTCCATAATCCATCAAAAAAAAATCACCCAAAACTTGAAAACTTCACAACACAAAACTCAACAGAAATCACGCGAGCTCCGTTAGCGAAAGAAAACAAAAGACCACTTTAAGTTACTGTAATGAACTCATTCTTTATTTATATTGGTGTTAAACCTACTGAATTCAAACTTCTCTATGGTTTATAAACTATTTTACTAGCCATAGATTCATCAAAATAAGCAAACAACACACGAAAAACAGAATCTGTCAAAAAAAGAACAGTCTGTAGTAATCTGTAACTAACGCAAACTTCTAAAAATCCAAATTATTAGTAAAAATAGGAAGACCTAGACAATTTGTTTATTAATCATCAGCAATTGGAATCACTATTTTATCACGTTCTGGTGATTTTTAACAATTGTTTTCGTGAGCAGAAACTTTCTGGAAATTACAGCAAGATCAAATAACTATCATCCAAGAAGATCATATAGGTTTAACTTGGCACAAACACTAATTAAAACACATCTAACCGGAGGCTAGAAAAAAGATTTGTTCCTAAACAGAAGCAAAAGCAAAAAAAACTAAGAATAAAATTGGGTTGCCTCCCAACAAGCGCTATCGTTTAACGCCCCTAGCTAGGCATAAAAGCAAGGATAGATCTAGGTATTGCCATCTTTGGTATGCAATCCATAAGTGGCTCTCATGGTAGATTCATATGGTAATTTTATTTTCTTCCTAGGGAAGTGTTACATTCCCTTCTTTAATGGAAATTGGAATCTAATATTCCCTTCCTTAATATCAATAATTGCACCAACCGTTCTAACGAAAGGTCTACCAAGAATAATAGGACATGAAGGATTGCAATCTATATCAAGTAAGATAAAATCTACGGGCACATAGTTCCTATTTGCAACGATAAGAACATCATTAATTCTTCCCATAGGTTTCTTAATGGTGGAATCGGCAAGATGCAAGTTTAGAGAGCAATCATCAAAATCACGGAAATCTAGCAAATCGCACAAAGTTTTGGGAATAGTGGAAACACTAGCACCCAAATCACATAAAGCATAGAACTCATGATCCTTAATCTTAATTTTAATAGTAGGTTCCCACTCATCATAAAGTTTTCTAGGGATAGAAACTTCCAACTCAAGCTTTTCTTCATAAGATTGCATCAAGGCATCAACGATATGTTTAGTAAACGCTTTATTTTGACTATAAGCATGAGGAGAATTTAGCACAGATTGCAACAAGGAAATACAATCAATCAAAGAGCAATTTTCATAATTAAATTCCTTGAGATCCAAAATAGTGGGTTTAGCAACATCTAGGGTTTTGATCTCTTCAATCCCACTTTTATCAAATTTAGCGTCAAGATCTAAAAACTCCGAATTTTTGGAACACCTTCTAGGTAAAGGTGGATCATATTCAGTCCCCTCATTATCAAGATTCATATTGCAAAGCAAAGGTTTAATAGGGAACACAACAATAACTTTTAGATCTTCATCTTTATTTTCATAGGAACTAGAAGAACACGCTTTAATAAAGGCATCTTTCGCAGCATGCATCCTAGCGATACTTTCTTTGCACTCATCAATGGAAATTCTCATGGCTTTGAGAGACTCATTGATATTATGCTTAGGAGGAATAGATCTAAGCTTTAAAGAATCAACATCGAGAGAAATTCTATCAACGTTCCTAGCCAATTCATCAACTTTAAGCAATTTCTCTTCAAGCAAAGCATTGAAATTCTTTTGCGAATTCATAAACTCTTTAACACTAGTCTCAAATTCAGAGGGCATCTTATTAAAATTTCCATAAGAGTTGTTGTAGGAATTTCCATAATTATTAGAGGAATTACTAGGATAAGGCATATGATTAAAGTTTCCTCTATATGCGTTATTACCAAAATTATTCCTACCAACAAAATTCACATCCATAGATTCATTATTATTCGCAATCAAAGTAGACAAAGGCATATCATTAGGATCAGAAGAAACACTCTTAGTAGCAAATAATTTCATAAGTTCATCCATCTTTCCACTCAAAACATTAATTTCTTCTATCGCATGCACTTTTTTATTAGTAGATCTTACAGTGTGCCATTGAGAATAATTAACCATAATATTATCTAGGAGTTTAGTAGCTTCTCCTAAAGTGATTTCCGTTAAAGTGCCTCGCTCGGCCGAATCTAAAAGATTTCTAGAAGCAAAATTCAATCCGGCATAATTTTTTTGTATAATCATCCATAAATTCAAACCATGAGTGGGGCAATTACGTATCATTAATTTAAGCCTCTCCCAAGCTTGTGCAACATGTTCATGATCAAGTTGCTTGAAATTCATAATATCGTTTCTAAGAGAGATGATCTTAGCGGGAGGAAAATATTTAGAGATAAAAGCATCTTTGCACTTGTTCCAAGAATCAATACTATTTTTAGGCAAAGACGAAAACCAAGCTTTAGCACGATCTCTAAGCGAAAACGGAAATAGCTTCAATTTAACAATATCATTATCAACATCTTTCTTCTTTTGCATATCACACAAATCAACGAAGCTATTTAGATGAGTAGCAGCATCTTCACTAGGAAGGTCGGTGAATTGATCTTTCATGACAACATTCAACAAAGCAGTATTGATTTCACAAGATTCAGTATTGGTAAGAGGAGAAATCGGAGTGCTAAGGAAATCATTATTGTTGGTATTGGTAAAGTCACATAATTTGGTATTATCTTGAGCCATTATGACAGATAAGCAATCCAACACACGAGCAAACCAAGAGCAAGTGAAAAAGAGGCAAACGGAAAAGAGAGGGCGAATAAAACGGCAAGGGTGAAGTGGGGGAGAGGAAAACGAGAGGCAAATGGAAAATAATGTAATGCGGGAGATAAGGGATTGTGATGGGTACTTGGTATGTTGACTTTTGCGTAGACTCCCGGCAACGGCGCCAGAAATTCTTCTTGCTACCTCTTGAGCACTGCGTTGGATTTCCTTGAAGAGGAAAGGATGATGCAACAAAGTAGCGTAAGTATTTCCCTCAGTTTTTGAGAACCAAGGTATCAATCCAGTAGGAGGCTACGCACGAGTCCCTCATACCTGCACAAAACAAATAACTCCTCGCAACCAATGCGATAAGGGGTTGTCAATCCCTTCATGGTCACTTACGATAGTGAGGTGTGATAGATATGATAGGATAACATTTTTGGTATTTTTGTGATAAAGATGCAAAGTAAAATAAAAACAAAGTAAAAAGCAAAGGAAATAACTAAGTGTTGGAAGATTAATATGATGAAGATAGACCCGGGGGCCATAGATTTGACTAGTGGCTTCTCTCAAGAGCATAAGTATTTTCGGTGGGTGAACGAATTACTGTTGAGCAATTGACAGAATTGAGCATAGTTGTGAGAATATCTAGGTATGATCATGTATATAGGCATCACGTCCGAGACAAGTAGACCGACTCCTGCGTGCCTCTACTACTATTACTCCACTCATCGACCGCTATCCAGCATGCATCTAGAGTATTAAGTTCATGAAAAGAGAGTAACGCCTTAAGCAAGATGACATGATGTAGAGGGATAAATTCATGCAATATGATAAAACCCCATCTTGTTATCCTCGATGGCAACAATACAATACGTGCCTTGCTGCCCCTCATCACTTTGGGAAAGGACACCGCAAGATTGAACCCAAAGCTAAGCACTTCTCCCATTGCAAGAAAGATCAATCTAGTAGGCCAAAACAAACTGATAATTCGAAGAGACTTACCAAGATAACCAATCAAACATAAAAGAATTCAGAGAAGATTCAAATATTGTTCATAGATAATCTTGATCATAAACCCACAATTCATCGGTCTCAACAAACACACCGCAAAAAGAAGATTACATCGAGTAGATCTCCACAAGAGAGGGGGATAACATTGTATTGAGATCCAAAAAGAGAGAAGAAGCCATCTAGCTACTAACTATGGACCCGAAGGTCTGAGGTAAACTACTCACACTTCATCGGAGAGGCTATGGTGATGATGTAGAAGCCCTCCGTGATGGATGCCGCCTCCGGCGGAGCTCTAAAACAGGCCCCAAGATGGGATCTCGTGGGTACAGAAATTTGCGGCGGTGGAATTAGGTTTTTGGCTCCGTCTTTGATCGTTTGGGGGTACGTAGGTATATATAGAAGGAAGGAGTACGTCGGTGGAGCAACAGGGGGCCCACGAGGGTGAAGGGCGTGCCCTGGGGGTGGGCGCGCCCCCTACCTCGTGGATTCCTCCTTTGTTTCTTGACATAGGGTCCAAGTCTCCCGGCTCATAATCTTCCTAAAAATCACGTTCCCGAAGGTTTCATTCCGTTTGGACTCCGTTTGATATTCCTTTTATGCGAAACTCTGAAATAGGCAAAAAACAGCAATTCTGGGCTGGGCCTCCGGTTAATAGGTTAGTCCCAAAAATAATATAAAAGTGGATAATAAAGCCCAATAATGTCCAAAACAGTTGATAATATAGCATGGAGCAATCAAAAATTATAGATACGTTGGAGACGTATCAGTCTCCGACCTCGAGAGTCCGAGACCGGATGCTGCAACAATGGTAGCACCGCAACGCCTGCTGGTACCTCGCCGCGTGGAGCGAGGCTCGGCAGCGTGCCTCCTCCCCGAGCACGAGGTCTGTCCTCCGCGAGGCATCCTGACGCGCCTCGTCGAATGCCATGACCCGCGGGGAGCGATGCTTGACCTCGTGCGGGAGGTCCGCCTCAGCCCCATAGACAAGGAAGAACGGGGTCTCACCGTTGTGCTTAGTCGCGGTGGTGCGGATGGACCACAGCATGGACTCAAGCTTACCGAGCCAACCCCTTTCACATGCCTCAAGCTTTTCCTTGAAGGTCCTTCTCTTGAGGTCCCTCAGGACCTCCGCGTTCGCGTGTTCGGCCTGGCCTTTGCTCCATGGGTGAGCTACAGAAGCGTAGCATATCTGCGTTCCAAGGTTAGCACAATATGTCCTGAAAAGGTTGCTTGTGAACTGCGAGCCGTTATCAGTAATGATACGGTTGGGGGCCCCAAAATGGCTCATGAGGCCCTTGACGAACTTGACGGCTGAGCCGGCGGGGATGGTGAGCATGGGCTCCACCTCCGCCCATTTGGTGAACTTGTCGATGGCGACGTAGAGGTAGCGGTATCCGCCGGCCGTCTGAGGAAATGGGCCTAGAATATCCAGCCCCCAGATCGCGAAGGGCCATGAGAGCGGGATGGTATGGAGTCCTTACGCGGGCTGGTGAATATGCTTGGCGTGGAACTGGCATGCCTCGCAGGATCTCACCGGCTCGATGGCATCATTCAGTTTCGTTGGCTAGTAGAACCCGCTGCAGAACACCTTGCCCACGAGGGCGCGCGACGAGGAGTGGTGTCCGCAATACCCGCCATAGATGTCGGCCAACAGCTTCCGCCCTTGCTCATCGGATATGCACCATAGCGAGACGTCGTTGGGGCGACTTCGACATAGCTCGCCGTCCTGCAAGTAATAGGAGGTGGCCTAACGAATCACGCACTCTGCATCCTCCTCCTTCTCTAGAAAGGCTCCCGGAGCAAGTATGCCCTGAACTCCTCGGTCCAGCAGCCCGCCTGACGTTCCGGCGCCACAAGCAGGCATGCTCTGATAACCCACAAGTATAGGGGATCTCAATAGTTTTCGAGGGTAGAGTATTCAACCCAAATTTATTGATTCGACACAAGGGGAGCCAAAGAATATTCTCAAGCATTAGCAGCTGAGTTGTCAATTCAACCACACCTATAAGACTTAATATCTGCAGCAAAGTATTTAGTAGGAAAGTAGTATGGAAGTAACGGTAACAGTGGCAAAAGTAACAGTAGCAGTTTTGTAGTAATCGTAACGGTGGCAACGGAAAAGTAACTAAGCAAAGATCAATATGTGAAAAGCTCGTAGGCATTGGATCAGTGATGGATAATTATGTCTGATGCAATTCCTCATGCAATAGTTATAACATAGGGTGACACAGAACTAGCTCCAGTTCATCAATGTAATGTAGGCATGTATTCCGAATATGGTCATACGTGCTTATGGGAAAGAACTTCCATGACATCTTTTGTCCTACCCTCCCGTGGCAGTGGGGTCCTATTGGAAACTAAGGGATATTAAGGCCTCCTTTTAATGGAGTACCGGACCAAAGCATTAACACTTAGTGAATACATGAACTCCTGAAACTACGGTCATCACCTGGAGTGGTCCCGATTATTGTCACTTCGGGGTTACCGGATCATAACACATAATAGGGGACTATTGACTTGCAAGATAGGATCAAGAACTCACATATATTCATGAAAACATAATAGGTTCAGATCTGAAATCATGGCACTCAGGCCCTACTGACAAGCATTAAGCATAGCAAAGTCATAGCAACATCAATCTCAAAACATAGTGGATACTAGGGATCAAACCCTAACAAAACTAACCCGACTACGTGGTAAATCTCATCCAACCCATCACCGTCCAGCAAGCCTACGATGCAATTACTCATGCACGGCGGTGAGCATCATGAAATTGGTGATGGAGGAAGGTTGATGATGACGACGGCGATGGATGCCCCTCTTCGGAGCCCCAAACGGACTCCAGATCAGCCCTCCCTAGAGAGATTAGGGCTTGGTGTAACGACCAAACCTCGAAGGATTTGAGTCTCTGTGCTTACCGTGCTAGTCCGTGGATCGAACTCGCTAGCACACACAGTATAGATGAATACCAGAATAGCAAGTGCATCATTTATTACAATGTATGATCCAGAGTATATAAAATAAAACAATCTGCATAGCACTTGGCTAGCTTTATTCAATAAAACAGCGGAAAGTAGCAGAAAGTAACGATGAGTCCCATCATAGCCCACTGGCGATGCCGAAAAGTGCATCGCTAATTCTAACGGTACCTTACTCTTCGTTCTAATATCCTGCAACATGAGACGTTGCAGCCATATAGGTCAATACTTGGAATGTATTGGCAAGTTACACAGAGTAATAATATAGCGAGACCTACATGTATATGCATAGTACAACAAAGGAAGGCTCGAGGTTTTATTTTTGCAGAAAGCTGATTTTATCCTCATAACTACCTAATAGTCAAATTTTTATTTAGTTCTTTATTACTACATTTAAATGCACAAGGTTGAGTTGGTAAAATCAACTCCAACCTACCCATTATTAAGTTGCCCATGAATATTATTAAGTGTCACATCTGTCAAGATTATCCAACAACTGTAATGGCATAGTGGCTCAGATTTACCCATAACTGGGGGCACGGCTAATCATGATTAGTTTTAATACTCTTCAGAGTTTTGTACGCTTTACCCACTGGACCCAATCCGAAGATTGAGACAAAGTATTTCAGAAGAGGTTCCCTTAACCACCTGACGGCCACATCCCACCTACATATGCTACATCTGTAAACCTTTATGCAGGCAAGGGTTCCAACAACTGATCAACTAAGCCAGAGCCCATATAGCCAAGTGGCCGCACATGGAAGCTACTAGTCACTAAGTCTGTCTGATCTTTTTGAACACAGGCGACATTCCACTTAGGGTGCACTCTCATGAGCGCATGGCCTTAGAAAAGGTGCAAGACCCCATGATGCCTTCCCTCAACACCAAGCAATACCACTTCCGCCCAGAGGTGAGTTAAATCCCGAGTTACTACTCAATTGTTATATATATATATATAATCCTCACATAAACTCAATGAATACACGAACCACCCCCGTCTACAAAGTATAGCAAACTACAACTACCACGATTTGCAAAAGACGGAGGATAGCTCAACAAAGATATCCAACATATATAATACTCCTATACATGCATATATTCATAGTGTGATATAACTACATGCATAGAAAATAATAGGTAAATGATGATCAACATGTAACTTGCCTTGGTTCTGGTTCAGAAAGTCACACTCCTGACAATAGTTCGCGTCGCACTCCGGACAATCTACACGTTTCACACAATTCAACAAATCAATCATCAAAACACAAATAGAACCAAAACAAAACCAACAGCAAGCAAATCATTTTAAAACTCAACAACAGAATCTTAACATCACCTAAATTGCACTACGGTCACAATGCAAAAAGAATCACTCGATTCTGATAAACGGTTTGAAAGTTACGGCCTCCGGAAGATTTAATTCAAATTCAAATGAATTCAAATTTGAACAGTGCAAACATGTGCAAAGTCGGTACTGTGATAAACTACTGGTATTTGTGAGTGCATAGGAAAAAGAATTACCTAAATTGGACATATAGGTTAAAAGATATAGCTAGTTGAAGTTTTAGCTGAAATCTGAAAAAGAAAACAAAAAGGAAACAGAAAACAACAGAAACCCCCTGGTCCTATAGCGACTCCTGTGTGTGCCCTGTAGCAAACTGCCACGTGGCAGTGCGGAATTGGCTGGGTGCATGTGCTCACCCGAAGACAGAGGAAAATGACGGCGGTCTCGGGTGTTGGCGGCGGCGCTTCTCCGTCGGGTTTCCGGGGAAGCCAAGGCTACGGGCGGGTGCGGTGGTGAGTAGCGGAGGTGGTGGTGGTGTTCAAAGGCGGCGGGGCGTGCTCTGTGGGCGGCGCTGACGACGTGAACAGCCACTGCTCCGGCGGCGTCCGGTTTGCTTGTTCCTCCTGCTCAGCTGCGTTTCCGGCCATGCAAGGATGTCGAGGAAGTGTGTCGTTGATGGAGGATCGAAAAGGAGCAAGAGGCGCGGCTTGGTGTTCTTACGTCGGCGTAACGACCGGCGAACGGCGGCGGTCTCGAGCTCCTCCGGCGAGATCCGTTTCGCCCTAGCTCACGCTTGCGGCAACAGGAGACGGGGAAAGGTATGCGGTAGGGTTCCTCGAGGACCTGTCCTCGCGTGCGGCGTCCTTGAGGAGTATGGGGTCGACCAGGGGCGTAGATCGACTCGGGCTCGGGCGCGATCACATGTGATCACAACGGTCTCTCGCTCGGGAAGAGGACGAACAGCGCGGGTCCACGGTCGATGAGAGGCGGCGGGTCGGTGCGGGCTCATGGGCAGATCGGGCGAGGCTGCGTATCGCTTGGGCCTTGAGGCGGGCATGGCTGCTGTTGTTGGCCCAGCCTGGGCCGGAGGCGCTGGGATCATGTTGTGGCCAAGGCTGGCTGTCATTGTAAGGCTGGTGGTTGGCTGCCGGCCGGGTGTTTTCTTTTTTTAAAACAGAAACAACAGCAGTAAAACAAAATAAATAAAATAAAAATACACGATATAAAATCTAAATAAAAATACCTAGACACAAAGTCAAAAATATCCCTACAGATATAAACTACAGAAACACTAGTTCCAATACTAATGCAATCTTGTAAAATAATTTTGATGCAATAGGCCACTCAAACAGCAATAAAACAATCAAATAAAATATTTTGAAGATTGCAAGAATTACCAGAACATATCAGATGAACTGGAAATAATATTATGCACATTATGAACATTTTTAAAACAGGGGAGAAGTCATGTTATCTCCACTCCAATAAATTGCCTTTAGTTGCATAATGATTCGAATATTGCAGAAAGACAAATAATGCAATAAAAATGTGATATGCATATGAATGATCTATTAACATCCTAATTTAGGAAAATTGGGATGTTACAAACCTACCCCTTAAGATGAATCTCGCCCTCGAGATTCGGGCTGGCTAACAAATAGGTGTGGGTGATCCTGCCGAGATCTTCCTCTCATTCCCGTAGCTTCCTCCTCTGTATGATGATCCCAATTGAACCTTGCATAACTTGATTGTCTTGGTGCGAGTAACTCTCTCATTGTCTCCGTAATCTTAATAGGCTTCTCCTCATAAGTCAAATAACTCTCCAATTGAATTGCCTCAAGTGGCACCGTGTCCCTCAATGGAACATCCATCATATCTGCATGGCACTTCTTCAACTGAGATACATGAAACACATCATGAACTCCTGACAAGGATTCTGGCAACTCCAGCTGATAAGCTACCTCTCCTCTATGCTCCAAGATCTTTTAAGGTCCCACAAAACGTGGTGCTAACTTACCCTTGATTCCAAACCTTTTAATTCCACGAAGTGGTGAAACTCTAAGATATGCACGGTCTCCTACCTCATATGTCACCTCCTTACGTTTTGCATCTGCATAACTCTTCTGCCTAGACTGTGCTATCTTCAGCCTGTCACGAATCAACTTGACCTTCTCCTCAGCATCTCTGATCAAGTCTGGTCCAAAGAACTGACGCTCTCCAACCTCATCCCACATCAACGGTGTCCTGCACTTCCTACCATACAATACCTCAAATGGTGCCATCTTCAGACTAGCCTGATAAGCTGTTATTATATGAGAACTCGCATAAGGTAAATTATCATCCCAACTGGACCCATAGTCCAAAGCACAAGCTCTCAACATATCCTCCAAAATCTGATTTACCCTCTCTGCGCCCATCATGCATGGATGGAAAGTCAGATCTTGAACTCCAAACTGGTGCCCAAGGATTCATGCAATCGACGCCAAAATTTAGATGTGAACTGAGTACCTCTATCGACACTACCTTCCTTGGAACTCCATGCGGACAAACAATTTTAGACATATAAATCTTTGCTAGCTGAAACCTTTGGTATAAGTAGTCTTTACCGGGATGAAGTGAGCAACTTTAGTCAAACGATCAACAACTACCCAAATAGAATCATAACCTGACCGTGTCCCGGTAGACCTGTAATGAAATCCATACCAATCTCATCCCACTTCCAATCAGGTATAGGCAATGGCTGTAACAAACCTGCTGGTCTCTCGATGTTCTGCTTTTAACTCTCCGGCACACATCACATGTTGCAATATACCCAACAATTTCCTCTTGAGGCTAGGCCACCAAAATCTTTCCCTCAAATCCAAATACATCTTAGTATTACCTGGGTGAATAGAATAAGGTGAATCATGCGCCTCCTGAAGAATCAACTTCCTGATATCTGCATCTTGAGGTACACAAATACGCTTCTCAAACCATATGGCTCCATGTTCATCCTCATGGAAACCTTCTGCCTTACCTTTAACCATATTCTCTTTTATCTCAGCAATCTCCTTATCACCCTTTTGAGCTTCCCTGATCCTGTCAAGCAAAGTAGGCTTTACCTCAAGTGTTGCCAAATATCCCTTAGGAATCATCTCCAACCTGAGACTCCTGAACTTTTCACATAACTCGGGTGGCATATTATCAACATTAATTGCATTAGCATGGCTCCTACGACTCAATGCATCAGCAACAACATTAGCCTTACCAGGATGATACTGCACATTCAAATCATAATCCTTAATAAGCTCCAACCATCTCCTCTCTGCACGAGGTTCAATCCTTCCGAGTAAAATATACTTCAAGCTCTTATGATCAAGAATATATCACAATGATTACCAATAAGGTATGGCCTCCAAGTTTTCAATGCATGCACAATCGAGGCTAACTCCAAATCATGTGTGGGATAATTAAGCTCATGATTCTTAAGCTGACGTGAAGCATATGAAACAACTTTACCTTCCTGCATCAAAACACTCCCAAGTCCTTGACGAGAAGCATCACAATATACCTGGAAGTCCTTATGTATATCCGGCAGAGTTAAAAGCTGGTCAGTAACCAAACGTTGCTTCAACTCCTGAAAGCTGGCTTCACATTCATTGGTCCAAACAAACTTCTTCTCCTTCTTCAAAAATTCAGTCATAGGCTTTGCAATTTTCGAAAAGTTCTCAATAAACCTCCTGTAATAACCTGCAAGGCCCAAAAAGCTGCGAATCTCCCCAACTGTCGTGGGTGTTTCCCACTCAGAATCAGCAAGAACCTTAGATGGATCAACTGCAACTCCATTACCTCGACACAACATGTCCAAGGAAAGCTACCTCTTCCAGCCAAAACTCACATTTGCTGAACTTGGCATACAACTGATGTTCCTCAATTTCTCCAATACCAAACGCAAATGCACCTCATGCTCTTGCTTATTCTTGGAGAATACCAATATATCATCAATGAAAACAACCACAAATTTATCCAAGAACTCCATAAACACCTTGTTCATCATATTCATGAAGTATGCAGGGGCATTAGTCAATCCAAATGACATAACAAAGTATATTCATACAACCCATACCTCGTAGTAAAAGCAGTCTTTGGAATATCTTGCTCACGAATCTTTAATTGATGATAACCAGAACGAAGATCAATCTTAGAAAACACAGTAGCTCCTTCCAACTGGTTAAACAGATCATTTATCATAGGAAAAGGATACTTATTCTTAATGGTTACCTCATTCAGAGAACGATAATCAACACACATCCTCAAGGTCCCATCCTTCTTCTCCACAAATAAAACTGGAGCTCCCCAAGGTGATGAACTTGGGCGAATAAATCCTTGTGCCTGCAATTCTCTTATCTGCTTCTTCAATTCCTCCAACTCTTGAGGAGGCATTCTATACGGTCTCTTTGCAATAGGTCCGATTGCACGGTATTAAATCAATGAGAAACTCAATATCTCTATCTGGTGGCATACACAGCAACTCCTCCGAAACACATCTGGATAATCCCTCACAACTGGCACCTCTTCCAGGCTACCCCCCTTAAGAGAGTTCACCTGCACCTGATTACGCTTATACTTACACAGATATTTGATTCTCTTTCCTCTTGGTGCACTGAGAGTAATAGATCGACTGGCACAATCAATACGACCTTTATATAACTGCAACCAATCCATACCCAAAATAATATTCAGACCTTGTGACTTTAATATAATCAAATCCGTAGGAAAATCATGCTTTCCAATAGACAAAGTCAACTGATGGCAACCAACACCTGCTATCATCTCAGCCTCTGGGAACTCACTCTAATAGGCATGCTAAGTGTTTTGGTTGGCAATCCATGTTTATCAACAAATACCCTCGAAATGAATGAATGCGATGCACCAAGTATCAAAAAGAACAAGCGTGGTCTTGAGTTAATCAAGAACTTACCAATCAACGCATCGGGTTCATTGTAAACCTCCTCAACATTAACATGGTTGACATGACCCTTTTGGAAGGGGTTTGGCTTCTTTGGATCCTCAGTTCTTCGCCTCGGCAATCTGTGGCATAGTGCCCCATAGCCTTACACCGAAGCCTCGCACCGACTCAAATCCTTGGCGCACGTGTAACCCGGTGGTTCTCGGTTATTGTTCCTCCATTGCCATTACCATTACCATTACCTTTGCCATTGCCATTGTTACTCTTGGGCCCATTATGATGATGGTGGCCATTATGGTTGTGGCCATTCCCTCCATGATGATTATGATCATTACCTCCATGATGATTATGTCGATTACCTCCATTACCATGATATGAAGTGCGCGGCTTCTGCTGTGGTCCTGAATTATACCTGTTATTGTTGTTGTACTTCCTCTTGCGATTCTCTATGGCCTGTTACTTTCCCTCCAAAACAATGGCCTTATCAATTAGGTCCTGACAATTCCTAAAAGTGGCCACTGTCAACTGAAGGCTCAAATCATCATTTAGGCCCTCCAAGAATTTCTCCTGCCTAGCTGCATCAGTGTTAACATCATTAGGAGCATAACGTGCAAGATTATTAAATTCCTCCACATACGCATTAACTGTGCGACCTCCCTGGCGCAAACTGCGAAATTCCTTCTTTTTCAGACTCATAGCGCCAGCAGACACATGTGCAGCACGAAAAGCATCCTGAAACTGAGGCCATGTGATAGTAGCAATGGGATAGGTGACCAAGTAATTGTCCCACCAAGCTGCAGCAGGACCCTCCAACAAATGTGAGGCAAAACTCACCCTCTCTGCATCTGTGCATCCAACCGTCTCTGTGTTCCTATTGACTGCACGGAGCCAATCATCAGCCACAATAGGTTCAGGAACTGGAGAACCTCTGAGGATTCAACCTCAAGAACACAGTAAACATATCCACTTTGGTGGCGGTGGCGGTGGATTGTTGTTGTTATTGTTGTTGTTACGGTTACGGACAAGCAATCTGGATCAATCGAGCTTGTCCTCGAGCAATCTGTTGCATGTATGGCGGTACATCATTGCCATTGTTGTCTCCTCCTGCAAAGATTACGCCTATTATCACGCCTCGGCTGACATCTCGTGGGCAAGCATAGATGAGTTATAGATATAATAAGGCCAAACGCTATGTATATATAAATATATTCTACCCATATGCATAATATGATCAAGCCAACAAAACACAACAACGAATAACACTAACAAACAAACAAACAACAAACAATATGATAATATTATATATATAGTCAAATAATTTCGACACTAAGCAATTTAACAAACAACTACCAATCAAGCAAACAATCTAGTATCTTCATACCACGAAAGTGGGCATAATCAGATACGCTAACACGATAATGTGGCAATATAAAGCAAGCATGAATGGTGGTCTCAGCACTAGTTCCTACTTAACTGTTCAAGATACTTGAGGGGGTTAACTAATAAACAGTAAGAAGTATAGCTAGTTTATAAAATAATTTTCAGTCCTATGTCTTTTCTAATCCATTTTCTAGGGTCAAGTCCCCACAACAACACCTTTGCTCGATGCCATCTGTAACGACCAAACCTCGAAGGATTTGAGTCTCTGTGCTTACCGTGCTAGTCCTCGGATCGAACTCGCTAGCACAATACAGTATAGATGAATACCGTAATAGCAAGTGCATCATTTATTACAACGTATGATCCGTAGTATATAAAATAAAACAATCTGCATAGCACTTGGCTAGCTTTATTCAATCAAACAGCGGAAAGTAGCAGAAAATAATGATGAGTCCCATCATAGCCCACTGGCGATGCTGAGTGCAGACTCGTGACCCTAACGGTACCTTACTCTTCGTCTGAATATCCCGCAACATGAGACGTTGCAGCCATATAGGTCAATACTTGGAATGTATTGGCAAGTTACACAGGAGTAATAATATAGCAGACCTACATGTATATGCATAGTACAACAAAAGGAATGATTGAGGGTTTATTTTTGCAGAAAGCTGATTTTATCCTCATAACTACCTAATAGTCAAATTTTTATTTAGTTCTTTATTACTACAATTAAATGCACAAGGTTGAGTTGGTAAAATCAACTCCAACCTACCCATTGTTAAGTTGCCCACGAATATTATTAAGTGTCACATCTGTCAAGATCATCCAACAACTGTAATGGCATAGTGGCTCAGATTTACCCATAACTGGGGGCACGACTAATCATGATTAGTTTTAATACTCTTCAGAGTTTTGTACGCTTTACCCACTGGACCCAATCCGAAGATTGAGACAAAGTCTTTCAGAAGAGGTTCCCTTAACCACCTGACGGCCACATCCCACCTACATATGCTACATCTGTCGACACTGTCTGGGCAAGGGTTCCAACAACTGATCAACTAAGCCAGAGCCCATATAGCCAGTGGCCGCACATGGAAGCTACTAGTCACTAAGTCTGTCTGATCTTTTTGAACCTGGGAGGCATTCCACTTAGGGTGCACTCTCATGAGCGCATGGCCTTAGAAAAGGTGCAAGACCCCATGATGCCTTCCCTCAACACCAAGCAATACCACTTCCGCCCAGAGGTGAGTTAAATCCTGAGTTACTACTCAATTGTTATATATATATATATATATATATATATATATAATCCTCACATAAACTCAATGAATACACGAACCACCCCCGTCTACAAAGCATAGCAAACTACAACTACCACGATTTGCAAAAGACGGGAGGATAGCTCAACAAGATAGCCAACATATATAATACTCCTATACATGCATATATTCATAGTGTGATATAACTACATGCATAGAAAATAATAGGTAAAGGATGATCAACATGTAACTTGCCTTGGTTACAGTTCGTAAAGTCACACTCCTGACAATAGTTCGCGTCGCACTCCGGACAATCTACACGTTTCACACAATTCAACAAATCAATCATCGGAACACGAATAGAACCATAACAAAACCAACAGCAAGCAAATCATTTTCAAAACTCAACAACAGAATCTTAACATCACCTAAATTGCACTACGGTCACAATGCAAAAAGAATCACTCGATTCTGATAAACGGTTTGAAAGTTACGGCCTCCGGAAGATTTAATTCAAATTCAAATGAATTCAAATTTGAACAGTGCAAACATGTGCAAAGTCGGTACTGTGATAAACTACTGGTATTTGTGAGTGCATAGGAAAAAGAATTACCTAAATTGGACATATAGGTTAAAAGATATAGCTAGTTGAAGTTTTAGCTGAAATCTGAAAAAGAAAACAAAAAGGAAACAGAAAACAACAGAAACCCCCTGGTCCTGTAGCGACTCCTGTGTGCCTCAGAGCAAACTGCCACGTGGCAGTGCGGAATTAATTTGGAGTGCATGTGCTCACCCGAAGACAGAGGAAAATGACGGCGGTCTCGGGTGTTGGCGGCGGCGCTTCTCCGTCGGGTTTCCGGGGAAGCCAAGGCTACGGGCGGGTGCGGTGGTGAGTAGCGGAGGTGGTGGTGGTGTTCAAAGGCGGCGGGGCGTGCTCTGTGGGCGGCGCTGACGACGTGAACAGACACTGCTCCGGCGGCGTCGGGTTTGCTTGTTCCTCCTGCTCAGCTGCGTTTCCGGCCATGCAAGGATGTCAGGGAAGTGTGTCGTTGACAGGAGGATCGAAAGGAGCAAGAGGCGCGGCTTCGGGTGTTCTTACGTCGACGTAAACGACCGGCGAACGGCGGCGGTCTCGAGCTCCTCCGGCGAGATCCGTTTCGCCCTAGATCACGCTTGCGGCAACAGGAGACGGGGAAAGGTATGCGGTAGGGTTCCTCGAGGACCTGTCCTCGCGTGCGGCGTCCTTGAAATCTGAGGTCGACCGAAGCAGATCGACTTCGAACTTCGGCGCGGCTGCGCCTGTGATGCAAAGCGATCTCCGCTCGGGAAGAGGGCGAACAGTAGCGGGTCCACAGTCGATGAGAAGGGCGGGTCGGGTGCGGCTCATGAGCGGATCAGGCGAGCTGCGGCGTACCCGCTTTCTTTGAAATTTGGGCCTTGAGGGGTGGGCAGCAGCTCTTGGCTGTTGTGGTACAGGCCTTGAGGGGCCCAGGCAGGCTGCGCTATCTTGTTGGCCAGTGGCTGCTGACTAGCTGGGCAGCTTCGGTTTGGAAATAGACATAAATAATATTTTGAGCGGCATACTTTCATTGTCAACATAACAACCGAGAGATCTCGATATCTTCCATGCTACACACATTATAGGCGGTTCCCAAGCAGAATGGTAAAGTTTATACTCCCCCACCACCAACAAGCATCAATCCATGGCTTGCCCGAAACAACGGACGCCTCCAACTAACAACAATCCTGGGGGAGTTTTGTTTGCAATTATTTTGATTTGGTTTGAGCATGGGACCGGGCATCCCGGTGACCAGCCATTTTCTCGTGAGTGAGGAGCGGAGTCCACTCCTCTTGAGAATAACCCGCCTAGCATGGAAGATACAGACAACCCTAGTTGATACATGAGCTATTCGAGCATACAAAACAAAATTTCATTTGAAGGTTTAGAGTTTGGCACATACAAATTTACTTGGAACGGCAGGTAGATACCGCATATAGAAAGGTATGGTGGACTCATATGGAATAACTTTGGGGTTTATGAAAGTGGATGCACAAGAAATATTCTCACTTAGTACAAGTGAAGGCTAGAAAGAGACTGGGAAGCGACCAACTGGAGAGCGACAACAGTCATGAACATGCATTAAAATTAATAAACATTGAGTGCAAGCATGAGTAGGATATAATCCACCATGAACATAAATATCGTGGAGGCTATGTTGATTTTGTTTCAACTACATGTGTGAACATGTGCCAATTCAAGCCACATGAATCATTCAAAGGAGGATACCACCCTATCATACCACATCACAACCATTTTAATAGCATGTTGACACGCAAGGTAAACCATTATAAACTCCTAGCTAACTAAGCATGGCATAAGCAACTATAATCTCTAATTGTCATTGCAAACATGTTTCATTCATAATAGGCTGAATCAGGAATGATGAACTAATCATATTTACAAAAACAAGAGAGGTCGAGTTCATACGAGCTTCTCTCATCTCAATCAGTCCATCATATATCGTCATTATTGCCTTTCACTTGCACGACCGAACGGTGTGGATAATAATAATAGTGCACGTGCATTGGACTAAGCTGGAATCTGCAAGCATTTTAATTCATGGGAGAAGACAAGTTAACATGGGCTCTTGGTTAAATCAACAATAATGCATATAAGAGCCACTTCAACATTTTCATTATGGTCTTCTCCTCTCGACCCCGAAAGAAAAGAAAACAAATAAAACTATTTACACGGGAAAGCTCCCAACAAGCAAAAGAAGAACGAGAAATATTTTTGGGTTTTCATTTTAATTACTACTACTACAGGCATGGAAAGTAAACTAACTAAAAGCTACAACTAATTTTTTGGGATTTTCTTAAGGTTTTTCAAACACACAAGAAGAAAGCAAGAAACGAAAATAAACTAGCATGGATAGTACAATGAAAAAGTATGAGCACCGACAACTAGAATGAGTGTGTGAACATGAATGTAATGTCGGTGAGAAATACGTACTCCCCCAAGCTTAGGCTTTTGGCCTAAGTTGGTCTAGTCCCATGGATCGAAGCTGCTCTCTCCGAGGTACTGAGGAGGGTCCTCAGGGTGCCACTGTTTGGCGATCTCCTCCGGATCCCACTGATAAACTGACTGCCGATAAGGGTCAAGTGGTGGCTCAGGCTCAGCTCGAACTTGTGTCGTGTTCCAAAGACGCATAAATGGCCTCTGGCAAGATGAGGTGTGTGCCTGAAAGTATGTTAAACAGAGAGGGTGCAGGCAAGGTAATAATCTCACAGTAATTTTTATCAAATATCAACTTATACTAAAGCATATTCTTCTTATCTATAACAATAAAATCATGTGCTACTATACTCTTATAATCTAGAAAAATAGGGGGCAACAACTTTTCCTCCTTCTCATAATGCCTAATAGGTATGTTCTGTGCAGCAAGGCGCGAAGCAAAGATGCCTCCAACGATGGGGCCCTTTGTATGGTTCAGATTTAACCGTTTAGCAACAATATCGCCTAAACTAAAAATAGTATCACGAAACAAGGCATGGCGCAACATAACAATATCAGGAGCACTCAGATTTCCACTGTTCCCACGACCAATTAAGCATCTACTAGCAAATATTGCAAAGTAACGTAGAACAGGAAAATGTATGCTAGTGATTCTTGCATCGGAAACTTTCCTCGTTTCCCCTATAACAATCATATCAATAAACCCTTGCACATCATTACGATGTGGTTCCTCTATGCTGCCCTCAAAGGGTATCTTGCATACCCGACAAAAATCATATAGGGACATCTCCTTAACCTCATCATATAAATGAAACTCCACTGAGGGTGGTGATCTCCTAGCATGGAAATGAAAATTTTGCACAAAAATATTAGTGAGAAGGACATATTGTTCGCGCTGGTCGTGGAGGAAGTCGGTGAGGCCTGCATTCTCAGCCAAATAATAAAAATCATCATGAATCCCGGCTGCATTCAAGAACTCACCACAAGTCCATTCACACGGACGAACTTCCGCGGTGCGAGGAAGATTATATTTGGGCTTCTTATTCTCTTCACTTTGCTTATCCTTCGAGCTTCGGCTCGAAGAGCCTCTCAACAATCTCTTCATCATTTTCTTTCTCTGAAAATTTCTGAAATTTTTAGTGACTCAAAATAAAAGTGAACCAAACTCAACAAAATTGATAGCAACTACTCCCACAAGTGCCTAGAGACTATATCATGCATTAGAACTACTTGGGACCAAATAAATTTGGCATGCAAGCTCAAGAACAGAGTCACCTAAGCAGCAAAAATTTGCAATGAATAAAGCACTAGAACAAAAACTAATTGGACCATTGGAGGAGTAACATACCGAAGAACAATCCCCCAAAGCAGTTTTGTGAGTGGAGCTTTGAGCAAGGAGATCGAAAATCGCAGCAAAACGAGCTGGAACACGAGTTTGAGCTGTGTGGTGATTTTTTCTGGAGGAAGACGAAGTGTGTGGTTGCTGGAATAAGTGGAGGGGGGCCACGTGGGGCCCACGAGGCTGGGGGCGTGCCCCGGGGGGTGAGCGCGCCGTGGACCCTTGTGGCCAGGTGGTGGCTCCCCCTGGTGTGTTCTCAGTGTCAATAATTCTTAAATATTCTAGAAAAAATCATATTTCAATTTCGGGGCATTTGGAGAACTTTTATTTTCGGGGTATTTTTTATTGCAAGGATAATTTAGAAAATAGACAGAAAATACTATTTTTGCTTTATTTAATCTAAATAACAGAAAGTAAAAACAGGAGACAGAGAGTTGTGCTTTCTAACTTCATCCATCTCATGCTCATCAAAAGGAATCCACTAACAAGGTTGATCACGTCTTGTTAACAAACTCATTCCGAATCGCATGAAACCGAAGAATTTTTGAATAGCACTAGGTTACCTCAACGGGGATATGCACATCCCCAATAATAAGAATATCATATTTCTTATTGACAGTAGGAAGAGGAAATTCAAAACCTCCAATAGTAATTGTTGGAATTTTTCCAATAGAATTGATACTGTGGACTTGAGGTTGTTTCCTCGGAAAGTGTACCGTATGCTCATTACCATTAACATGAAAAGTGACATTGCCTTTGTTGCAATCAATAACAGCCCCTGCAGTATTCAAAAAGGGTCTACCGAGAATAATAGACATACTATCGTCCTCGGGAATATCAAGAATAACAAAGTCCGTTAAGATAGTAACGTTTGCAACCACAACAGGCACATCCTCACAAATGCCAACAGGTATAGCAGTTGATTTATCGGCCATTTGCAAAGATATTTCAGTAGGTGTCAACTTATTCAAATCAAGTCTACGATATAAAGAGAGAGGCATAACACTAACACCGGCTCCAAGATCACATAAAGCAGTTTTAACATAGTTTCTTTTAATGGAGCATGGTATAGTTGGTACTCCTGGATCTCCAAGTTTCTTTGGTATTCCACATTTAAAAGTATAATTAGCAAGCATGGTGGAAATTTCAGCTTCCGATATCTTTCTTTTCTTTGTAACAATATCTTTCATATACTTAGCATAAGGATTCATTTTAAGCATATCAGTTAAACGCATACGCAAAAAGATAGGTCTAATCATTTCAGTAAAGCGCTCAAAATCCTCATCATCCTTTTCCTTGGATGGTTTAGGAGGAAAAGGCATGGGTTTCTGAACCCATGGTTCTTGTCGGTGTCAAAACTGGCGGATCTCGGGTAGGGGGTCCCGAACTGTGCGTCTAGGCGGATGGTAACAGGAGACAAGGGACACAATGTTTTTACCCAGGTTCGGGCCTTCTCGATGGAGGTAATGCCTACTCCTGCTTGATTAATATTGATGATATGGGTAGTACAAGAGTAGATCTACCACGAGATCAGAGAGGATAAACCCTAGAAGCTAGCCTATGGTATGATTGTTGTTCATCCTACGGACTAAAACCCTCCGGTTTATATAGACACTGGATAGGGTTAGGGTTACACAGAGTCGGTTACAATGGTAGGAGATCTACATATCCGTATCGCCAAGCTTGTCTTCCACACCAACGAAAGTCCCATCCGGACACGAGATGAAGTCTTCAATCTTGTATCTTCATAGTCTAGGAGTCCGGCCAAAGATGATAGTTCAGCTATCCGGACACCCCCTAGTCCAGGACTCCTCAAGAGCCTCTCAACCAGGCTTCAATGACGACGAGTCCGGCGCGCATATTGTCTTCGGCATTGCAAGGCGGGTTCCTCCTTCGAATACTTCATAGAAGGTTTTGAACACAAGGATAGTGTCCGGCTCTGCAAAACAAGTTTCACATACTACCGTAGAGAGAATAACTTTTGCTCAGATCTGCTGACGTATTCCGCGGCGTGACATCACACCACAGGCAGGCCTTTATTCGAATCGTTTTTACCGCCCACCTCGGCGTTTAGCAAGGCGGTTTCCTTGGCACGTTTTATCAAAGCGTAGATCATGCCCCCTTATTCCGGGATTCTCATCAATACGGACATGGGTAACCCAACCGTGCCCGTTGGCACGCCTCCTCTATCGAAGGCGAGTCCCAGTCGACCACGGGGAGGGCTCTTGGTATTCAACCTCTTTATAATGATACCAAGGCCCTCTTCTTTTTTCCACCCTCCATCGAGTTCGCCAAGGCTTGAGTTCTAACACCCAAAGCTTCAGATTTAGGCGCTTCTGACCTTCGACGATGTCCGCTCCGACCAGCTCGGTGATGGATGTCTTCTTCCGTCACAAGAAGATGTGCTAAAAGTCAGACGCCAGTATCTAACCGGCGAGATTTCGATAGGCTGCCCTGCCTGTGGCAGGTCATTCCCACTCCCGAGCCCATTTAATGCATGGTGTTCGTGGTCTCACTTCATTCGGGTTTAGGCTTCTGACGGATCCCTTTGTGCGGGGCTCATGTTTTATTATGGGCTGGATTTCCATGACTTGAATCCTGAGTCCATCCTCCACATCTCGTCATTCATTGTCATATGTGAAGCCTTCCTCCATATTACCCCTCACTTTGGATTGTGGCTCAAGACCTTCAAGGTGGAGCCAAAGATGATCGAGGGGCAACAAGCAGAGTGCGGAGGGGCGGTCATAAGCAAGTGTGCTGATGCTCCGTGGCCCGAGGGCTCTATCAAGAGGAGCTTGGTTTGTGGAAACGGGAGTGGTTTTATATCACCGCTCCCAGGGGCACCAAATGGGTGGCACCACCCACCTTCCGCTCAGGTCCACCACAGCGGATGGCATCATGGGTCAACCGGGGCTCGACTGGGGCCGCCCAAGGACGCTCTCACAGGTGGCTGTATTCGAGACCTCCAAGAAAGAGAGATCAATCTGGTCGCAGTGGCGCAGGTTATGTTGATTATGCGCCTTCTGCCCTGCAAACGTCGCCCCCTCCGTCTGTGGGAATTTAATCCGGAGGGACCACGAGCTCTCCAACATTTTATGGGTACGACGCCCGTGGAGATGTATAAATTGTTCTTCGGATCACAAGAAAAGTGTCCGGACCTGACTGAGGACGCGGGACTAAGCTGCAATCACCCGTATACTCAAGTAAGTAGTCCTGCATGCGGACAGCTGTCCGCTTATTTATCATAAACTTGCCCTTAAAGGAGCTGTTTCTTGAACAGAGTGGATAGCGAAGGCAAAGTTGATAAGGTGTCCGGCCCTCCTGCAGACCACACCGGATCCCGTGGCCGACCAAGATGTCAAGGCCGCGCCTTTGAAGAAGGCGAAGGGGGAGCGGGAAGCAACCGCCCACGAAGGAGGCTTTCGAGGAAGGAGGGATCAAAGTCCCACCCTCCAAGGAGAGAAGAGGACCGCCGGAAGACTCGGAGGTCAAGGCCTCAAAGAGGGAAAGAAATCTTCGTCAGAGAGTCCGCGCTGGGAAGTACCCTAGCCGCACTATTTCCCCAAGGGGATCAGCCCTCCAATGAGCCGTAAGTAAAAGAAGGGATCTTGTAATAAGGGACATCCTCAGTATTTATTTCAAGATAACCGAAATTATACCTTGTAGTTCGGATCTCAGCCCTTCTCAGCAGAGAGCCTCGCCTTGGGGATCTTCTTCCGGAGATGATGGAGAGCAAAACGCCCCACCTGTCGCACCTTCATAATGCAGGCGGACGACCCCGAGGTGTCGCCGCGAGGGTTTCCCGAGTCCGCGGGCCGGAAGGTCCGGCCGCCAATCGGGCGTGCGGTCGGAGGAGCTGAAGGATCTGCTCGGGCGAGCGGCTATCTCAGAAGATCACCGTGCGCTAATGGGTACGGTGATTGAAAGAATTGCATCCGCGGAGAGCGGATTGCATGAAGCCTTCAGAAGCTTACTGTGGTGGAGCTGCAGCAAGCGACTAGCATATATGGTGGCTAACATACGCAAAAGAGAGCGAGAAGAGGAGGCAAAAGCACGGTCGAACAACTATGATCAAGAAGTGATCCTAGAACAACCTACGTCAAGCATAACCCCAACACCGTGTTCACTTCCGGACTCCACCGAGAAGAGACCATCACGGTTACACACGCGGTTGATGTATTTTAATTAAGATCGACTTCGGGTTTTCTACAACCAGACATTAACAAATTCCCATCTGCCACATAACCACAGGCACGACTTTCGAAAGTTCAAACCCTGCAGGGTGTCCCAACAGCCCATTATAAGCTCTCGCGATCAACGAAGGATATTCCTTCTCCCGGAAGACCCGATCAGTCTCGGAATCCCGCCACAAGACATTTCGACAAAGTAATAAAACAAGACCAAGAAAGCCGCCGGATGTGCCGACAAATCCCGATAGGAGTCGCACGCACTCGTTCTCGTGGCACACCGGATAAGTCAAGCTACGAGTAAAACCAAGCCTCGAAGTTTCCCGTGGTGGCCCCAAGCAGTTGCCTGCTCGACCAACACTGAAGGAGCACCGCCCGGGGCTAATAAAGATGACCCTTGGGCTCCTAAACCCAAGGAAAAAGGGCATAGGTGAGGCAAATGGTAAAACCAATGTTGGGCCTTGCTGGAGGAGTCTTATTCAAAGCGAATCGTCAAGGGGTTCCTATAAATCACCCAACCGTTAGGGACGCAAAATCCGGGAACATAATACTGATATGACGGAAACTAGGGCGGCAAGAGTGGAACAAAACACCGGGCATAAGGCCGAGCCTTCCACCCTTTACCAAGTATATAGATGCATTAATTAAATAAGATATATTGTGATATCCCAACAAGTAAACATGTTCCAACAAGGAACAACATCTCCATGTACCAACAAGGAACAAACTTCATCTTCACCGCAACTAACAACGCTATAAGAGGGGCTGAGCAAAGCGGTAACATAGCCAATCAACGGTTTGCTAGGAAAGGATGGTTAGAGGTTTGACATGGCAATATGGGTGGCATGATATAGCAAGTGGTAGGTATCGCAGCATGGGCATAGCAAAAGAACGAGCATCTAGCAAGCAAAGATAGAAGTGATTTCGAGGGTATGGTCATCTTGCCTGAGATCCCGCAAGGAAGAAGAACGAGTCCATGAAGAAGACAAACGGACGTAGTCGAACGGATCCTCACAACTCCGGAACGAAACCGAAGCTAACGAGAGAAGCAACCCGGAAAGAAACAAACAACATAGTAAAGAACCAACACATGAACATGATGCACAAACAAGAATGATGCATGCCCGGTTTAATGAGGCATGGCATGGCAAAATGCAACATACAATACTACAAATTAAGTGGAGCTCAATATGCAACGAATTGCACATTGACAAAACACCACATTTAATTATTTAGTTCACTCTCGGTTAGGTACTCAACAATATTAAATGTTGGTTAACATGGCAAGGGATGAAGCATAACAAAACTACATATCTAGGCAAGTTTAAATGAGGCCGGAAACAACGAACAACAATTCCGGTAAAACCCTATATGCATATTTTAGGTTTGGTGCTGTTCTGCCCTAAACCATATTTTAGAGTTACGAAACATGCAAATTAATGCCACCATGTTAAACTAGGCATTTTTCTACCCCATTTACATATATAATTTATTTAAAACCGAGCTACGGTTATTTAGTTATGAAATAAATCATTTTAACATGTCATTTGAGAAAATTTAAACAAATAGCATTTTAAACATTTTAAACATGGATGAAAGTGGCTGATTATGAAACTAGATGAAAAACTAAGCATTTTACTATTTAAATTATTTACATATGATGCATGGTTAATGAATTATTGATGCATGAACATTAAGGTGTTTTCTCAAAACTGCAGTCTCTGGATAAAAAGATAATTCGGCCCAACGCAGGGAAAAATGTATCGGGCCGCATCTGAAGCAAACGGGCCAACAGGAGCAGGTGTTGGAGGCAGCTCACCCATGGGCCGAGGCCTGGGCCGGTGAGGAGGAGGCCGGGCAGGGAGCGCCGGGCCTTGGAGGCTTGGCCGAGGCGATCGAGGCCTCATGGTCCACGCTGGCGCCGTCAACGACGCGGGCGAAGCGCCGTTTCGCCTCTCGATGAGATGAAGCAGCGGCAGCGGGACTTGCGGGCGCGGGCGACCTCCGGGAAGAAGATGGCGGCGGCTGGGCGGAGCTGTGGGCGAGGAGCGGCTGCGCAAGCGGCGGATCCGCCAGAAGGGTCGGCTTGGGAGGTTGCCGATGGCCCCGGGAGGCGGCGACTGGGCAAAGCCGTGGCCAACGCCGAACGAAGCGAGCCATCGCTGCTCGCCGCCCCAGACGGGCAGAGGAAGCAGGGCGAGCGACGCGGATGCAGGGCACGGCGACGAGGAACTTGGCGGCATAGGGGATCGAGGGGCGCGGACCGAGGCGGCGCGCCATGACCGGTAGAGGAGCTCAGGTTCGACCGGATCCGAGACTGGAGGCCCGGCGAACTTGGGGACGGAGCGGGCCGGCTTGGTGTGCTCCTGGACAGAGAGAAACCGAGAGAGAATTGAGAGACAGAGAGGAGGAAAACGGAGGAAGAAGGAGGGCGAACGGGCTCATTCACAGGTGGTGGTTGCCATGCCGAACCGTAAGCGGAGGCGGAGCTCGAGCGAGGTGCCCCATGGCGCCCTATAGAACATGTAAAGCAAGGGAGTTTGAGAGACTAGAGGAGAGAGAGAACCAAGGAGAGAGAGGAAGTAGGGGCATGGCCTGGCCGTGGTCGATTCGGGCGCCGGGCGCCATGGACCGAGAGAAGGGAGCTTGAGCTCCTGGATGCTGCTGGTCGAGGAGGGCCGTGGGGATCTCTGGTTGGTGGGGATCGATGCATGGATGGATCGACGGGACTGAGTGGCAGGGGAGATCGAGGTAGGGGAAGGCTGCGGTTGATTGGAGCGAAGGGGATCTGGGAGGATCCCGAGGTGGGAGGAGACAAGAGGAGTGGCGGCGGCGGCGGCGGCTAGGAGGATCCCTAGAAAATAGGGTTTGGTCTAGAAATGGACTAGGGTCTCTCTCTCTCTATATATATATATACGAAAGGGGATGATTTGGATCCTCCGATCGCGATCGGGCGGTCCGGAATAAATGGGTTAGGCCAAAAAAAGAAAACGGAGATGTTTTATATATGTTTGGGGATGATCCGGATCCATCGGTAACGACAGAACCGGTTCGGGTTCGTAAGTTTCAGACGCTGGAGGGGTCTGTGGCCAGTGCAGAGGAACAAAGGCGGTCGCAAGGCAAGTGGGTGGTTGGTCTCGAACGGCCAACGAAGACAAGCGGTCTCGACAATTGGTCAATAGAGACAAAGAGAGAATCGGCAACTTCTGAACGGTAACGAGTTTTATGAAAAAAACATGCGAATGCAATGCACATGATGCCATGGGATGAAATGCCTGACATGAACAAAATGCAAAACAAAAGACAAAAACCCAACCACGGAGGAAATAAAATATCGCATCTCCGGAAAAGACAAGAGTTGGAGTTACGAATATGGAAAGTTGTATCCGGGGCATTACAACACTCCACCACTACGAGAGGATCTCGTCCCGAGATCTAGGATGGCGCCGGAGAGAAAATGAAAGAGGAATTGAGGAGGTAAAACTAAGTTGCTTCTTTAACAAAAAAGTGAAACCAACGAACCTTGAGAGGTTGACAAAATTGAAAGAAAAAAAAATACAATGAAGATGACGAGATTGCAAACGCTCCGTAGATAAGAAGAACATGGGATACAATGAGAACCATGAGGTTAAGTGACAAGATAGATATTGACACCACTCCGGTTAAAACAAGATAGAGAAGGAATAAGAATGATATAATTTGGGCAGCACTCCGACTGAAAGAAGAAGGAAAACTTGATACGATGAAAAGAACTTGAAGATATGACACAACACTCCGGTTGAGAAAGGAAGTAAAACTTGACAAAATGGGAAGAACTTGAAAAGAGGGCACGACACTCCGATTACATGGATAAGCACGAAGAGAACACAGTCCTCACAATTCGAGATGATGAGTGAAGAGAACAACATCACAATGCCTCCGAAAGAAAGAAAGAATGGAATGAAATGAACGGAGAGAATAAAGATCTTGAGAGAGCACGCTTACAACAAATGCTAGAACGGAGTTGTTGGATTATCAACAACGAAAGGATAAGCTTGATGTGGGCTTATGGAAAACATCTCAAAATTATGAGGTGACAAATGGCACTAAAGGAAGCCATTGATTTGAGTGAGAGCACCAAGGCGATGAAAACTTCTTTCACCAAGAGGATAGGAGAAAACTTGGATCATTGATAAGCACCATAATAGCAACATTCCTTAGGGAAGGCTTTAGGTGAAGTATAACCCAAGATAACTCCAATGAAGAGATTGATGGATTTAAATATCTCATTCTTGACAACAAGTGAATCATGAAACATGAATGAAACTGCCAAAATGACATAACACCACTTCAAAAGATAAGGTCGAAAGAATTGCACTTCGGAATGCAAGATGAAGAATGCTTCAACTCCTCAAAACAAAACATGTGTTGAGCACCATGTTCATTTTGAAGTATGGCTTGACGGATCTTAACTCCGAGAGAAATCTTGATGAACAATTGCAGAATGAAAAGAATCCCCATTTAACCACCATGTAGAGCCTCCATGAAGAACTCCGTAAGAAAAGGATGATAAAAGAAAGAGAAGTTGAAAACACAAGGTGAAGCCTTGCAGTGATAAGATGAAGCTTTGAAATGATATAACCGAGAAAACTTTGAACTCCGTAAAGAAAAGATGAAGCATCTCGGACCGAGAATGTGATATGATGAACAAACTCCGGAAAGAAGAGATGAACAACTTAGAACTGAGAAATTGATACCATTACGAACTCCGGAAGAATGAATAAATCACTTGATGAAACAAGAACAAGAATTATGTTATGCGTATCCTTCACCAATTTAGATTGATGACAAGCAACGGATTAGGCATACTACTTATTCTCGTTGAAAAAGGATTGAAGAGAGATATTGCTCAACCTGGGAAGGTCTTCAATGATCCGCCGGTAGGATTCGAGAGCACGAATGAATCTATATAATAACAAAGGAAGAGAACTCTTGAACGAACCACCGGAAGAATTGAAAATGAACGAAGAAAAGATAAAGAAACACCGGGAAGAATTAGAAAATGAACGAAGATACTTGAGAGAATTTAAATACGTAAGAACGAAGAGATCACGAGCTGATTAGAGAATACTTGAATGATGCACCGGTAAGATTTGGAGAACGGGAGCTGAAAGCTGAGAATGAGGAATTATGAAATGATGGCCTTCGGAGGAAAAAAAATGGAAACAACTCATGAAATGCTCCGGATGGGTATGAAAAGAATTCTCGCAATAGAAAACAATTATGAGAGGATGGCATAAAGCTAGGACTACGAATCTTGAAGAGAATGGAGCAAGATTAAAGAGAAAATCTTCTTCGGTCTTCAAAATTCGAGAATGACGACGAGAAACACCACCATGAATTGTTGAAGCACTCCGGAATGAAAATTAGAAAGGTTGAACCAACGATGAAAAGAATTTGAAAGATCTTGGAGAAAGCCATGACTGATGATAATTCATTCTTACGTCAAACTTCGAAAAGAATTTGGGAATAGCTCCGGGAAAATTAGAAGAGTCGTAAGATCCTCGAAAAGACATGTGGGTTAGGGCCCACTCAAAAGATACACCGTTAAAAGGTCGCTTGAAGAGAGATTGCATCGGTTGAATTAACTGGGTTGAAAGTGATAACAACCTCGAGAAATCTTGCACGGATTAGGAATGAAAACACTAATCTTCCGAGATAATCTTTAGCACTCCTAAACAAATGAATAACAAGAAGTGAAAAATTAAGAGGTGCACCGGCATGAGAAAACATTTGAAACGAGGAAGGGAATATGATCAACACCGAAAACTTGACTTGAGTCCACCGGAGAAGAAAAAGAATGAAGAATGATAAACTTGAAGAACATCTTCCTGAGAACCACCGGGTAAGAACATTGATTGAAAAGAATGAAGGGACTTTACATGAATAAAATGGATACTTGGTTAAGACATCTGATTCCTTGAAGGAAAAGGGTGGAGGGCGGAAAAACAAAGGCAACTTGGGATGGATGAAATAGACAACGTTGAGAAAACTGATATTGGATCTAGCGAATGTTGAAAATGATCGGATCCACTTGAAGAGAAACACGCCGGTTGGAAAAGAATTGACATGACAATCTCGATGATCAAGAAGAATTAGTACTCCCATAGAAATAAGAGAACACCGCTTAGGAAAGGTATGGATTCAACATTTGACTTCGAAGCAACTCGAGTACCACAAAAACAAAACAAAAACAAAGGATTTGGCTTGCGGAATAAGCCGGAACAAATACATATGATAGAGATTTACCCAATCCCATATCATGCATCTGTCAAAAAGATATTCTAGGAGCTACTTGAATTCCCACCTATAAACTCCGAAACTTTCTGCTTATTCAATCTGGTGTTGGGGATACAAGGGACACAAAATATATCACCCAAACTAACAATACCTAGATCCAGCTGTATCCATCCTTCAACACATAACCAAGAAAACTCCAGAAATCGTGTACCTCAACCTTCGAAAAGCATCCGTTATACGAGTTATGGCAATACTCCCGAACTAGCCCCAGTACTGGGTTATCGAGGTTATCTCACCAACAACTGCATAAAAGAGATTTTCGATGTCGGCAAAGCTCAGGTATTCCAGAACTGCAACGATAAAATTGTGACGACAACACCTCGGAGCTCAACTCCCCGGGACACTGCCACAACCCCTAAATGTCATGAGGCACCAAGAACAATGTTCTCGTCACAAAACCATCGGAACGATTCCAAGATACCAGCGTGATCCTAAAAAAAATTTAGTGAAATTTGAGAAGGGAAAGAGTCAAAACTCTACGCCAGATGCCTCACCAGAGCGATTTAAGGGCTGAGGAGTAAAAGAATCCTACTCCGATATATAAAATCCTAAGACTCAAAACATTTTTCTAGACTCAACAAAGTCAGCGATTCAATCAAGCGGGGGCTCCTAAGTCGGGGATGGCTCGATTACCAACTTGAAACGCCTCGATGCGGCTATATCTCCCATGTGTCGAAGCACGACTTAGAGGCATAACCGCATTGAAAGCAATGTCGCAAGTGAGGTAATCTTCACACAACCCATGTAATACGTAAGGGAAAGAGATACATAGTTGGCTTACACTCGCCACTTCACACAAAACATGAGTAAAACATTACATCATACAGATACAATCAAGGTCCGACTACGGAACCAAAATAAAAGAAGACTACCCCAAATGCTACACAGATCCCCGATCGTCCCAACTGGGGTCCACTACTGATCAACTGAAACGAAACAACACAACGAACAAGATCTTCATCGAGCTCCTCCTTGAGCTCGGATGCGTCACCTGCACGGTTTCATCGGCACCTGCAAACTGGTTTTGAAGTATCTGTGAGTCACGGGACTCAAAGAATCTCACACATGTAGATCAAGACTATTTAAGCTTAAAGGTAGGACGGGTAGTGAGGTGGAGCTGCGACAAGCGACTAGCATATATGGTGGCTAACATACGCAAAAGAGAGCGACAAGAGGAGGCAAAAGCACGGTCGAACAACTATGATCAAGAAGTGATCCTAGAACAACCTACGTCAAGCATAACTCCAACACCGTGTTCACTTCCCGGACTCCACCGAGAAGAGACCATCACGGTTACACACGCGGTTGATGTATTTTAATTAAGATCGACTTCGGGTTTTCTACAACCAGACATTAACAAATTCCCATCTGCCACATAACCACAGGCACGACTTTCGAAAGTTCAAACCCTGCAGGGGTGTCCCAACTTAGCCCATTATAAGCTCTCGCGATCAACGAAGGATATTCCTTCTCCCCGGGAAGACCCGATCAGTCTCGGAATCCCGGCTACAAGACATTTCGACAATAATAAAACAAGACCAGCAAAGCCGCCCGGATGTGCCGACAAATCCCGATAGGAGTTGCACGCACTCGCTCTCGTGGCACACCGGATAAGTCAAGCTACGAGTAAAACCAAGCCTCGAAGTTTCCCTGGTGGCCCCAAGAAGTTGCCCGGTTCGGACCAACACTCGAAGGAGCACCGCCCGGGGGCTAAATAAAGATGACCCTTGGGCTCCGGAAACCCAAGGGAAAAAGGGCATAGGTGAGGCAAATGGTAAAACCAATGTTGGGCCTTGCCGGAGGAGCCTTATTCAAAGCGAACTGTCAAGGGGTTCCCATAAATCACCCAACCGCGTTAGGGACGCAAAATCCGGGAACATAATACCGATATGACGGAAACTAGGGCGGCAAGAGTGGATCAAAACACCGGGCATAAGGCCGAGCCTTCCACCCTTTACCAAGTATATAGATGCATTAATTAAATAAGATATATTGTGATATCCCAACAAGTAAACATGTTCCAACAAGGAACAACATCTCCATGTACCAACAAGGAACAAACTTCATCTTCACCGCAACTAACAACGCTATAAGAGGGGCTGAGCAAAGCGGTAACATAGCCAATCAACGGTTTGCTAGGAAAGGATGGTTAGAGGTTTGACATGGCAATATGGGTGGCATGATATAGCAAGTGGTAGGTATCGCAGCATGGGCATAGCAAAAGAACGAGCATCTAGCAAGCAAAGATAGAAGTGATTTCGAGGGTACGGTCATCTTGCCTGAGATCCCGCAAGGAAGAAGAACGAGTCCATGAAGAAGACAAACAGACGTAGTCGAACGAATCCTCACAACTCCGGAACGAAACCAAAGCTAACGAGAGAAGCAACCCGGAAAGAAACAAACAACATAGTAAACAACCAACACATGAACATGATGCACAAACAAGAATGATGCATGTCCGGTTTAATGAGGCATGGCATGGCAAAATGCAACAAACAATACTACAAATTAAGTGGAGCTCAATATGCAACGAATTGCACATTGACAAAACACCACATTTAATTATTTAGTTCACTCTCGGTTAGGTACTCAACAATATTAAATGTTGGTTAACATGGCAAGGGATGAAGCATAACAAAACTACCTATCTAGGCAAGTTTAAATGAGGCCGGAAACAACGAACAACAATTCTAGTAAAACCCCATATGCATATTTTAGGTTTGGTGCTGTTCTGCCCTAAACCATATTTTAGAGTTATGAAACATGCAAATTAATGCCACCATGTTAAACTAGGCATTTTTCTACCCCATTTACATATATAATTTATTTAAAACCGAAGCTACGGTTATTTAGTTATGAAATAAATCATTTTAACATGTCATTTGAGCAAATTTAAACAAATAGCATTTTAAACATTTTAAACATGGATGAAAGTGGCTGATTATGAAACTAGATGAAAAACTAAGCATTTTACATATTTAAATTATTTACATATGATGCATGATTAATGAATTATTGATGCATGAACATTAAGGTGTTTTCTGAAAAACTGCAGTCTCTGGATAAAAAGATAATTCGTCCAACGCAGGGAAAACAATGTATCGGGCCGAATCTGAGCAAACGGGCCAACAGGAGCAAAGGCCTGGAGGCAGCTCACCCATGGGCCGAGGCCTGGCCGGTGAGGAGGAGGCCGGGCAGGGAGCGCTGGGCCTTGGAGGCTTGGCTGGAGGCGATCGAGGCCTCATGGTCCACGCGGGCGCGGTCAACGCACTCGGGCGAGCGCTCGTTCGTCTCTGATGAAAGGAAGCAGGCGGCAGCGGGACTTGCGGCATCGGCGGACCTCCGGGAAGAAGATGGCGGCGGCTGGGCGGAGCTGTGGGCGAGGAGCGGCTGCGCGGCGGCGGGATCCGGACAGGAAGGGTCGGCTTGGGGAGGTTGCTGATGGCCCCGGAGGCGGCGCGACCTGGGCAGGCCGCGCTAACGCCGAACGAGCGAGCCACTGCTGCTCGTCGTCCTGGACGAAGCAGAGGAAGCAGGGCGAGCGACGCGGATGCAGGGCACGGCGGCGAGGAACTTGGCGGCATAGGGGATCGAGGGGCGCGGACCCAGGCGGCGCGCCATGACCGGCAGAGGAGCTCAGGTTCGACCGGATCCGAGGCTGGAGGCCCGGCGAACTTGGGGACGGAGCGGGCCGGCTTGGTGTGCTCCTGGACAGAGAGAAAACGAGAGAGAATTGAGAGACATAGAGGAGGAAAACGGAGGAAGAAGGAGGGCGCGACGGGGCTCATCTGTTGGTGGTGGTTGCCGGCGGCGAACCAGAAGCGGAGGCGGAGCTCGAGCGAGGTGCCCCATGGCGCCCCTCTGTAGAACATGTAAGCAAGAGAGTTTGAGAGACCAGAGGGAGAGAGAGAACCAAGGAGAGAGAGGAAGCAGGGGCATGGCCTGGCCAGTCGATTCGGCGCCGGGCGCCATGGACCGAGAGAAGGGAGCTTGAGCTCCTGGATGCTACTGGTCGAGGAGGGCCGTGGGGATCTCTGGTTGGTGGGGATCGATGCATGGATGGATCGACGGGACTGAGTGGTAGGGGAGATCGAGGTAGGGGAAGGCTGCGGCTGATTGGAGCGAAGGGGATGTGGGAGGATCCCGAGGTGGGAGGAGACAAGAGGAGTGGCGTCGGCTAGGAGGATCCCTAGAAAATAGGGTTTGGTCTAGAAATGGACTAGGGTCTCTCTCTCTCTCTCTCTCTCTATATATATATATATATATATATATATATATATATATATATATATATATATATATATATATATATCTGAAAGGGGATGATTTGGATCCTCCGATTGCGATCGGGCGGTCCGAATAAATGGGTTAGGCCAAAAAAGAAAACGGAGATGTTTTATAGATGTTTGGGGATGATCCGAACCCATTGGTAACGACTGCCTGGGTCGGGTTCGGGTAAGTTTCAGACGCGCGGGAGGGGTCAGTGCGCTGTGCAGAGGAACAAGGCGGTCGCGTGCAAGTGGGTGGTTGGTCTCAGAACGGTCAACGAAGACAAGCGGTCTGACAATTAGTCAATAGAGACAAAGAGAGAATCGGCAACTACGAACGGTAACTAGTTTTATGAAAAAAAACATGCGAATGCAATGCACATGATGCCATGGGATGAAACGCCTAACACGAACAAAATGCAAAACAAAAGCCCAACCACGGAGGAAATAAAATATCGCATCTCCGGAAAAGACAAGAGTTGGAGTTACGAATATGGAAAGTTGTATCCGGGGCGTTACAGTTCCGAGGATCATAATCTCAGTTATAACATTGCACCGCTCCTAAATAGGTGGCGGGGCGTCCGGTGGCCAGCCGGACTGATGAATTTGCCGAACTAAAGCGGCAACTTGACGAGGCGGATGCGGACATCGCGCTGGTCAATAAACGGTTTGACGAGTCACAAGGTATGCGACTTCTCCGCGGACACCTGGTAAGGGAGCTTGACGCCCATGCCTTACTACTTGTATGCTTTTGATGCAGACGGTGCCGCTGCTGTGGAGGAGCTGCGGGCGGAACTCGCCCGAGCGAAAGAGCAAGCGAGAAATAGTAATGCGGCTTTAAGAGGCGGCCAAGAGCTAAAAGCCGAACGGGCTGCTCACCGCCGAAGAAGAGGAAATGGCCGATATGGCCATAAAGTTGAAGAATGCTACCGACCGCTGCGGGTTCTTGAAAAAGAACGTCAAGCGGAGCAAGAGGACCTGAAAAAGGCCACCGCCGAAGCCAAGGATGCCCGCTCCGCAATGAGAGCTACAAAGGAGGAGCTGGGTTAGGCTGTTGATGTTGCTGCTGGAAAGCCTTTTCTGCTACGGAGGAAGTTCACGGATCCGAAGTATGCTCAGTTGGACAAGTTGTGGAGTTCGGAGGATGCTTATCTGGACTTATCGGTGAGCGCTGCGGACGCGATTGAGCACTTCCGAGGCCAGAAGGGGCAAAGAAGGCAAGAGCTATATTGGTCGCAATTCCATAGTCCGGAGCGTCCTCTTCCGTTGACCGATCGGTTGGCCGAATGGGCCGAGCTGAATCGATTATCCGGACTTGCCATGAAGCATGTCATGACTCATTTGTGGCCACACGGACCCCAGCCGAAGAGTTATTTTGGCTTAGCGCAGCAGTTCCTTGGTGCGGTACCGCGTATCGACGCAATGAAGCGGTCGGCGTGCATAGAGGGAGCGTGGATGGCTCTTGCCCGTGTCAAGACATACTGGGCGGAGATGAAGGCCACCGACGTTGCATCCCAAGACTCGGACAGAAGCCAAGTACCTGCCGAGCACTATTTTGAGGAAGTCATGCAGGGCGCTCGTTTAATAGAGACGCGGTGCTCGAAGGATATTATGTTTAAATGACATGTATGATTTGTGAAAACAATGTTTCAATATAATATAAGAGCTTTTTATACTTGTGCGTTCAAGTATTAAAACGCCTCCTGTGCGGCCGTTGATGTATATGTGTATATAACCTGAAAGATGGCAGTCTTCGGCTTAAGCCCCCACGCACATAGTGCGGGGGTGTTTGCAAAAAAGGCGTAGTTTCACACTTAATCCAACGTCTTGGTCCTGTGAAGGAGGTGATTGCGTAGCAAACTAGGCAACCGGACTATAATGCTTTATCACTTTCACTTAGCCATAGGAGCTCGATGGTGGGGCTACTATATAGCCCCTAGGGGCACCGCTGCCTCCGAATTCGGGCGCTGTATGTGCCTGACCGGAAACGGCCCTTCGTCAATGCGGGAATTCTAAACATTCCGCTGGGTCATCGAAAGTGGTTGACCAGTCTCACGCTATATCATGACCGTCGCTTTAGCTTTCTCCACCGAGGTGCTCAACCCAGCTCAAACGGGCACAATCGCAGTTGGTTCTCCCAAAGGCTACCTTAGCCGATATAACGGAACGTAAGGTACCAAAACATGGGAGCCGCAAACCCAACATTTGACCAAAGACATGATTCGGAGTTGATGCATATAAGGCCTAACTCGAGACGCCGAACACTCCCTAAGGTATTCGGTCTTTATGAAAACGGGCAGAATAATGCCCTAAGCCCCTGGTGTCCAGGTACGCGCAAAAATTTTGGTGCGGCCGATGCCAAAACGCCAGCCTCCTCCTCGGTTATAATAAGAAACCGGGGGATGTGTATCAACCAGAGACGGTAAAAAAGGTTTACGCAGGGTCTTAATATGAAAAGAATCCTTGCGCGGGTCCTCGCCGCACGCTCATGCGCTGTGTCTCCGCGCAGCCGTATCCTGGACGGGTGTAGCACGGTGTTCATCTGTAAAAGAGAAGAACTTAGTTGAAAAGAAAAAATATCGTGCGAGAAATGTACTTTCTATTAAATAAATAGAGTACGGTTCGGAAGGTGAATTGAGCTTTATTGTCTCTTGTTGTATGTGCGTACAACCCCTTGTATGGGGGTATGCCGCTAGTAGGTGCCGGACTCGTCTAGCCGTGTCCGGGGTTTGAACGACCTATTCAGGTGCTTTGATTAGCGGAGCCGGATTGGTGTGGGGCTGTCAAAGCAGTCTCACGTTCTTCCGTGCTCGAGTAACACTTAATACACCCTTTTAATGAGATGATGTCGCGTGGACCGTGCATTTTAAGTGTAAGAGATGCATAATGCGGTATTGCGTTAAAGCGGGCGAAAGCTTCACGCCCCAGAAGTGCTTGATAGCTACTTTCGAATGGGGCGATGTGGAAGGTTAGCTTTTCGCGGAGGAAGTTGTCAGATGAGCCGAACACAACTTCTAGCAGAAGGGAGCCCGTACAATGGGCATACAGGCCTGGCATTACCCCTTTGAAGGAGGTGTTGCTATGGCGAATTTTGGTTGGGTCTATCCCCATTTTGCAAATTATGTCCTGATATAGCAGGTTTAGATCGCTACTTCCGTCCATTAGGACTTGTGTAAATTGGAGTTCGTCGATTATAGGATCTAATATCAAGGCAGTCCATCCTGCGCTCCGGATACTTCCGGAATAGTCCTGGTGATCGAAGGTGATTGGTTTTGACAACCATCGTTGGGACTCTCATTGGGATAGACCGTGCGGCACGTGTTTCTATGGGCACCGCTCTGTTTTTCCCTTTTGTCACTTGAAGCGAGTTCACTGTTTTGACTTTTTGTGGGAAATTCTTTTGTTTTCCGGGGCTCTGCTTGTGGTGCTTGTCATCCTCCTCACTTGGTGTGTCGAGCCCCTTGTGTTCGGCGTTGAGTCTGCCGGATTGCTTGAAGACCCAGCAATCTCTATGGGTATGGTTTGCAGGCTTCTCGGGAGTAATGTGGATTTGGCATATCTTGTCCAAGATTTTGTTTAAGTTGGATAGCTCATCGCTATTGTCCTTAAGGGGCAGTTTTTTTATTGTTCTGCCGTGAGCTTTTGAATCCGGCGTTGATCGTCAAGGCGCTCTTTGGACCATTCCCCTTAATTCGGTGCTGGTCCTTGCTGCGTCGTGGTTTTCCATTTCCATCCCTTACTTCGGATGTACTTGGGTCGCTGGTACTGCATCTTGCCAGCCAACTATCCTCTCCCACGCAAAAGCGGGTCATGAGGCTTGTTAATGCAGCCATGGTTCTCGGCTTCTCCTGGCCGAGGTGTATGGCGAGCCATTCGTCTCGAACGTTGTGTTTGAAAGCTACTAAGGCTTCGGCGTCCGGACAGTCGACTATTTGGTTCTTTTTGGTGAGGAACCTGTTCCAGAATTTGCGGGATGACTCTCCGGGTTGTTGAGTTATATGACTTATATCGTCAGATCTGGAGGACGGACATAAGTCCCTTGAAAATTTGCCCGAAAAGCATCCTCGAGCTCTTCCCAACTTCCAATGGTATTTTCAGGAGGCTTTTGAGCCAATGTCGGGCTGGCCCTTTGAGTTTGAGGGTAGGTATTTTATGGCGTGGAGATCATCTCCTCTAGCCATGTGTATGTGGAGGATGTAATCCTCAATCCAGACTCGTGGTCTGTTGTTCCGTCATATGCCTCTATGTTTACGGGTTTGAATCCTGCTGGGGAATTCGTGATCCAAAGACCTCATCGGTGAAACAGGGGTGTGCGGCACCCCTATATTTGGGTGTGTCGTGATGTTCGGATATTTGGCGTGTTGCATTGCTTTGAGGAGCTTGCTTTCTCGGCCTATAGATGGACCTAATCGGGCCATCCTTTTGATGCTAATCCTTATGCGGATCGCGTGCGGCTTGTGTGCGGCGCCATTTGCCGCTCTCTCTGCTTGCCGTGGGGTCGTCCATCCGAACGGGTGGCCCTCTTGCTTTTGATTGTGGGGGCTCTCGGCCTCCTCATCGAATTCGGCGATAGTTTTCTCTTTGGGTAGCTCTTTGTTCGGCGACTGCCGCCGTATTTGTCCTGCGGTGTTGAGTACTTTGCTCCATCTGATTACGAGTGCATCTTCCGCTGTTTTGAGCTTCCGCTTCGCTTTTTTCAGGCTACGCGCAGTGGCGACGAGCCTTTTGTGGAGGTTCTTCTGCTCCAACAATTTGTCCGACGTGAGATCGTCTGGACTGTTATCTTCGCCCGGGACGGGTTGTTTATCCAAGTTGTCCTGTTCGGACGGTTGCTCGATAGCATGTTCGTCGTCCACCGGTTTGTCCTGCTCTATGGCTGGGTCTTTGTCGAGGCGGGACTTGGTGCGGCGTTTACGTTGCCGTTTTGACTGCTTTTCGAGGGATTTATCCTTCGTAGTGTCCCGTTGTTCCTCGTCGTCACTTCCTTTAGGTGTGTCCACCATGTATTCATCGTGGGATGAGGTGGCTGTCCGATTACCCTATAGGTGCTGGTTCTTGGTTGTCTCCTACATCGTCGTCCATACCGTCGATGTCTTCGGAGTCGAAATCGAGCACGTCGTTTAAGCTTTCGACGGTGGCTACAAAGTGGATGGTGGGTGGTCGTTGAATTTCTTCGTCGTCCGCATCCCAACCTTCCTGATCATAGTCCGGCCAGGGCTCTCCTGACAAAGAGAGAGACTTTAATGAGTTCAGGATATCGCCAAAGGGCGAGTGCTGAAAGATGTCCGCGGCGGTGAAGTCCATATCTGGCGCCCTGTCGGATTCGACTGGCGGGGGCGCGGGAGTTTCGGAGTCCGGAAAGGAGTCCGACACCTGGGAGTCACGAGCTTTGCAAAGGACAGGGATGGTGTTCGGCTCAATCGCCGTAGAGATTTCAGCCCCCGAGGTGGTGTCCAACCAACCATCCTCGATCGGCGAGATCGGCTCGAATCAATGGTCGGAGCGGACACTAAATGCGCCTCCGTGACACCTTCGCTGGCGAGTTAGATCATGCCCATCGAGATAGTGCGGCACGCTTGCCGCGGCTCGAATCCGTCGAAGATCGAGTCTCTGCGGATGTCGGCCATGTAGTTTAAACTTCCAAACCTGACCGATGGATGTGGGCGTAGCTTCGATCTGCTTCCGGATGGCTGCTTAATTGGCCCGCAGTAAAGCCGTCAACACGAAGATCTGTCCGGGAGAAAAGTCTCACCTGGACTGCATCGTTCTTGATGATTGAAGGAGCCATCGGGCCTATAGGTGACGACACGCAGGAACTCTCAATGAAAGCACCAATGTCGGTGTCAAAACTGGCGGATCTCGGGTAGGGGGTCCCGAGGCTGTGCGTCTAGGCGGATGGTAACAGGAGACAAGGGACACGATGTTTTTACCCAGGTTCGGGCCCTCTCGATGGAGGTAATACCCTACTCCTGCTTGATTAATATTGATGATATGGGTAGTACAAGAGTAGATCTACCACGAGGTCAGAGAGGCTAAACCCTAGAAGCTAGCCTATGGTATGATTGTTGTTCGTCCTACGGACTAAAACCCTCCGGTTTATATAGACACCGGATAGGGTTAGGGTTACACAGAGTCGGTTACAATGGTAGGAGATCTAAATATCAGATTAGACAAGCTTGCCTTCCACGCCAAGGAAAGTCCCATCCGGACACGGGACGAAGTCTTCAATCTTGTATCTTCATAGTCTAGGAGTCCGGCCAAAGATGATAGTTCGGCTATCCGGACACCCCCTAGTCCAGGACTCCCTCAGTTCTCTTTCTTTGCCATGCTTCCTAGCAACAAAGTCTCTCTTATCATAACGTTGATTCTTTGATTGTGGGTTATCAAGATCTACATCAGGTTCAATCTCTACATCATTGTCATTGCTAGGTTGAGCCTCAACATGAACATCATCATTAACATTATCACTAGGCTCATGTTCATCACCAGATTGTGTTTCAAAGATCGTAAATAGAAATATCATTGGGATTCTCAGGTGTGTCATCAACATGTTCACTAGAAGCATGCAAAGTCCTATCATTTTTCTTTTTCCTCCTCTTAGAAGGACCAGGTGCATCAACATTAGTTCTCTGAGAATCTGGCTCAATTTTCTTAGGGTGGCCCTCAGGATACAAATGTTCCTGAGTCATTTTACCCCCTCTAGTCATAACTCTAACAACATTATCATTTTTCCTGTTATTCAATTCATTGAGCAAATCATTTTGAGCTTTAAGCACTTGTTCTACTTGAGTGGTAACCATAGAAGCATGTTTACTAATAAGTTCGAGTTCACCTTTAACTCTAGACATATAATCACTCAAGTGTTCAATCATATAAGCATTACGTTTCAATTGTCTACCAACATAAGCATTGAAGTTTTCTTGTTTAACCATAAAGTCATCAAATTCATCCAAGCATTGGCTAGCAAACTTAGTAGACGGGATTTCTGCTTTATCATATCTATAGAGAGAATTTACCTTTACTACCTGTGTTGGGTTATCAAGACCATGTATTTCTTCAATAGGTGGTAAATTCTTAACATCTTCGGCTTTAATACCTTTTTCTTTCATAGATTTCTTTGCCTCTTGCATATCTTCGTGGATCGAGAAATAGAATACCCCTTTTCTTCGGAGTTGGCTTAGGAGTTGGTTCAGGAAGTGTCCAATTATTTTCATTACTCAACATATTATTCAATAGCAATTCAGCTTGATCAATAGTTGTTTCCCTGAAAACACAACCAGCACAACTATCCAGGTGGTCTCTGGAAGTATCGGTTAGTCCATTATAAAATATATCAAGTATTTCATTTTTCTTGAGAGGATGATCAGGCAAAGCATTAAGTAATTGGGGAAGCCTCCCCCAATCTTGTGGGAGACTCGCTTCTTCAATTTGCACAAAATTATATATTTCCCTTAAGGCAGCTTGTTTCCTATGAGCGGGGAAATATTTAGCAGAGAAATAATAAATCATATCCTGGGGACTACGCACACAACCAGGATCAAGAGAATTAAACCATGTTTTAGCATCATCCTTTAATGAGAACGGAAATAATTTAAGGATATAGTAGTAGCGAGTTTTCTCATCACTAGTGAATAGGGTGGCTATATCATTTAATTTAGTAAGATGTGCCACAATAGTTTCAGATTCATAGCCATAAAAAGGATCAGATTCAACCAAAGTACTTATCTCAGGATCGACAGAGAAATCATAATCCTTATCGGAAATATAGATAGGTGAAGTAGCAAAAGCAGGGTCATATTTCATTCTAGCATTCAAAGACTTTCTTTCAGCTTAGCTAATAATTTCTTAAGATCATATCTATCATTGCAAGCAAGAAAATCTCTAGCAGTTTCTTCATCCATAACATAACCCTCAGGAACAACAGGCAATTCATATCTAGGGGGAGAGTCTTCATCATCACTTTCATCAATATTATCAGTTTAAATAATTTCATTCTCTCTAGCCCTAGCAAGTTTTTCATGAAGAAATTCACCTAGTGGCACAGTATTATCAAACATAGAAGTAGTTTCATCATAAGTATCATGCATAGCGAAGTGGCATCATCAATAACATGCGACATATCGTAATTAATAGCAGAAGCAGGTTTACGTGTCGCAAGTTTACTCAAAACAGAAGGTGAATCAAGTGCAGAGCTAGATGGCAGTTCCTTACCTCCCCTCGTAGTTGAGGGATGAATCTTGGTTTTTTCGTCTTTCAAGTTCCTCATAGTGATCAGCAGATATAAATCCTAAGTGACTCAAAGGAGAGAGCTATGCTCCCCGGGAATGGCGCCAGAAAATTGTCTTGATAACCCACAAGTATAGGGGATCGCAACAGTTTTCAGGGTAGAGTATTCAACCCAAATTTATTGATTCGACACAAGGGGAGCCAAAGAATATTCTCAAGTATTAGCAGCTGAATTGTCAATTCAACCACACCTAAAAGACTTAATATCTGCAACAAAGTATTTAGTAGCAAAGTAGTATGGAAGTAACGGTAATAGTGGCAAAAGTAGTAGTAGCAGTATTGTAGTAATCGTAACAGTGGCAACGGAAATGCAACTAAGCAAAGATCAATATGTGAAAATCTCGTAGGCATTGGATCAGTGATGGATATTGTTGGATGCGATTCCTCACGCAATAGTTATAACATAGGGTGACATAGAACTAGCTCTAGTTCATCAATGTAATGTAGGCATGTATTCCGAATATAGTTATCCGTGCTTATGGGAAAGAACTTGCATGACATCTTTTGTCCTACCCTCCCATGGCAGCGGGGTCCTATTGGAAACTAATGGATATTAAGGCCTCCTTTTAATAGAGTACCGGACCAAAGCAGTAACACTTAGTGAATACATGAAATCCTCAAACTACGGTCATCACCGGGAGTGGTCCCGATTATTGTCAATTAGGGGTTACCGGATCATAACACATAATAGTGACTATTGACTTGCAAGATAGGATCACGAACTCACATATATTAATGAAAACATAATAGGTTCAGATCTGGAATCATGGCACTCGGGCCCTATGACAAGCATTAAGCATAGCAAAGTCATCGCAACATCAATCTCAGAACATAGTGGATACTAGGGATCAAACCCTAACAAAACTAACTCGATTACATGGTAAATCTCATCCAACCCATCACCGTCCAGCAAGCCTACGATGGAATTACTCACGCATGGCGGTGAGTGATACGTCTCCAACGTTTCTATAATTTATGAAGTATTCATGCTATTATTTTATCTATCTTGGATGTTTATGGGCTTTATTAAACACTTTTATATTATTTTTGGGACTAACCTATTAACCCATAGCCCAGTGCCAGTTTTTGTTTTTTCTCTTGTTTCAGTGTTTTGCAGAAAAGGAATATCAAACGGAGTCCAAACGGAATGAAACCTTCGGGAGAGTTATTTTTGGAACGGAAGCAATCCAGAAGACTTGGGGTGTACGTAAGGGAAGCAACAAGGAAGGCACGAGGCGCAAGCCCACCCCACGGCGCGCCCTCCACCCTCGTGGACCCCTCGTGGCTCCCCACGTATTTCTTCCTTCTATATACCAATATACCCTAAAACCATCGAGAACAGAATAGATCGGAGTTCCGCCGCCACAAGCCTCTCAGAGCCACCAAAACCAATCGGGACCCTGTTTGGCACCTCACGGAGGGGAATCCCTCACCGAAGGCCATCTTCATCATCTCGACGCTCTCCATGACGAGGAGGGAGTAGTTCACCCTTGGGGCTGAGGGTATGTACCAGTAGCTATGTGTTTGATCTCTCTCTCTCTCTCGTGTTCTCGATTCGGCAGGATCTTGATGTATCGCGAGCTTTGCTATTATAGTTGGATCTTATGATGTTTCTCCCCCTCTACTCTCTTGTAATGGATTGAGTTTTCCCTTTGAAGTTACCCTATCGGATTGAGTCTTTAAGGATTTGAGAACACTTGATGTATGTCTTGCGTGGGATACCCGTGGTGACAATGGGGTATTCTATTGATTCACTTGATGTATGTTTTGGTGATCAACTTGCGGGTTCCGCCCATGAACCTATGCATATGGGTTGGCACACGTTTTTGTCTTGACTCTTCGGTAGAAACTTTGGGGCACTCTTTGAAGTACTTTGTGTTGGTTGAATGGATGAATCTGAGATTGTGTGATGCATACCGTATAATCATACCCACGGATACTTGAGGTGACATTGGAGTATCTAGGTGACATTAGGGTTTTGGTTGATTTGTGTCTTAAGGTGTTATTCTAGTACGAACTCTATGATAGATCGAACGAAAAGAATAGCTTCGTGTTATTTTACTACGGACTCTTGAATAGATCGATCAGAAAGGATAACTTTGAGGTGGTTTTGTACCCTACCATAATCGCTTCGTTTGTTCTCCTCTATTAGTGAATTTGGAGTGACTCTTTGTTGCATGTTGAGGGATAGTTATATGATCCAATTATGTTATTATTGTTGAGAGAACTTGCACTAGTGAAAGTATGAACCCTAGGCCTTGTTTCCTAGCATTGCAATACAGTTTACGCTCACTTTTATCGCTTGCTACCTTGCTGTTTTTATATTTTCAGATTACAAATACTCATATCTATCATCCATATTGCACTTGTATCACCATCTCTTTGCCGAACTAGTGCACCTATACAATTTACCATTGTATTGGGTGTGTTGGGGACACAAGAGACTCTTTGTTATTTGGTTGCAGGGTTGTTTGAGTGAGACCATCTTCAACCTACGCCTCCCATGGATTGATAAACCTTAGGTCATCCACTTGAGGGAAATTTGCTACTGTCCTACAAACCTGTGCACTTGGAGGCCCAACAATGTCTGCAAGAAGAAGGTTGTGTTGTAGACATCAAGCTCTTTTCTGGCGCTGTTGCCGGGGAGGTTAGTGCTTGAAGGTATATCTTTAGATCTTGCAATCGAATCTTTTTGTTTCTTGTTTTATCACTAGTTTAGTTTATAAAAGAAAACTACAAAAAAAAAGGAATTGAGGGTGCCTCATATGCTTCATCTTTTTAATATCTTTCGTGAAAATGATGGAAATGAAAATTGTGCTCAAGTGCTAGAAGAAGAATGCATTAGAATGTTTGGCACTAAATCTTTGTTTAACGAGCATGATTGCAATGTTATTAGTATGAATTCTTTGATTACCCATGATGCTAATGATATGCAAAGCTACAAGCTTGGGGATGCTATGTTTGATGAAGATGATATGTTTAATCCCCCAAGTTTTGATGAGCAAATTTATTATGATGAAAGCATGCCTCCTATTTATGATGATTATTGTGATGACACGTATGCTATAAAGAATAAAGACGACCATGAAACCTGTCATTTATTATGATGAAAGCATGCCTTCTATTTTAATTTTCAATTGGATTATGCTTCACATGATAGTTATTTTACTGAGTTTGCTCCCACTACTATTCATGAGAAGAAATCTGCTTATGTGGAGAGTAATAAAATTTCTATACTTGTGGCTCATGAAAAGAATTCTTTATGTGCTGGTTTTATGGTTTAATTCTTTCATGATGCTACTTAAAATTATTATGAGAGAGGATCATATGCTTCTACATATTGCAATAATATCAAGTTTCCTCTCTATGTGTTTAAAATCTTGAAGATTTGCTTGTTTTGCCTTCCTATGCTAGTTGTTTCATGTTCCCATAAATTGTTTGCTCACAAAATCCCTATGCATAGGAAGTGGGTTAGACTTAAATGTGTTAGTAATATGCTTCATGATGCTCTCTTTGCATTTCAATTCTTATCTTTATGTGAGCATCATTGAAATCACCATGCCTAGCTAGGGGCGTTAAACGATAGCGCTTGTTGGGAGGCAACCCAATTTTTTGTTTCTTGCTTTTTGGTTCTGTTTAGTAATAAATATTTGATCTATCCTCTGTTTAGATGTGGTTTTATGTTTTAATTAGTGTTTGTGCCAAGTAAAACCTATAGGATCTTCTTGGATGATAGTTATTTGATCTTGCTGAAAAAAATCAGAAACTTTCTGCTCACAAAAACAATTGTTAAAAATCACCAGAATGTGATAAAATAGTGATTCCAATTGCAGTAGATCAACAATCAAAGTTTCTAGGTCTTCCTATTTTGAAGATTTTTATGAGTTCCAGAAGTTTTCGTTTGATACAGATTACTACAGACTGTTCTGTTTTTAGCAGATTCTGTTTTCTATGTGTTGTTTGCTTATTTTGATGAATCTATGAGTAGTACAGGAGGTTATGAACCATATATAAGTTGTAATACAGTATATAATACACCAATATGAATTTAGAATGAGTTCACAACAGTACCTAAGTGGTGATTTATTTTCTTATACTAACGGAGCTTACGAGTTTTCTGTTGAGTTTTGTGTTGTGAAGTTTTCAAGTTTTGGGTAAAGATTCGATGGACTATGGAATAAGGAGTGGCAAGAGCCTAAGCTTGGGGATGCCCAAGGCACCCCAAGGTAATATTCAAGGACAACCAAGAGCCTAAGCTTGGGGATGCCCCGGATGGCATCCCCTCTTTCGTCTTCATCTATCGGTAACTTTACTTGAGGCTATATTTTTATTCACCACATGATATGTGTTTTGCTTGGAGCGTCATTTTTTTTCTTTTTTTTTGCTTACTGTATGAATAAAATACCAAGATCTAAAATTCTTAAATGAGAGTGAGTATTCACATAGCTACATAATTATTTAACTACTCATTGATCTTCACTTATATCTTTTTGGAGTAGTTTGTCATTTACTCGTGTGCTTCACTTATATCCTATGAGTAAATGGTTGAATGATTTGAATGTCATAAATCTAAAATTATATATGTTTCATATGCCTTTACCATGGGGAGTAATGCCTTCACATATAAGAATTAGAGGTGGTAAATTTATTGAAGGTTAGCAAACATTGTATTGGTCACTTGAAAAATTCATGAAAGAATATTGAAGGAAGAGAGATTTCACATATAAATATACTATCTTGGACATCTTCTATGATTGTGAGCCCCATTAATTATTTTCAAACCTGAGCAAATTAGTTGAAGTTGGACAAGGAAGACAAGATAATGAGTTATGCTTGGGTATATTTGTATAGAAGTTATATTGTTATGGATCCTCTAACATGTGGTGCTTGCTATTTATAATCCTTTGGTAGCCAAAATATCTATACTAAGCGGGAATACTGCTTGTGCATCCAAATTCCTTGAACCAAGTTTATTCCATGAGTGTCCACCATATCTACCTATATGCGGTATTTACCTGCCGTTCCAAGTAAATTTGCATGTGCCAAACTCTAAACCTTCAAATAGTAATCTGTTTTGTATGCTCGAATCGCTCATGTAGCGACTAGGGGCTGTCAGTATCTTCCATGCTAGGTGGGTTATTCTCAAGATGAGTGGACTCCGATCATCATTCACGAGAAAAATGGTTGGTAACTGGGATGCCCAGTCCCATGATCAAAAGATCAAAATCAAATCAAAAAAAATTGCAAACAAAACTCCCCCAGGATTGATGTTAGTTGGAGGCACCCGTTGTTTCGGGCAAGCCATGGATTGATGATTGCTGGTGGAGGGGGAGTAAAATCTTTACCTTTCTGTTTGGGAACCGCCTACAATGTATGTAGTATGGAAGATATTGGGAACTCTTGGTCGTTATGTTGACAATGAAAGCATACCTCTCAAAATTATTTTCATCTCTGTTTTTGCTTCGTGCTCTGGCACCTCTACAAATCCCTGCTTCCCTCTGCGAAGGGCCTATCTTTTACTTTTATGCAAGAGTCAGTAGTATTCCTTCTCATTCCAACCTACTTTTAGTTGGCAAGCATCATGTGGTGGAGAAAGATCTAAGCATATATGGCCATTCAAATATATTTGATCATGAATTATTATTGTTGACAATTATCTATATGATAAATAAGTTGGGAGGCGAAACATTAAGCCCCTATCTTTCTCTGTGTTCTATGAATACTATTTGTTCTAAAAATATGCTTTGAGTGGTAGCAATCATGGAAGACTAAATGATAGTTGAGTATGTGGAGTTTGCTGAATCAAAGCTCTGACATAGACTCTTCCTGAAAATAAGATGAATTGTAATTGTTTGATGACCAATAACATGGTTTGTTAGTTTTAAAGAAAGTTTATTGTCTATACTTTAACATGTGAATAGTTTTTTACTTGATCATGAAAAGTTCTATGAGTTGAGCTACTGTTATGACATATAGTGATGCTAGAAAAGGTGATTGAAATTATCATTGATCAAACTTATGCACCTGTTAGCATTCACACTTCATAAATTCTTTCTTTTATCATTTACCTACTCGAGGACGAGCAGGAATTAAGCTTGGGGATGCTGATACGTCTCCAACGTATCTATAATTTATGAAGTATTCATGCTATTATTTTATCTGTTTTGGATGTTTATGGGCTTTATTAAACACTTTTATATTATTTTTGGGACTAACCTATTAACCCAGAGCCCAGTGCCAGTTTCTGTTTTTCCCCTTGTTTCAGTGTTTCGGAGAAAAGGAATATCAAACAGAGTCCAAACGGAATGAAACCTTCAGGAGAGTTATTTATGGAACGGAAGCAATCCAGAAGACTTGGGGTGTACGCAAGGGAAGCAACGAGGAAGGCAAGAGGCAGGGGCGCGCCCACCCCCTGGGCGCGCCCTCCACCCTCATGGGCCCCTCGTGGCTCCCCTGACTATTTCTTCCTCCTATATATACCAATATACCCTAAAACCATCGGAGAACAGAATAGATCGGGAGTTCCGCCGCCGCAAGCCTCTGTAGCCACCAAAAACAAATCGGGACCCTGTTCCGGCACCCTGCCGGAGGGGGGATCCCTCACCGGTGGCCGTCTTCATCATCCCGATGCTCTCCATGACGAGGAGGGAGTAGTTCACCCTCGGGGCTGAGGGTATGTACCAGTAGCTATGTGTTTGATCTCTCTCTCTCTCTCTCTCTCTCTTGTTCTTGATTCGGCAGGATCTTGATGTATCGCGAGCTTTGCTATTATAGTTGGATCTTATGATGCCCCCCCCCCCCTATACTCTCTTGTAATGGATTGAGTTTTCCCTTTGAAGTTATCTTATTGGATTGAGTCTTTAAGGATTTGAGAACACTTGATGTATGTCTTCGTGGGATACCCGTGGTGACAATGGGGTATTCTATTGATTCACTTGATGTATGTTTTGGTGATCAACTTGCGGGTTCCGCCCATGAACCTATGCATAGGGGTTGGCACACGTTTTCGTCTTGACTCTTCGTTAGAAACTTTGGGGCACTCTTTGAAGTACTTTGTGTTGGTTGAATGGACGAATCTGAGATTGTGTGATGCATATCGTATAATCATACCTACGGATACTTGAGGTGACATTGGAGTATCTAGCTGACATTAGGGTTTTGGTTGATTTGTGTCTTAAGGTGTTATTCTAGTACAAACTCTATGATAGATCGAACGGAAAGAATAGCTTCGTGTTATTTTACTACGGACTCTTGAATAGACCGATTAGAAAGGATAACTTTGAGGTGGTTTCGTACCCTACCATAATCTCTTCGTTTGTTCTCCGCTATTAGTGACTTTGGAGTGACTCTTTGTTGCATGTTGAGGGATAGTTATATGATCCAATTATGTTATTATTGTTGAGAGAACTTGCACTAGTGAAAGTATGAACCCTAGGCCTTGTTTCCTAGCATTGCAATACAGTTTACGCTCACTTTTATCGCTTGCTACCTTGCTGTTTTTATATTTTCAGATTACAAATACTCATATCTATCATCCATATTGCACTTGTATCATCATCTCTTTGCCGAACTAGTGCACCTATACAGTTTACCATTGTATTGGGTGTGTTGGGGACACAAGAGACTCTTTGTTATTTGGGTAAGACTCCATGTGCTCGTCTTTTGGCTTGTACTCCTTGTTGGAGAAGTTGACAAGGAGCTAGGTGTCACCCTTGATGGTGAGGCGCTTAGGCCTTGTACAACGCAAGGTGCTTAGGGCAGGTTCTCAGAGAAGTAAACTAGACTTTTCTTAAGCACCGGTGCTTATTTGTATAGGGTAGACGCTTAGTTTGGCGTATCTCCTATAGAAATAGGCACCGGTGCTTCAAAAAAAGCTCGGTTAATTTTTCTAAGCACCTCCCTAAGGACCTAGCATTGTACAAGGCCTTTACCCCCAGCGCGGACGCGGCCCTGAGGCCGACAATCAAGCCCTCGTATTCTGTGATGTTGTTGGAGACCTTCTCACCATGTTGGAAGCTAAGCTGTACGGCATAGTAGAGCTTGTCCTTGGTTGGCGAGACAAGCACGACTCCAGCCCCCGCGCCGTTCCGCGCAAAGACGCCATCAAAGTGCATGACCCAGCCATCAGGCGCTTCGTTGCCAGGCGTGAGGGATTGGCCTTCATCCAAGCCCCGGTTGCGAGTGTCTGTCCATTCCACCACAAAATCAGTGAGGTTCATGCCCTTGATGACCCTTGTTGTGCTGAACTCTAACCGGAAGGCCTGTAGCTCGATGTTCCACTCTACAACCCTTCCAGCGGCATTGGGGCTGTCGTGGGAACGAGTCTGACAGTAGAAGTAGGGGGTACGTAGGAGAGTGCAGTGTGCTAGGTACGACGAGGTTGTACACACAGATTTACTAGTTCAGACCCCTCTCGGAGGAGGTAACAGACCTACGTCTTGGTGCCGCGGAGGCTTGTCGACTGAAGTGTGGAATAGTTATAGGGGGTGCGAACCCTTGTGCCAGAGGGGAGGGGTGGCTTATATAGAGTGCGCCAGCCCCTTCCATCCCCCAGTTACACAGGGGTTCAATGAGAGTTATGTCCTGAACGTTATTGGTAACACCCGTATTAAATGGTCTTTATGGCAACAGAGTGAATTCCTGACCGTTGCCATCCTGAGGTGACTCTAGGTATTCTATGCTCCGAGTGGGTTCTTGTAGGGTCGAGTGAAGTAATCATGGTCGAGTGGAATTGGGATATCCGAGTGGAATCTTCTGTCGAGTGTATTGCACCTCATGAGGATTTCAGTTGGTATCTTCCGTTGAACCTTGTAGGCCTTGGACTCTTGTGTAGGGTCCTTGGATAGGGTGTCTAGGTCAGGCCTAAGACCCTACCCTAGGTACATGTCATCATCATTAGCCCCCGAATGGATGGAGGACCGAGTGAAGAAAGGGTTGAAGTTGATTCCTACCCGATTCGATGTCTCGGAGACATTTCCTCAAGGACCTGAAAATATGTTGGTGTCGTGGCCCTTCATCAGTCCCCTTGATCCATTCTGGCTTCTGGATTTTCTGAGTGAATTATGCTACATGTCTTATAGAGTAGATTGGATTTGGGTATCTTTGGTATGATCGACTGCTCTGCAGTTCCGGGATCTCGCGGGATTTGAATTTTGGAGAAGCGTGCGGGACAGGACGCGACGCGGTAAGCGGGGCAGGTGGATATGGACTCCTTGATCCTTGCGCCACCTTTTTCGCCACGTATCGGGCCAACGTCTGTTATGGGATGTGCCAGGATTGCACAGGCCCACGGGTCAGTCACTCGGAAGCGAGGCCATAAAAGGTGCTGCTGCTGCGTGGTACTATGCTATCCATTCACCCGCTTTCTCTCTGCCTCTCCGCCTCGTCTTCTCCAGCGCCACGCTCCTCCGCTAGTTTCTCTTGAGCTCCGCGGCCATGGTGAAGCACAACACCGCATCTCTGGAGCGTGCGAATAAGGCAATGGCGAAGGGCAAGAAGGGAGTGAAGGGGTCGACATCGCGGTCCACTCTTCCGCCTGGTTGGGTCCAGGGGGATTGGATCCCTTCCACCGTCACGGAGGAAGACCTGGTGAATCTCGCCACCGACGGCCCTATTGCGAAGGGGTCTTGGATGTTGCCAGAAGGGGAGTTTGAGCCTGAGCTGCGCGAGGGCGAGCGCGTCTTCCTCATGACACACGTCAATCAAGGTTTCTCTCTGCCTCCTCACCTGTTCTTTCGAGGTTTCTTGAATTTATTTGGCACTCAGATCCACCACTTTCCCCCCAACAACATCTATTATCTTGTTGTGTTCGTTTCAATGTGCGAAAACTTCCTCGGGTGTCATGCACACTGGGGATTGTTTAAGCATATCTTCACTTGCCGATCTCAGACAGTAAAGAAAGCTAATCCGGCTGATGAGAGGACGCATGTGATCCAGATGTGTGGGGGGCTAGGGATGCGGATGAGAGGTAGGAGCACTTTTCCTCCTATGACCTTTCCCGAATCTGTTAGGGGGTGGCAATCGACTTGGTTTTACTACAAAGATGTCCCGACTCCAGGTCAGTCGATCGGCCTTCCCCCTTTCTCTCTGTAGAGACTCTGCACCCCTCGTCTATTGGCTGTATCCACAGAGGAGAAGGGTGAGGTAGCTATTCTGGTCGACGCGATCGTTTTGCTGGTCCAGGGAGGGGTGACCCGCATGGATCTGGTGGCGGTGTTCCTCAGTCGACGCATCCAACCATTGCAAGCTCGCGACCAACCCATGGATGTATTCGGGCCCAGAAGACACCGCTCGGACCCACCCGGAGGAGGTCAGCGAGGAGATGGTGGCCCAGTGGCTGCGAAGCATCACGGGCAACAAGGACAACCCCCGTGGATCCCATAGGATCTTGCCATTCGACGCCAAGAAACCCCTAGATGAGGTTAGGCGCGACTTGTCGAGTGTTTTATGTATTGTATTCTCCAACATGCTGTTATTAAGGGATTCGACTAAAATTTGCGACTTGTGTCTTGCAGGTTTTTACGAAGATGTACTCGTCCGTACCAAACAGAGAACATCCCATTGAAGAATGGGAAAGCGACGGTGGGAGTGGGGACATCCCGTATGCTGATGACAGTGACGATGACGGCGACAACTTTGACAACAGCGAGGAGGTCGAGTCACCACCATGTTCCGAGCGCCGCTCCAAGAAATCACGAGAGCCTGCAGGTGGCCGCGGCGTCGAGTGTGAGGATTCCAAAGCGCACTCGAATGTCGTCTCCAGATCCGACTGAGAAGACTCCGAAGCAAGCCAAAGTCGCTCCACGCAAGGCTCGGAAGGCCCTGCCCAGGATCAAGGTGGTCGTGCATGTTGCTTCTGCGTAAGTGTTTCTTTTACTTGTTCTTTATTGCTGTTGAGGACTTCTTCATTTGTTTGACCGAGTGAGATTTTATACTTCCAGGGTCGCTACGTCTGCAACGTCCATGGATATTAACGAGGAGCGGGCTAACGCGGAAACTACGGACGTGGCCACCTCTCGAGTAGGTATGATACTGCAGACCTGTTTACGCTCTGTCAACTTTTTTGGTGACCGACTGAAATCGCACTGTCGAGTGTTTGCAGCGCCAACAAATGTTATCCAGCTTCCAGATGACGATGATGAGGATGAACTCCCGAGGAGTGTAGGAAGAAGGGGCAGGACTTTGAGCAAGGGAGTGCCTTCCAATCGGGTGTCTCACCCGCCGTCCGAGCCCATTGTTCAAGAACTTGGCGATACGTCTCGAGCCACTGTTTCTTTTGCTTACCCTTTGTCGACTGATCAGCCTCCTGTGCCGACTGTTCAAGCTATTGGTCCGACTGGGCAGCCTCAAACGTTGGCTCCTCCAACTTCATCATCAACTCCTGAGTTGATTGGACTCGGTCTTCATCACGTCCCGGAGGACCAAACTGGAGCTGCCAAGGAGGCCATGATCCAAGCAGCCGCATGATGATGGAGAGGATGAAGGTGGTGTATGAGAATAGCAAGTCTGCTTATGACGCCAGCTTTGCCCTTCAGACCAACGTCCGAGTAAGTACGATTGTAAGTTGATTTCCGATTGGTTTTTCAACCTGAACCTTGGTCTGCTAGGATATGCTATGTGAAAACTGCTGCTTTATTATTCGTAAGATGTCCATGGATGAGCATTTTGGAACCTTTAATGTGCATCTATCATGGGTCTGTGCCTTGCATCTGTACACCCACTGGGTGCTTTCTTTTTCTGTGTAGTTCTTCCACTCGAGTCAGTTAGGTCGTGTCGAGTAGACTCCTGGTCCAGTGGGGGCACGCTGAGTGCACCCACTGGGTGTAGTCCCTGAGACCACCGTCGAATGTTTGATTCGGCGGGGTCTTTTAGAATATGTTTGTTTGTTGTTCATCAGTCGGGTTGGTCAGGCCATGTCGAGTGGACTCCTGGTCCAGCGGGGGCACGCTGAGTGCACCCACTGGGTGTAGTCCCCGAGACCACTGTCGACTGCGAGCAGTCGATGGGGTCTGATAATAGGTTTTATTTTCTTTTCCACTCGGGTCAGGCAGACCATACCAAGTGGAAATCGAACCAGTGGGGACACGCTGAGTGCACCCACTGGGTGTAGTCCCCGAGGCCTCCGTCGAATGTTTGATTCGGTGGTGGTCTTAGAACTTGTTTGATAATCAACAATCTGAACTTGCTCTTCTCCACTCAGAAGTGAAGGATCTTTCTTTTCGTTGACTGAATTGACTTTTTATTGATCGCAGAAATCCTGTGAGCTTAGGACTCAATATGCCGCCTTGGAGAAGGAGAAGATCCAACTCCAACTTGATTTGGAGCTTGCCAGGAAAAATCTGAAGGACGCTCAGGCTAAAGTAGCAACCATGGGAGGTAATAGCTTGTTGACTGTATGCTTTGATATTTCTTTCTTTCTATCTTTTGAACCAGTGATTCCACTCGAACAGGTGTGCATAGTGAAAACCGTCAACTCCAAGCACGACTGAACAATGTTATTTCTTTAGACACCATGTAGCAGGAACTGGAGAAGAAGGAAACTGATCTTGTGGGGGCACAGAAGGTGGCGCGTGAGAAGACTGAACTGGCTGAGAGGAAGCTGGCTTCAGTCGGCAAATGGAAGAGGAGAACACCAATCTGAAGACTGTCGTCGACGAGGCGAAAAAGAAGCAGTACAACTGAGAGAAGAAAAGGTGGTCCTGGCTGACAAGGTGGATGAGCTCACTCGGAAGAGGAACAAGTTGGATGTTTACTTGGGATATCTTGCCAAGAAGTTGTACGCCATGCTCGAAGGTACCTTTGTCCATCCGAGTGAATCCAGAAAACTTTTATGCAACTCTGCTGTCGACTCATATTTGACCCTCATGAAGAGTTCTGTCAGAACTTTGAATAGGAGACCGAGCGGATCGAACCAAGGCTAGACCCCACGAAGTTTCTCGTCAAAGATGAAGCCACAATGAATGTGATGCAACTTGAAGCTCATCTTGACAATGTCTTGGGGTACATTGCCCGACTGATGGTTGCTTTGTCCAAGATAGACCAAGAGCTGCGGCCAAAAGAGAGACTTCAGAATGACCTTGAGTCGTTGATGGTTTGGCTCAATGACATCCCCACTCGAGTGCAGGCGTGGAAGAAATCAGCTGCTCCTTGTGGGGCCGACTTGGCTCTTTCACTCGTCAGAATCCATTGCAAGGAGGCCAAGGAGGAAAAACCGAAGGCTCTCCAAGTGGCAAACACGAAGAAACTCCAATCCAGTCTTTCATGGAGACCTTCATAGAAGCAGCCAGTCGCATAGCCCATGGCATCGACTTGGGCACCTTCGTCGAGCCAGCGAGTCCGCCTCCCGCCGAGTGAAAAAACTTTAATAATCCATATTTATTTGCCTTGGAATGCCGAGTAAACGTGTAACCATTAAACTCTTTTGGGTATGATGCCCGAGTACTTTTGCTTGCGGTCTTGGAACTTGCCGGATTTATCTGAACTTGGTGGTTTTATCCGAATGTTGCTTTCTTGCTTCCAGGATGTTTTGTGTGATTGGATTTTTCGACTTAGGCAAAGCTGGCTCGCGGCTAAGCCTCCGAGTGGAAGGAATGCTCTCCATTCGGAGTAGTTTTATAACTTAGGAGAAACTGGATCGCGGCTAAGCCCCTGAGTGGGAGGATGCTTCTCCACTCGGAGTAGATTTTAACTTAGGCGAGTATGGGGTCGCAGCTAAGCCCCCGAGTGGGACGATTGGTCTCCACTCGGAGCAGTTTTGAACTTAGGCAACTACGGGGTCGCAGCTAAGCCCCCGAGTGAGAGGATTGCTCTCCACTTGGAGCAGTTTTTAACTTAGGTGAGTACGGGGTCGCAGCTAAGCCTCCGAGTGGGAGGATTGCTCTCCACTCGGAGAAGTTTTTAACTTAGGCGAGTATGGGGTCGCGGCTAAGCCCCCGAGTGGGAGGATTGCTCTCCACTTGGAGTTGTTTTTTTACTTAGGTGAGTAGAGGATCGCAGCTAAGCCCACGAGTGGGAAGATTGCTCTCCACTCGGAGTAGTTTTTAACTTAGGCGAGTACGGGGTCGCAGCTAAGCCTCCGAGTGGGAGGATAGCTCTCCACTCGGAGCAGTTTTTAACTTAGGTGAGTACGGGGTCGCAGCTAAGCCCCCGAGTGGGAGGATTGCTCTCCACTCGGAGTAGTTTTTAACTTTGGCGAGTACGGGGTCGCAGCTAAGCTCCGGAGTGGGAGGATTGCTCTCCACTTTGAGTTGTTTTTTCTAACTTAGGCGAGTACTGGGTCGCAGCTAAGCCCCCGAGTGGGAGGATTGCTCTCCACTCAGAGTAGTTCTTTTAACTTAGGCGAGTACGGGGTCACAGCTAAGCCCCTGAGTGGGAGGATTGCTCTTCACTCGGAGTAGTTTTTTTAACTTATGCGAGTACTGGGTCGCAGCTAAGCCCTCGAGTGGGAGGATTGCTCTCCACTCGAAGCAGTTTTTTTAACTTAGGCGAGTACAGGGTCGCTGCTAAGCCCCCGAGTGGGAGGATTGCTCTACACTCGGAGTAGTTTCTGAACTTAGGCAAAATAGGTTCGCGACTAAGCCCCCGAATGGGAGGATTGCTCTCCACTCAGAGTAGTTTTTGAACTTAGGCGAAACAGGTTCGCGACTAAGCGACACACTGGGGGATTTGAACATATGCTTATGCGAGAACAATCATTAAGAGACTGCAGGAATCATGTCTTGATAAACGACTTAACAAGTATTCTTATTACATCTTGACTTTCCGACTATCAAGTATAAAAACTACGAAGAAGATTTGTGTTCTAGGAAGGCGGCTCGTCTTTCTTCTGAGCTAGATTGTAAAGATGATATGCCCCATTGTGAAGCACTTTGGTGACGATGAAAGGACCTTCCCATGCCGGGGCAAGCTTATGGGGCCACTGCTGATCCACTCGGAGCACAAGGTCTCCTTCTTGAAATGCTCGACCTCTGACGTTTCTAGCATTGAATCGACAAAGATCTTGCTGATAAATAGTCGACTGGATCAAAGCCATCTCTCGCTCTTCCTCTAGAAGATCCACTGCATCCTGGCGTCCCTGCTCGGCTTCAGCCTCTGAATAAAGTTCCACTCGGGGCGCATTGTGTAGCAAATCACTCGGAAGTACAGCTTCAGCTCTGTACACCATGAAGAAAGGGGTTCAGTCAGTGGAACGGATGGGAGTTGTCCTCAATCCCCACAAAACAGACGGCAATTCAGTTACCCAAGCTCCAGCTGCGTGCTTAAGGTCGCGCATGAGTCGAAGCTTTAGACCTTGGAGAATCACCATTTGCTCTTTCAACTTGACCATTCGACCGCGGGTGCGTAACAGATGCGTAATCCACCCGAGTGCCTTGGGAGGCGCAGAATGCTCTGAATTCTTCTGAGTCAAAGTTTGAGCCGTTGTCCGTGATGATGCTGTGCAGAAGTCCATATCGGAATATGAGCTCTCTTATGAAGCTGAATGATGTGCTTGAGTCTAAGTTCTTGATAGGCTTGGACTTAATCCATTTGGTGAACTTGTCCACTGCTACAAGTAGATGAGTGAAACCACTTCTGCCGGTCATGAGCGGCCTAACCATGTCTAGTCCTCACACAGCAAATGGCCAGACGAGTGGAATAGTTTTCAGGGCAGACGCATGCTTGTGGGACATGTTTGAGTAAAACCGACAACCTTCACACTTCTCAATGATCTCTTTCGCCATTTCATTGGCCCGTGGCCAGTAAAATCCTGCTCGGTATGCCTTGGCCATGATGGTCCGAGAGGACTCATGATGACAACAGGTCCCCGAGTGGATCCCGTCCAATATCAGTCCACCCTCTTCTGGGGAGATACATCGCTGAGCCATGCCAGTAACACTCTCTCTGTAGAGCTGTCCTTTAATCACCGTGAAAGCTTTGGATTTGTCGATAATCTAACGCGCTTCAACTTCATCTTCTGGAAGATCCTACCTTAGCAGATATTGAATGTACGACACTGTCAAGTCGAGGGTGATCACAAGGATTTCCATAACCAGATCAATAATTGTTGGTACCTCGATTTCACTCGGATTGGTAGGACTTATTGCTTGGGGAGGTTCCTCTGTGAAAGGGTCTTCTTGCACTGACGGGGAATGGAGATGCTCAAGAAACACATTGCTGGGGATAGGTTTCGAGTGGAACCTATTTTCGCCAGATCGTCAGCTGCTTGATTCTTAATTCGGGGAATGTGGTGAAGCTCCAAACCCTCGAACTTTTTCTCCAACTTCCTCACTGTGTTGTAGTATCCGGACATAGCAGGGTTTTTGACATCCCACTCCTTCATCACCTGATAGACCACCAAATCCGAGTCGCCATAGACCATCAGGCGACGGACACCGAGTGAGATGGCCATACGCAACCCATAGAGGAGTGCTTCGTACTCAGCTTCGTTATTGGAGGAATCAAAGTGAATCTGGAGGACATAACTAAGTATTTCTCCTCTTGGAGACACCAGGACCACTCCAGCTCCAGGACCGTTTAACATCTTGGATCCATCAAAGAACAAAGTCCAGTTCTCCGTGTGAACTTGAGTTGGCTACTGTTGCTCAGTCCACTCGGCCAGGAAATCCGCTATTGTTTTGAGACTTAATCGCTTTCTTTGCCTCGGACTTGATATCCAAAGGACGAAGTTCAATTGCCCATTTAGCCACTCGGCCGGTTGCATCTCGATTGTTTAGAATTTCAGACAACGGGGTGTCGCTGACGACTGAAACCAAGTGGTCTTGGAAATAATGTGCAACTTTCTTCGCAGTCAAATAAATTCCATAGACAAGCTTCTGGTAGTGTGGATACCTTTGCTTGGATGGAGTCAAGACTTCAGAGATGTAATACACTGGGCGTTGAACTTTCTAGGCCTTACCTTCTTCTTCTCGCTCCACTATGAGCATTATGCTGACAACTTGACCAGTGGCTGCAATATATAACAGTAGAGGCTCTTTGCTGATCGGAGCAGCAAGCACTGACTGGGTGGAAAGCAGGGCTTTGAGCCCCACAAATGTTGCTTTAGCTTCAAGAGTCCACTCGAATGTGTCAAACTTTTTCATCAGTAAGTAAAGAGGCAATGCCTTTTCACCGAGGAGGGAAATGAATCGACTTAGCAAGACAACCTATAAGCTTCTGAACGTCATGCACACACACAGTGCATTTCATTCGATGAATCACACCAATCTTCTCAGGGTTTGCATCTATCCCTTGTTCGGAAATGAGAAAACCGAGCAATTTTCCTCCGGGGACTCCAAATGTGCACTTGGAAGGATTTAGCTTGATATCATATCTTCTCAGATTGGCAAAGGTTTCAGCAAGGTCAGTCAGCAGGTCGGAACTCTTGCGTGACTTAACCACGATATCATCCATATATGCCTCCACATTCCGAACGATCTGAGTGAGCAGGCACTTCTGGATCATGCGCATGAATGTGGCGCCAGCATTATCGAGACCGAAAGGCATGGTGATATAGCAAAAACACCCGAACGGGTGATGAAGGCAGTTCTTATTTCATCGGGCCCATATAGTCGGATCTGATGGTACCCGGAATACGCGTCCAGAAAAGACAAACGCTCACACCCCGCAGTCGAGTCGACTATTTGATCGATGCGGGGGAGCGGAAAATGATCTTTCGGGCAGGCCCGATTGATATGCTTGAAATCAATACACATACAAAGTGAATTATCCTTCTTGGGGACCATGACGACGGTGGCGAGCCACTAGGAGTGGTATATCTCACAGATGAACTCAGCTGCCAGGATCCGAGCCACTTCCTCACCAATCGCCTTTCTCTTTTTCTCCACGGACCGACGGAGATGCTCGTTGACAGGTTTTACCTTTGAGTCGACGCGCAAACTGTGCTCAGCCAGCCCCCTGGGTACACCTGGCATGTCTGATTGTTTCCATGCAAAGATGCCCCAATTCTCACGGAGGAACTGGATGAGCGCGCTTCCTATTTGCTGTCGAGTGTCGTGGAGATATGGGTCGGAGCATCCGTGGGGTCTTCCGGGTGAATGTGAACTGGCTTCGTCTCTCCGGCCGACTGAAATGCAGACTCTGAAGCAGGCTTCTTGGCTCGCAACAGATCACTTGGATCGGCGTTTTTCTTGTACTCTTCTAGCTCCACCATGGCCATTTGCTCATCAGCAATCTTGGAACCCTTCTGGAGGCACTCTTTAGCTCTCTGCCTATTCCTAGTGACTGTAATCACACCTCTGGGTCTGGGCATCTTCAACTTAAGATACACGTAGCATGGATGGGCCATGAAACGAGCACATGTGGGCCTGCCCAGAATAGCATGATAGGCACTATGGAAATCCACTACCTCAAACGTCAACTTCTCCTTGCAGAAATTCTTGGAATCACTAAAAACCACATAGAGAGCAATCTGCCCAAGTGACTTTGCTTTCTTTCCTGGGATGACTCCGTGGAACTGCATGTTGCTCTCACTAAGTTGGGACATCGGAATGCCCATCCCCTGGAGGCTCTCAGCATACAAAATGTTCAGACCATTGCCACCATCCATGAGAACTTTAGTCAGTCGGGTGCCCCCGACGACTGGGTCGACCACCAAAGCTTGTCGCCCTGCTATAGCAACGTGCGCTGGGTGATCTGATTAGTCGAATGTAATGGGAGTTTTCGACCACTTCAGGTACGTCGTAGTTGCCGGAGCAACCATGTTAATTTCTCTATTTATGATTTTCAGTCGACTTTCGCTCTCAACATCAGCAAAAATCACTAAGGTAGCATTGACCTTCGGGTAACCATCATCCTTGTCCTCATCCTCATCCTTATCAGAGTCATTCTCACTGGGCTGACCCACTCGAAACTGCTAAATCAGGAGTCTGCACTGTCAAGTGATACACTTGGGCAGAATCAAGTCACCCTCCTCATCCTTCTTCGTGTGAATGTGACACGGCAAATCCAGAACATCTTGGACTGACTGATCTTTGACCTTCTTGGGTGTCCATTGTCCCTTGGGTTTTCCCTTGAACTTTCCTTGGGTATTCACTAGTGCGGCTCCTGCCTGGCCTGAGGCCTCGACCTTGCGTTTCTGTTTCCGACTGATGTTTCCACCTCCATCGTCTTGGTCGAGTGTCTTCCCCTTGCCATTGTGAAGTCGGTCTTCTTCTTCGCCATTCGCGTATCGAGTGGCTATCTCCATCATCCGATTCAGAGTCATCGCCCCGGAGCGACCAAACTTCAACATGAGCTCTCTGTATCATATGCCTTCCTTGAAAGCACATACAGCTTGGTGCTCTGAAACATTCTCCACCAGATGATGAAGCATAGTCCACCGCTGGATGTAATCCCTCAAAGTTTCATTCAGTTTCTGGACACAATGCTGCAACTCAGACAGCCCAGCAGGGCGCTTGCATGTGCCTTCGAATGTCTTGATGAACACTCGAGCCAAATCTTCCCAATAGATATGCTTCAAGGAGCCAACTGATTCAGCCAAGCTCTGGCCGAACCTTCTAGCATCAAGGGGAGGTGCTTCATGGCTACATCATTGTTGCCTCCACCAATCTGCACCGCCACTCAGTAATCTTCCAACCATGTGTCTGGCTTCGACTCCCTAGTAAACTTGCTCACTCCCACAACCAACCTGAAGTTGGGCGGGATCTCAGCTGCTCGGATGGCTGTGCTGAAACATTTCAGGCCCAGAGACGAACGCTCTGTTTCCAGTCAGGCGATCTCTGTCCAACCCTTCTCTGTTAGCTTTGCCTCTGTCAACTAGGCCCTGCACAAGAAATGACCTTGCATCAAACCCGGGCTCTCGGGGGTCGACTGGAACCCTCCACTCGTCATTGTACAGGGGGCTATCATCATACCGCCGGGGCGGATACGACCACCTCTCGAAGGGGGCGTAGGCATTCGATGGCGGTCATCACGGTGATATCAAGGATCAAACTGCCCGTGGCCTTGACCCAGGTACTGATCCTAGCGGTAACCACGGTCTTCACGCCGCAGAGGCGATTTTGGGCTGTGTGTAGACTGAACTGTATCCGCCATGACAAATCTGCTGTGAATCCTATTACGCGACTGGGAAAAAAAACTGAGTTCTGTTCACCAGCCGCCTTGAGTAGTGTTCTAATCTGCTGTAAACCTCTTCCATCCTCAGAGCGAGATGGCTGAATGGAATCTGCCATACGGGTCACTGCTACAACATTCTGAATCAGAGTGCGGTATACCCGACACCCATCTCGAGGCCCAGTCGGAAACAACTGTCGTTAACGTCGACTGGAACTTGGAATCTCTCTGCGGGCGCGGTCGTCGAGTGCTTGCTGAGATCTGCACACGCTCGGACAGATTGGCTACGCGCGCAGCCTCCAGAGCCTAAGCCTCAGGAGTCTCCCCAATGATGGGGGTCTAAAGGGTCTCCTCATTCCTGCGCCGTAGTTCATCCCTCTGCTCGGCAGTGAGAGCCTGGGGATAATACTTGTCATTGCCGTGTGACGGGCCGTCGAATTCGCCCTCGCCGCGAGGAAAACCCGGGTGGCTGTGCTGAGATCCAATCACGAGGACTTCAGCCGCAGGGCCGTTGCTTTCGCACTCGGAAAGTGTATCTGAATGGCCATTCGACAGATCGAATAGGACATCAAGGCATTCATCGGGCTCGATTGCTGCAATTTGAGGCATGGTCGACTGACGAGCCACCGCATGCTTCACCCAAAGCTGAAGTTGCGAGCGGTCAGATCGCTTGCGGCAAGGGGCGATGGGGAGTGAAGGTGCGGCGGGGGCCGGTCGATACTGAGTCGACGGCTGCCGCAGGAGGACGTTGCAGAGACTCACGCAAAAGTGCGCTGCCCCGTGAACTGTGAGCACCTCGAACTCGAGGGGGGCTCCTGGAGCTAGGCTGAATCGTCAGTGATGAAGGTGAGAGCGCCAAGAAGGATCTCGTGACCCAAGGACAATCCACCGCCAGAAACCATGTTGATGAATATCGAAGATCGCAACCTCACCGGAAGTCGCTTAGACGCCTGCCCCACGGTGGGCGCCAACTGTTGTGGGAACGAGTCTGATAGTAGAAGTAGGGGGTACATAGGAGAGGGCAGTGTCCTAGCTACGGCGAGGTTGTACACACAGATTTATGAGTTCAGTCCCCTCTCGGAGGAGCTAACAGCCCTACGTCTCGGTGCCGCGGAGGCTTGTCGATTGGAGTGTGGAATAGTTACAGGGGGTGCAAACCATTGTGCCAGAGGGGAGGGGTGGCTGGTATAGATTGCGCCAACCCCTTCCATCCCTCAGTCACACAGGGGTTCAATGAGAGTTATGTCCTGAATGTTACTGGTAACGCCCGTATTAAATGGTCTTTATGGCAACGGAGGGAATGCCTAACCGTTGCCATCCTGAGGTGTCTCTAGGTATTCTATGCTCCGAGTGGGTTCTTGTAGGGTCGAGTGAAGTAATCATGGTCGAGTGGAATTGGGATATCCGAGTGGAATCTTTTGTCGCGTGTATTGCACCTCATGAGGATTTCAGTTAGTATCTTCCGTTGAACCTTGTAGGCCTTGGACTCTTGTGTAGGGTCCTTGGATAGGGTCTCTAGGTCAGGCCTAAGACCCTACCCTAGGTACATGTCATCGTCATGCGTTGCACAACACCTTCTCCAGGGGATACGCGGAGACGACCTTGATGGGGTCGCCCTAAAAAATAGTGATGCGGCTTCCTTGAGGCGATGAGGAACGTGAGCAGGAGCTTCTGCTGCATGGGGTAGCGCGCGCGCATCCCGCAACACTGTGCTAACGAAGTACACCGGGTGTTCGACGAGAGGCGAAGCATCAACGGCTCCTTGCCCCGTGTGGGGCGTGAGGGACTCGGGAGCCTCAGATGCTGATGGATCTGTGAGGTCCTCAGGAGCGTCGTCCTGAGGCGGGGAAGGCCGCGCTACTTCCTGCGGATCACCCTGTTTTGCATCTTCGCCGGCGTGCTCCTCCCGGACCGCCACGAGTGTTGCGCTAGCCGAGTGGGGGTGACCACCAAGTAGAGCACTAGGGGATCACGAGGACGAGGCGCCACCATGACAGGCGGGCTCGTGAGGTATCTCTTGAGGTCTTTGAAGGCTACCTCAGCTTCTGGGGTCCACTCGGAAGGGCCTTTCCTCTTCATCAACTTGAAGAAAGGGGGGTTCACTCGCCTAGCTTGGAGATGAAATGCTCCAAGGAGGTCACGCAGCCCGCCAACTTCTGCATCTCTTTGAGAGTCTAAGGCGGGCTCATCCTCTATTTTACCTTGACCTTCTCGGGGTTAGCCTCGATCCCTTTGTGCGACACCAAGAAACCCAGCCACTTGCCGGATGGAACCCCAAACACGCACTTCTCCGGGTTGAGCCTTAGGTTCACCTTGCGCAGGTTGGCGAACGTCTCCTCTAGGTCTTCGATTAGGGTCTTTGCCTCCCGCGACTTGACCATGATGTCATCAACATACACCTCCGCGTTTCTCCCCAACTGTGACCCGAGCAAGACGTGCATCAGCCGCTGGCAGGTCGCTCCGGTGTTCCTCAGCTCGAAGGGCATGGAGGTGTAGCAATACACACCGAACGGGGATATGAAGGTTGTTTTCTCGACGTCCTCCACCGCCATCTTGATTTGATGATACCCCGAGAAGGCATCCAAAAAGCACAGCAAGCTCGGCAGTGGAATCCACGATCTGGTCGTTGCGCGGGAGCGGGAAAGGGTCCTGAGGGTAGGCCTTGTTGAGATTCATGAAGCCAACACATATGCGCTCCTTCCCTCCTTTCTTGGGGACGATCACTGGGTTTGCTAACCAGTCCGGGTGTCGTACTTCCCGAATGACACCGGCCTCTTGCAGCTTGCGAACCTCCTGGACGATGAATGCTTGCTTCTCTTGTGCTTGGCACAGTGGCTTTTGCTTCACCGGGCGTGCGCCAGGGCACACCATCAGGTGGTGCTCGATCACCTCTCTCGGGACACCAACCAAGTCGGACGCTTCCCATGCAAATACGTCTTTGTTGCCCCTCAGGAAGCCAGCCAACGCCTCCTCCTGGTCCGGGGGAAGGCCCGCACCTATGGTGAATGTGGGGCCCGATCCCCCGTCGTCGACCTGCACATGCTTCGTCTCGGCTCGGTCCTAAGAAAACAACAACTTTTTCTTTGCGGGCACGGCCTCCGGAGCCCCTGGGGGCCGCTGGTACCGGGGCACGAGGCCGCCGCAGCCTTGTAGGCTCGCTTGAGGGCCCGAACCACATATTTTGTGTCCCCGGCCACCGTGATGATGCCACTGGTGCCCGGCATGTAGATGATGTTGTAGCCCGGATGGGTTGCCTCCATGAACTTGGCGAGGGCCGGATACCCCAGGATGGCATTGTACGGGAGGCTGATGCGGGCCACGTCAAAGTCGATGAGCTCGCTGTGGTAATATCGTGTGTGCCGAAGGTGACGGGAAGGCACACTTGCCCCAAGGGGTGGGTGAGCCCTTGACCACCCCCGAGAAGGGCTTGGTAGGCGTGAGCAGGTTGTACGGCATCTGGAGCAGGTCGAAGGTTTCCACGGAGAGGATGTTTAAGCCGGTGCCACCGTCGATGAGGGTCTTGGTGACAGTGATGTTGCTGATCGCGGGTGTGCATAGCATGGTTAGGGTCCCGCAGCCGCCGTGGTCTCGGGGTGATCCCCGTAGTCGAAGGTGATGCCGACCTCGGGCGTATCGAGGCCTCGAGAAGCCTCTCGCTGTAATCATGCAGTGCCCGCACGACAGAAAAGCTGCTTGATGTGGCGGCCAGAGGCAGGTGCTTGTGACCCACCGATGATGCACGCGACTGCGTGGGGCGCCGGTGCCGGGAAGCGCGCGATGAATCGGTCGCGAAGCTCCTCCCAAGAGGACACCGAGGCCTCCGGGAGGCTGCGTAGCCAGGAACGTGGCATCTCCATGAGGGCCATAGGGAGCCAATTCGCCATGGCCTTATCATCGCCACCCGTTGCTTGGATGTCCTGCGCGTAGAACTGGAGGAACTCCTCAGGGTCCGCGGTGCCGACGTACCGCAGGGGCAGGGCCGGCCTCAACTTCTCTGGCCACTACACCCGACGTAGGCTAGGGGTGAAGGCCGGATGACCCACGCCGCCACCGTAGGCGTCCAGTGGCTAGGTCGGTGAAACGGCGTCCGCCATGGGGACCGCGAGGTGAGAGCGTAGCGCGGCCAGCGAAGAGGCGAAGCTTCAACACACCCCAACCTGGCGTGCTAACTGTCGGATGCAGGGCTCCGTAGACCCAAGAAGGTTCGAACTCTGGGGTGTGTGCGAAGATCTCAACCTCTCAAGTCTCAAGCTTGTCGCCCTACAGCCTAGCCTCGTCGGGTACACGCTCAAGCGGGGAAGAAGACGAACACGGCAGTTTACCCAGGTTTGGGCCACCTTGCGGTGTAAAACCCTACTCCTACTTTGTGGCGGATTGGCCTCACGAGGGGCTGCGGATGAACAAGTATAGTGGATGAACAGCCTCGCGAGGGCTATGGTGGTGAGGGTGGAAAGGATCTACCCTCCTATGGTGGTGGCTAACCTATATTTATAGTGGCCACGGTCCTCTTCCCTCAAAACTTAGGCGGGAAGGGATCCCACAGTGGCCAATTTGAAAGGGACAAGAAGTACATCTAATCCTAACGAAAGGTGGTCTCTGCCTTCAAAGCTTCCGGCCATGATGCATTGGTTGGCTCGACGATGACGTCTGTCCTGCCGAGCTCATGGTCTTGGTCTTGTTGCACCAGAATGGAAACCTTTGGGGGATTCCTCGGGAACCTGCGCTCGTCCTTGCTCCCTTAATTAGCACCGAAAGGGAAACTGTCTCCTCTGCGCCCTCTGGCGCCCGCCCGGCCTTAGTCGTCATGGCTCACGTCATCGCAGCCTCGTGAGGCTGGGTACCTGCATAGGAACCTCTGCTCCTCGAGAGGCAACCTGGGAGACCGCCCCCCTTGGCAGGTCTTGGTGTCGTCAGCCTCGCGATGCCAGGGCCTTCTCGAGGGTCTTGTATTGGAGGTCTTGCCGCTGGTTTTGTCACGACAGATGTCCTAGTGTGAGTACTTTGTCATGAGGCCATCGCAACTAGGTGATTAGCTTGTCGGGGTTGAGCGGGACAAGAGACACGGTTTATCCAGGTTCGGCCCGTCACGGTGGAGGTAAAAGCCTACTCCTACTTTTCTGCTTATTGCTTGAGTATCAATTACAAGGGAGCGGATTCGCTTGACCTAGCTCCCGATTGATTGTAGCTTGCCCATCTTGTGAGCCGCCCCTCCGGCCCTGCGTCTTGATTACTTGGGCCTGACTGAGGCCTAGCTTCGAGAGTTGCCAACGACCTGACCCGACCTTTTCAGGGCGAGTTATATTGCGGGGTCATATCCCCAACATTAGGCCCCAGATTGATTTGAACTTTTCCATGTCAATCTTCAATCCTTCCGTCTGGCAAGTCTTCCCTTTATGTCTCTTAATCTCAGTCTTGAAAATCTTCATACCCACCATAAGAAAAGATGATGTCACCTCCACAATTTCGGGAAATCCTTCATGACGTCATAATGAATCTTCGTATAAATCCGTCATTCTCAAAATTGAGGCATCCCTTTGTTGTAATATTTATTGCGCATCCTTGATTTTCGCACCGGCCATTCACTGTTACCTATTCCTTATAAATAGGCATGAGGGCTTTTACTTTTACTTTTTACCTCGTATCCTCCGCTTCTTCTTCTTCCTCCTCACGAGACCCTTCGCAGCTAGAGCTCCGCCGCGCCCGTCGTCCTGCGCCAGCCATCTCACTCGAGACCCCAGCGCCACCCCGTCTTTGCCAGAGCTCAACAACGCTCCTCCGCTTTCTTATGTCACAATCAGGTACCCTTTTATTTCTTGTCAGATCCACATTAGGTCACCTGAGTTCATGGCGTTCGTCGGCGTTCATCTGCTATTCCCCATAGTTCTTGAGTAGATCTCGTTCTTTTTCTGATATGCATGTATAAATGCCGCGGTAAATGATTCAATACCAATGGTGTCTTTAAATAGATTATGCTTCCACTGGACTCTATGAGCAACTCATCAGTACTTCCGCCACAACCATTTAGGTTTAGCATTTTTTTTGTTTTTTTGAACTACCAATAGATCCATAAATATAGTAGTTCCTGTTTGAAACATGTTTGCTTCACACTTAGCAAGAATTCAACAATCCTTAACTTTAGATAACTCGGCCTTGCATCTTGGGCGGCTTACCAACATATCTGTAACTCGCCAACGTTCCAAAAACTGTCTCTTTCAAATAACTCGCCACTGTTTAGAACAACATATCCTTATACTTCTTTATTCATGTGACGGTAAAAATGAGTCATTACTTCTTAAGTAACCCGCCCATTTATATTTCTGAAGTCTCTCATTGCATTTGAGAAGCTTAACATGTCAAAAACCACCATCTACAATTGGGGGCCTTCCCTAGTCACCGAAACCATCCTCAAAGATTATCAAGACTACCAACTCTTGGCAACTCAGGAGGAAATTGGCTGGCGAGTCAGCCAAGGGGAAAATTCCCCTAGACCCGGTGAAGGAGAGGTTGTAGTTTTTACTAATCATATCCTCAGAGGCTTCACACCGCCCGGGTAAAAATTCTTTCGGGACATCTTGCACTATTTTAATCTTCATTCTCAAGACATAGGCCCTAATTTAGTAACAAATATCTGTCACTTTCAAATTTTTTGTGAAGTATATCTGCAAATAGGGCCCACTATCGCTCTCTTCAAAGAATTCTTCTATATAAATCGCTAGACTGAATGTACGGATGGTCCGAGTCAAGAATTGGGTGGAGTGTCAATCTAGAGAGGCAGAGATGGCGGCTTTCCTCCAGCCACCTTGCCAAGCCACCCAAAAGGATGGATAAAGACTTGGTTTTATTGCAAGAACACTGCCCCGGCTGATGAGAACCCTCTGTCGGGTTAGACGATTTATTGCCTTCCAATAGATGTTGACACGCAGAGCAAGATTCTTCCAGAGGAACATGCTGAAGCACTCCCATATTATTCAAAAGTCGAGGCCTTGCTAGCCAATGGGTTAACTGTAATTGACCTAACCCGGTGCTGGGTTTCTTGGAGAATCCTCCCCCTAAGCCGCCGGTCCGCTTAATGTGCGAATACTTGTCGGATCACGGGTTCCGGAAAAACCCTCATGGTTCGAACACTTGGGTGCGCGAAAAGATTTCCTCCCTACCGATCCACTCCCTAGCTCGTTAAGATCTCGCGGACGAACTCGACGAACTCACAACACAAAGGACACGAGATTTATACTGGTTCGAGCCACCGTTGTGGTGTAATACCCTACTCAAGTGTGGTGGTGGTGGATTGCCTCTTGGGCTGATGGTGAAAAGTACAAGGGGAAGAACAGCCCCCTGAGGTCGAGGTGTTCTTGTGCTTGACGAACTTGTGTGGGTGAGATGCCTCTCCATGAGTTATTCCCAATGGTGGTAGCTAGCTCTACTTATATAGGCCCTGGTCCTCTCCCCAAATATTGAGCGGGAAGGGAGCCAAAAACGGCCAATTTGAAAGTGGACAGCTAGTACAGCTTATCCTGACAAAAGCAGTCTTCGCCTCCGAAAGGCTCTGGTGGTGACGCCGTCTTGGGCTCCATGGTGACCTCCGTCCTGCCGTCCTGCTGGTCTTGGTCTCGTTGCACTGATATGGAAACTTTTGCTTGGTGCCTCGGTACTCCGCGCCTGCGCTTGCCTCCTTAGAACCAAAGAGGAAAGAAGGACGCTGCGCGCGCTAGCGCCCGCCTGATCTTGATCGTCATGGCTCACGTCACGAGAGCCTCGCGAGGTTTACCCTGCCTTGATTTCTCTACTCCTCGCGAGGCAGCCTGGTGAGGCTGCTCCTGAGGAGGTCTTGCGTCATCCGCCCCGCGAGGCTTGGCCCTCGCGAGGACCTCAAATGTCTCATTGATGAAGATGGGTCATACAGGCCTGCTAGCATAGCCACGCCGTGGGCCACAGGCAGGCAAGTCTGGGGACCCCCGTTCCCAGAACGCCGATAGTAGCCCCCGGGCCCAAGGCGCGCTCGGGCTTGGCTTCGAGGCGAAGCCAAAGGTCAAGTGCGGAGCGCCGCGGGCCCCAAAAGTCTGCGGCCTTGGTCGACGTGTGGCGGTTGATTGGACGTGGGCGTCTCCGCTTCCCCATGCTGCCTCGGCAACTGCTCGACTTGACAAGTCCCTGCAACATGCAACGAAAACCATCATTACCTGTGATCGTGGGAGGCGCTGGTTGGCCTTCTTCCGCTATAAGTGGGGAGGGGGGCAGAGCCCCCGTCACCCATCTCTTCGCGGTTCGCATGCTTCCTCCTCCTTGCTCCTATGCTAGCAGCAATGGCACCGTCGAAGAGGTTCTCCTCCGCGGAGAAGGGAAAGGCCCCTCGGAAGGGGCCTGGCTCCCCGGCGCCCAAGCGTGGACGTGGCCATCCCCACCAGCATGCCGCGACCCCCGCCGTAGCCCCCGGCCCCCGGGGTGGCGCCGCTGCGCGTGGTAGGAGTCGCTCCGGTCGCGGCAGCCCCATCGACAAAAGGAGACGCGCAGTGGTTGCGCGGCCTCCCCGGCCGCAGGTCCATGCGTCAGAGGTGCTGCCGGAGTTCGTTGTCTGGTCGGAGGATCCGGCCGGCAGCTGGCTCCAGTTTCCCCGCTTCTTTGCCGACGAGCTACCGGCCTCCGGTCCAGGTGGGCTCTGCCTACAAGCAAACAACAGTAGTAACAGGGCTTCTTGGGTCGTGGTCGAGGTCTCCGTCGCGGGCAACATAGCTCTGGCCCGCGGTTGGCAAACGTTCGCCCACGCGCGCGGCCTGGGCAGGCGGTGCACCCTCCACTACAAGTTTGACGGTGATGCGACCCTCTACGTGAGGGTGTTCGGGGAAGATGGTCGCAGTGATGGATGCTGCCCCGACGTGAACGACGGCGAGGAGGTGCTCGGCCTTGGGGATGGTCGGGACGAGGAGGAGGGCGAACCCGCCGGCCGTGCCTCGTCCGGCTACGGTGGCTCCTTTTCCGGCGGCAGTTCCAGCAGTGGCGCTACGACCAGCCGCCACGCCGCCGCGCCCGCTTAGAAGGTGGTAGCGGGTCGTCTCGTTGCCGCGCATACGTGAAGCGCGAGGGGGGTCCGACTAAGCCCGGGACGTCGCCAAGGGCCTGCCCCCGTGGACTGCTGCAGGGGCGAGCGTCGCTTTTGTTTTGTTCCTCTTTTCCTTCCTGCATCAAAATGAGACCAGTATGGGCCCGGAAGGGCGTGTATCGAACCATGACTTCTTAATCATTATGCTATGCTTGTTGTTTCCATGCTGTGTTGTTATTTTGTGCAGAGATAACTTAGCTTGGTGCATTCGGGGCGGCCTCCTCTTTATGAGGCGTTTGTTTCCTGGTGTCCATCTTGACCCAGTGGTCTGTGATTGCTCATGAACTATAAAAAAATCGTTAGGAAGCTTGCTAGGAGATTTGTCGTTCACCCAAGCCTTGACCCGATGCTTCATATCATGGTAACCGAGGGGCACGGATTAGGAGAGATGCGCCAACTTGCGGGCTCGAACGAGGGTAGCTCGCGAGAAGGCAGAGAGAAGGAAAAATGCTCACGAGGGATCCTTCCTAGCCCCCCTCGCGAGGTATGCTAGAGAGAGAACACCAGCGAACCAGAGTCGGAAAAGTCGGCAAAAGGCGAAGGAACCGAATCAGCAAAGAACACCAGAAGCAAACTTCGATTAAGAGAAGGCGAGCCAACTACTGAAAGCAAATGAAAAGCCGTGTCCGGCACCTAATCTAGTCTTCAAGTGTTCTCACCAGCGCGGAGCTAAGTGCTGCCACTAGGCGTGGGAGGGAGCCCCCGAGGCCCGAGGGTGGCACTCCTGAGACTCCGGGGCGTGTACAACTCCAGTCATTATTATGTGAGAGTGTCACGGGCGGCGATTCTTCACAGGCACCGGGCCTTCTTCACACGCACTGGGCCTTTCTTCACAGGCACTGGGCCTTTCTTCACAGGCACATGGCCTTGCTTTATGGGTAGAACTTCCGGAGGTGCTGGATGTTCGAGGCGTTCTGGATGGGTAACCCGTCCTGCGTCTCCAGGCGCGCGGCGCCAGGCCTGGAGACATGGACGACCCTGAACGGGCCCTCCCACATAGGTGAGAGCTTGTGCAGCCCTTCCCTGGAGAGGACACGCCTCAGGACGAGGTCGCCCACCTCGAGTGTCCTGGAGCAGATGTTGCGGCAGTGATATCGCCGCAGCGCCTGCTGGTACCTTGCCGCCCTTAGTGTAGCTTTGCGACGACGTTCCTCCCCCAACACGACGTCCATCCCCCGCATGACGTCCTGTTGTGTTTCATCAAACGCCAGGACCCGTGCGGAGCGATGCTTGACCTCGTGAGGAAGGACCGCTTCGGCTCCGTAGACAAGGAAGAATGGGGTCTCGCCCGTTGGCTTGGTGGCTGTGGTGCGGATGGACCACAACACGGACTGGAGCTCGTCGTGCCAGCCCCTGCCGCAGGCCTCAAGATTCTTCTTGAAGGTCCTGGTCTTGAGGCCCCTTAGGATCTCTGCACTGGCGCGTTCGGCCTGACCATTGCTCCTGGGGTGTGCCACCGAAGCGTAGCAAATCTGTGTTCCAAGGTTAGCACAGTAGGTTTTGAAGAGGTTACTAGTGAATTGCGAGCCGTTATCTGTGATGATGTAGTTGGGAACCCTGAAGCGGCTCACGAGGCCCTTGATGAACTTGACAGTAGAGCCAGCTGGGATGGTGCGGACGGCTTCCACTTCCGCCCACTTGGTAAACTTATCGATGGCGATGTAGAGGTAGCGGTAGCCCCAGGCGCTCGAGGGAATAGGCCCAAGATGTCCAACCCCCAGACCGCGAACGGCCACGTGAGTGGGATGGTCTGGAGGCCTTGAGCCGGCTGATGGATCTGCTTGGCGTGGAACTGGCTGGCTTCACGGGACTTCACCAGCTCAGCTGCGTCGTTGAGCGCGGTGGGCCAGTAGAACCCACTTCGGAATACTTTGCCGACGAGGGTCTGTTATGACGAGTGGTGCCCGCAGTCCCCGCCGTGTATGTCAATTAGCAACTCCTTCCCCTGTTCCCTGGAAATGCAGCGCAGAGAAACGTCATTTGGCCGCTTCCTGTACAACTCACCGTCCTGGATGTAGTACGCCGTGGCTTGCCGGGCCACACGCTCTGCGTCCTCATCCTTCTCCAGCAGCACCCCTTGCATCAGATATTCCTTGAATTCCTTGGTCCAGCATCCCTCCTGGGGCTCGAGCGCCAAGAGCAGGCGAGCTCCTGAGGTCGGGCCATAGGCTGGGGCTCCTGTGGCAGGCGGTCGTGGGAGCTCCTCCCGAGGCGGAGTTGTGCTTGAAAGTGGTGGCGTTGCTGACGGCTTGAAGAGCCGCTCCTCGAAGACGCCGGGCTTTTGGGGCTGCCGCTTGGACGCCCTCTTGGCGATGTCATCGGCTTCCTTGTTGGTGCCACGGGGCACATGCTGCAACTCCAGGCCCAGGAACTACTTTTCCATCTTTCGCACTTCCACGAGGTATGCCTCCATGTGCTCGTCCTTTGGCTCGTACACTTTGTTGGAGAAATTGACGAGGAGCTGTGAGTCGCCCCTAACGGTGAGGCGCTTCACCCCCAGAGCTGCGGCGGCCTTCAAGGCGGCTATGAGGCCTTCATATTCTGCGATGTTGTTGGAGACCTTCTCGCCTCTTTGAAAGCGTAGCTGCCTGACATAGTAGAGCTTGTCCTGAGTGGGCGAGATGAGTACCGCTCCAGCCCCCACGCCCTGATGGGCGAAGGCGCCATCGAAATACTTGACCCAACCGTCTGGCGCCTCGCTTCCTAGTGAGTGGACCGGTCTTGCCTACTTCAAGTGCCGGCGCGTCCGTCCATTCTGCCACAAAATCAGCGAGCGCGGCTCCCTTGATGACCCTGGTGGTGCTGAACTCCAACTGGAATGCTTGCAGCTCGATGTTGCACTCAGCGACCCTTCCAGCAGAGTTGGGGCTCCTGAGCACCCTCTCCAATGGGTAGGGTGAGACGACCTTGATGGGGTGGCCCTGGAAGTAGTGTCGTAGCTTGCACGAGGCCACCAAGAGCGCGAGCAGGAGCTTTTGAGGCATGGGATATCGCGCCCTCGCATCCCGCAACACTGTGCTGACAAAATACACCGGGTGTTCGACGAGGGTTGGCGCGCTGTTGAGGCTCGTGTCTTGCGGAAATTGGGACGTCTCCTGAGGTGGTGGGACTCCTGACGCCTGATCGCTTGCGGGAATCTCGGTGACGTCGTCCTGCCGAGGTTGGTCTTCTGCTGACGCTGCTAAGGCTCCTGCGGTGCATTCCCGATCTTGCATCGCTTCAGCTGTAGCTCGGCGCAGTGCGCCCTTGGCTTTGTGCTCCTCCCGAACTGCCACCAGCACTGCGCTGGCGGAGTATGGGGTAGCGGCAAGGTAGAGTACTAGGGGCTCGAGGGGTCGTGGTGCCACCATCACCGGAGGGCTGGTCAGGTATATCTTGAGGTCTTGAAATGCTCGGTCGGCCTCCTGGGTCCACTCGAATGGGCCCTTCTTCTTCATCAGCTTGAAGAAGGGTAGGGCGCGCTCTCCTAGCTTGGAGATGAAGCGTCCCAACGCAGTTACCCGACCAGCCAGCTTCTGCATTTCCTTAAGGGTCTGTGGTTGGCTCATGTCCTCAATGGCCTTGTCCTTCTCTGGGTTCGCCTCGATCCCTCGATGGGACACGAGGAAGCCCAACAGCTTGCTGGAAGGGACACCAAACATGATCTTCTCTGGGTTAAGCCGCAAGTTCACCTGGTGCAGGCTCGTGAAGGTCTCCTCCAGGTCTTGAATCAAGGTCCTTGCCTCCCGAGACTTCACCACAATGTCGTCGACGTCGGCCTTCATGTTTCTCCCAAGCTGTCGCCCCAAGGCGATGTGCATCAGCCGCTGAAAGGTTGCACCCGCGTTGCGCAGTCCGAAGGGTATGCACGTGTAGCAGTACACCCCACACGGGGTCAGGAAGGTTGTCTTCTCTACATCTTCTACCGCCATCTTGATCTGGTGATACCCTGAGAACACATCCAGGAAGCACAGCAGGTCGCACTCGGCGGTGGAGTCGACGATCTGACCGATGCGTGGGAGCGGGAACGGATCTTGGGGGCAGGCCTTGTTGAGGTTGGTGAAGTCGACGCACATTTGCTCCTTCCCGCCTTTCTTCGGCACTACGACGGGGTTCGCCAGCCATTCGGGGTACCGAACCTCACGAATGGCACCCGCCGCCTCCAACTTCTTGGGTCTCTTGGACGATGAAGGCCTACTTCTCCGTGGATCGCCATCTCGCCCGGCCGCTTCACACAGGCGCACATTGGGGCATACCCTTAAATGATCTTTGAATCACCTCTCTCGGGACTCCCACCAGCTGATTGGGCTCCCATGCGAATATATCCTTGTTTGCGCGCAAGAACTTCACCAATGCTTCCTCTTGGCTTGGGTCGAGGCCGGCACCTATGGTAAAGGTGGCTCCTGAGGACCCGTCCTTGTTGACTAGCACCTGCTTGGTTTCCGCCTTGTCTTGTGTGAACAACGATTTCTTCTTGGTTGGTGCGGCTCCCTTGGGCTCGGAGGTGCCCGCGTCGGCAGGCTGCGCCGCTCCAGCGGTCTTGAGGGCAAGCTTGAGCGCCGTCAGGGCCTCCTTGGCGCCCCCTTGACAGTGAGGACGCCTATGCTTCCAGGCATATTCATGAGGTTGTAGGCCGGATGAGTCGCCGCCATGAACTGGGACAGAGCTGGGTACCCGAGAATGGTGTTGTACGGGAGGCTGATGCGGGCGATGTCGAAGTCGACCAGCTCGGTGCGGTAGTTGTCGCGCGTGCAGAAGGTGACAGGGAGGCGGATCTGCCCCAGGGAGCGGGAGGTGCCGCCACCAACTCCTGAGAAAGGCTTGCTGAGGCTGAGCCGCTCGAGTGGCGCGTGAAGAAGGCTGAAGGCCTCCACGAAAAGCAAGTTGAGGCCGGCGCCACCGTCGGTGAGGGTCTTGGTGACGGCCACGTTGCAGATGGTGGGCGTGCAGAGCATCAGAAGCATGCCCGAGCTGGCTTTCGGTGGTGACGGGGCGTTCCTCTGAGCTGAAGGTGAGGTCGGCCTCAGGCGCAGCCCAACCCAGCGGAGCCCCCGAGCGCTTGGAAGCGGCACCAATCTGGCGGAGGAACGGCTTGATGTGGCGATCCGAAGGCGGCGCTTGAGAGCCGCCAAGCAGAGTCGCGACCACGTGGTGCGCCGGTGCCGCGTAGCGCGCAGTGAAGAGGTCGCGGAGTTCCTCCCAGGATGCCACCGTGGATCCAGGGAGGTTGAGCAGCCAGGCGCGTGGCTCGCCGGCGAGGGCCATGGGGAGCCAGTTGGCCATGACCTTGTCGTCACCCCCGGCCTCGAGGACGACCTCCTCGTATGCCAGCAGGAAAACCGACGGGTCCGCCGTGCCGTTGTAGCGCGGCGACATCTCCAGCTTGAACTTGGGCGGCCATCACACCCGCCGCAGGGCGGGGGCCAGAGCTCGGAGCCCCCTGGCCTCGTCGTCAGCACCGACCATTGGAGTCGGTAGCGGGGCGCCTGCCATGAGGGCGAAGTGCGGTGGTGGCGGAGCGTAGTTTGGCGGAGAGGAGCTACGGCGCACCCCTACGTGGCACGCCAAATGTCGGATCACGGGTTAGGGCAAAACCCTTAAGGTTCGAACACTGGAGTGCGCGCGAAGATTTCATCCCTACCGATCCACGCCCTAGCTCGCTAAGATCTCGCAGACGAACTCAACGAACTCACAGCACAAAGGACACAAGATTTATACTGGTTCGGGCCACCGTTGTGGTGTAATACCCGACTCCAGTGTGGTGGTGGTGGATTGCCTCTTGGGCTGATGGTGAACAGTACAAGGGGAAGAACAGCCTCCTGAGGTCGAGGTGTTCTTGTGCTTGACGAACTTGTGTGGGTGAGATGCCTCTCCATGAGTTATCCCCTACGGTGGTAGCTAGTTCTACTTATATAGGCCCTGGTCCTCTCCCCAAATATTGAGCGGGAAGGGAGCCAACAATGGCCAATTTGAAAGGGGACAGCTAGTACAGCTTATCCTGACAAAAGTGGTCTTCGCCTGCGAAAGGCTCTGGTGGTGACGTCGTCTTGGGCTCTATGGTGACCTCCATCCTGACGTCCTGCTGGTCTTGGTCTCGTTGCACAGATATGGAAACTTTTGCTTGGTGCCTCGGTACTCTGCGCCTGCGCTTGCCTCCTTAGCACCAAAGAGGAAACAAGGACGCTGCGCGCGCTGGCGCCCACCTGATCTTGATCGTCATGGCTCATGTCACGAGAGCGGAGAGCCTCGCGAGGTTTACCCTGCCTTTATTTCTCCGCTCCTCACGAGGCAGCCTGGTGAGGCTGCTCCTAACGAGGTCTTGCGTCGTCCGCCCCGCGAGGCTTGGCCCCTCGCGAGGATCTCGAATGTCTCATTGATGAAGATGGGCCATACAGGCCTGCTAGCATAGCCACGCCGTGGGCCGTAGGCAGGCAAGTCTGGGGACCCCAGTTCCCAGAACACCGACAATACTCATGCGAGTGAAATGACCCTCAGCGATACAGCTCAGACAATTTTACCGCTGAAGAGATCAATAAAGCTGTAAAGGGTTTGCTTGGGGAGTCTCATAACAACTGCAATAAGGCATGGGCTGCTACCGTTCTTTAAACTAAACCCGGCCCCACCTGTAAGTATTCTTTTATATCCTGCTTAAATATCTTTTGAATTATTTTGCATCTCACTTGCTAATCCTTTTCCACCACACAGGCCGGCTCCTCCTTTTGGCACAAGAAGAGAAAAACCACCGTAGCTAAAGTCAGGACTTGCCCAAAGCAGAAAAAGAATAAACCGGCTGTTGTGATTGAGCTGGCTGCTGTGGGTAAGTCAGTAGATGCTGGCGATCAATTACAGGTATAAATCGACTCTCTTGGTCGTCTCTTTATTGAATTAGCTGACGCTTCTTGTTCTCGGGATGAGGTAGCGACTAGCCGAGCTGATGATGTTGAGGTAATTTCTATCCCCTCTGGCTCAGATTCCCCGCCTCCAATGAAGATAAGGCGGGTCATCCGGAAAGTAAGCTTCCCATCTAGATGCTCACTTAGATCCATACTTTATTTTCAAGAAAACTCAACATGATTCAAGGCACCAAACCCAGAGTGGTGGCTCTGGAGATCTGGTGGCGGGTTTAACTCATAAATCCTCAGCTCGTAAATGGCCTGCTGAGGTGCCATACAGTCCAACTTCTTCTTTACCCAAAGCCGGCTTTATAAGGCGTCCTCTTAACCCCTCTGATTCCTATTACCAAGAGTCGCCACCGTCTTTGGGCGGCTCATTTTCAACATAGTTGCCTGCTTTCGTTATCAAGCCTGGGTAAGTATCTGCACTTTTTAATTGGGACTCGCCTTTAAATTGTTTAGTCTGTGTTTCTGAGCCTATTATCCTGATCACAGGGCCCATGCCAAAAGCAAGAAAAGGAAGGTGGGCGACTCTTCGAAGAGCACCGAAATCCCAGATTCAGAGGACCAGGTGTTAGTGACCCTAGAGGTCAATATTGAAAACCCAGAGGACCATCACAACAACCAGGATGACCCACCCCCACAAACTGAAGTAACAGTCGCTGAGGTTATGGGTATTAATGGTAACCCGGTGGATAATCCTGACCCGCCAAGCCCTATTCCTTCTTCAACTCCCGTCAAGCCAACCGAAGAGACCCCTCCTGAGGAGAATACTGATGACATTGCCATTATTGGGGCGATTCAGAAGATACCAGAGCCAACCAACGTGCTAGCTAAGCATACGGCCAAAGAAGAGACGCCCTTGCGGGAAAAGGGTAAGTCAAAATGGAGCTGCCCAATTACAAGGAGTTCAGTGCTGAAGAACTTCATGCTGGCTATCTAAGCCGCTTGGCTACAAGCCATGATATGGAAGCCAGTTTAGTTAATATGATGAAGAGGAAATATGAGGTACATTCCATTATCCCCTGCTATATATACTTATGTAGCCCCCAAGTCTTAATCATAGGAGAAACTTGAGTATGGTTAAGACTTAAATGAAAATCTGTATAATTCAAAGTATAGCCCCCAAGAGCCGGCTTATCTTTATGAGATGAGCCGGGTCTTTCAAGCATAATTACTTTGAAGAATCATTTGCAGCCCCCAAGGGCCGGCTTATCTTTATAAGATGAGCCGGGTCTTCTACAACATATATTGAAAAGAGTGACTTACATTAGCCCCCAAGTGCCAAGGACATTGCATGTAATGTGTTTGGGACTTAAATAAATTTGCCATATTATCCTTGTTTAAGGCCGACGGAATCAAGCTAGCATACTAATATTGTTCTACTTAATGATAAACTTCTCTTTGATTTTTGCAGGAAGCTTTAAGCCTGGGCGAGTCAAATATAGACGCCTTAAAGAAAACTATGGAATCTGAACAGGATGAACGTGCCAAGGATGAATCAAGATTGAAATTGCCTTTGGAGGACTTAGAAAAAGTCAAGGCAAATTTTGATGCTGAAAGATCTGCCTTTGAAATTGAGAAGGCTGCCTTATTGAAACATGCATAAGACGCCGAAAACCAACTTAAGCCGGCGGCTGCAGAATTGGCCGGCTTAAAACACCATATAACTCAAATGACTGCTGCCATCTTTGGTAAGTAACACTACAAAAAAAGACACATCCGTGACATTTTGGGCCGAACGAAAAAAAGTTCTGTCATACTTATGACACTTCTATGACAATAATTGTGATAAAACACAGTATCATCATAGATGTGGTGGGGTCCTACTTCTATGACAAAAAATCATGACAGAAAATGGGCTTTTCGTCCTGGGCGGGCCGGAGACGCAGCTGCATGACATTCTTTGGGCCGTCCATGATGAAAAAAAACCGTGGTAGAAGCGAGGGCGTGGAAAATATCGGGGTGTTCCCGGTTACGGTGGGTGGTCGGGGCCGAGCGATGCGCGTTTCTCTCGTACACGCACGCACGTGGGTGCGAGGCGTTGGGCTCTAACTAAACCCGAGTGAGGCGTTGGGCTCTAACTGAACCCGAGCTATTGCCCTACAGGCTACGGGTTACTGAACCCGAGCGATTGATCGATGGCTGTTAACTGAACCTGATCGAGCGATTCCTTCGCTACTGCTGCTAACTGAGGCCGATCGATGCTGCCTCTAGATGAACAGTGAGCATTGCGCGGGGTGGGGGGTGGGGGTGGATGAACAGTTCTGGTGGCGGTGGATGAACAGGACCCTGTGGCGTGCCTCTGGATGAACAGTGAGCGTTGCTGGGGGGTTTGGATGAACAGTTCCCGGTGGGGGTGGATGAACAGGACCCCGATCGTTCGAGCCGGTTGGGGCTGGATGAACAGGACCACCCCGTGGAGGGCAGGATGAACAGTAGACGGTGGAGGGCTGGATGAACAGTAGCCCGTGGAGGGGTGGTTGAACAGGAGCCCGTGGAGAGGGCTGGTTGAACAGTAGCCGGTGGAGTAGCACGCGGTGGAGGCCTGATGAACAGGAGCCCGTGGATGAACAGTCGCAGGTGGAGGCTGGAGGAGGCCGACGGTGGATGAACAGTAGCCCGTGGAGGCTGGAGGGGGTCGACGGTGGAGATGGACAACATCCCGTGGAGTACCGTTTTGCGGTACACCACACCCCTCCTGATGAACAGGACCCCCGTTTCGACGGTAGCGCTCCAACACAAGTGCGTTTCCTCCGTTTTGCGGTACGCCACACCCCTCCCGATCAACAGGACCCCCGTTTCGACCATAGGAGGTCCGTTTCCTCCATTTTGCGGTACGCCAGACCCCTCCTGATGAACATGATCCCGTTTCGAACGTGGTCGGTCGAACACAAGGTCGTTTCCTCCGTTCTGCGGTACGCCAGGCCTTGTTTCCATCGGTTGTTCCGTCCAAGCCCTCCCGATGAACACGACGACACATTCTGTTCCGACCCAGCCGGTTGGCTCCCCATGAACATGACGACGCAGTTTCTCCATTCCGACCCAACTATGTTCACGAGCCCTGGCCATATGTATGCGCGAGTAGGCATTCGAGACCCTGCCCGTATGTACGTACGTGGCCATATTTTCTTTCTTGCACACCGGCCAGACGACGCGTGTACATGCTACGCGGCGCCTATACTACGACACGTGGCGCCTCTACATCGACCCGGTATATGCGTACACGTTTGTGACCAGAATGACAACGCTACGTACACTTCGACCAGGTGGGTCCCGACTGTCAGGCACTTCCTTGCGTGCGAAGATGTAGCTGGTGGGTCCCAGCAGTCACGGGGGCGAATCGTTTTTTTTTGTCCGGACGCACTTCCTTGCGTGCGAAGATGTAGCTGGTGGGTCCCAGCAGTCAGGGAGAAATGTTTTTTTTTCTCGAAATACGGTGGCCCGTCCGGTGGGTCCCTGCTGTCAGGTGGAGGAATAATTATTTTGCGCGTAATAAGGAGGCACTTCCTTGCTCCGGCCGTGGACCCAGCTATCAGCCTCTCCACGTACAGTCCACGTCCGATGGAAGCCGTTATTTGACCATGTTGACCATGCCGCGCCGAGAGCACCAGGGTGGTGGACGACAGCGAGGCCTAGGAAGGGGATGATGCGGAGCTGGGGAAGACGCGACAGTGGAAGCCAGCGCAGAGAGGAGTATGAGGGTTCACTGGTTCAGCTGCGGTGTTTAGGCTGCCGTCACCACAGGGCCTGGGCAGCGGTGGGAATAGTAGGGGCGGTGAGGCCTCCGCAGCAGCACAGCCGACCACGGGAGGCAGGAGCGTGCGGCACGGCCTGCGCTGCTTTGGGCGGCTGGAGCAAGAAGTCCAGAGGTTGAAGAAGCACTACGGCCGTTGGATGGACATCGTACGATCACTAGAGCTAGAATCGTTCATATTGACTAGGTTGACAAAGCACTCCGTCCCCGTCAACTTAGTAGGCCCACAAGTCAGCCTCCCACCAAGGTGGGTCCCAACTAGCTGGGGGGTATTCATTTTTTTGTGCGTAATAAGGAGGCACCTCCGGTGGGTCCGAGCTGACAGCGGGGGGAACGTTTTTTTTCGCGAAATACGTTGGCCCGTCCGGTGGGTCCCAGCAGTAAAGGGGAAATGTTTTTTTCGCCAAATACGGTGGCCCGTCCGGTGGGTCCCTGCTGTCAGGTGGAGGAATAATTATTTTCCGCATAATAAGGAGGAACTTCCTTGCGGCTGCCGTGGACCCGGTATCGGCCTCTCCACGTCTGATTTCTTCCGATGGAAGTCGTTCCTTGACCACGTTGACCACGCCGCACCGAGAGCACCAGCGCGGTGGATGATGGCGAGGCCTAGGAAGGGAACAACCCAGAGGCAGGGAAGACTCGGCAGTTGTTTCCCACGCGGAGGGGAGTAAGGCTGTACGAGGGTTTACTGGTTCGTCTGCCGTCGCCGAAGAATAACATCTGGTGTGAGTGAGTAGAGGAATGGCTAGGCCAGCGATGGGAGTATGGTGGGGCGGTGAGGCCTGCGCGGCAGCACAGCCGGCCACGGGGAGGAGGGAGCAGGCAGTCCCGTCGACGCTTGTTTGAGCGGCTGGAGCAGGAAGAGCAGAGATTGAAGAAGCACGATGGCCGTGGGATGGACATCCAACCGTCACTGCTTGTGCGTCAACCTTTTTTTAAGAAAGCCTCAAATCTGTGGAAAACAACATACAACCCATCTGCCATTATTTCTAATAATTCACAGCCCATTTGCTAATTCTTAAGGTTTTTTTTGAGCCCATATTCTTTTTGTTAGCATTACAGCCCATATTCTTAAGGTTGGATGAACTGTTTTTAATCCCGAAATTTCGAGTCACATTCAAACTGATTTTAAAAATAAATGTATATTAATATAAAATCCAACAAATTGTCCATGCATAAAAATTAATGCAATTTAAAGTCTCGAAATGAAAAAAAGAAATTTGAAACTAATTGCCGGTTTGATGTGTTTTAAAAACGTACAACCCATTTCTCATTACTGGTAGGCCATTTTCTCATCCAGCCGAATGAAGCTCTCCTCGTCTTGAAAGATTTGCAGCCCAACAGGCCTGACAAAGTGACTTACTTGGCAAATCACAAAAAAAACTGGGCTAGCCATTTTCAGAAAGGAAAAAAAACTACTAGGCTGGTCTGTGGTAGACATAAAAGAGAAGGCTGTCTAGATAGGCCAGAGTGCCCCGCACAGCCCAGTTGACACCCTGCTTCCATCTCAAAAACAAATTAGATAAATGCCACTCCAATTATGGCGATTCATAAAAATGCAACTGCAATTTCCAAACTTTGAAAAATGCCATTGCAATTTTTGCAAACTTTGGAAAACGCCACTGCAATTTGCAAACTTTGAAAAACGCCACTCGAGACTTCGAAAAATGCCACTGGAAATGGCATGAGATGTCATTTTTAAAAGTTTGGAAAGTGCAGTGTCATTTCTCGGAAACACCAGACTTGGAGTGGCATTTATCAAATTAACCAAAAATAAAAATAACTGGGCGAACTGCTGGGTCCCTGGTGTCAGCCGCTCGTTGTGCAATTCTCTCGTTTATTGACTACGTTGACAATGGCATGGGACACAGATGTCAGAAATCCATTAGGAGGAGCCATTTTTTTATTGGCTTGAAATAAGGAGGCACTTGTTTGCGTACTGCCATGACCTTGGCGAGTCCCTGCTGTCATCCTCTCCATGTACAATCATCTCCTGATTGTGTACGGGTCAACTTGTAGGCCCAAAAGTCAGCCTCTAAACCCGTGGAGGACAAATACAACCCATTAAAAAAATAACAGCCCATTCCTTATGTTCAAACGTATAGTTCAACATTCAGAGCTAAGTAACATGTATTATCCACTTATAGAGTACTGAACTTCCACGTTGACATCCATCATAGCCAAGTTAACTATCTACTCCCACTAATACTCTAGTAGCATACACGTACTAACTTACTCTTAGCTAACTAGACGATGCCGGCCGCCATCTGCGGTACACGCTAAACACCGGCACCAGCGTCCTCCTCCTTGCCTCGAACTTGCCAGAGGTGCGATAGGGCGCATTGCTCACGCGTGTTGGCCCTTTCCATGCCGGCGTGGTCCACCGAAGCTTTGGCTTCTAAGCGGGAAACCCACTTGACGAGCTGGTAGTAAAAATCAGCGTCGCGAACGCATGCGTGCCCGTCAGCCTCTAGGGCTATTTGCCGGGCGCCGGCCTCCATGTAGTCGACCCAGTTGCGGGCGCTCTTCTCAATACTCAGAGCGTCCGTGCGCTGCTCCTCCATATCCCGCTGGCGGCGCAAATCGGCGATCAAATGCTATTCGGCCAAGTGGTCGCGCTCCAACAACTCCTGCTCATCTGCCAGGTGGTCGCGCTCCAACAACTCCTCGATCTCTGCATTGCCATCTAGAGACCAATAGAATGCCTCCTCCCTCCGTCTGCCTTCTAGTGAAAAACTGAACATTAGTTCCGGCGTTGACCGCCTCCGGTGTCCCCTATCGCGAATGGACGGGGGCATGGCGGACGTGGCGAGAGCGAGGATAAGTGGCGAGCAACGTCAGGCCGGTGGGGGCTTATGAGGATAGGGCGAGTTGGGTGATGGTGCCACCGGAGAAGCCCTGGAAACCGGTGGGGGCTTATGAGGATAGGGCGAGTTGGGTGATGGTGCCACCGGAGAAGCCCGGGAAGCAGTAATTATAGGCGGAAGGTAGGCGAACTAGCATGTCGGGGGAAACGCGACGGTCATCAGAATTCAATGCATAAGCAGGCATAGCTTAGCGCGCCAGCTTGCCATTGAAAACTAGAAAAACTGAAATTATGACTGCGCCGTCCCGTCCCTTCAGTGGTGCGTCCCGTCCGTATTGGGTCGCACGCCGGCATGACGGTCAAACGAGTGCACTCGAATCATCCAGATGAGGTACTCACTCCTTGTCAAAAATGATTCCACCACTCATCATCTACCTTGGTTCGTTAGATTTTTGAATTAAGCCCTGCAAACTGGAAAGGAGGTAGTATGTGCGTGATCCGCTATTTATTCATGTAGGATCGAGTAGGTCGGATAGTGTACATGTAGGATCGAGTAGGTCGGATGGTGTACGTGTACGATCGCATTAGCTGATGAACGTTCGCTGGGAGAGAAGGCATTTACGAATGTTTTTGCTGGCAGTTTCTTCAGATTCGCATGGCATTTTCTTCAGAGCAGCTTGTCAGTTTCTTCAGAGGTAGGCATTTTTATTCAAAAAACTACCACTTCGGATCTTGCGTCGGAACTAAAACTGCCAGGAGCGAGTAGGCTAGCTAGTGATTGATCAGTAACTTGTAAACACTGAGTGAACATAAATAAGGAACTGTTAGTAACTTGTAAACACTGAGAACACATAAATAAGGATCATGCTGTGCACAACAGTAAGAGCCGATCCGTTCAAAATGTTCACACGAGACTCACAGGCTTGGCATTGTAATATGTTCACATTACTAGCCCAAATTCAAAACCAACTAGTATGATTCCCATATATAAGATCAACATGTTACTGCATCTCAATGATTCACAGATTATATATAAATATGTAGCTCCAAAAGCAAAGATCTAGAAAAAACATCTGTTCTTCCTACTAACATGGATGCTTCTCTTGGCCAACATTCAAGACAGATCGAAAGACAAATTTGTTTGTGAAGTCTACAATTCCTCTTACAAACGTAAATGGTTTCACCAACAGCTGGAACCATGAGAATGAACCACACATGATGGAGGAACATCCGCTGCCATATGATTTGGTCTTCTCTCGATCACACGGCGAGACTATTTTTGGTATACAAACTTTAACTTAGGCAAATGATGCCCATTATATAATAACACCAAAGCAATGAAGCACCTAGTGTTGGCCAATAAATACTACAGTACTACTTTTCTGCAGTCCATGAAGTGACTATCCAATCTTTCTGTGTCTATTTTCAAATGGCACTGCATGCAGTGACTATACTATTCTCTTGTGCAGTTCAACCAAAATTGCGGTCACTTTGTGTGTTTTCCAAATAGCAATGGGTAGACATCTTTGTCTGCACAGATATCAAGCAGCTAGTAAACTTATACCCCACCTTGTATTTTCGGTTTAAACATGTCTCTTCCGCTTAGCATCTGTCATGTTTTGCACTAGACAATTTGATACAGTCATGTTTTGCCCTGGAAAATTTCATACTGAATTGATTTGCTGGTTCGGAGCAGAAATATAGCGCCTATTCTTCATCAGACCAAGGATATCCATGTTCGCAGTGATGGAAGAGGTGAAATCGATACAACCGAAATTGAGCATCCAATCATTGAATCCTGTCCTGCACCTCCAATGTAGGTCCACCCTACCTATAAATTCACATGCAAACCACTAGTATTACTATCTAATGACAGTACAACACCATGTACCTTCATAATGAATAGGTCATAGTGCCACCAATTGGATATAAAGGTTTGGAAGAAAACATGCTCCTAATGTTGAACCAGTTGGACTTTTTGTGCAGTTCCACTAAAATCGAGCATCTCGGTTTGCATAGATATTGAAAGTGTGATTACTATAAAAGTGGCACTAGTTAAAGCATAGACTCACAAATATAAGCATTCCAATTTCTGAATGGGAAAAGGTATCAAGACTGTTTCTAACCACCTGTTTGAAGGGATAAATAAGGCAACATTGGCTGATGTCAAAAAGGCATATATAGTTCTTTCTGAAAGAATGATCGATTCCTGACCTTTCCTCTTCTTTTAAGCATATTTTGTGCAGTTCAACTAAAATAAAATGCCATCACCGCCTTGACCATTCAGTGACACTGTACAAAAGGAAATGACTTAACATTACATCATGATGTCGGTATGTAGTCGACGGGCATTAGAGACAAACATCTGAGACCTCCTCCGATAACATAATGAACATTAATTTTAACAAAGGTGTGACTAGCTTTACCGGGATAATTTGAGTGAACTCTACACCCTCTGTTCCTTAATATAAGACATTTTTGCAGTTCAATTTAAAGTAACCAAATGTTCAGTATTTAGAAAAACAGGTAAGAGTTTTCTTGAGCACATATCTGGGAAAGCTTGCCACACTTTATATATGTCCATACGCTAATGCAACACCATTCAAATAGTACAAATATACACTAATTAAGTGGCTAGTGCAACAGCAGAGTAGTTGTTTTATTACAGGGTACAGTACAATGGTTTTACTGAACAGATTTCCATAAGCTCTAGCAATGGAAGATTTCTATAAGAATTAACAATACAAAATGTAAAGGTAACAACTTTCAGCATTGGTATACTAGCTGTGCAAGAGCATTAAACCAAATACAAAATTCTGAAGGTAACTAGCATTATTAACTAATGACAGTATTAAAAAATTGCAAACCATGTACCTTCAAGGTAAATATCATTTCGAACTCGAGTGGACATGAAAAATTGCTATCCCAATCTTGATAATCGATCAAACATAAAAACTTGATCGAGTGAATCAATACAACAGCCAAAGGAGGAGGTGCCCACTCTTGACCTTTCCTCTTGTCTTCATAATTTTTTGTGCAGTTTAACCAAAATAAAATGACATCAGCACCTTGGCATTTTGGTGACACTGTACAAAAAAAATGACTTATCTCATGAAAGTGAGGTATGTAATGTATAAATATTAACAGTGCAAAAATCTGAAGGTAGTAACAAGTTTCATTGTTGGTATACTGGCTGTGCAACAACATTAGAATGCCTTAGCTGAAAAATCTTTAATACGTCCACAATCAACAGCTAACCCTAAAATAATCCAGAGACATTAAATGGCATTGCTTAAATTTATCGGTGGCATTAGACTGAGTGCGGCATTAGTTAAATGTGGCATCACTTTAGCCGTAGCATTGGTTGACTTTACTGCTGGCGTTATACTAACAGCAAAAAAGTGGCAATAAGAGCATGGGAGACCCATTCAGACAGTGGGCGCACCAGTACGATGTACCTCCACAGACGCATAGAGTGGTGAGGGAGGTATGGTCCCATTTTTGTTCTCTTCAGCCACCTTTTTCCTATGTGAGGACAACAAACCGATCGACCTGGTCATTCTCTATTGCGTTGTCATGCCTTTCTACCCTTCTTCAACCAAGAGACACGAGACTCGTTCCTTAGCTACTGATTTTCCCCTTTTCAACCTAGATGCGGGTTCGATGCCTACTCTCTTGGACAGTACAGTCTCCCTTCCTTTCCTTATTCAACCTATACATGGATTAGTCTGCATGAAGTAGGGTTTCCTTTAATAGTGCAAATTAAGGTTTACGTCTGCATGACCAAAGCAGGCAGAGGATGTGAAATTGGGAAGATGGTGGAGTGGAAAAAGATCCACATGCAATGACAAAGGGCAGAGCCAGCTCAAGTTTAAAGCCTGGGCAAGATCTAAGTGCTGCCAAATTAATTTGTTTTTGCCCAAACAAAATTCTGCTTCACCCAATTTTCTGTACTAGAGCTTCATGGAGTTGCACCATGGGAGCCCGGGCAACAGCCCCAGCTCGCCAGGTGCTGTCTCCGCCACTTTGTAGCGACGTGGCAGATGGGGCAATAGAACAAGGGTATGGTTCGAAAAGAGGTAGCATACCTGAGGGTCGGCGGGAAGTGGCTTCGCTCGTGGTCGTCGTCCTCCGCACGCACTACGACAGCGAGCTTGGGGACGAAGGCCATCTCGCGCGGGTGCTAGGTCTGAGAGGACGGCCTTGTCGTCAGTGCGTGACCTCGCTCGCCGACGACGAGTGCTTCAACACTGCACGTCCTTTTCTTCCCCGGCGGATCTGTGACCACCGGTGAGGAGGGAGAGAGAGGCCGTCTTTTTTAGATCCGGAGAGAGGGTGATAGTGTGAGAAGCAAGTGGGCAGCCCTTAGCAAGAAAGCTCTGAAGCTCCAGCCCATATATCTTTTTTATACTACTAGTACTAGAGGTGGAGTAGTGGTAGAGTAGTTTATATTTTCTTTGCAAATAGTACCAGTTAGTCGTCCTTCAAAACTGAATGGCACGCCATTAAAAAAATAAAGGTCGATAACTAATGCGGCACCTCAGGCCAACGCGGCCAGATCGCATTTTGCACGAGAAATTACACACCATGTTTCGTTGACATGTGGTCCCGTTCCAACATGTCAGTGAGACGATGGCGAGTCCTTTTGCACAATTTCCGAAAGGACGTGTAGGCCGGGGCGCCTCTTCGTGTACCGTGGCAAACTGGCAACCGTCCACCGACTCTTTGCCTTTCCCTTTTGATTTGGAACTGCTGTTGCACACTCTTCCTCCCTCCTCCATTTGCCTTCACCCTTCCTTCTGCCATTGTTCGATCGTCTTCCCCATGGAGGGAACAAGCCGGAAACGACCCTGTTATTCTTGCCCTGATCTGAAAGATGACGTGGTGAAGGAACTCATCGGTGCGACATCATCACCTCGGCTAGCATGGCAGGTTCGTTCAAGCCTATTCTCGACTCAACTAATAACATCATTATAAGGAACCCAAGGGTCCAGGAGCGGTTTGATCTCCCTTATCTTCTTCGCTATAAGCCTGTTACATGGGCGGACGACGGAGGCCTCACCTTGTGCAAGTTGATGCCGCTTGATAATGATACGTGTGATGTCAAGATGCCATCGCTTAAGGGTAAGGCCTGGGCTGGCGCAAATGGAGATTGGGTTGTTTATATTGGGTACAATTGCGAGTGGGAACTTGTGAATGTGTACAATCGTCAACGGATTCCACTTCCAAAAATCTCAGAGTGCCCTGAGGTTGAGCACACAGATGATCTACGTACGTTCAAATACGATTGTGGTGACTGTCGTCTACTGAAGATAGCAATTTGTCGAGTTCCCAACAGCTCTTGGAATTACGAGAACTATGAAGTTGTTGTTGGGGAACATAGTAATTTCAAAAAAAAATCTACGCACGCGCAAGATCATCCAGTGCCCAGTGCCAGTTCCTGTTTGTTGCATGTTTTTTGTTTCGTAGAAAATCCATATCAAACTGAGTCCGAACGGGATAAAAACTGACGGAGATTCTTTTTTGGAATTTATCTGATTTTTGGGAAGTGGAACCAACGCGAGATGATGCCCGAGGGGGCCATGAGGCAGGGGGGCGCGCCCCTCACCTTCGTGGACACCTTCAGAGACACCTGTAGAGCACCTTTATAATCACCCATTTATGTTGTGACGTTTGGTAGCACACAAAGTGTTCCTCCGGTAAACGGGAGTTGCATAATCTCATAGTCATAGGAACATGTATAAGTCATGAAGAAAGCAATAGCAACATACTACATGATCGAGTGCTAAGCTAACGGAATGGGTCAAGTCACTCACATCATTCACCTAATGACGTGATCCCGTTAATCAAATGACAAGTCTTTGTCTATGGCTAGGAAACATAACCATCTTTGATCAACGAGCTAGTCAAGTAGAGGCATACTAGTGACACTCTGTTTGTCTATGTATTCACACATGTATCATGTTTCCAGTTAATACAATTCTAGCATTAATAATAAACATTTATCATGATATAAGGAAATAAATAGTAACTTTATTATCGCCTCAAGGACATATTTCCTTGAGTCTCCCACTTGCACTAGAGTCAATAATCTAGTTCACATCGCCATGTGATTTAACATCAATTGTTCACATCTTTATGTGATTAGTTCACATCTCCATGTGACTAACACCCAAAGGGTTTACTAGAGTAAAAAATATAGTTCACATCACTATGTGATTAACACCCAAAAAGTGAGAGAAATTTAGTCAACGGGTCTGCCAAATTCAGATCCGTATGTATTATGCAAAGTTCTATGTCTACAATGCTCTGCACGGAGCTAATTTAGCTAATTGCTCCCACTTTCAATATGTATCCAGATTGAGACTTAGAGTCATCTGGATGAGTGTCAAAACTTGCATCAACATAACCGTTTACGACGAAACTTTTGTCACCTCCATAATCGAGAAAAATATCCTTATTCCACTAAGGATAATTTTGACCGCTGTTCAGTGATCTACTCCTAGATCACTATTGTACTCCCTTGCCAAACTCAGTGTAGGGTATACAATAGATCTTGTACACAGCATGGCATACTTTATAGAACCTATGGCCGAGGCATAGGGAATGACTTTCATTCTCTTTCTATCTTTTGACGTGGTTGGGCTTTGAGTCTTACTCAATTTCACACCTTGTAACATAGGCAAGAACTCTTTCTTTGACTGTTCCATTTTGAACTAATTCAAAATCTTGTCAAGGTATATGCTCATTGAAAAACTTATCAAGCATCTTTGATCTATCTCTATAGATCTTGATGCTCAATATGTAAGCCGCTTCACCGAGGTCTTTCTTTGAAAAACTCCTTTCAAACACTCCTTTATGCTTTGCGGAATAATTCTACATTATTTCCGATCAACAATATGTCATTCACATATACTTATCAGAAATGCTGTAGTGCTCCCACTCACTTTCTTGTAAATACAGGCTTCACCGCAAGTCTGTATAAAACTATATGCTTTGATCAACTTATCAAAGTGTATATTCCAACTCGAGATGCTTGCACCGGTCCATAGATGGATCATTTGGAGCTTGCATATTTTTTTAGCACCTTTAGGATTGACAAAACCTTCTGGTTGCATCATATACAACTCTTCTTTAATAAATCCATTAAGGAATGCAGTTTTGTTTATCCATTTGCCATATTTCATAAAATGCGCCAATTGCTAACATGATTCGGACAGACTTAAGCATCGCTACGAGTGAGAAAGTCTCATTGTAGTCAACACCTTGAACTTTGTCAAAAACCTTTTTTTGACAAGTCTAGCTTTGTAGATAGTAACACTACTATCAGTGTCCGTCTTCCTCTTGAAGATCCATTTATTTTCTATGGCTTGCCGATCATCGGGCAAGTCAACCAAAGTCCACACTTTGTTCTTATACAAGGATCCCATCTCAGATTTCATGGCCTCGAGCCATTTTGCGGAATCTGGGCTCATCATCGCTTCCTCATAGTTCGTAGGTTCGTCATGGTCAAGTAACATGACCTCCAGAACAGGATTACCGTACCACTCTGGTGTGGATCCTATTCTGGTTGACCTACGAGGTTTGGTAGTAACTTGATCTGAAGTTACATGATCATCATCATTAGCTTCCTCACTAATTGGTGTAGGAGTCACAGGAACCGGTTTTTGTGATGAACTACTTTCCAATAAGGGAGCAGGTACAATTACCTCATCAAGTTCTACTTTCCTCCCACTCACTTCTTTCGAGAGAAACTCCTTCTCTAGAAAGGATCCAAAGTTAGCGACAAAAGTCTTGCCTTCAGATCTGTGATAGAAGGTGTACCCAACAGTTTCCTTTAGGTATCCTATGAAGACATATTTGTCCGGTTTGGGTTCGAGCTTATCAGTTTGAAGCTTTTTCACATAAGCATCGTAGCCCCAAACTTTAAGAAACGACAAGTTTGGTTTCTTGCCAAACCACAGTTCATAAGGCGTCGTCTCAACGGATTTCGATGGTGCCCTATTTAACGTGAATGCATCCGTCTCTAAAGCATAACCCCAAAATGATAGCGGTAAATCAGTAAGAGACATCATAGATCGCACCATATCTAGTAAAAATGCGATTACGACATTCGGACACACCATTACGTTTGTGGTGTTCCGGGTGGCGTGAGTTGCGAAACTATTCCGCATTGTTTCAAATAAAGACCAAACTCGTAACTCAAACATTCTCCTCCACGATCAGATCGTAGAAACTTTATTTTCTTGTTACGATGATTTTCAACTTCACTCTAAAATTCTTTGAACTTTTCAAATGTTTTAGACTTATGTTTCATTAAGTAGATATACCCATATCTGCTTAAATCATATGTGAAGGTGAGAAATAACGATACCCGCCGCGAGCCTCAACATTCATCGGACCACATACATCTGTATGTATGATTTCCAATAAATCTGTTGCTCGCTCCATAGTTCCGGAGAACGGAGTTTTAGTCATCTTTCCCATAGGGCATGGTTCGCAAGTATCAAGTGATTCATAATCAAGTGATTCCAAAATTCCATCAGCATGGAGTTTCTTCATTCGCTTTACACCAATATTACCTAAACGGCAGTGCCACAAATAAGGTGCACTATCATTATTAACTTTGCATATTTTGGCTTCAATATTATGAATATGTGTATCACTATGATCGAGATCCAACAAACCATTTTCGTTGGTGTGTATGACCATAGAAGGTTTTATTCATGTAAACAGAACAACAATTGTTCTTTAACTTAAATGAATAACCGTATTGCAATAAACATGATCAAATCATATTCATGCTCAACACAAACACAAATAACACTTATTTCAACACTAATCCCGAAAGTATAGGGAGTGTGCGATGATGATCATATCAATCTTGGAACCACTTCCAACACACATCGTCACTTCACCCTTAACTAGTCTCTGTTCATTCTGCAACTCCAGTTTCGAGTTACTAATCTTAGCAACTGAACTAGTACCAAATACTGAGGGGTTGATGTAAAGACTAGTAAAGTACACATCAATAACATGTATATCAAATATACCTTTGTTCACTTTTCCATCCTTTTTATCCGCCAAATACTTGGGGCAGATCCTCTTCCAGTGACTAGTCCCTTTGCAGTAGAAGCACTTAGTCTCAGGCTTAGGTCCAGACTTGGGCTTCTTCACTTGAGCAGCAACTTGCTTGCCGTTCTTTTGAAGTTCCCCTTCTTCCCTTTGCCCTTTTCTTGAAACTAGTGGTATTGTCAACCATTAACACTTGATGTTTTTTATTGATCTCTACCTTCGTTGATTTCAGCATCACGAAGAGCTTGGGAATCGTTTCCGTTATCCCTTGCATATTATAGTTCATCACGAAGTTCTAGTAACTTGGTGATAGTGACTAGAGAACTCTGTCAATCACTATCTTATCTGGAAGATTAAATCCCACTTGATTCAAGCAATTGTAGTACCCAGACAATCTGAGCACATGCTCACTGGTTGAGTTATTCTCCTCCATCTTGTAGGCAAAGTACTGTCAGAGATCTCGTACCTCTCGACATGGGCATGAGTATGAAATACCAATTTCAACTCTTGGAACATCTTATATGCTCCGTGGCATTCAAAACATTTTTGAAGCCCTGATTCTAAGCCGTAAAGCATGGTGCACTAAACTATCAAGTAGTCATCATATCGAGCTTGCCAAACGTTCATAACATCTGCATACGCTCACCGTAATTGGTCCGTCACCTAGCGATTGCATCAAGGACATAATTCTTACGTGCAAAGAATGAGGATAATCCTCAGATCACGGATCCAATCCACATCATTGCTACTAACATCTTTCAACTTAGTTTTCTCTAGGAACATATCAAAAATAAAACAGGGGAGCTAAACGCGAGCTATTGATCTACAACATAGATATGCTAATACTACCAAGACTAAGTTCATGATAAATTAAAGTTCAATTAATCAAATTATTAAAGAACTCCCACTTAGATAGACATCCCTCTAATCATCAAAGTGATCACGTGATCCATATCAACTAAACCATGTCCGATCATCACTATGTTGATCATATCTTCTATATGATTCATGCTCGACCTTTCGGTCTCAGTGTTCCGAGGCCATATCTGCATATGCTAGGCTCGTCAAGTTTAACCTGAGTATTCCGCGTGTGCAACTGTTTTGCACCCGTTGTATTTGAACATAGAGCTTATCACACCCGATCATCACGTGGTGTCTCAGCACGAAGAACTTTCGCAATGGTGCATACTCAGGGACAACACTTATACCTTGATATTTTAGTGAGAGATCATCTTATAATGCTACCGTCAATCAAAGCAAGATAAGATCCATAAAAGATAAACATCACATGCAATCAATATAAGTGATATGATATGGCCATCATCATCTTGTGCTTGTGATCTCCATCTCCAAAGCACCGTCATGATCACCATCGTCACCGGCGCGACACCTTGATCTCCATCGTAGCATCGTTGTCGTCTCGCCAACTATTGCTTCTATGACTATTGCTACCGCTTAGTGATAAAGTAAAGCAATTACAGGGTGATTGCATTGCATACAATAAAGCGACAACCATATGGCTCCTGCCAGTTGCCGATAACTCGGTTACAAAACATGATCATCTCATACAATAAAATATAGCATCATGTCTTGACCATATCACATCACAACATGCCCTGCAAAAACAAGTTAGACATCCTCTACTTTGTTGTTGCAAGTTTTACGTGGATGCTACGGGCTGAGCAAGAACCGTTCTTACCTACGCATCAAAACCACAACGATAGTTCGTCAAGTTAGTGATGTTTTAACCTTATCAAGGACCGGGCGTAGCCACACTCGATTCAACTAAAGTTGGAGAAACTGACACCCGCCAACCACCTGTGTGCAAAGCACGTTGGTAGAACCAGTCTTGCAATAAGAACGGTGTGACATACTGGTAAGCAGTATGACATGCTGGTAAGCAGTATGACTTGTATCGCCCACAACTCACTTGTGTTCTACTCGTGCATGTAACATCAACGCATAAAACCTGGCTCGGATGCCGCTGTTGGGGAATGTAGTTGTCCGTGTCAAAACCGGCAGATCTCGGGTAGGGGGTCCCGAACTGTGCGTCTAGGCGGATGGTAACAGGAGACAAGGGACACGATGTTTTACCTAGGTTCGGGCCCTCTTGATGGAGGTAAAACCCTACGTCCTGCTTGATTAATATTGATGATGTGTGTTACAAGAGTGGATCTACCACGAGATCAAAGAGGCTAAACCCTAGAAGCTAGCCTATGGTATGATTGTTGTTCGTCCTATGGACTAAAGCCATCCGGTTTATATAGACACCAGAGAGGACTAGGGTTAAACATAGTCGGTTACAATGGTAGGAGATCTACATATCCGTATCGCCAAGCTTGCCTTCCATGCCAAGGAAAGTCCCATCTGGACACGGGACGAAGTCTTCAATCTTGTATCTTCATAGTCTTGGAGTCCGGCCGATGATGATAGTTCGGCTATCCGGACACCCCTAGTCCGAACTCCTCGGTAGCCCCTGAACCAGGCTTCAATGAGGCAGCGAGTCCAGCGTGTTGATTGTCTTCGGCATTGCGGCGGGTTCCTCCTCCGAATACTTCATAGAAGGTTTTGAACACAAGGATAGTGTCCGCTCTGCAAAACAAGTTCCACATAACACCGTAGAGAGAACAATTTTTGCAGATCTGCTGGCGTATTCATGACGTGACATTACACCACGGCCAGGCCTTTATATGAATCGTTTTTATTGTTCCACCTCAGCGTGTTTTAGCGAGGCGGTTTCCTTGGCACGTCTTATCAAAGCGTAGATCGTGCCCCTTATTCCGGATTCTCATCAATACGGACGTGGGTAACCCAACCGTGCCCGTTGGCCTGCCTTCTCTATCAAAGGCGAGTCCTAATCGACCATGGGGGGGGGGGGGCTCGTGGTATTCAACCTCTTTATAATGAGACCAAGGCACTATTCTTTTTACACCCTCCATCGAGTTCGCCTCGCGCTTCGAGTTCCAACACCCAAAGCTTCAGATTTAGGCGCTTCGGACTTTCGACGATGTCCGGCTCCGACCAGCACGGCCGATGGATGTCTTCCTCCATCATAGAAGAGGATGTGCTAAAGCTGCGAGACGCCAGGTATCTAACCGGCGAGATCTCGCATAGGCTGCCTACTCCAGGGCAGGTCATTCCCACTCCTGAGCCCGGCGAGAACGTGGTCTTCGTGTCCCACTTCCTTCGGGGTTTAGGCTTCCCGATGGATCCCTTTGTGCGGGGGCTCATGTTTTATTATGGGCTGGAATTCCACGACTTGAATCCGAAGTCCATCCTCCATATCTCGTCATTCATTGTCGTATGTGAGGCCTTCCTCCACATTATCCCCCACTTTGGGTTGTGGCTCAAAACCTTCAAGGTGGAGCCAAAGACGATCAAGGGGCAGCAAGCAGAGTGTGGAGGGGCAGTCATAAGCAAATGTGCTGATGCTCTGTGGCCCGAGGGCTCTTTTCAAGGGAAGCTTGGTTTGTGGCAACGGGAGTGGCAACAGGAGGGCATACCGCTCCCAGGGGCACCAAATGGGCAGCGCTCCCTGCCTTCCGCTCAGGTCCACCACAGCGGCTGGCATCATGGGTCAACAAGGGGCTCGACTGGGGGCCATCCAAGGATGTTCCCCTGCTGCAGGGCCGTACTCGAGATCTCCAGGAAAGAGGGATCAATCTGGTTGCAGTGGCGCATGTTATGGTGATCCGGCGCCTTCAGCCCTGCAAACGTCGCCCCCTCCGCCTGTGGGAATTCAATCCGGAGGACCACGAGCTCTCAAAATTTCATGGGCACAACGCCCGTGGAGATGTATAAACTGTTCTTCGGACCACAAGAGAAGTGTCCGGACTTGACCGAGGACGCAGGACTAAGCTGTAATCGTCCAGATACTCAAGTAATTAGTCCTGTAACCGGACAAGCTGTTCATTCATTTATTTCATATATATGCCCTTTAAAGGAGCCGTTTCTTGAACAGGAGTGGATAGCCAAGGCAAAGTTAATAAGGTGTCCGGATCCCCTCCCCGAGACCACGCCGGATCCCATGCTGACCAAGATGTTGAAGGTCGCGCCTTTTGAAGAAGGCGAAGGGGAGCGGGAAGCAACTGCCTCTCTGAAGGAGGCTATCAAGGAAGGAGGGATTAAGAGTCCCGCCTTCCGAGGAGAGAAGAGGACCGCTTGGAAGACCCGGAGGTCAAGGCCTCAAAGAGGGAAGGGAATCTTCGGCGGAGAGTCCGGCTGGGAAGTAACCCAGCCGCATTATTTCCCGAGGGATCAGCCCTCCAAATGAGCCGTAAGTAAAAAGAAGGGGTCTTGTAAATAAGGAACATCCCTGTGTTTATTCATGAGGATAACCGAAATTGTACCTTGTAGTTCGGACCTCAGCCCTTCTCAGCAGAGCTCGTCTTCGGGGGATCTTCTTCCGGGGATGATGGAGAGCGAAACGCCTCCACCTATCACATCCTCATGTGAAGTGAACAACCCGGAGGTGTCGTCGCGGAGGGTTCCCCCAAGTCTGGCGGGGCCGGAAGGTCTGGCGCCAAGTGGCGTTCGGTCGGAGGAGCTGAAGGATCTGCTCGGGCGAGCGGCTATTTCAGAAGATCACCGTGCTCTAATGGGTATGGTGATTGAAAGAATTGCACCCGCGGAGAGCGGATTGCATGAAGCCGTCAGAAGCTTACTGACGGGGTTTGAGGTAAGCAAAAATGATGTACCTTCTGACAGTTATGCATATAAAATGCGCCCTGTATAGATAGTAGCCCCTGAGACTTGGTATGTTGTCGAAAACGACAGCGTGCCTAGGATCATAATCTGTGTTATTAACTGTCGCCTTTCCTATGCAGGTGGCGGAACGTTCGGTGGCCAGCCGGACTGATGGATTCGCCGAGCTGAAGAAGCAACTCGGCCGCAGATGCGGACATCTCGCTGGTCAATAAACGACTTGATGAGTCACAAGGTATGTGGTTGCTCCGCGGTCGCTTAGTAAGGGAGCTGATGCCCATTCCTTACAAGTTGTATGCTTGATGCAGATGGTGTTGCTGCTATGGAAGACCTTCGAGCAGAACTTGCTCGGGCCAAGGAGCAAGCCAGAAAAAGCGAGGCGGCTGCCTTGAAGGCAGCAAAAGAGCTAGAAGCCGAGAAGGCTGCTCACTGCCGAAGCAGGGAGGAGATGGCCGGAATGGCCATGAAATTAAAATTTGCTACCGACCGCCTGGAGGTTCTTGAAGGAGAACGCCGAGCGGAGCAAGAGGACCTGAAGAAGGCCGATGCCGAAGCCAAGGATGCCCGTAGTGCGTTGCGGGCTATGAAGGAGGAACTGCGTTAGGTCGGAGACATTGTGGCTGGAAAGCCCTTTATGCTGCGTAGGAAGTTCACGGATCCGAAGTATGCTCAATTTGGGCGATTATGCGGTCGCGGAGGATCCTTATTTGGACTTGGCGGCGAGTCGCGGCGGCCTTGATCGTACACTTCGAAGCCAGGAGGATCATGAAATGGAAGAGCTTTTACGGTCTCAATTCCATAGTCCGGGCGTCCACTTCCTTTGAGTGATCGGCTGGTTGAGTGGGCTGAGCTAAATAGATTGTCCGGACTAGCCATGAAGGATGTGGTCGCTCATATGTGGCCGAAAAGGCCCAATCCGAAGAGTTATTTTGGCTTGTTGCAGCAATTCCTTGGGGCAGTTCCGAATATTAAGGCGATGAAGCGGTCGGCATGCATAGAAGGTGCACGGATGGCTCTCGCCTGTGGTAAAACACACTGGGCGGAGATGGATGCCACCACTGTTGCATCCCGGGGTTTGGACAAAAGCCGATTCCCCACCGAGCATTACTTTGAGGAGGTCCTTGGGCGCCAGATAATAGAGTCGCAGTTTTCGAAAGATGTTATGTTTGAATGACATGTATGATTTCTAGGATCATGTTTATAATGCAATGACTTTTTATACTTGTGTGTTCAAGTATTGAACTATCTCCTGAGCGGCCGTATATGTATGTATAATCTGAAAGATGGCAGTCTTTGGCTTCAGCCCCCACGCACATGGTGCGGGGGTGTTTGCAAAAAAAACGCTTTTCACACTTAATCCAACGTCTTGGTCCTTTTAAGGAGGTGATAGCATAGCAAACTAGGCAATCGGACTATAATGCTTTATCACTTTCACTTAGCCATAGGAGCTCGAATGTGGGGCTACTATATAGCCCCTGATGGCACCGCTTCTCCGAACTTCGGTAGCGTATGTACTGACCGAAGCGGTCCTTCGTCAAAGCGGAGGAATTATAAACATTCCAATGGTCGATCGAGTGGTTGACCAGTCTCTCGCTATATCATGACAGTCAGTTTTCGGCTTTCTCTACTAAGGTGCTCTCCGGCGAACCAAAGGCACAATCGCGATAATTCTCCACAGTGCCACGTTAGCCGATGATACGGAACGTAAGGAAGCAAAACACAGGAGCCGGGCAAACCCAACATTTGACCAAAGACATGATTCGGAGCTGATGCATATAAGGCCTAACTCGAGACGCCGAACACTCCCTGAGGTGTTTGGTCTTTATGATATCGGGCGAGAACAAAGCCCTAAGCCCCTAGTGTCCAGTGCACAAAGGGAACTTCCGACGCGCCGATGCCAAACGCCACCTCCTCCTTGGCTCCGGTAGGAAACCGGGGATGTGTATCAACAAGAGATGAAGAAAGGTTTACGCAGGTCTTAATCTGAAAAGAATCCTTGAAGCGGGTCCCTCTTGCGTATGCTTTGTGTCTCCGTTGTGTTGTATCCTGGGCCAGGTGTAGCACGTGCTTCATATGTAAAAGAGAAGGACTTAGTTTCTAAGAAATATCGTGCAAAAATTGTATTAAAATAAAGTATAATTTGGAAGATGAAGAAAGTTGAGCTTTATTGGCTTTCATCATTTATGTGCGCGCCCCCCCAAAAAAAGGGGTATGCGGCTTGGAAGCCCCTTGTTAAGTTACGCCGAACTCGTCTAACCATGTCCGAGGTCTAAATGACCTGTTTTTAGGGGCTTTGGCCTGCAAGGTCGGATTAATGTGTGGCTGTCGAGGCAGCCGCACATTCTCCGTGGTCGAGAGACACAGAGTTTTGAGATTATGACACGTGGACCGGGCATTTTTAAGCGTAAGAGACGCGTAATGTGGTATTGCATTAAAGCGGCGAAAGCTGTCATGCCCAAAGAGTGCTTAAGGGCTCTGCTAAATGGGGCGATGGGGAGTGAGCTTTTCGCGATGGTGGTTGTCGGATGAACCGAACACAACCTCTAGTGGTACAGAGCACATATAATAAAGAGGGCTCAAGGCGTCATTCCTTTGAAGGAAGTGCTGCTATAGTGAATTTTGGTAGGTTCTATCCCCATTATGCGGACGGTGTCCTGGTATGGCAGGTGCATGCGTGTGTTATCACATGAAGTGAGTTCACTGTTTTGACTTCTAGTACGAAAGTCTTTTGTTTTCCGGAGTGCTGCTTTTGGGTTTCGTCACCTTCACTTGGTGTGTCGAGCCCCTTGTGTTCGGCGTTAAGTCGGCCGGACTGCTTGAAGACCCAACAATCTCTCTGGGTATGTTTTGCAGGCTTCCCGGAGGTACCATGTATTTGACACAATCTATCCAGAATCTTGTTTAGGTTGGATAGCTCGTCACTGTTATCCTTTAGGGGCAATGTTTTGTTGTTCGGCCGAGAGCTTTTGAATCCGGCGTTGACCGCCCGTACTATTTGGGCCATTTTCCTTATTCCGTGCTGATCTTTTTACGTATCGTGATTTCCCATTTCCATCCCTGATTTCGGATGTACTCGGGTCATTTGGTGCTGCATCTAGCCAGCCAATTTGTCTTCCCTAGCAAAAGCGTGTCATGAGGCTTGTTAGTGCGGCCATTGTTCTTGGCTTTTCCTGGCCGAGGTGTCTGGCGAGCCATTCGTCTCGGACGTTGTGTTTAAAGGCCGCTAAGGCTTAAGCGTCCGGACAGTCGACTATTTGGTTCTTTTTAGTGAGGAACCTGTTCCAGAATTTGCGTGCTGACTCTCCGGGCTGTTGAGTTATGTGACGTAAATCGTCTGCATCCGGAGGCCGGACATAAGTCCCCTGAAAATTTGCTCAAACGCATCCTCAAGCTCTTCCCAACTTCCAATCGTATTTTTACGGGAGGCTTTTAAGCCAATGCCGAGCCGGCCCTTTGAGCTTGAGGGTAGGTATTTTATGGCATGGAGATCGTCTCCTCTTGCCATATGTATGTGTAGGATATAATCCTCAATCCAGACTCCGGGTCTGTTGTTCCATCGTATGCCTCTATGTTTACGGGTTTGAATCCACCGAAATCCATGATCCGATTACCTCGTCGGTAAAACATAGTGGGTGTCTGGCGCCCTATTTGGGTGTGCCGTTGTCTTCAAATGCTCGGCTGGTTGTGTTACTTCCTCGAGTCTTCTTTTTGGCCCATAGATAGACCTGGCGGGTTATCCTTTTCCAAGGATCTTTATGCTGATCGTGTGCGGCTTGTGTGCGGCGCCCTTGTTGCTCTTGGCCTGTCATCCGGTCGTCTATCCGCCAGCGGCTTCTTTCTTTTTTGATCAGGGGCTCTAAGGCCTCCTCGTCAAATTCGAAACAACTTGCGCCGGGTAGCTCTTTGTCCGGGTGACTAGTGCCATATTTATCTGCGGTGTTGAGTACTTTGCTCCATCTCATTCTGAGTGCGTCCTCCGCTTTTTTGAGCTTCCGCTTTTGCTTCTTCAAACTTCTTGAAGTGGCGACGAGCCTTTTATGAAGATTCATATGCTCTGATGATGTGAGATCATCTTCGCGGGGATGGGTTGCTTGTCCGATTCATGTCCGGCTGGCTGCTTGTTGACATGTGCGTCGTCCACTGCTTCGCCCTGCTCTAGGGCCGGGTCCGTATGGGTGCCGTTTTTGTCGATGCCGGTCTTCGGGCGGCGCTTGCATCGCCGCTTTGTTTTTTTGTTGGGGGAGTTGTAATTCGCCACATCCCGTTTTTCCTCATTGTCGCTTCCTTTTGGTGTATCCACCATGTATACGTTGTGGGCTGGGGTGGCTTTCCAGTGCCCGTTAGGCGCTGGTTCTTGGTCGTCTCCGGCATCGTCGTCCATACCGTCGATGTCTTCGGAGTCGTCGTCTAGCATGTCGGTTAGATCGTCGACAGCGGCTACCAAGTGGGTGGTGGGTGGGCTTTGAATTTCTTCGTCGTCCACATCCCAACCTTCCTGACCGCAGTCCGGCCAGGGCTCTCCTGATAACAAGAGATACTTTAGCGAACTCAAGATGTCGCCGAAAGGTGAGTGTTGAAAGATGTTCGTTGCGGTGAATTCCATGACCGGCGCCCAATCGGATTCGACCGGAGGGGGCGCGGAGGTTCAAGTCCGCAAGGAGTCCGGCACCTCGAGTCGCGAGCTTTATGAGGGACAAGATCAATGTTCGGCTCTATCGCCGTAGAGGTTGCAGCCCCGAGGCGGTGTCTAGCCATCCGTCCCGATCTGCGCAGCCGGCTCGAATTGAAGATCGGAGCGGGTTCGAAATCTGGCCTCCAGTCTTGTCCGGCTGCAGAAGCTAAATCATGCTCGCCGTGATAAAGGCGGCACGCCGGTGTGGCTCGACTCCATCGAGGATCAAGTCCCGCGGATGTCATCCGTGAAGTTCAAACTTCAAATCTGACCGACGGCGGGCGTAGCTTCGATCTGCTCCGGATGGCCAGCGAATCGGCCCACGGTCACGAAGCCCCGAATCTGAAGATCTGTCCGGGAGAAAAGTCTCACCCTGGACTGCGTCGTTGATGATGGTCGAAGAAGCCATCGAGCCTATCGGTGACGACACAGAGGAACTCTCAATGAAAGCACCAATGTCGGCGTCAAAACTGGCGGATCTCGGGTAGGGGGTCCCGAACTGTGCGTCTAGGCGGATGGTAACAGGAGACAAGGGACACGATGTTTTACCCAGGTTCGGGCCCTCTTAATGGAGGTAAAGCCCTACGTCCTGCTTGATTAATATTGATGACGTGTGTTACAAGAGTGGATCTACCACGAGATCAAAGAGGCTAAACCCTAGAAGCTAGCCTATGGCATGATTGTTGTTCGTCCTATGGACTAAAGCCATCCGGTTTATATAGACACCGGAGAGGGCTAGGGTTACACAGAGTCGGTTAGAATGGTAGGAGATCTACATATCCGTATCGCCAAGCTTGCCTTCCACGCCAAGGAAAGTCCCATCCGGACACGGGACGAAGTCTTCAATCTTGTATCTTCATAGTCTTGGAGTCCGGCCGATGATGATAGTTCGGCTATCAGGACACCCCCTAGTCCGGAACTCCCTCAGTAGTAATTTCAGAAAAAAATCTACGCACACACAAGATCATGGTGATGCATAAGAACGAGAGGGGAGAGTGTTGTCCACGTACCCTCGTAGACCAAAAGTGTTAGCGTTAGCACAACGCGGTTGATGTAGTCGTACGTCTTCACGATCTGACCGATCAAGTACCGAACGTACGGAACCTCCGATTTCAGCACACGTTCAGCTCGATGACGTCCCTCGAACTCCGATCCAGCCGAGCTTTGAGGGAGAGTTCCATCAGCACGACGGCGTGGTGACGACGATGATGTTCTACCGACGCAGGGCTTCACCTAAGCACTGCTACGATATGACCGAGGTGGATTATGGTGGAGGGGGGCACCGCACACGGCTAAGAGATCCAAGGGATCAATTGTTGTGTCTATGGGGTGCCCCCCTCCTCCGTATATAAAGGGGGTGTAAGTGCATCTAGTGCCCCTTAGTGATTTTGGTGTATTGAAGTCTTATAGGTTAAGTGACTAATGTGTTTATGAGTGTACACAGGTCTATAAGTCTATGGGGAGTTTGATATTTACAGAGAAAATTGACCCCTAAAAATGAAGTTCTTCGACTGAAGACTTTGGATTTCTGAAGACTTTCTGAAGACTTTGGAAGTGAAGAAATTGGTGTGACCTTGAAGACTTGGTATTCATTTGAGGAACATGAAGCTTGAAGACTTTTGTTTTCGTAGTTTCATTTTATCTTTCTTGAGTCATAGGAAAACACCGTGCTGTTAAAGGGGGTCGAGGAAATACTAGGGAAAAATTTCCATGTGATGCTCAACTCATAATTCTACACCTACCAATCCCTTTGAGTGAAGCCACTGGAAATATCATACAGTTCAGTCATATTCTTTAGTGACAGAGACGAAGTTCTTCTGGTCTCTGAGGAATTTTTTCTGACTGAGGAGTTAGGAATTCGCCAGTGCGGATTGCCTACACAGTGAGGAACATGATAGCCCTGAGGAATTTGAACCTCAAATTTCCGACCGTTGTTGTGCTACTGGCACCTGTCCCAAAATATCTTATCCACCTAACGGTCATATCATTGAAGGGCATTTATGTCTTATCATGTCGGGCTGCTCCCTAGGCTATAAATAGCCGCCTCCTACAACCACTAGCTGGTTGGCTGCTCCGAGAGAAACTAACACTTGTCATTTGAGAGCATCCCATCCTCCGAGGACTTTGAGTGAAAATCATCGAGTGAGGAAAACCCAAAACCCAAACACCTTCAAACCCAAAGTGATTGAGCATCAATGAAGAGATTGATCCTACGTGGATCCGACGCTTGTTACCTTTGAAGACTGTGCTTCTTCCAGACGGTTAGGCGTCATGGTCTAGAGCATCTAAGAGGAAATTGTCGATCGCTGAGTGACCGAGTTTGTGAAGGTTCGGAAGTCACCTGAAGACTTACCTCGAGTGATTGGACGAGGTCTGTGTGACCTTAGTTCAAGGAGAATACGGTGAGGACTGTGTGCCCGGGACTGTGTGTCCTCAGGTTTAAATACCTAGCCGCTCCAACCAGATGTACAACTGAGACAGCAGTTGGAACTGGTCTACCAAATCATTGTCTTCACCAAGCTTACTAGTTCTATTTCTTCAACTCTTCCATTTCCTCATTACTGTGTTGTGTGCTTGTCATATCTGTGTTTGAAGACTTTGACTGAAGACTTTCTCAATTTCCTCAGTTCAATTTCTTCAGTCTGTTTGTTTTCATCCTGTGTTATCCTGTGTTTACGCTTTCTGTACTCTGTGCCTGTTTTCATTTCATCATGATGACCATGCTTGTATTCTGTTATGTTTACTTCTGAGTATTTATTCCGCTGCAAGTAGTTCTTCGTAAGGAATTTCCTCACCGACAAATTCCTCTGTGAAGAATTCATAAAAATCGCCTATTCACCCCCTCTAGTCGGTATAATGCACTTTCAATTGGTATCAGAGCAAGGTACTCCCTTGTTCTGTGTGATTTTGGTTTAACACTTTGGAGTTTTAGTTATGTCGACCGCAGGTATGATCAAAGGTCATCTTTGGGTGTCCTACCTTTGATGGGACGGACTACCCCTACTGGAAGAATAAGATGCGAATGCATCTTGAAGCAATTGATAATGATCTCTGGAATGTTGTGGAAAATGGTGTTCCCTCTGTCTCACCCTCACTGAACGCTACCGATGTGAAGAGATTCAAGCAACTCGATTCTCAAGCGAAGAATATCATATGTGGCCATCTGAGCAAAGGACAGTATGGAAGAGTGAGTGCTTTGGAAACTGCTAAGCTTATCTGGGATAGGTTGTCCAAAGTGAATGAAGGAGTTTCAACTCAGCGTGACTCTCGAGTTGATGTTCTTCGCAATCTCTTCAACCGCTTCAAAAGACTCGACAATGAAAATGTTCAAGAAACCTTCAATCGCCTCCGACATCTCAAATGAGCTTCAAGCGCTTGGTGCCACTGACATCACCGACCATGAGGTGGTGATGAAATTGTTGAGATCGCTTGATTCCTCATTTGATACTCTGGCCTTGATGATACAAGAACGTGCTGATTACAAGTCACTTGATCCTGCTGATATCCTCGAGTGGCTAAATACTCATGAGTTCTAGCTTCTTTGAAAAGAGATCTCTATGGTTCGAGCTATGGCAGATCACGTGCACTGAAGGCCAAGGCAGTTTCCGAGTCTGAAGATGAAGGCTCTGGCAGCAGCCTTGGTGATCCTGAAGAACTGAGCCATGAACTAGCACTACTTGTGAAGAAATTCCAGAAGTTCTCAAGACGTGGTCGCTTTGGAAGATCCTCAAGGAGCAACGATTCCTCATCAACTGACTACAAGAAGAGGCTTTGTCACAAATGCAAGAAACTTGGACACTACTTTCAAGATTATCCTCAGTGGGAAAAGGAATCAAAGAAGAAGAAATACAAGGATTACAGTTCTGATGATGCGAAGAAAAAGAAGAAATCCTCAAAATCTTGATCGTCAAAATCCTCAAAGTCTTCATCTCACAAGAAGAGCAGCTCCAAGAAGGCTCAGGCATTCATTGTCAAGGAAATGGACTCTGAAGCTGAATCTGAGGAACAAGAGGAAGAGGAGGCATCTGAGGAATCCGAGTCTTGAGTAGCGTGTCTAGCTCTCGGTACTGCATTCGTCAGCAAGTCTATCTTCAGCTCTGAAGAAAATGGCTTCACCAACAAGGCTGATGAAGGCAATGATGACTACGCTCCCACCTATTGCTTCATGGCAAAGGGTGCCAAGGTACTCAAATAAACCTCCTCTGAATCAAGTGAGAATGAATCTGATGAAAATCTTAAGCCCAGCTATTTTAAACTTGCTAAGATTGCTGTGAAACAACAAAGGGATTTTGAAAAGGTTCAAAACATGCTAGACAAAAGTGATGATATGTTGGGTGAAGAAATGGATCACACTAAAACCTTGACTGAAAATCTTCAGAGACTTCAGACCAGGTTTGACAACCTTCAAGATCATCATAACACTCTCTTATCTGATCATGAGAAGCTTTCTTATGAATTTCTTCAAAGAAAGCAAAATCTTGAGAAGCTAAGAGTGAGTTATGAAGATCTTCGTAAGCGCGATTCATTACTTGCTCAACAAATCAGCGCTGCTCAGGAAGAATTTGTTCCTCCATGTTTGAAATGCATTGAACGTGAATGTGCTAATTCCTCACCTAAATGTTCAAATGCTTCTAATGTTACAAATTCTTCACCTGCCTCTCCTATCACTTATTCCTCATCTGAGGAGATTGCTAGTATCACTGACGATGCAGGGCTGAAGGAATTGTACATTATAGGCATGTACAAAAGCCTCAAAGGGCATCAAACTCTTTGTGATGTGCTTAAAAAGCAGATCCTCAACAGGAACCCTAGGAAAGAGGGTATTTCCTTTGAAAGGAAACTCAATGCTGATGGTACATATTGGAAACCTGAGCAGTACCCCAAAACAGCATGGGTTGCTGCAAAGGGACCTCCAGTTGATCCATCTAATCTATCTGGCTTTACATGTGAATCTCCTCATTCTTCTGATGAGTCATTTGACTCCAACTATAAACTGTTCAAAAATCAGAATGGTGAAGTATTTGCTAGCTATGTTGGTACTAACTGCAGGAACGGTTCCCCTATGAAGAAAATCTGGGTTCCCAAAAGGTGCCTTGAAAGTCTTCAGGTGAATGTCCTCATGACACCACACATGAAGAATAGGAACCTGCACCAAATTCTTCATTTGGACCAAATTCTTCATATGGATCCAAGTCCTCATACGGACCAAATTCCTCACGTGGATCAAATTCCTCAAAAGGATCAAAGTCCTCATATGATTATCATCGTGCTAACAACTCTGTCTTGCAGGGAAGAGCCAAGGGCTATTAATATGAGCATTATTCTTCTAACCATTATGTTCATAAGTCCTCGAAGAATTTCTCTGCTTATTCATATGCTTATCCTGGCTCCTCTTATGTGAAATGAAATGGACTGGCTTCTATGCCACCTTTCTCGTATGGAGCTTGCAGAGTGATGAACTCTTTGCCACCCCTTCAGATGTGGGTGGTGAAGAAAAATAACTAATCTCTTATGCAGGGTCAGGTCTCCAGACGTGCTCAAACGTCTGAAGAATTTGCTGGAGACCTGAAAAGTGCCTGAAAGGATGCAGGCTAATCATGAAGAAATGAATCCTCATTTCTCACATCCTCATACTGCTATATCTATCTTACAGCTTGATGAAATTGATCTGATGAATTTGATATCATATTCTTCACTGATGAAGTATATGAGTTCGTAAGCTGCACTAATTCATCTGCAGGATGATCAACCCAAAGCCACTGAGTGGGTCCTCGATAGTGGATGTACAAATCACATGACTGGTGACAAGAATCTATTAATGGATGCTCCCTTATCACCATCGCATCTGAAGCATATCATCTTCACTGACAAAGGCAAAAAACAGGTATTGGTTCTAGGTAAGGTTGCAATCACAAAGGATCGACACATGGAAAAAGTCATGCTTGTCGAGTCCTTAGGATACAACCTCATGTCTATCTTAATGCTTTGGATCTTGATATGGTTGTTGTCTTTGGCAAGTATCGGTGTGTTGTGGTTATGGAAGCTGACAATTCCAAAGTCTTCAAAGGCTTTAGGAGAGGAGACTTGTATATTGTTGATTTCTCTACAGGACCGCAACCAGCCGTGTGCCTACTTGCAAAAGCTTCAGAAGGCTGGCTATGGCATTGACGACTTGGTCATGCAGGCATGAGGAATTTGCACACACTTACAAAGAAAAATCATGTCATTGGCATTGAGAATGTCAAATTCCTCAAGGATCACTTATGCGGAGCCTGTGAAGCTGGAAAGATGACCAAGGCTAAACATCCAGCGAAGACTATCATGACCACTACTCGACCATTAGAATTGCTTCATATGGATCTCTTCGGTCCTAATCATTACTCAGCAGTCACAAATGATGCATATCTATATGGCTTTGTTATTGTTGATGATTACTCTCGTTACACATGGGTACACATTGTTACTTACAAATATGAAGTGCAGGAAGTCTTCAAACGATTTTCCACGAGGGCTTCAACCAACTTTGGTGTGAAGATCAAGCACATCAGAAGTGACAATGGAACTGAATTCAAGAATTCTGGTCTTGATGACTATCTTGATGAACTTGGTATTACTCATGAGTTATCTGCTCCTTATACTCCTCAGCAGAATGGTGTCGTGGAGCGCAAGAACAGGACTCTTGTTGAGATGGCTCGCACTATGCTTGATGAATACAAGACGCCTCGTCACTTCTGGATTGAGGCAATTTATACTGCGTGCCACATCATCAACAGGGTATATCTTCACAAATTCTTCAAGAAGACCGCCTATGAACTCCTCACTGACAAGAAACCCAATGTGAGTTATTTCAAAGTCTTCGGTGCTAAATGATCGGATTAGAGATCCTCATCACAATGCTAAATTTGCACTGAAAGCACATTAAGGTTTCATGCTTGGTTACGGAAAGGACTCGCACACCTACAGAGTCTTCAACAACGTTCTTCACAAGGTTGTTGAAACTGTAGATGTGCGGCTCGATGAAACTAATGGCTCGCAAAGAGAGCACCTACCTTCTGTGATAGATGAGCCAGCACCTGAGGAATCTATCAAGTTCAAGGCTACTGAGGATGTCATTCCTACCGAAGAATCTGCTGAAGAATTCATTCCAGAACGTGAAGAACATCGAGCTAATGCACCTGAAGAAAATGCTGAAGAAAATGGTGCTGAAGAAAATGCTGATCAAATTCCTCGACGACAACCAGCTCATCCTCGCGTTGCAAAAGAAGTGCAAGTGGAAAAGATCATCGATGACATTGAAGCACCAGGTCCTCTCACACGCTCAAAAGCTTCACATTTGTCTAACTTTTGTGGGCACTATGATTTTGTCTCTATCACAGAGCCCACTAAGGTAGATGAAGCATTTTTGGAGCCTGAGTGGATTCAGGCCATGCAAGAAGAATTACATCAGTTCGAGCTCAACAAAGTCTGGGAACTGGTCAAACGTCCAGATCCTCGCAAGCACAATATCATTGGCACAAAGTGGATCTACCGCAACAAGCAAGATGAAAATGGCCTTGTGGTGAGGAATAAGGCATGGCTAGTAGCTCAAGGCTACACACAGGTTGAAGGAATTGATTTCGATGAAACTTTTGCACGTGTTGCTAGACTTTAGGCTATTCGCATATTACTTGCTTATGCTAACCATCATCATATCACTCTATATCAAATGGATGTGAAAAGTGCATTCCTCAATGGTAAGCTTGAGGAAGAAGTATATGTTGCTCAACCCACAGGTTTTGAAGATCCAAAGCATCCTGACAAAGTCTTTAGACTCAATAAGGCCCTCTATGGCCTCAAGCAGGCCCCTCGGGCATGGTATGATACTTTGAAGGAATTCCTCATGAAGAAAGGCTTCAAACCCGGTTCACTCGACCCTACTCTTTTCACTAAATCTTATGATGATGAACTGTTTGTGTGCCAAATATATGTTGATGATATTATCTTTGGCTGTACTAACCAACGTTATAGTGATGAATTTGCCTATATGATGAGTGAAGAATATCAAATGTCTATGATGGGAGAATGGAAATTCTTCTTAGGTATTCAAATTCATCAATAGAGCAATGGCATATTCATATCTCAGGAGAAATACCTCAAGGATGTACTGAGGAAATTCGGCATGCAAGATTGCAAAGGCGTCAAAATTCCTATGCCCACAAATGGCCATCTGTGCACTGATGAAAATGGTATTGATTTCGATCATAAGGTATACCGCTCCATGGTTGGTTCTTTATTGTACTTATGTGCATCTAGGCCCGATATAATGCTTAATGTTTGCATGTGTGCCCGATTTCAAGCTACACCGAAGGAATCACACCATAAGGTCATGAAGCATATTCTTCGATATCTAGCTCACACACCAACACTTGGATTATGGTACCCCAAGGGCTCGGCTTTTGATCTCATTGGATATTCTGACTCTAACTATGCTGGTGATCGTGTGGACCGCAAGTCAACATCTGGTACATGTCATTTCCTCGGACGATCTTTGGTCTGTTGGTCCTCGAAGAAACAGAACAACGTATCACTGTCTACTGCTGAAGCTGAGTACATTGTTGTTGGTTCTTGTTGTGCTCAATTGCTGTGGATGAAGCAAACTCTCAAGGACTACGGCGTCAACGTGAAGAATGTGCCTCTCTTCTGTGATAATGAGAGTGCCATCAAGATTGCTCACAACCCAGTTCAGCACTCGAAGACAAAGCACATTCAGATTCGTCATCATTTTCTTCACGATCATGTGTTGAAGGGCGACATTTCTATTGAGCATGTGAAGACTGAAGAACAGCTAGCCGATATCTTGACAAAGCCCTTGGATGACAAGAGATTTAGCAAGTTGCGGTGTGAGCTAAATATCTTAGAGTCTTCGAATGTTCTTTGAAAAGGACACTCATCCTAACACTTATGCAAAATTGATGACTTAGATGTGCAACACATGAAGAAACGTTTTTCTTCAATCAATGAAGAATAACACTCTAAGTGTGAAGAAATTAACGAAGAATTTGATTCTCAGAACCCTACGACAATTGTATGCGGTTTCTGAAATCATCATTCTTATACGGTGGGTCACGCCACCACCAAAAGTTGAAAAATCCTCAATTTGAGTTTTTTCCTCAGTTTTTAAATTCCTCAGTTATTCAAATTCTTGAACTTTGCAATGTCTTCACTGTTTCTGTTGTTTTTCGTCTTTGGCTGTATATATATATATATATATATATATATATATATATATATATATATATATATATATATATATATATATATATATATATATGAGTTTATGTCCTCTACAGCATTCACTTATGGCTAATTCTTCAAGTTGATTTTTCTACTAAGTGTATCGGACCCTTTCCCCTCTATGCTATACTCAACCCAATCTATTCACAAATTCTTCATGTGGGTTCTATTTGAAACTCGTTCAAAATCTTCACTGTGTCCTTGTCAGCTGAAGAATTTGCGAACGGAAACTTTAACTTATCTTATAAAAAATTTCGGCTTTGCCGCTCAAGCCGTTCCGCATCCCACAAAATACTTATCTATTCACCCACGATCTAACACGATCTCCACTTCTCAGTATGTGGGTGACACATGTCATGCGAATGAGAAGGGTCAGGGGCACGTTCGTCCAAATTCTTTGGGCGAACAGTTTTTCAAAGTGGCTATAAATAGCCCCTCTCCCCTTCCTCACTTCCTTTACTCCGCTCGACCTCCTTCTCCAGCTCGAGCTTCTCAAACTCTAGCGCCACCGCTACTCCATCGTCGCCAGTGAGGAAGAGCTTCACTGCCTCGACCTCGTCGCCGCCGTACTCGCGCCGGCCGCAGAAATCTTCACTCCGCCGCCGCCGTAGCCGTCTTCCTCCACCGAGTTAGGGCGTGGAAGATCTACACAGACGAACTTCACTTGTCCATCTCACAGTTTGTCCTATTCTTCGTTCAGAGTAATTAAAAGTTACGTTTACTGCCCTCCTTGATTCTAATGATTTCTACTAAATCCTCAAAGGTGTTTATTCTTCAAATTCTTCACACACTAAACACCTCACATATCACCTGTTCTTGATTCATTTCTCTAAGCCATAATTTCTCTTCAATATTCCTCAATTGTGCGGATTTCTAATCTGTACAACTCTGGAACCTAAGAATAAGAACGCTTAATGAAATTCTTCAAGACTCGTCTGGTCAAATTCCTCAAACTTGTTCTTTTGAAAAATCTTCTGAGAACGCATATGACCTCTCCAAATTCCTCGCAACTATACTCTGTTCATAGGTACTCATGTCCGCTGCTGAATAACTAGGTTCTCATCAACTTAACTCATTTGCAGCGTTCCTTGAAGAAAAGTTGCATACTTCTTCAGAGAATTCAATTGTTCAAATTCCTCAACTGAAGAAAATGGCAGATGGTAAGAAGCCACAGAAAGGAGGAAAGAAGCCAGAGGTCAACACAGCGTTTGAAATCCCTGATGACATCTATGCTGGGTACTGCACACCTCCTGAGGAAGATAAAAATCAGCGCAAGGTGCGTGTTCAGAAGATAGAGAGGAGATGGGCTAGAGAGTGGAGGGAGTAAAGATATGTTACTCCCAAATACATGAAGAAATTCGTTGTTACCCCTCCATGCTCAAGACCTCCATTGGCACCTGGCCAAGAAGTAGATCCCACCAGCATCAAGCGCGGTGAGGATTTTCCTGCAGAATGGGCCAAGCGCCAGGCCAAGTTGGCCAAACAAGCAAAAGAAGCAGTGAGGAAATTCAATTAAGACTCTGCTGCTGCTGCTGAGGCCTCTGTCAAGCCGAAGAAATCTATGGCAAAGAAGCCTGCGCGTAAGCCAAGTGCTTCACCTTCAGTGCCCTCAAGGCCAAGTTCCTCAGGAATGCCCTCACGGCTAGAATCCTCAAAGCCCTCACGGCCAATTCCTCACGCTGCTCCTGCTCCTCCAAAATCCTCAGCTCCTCCAAAGTCCTCAGCTGCTCCGACAAAGTCCTCAACACCTGTGCATCTTGCCACGTGCCAAAGGACTACAGGCATCTCCATTGCCTCAGGAGTTTCAGCTAGTTCCTCAGCTGCACCCAATTCTTCAACGTGACCCTCTCTGCTGAAGACAAAGGCCACTGCTGGTCGAGGTCCTCGCCCTAGTCCTCAGAAGAAGCAGGTTGCCTTCCAAGTGCCGTCTGAAGAAGATGAAGCTGATGATGAAGAACTTGCTGAGATCATCACAGATAGGCAAGTCAGGGCCGCTAGAGCCAAAGGCACAAATGTGCCACTGCTTTTGGATCCAAGGTTGATCCTCGACTACATTGATCTCTGGCACAAGGACCCAAACACTCCTATGCCTGATTTCAAGTTGACTCTGGACAAAGTCATATCTTGTTGCCTTCATCCAAGAAGAAAAATGGAAATATGAGAAGGCCAGGCAGATCAAGAAAGTGCAGTACAGGAAGGAGAAATTTCTGAAGAACAATATTGTCTCTATGACAACTGATGATCTTGTGAAGATCCAGTCTGAAATCAAAACCCTCAGCGATGATTTCAATGCTTACTATGCTGATTGGCAAGGAGCCAAGGTCAAGTTTGTTAAAATGACTGAGAAGTTCACCTCCAATGTTGCAGCTCCATCACAACAGAAAATTCCTCAGGCTGAAGCATCTGTTCAGCCAACTTAAGATCATGCCAGCACCGCTGATGATTTTCAGGCTGCTGAAGAAAATGTGAGTTCCAGGGCTGACGACTGCATTCCAGCCACTGAAGAAATTGCCAGGGCATCCACTTGTGGTGCGCCTGAAGAAAATGAAGAGGTCAGGGCAACTGCTTCAGTTGTGCCTGAAGAAAATCAACCACAATCCTCTGCTCCTCCTGCGCCTACACCAACTCCAGTCCTTCCATCTGCATCGTGAAGAAGATCAAGGCTGCAGAGCGTGCAGCCGTGGAGAAAAGGAAAGCATCAGCTTCTTCAGATTCTTCAGCTCTGAAGAAAATGAAGTCTATGACCAGCTCGTTTTCAAACCCCATTGATGTTGTTCCTATCTCAACCATGCCATCAAAGGACCTTGTTCCTTTTGATGAAGAATATGTGATCCCTAGCGGATCTGATGAAGAAAATCCTTCTCTTTGCTACGTCAGAGCAGATGGATGAAGAAATTGAAGTGGATGAAATCCCTTCGACACCAGTTGTTTCCTCGCCTATGCCTCAGTTTACTGCTGAAGAGGCCGGCGTTGAAGAAATAGAAGATGAAGACATGGACATTGGCTGTACCACACCCCAACTCTCCACTTTTCACGCCACTACAACAAATTCCTCAGTCCCCAGCACAAACTATTCAAATAGGCTCTGAAGAAACTCAACCAACTACATCTTTCCATGAAGAAATTCCAGCCTCCAGTGCTGAAGAAACTGCTGCTGATGAACATCTGAAGACACAAACTGCCACTGAAGAGCAACCAGAAATTCCTCAGGCTGAAGAACCCGATATTGCGATTCCTGAGGTTGTGATGCAACTCACTGACACTCCTCTGCCCAAGCCAAAGGATCCATTCTCAAGGAAGCAAAAATTCAAGGCTGATGATTTCTTTGGCGAGCACGTATTCTTCACAGACTACAACCCCTATGACGCTGCTCGCATAAGGAAGAGACGTTTCTGGACGGCCAACCAGGATAATTTATATTCCTCAGTGTTGTTCAACAAAGACAAAGTCTTCGATCATGAGGACATTCCTCACGTGGACATGGAATCTCTGCTGTGTTTCGTGCCTTTCCTCAGTGTTCTTCACGACGCTGGACTGCTAAATTTCTGCACTGATATATGTGATTGGAATGAAGAACTCATTCTTCAATTTTATGCAACGCTGCACATCACCAGAGACTCTGAAGATGTGAATTCATGGGTGCTGGACTGGATGTCTGAAAACACTCACTACAAGGCACCAGCTACTGAATTGCTTCGTGCCTTACCACTCAGTCCTCCCCTTGAAGTTGCTCATTGTGTCTACAGTGAACCTGAGCTTACAGATCATTACATGCAAGTGCTGATGAAGCCATTGAAGCCAGGGCAGGCCCCACGAACCAAATTCCTCGTGAAGGAATTACTATATGTGCCTCGGACTGTCTATCGCATTCTGACGAATACATTGAGTCCTATCAAGGGCCACGACTCGAATGATGAAGAAGTCGTTGGCATCATGAAGAATCTGCTTTTCAATATCATTCATGGTGTTCCCGTCAACTTCCATGATTTCTTCATGAGGACTCTGGCCAATGTCACTATGTCACCGTTTGAGCTGAAGCCTTATGCACCTTGGATTATGAGATTCATCAGGACAAGGTCTTCACTAAACTATAAAGCTGACACACTGAACCATTGCAGCTACTTGCCTCCGATTGAAGTCCTCAAACGGACATTTTCCTCAGCTGATGACAAGGGCAAGGCCGCTGCTGTTATAGATGAAGGCATTCGTCCATTGGATGGTCAATTTCGCAAGGCTGCATCCTACTCAACCAATGACGACTCTGCCACCCATGACTCTGCCGCCAACACAACCAAGCAAAATCCTCAAGGCACAGCACCCAGGGTGATGACTGATCGTGAGCTTCTCCTCAGTCTTCATCAGCAGGTTGATCGCAATCATAAATTTGTCAAGCGTTAGTTTGCTTCAATTCTTCACAACATGACTGCGACCCACAATGCAGTGAAGAAAAACCACTACTACCTCCATGAAACCTTCAACCGTACCTGGGCTGTTCTCTCTCATCTCTATAGCGCAGAAGATCTGAAGAAAATGGGTCTCAAGGAAGACTTTGACTGGTCTGCAACTCCACCGAAGAAATACAAGAAGGTCAAGGTTCCTTCCTTGGTGGCCAGCTCCTATTCTTCATCGCGCGACACTGACGAGCATGAAGACTTGGACGACACCGCGGCAGGCCCTACATCAACAAACGACCCCAACAACACTGGTGCTCCTTCATCAACTTGATATTCTTCAGGGGCGTTAGTCCTCATTTTTGATCCTTTTGGTCATTTGATGACAAAGGGGGAGAAATTTGAGGTTGTCTTCAAGCGGGTCTATCTTATATGGGCATTTTTTTCTTAAGTTACAACTCTTGTTCTTCTGATGACTTTGCTGGATCGAGTTGTAAACTTAAACTCTATGGTGACCAGATACTTTTGCTGTGTTCTTCTGCATGCTTATTCCTCGTTAATATTAATGCACGCATGCTGAATTACATCAATCACCATATTTCATCATGCATATCAAATTCTTCATATTATATGTCAAATGCGTGTATGAATTACAAGATACAGGAGGAGATCTCCATGATATTACTCTTCAAGTGTGCATTGCTTCAAAAGAAAATTCCTCACTATGCACATCTTCAGGGGGAGTTCTTCTATAACTTGCAATCAAATTCCTCAATATCAGTATTTACACTTCATATGATTATCCCCGTAGAAAACTTAACCTATATTGTCATCAATCACCAAAAAGGGGGAGATTGTAAGTGCATCTAGTGCCCCTTAGTGATTTTGGTGTATTGAAGACATATAGGTTAAGTGACTAATGTGCTTATCAGTGTACACAGGTCTATAAGTCTATGAGGAGTTTGATATTTACAGAGAAAGTCGACCCCTAAAAATGAAGTTCTTCGACTGAAGACTTTGGATTTCTGAAGACTTTCTGAAGACTTTGAAAGTGAAGAAATTGGTGTGATCTTGAAGACTTGGGATTCATTTGACATGAAGCGTGAAGACCTTTGTTTTAATGTTTCATTTTCTCTTTCTTGAGTCATAGGAAAACACCGTACTGTTAAAGGGGGTCGAGGAAATACTAAGGAAAAATTTCCATGTGATGCTCAACTGAAAATCCTACACCTACCAATCCCTTCGAGTGAAGCCATTGGAAATCTCATACCGTTCAGTCATATTCTTCAGTGATAGAGACGAAGTTCTTCTGGTCTCTGAGGAATTTATTCTGATTGAGGAGTTAGGAATTCGCCAGTGCGGATTGCCTACACAGTGAGGAACATGATAGCCCTGAGGAATTTGAACCTCAAATTTTCGACCGTTCTTTGTGCTCTGGCATGACTGTCCCAAAATATCTTATCCACCTAACGGTCATATCATTGAAGGGAATTTATGTCTTATCATGCCGGGCTGCTCCCTAGGCTATAAATAGCCGCCCCCTACAACCACTAGCTGGTTGGCTGCTCCGAGAGAAACTGACACATGTCATTTGAGAGCATCCAATCCTCCGAGGACTTTGAGTGAAAATCATTGAGTGAGGAAAACCCAAAACCCAAACACCTTCAAACCCAAAGTGATTGAGCATCACTGAAGAGATTGATCCTGCGTGGATCCGATGCTTGTTACCTTTGAAGACTGTGCTTCTTCCAGATGGTTAGGCGTCATGGTCTAGAGCATCCAAAAGGAAGTTGTGGATCGCCGAGTGACCGAGTTTGTGAAGGTTCGGAAGTCACCTGAAGACTTACCTCGAGTGATTGGACGAGGTCTGTGTGACCTTAGTTCAAGGAGAATACGGTGAGGACTGTGTGTCCGGGACTGTGTGTCCTCAGGTTTAAATACCTAGCCGCCCCAACCAGATGTACAACTGAGATAGCAGTTGTAACTGGTCTACCAAATCATTGTCTTCACCAAGCTTACTAGTTCTATTTCCTCAACTCTTTCATTTCCTCATTACTGTGTTGTGTGCTTGTCATATCTGTGTTTGAAGACTTTGACTGAAGACTTTCTCAATTTCCTCAGTTCAATTTCTTCAGTCTATTTGTCTTCATCCTGTGTTATCCTGTGTTTATGCTTTCTGTACTCTGTGCCTGTTTTCATTTCATCATGATGACCATGCTTGTATTCTGTTATGTTTACTTCTGAGTACTTATTCCGCTGCAAATAGTTAAATTTCCTCACCGACAAATTCCTCAGTGAAGAATTCAAAAAAATCGCCTATTCACCTCCCTGTAGTCGATATAACGCACTTTCAGGGGGAGGAAGAGAGGGTCGGCCAAGGGGAGAGGCGCGCCCAAGGGGGGGCAATCCTACTCCAAGTAGTTTGCCCCCCCCCCCCTTTCCTATTCCAACTAGGAGAAGGGGGAAGGAGGAGGTGGAGAGAAGGAAGGAGAAGGGGGGCCGCCGCCCCCTTCCCTTTTCCAATTCGGATTGGGGCAAGGGGGGCCGCGCGCCACCTCTTGGCCTCCCTCTCTCCTTTCCACTAAGGCTCATAAGGCCCAATAGCTTCCGGGGGGTTCCTGTAACCCCCGGTACTCCGATAAATATCCGATAACCCCCGGAACCATTCCGGTGTCTGAATATAGTCGTCTAATATATCAATCTTCATGCCTCGACCATTTCGAGACTCCTTGTCATGTCCGTGATCACATCCGGGACTCCGAACAATCTTCGGTACATCAAAACACATAAACTCATAATATAACTGACGTCGAACTTTAAGCGTGCAGACCCTACGGGTTCGAGAACTATGTAGACATGACCGAGACACGTCTCCGGTCAATAACCAATAGCGGAATCTGGATGTTCATATTGGCTCCTACATATTCTACGAAGATCTTTATCGGTCAAACCGCATAACAACATACATTGTTCCCTTTGTCATCGGTATGTTACTTGCCCGAGATTCGATCGTCGGTATCTGAATACCTAGTTCAATCTCATTACCGGCAAGTCTCTTTATTTGTTCCGTAATACATCATCCCGCAACAAACTCATTAGTTGCAATGCTTGCAAGTCTTAAGTGATGTGCATTACCGAGCGGGCCCAGAGATACCTCTCCGACAATCAGAGTGACAAATCCTAATCTCGAAATACGCCAACCCAACAATTACCTTCGGAGACACCTGTAGATCACCTTTATAATCACCCATTTACGTTGTGCCATTTGGTAGCACACAAAGTGTTCCTCCGGTAAACGGGAGTTGCATAATCTCATAGTCATAGGAACATGTATAAGTCATGAAGAAAGCAATAGCAACATACTAAATGATCGAGTGCTAAGCTAACGGAATGGGTCAAGTCAGTCACATCATTCTCCTAATGATGTGATCCCGTTAATCAAATGACAACTCTTTGTCTATGGCTAGGAAACATAACCATCTTTGATCAACGAGGTAGTCAAGTAGAGGCATACTAGTGACACTCTGTTTGTCTATGTATTCACACAAGTATCATGTTTTCGGTTAATACAATTCTAGCATGAATAATAAACATTTATCATGATATAAGGAAATAAATAATAACTTTATTATTGCCTCTAGGGCATATTTCCTTCAGTCTCCCACTTGCACTAGAGTCAGTAATCTAGTTCACATCGCCATGTGATTTAACATCAATTATTCACATCGCCACTTGCACTATGGTTCAAAGCAAGCGTTTCCAACGTCGAGGATTGGTTGAGTTGAAGTTCATTTCATTGCTTGTTAGTTGTTATGTGATGAAAACTTTAGTATTTGCTAGAATGTTTTGTTGGAAATAATCTATAATCCAACATGTATCCTCGTTGTCGTTGTGTGTCGATGACTTGTTGTATGTAATGAATGGTACATTTGCAAATGCATGTCAAAGACTCAATTTATGAATGGTTTTCGAGTCACTTCTTGGAGTGTGAGTACCGTAGTAGTATAGCCAGCATCCGGTTAGTATATGAAGTTGCCACATCACATAGGGCCAACCTAATATTGGAGTATGCTAGCTTTCCACCGGCGCTCCGCTTCAAATGGCGGAGGAAGTGAGAGGTCGCGTCACCTTGTGTCCAGATCTGAGATGCCACGTGTACCAGATGAATGACTCCAAGTTCGACCACCGTGATGCTAGGTGCGAGCCAAGGAACACTGTTGGAGAGACCCCCCCTCATAATTTTCCTACATTGGTCGTTTGATTCATAGGATAGAATGCTATAGGATTTATTTTTCTATGTAATCATGTTTTAATTGGCAATCTAGCATCCACTCCAACTTTTATTTCACTTCCTTTGTTCCTACGAAGAGAGTACTTGCTCTAAATGATGTGCCGCTGCAAGAGCCGCCTATATTCATTAAGCATGCTCTAAAAAGGTGGACCAGCTTTGGCTATAGTAGTACTGTACTAGGTTAGTAGGTGACCTTGCGCTTGGCTCTTCTCCTCTTCTCGAAGTTGAACAATAATGATGATACTACAGTAGTACTTCTGGCAATCTGACACCAAATGAACTGCTGCACGTCCACCGCTTGTAAGCAAAAGTTTTTCCTCGTGCTGCGAGCCACCACGAACGCGTTGGCGAGGGAGAAGGCGTAGTAAGCAAGCTTCTCGTTGTTCTGTGAGTTGACGGGACACATCAAAGTTATTTGTTAGTACTCTCTTCAAAAAGGGCCGACCATGTCCATGGCTACCATCCCGTGCTATGTCATTGAGTACATGCACTATTCACGTGCCATCGAGGAGAAGAAATATTGTGTAGTACTAGGGGTCATCGAAGTGCACGACTCGCTTACGCACTGCATATCTCCATTTTCTTACATGAGACGCCACCTTGATGCTAGATGTCCCGTGTGTCATGGAGGCATATAGTATGATTTCGTAAAAGGGAGGCATATAGATGTCCCGCGTGTCGGCAACAGGATGAACAAAGCTCATGTGTTAAACGAAAGAGTGGAAGAACATAGACTCCCGACGACCGAGAAGGAGCTACAAACCTCGGGATGGAGCGTCTACACTCATAATATTTTATATTATTCAGTGATATAAAATCAACGAAATCTCCCCATGTTCCTATACCATTCTATAGTACTCCCTCCGTCTATGTGTGTAAGTCACCTTACGAAAACGAAATACTTAATCCCAAAACACTTAGGCACGGTACATTAACTCCCTCCTCGTTTCTTGTTTCATGACGTATCAACCAATAAGAGATGTGGGCCGTGCATGCTTTTAATGACTTGAGACTAACAAAGATGACATGCAGTGGTTATTTCATTGCATGCAATGCTATTAATTAGCAAAAACACATTAAGTTCTCTCGTTTTCCCCTCCACCTTGGTCGCAGTGCACAACCTAAGATGACTTATACACCTAGACGGAGGGAGTAAAAAAATAAAGGTCGATAACTAATGCGGCACCTCGGGCCAACGCGGCCAGATCACATTTTGCACGAGAAATTACACACCATGTTTCGCTGACATGTGGTCCCGTTCCAACATGTCAGTGAGACGTTGGCGAGTCCTTTTGTACAATTTCCGAAAGGACGTGTAGGCCGGGGCGCCTCTTCCTGTACCGCGGCAAACTGGCAACCGTCCATCGATTCTTCGCCTTTCCCTCTCAATTTGCAACTGCTGTCGCACGCTCGTCCTCCCTCCTCCATTTGCCTTCACCCTTCCTTCTGCCATTGTTCGATCATCTTCTCCATGGAGAGAACAAGCCGGATACGACCCCATTATTCTTGCCCCGATCTGAAAGATGACGTGGTGGGGGAACTCATTGATCGGTGCGACGTCATCACCTCGGCTAGCATGGCAGGTTCGTTCAAGAACATTCTCGACTCAACTAATAACATCATTAGAAGGAACCCAAGGGTCCAGGAGTGGTTTGATCTCCCCTATCTTCTTCGCTATGACCCTGCTGACTAGCGCGGGGACGAGGGAAGCCTCGCCTTGTGCAAGTTGATGCCGCTTGATAATGATACGTATGATGTTAAGATGCCATCGCTTGAGGGCAAGGCTTGGGCAGGCGTAAATGGAGATTGGGTTGTTTATATTGGGTACAATTGCGAGTGGGAACTTGTGAATGTGTACACTCGTAAGCGGATTCCACTTCCAAAAATCTCCGAGTGCCCTGAGGTTGAGCACACAGATGATCTACGTACGTTCAAATATGATCATGGTGATTGTCTTCTACGGAAGATAGCAATTTCTCGAGTTCCCAACCGCTCTTGGAATTACAAGAACTATCAAGTTTTTGCCATCTTCGACAAGTTTGTTGCCGTCCTTCGTGGTTCGACTGGATGGATATTGCTCAAAAATCAGTTTCTATACACGGATGTGTACTGTGATGCAATTGAATACGAGGGTCTTGTGTTTGCTGCCACCACTCGTGGCATTGTTTTTGCATGGGATCCTCATAGTTTAGGTAAGTTTGTCTTCCACCGTAATTATAATTGTTTCATCCACATGCATGCGAGTTAGCAAGTTTCCCTTTTCTACTAATTAACCTTCTTCTTGTGTTTCCAAGGTCCTGTAAACATTCCACCACCTATACTTGAAAAAATTTATAACCAAGGGGGAGATGACGATGGTGATGATCACGAGCATGAGGACGAGCAGGGCCCATATGCTCACTAGCGGCTGTCAACTAATTCCAATGGATCACCACTTCTTGTTTGTATAGAGCCCACTGCTGATGTTACTACTGAGGGAGCAGGTGTTGTCTCCAATGGTCGCACTATCTGGACCTATTCCAACACCTGTTGCATGGTATTCGGGATGGATACTAGTGTGCTAGCGCCAACACCTTCTCCCTGGTACAGTATTGATAGTCTTGGAGCAAACCTGCTCTTCCTTGGACAAATCTATCCAATGATGGTGAAAGGCGATCCAACTGTTGTTGACACAATGTTACTACCATTTATGAGAAGCAACTGTATCTATACGTCGGACATTGCGGTGGTTCCCTACCCTGGTCGTGATATAGTAGGCCGCTTCACTGGATGATCGATCCTGCGTTGGTCTCGAGATTGACGATGGTGGCTCTTCCCGGAAGAATCGCTTGTGGTTCAAAGCAAGTGTCTCCAACGCCGAGGATTGGTTGAGTTGAAGTTCATTTCATTGCTTGTTATTTGTTGTGTGATGAAAACTTTAGTATTTATAATGTATCCTCGTTGTCGTTGTGGGTTGATGACCTGTTGTATGTAATAAAATGATATGCCTGTGATAAACTAACTAAATTTATGAATGGCTTTCGAGTCGCTTCTACGAGTGGGTCTTTGACGAGGCAAAATATATTTTCCGAAGACATAGTTGTACGTGCATTGCAACAGGTTATCGGATGAGGCCAATCAACAATAGTACACTATTTGTACTAGCTTCACATGCTGCACTATCTCTACGTCTATGTACGTAATACAACAAGTTTTAAACTTGAGACCAGCCTCCCATCCTCACAAAGAACACTTTTTAACCTAGCACAGACTCCAGGAATTTTGGCCACTGTGTGAGGTGGGCCATATGTTAATGTGTTTGTTGTACGTAACCAGCACCTCGAATCCTTGATAGGAGTGGTAGGAGTAGTAGTAGGAGTAGTAGGGTGGCATGGGCCAGAACAAGCATTCACGTCCAGGAGTACGGCACACGCCACCAGCACGACTTCCATCTGACACCATATTTCTTGGAGTCCGTGCTACAACAATCTCTTCAACCTCGTCGTTTCTCTAACTCAGCCATCACGCGGAGGGCGAGGTGGGGGTTTGCCGATAGTCGGTTTCCTCAACTGTGGTCCCACTTGTAAGGCCAACTCCAACGCACAACCCCAAACAGACCTCCATTTTGCCTGGATTTTGTCCGTTTGGATAGGGCAATGGGGTCGTGTCCGGGCCATTTCTTGGATGCGGTGGCCGTGCACCGAACGCGCAGACGCATCCCGGCCGCGTACATTTTTCTTTGCGAGTACATATCTTTTTTTCATCATTGATTTTTTGGTACATGGAAATACATCACCAAAATTTTGACTAGAAAAACAGGAAACACAAGAATACATTTTATAAGATATCCAACTTCCATAACTGCTCCTGTAAGTTGGATTAGTGCCTTCTTGATGCATTCATTGTTGATCTGCGGAGGCTCGATCCTGCGTGCTTCTTTCTTATTCGAGCGTAAAGAAGTAGACGTGTCTAGCCTATATTCTATCAACAAGTGCACTAGTCTCATCTCTAGCCTCTATGCTAGCTAAAAGTGCTAGAACATCTACTAAATTACGCTCTATCAATATATCGTTGTACTCTTCTACCCAATACCAAAACTTGCATCCATTCTACACAATAAAATTTTAAGTTAGCACAACTAGTCTAATCCGAGAGCACAATCGAAGATTTGGTCGAGTTCTTCCTCCTTTTGCCGACACGTGGGACATCCAGCATCCAGGTCGTGTCATGCAAGAAAATAGAGTGGTAGTTGAAGCCACGTGATGTGCATCTTGGGTTAAACTGTAAATAGAATCTTACTACTCTTGAGTAACTCCAAAAGCAGCCACCGAAGATCTTTATTGGATTTGTTTTTCATCACCAGCACGTCGAGGTGAAAGATGTGTAGGTTCAGTGGGTCCTCTTGCGTTTGTGTGTTGGATGCGTGCGATAGAATTGAAGATTGTCGGCGAGAAAGAGAGAGAGAGAGCAGGAGTCCGGGAGAGGGGGAGGTCGCGATTTATGCATCAAGGCTGATATAAACCATGTATCGATATAAACTTGCATTCAAATATTTAAATTGGAGAAAATGTTGTCTGCAATCCACACATGAACGGATATATGCGTATATCAAACAAGTTCATTAGTTTGACTTTCAACATGTTCATGGAGTACTATAATACTGTACAACATGCTATTCGATTGAGGTGTTAAATTTTGGATTTAGTTCACTATTTTGACCTGGTGAACGAGCTATTTCATTGAATCGAGATATTTCATTTTGGGTTTGATTCCCGTTTTTGAGTGGGTCAACTATTTGTCATATAGCAAATCGCTAGCACCGAGCATGTAAAAACACATTACTCCCGAGCATCATCTCTCCATCTAAAAAAGAAGTGGCAAGCTAATATTTTTAAATTTGATTCGAATCGTCTTGGTAAGGTAGACGTGGATGCTCGTTCTCCCAAATTTTGAACGAACCGTTAAACATAAATGCCTTTCGATGGAATTCGCCTGAGCAAATAAATGGGAGACGCGAAATTACCGTCCTATGTGGGAGACGCATTAATTGGCCCGTTGTGCATCGAGGGTAGGTTCGCAACTTCATCCAAGAGCGCCTTCTCCTCGCTCGAAATGACATGTGCCGAATAATTCATAACCCATAGTCGGCAAAACACGCTCTCCTCGCCCGAAATAGCTCACGCCCACTATTTCAAAACACGCTCTCCTCGCCTGAAATCGCTCGCGCCCACTATATTTCAAAGCACACCCTCCTCGCCCGAAATCACTCCCGCCCACTATTTGGGGAGAAGCAAAGTTACTCTACTATCCCCGACCATCAGTACACAGACCCAAGCCGAGAAGCCTAAAGGCAGGGGTAGAACTGTAACTCCCCCTCACATTTCAGACAAATGCGTCTGTATCCCAATTCCTGCCCCCCCCCCATTCATACCTCGTGGGCGCCAAATCACCTTCTCCCCGGAAGCTCCCTTCTCCCAAGCCACGAAACCTCAGCTCCTCCTCCATGGCGCCCCCACCGCACCAATTTCATAGCCGCCCTCCTCCCAAATGCCGGAGACGCCATCCATTTGCCGTCGTGCACTGGGCCGTGTGCCTCTTACTCCGTGCTGCTGGAGCTGCCTCGACAACGGCAGCGTGAACAGTACCGGAGCCGATTCACTCCCGCCGTTGTTCATGGCGCCGGAGCGGCTTCAACTTCGGATCCGTCCAGAGTCCCGGCGCTGCTTCCCCATAGCCGTCGACCGTCGCGGCATCTCTATTTCCCTGCCGCCCGTGGCCACCGCAACCACGCCGGCCTCACCGACTCGGCAGCTGGACCTGCCTACTTCACCATGCCGCCAGATAGGTCGCACTCTCATCTCAAATCACTTTATTTAGGCGTCAGTTGTCTGAATTTTTATTCTGGGCCAATCGATTCCCAATGGGAAGCAGCACCCCTCGAGGCGGCGGAGCTCCTAGGCTGCCGATTGGCTGGTGTCTAACGTAAGGGTGTGGGGCCGCAAGTTTGCCGCGGTAGCAGTGCTTAGATGGCTATCTTAGAGTTTCATGGGTTCAAGGTACTACCGCCGCCAGATCTGGATGACGGGGAGTCTTTGTGGATTGGCCCGGGGGCGGCGCAACCACGGCAGTGCGGTGGGGCGGGGAGCGAGGTTTTGGCCGGGGCCACAGACGGCGGAGGCAAGCTGCTCTGCCATTGGTCGCTGGCTCTTTGGGGAAGATTCCTAACAGTGTCAGCCGGGAGGCACAAGACGACCATCAAGCCATCCGGCGTAGATCGGACAGTACCAAAATAAAATAAAATCGTGTGACCCCAATTTAGTCTCAGTCAACAGACGTGTGACCACTCTCGTACCTTGTTGTTGATCTCTTAGTGTATTTCTTCAGATCAAAGAGATGTGTCATTCTTAACATTATGCGTTATCTGCATCTTCAGCCACACCGTCTTCTGACTCACCGCAGCTGCTCCAACAAGGGAAGCATACACTAGAAGGGATCTATAGTCCCCACTCAACAGTTCCCTGCATCGAATGCGCGTGCCCGACATGGACAACCACAACAACTGCAGGGCCATCGACAAGTCAGCACATCATGCTCACTCCTATGGATGGCGGCCAGTTAGGTTGTACCCTCATCTTACTTGTGTGCAACATTTATGGCTTTGTTATTCATCTAAGCATGGAAAATAGATTATCACATTTCACTGTATATTCATGCTGATCTCTTACAGGTCTTGTCTAGGAGTTAACGTTGTTCCATAGTTCAGCTAAGATACTTGTTCTTTAGGTAACGCTGTTCCATAGTTATCATCCATCAGCAAATGATGTCCCACAGGCTGGTGATTATAGTATTATACCACTTCTAGTATTACCTATGTTGTTCTTTAATACTTTTGTGTGCCATCTAGTTAATCTCGAGTACAAACGATACATATTTTGTAGCTTTCATCTGTGTTCTCCCATTAATTTTTGAGACCTGTTGCTGCTAGTTAACCCCAGTCCTACTATTTATGTCATCTCCAACAGGCACTCATTACATAAATCTAACAACTAGTTGTCTTCCATGCATGTCAGATATAATTGCACACACTGATATATCCACAAGAACCTCACGGAGTAATGTAAAGGCCAATAAACTTGATGTCAATGATACCCAATATGATGGAACATGTAAAGGCAGTTCTTCGAAGACTTGCGTAAAGATGTTGAATCCTCTTCACCCCACAAGGTCCTTGCTCTAACTTGGCCCGTGATATGGGTACAACATGCATATAATGTCCTGGAGTGTATGTACTCTGTTGCAATGCCATGTGCTTAGCATGTTGATCATGCATGTAAATATGTCATGCCTTCCTGTTTTTCAGTACCTATTCCATTCATGATAACATGTTTTCAAATTCAGGTACTGTCATTCTACTCTAACGCAATGCCATCTGCTTAATTTGGACATCATGCTTCTGAATATCTTATGCATTGTTATTCATCAGTATGTACTTCACCTGTCTACCATACCATGTTTTTTTACATTGAAGTGTTGTTCTAGTGCTCTGTTGCAATGATATCTTAGTTTCCCAATCATACATGTGTATGATGCCTTAGTTTTTTCTATACGTATTCCGGTAGCACAAAATTTTTCATTCAACTAGTGTTTTTTTACTGTGTTGTCCCGTCGTATCCCTAGCTCTTACACCATACTCCCTCTGTTCGCATTACATGTTACCGAAATGGATAAAAAAGGATGTATCTAGAAGTGAAATACGCCTAGACCCATCCATTTTTTTCCGGATGGAGGGAATACATGTCAATATGTCATGCCTTTCTATTCTTCAGTACCTATTCCATCTCTCTGCGGTAGCATGTTTTAAAATTGAAGCACCATTCTTCTATACAAGGCATGCAAGATAAAGACGACTATGTTAGAATCTGAAGGGTTACAAACCAGGTCTTTGCAAAAGATCCAAACGCCAGGAGATAATAAACCAACTCCAGTTTTTATAGATACTGCTCCAGCATAGAGAAACCCAACTCCCTCGATAATAAGCAGATTCCAGTGGCCAAAGAACTAGTCCGCTCCAGTCCAGCAAAAATATGTCAACTCAGTTCTAAGAAGCTTGTGCGTATCCTTGCATCATGAAATTTTATAGCATGCTGATCATATTTTCTACATGTTTCTTACCCATCTCTCTTTTAGAAAATAAGCTTAACATATAGAAGAATTTACGCCTTTGGTATAAATGCAGTGAGGAAAGATTCTTGCAGGAATTCTCTGTACTCCAATGCATATGTAAGTACCTGTTGTATATCACTATATTTTTACATCAGCATGTATTTTGTTAATCGGCGTGAATCCAACCTTTATCTGATCTAAATTTAGTTGTAGCAAAATGTATGATTAAAGGCCACGATGTTGATTTTTGTAAGGAAAACTGCCTGGTAGTTTTGCATCCTGAGCTGCATGAGTGTACTATCTCATATCAGTGGGTTTGATTACTTTGGTTCTACAGTGGGTTTTCAGTGTTTTTTTATTCTATTGTCCTGTCGTATCCCTAGCTCTTACATCATACTCCCTCCGTCCAGATTAGATGTCGCAGAAATGGATAAAACTGGATTTATCTAGAACTGAAATACGCCTAGACCCATCCATTTATTTCCGTATGGAGGGAATACATGTCAATATGTCATGCCTTTCTATTCTTCGGTACCTATTTCATCTCTGCTGTAGCATGTTTTATAATTGAAGCACCATTCTTCTATATAAGGCATGCAGGGGGAAGACGGCTATGTTAGAACCTGAAGGGTTACAAACCGGGTCTTTGCAAAAGACCCAAATGCCAGGAGATAATAAACCAACTCCATTTTTCATAGATACTACTCTAGCACAGAGAAACCCAACTCCCACTGATAATAAGCAGATTCCAGTGGCCAAAGAACTAGTCCGCTCCGATCCGGCAAAAGAATGTCAACTCCATTCTAAGAAGCGTGTGCGTATCCTCGCATCATGAAATTTTATAGCATTCTGATCATATTTTCTACATGTTTCTTACCCATCAATCTTTTAGAAAATAAGGTTAAATGATAGAAGATTTTCTTCATTGGGATTGCATTCGAGGAAAATATCTTGCGGGAATTCAACCTTTGTCTGATCTAAAATTAGTTGTAGCAAAATGTTAAAGGCGCCAATGTTGATTTTTGTAAAGAAAACTGCCTGGTAGTTTTGCATACTGAGCTGCATGAGTGTACTATCTCATATCATGCACATTACTGAATTGTAGTGCTGCCCTGCTTGCCCATTCATTCATTGTGTTAATGTTGCTTTCGTATTACCTTACCTGGCTGATGATAGCTGTGCCATATTGTGTTAATTTGGTGTTGGCTAGTTTCCCAAACGTTCGTTGTGCCAATGATGCTTTCCTATTATCTCACTTGGCCAATGATAGCAATGCTAGTGTCTTAATTTGGTGAAGGCTGCTGAAGATAAGAAGACAAACCCTAAAAACAGCAAGGCAACCCCATTGTTTCTTTCCAATAAATCAGGCCAGGTAATATGCTAATAACTCATGATTAATATGTTTGGTTCCCCTCCTAATTTATGTTATGATGCAGTGTTTGAGACACTCTCCATTATCAATAATACAAGCCTACCAAAATCGCCATCTGAATCTGTTTAGTATCCTCTGTCTCGAATGCAACGGAAAAAATGTATGTTTGTGAACCAATTAATGGCTGAAGGAATGATTGAAATGGTGGAGGAATCAGAGGTGCAGAGTCGTGCGACACAACAACTGATCAATGATTTCAGAGACAGTGTAGCAAAGCAGCAAGAACTTGCCCACATGCTTATGTGCATCATCCGTCTTTGAGGTTGCAGATTGTGACGTTGTAGATTGTTAGGTTACATTCATTTATTTGGACCGCATCAATCTCTGATTGCCCAGTGGATGTAATTTCCTGTAATATATGCTGGATGTGCAATGTTTTTCCCTGTATGTCGTACCTTTGCTTGATCAGTTTTGGTCCTATGCATAATTGCTCATTGTAATGGGCTCAAATTATCTAATTTGGCCTAAAGACATGTACGAACTTTAGTGGGCCCATTAAGTTAATGGGCCGTTACCAGGCCGAAAGTTAATGGTCGGCCCTCTTAACTCCCGGGTCGTTAACAGGCTGACATTGAAGCGGGCAACAGGTGGGCCCAATTGATTTCATGGGCCGTTAACAGGCCGTTACTAAGTTCGTGCTACATAAGGCCCACTATACCGTGGGCCTTTAGCAGGCCGAAAGAGACAGCGGGCTTGTACTGGACCATGAAGAGCATGGGCCGCTAAGAGGCTGAAAGTCAGGTCATATTGTAAATGGCCCAACTGTGTTGTGGGCCTTTAGCAGGCCGAAATAGAAGCCGAGCTGGTATTGGACTATGAAGGGCATGAGCCGTTAAAAGGCCAAAACTTAGGTCCGACTACAAATGGCCCAACTCATTTATGGTTCGTTAGCAGGCTGAAGGCACACATGGCCGGGAATTGGCCCAACACTTAAATGGGTCGCTAAAAGGCCAAAACTCAGGTCCGACTACAAATGGCCCAACAGGTATATGGGTCGTCACCAGGCTAAAAGACACACCGGGCCGGAAATTGGCCCAACACTTAAATGGGTCGCTAAAAGGCCGAAACTCAGGTCTAACTACAAATGGCCCAACTGATTTATGAGCCATCAACAGGATGAAAGACGCACCGGGCCGGAAATTAGCCCAATATTTAAATGGGTCGCTAAAAGGCCGAAAGATGTACATCGTGAAAATTGGCCCATCCACTGAATGGGCCGTTAATAGGCCGAAATCTCATCGGGCCGATATTGAGCCCAAATATATAGCGGGCTGTTAATGGTCTCGAACTGATGATGGGCTGCGATGGTGTCAAATCTATAACAGGCCGTTCACGGGCCGAATTGGCACATCTCGTATGGGCCGTGGGCTTAAATGGACCTGCCAAAGGTAGGCCTTATATGGGCCGGCCTGCTATTTTTTACTGGGTCGGCCTTTTTCACCGGAATGGGCCACTGTTGGGTCGTGCCACATGTCAACCTGTCATAGGCGCCTCCTGTCCAATGAGTGGATGGCATCTGTCCCAACGGTGAGGCAACACGTGTTTCCTCCGGCCAATGATGATTTTACATGTGGAAAATCCCCATTGGTCTGGGCTGTTAACGGGTTATCGGATCCAAAACCGGACCCGATAGTTTAACGGTGTTCCGTTACGGTGGATGCCACGTGTCGGTCACCCTTGACGAAAGCACTTCTGTGACGCACGATTTATCGTCATGGAAGTGGACACTTCCGTGATAATAATTTTGGTAATGTCATGGAACACTTCTACGACAGCACAGGTATGACTATCTTGATTCTGTCATAAATTTGTCATGGATGTACATGCATGACAGAAAACGTGACCTACTGTGACAAACACGTATCATCATGGAAGTGTATTTTTGTAGTGTAAGATTTGCAATCAATTGACATAACTTGCCTGGTGACTTGAAATATATGAATCTAACTCGCCTGGCGACTCTTGCTTTGAATGTATGACACATGCCAGGAGTGCCAACCTTGGGAAAAGTGTTTTGACAAAACTGAAAGTCGTCTACTCCTTAACGGAGAAATTATATGCTGGAAGCCTTCGCACTCTGGTGGCCGTATCCAATGGCAAGAAACCACCACGGATCATCAAAGATGTATTGGATCAACTATCCACAATGCCCAGTCAAATTGAAGAATTGAAGAAGTCAGCCACCCGTGCAGGAGCAACAGCCGAGTTAGGTCAGGCAAAAGCTTATCAAATGGAACTGGATCTTAAAGAGATGGCTAGCGGGTTTCCATGATACAAGGTGACTGGTCTGTCATCAGGCAATCAGACTATGCCAAGTGTAAGAAAGAGATGTGTCCATTGGCGTGTCAACTTGCACAAGAACTAGATCTGCAGATGTACCAGCCGGCTTATGACAACAATAATACACGAATCAAGGCGCCTTCGTTTGACGTTGCAGATTTGACTCCTTAAAGGCGTAAGCATACTCTTTCCTCTGATATCGACCCTTCTTCTCTCATCAACAATGAAGCAATCTTTGAGGCTTTAACTGGTATCGACTGGACCTCGGACAATCTTCAGATCGGAAACAACGAAGAGCCGGCTCAGGATGAAGCAAGAACCTCTACAACAGGGCAACAACCAAGTGTTAAATCAGAGGGCACTAACCTGGACGGCACAGAGGTTGACTCAAAGGAGTAATATAACTCCTTAAAAACTTGTTTGAAAAACTTTTGGGCTCAACTAAAGCCTTGTAATAGCCGTAGTTAAAAATAGTTGGTTGCCTTGTCGTGCCTTCGTGCATGTTGTAATTATTTGGTCCAACACTATCGTACCAATCCTTGTTGGATGTTTGAGCAAGCTTGCGGTACATATTTGCTTTGCAACACCATTCGAATGAAGTTGCTCATCTGATATCTTGACATATAGGCTGCAAGAGGTTATAATATAACTCACCTTTGCCCAAAGTGGCGACTTATAATCGCAACACTTAATTGCTTAAAAGCAATGGCGGGTTAACCCAATGACTCCTTGTCATAAAATTATTTAAGGTGTTAACTTGGCGGCTCATGTCCTGAATAAGCTCAATACTAATCAATGCTAACCCTGGCATCTTCTGACCAGGGAACTTCAGAGTTTTGCACATAAATATGATCAAGAGCATTACATTTCTTGCAAAGACAAAATAATAAACCATACAAACATGTATATCACAATATTTGCAAGTCAGCCTTTTAGGCTCAATAAAAGCACTGGCTTTTGTAGCTCGAGTCTTGCTTCAAAGAAGCTTGGCTTGATAGCCTTGGTTTATCCTTGCTATTAGTATGCTAGGCTCTCTCATAACTTCAGCCGCCGTTTTAACTATGACAAGTTCAGGGTCTTCAAAGATTGACTTTGTCAAGCGTACGGCGGGTCATCTTGTTCGGAGTAGCATCAAGCATACGGTCAGGTTTAACCAATATGTGGCATTTTTGCCATGTCAGAAGGGTGAGTAAACTAAACTCGGTGAGTTGGAAGCCCCCAAGTGCCCTTATGATCAATTAATAAAAGACTCATGCACAATATATGAGATGAAACGATAGAGGCCCTGAGTTTTGGGGATGCCGGCTTCATTACGTTGATTGTAAAAATATATACATATATGTATGTACAATGATTGGAGCCAATGGCTCAAGTGTAGTAAGGCAGAAGATGAGTAATAATTCAAGGCTTGTTGGTCTCCTCCTCAGAGGTACATGACTTATCGTGTTCACGTATGTCGATGAGATAATAAGACCCATTGTTGAGGTTTTTGCTGACCACAAAGGGCCCATCCCAAGGGGCTGATAGCTTACGCATGCCTGTCTGATCTTGAATCAGACGGAGCACTAAGTCGCCCTCCTGGAACGTCCGGCTTCGAACTCTGCGGCTATGATAGCGACGCAGGTTGATGCCTACTAGACAACTTGTTCTTGTAGACTTGTGTTGGGCCTCCAAACGCAGAGTTTTGTAGGATAGTAGCAATTTTCCCTCAAGTGGATGACCTAAGGTTTATCAATCCGTGGGAGGTGTAGGATGAAGATGGTCTCTCTCAAATAACCCTGCAACCAAATAATAAAAAGTATCTTGTGTCCCCAACACTCCAAATACAATGGTAATTTGTATAGGAGCACAAGTTCGGCGAAGAAATGGTGACACAAGCATAGTAATGATAGAAGATATTGATTTTTGTAATAGGAACAATAAAAAACAGCAAGGTAGCAATTGATAAAACGGAGCACAAATTGTATTGCAATGCTTGAAAATGAGGCCTAGAGTCTGTACTTTCGCTAGTGCAATCTCTCGACAATGCTAATATAATTGGATCATATAACCATCCCTCAAAGTGCGATGAAGAATCACTCCAAAGTTCCTATCTAGCGGAGAACATAAGAAGAAATTGTCTATAGGGTACAAAACCACCTCAAAGCTATTCTTTCCGATCAATCTATCCTAGAGTCCGTACTAAAATAACACCAAGATATTCTTTCCGATCAATCTATCCTAGAGTCCGTACTAAAATAACACCAAGATATTCTTTCCGATCGATCTATCCAAGAGTTCGTACTAAAATAACACCATATGATACACATATATTAACAAAGCCCATGATACATCAAGACTGTGACGTCTCAAAAACACGAGAGAGATGGAGAGATTAAACACATAGCTACTGGTACAATCCCTCACCCCGAGGGTGGACTACTCCCTCCTCATCATGGTGGCCACCGGGATGATGAAGATGGCCATCGGTGATGATTTCCCCCTCCGGCAGGGTGCCGGAACGGGGTCTAGAATGGTTTTTCGTGGCTACAGAGGATTGCGGCGGCGGAACTTCTGGTCTAGGGTTATTTCTGGGGGTTTATGTATTTATAGGATTTTTGGTGTCGGTTTCACGCGAAGATGGGCCACAAGGATATCACAACCCACCTGGACGTGCCTGGGCCTCCTGGCACGTCTAGGTGTCTTGTGCTCACCTCCTACACCTTCAGGTCCTCCCACGTGCCTCTTTTGTTCCAGAAAAATTGTCAAAAAGTTTCATTGCATTTGGAGAACTTCTATTTCTGCACAAAAAACAACACCAAGGTAGTTCTGATGAAAACAACATTAGTTCGGGTTAGTTCCATCCAAATCATACCAAAACCATTTAAAATTATTGTAAAAATGTCATGAATACTTCATAAATTATAGATATGTTGGAGACGTATCAGCATCCCCAAGCTTAATTCCTACTCGTCCTCGAGTAGGTAAATGATAAAAGAAATAATTTATGAAGTGTGAATGCTAGCAAAGTGCATAAGTTTGATCAATGTTAATTTCAATCAGTTATCCTTGCATCATAACAACAACTCTTTCTCATAAAACTCATCATGTTAAAGTAGCAACCAATTCACATGTTATGGTTCAAACAATGAATTCTCTTGAAACTTAACAACCTATGTTCTCAGTCACCAAGCAATTGCAATTCAACTTATTCAACAAAGTCTAAGTAAGAGCTCCACATACTCAATCATCATATAGTGTTCTATGATTGCTAGTACTCAAAGCACATTCTTAGACCAAATGGCATCCATTGAACACAGAGAAATATAGGGGCTTAATGTTTCGCCTCAAAACTCATTTATCATAGAGATAATTGTCAACTACATCTGTGAAATTCTTGTCTTTAGATCTCTTGAATGGCCCGACCATATCAAGCCCCCAGACCGCAAACGACCAAGTGATTGGAGTCATCTGCAATTCCTGAGCCGGAACATGAGCTTGCCTCGCAAATTTATGACACCCATCACACTTGCTAACGATGTCCTATGAATCAGCATAAGTCGTCAACCAGAAAAACTCGTGACGAAAAGCATTTGCCCCCAAAGATCGTGACCCGGCCTGATGACCACAATCAGATGCATGAATTTCTTGCAAAATTTCACGGCCTTCTTCAGGAGAAACACAACGTTGGAACACGCGTCACACTACATCTGTGTAACTCGCCATTGACAATAGTCATGGACATGGACCGCCTTGTGATCTGTCGTGCCAGATTTTCATCTTCCGGTAACTCGCCTCGAGTTAGGTAAGCCAGATAAGGCATCGTCTAGTCAGGAATAGCACGAAGAGCCACCACCAATTGTCCCTCCAGGTCAGGAATAGCAAGATCTTCCTCTGAAGGAACTTTAACGGAAGGATTTTGCAGTACATCAAGGAACACATTGGGGGAACCGGCTTATGCTGTGACCCGAGCCGAGAATATGCATCAGCCACCTCATTTTTCTGGTTGCCTATGTGATCCACCTGATAACCTTTAAAGTGATCAGCAAAATTATCCACTGCCTGACGATAAGCCGCCATAAGCGGGTCTTTAGAATCCCACTTTCCTAAAACTTGTTGTGACACCAAATCTAAGTCGCCCAGGCATCTAAACCAGCTCAAGTTCATCTCTTTAGCCATTTGGAATCCATGGAGCAAAGCTTCATACTCAGCTGCATTGTTAATACAAGGGAACATGAGCGTTAAGACATAACAAAATTTATCACCTCGTGGAGATTCCAAAATAACTCCAGGTCCCGAGCTTTCCAATTGCCTGGACCCATCAAAGTGTATAGTCCAATATGTATTGCTAGGCTTCTTGAAAGAGCAACTATCCCTGGGTGTTTTTGGTAATTCCTAACAACATATAGCTCATTGAGCTAATGCTATTTCAAGATAAATATTTCAGGAAAGCTCAGTGATTGGCATGGCATGGATTAGAAATGTGGACCCCTCAAAATGCTAAGGACAAAAGATTGGCTCAAGCTCTAAAGCTCAAGACTCTACACTTTACTTTTAGTGATCCAAGATCACATTGAGTCCATAGGAAAAGCCAATACTATTAAAAGGGGATGAGGTGTTGCTTAATGGGTTACTTGCTCAAAATGCTTAGTGATATGCTCCAAATACCCTCAACCACTTTCTCATATCCACATATGTCCCAAACCAAAAGTAAAACTCGGCCCCATCGAAACATTCTATCTAGCGCCACCGAGTTCAGTTGACATAGCCACTGCCACAAAACCCTAGATGGGATCTCGGTCTCACTGATAGGGATCTCGGTCTCACCGAGATGGGATTGCAAACTCTCAGTCTCCCTTCGTAACGCTTCGGTCCAACCAAGATGAGCAACCGGCCCCACTGAGTTCGCAATGCAAACTCTCTGTTTCCCCTTCGTAACATTTCGGTCTCACCGAGATGAGCGAATCGGTCCCACCGAGTTTTCCTGACCAACTCTCTGGTTAGCTTATTACCAAAATCGGTCCCACCGAGTTTGTGTAATCGGTCTCACCGAGATTATGTTATGCCCTAACCCTAATGAAATCGGTCCTACCGAGTTGACATGTCGGTCCCACCGAAAAGCCTAAAATTTACATTTTGAACTAAATGGTCTTACCGAGTTTCATTATTCGGTCACCGAGTTTGGTGATTTGTGTGTAACGGTTAGATTTTGTGTGGAGTCTATATATACCCCTCCACCCACTCTTCATTCATGGAGAGAGCCATCAGAACATGCCTACACTTCCAACATACATTTTTACGAGAGAACCACCTACTCATGTGTTGAGGTCAAGATATTCCATTCCAACCATATGAATCTTGACCTCTAGCCTTCTCCAAGTTGCTTTCCACTCAAATCATCTTTCCACCAAATCCAAATCTGTGAGAGAGAGTTGAATGTTGGGGAGACTATCATTTGAAGCACAAGAGCAAGGAGTTCATCATCAACACACCATCTATTACCTTTTGGAGAGTGGTGTCTCCTAGATTGGTTAGGTGTCACTTGGGAGCCTCCGTCAAGATTGTGGAGTTGAACCAAGGAGTTTGTACGAGCAAGGAGATCGCCTACTTCTTGAAGATCTACCCTAGTGAGGCAAGTCCTTCGTGGGCGATGGGCATGGTGGGATGGACAAGGTTGCTTCTTTGTGGACCCTTCATGGGTGGATCCCTACATGGACTCGCGCAACCGTTACCCTTCGTGGGTTGAAGTCTCCATTAACGTGGATGTACGATAGCACCACCTATCGGAACCACGCCAAAAATCTCCATGTCAACATTGTGTTTGCTCTCTCCAAACTCCTCCCTTGACCTTCATGTGCAATGTTTTACATTCTGCTACTATACTCTTACACTTGCATGTGTAGGTTGTTTGCTTGACTAGTGCTAAGTTGCTAAAATATGCCAAGACTTAAAATTGGGAAAAGGCTAGATTTTTATTTGGTCAAGTAGTCTAATCACCCCCCTCTAGACATACTTTCGATCCTACAAGTGGTATCACAACTAAGGTCTCCATTTGCCTTGATTTCCATAGCTTTTGGTGATCATAGTCTTGGTTTCACAACCTAGGAGAGTATGGTGTCTAGCAAGGGAAATTACCACCGTATAGGTCCTTACTTTGATGGTACTAATTTTGCTAGTTGGAAGCCAAAGATGAAAATGCATATTCTTGGACATAACCTCGCCGTTTGGGCTATTGTGTGTATCGGCTTGCAAGGTGAATTCTTCGATGGGAGAGAACCGAACCGTGAAGCTACCGCAGAAGAGTTGAAGATGCTGCAATACAATGCTCAAGCTTGTGATATTCTCTTCAACGGATTGTGCCCCGAAGAATTCAAAAAAATCAGTTGTCTTGAGAATGCAATGGAAATTTGGGATACTTTGATTGATATGCACGAAGGTACCGACTCCGTTAAGGAATCCAAATGAAGGATGGTGAAGGTGTTGCTGAAATGTACTCTAGGCTTGCTCTCATCACAAATGAGATTGCTGGCTTGGGGAGTGAAGAGATGACCAATAGATTCATCATCAAGAAGATCCTAAGAGCCTTGGAAGGAAAATATGATACCGTGTGCACATTGATCCAAATGATGACCAATTATAAATATCTCAAGCCAACAGAAGTCATTGGAAGAATTGTTGCTCATGAGATGTCACTTAAGGATAAGGAAGAGCTCCACAACAAGTCAAGTGGTGCTTACAAAGCCTCATGTGATGCTCCCACATCATCAAGTGAGAAACAAACCTTCAATGAAGAATTGATCATAATGGTTAAGAACTTCAACAAGTTCTACAAGAGTAGAAGCAAGGAAAGAAGTACCAAGTCAAGGTCCTACAATGACAAATGATCTTCAGGCGTGAGAGAAATTGCTAAAATTGTGGAAGACCTGGACACTACTCCAATGAGTGTACGATCCCTACAAAACAAGAGAAGATTATCCTAAAAGAAGAAGTAAAACAGAAGAATCACCACCAAGAGAGAGAAGGAGTAGAGATGATCGTTATGAATGTAGATCCTCTCGGAGAAGCAAGGATTCGAAAAGGAAGGACAAATCATCAAAGAGCTACACAAAACGAAGACGTCAAGCTCATGTTGGTGAATGGGTATCCGGCTCCGACTCCGACCATCACTCCGAAATAAGTTATCACTTCGACTCCGAATATTCTCAAGATGAAGGTGTTGCCGGTCTAGCACTTGTGTCAACCAACTCCTATGACATATTTGACTCACCAAATGAAGGAATTGGAAGATGCTTCATGGCTAAAGGCCCAAAGGTATCACTCCCCGAGTATGTTGATTTTAATAGTGATGAAGATGATTTGCTAGGATATGATGATGATTTACTTGTTGACATCTCTAGTTATGAAAACTATAATGAACTTGCTATTAATCATGCTAATCAAGATAAAACGATAACGATGATAAGATGGAGATTGAGCGTCTAACTAAAGAACTAAACACTCTTAAGTTAGGTCATGAAACTACCTTGGAAGATCATCGAGAACTTTTAAAGACTCATGAGATGCTACGCTTTTAAAAGCTCAATCTTGAGAAAGAGCATGAGTTCTTAAATCCAATCAATGATGATCTTCGTAAGAAAAGTTCTTCTTACATTGCCAAGCGTTTAATCTTGTCTACTTACATGCCACAAGTAAAATCTATCAACAAGAGTAAGAAAGATTCTTCATCTAGTAGTAAGAATAATCATGCTAAATCCAATATTGTTGCTTCTAGTAGTTCTCTTGATTCCACTAATGATTCTCTTAGCCAAGTTACACTTGAGCAAGAATCTAGCTTATTGAACGGAATTATAGAGAAAGGTGTTTACAAGAGCCTTGCCGGAAGTAAGAAATTTGAGGAAATTGTACACAAGCAAGGAAGACACTGGAAGAATCAAGGTGTTGGTTTTGAATGAAAGTTCAATGCCAATGGAGTTGAGTGGGAAGAAAATCAATACCCCAAGACGAAGTTTGTTCCTCAACAAGAGAAGTATGATCCTACTTCCTTCCAAGGAACACAAGCTCAAGATGATCTTCCGCCACAAGACCACAAGCAAAAAAGGCAAGGACAAGCTTCAAGAGGAGATTGATGCATTTGAAGAAGCTCCCAAGGCCTTGGTCAAGTGGGTTCCCAAGACTACATCAAGTTCCACTTCATCAAGTATGACAAAAACTCCAATAATTCCCATCAAGATGGTGTGGATCCCGAAGAAGAACTAAAGAGTTCTTGAGGGTGACTCCGCCAACATACTTCACTCATATATTTTGGCAAGGACATGTGCAAACAACTTCCACATCTTGCACTAGTTCAAGTAGTCACAAACCCTCTTGTTGGTAAGAAAAGGGACAAGGTAACCTAATGCTTTCATAGACATCATCTTATGTGAACATCATTCTATGTCTATGGATATCCTTGTTTGTTCCTTGTGGGACTAACCCATGTAGGTATTGAAAGTGCAACTCACTCCAATGGATTGCTCCGAATGATCTACATCAACATTGTGCATCCACATCGTCAACACCTACATGAAGTCATCATCGACAAAACCCAAGGTTAGTTCATCCCTCTTAGGGGGTATATCACATCTAGGGGGAGCTTTACTCTAACCTATTGAGCTAAAGCAACTCTAATGATGTGAACACAACAATGCTTTATGTAAAAGTGGTAACCCCACTTGTGCTTAAACGATGAGTATGACCTATGATCAAATATTCTCATTTGACTCCTAAGTCAATATACTCATATACAAATGACCTAGTCATCGCCAAATTGCTTGATAGATGCTAGAATGTTTGTGCATGCTTTGTCACATATTTCATTTGCCATTTAATTGTGTGAGCATGTTGATTGCATATTTTACTCATTTGAGGACATCCATTTGTTGCTTTGGTTGTTTGGCTTTTCTCTTTTGTCATATGGATGGACAAGAATGCCTAAGAACTCCCTCTAGCTATCTATGATTTTCTCGTCTCAAACTCTATTCATGCTACATCACAAAGTTTGATCAAGTCAGATTCGAACCACTCTGTGTGAGGAGCACTCGGAGTCCCCGATTCGTCATAGACTTAAACTTCCAAACCTCTTTGTGCATTTCGGTATGACCGAGTCATCCACTTCTGTCACACCGAGGTCACTAAGTTGATCTAGGTTTTCCATCTCCGTGCAACCGATGTGAACTTTTTGGTCACACCGAGTTGCAGTAACCACTTGCGATTCAGCATCTCGGTGCCACCGAGTTGTTCCACTCGGTCACACTGACAGGGCCGAGATATATAAACCCACGGGTGAGATTTTGGAAAGTTCTTCAAACTCCTCAGCCCGCGCGTGTGTCCTGCTCTGCCTCCTCTGGTCTCCGGATCGTCTCCTCGCCACTAGCAACCTCCCGCCGCTTCTTTCCGTCGTCGTCAATGGATTTCTGCTCCACCGTTGCCGCTGTAGCGAACTCCCGCCGAACTAGGGTATGGGTTCGACTCTGTGTGCTAATTCTGTAACTCTGATTCATATCACATTGATTTTCCATAATCTTTACCAGATATGCAAACAGTCTATCCACTGAAAACATCCCTTAGTTTAGATTTGATTTGAAAATTTAGGGTTAGGTCTTCGCCGAACTCATCTCAGACTGACTGAGTTGTAGAAATCTGTCTCGCCGATTTGTTTCAGGCCATTGCACATGCGTTTTCGGTCTAACCGAAAATTGCAAATCGGTGTGACCGAGTTCGACTCTCTGTGAAACCCTAGCGATCTCAGTGCCGCCAAACTGTGACTCAGTCTGACCGAGTTCACTACTTTAGGTTCCAAAATTGCTTCGGTATTGAAAGTGCTAGTTATCAACTAGAGGGGGGGTGAATAGGCATTTTTTATGAAAGTCTTCAAAACATGAGAGTTTCGAAGACAAACAATAAAATGAACCTATTGATATGCAGCGGAAGGTAGACTACACTAAGCAAGCCATAGTCAAGTATTCAATGAAGTGAAAGCACGAAGACTAATAGCAGCTAGGTAGTAAAGACCAGGATGGAAGATAGTATGAAGCCAAACAACGAAAGTAGTCACACAGTGAAGTCAAACAGGTAGTGCAAGCAGGCAATGACTTCACGAAGACAAACTGTAAGTAAGGAGAGGGAGAGGATAGAACCAGTCACTTGTTGAGGACACACAATTTGTTGGACCAGTTCCAGTTGTTGTGTCAACTGTACATCTGGTTAGGGTGGCTTAGATTCAACTCAGAAGACCGCGTCTTCACCTTATTCCCCTTGAGCTAAGGACACTTAGTCCTCGCCCAATCACTCTAGTAAGTCTGCAAGGTAGACTTCCAAACCTTCACAGACTTCGTTCACCGGCGATCCACAATTACCCTTGGATGCTCAGAGTGTCACGCCTAACTGGCTGGAGGATTCACAGCCCTCAAGTGTAACAAGTCTTCAGGTCACGCGGACAAAAAGACTTCAGTGATGCCTAACGCTCTTTGGCTCTGGGTGTTTGGGCTTTGTCCTCGCAAGGATTTCTCTCTCTCTCAAAAGCTTCGGAGGTGGGTTGCTCTCAAACGACAAAAGCCGTGCACTAACTCTGAGCGGCCACCAATTTATGGTGTAGGGGGTGGGATATTTATAGCCACTAGGCAACCTGACCTGATTTGTCCGAAATGACCCTGGGTCACTAAGGAACTGACACGTGTTCCAACCGTCAGATTTCAAACACACGCGGAAACTTTACTTGGGCTACAAGTAAAGCTGACTCATCCAGCTCTGGATAAGATTTTCTCTCATTGTCTTCGCTCGAAAACATAGGATTTTGGTTGAGCATCACTTCAATCACTCTGACTTTGTTCACTGGGACCCCACTTAACAGTACGGTGGTTCCTCCATGACTCAACAAAGAAGAAAAGGAAACAACAAAACAACTAAGTCTTCGCGCTCCATAGTCTTCACGCGATGTCTTCTCTTGTCAGAGTCTTCAATGTGAATATCTTCACATACCACCATTGTCTTCAATGTCTTCATACATTTCTAGGGGTCATCTCCGGTAGGTAAACCGAATCAATGAGGGACTACTACCTGTGTTATCCTGCAATTCTCATAAACACATTAGTCCCTCAACCAGGTTTGTCGTCAACACTCCAAAACCAACTAGGGGTGGCACTAGATGCACTTACAATCTCCCCCTTTTTGGTGATTGATGACAAACTGGTTGAAGTTTTCAACGGGGATAAAAGTATGTGTAATTGTAAAGGATTTAGGTATTGTCTTAATAAGTAGCAAAAGGCTCCCCCTGAAGATGTGCATATAAGTATTTTGCTTTTGGAATGCAAATGCACATGGCAGGTTGTACTTGTGGAGATCCTCTTCAACTTATGAAGATAATTCATCATGCATGATTTGATATAACGAAGATAATGAAATGCATAATGAAAAATGGACGTCTACAAAATGACTTTGTGCGGGATTTATCATCGCATCACAAAATAGCAAACAAGGAGCAGGCGACCATCAAGTTTAAGTGTTACAACTCAAAGAACCAAATGTATCAAAAGCGAGAGTTGTAAACACTAGGCAAAATAGAAAGCAACCACCCATATGGACCCGCTTGAAGACTATCAACTCATATGCTTCTCCCCCTTTTGTCAGGAATGACCAAATAGGTTTCAAGACATAGAGCCTCTACTCGTTCCCAGAGGGAGTAGGAGAAGCAGCAGGGTCGGCGTCGGGGTTTGGCGGTGCAGAAGAACTGCAATGTCGATACGCGCCGAAGTTGGAGGTGGTGAAGTAGCATCATCCTGATCATCTGTGACTCTGGTATTCACCGTTGCAGCTGAGGAGGAATAATCAGAGTCTTCAAGAGACGGAGTTCGACGCAAGACAACATTCCTTGGAGGAGTGGAGTCAAACTTGAATCTCTCAGTGAAGCCATCGTCTTGAAGATCTGCTTCAGCACTCAGCAATGTCAAACTCTTCCATGACCTCCGACAGGTTTCATGTGTAACAAAGGCATTCTTGGTGGCAAGATTGCGAATGCGATTGACGTCCACCAAGAGGCTTTGCATCTGCCGCTTCAGCCAGTAGTGATGCTTATCCTGTTTCTGGTGCAGGGCAACGAGAAGCTCTCGGTCATTGAGAACACGAGATCGCTTCCGAGGCCTTTGAGCAATAGTGTTTTCAGTGGCTTCAGTATGAGCACGGTGAGGTAAGCATGTATTGCCAACCAACGGATAAACATGAGTGACTGCCTGGAATCCTTCAATGGGCTGAGTGAAACTTTGGTGATCAGCATTGTGAAGATAAATGGGCTCCTTGGCAGGCTTTGGGTATATGGCTTCGACTGACATATCAACCTCTGGAAAAAATATCAAATGGTTGCGAGCAGAAGGTTGATAGTTGTCGGCAGAGTGAAGCTTGATAAGGTGCATAACCCATGGAGCGTAGAGTTTCAGTCCAAAGAGATCAGAGCCTGATGCAGCCAACTGTCTGATAAACAAGTCTTGAGCATTGAAGCTAATGCCATTGAAGATATAAAAGACCAAAGTCTTCATTGCTCCTTCAAGTTTCGCTGCTGAAGAATGTCCTTTGACAGGCCATAGAGTTCGCATTATGATATGATAAATAGTGCGGGGAAGATACTCTAGGTCTTCAACAAAGAACTCCTTTGGGTAATCAGCGTCATGTGGCAGAGGCTTCATCATGCTCAGCATTTGGCTCATGTTAGGCTCTGGCTTCTGAAATATGCTCTCCAAGGCATTGCGGTGAAGCTGACAACCAGGTTCGTATAGTTCACCTGGAGTGGGCAGACCAGTGAGCTCGATAATGTCAAAAGCTTTAGCTTCATGGTGTACGTTTCCTGTCATTCACTCAAGGACCCATGTCTTCGGATCCCTGTTGTAGCCACGAATGTGGAGGGTGGCATAGAATTGCAGCAGAATCTCTTCATTCCAATGCTCCTTATCAGTCACAAAATTCAGCAATCCAGCATCACGAAAGCAGTCAAGGGCTTCTTCAAGGCATGGCAATCCAGCAATGGCTTCACAGTCAAGACGCATATGAGGGAAGATGCATCCTTGATCATAGAGAACACATGAGTAGTAGCTACGCTGTTGATAGTTCCAGAACCGATTAGATGAAATCCTTGGCTTGGAATAGGGGTTCTTGGCGCTATCAAAGAAAGTGTTGTGCGCAATGAAGCCATTTGCATTGAAGGACCACAGTGAAGTGGCGATTACACAGAAACACAGGCGATCTTGGCTTTGGCTTCTGGACCTGAGGCCTGTGCTCGACATGATTGTCAAATTGCGGACCAACAGCAAGTGGAGGAACCAGAATAGGCCATCTGACAGTGACTAGCTGACCATAATTGTATGCTTGCTCGATAGTGTGTGGCCTGGGAGGCGGTACAGGAGCAGTGGCAGTGGCAATGGCTGTGACTTCAGGATGCAGATTTGCATCAGGTGCAGCATTGACTTCAGGTGCTAATACTTCGGGCACCACATTGACTTCAGGCGCCACATTAGCTTCAGCCAGGACAACGTCATTGGCTTCAGTGTTGGTGTTGGTGGTCGCCTCAATGTTGTTAACCTCCACTTGAGTAGCTGGAGGGTCGGACACGTTCTCCTCGAGAACAACTTCAGGGTTGGACGAGGGTGTAGCAACACGAACTTCTTCAACTCTTGGTTCTTCTTGGTCATCGGCTGATGCAGCCGGAGTATCTTCAGCCGCGTTGGCTTCAGACTCAGGGTTGTTCACAGTTGGAGAGGCTTCAGGAAATACTTGGCGTGAAACCGATTGGCGCTCTTCTCCTTCTGGAACACTCGACAAGGTGACTTTGAGGCCTTGGTCCCTTGCGAAGCCTGCGGAAAGTTGGCGACGCTTGTGGAGATGGAGTAGGTTGGGCCTCAAAGTCATCTTCTTCAAGCACTGGAGCGGTGACTTGAGTTGGGGGAGTAGTTGGTGTTTCTTCAGCACGGGGTGAGTTTTGTGGGTGATCAGCCCCTAAGTTATCCTGAGAAATTAGCGTCAAAGGACGACCAATGCTGATGAGTTCGCTGTTCGTAAGAACAGGCGATGATACCACATTGTGCTCAATCTGAGGAAGGACGTCATCATCTTCAACATTGTCTTGATGACCAATGTCTTCAGCTGCGGTGGGGTCAACAGCTGGAATGTCTTCAGCTTCAAGAGCCTCTGTGGAGGTAGGCTCATGAAATATCATACGACGTTCTTGTTGTGCAGATGCAGGACGAGCAACAGAAATTGGCTCGACGACAAGGGGCTCTGTGGGAGTAGCCCGATCTCTTTTCTTGGTCTTGTGCTTCTTGGTGGGTGGAGCATCATCAGTGGTGTTCTGGGTCTTGCGCTTTCTGGCTTTGGCTTCAGCTGCCCTTGTCTTCTGAAGCTCTGAAGCCACTGTGGGGACCTTAGGCTTCACGCGTGTCATACTGGCTGGGTAGACAATGCGAGGTTCTTCCCGCCTGGATGGTCCAGCTTGGTCCACAGTAGGCTTCTTCTCTTGCTTGGCAGCCATCTTAGGGTCGATGCCAGGACGCCCAAGCGCCTTGCGCTTCTCAGCTTCATTGTAAGCTTGAACACACTTTGCAACCAGAAGCTTCATTCGCTCTCGAGAACCTTTGGCTTCCTCACGTTTCTTGTGAAACGCTTCCTTGAGCTCATGCAGCATGACCTTGAAGTTCTGGACGTCTGTTACACTGAGCTTGGCCATGTGCTTCTTGAACTGAGCCTTTTCATAGTTGATCTTGTGCTTCAGCTCAACAATTTTCTGTGCAAGAGCCAGCTCAGGAGCAATGGCGCCATGGAAGGAGACGCTAAGCCCAATGGGAAGTTGCAGATAATCAAAGCTGAGATTGGGGGTGTCAAACCACTCATCAATGAAGTTGTTCAATACTTCCATGTCAAAGAGAGGCAAATCATTGAAGATTTTCGCCTCTTACTTGCTCTTTATCAGCTGCTCAAGAGCATCATCAGCAAGATCGTCGTCACTCGACAGATCAATGGCGTTGTTTTCATTTGTCAGAACAGCAACAGGGGTCGGAGCTGGACCAGGAGCGTGCATGGGCTTCTTCTTCTATTTCTCAGACTTGGAGATGCGTGAGAGATCTTCAGACTGCACACTTGGTGCAGGAGGAGCAGTGGCCAGAGGCTTCACTCGCGAATCTTTTGGTGCAGTGGAGGGCTTCGAAGCCTTGGGTTTCTTCAGCTTATTAGGCTTCGTTGGTGCAGGCGCTTTGTCAGAATCAACGTCATCTGCAGGTTGATCCACGTTTGTCCCTTGAACCATAATATGAGTGATGAGACCTTCTAGGTTGTAGAAGGGCCCAACAAGATTGGGTTCAGCTTCGCGTGTGCCATCGGCACGAGGAGCAGAGGGACTGGGGTTGAAGTCTAATCCCCGCGACTTCTTGTTTTCTTTGGCCGAGTTCTTGGCAAACTGGAAGTTGCGCTTGAACAGATTGTCATCACGACACCATAGTAATGAAGATGAGTCGGCATCTGCAGGCTGTGGTGCAAGGATCATGCAACGGTAAAAGCTTTGTTCAATGGCTTCAGCTCTGGACCTGGGTGGAAGATTTTTGTACAAGATGTCTCCCTAGGGTCACTTGATGGCATTCTTCTCAGCATATTCCTGGGTCATGAACCTGTACTTGTACCATTGTTCTGCCTAATATCTTCGAATCCATTGGGTTCGGGTTTTTTGCTGATTGTAGTCCTCCTCTGGATCTGTCTTGTACAGCTCATAGAGGTCTGGTGGCAAATCCTTTGATGTATTCCCACGGCGCTGTCTACCATCGTTCCTTACAGACTTATCTGTTGCCATGAAGTTCAGACTGAATGGCTTCAACACTGTCAAAGGCTTCCGTCTACTGGTCAGATAGGAACTGGCTTCGGGAGAGTTGATATGATGTTGTAAGAATTCTGCAAATAAATGCAGACTATGAGAACCAAGGGATTCTCCCACGGACATGTACCTGTGACAGCATTAGAGATGTGAGGGAAGGGGAAGAGGTCATATGCATTCTCAGAAGATTTTGAAGAAAAATCAGTTTAGAAGACAATGACCTCATAGCGCGAAGACATTCACTTATATGTTGAGAGTTGGTTCCAGATTTGTACGAATCCAAGAATAAGTACAAGTGAGGAATCTAACTACGTGTGAAGCATAAGTGAATATACTAGGCATCATATTAGATGCAGACAGGATAGATCCAAGTTTGTGGAGGCAGAAACCACTTTTGGTAGAAAGGATGAATCTATAGGATCAAAAAGACGGTAAAAAGAGAGTTTTAGTTTACCACACGATGAACAGCTAGACAGAGTAGAAGATTAGGTCGAGCAGTTCGATCTTCTGTGCCCTAACTTAGCGACGGAGGACACCTACGGCGGCGGCGGAGAAGTCGATGTCCGCGGCCAGCATGAAGACGGCGTCGGAGAGGTCACGACAGCTAAGCGCTTCGTCGGCGGCGTCGTCAAGAGCTAGCGGTGGCGCTTGGGTTTGTCGAGGTGGAGAGGTGGAAGAAAGATTTTGACCGCGATTGGATGTGCATTTATAGGGAACGGGATGGCACAGCGCAATTACGTAGGTTCCCCTGGTGGTTCACATCTCAGGGACACATGGCGAACATGCAACACATTGGGGGTTGTCCCACGTTCCCACGCCCGCCTGGTCTGCCGGATGGTCGTTCCGGCTTCTCCGGATTTCATGCAATAAGAACTGAGAATTTAAAACAGATTTAATGTTTTTCTCTGTATCTTCTACTGACAAGGACGCAGAGAAGACATTCGACAGTTTCAACAGAATGCATATGATTTGGAAAGATAGTGTTTGAGGTAGGAAGCATAGAGAGGTTAGGGTCCAATCACATTCACTTAGTTCAAAAGATTCAAGCGAGAAGACATAGCTATAAGTGAATGCTGTAGAGGACAGAACACTAATATATGTATATATCAGAATACAACCAAATCAACATAGTGAAGATAAACATGAAGACATGTTGATATTGAAGACAAACCAAATGCAAAGACATAGCAAATGTAACGCCATGAACAAAACACTTAAAAATAAGAATTTGGTGGTGGCGTTACCCACCGTATAGGAAGTATTAGACCCAGACACGGTGCACAATTATCGTGGCGCTCCAAAGTCGAATTCCGTGTTAATGTATTCACACTTAGAGTGTAAGTTTTCATTGATTGAAGACATACATTACTTTGTGTTTTGCACATCTAAGTCATCAGCATGCATAAGTGTTAGGATGTGTGCCTGATCACAGGACATTCGAGGATTCCAAGATATTTAGCTCACATCACAACTTGCAAAACCTTTTCTCATCCAAGGGCTTTGTGAAGATATCTGCCAATTGCTCTTCAGTGTTGACATGAATGATGTCAATATCTTCCTTCATAACATGATCTCTGAGAAAGTGATGACGAATTTCAATGTGCTTTGTCTTCGTGTGCTGAACTGGGTTGTTGGCAATGTTGATGGCGCTTTCGTTGTCGCAGTAGAGTGGTACTTGTTTCAGATGGATGCCATAGTCCTTGAGTGTTTGCTTCATCCATAGAAGCTGAGCGCAGCAAGATCCAACAGCAATGTATTCAGATTCAGCAGTGGAGAGTGATACACAGTTCTGCTTCTTTGAAGACAAACAGACAAGTGATCATCCCAGAAAGTGGCATGTGCCTGATGTAGATTTGTGATCCACCTTGTCACCAGCATAATCAGCATCCGAGAATCCAACTAGATCAAACTCTGATCCCTTTGGATACCATAATCCTAATGTTGGGGTGTAAGCCAAATATCAAAGAATTCGCTTCACATCTAAGTGATGCGACTCCTTTGGTGCCGCTTGAAATCAAGCACACATGCAAACACCAAGCATAATATCTGGCCTAGATGCACATAAATAAAGTAAAGAAACAATCATGGAGCGGTATACCTTTTGATCGAACTCTTTACCATTAGCGTCAGGACCCAGATGACTCTTGGTTGGCATTGGCGTAGTGTAACCTTTACAGTCTTCCATTCCAAACTTCTTCAGGCAATCTTTGAGATATTTCTCTTGAGATATGAAGATGCCATTGCTTTGTTGACGGATTTGAAGACCAAGGAAGAACTTCAGCTCACCCATCATTGACATTTGATATTGCTCTTGCATCATGTGTCCAAATTCATCACTGTATTTCTGGTTGGTGCAACCGAAGATAATGTCATCCACGTATATTTGGCACACAAACAGTTCACCATAATATGTCTTCGTGAAGAGTGTGGGATCCAAGGAACCAGGTTTGAAGCCTTTTGAGGGAGTTCCGGACTAGGGGGTGTCCGGATAGCCGAACTATCATCATCGGCCGGACTCCAAGACTATGAAGATAGAAGATTGAAGACTTCGTCCCGTGTCCGGATGGGACTTTCCTTGACGTGGAAGGCAAGCTTGGCAAAACGGATATGTAGATCTCTTACCATTGTAACCGACTCTGTGTAACCCTAACCCTATCCGGTGTCTATATAAACTGGAGGGTTTTAGTCCGTAGGACGAACAACAATCATACCATAGGCTAGCTTCTAGGGTTTAGCCTCTTTGATCTCGTGGTAGATCCACTCTTGTAACACACATCATCAATATTAATCTAGCAGGACGTAGGGTTTTACCTCCATCAAGAGGGCCCGAACCTGGGTAAAACATCGTGTCCCTTGTCTCCTGTTACCATCCGCCTAGACGCACAGTTCGGGACCCCCTACCCGAGATCCGCCGGTTTTGACACCGACACCTTTGCTCTTCAGGAAGTCTTTGAGTATATCATACCAAGCGCGAGGGGCTTGTTTGAGGCCATACAATGCCTTGTTTAGCTTGTACACCATATCAGGATGTTTTGGATCTTCCAAGCCAGGAGGTTGTGCAACATACACTTCTTCTTCAATCCTTCCATTGAGAAATGCACTCTTCACATCCATTTGATACAGCAGGATGTTGTGATGATTTGCATAGGCTAGCAATATGCGAATAGCTTCAAGCCTAGCCACAGGAGAAAATGTTTCATCGAAGTCAATTCCTTCAACTTGAGTGTATCCTTGAGCAACGAGACGGGCCTTGTTTCTGACAACTTGACCATGCTCATCTTGCTTGTTGTGATATATCCATTTTGTGCCTATTATGTTGTGCTTGCGGGGGTAAGGACGCTTGACAAGTTCCCAGACATTGTTCAGCTTGAACTGTTGAATCTCTTCTTGCATAGCTTGAATCCATTCAGGTTCCATGAAGGCTCCAACAACTTTCTTGGGTTTAGATATTGAGACAAATGCAAAGTGCCCACAAAAATTTGCTAGTTGTGTTGCTCTTGAACGAGTGAGTGGAACAGGCGCATTGATGCTATCAATTATCTTCTCAATTTGTACTTCATTTGCGACACAAGGATGAACTGGACGAAGATTTTGCTCTTGCTGATCATTGTCGTCATTAGGAGGATTGTCTTCGGGCTGAGCATTGTCTTCAGGTTGATTAGGTGCAGATATGATAAGTTCCTCTTCAGGCTGTGCTTCAGACGGTATGATTTCTCCAGTTCCCATTAGCTTGATGGATTAACTAGGTGGTACTTCATCTAGCACATTTCGCAGGTGCTCTCTTTGCGAGCCGTTAGTCTCATCGAACCGCACATCCACAGTTTCAACCACTTTATACTGAAAGAGGTTGAAGACTCTATAGGAGTGCGAATCCTTTCCGTAACCAAGCATAAAACCTTCATGTGCTTTTGGTGCAAATTTTGAAGTGTGATGTGGATCCTTGATCCAGCACCTAGCACCAAATACTCTGAAGTAACTGACATTTGGCTTCTTACCAGTGAGGAGTTCATAGGATGTTTTCTTCAGAAGCTTGTGAAGATAAACACGGTTGATGACATGGCATGCAATATTCAATAGCTTCAGGCCAGAACTTTCTTGGAGTCTTGTATTCATCGAGCATCGTCCGAGCCATCTCAATGAGTGTTCTGTTCTTGCGCTCCACGATGCCATTCTGCTGAGGTGTGTACGAAGCGGAGAACTCATGAGTGATGCCCAATGTATCCAGGTAAAGATCAAGGCCGGTGTTCTTGAACTCTGTGTTGTTGTCACTTCTGATATGCTTAATCTTGAATCCATAATTATTCATGGCACGGTTAGCGAAGCGTCTGAAGACATCATGCACTTCAGTCTTGTAGAGAATTATGTGCACCCACGTATACCTTGAGTAATCATCAACAATGACAAAGCCATAAAGACAAGCAGTAGTAGTGAGAGTAGAGTAGTGAGTAGGACCAAATAAGTCCATGTGTAGCAGCTCGAAGGGTTGAGATGTTGTCATGATTGTCTTCGAGGGATGCTTGGCCCTTGTCATGTTTCCATCTTCGCAGGCACCGCACAAGTGATCCTTCTTGAACTTGACGCCCTCGATGCATATGACATGCTTCTTCTTTGCAAGAGTGTGTAAGTTCCTCATGCCAGCATGCCCTAGCCTCCGATGCCAGAGCCAGCACTCTGAAGCTTTTGCTAGAAGACATACTGCAAGCTGTGGTCTTGCTGAGAAATCTACCATGTACAGATCATCTTTCTGGTACCCTTCAAAGACTAGAGACTTGTCATATTCCATTAGTACAAGGCAACGATATTTTCCAAATATCACAATCATGTTCAAGTCACAAAGCATTGAGACATACATTAAGTTGAAACCAAGGGATTCAACAAGCATCACTTTATCCATGTGCTGATCCTTTGAGATTGCAACTCTACCTAGACCCAATACCTTCCTTTTACTAGTGTCAGCAAATGTGATGTGACTCTTGTCAGATGGACGTAAGGTTGAGTCCATGAGAAGACTTCAATCACAAGTCATATGATTAGTGCATCCGCTGTCCATAATCCATTCTGAAGCATGAGGTGTCATACCCTACAGTACAGTTAGGGGGATAGGCTTCACCAAGAGTATTGTGAAGCATAAACATTCGACGGGCAAGAGGATTATCAAAGCTCAGATCAAGATTAGGACTGATAGGATGATTGGAAAATGATTCAGGAACAAAATACATAGTTAGACCATTTGGGCATTTGATCTTGCGCCCTACAAGATGTTTTAGGTCCCCAGCATTAGCATCAGACGCCTTTGATTTCCGGTTGGAGACCTTTCCCTGCAAAAGAAAGTTAATTCTTCTTAACCACCCACATCTTGAGGGTGGCTTAGAAGCAATGAGTCTAAGTGCAGCATCTGAGAACTTCGGCTTTGGAGCCCTAGCAAATAGCCTTGTAGGACATGAATGATACTCATATGAATAAGCAGAAAAGTTCTTAGTTTTATGAACATAGCGGTTTGAAGAAACACGCTCATATTCATATATCTAAGTATGATTTTCCTGCAAAACATTGGCGTTAGGGTGACTCAGGTGAGTCCTCTGTCTGTATGAAGCCTTTGGTCTGGGATTTGTCTTCTTCCCAGGTGGTGTCATGATGACATTCACGGGAAGATTCTCAAGACAACTTTTGGGAACCCAGATCTTCTTCATAGGTGGCCCATTCCTGCAGTTAGTACCAATATACCTGACAAACACTTCACCATCCTGATTCTTAAACAGTTTGTAGTTTGCATCAAAGGATTCATCAATGATAATAGGGTTAGCACAAGTGAATCCCGATAAGCTGGATGCATACACTGAAGGTCCCTTTGCAACAACCCATGTGGTTTTGGGGTACTGCTCAGACTTCCATTAGGAGCCATCAACATTCATTTTCCTCTCGAACCGATCACCCTCTTTCCTAGGGTTTTGGTTCATGAGGACATCGCACAGTGTTTGATGCCCTTTGAGACTTTTGTACATCCCTGTTTCAAGCAATGTCTTCAACCTAGCATTTTCATCAGCAATAGTAGTGGTATCCTCAGCAGAGGGGTTAGTCACCACATCAACAGTTGAAGATATTGCAACAGTAGCAGCAGTAGAACATTCAGCAACAGAAGTAGCATTATCACACTCAAGGCATGGTGGTTCAAATCCTTGCTGAGCGGAACTGATCTGTTGAGCGTGAAGTGACTCATTCTCTTTTTGAAGATCTTCATGAGCCGCTCTCAATTTCTCAAGCTCTTGCTTCCTTTGAAGATAATCATAGGAGAGCTTTACATGAGTGGTTGAGAGCGTTTCATGTCGACCTTCAAGTTCCTCATACTTAACATGAAGATTTTTTATGTCTTCAATTAAGGACTGAGAACGGGTCATTTCCGCGTGGTCATCGCTTTTGTCTAACAGTTTTTTAGTATGTTCCATAGCTTTCTATTGTTCAGTTGCAATTTTAGCAAGTGTTTTGTAGCTGGGTTTGGATTCACAATCAAAGTCATCTTCACTTGATGTTTGAAAGTAAGCATCGCGTGATTTTACATTGGCACCACGTGCCATGAAGCAGTAGGTGGGAGCAGAGTCGTCCTTGTCATTAGCATCAGCGTTGGTGGCCAGGGCCATTGTCTTCGATGTTGAAGATGGACTTGACAACGTAGGTCGTAGCTAGAGCCGGACTTACAACGCCAGGTCGGACTCCTCTTCGGACTCCACCTCCGCCTCCTCGAGCGGACTCCTCCTCTGAATCCATCTCCTTGCCAACAAAAGCATGAGCATTGCCAGATGAGCTCTTCTTATGAGATGAAGACTTGGATGAGGACTTGGAAGAAGACTTTGAGGATTTCTTCTTCTTCTTGTCATCAGAATCATATTCCTTGCTCTTCTTCTTCTTGTTGTTCTCATTATCCCACTCTCGACACTCAGAGATGTAGTGTCCAGTTTTCTTGCACTTGTGACATGTTCTCTTCTTGTAGTCATGAGTGGAAGCTTCATCATTTCTTGAGCTGGATCGTGAAGACTTTCGGAAGCCCTTCTTCTTAGTGAACTTCTAGAACTTCTTCACAAGCATAGCAAGTTCCTTTCCAATGTCTTCAGGATCATCAGAACTGCAGTCAGATTCTTCTTCAGATGAGGAAACAGCTTTTGCCTTCAAAGCATGAGTTCGGCCATAGTTGGGACCATAGATATCTCTTTTCTCAGATAGCTGGAACTCATGTGTGTTGAGCCTCTCAAGTATATCAAACGGATCGAGTGTCTTGAAGTCAGGGCGTTCTTGTATCATCAGGGTAAGGGTGTCGAACAAGCTGTCAAGTGATCTTAGTAGTGTCTTGACGATTTCAAGATTGGTGATCTCAGTGGCGCCGAGAGCACGAAGCTCATTTGTGATGTCAGTGAGGCGATTAAACGTGAGCTGGACATTCTCATTGTCATTTCAATTGAAGCGGTTGAAGAGGTTGCGAAGAACACTGATCCTTTGATCTCTCTGGGTTGAGACGCCTTGTTGACCTTGGAGAGCCAGTCCCAGACTAGCTTCGACGTTTCCAAAGCACACACACGGCCATACTGTCCTTTGGTCAGATGACCACAGATGATGTTCTTGGCAGTAGAATCCAGTCGAATGAACTTCTTGACAGCAGCAGGGGTGACACCTTCACCAGTCTTGGGAACGCCATTCTTGACGACATACCAGAGGTCGACATCAATGGCTTCAATATGCATGCGCATCCTATTCTTCCAGTAGGGATATTTAGTTCCATCGAAGACGGGGCAAGCAGCGGAGACTTTGATTATCCCTGCAGTCGACATAGCTAAAACTCCAGGTGGTTAAACCGAATCACACAGAACAAGGGAGTACCTTGCTCTGATACCAATTGAAAGTGCTAGTTATCAACTAGAGGGGGGGTGAATAGGCGATTTTTATGGAAGTCTTCAAAACATGAGAGTTTCGAAGAAAAACAATAAAATGAACCTATTGATATGCAGCAGAAGGTAGACTACACTAAGCAAGCCATAGTCAAGTATTCAATGAAGTGAAAGCACGAAGACTAATAGCAGCTAGGTAGTAAAGACTAGGATGGAAGATAGTATGAAGCCAAACAACGAAAGTAGTCACACAGTGAAGTCAAACAGGTAGTGCAAGCAGGCAATGACTTCAGGAAGACAAACTGTAAGTAAGGAGAGGGAGAGGATAGAACCAGTCACTTGTTGAGGACACATGATTTGTTGGACCAGTTCCAGTTGCTGTGACAACTGTACATCTGGTTAGGGAGGCTAAGATTCAACTCAGAAGACGGCGTCTTCACCTTATTCCCCTTGCGCTAAGGACACCCAGTCCTCGCCCAATCACTCTAGTAAGTCTTTAAGGTAGACTTCCAAACCTTCACAGACTTTGTTCACCAGCAATCCACAATTACCCTTGGATGCTCAGAGCGTCACGCCTAACTGGCTGGAGGATTCACAGTCCTCAAGTGTAACAAGTGTTTAGGTCACGCGGAAAGAAATACTTCAGTGATGCCTAACACTCTTTGGCTCTGGGTGTTTGGGCTTTGTCCTCGCAAGGATTTCTCTCTCTCAAAAGCTTCGGAGGTGGGTTGCTCTCAAACGACAAAGCCGTGCACTAACTCTGAGAAGCCACCAATTTATGGTGTAGGGGGAGGGCTATTTATAGCCACTAGGCAACCCGACCTGATTTGTCCGAAATGACCCTGGGTCACTAAGGAACTGACACGTGTTCCAACGGTCAGATTTCAAACACACGCGACAACTTTACTAGGGCTACAAGTAAAGCCGTCTCATCCAGCTCTGGATAAGATTTGCTCTCATTGTCTTCACTCGAAGACATAGGATTTTGGTTGAGCATCACTTCAGTCACTCTAACTTTGTTCACTGGGACCCCACTTAATAGTACGGTGGTTCCTATGACTCAACAAACAAGAAAAGGAAACAATGAAACAACTAAGTCTTCGCACTCCATAGTCTTCACGCGATGTCTTCTCTTGTCATAGTCTTCAATGTGAATATCTTCACATACCACCATTGTCTTCAATGTCTTCATACATTTTTAGGGGTCATCTCCGATAGGTAAACCGAATCAATGAGGGACTACTACATGTGTTATCCTGCAATTCTCACAAACACATTAGTCCCTCAACCAGGTTTGTCATCAATACTCCAAAACCAAGTAGGGGTGGCACTAGATGCACTTACAGGTATCACCGAGTTTAAAAAATCGGTAGCTCCGAAATGCTTTCTGTGTAGAACTAAAACTAAGTTTTTAAAGTCGTCTGTTTTGCAAAAACTCTGCACTTTGTGATGCTCATCCACTCTACGTCATCTACATCTATTTCACAGGGTTTGCTGTCAGTGTGTTCGCCAAGATGTCTGACCAGAGTGACAGTCAGAACAGATCTGAAGAACAAGTGCAATTGAGTGAGGGTTCAGATCCCTCAAGCAGCTATGATGAGGGTGTTGGGCAACGTAGTAATTTCAAAAAAATTCCTACGCACACGCAAGATCATGGTGATGCATAGCAACGAGAGGGGAGAGTGTAGTCCACGTATCCTCGTAGACCATAAGCGGAAGCGTTATGACAACGCGGTTGATGTAGTCGTACGTCTTCACGATCCGACCGATCCAAGTACCGAACGCACGGCACCTCCGAGTTCAGCACGCTCAGCTCGATGGCGATCCCGGACTCCGATCCAGCAGGTGTCGGGGATGAGTTCTGTCAGCATGACGGCATGGTGATGATGATGATGTTCTACCGACGCAGGGCTTCGCCTAAGCACCGCAATGATATGACCGAGGTGGAATATGGTGGAGGGGGGGCACCGCACACGGCTAAGGAACGATCACGAAGATCAACTTGTCGTGTTCTAGGGTGACCCCCTGCCCCCGTATATAAAGGAGCAAGGGGGGAGGCCGGCCGGCCCTTGGGGGCGCGCCAAGGAGGAGGAGTCCTCCTCCTAGTAGGAGTAGGACTCCCTCTTTCCTACTCCTACTAGGAGGGGCAAGGAAGGGGAGAGGAGAGGAAGAGGGGGCGCCCGCCTCTCCTAGTCCAATTCGGACGAGGAGGGGAGGAGGCGCTGCCTATCACTGGCTGCCCTCATAACATCCCAAAATTCTAAATTTTGGAATGTTATATTAAATAAATAACTATGATTGTTGTCGATTGTTTTACGATTGATTTTAGTGAAATTTAGTGGAATTTGAAAACTTTTGAAAGTTGAATGAGAGGGAATGAAATGACTTTCCCAAACTTTCCTTTTGCCTTTTGGATCCCAATGAGCTCAAGTTCATTGCAACAGCAAACCCTAGAGTGAAGTTAACATGACTTCATCCATGTTGAAATGAAAAGGGTTTTGGAAATAGATTTGAATTCCATTTGGGAATATTTCAAATTCAAAGCTTTATGCAACTCAATGATTTTCATGAGGGAAGATAAAATGACTTCTTCAATTATATGAAATATGAGTTGGAAGTTAAAAAAGTATCAAATTGAAAGTCATTTGAAAGTGCCTTGAAACCCTCTTTCAAATTGAGTTTTGGAATTTGAATTCAAAACTTTGGCAAGTAAGGAAACATTTCAAAAAAAACTAAACACGATAAATACTTGATCAAAAGTATGAGAGGAGCAAACATGACACTCCAAAAATATCAGAGGAAACAATGCCAAAAGTTTTGGATTCAAATCTGAATTTTATTTGAATTTGAAAAAAATGAATTTTTATAAAGTTTGGATTTTGCCTTTGGTAAAATGTTCAAATGAAAGGGAATATTTCCCTGATCATTTTGGTATATATATACCCTATATAAAATATTTATAGATATTGTTTTATTTCTGTTTTTGTTTTATTTAAAAAATAAATTTTAAAGAAAAACCCAGGCGCCCGGTAAAGCTAACCCAGGCCAGCCAGTAGCCATGACCTTGCTTTGGCCCGGCCAAAGCCCAGCCCACTTTGGCCAGCCCGACCCAGCTCTCTCCCCCTCGCCAAAACCCCAGGCCTCGGCCCACCCGATAGCCTCGCCTCCTCTCTCTCTCTCGACCCATGGGCCCGCCCCATCTTCTTCCCTCGCCCATAGCGTGCTTCATGGGATCCGAAGGATCCAGGATCCCCAATCGCCCCGATTCCCCAGAAGCGAGCCGACCAGCTACTCATGGAGCCCCTTTTATTCCCCCGAGACCTCACGGACCCCTCTCTCTCCCGTTCGACCACTTGAGACCGGCTCCCTCACGCCATTATGTCGCTTGCCGTCGGCCTTCCCCCGACACCTCCCAGGCCACTCCCGTGCTCCCCGCATCCATGCAAGCGACTCCTCGAGCTCCCCGGCCGGAAGCCCACCTTGCTCATTGCCTACGCTGCCGCCGGACTCCGTACGTCGTCAGCTTATCCCCCCCGTCAGATCCTAAATAAGCGGCTAGGATTAGAACCCCGAAGAATAAGTTTTATGAAAACCGGCGGTTCTTTCCGGTTTAGTATTAGTTAGGTTTTTTTATTTTTAGGCCAGTTCGTCTTAGTTAACCTAGGGCCGTTTAGACTATTTAGCCCAGGAGACACGTATAGGCCCATTAGGCCTTTTCTTTTTAATTTGATTTTTCTGTTTTGTAGAATAGTTTCTGTTTTCAAAATTCATATCTTTTATTACATTTCAATATTTTTGGTGATTCTTTTTTTTGTTGGATTGAAAATTTTATGTAGTTTCTGTAGAATATATATTTAGCTATGTTAAAATTAACTAAAATGCTTTAATTTAGGTTTAGTCAGAATAGTAAATCTGCTATAACTTGAGTTAGAAAAAATTATTTTTGCATGATTCTTTTTTTTGCCCCAACTTTATTTTGGCATTTGCCAAACCATAGAAATTAACTTGGGTATTTTAGGATTAATAAATAATTAGTTTAAGCAGAATCCTATTAATCCTAATTAATTAGCTAGATGCTGTTTTCCTAATATTTTAATTAGTAAATGAATTTATTTTAACTTGTGATTAGTTATTCTAGGTTAGTTTGTCATTCTAGTAGATGAACTTTTATTTATAATTAATAAAGGTTTTAATTTATTTTCTTAATAGAAATTGGATTAGGCCTAAAATGAGTTTTATAATAGCTTTTAAATTAATTCTTTTTGCTCCTAGTTGCTTAGTGAATCCTTTTTCTGTTTAGTTAACTTAAAACCATGATTAGGTTATATTAAAGAATTTTTGTTATATAAAACTATTTTTTTGCTATGGTTTGAAGTAGGAAACTTTGAGTGACCTTTCTTTGAGTTTTTCTTTTGGATTTGGTTTGGTTGTTTTGTTGTGTTATGTTGCTATTGTTATGTTATTGTGTTAAGTGATGTTATGCTATGTGCTTATTATAGTTATTGTTGCCTCGGTAAATTTCCGGTGCAAAGATTTCTCTCTGAAACCCTAGTTTTTCGAAGATCGTCGACAGAGCAAGTTCACTTTGACCATGCTTTCATACCTATGTTTTATTGCATTTAGTGACATCTTTGCAACCATCCCTCAGTATGATGGTATTGAATCCTTGTAGTTGAGTAGTATGCATGAGGTAGGAACCCATCTCCCTGTTACTTGGGGACGATAATTTATTTTATGCTACGCTATAGTAGGCAGGGGTTGGTATGAGTACTCAGGAGTGGTGTGAGAATGGAGGACTCTCGTCAATGGCGACAACTCCATGATGGAATCTGCAAGGCTGCATCTTTAAGACCTCAAGACTTCAAGACTCGAGGCGAGAATTCAATACACACCTCTTTGGGTGAAGGGCAGTTGGCCAGGCTACCTGGAGAACCCAGTGGTTGGCAGGATGCATGGAGAAGCGCCATGACATCTTGCGGAAGCTTCACCCAGACTCAAAGAGGCGGAAGAATACTTCACGCCCAGAAGCTTACACCTGTGCAACCGCATAAGTCATTATGGGCTCTGGCTTGGTTGACCTTAGTTGTGACTACATTTGGGGCAGTGCTAGCAGGATGTAGAACCTACGGTAGGATTGGATGGAGTACCGGCCGGTCGGAGGAACTCTTTGGAAGAGCATGTTTGGTCATCTTGTTCTCAAACACTCTGAAGTGCGAGAGCGTAAAGAGAGGGATCGAATCTTGCGGGTAAAGTGTACAAACCTCTGCGGAGGTTATAACCTAATCGATTAGCCGTGTCCCGATTCACGGACAATTTGACATCTGGACTTGGATCTATCTGGAACTCTCAACACCCGGATTGATAACCAATTGTGGGCAACTTATGATGAATTTGGGCTATGAGACATGGTTGGCGGAACCATGTCATGATAGAAAACTCCATAGTACTGGAACTTCCTTTATTCCTTTGATGTAGGTAAATAAAATCAGCTTTACGCAAACAAAACTTCAGATACAGAGCCATAAAGCCATATTGCATATAGTATAGTTTTATCATCTGTTTTCTCATATTGTGATCTTGCGGTACATTCAATGTCTTGACCTACGGCAGTACCAGCGTATCATGTATTGCGGATATTTCTCTGAGTAAAGTGCAGTGCAGGGTTACGGTCTACACTCAACTTTGCCGATGGCGTTGATGGGACTCCACACCCGTTTGATTGTTTCCGGGAGTATTATGAGGTATATATATCACGTTTATTTATGCATGTGATTGCACTTTGATATATACATTGATGTCTTGTAATGTGCCGGCCATGATCCAGGGATGGCATAGAAACACAGAGGCTTGACCGTCTGAGGTCGGGTCGCTACACCCTCTCTCTCTCCACTAAAGCCCATAAGGCCCATTACTTCTCCCGGGGGGGGGGGGTTCCGGTAACCCTCCGGCACTCCGGTTTTCTCCGAAATCACCCGGAACACTTCCCGTGTCCGAATATAGTCGTCCAATATATCAATCTTTTTGTCTCGACCATTTCGAGACTCCTCGTCATGTCCGTGATCATATCCGGGACTACGAACAACCTTCGGCACATAAAAACTTATAAACTAATAATAAAACTGTCATCATAACGTTAAGCGTGCGGACCCTACGGGTTCGAGAACTATGTAGACATGACCTAGAACTGTTTCCGGTCAATAACCAATAGCGGAACCTGGATGCTCATATTGGCTCCTACATATTCTACGAAGATCTTTATCGGTCAAACCGCATAACAACATATGTTGTTCCCTTTGTCATCGGTATGTTACTTGCCCGAGATTCGATCGTCGGTATCCAATACCTAGTTCAATCTCGTTACCGGCAAGTCTCTTTACTCGTTCCGTAATGCATTATTCCGTAACCAACTCATTGGCCACATTGCTTGCAAGGCTTATAGTGATGTGCATTACCGAGAGGGCCCAGAGATACCTCTCCGACAATCGGAGTGACAAAACCTAATCTTGAAATACGCCAACCCAACATGTACCTTCGGAGACACCAGAGAGCACCTTTATAATCACCCAGTTATGTTGTGACATTTGGTAGCACACAAAGTGTTCCTCCGGTAAACGGGAGTTGCATAATCTCATAGTTGTAGGAACTTTGTATAAGTCATGAAGAAAGCAATAGCAACATACTAAACAATCAAGTGCTAGGCTAACGGAATGGGTCAAGTCAATCACATCATTCTCCTAATGATGTGATCCCGTTAATCAAATGACAACTCTTTTGTCCATGGTTAGGAAACATAACCATCTTTGATAAACGAGCTAGTCAAGTAGAGCCATACTAGTGACACTATGTTTGTCTATGTATTCACACATGTATTATGTTTCCGGTTAATACAATTCTAGCATGAATAATAAACATTTATCATGATATAAGGAAATAAATAATAACTTTATTATTGCCTCTAGGGCATATTTCCTTCACTCTCCCACTTGCACTAGAGTCAATAATCTAGTTCACATCATCATGTGATTCAACACTAATATTCACATATGTATGTGATTAACACCCATAGTTCACATCGTCATGTGACCAACACCCAAAGGGTTTACTAGAGTCAATAATCTAGTTCACATTGCTATGTGATTAACACCCAAAGAGTACTAAGGTATGATCATGTTTTGCTCGTGAGAGAAGCTTAGTCAATGGGTCTGTCACATTCAGAGCCGTATCTATTTTGCAAATATTCTATGTCTACAATGCTCTGCACGGAGCTACTCTAGCTAATTGCTCCCACTTTCAATATGTATCCAGATTGAGACTTAGAGCCATCTGGATCGGTGTAAAAAGCTTGCATCGATGTAACTCTTTACGACGGGCTCTTTTATCACCTCCATAATCGAGAAATATTTCCTTAGTCCTCACTAAGGATGTTCTTGACCAATGTCCAAGATCTACTCCTAGATCACTATTGTTCTCCCTTGCCAAATTCAGAGCAAGGTATACAATAGGTCTGGTACATAGCATAGCATATTTTATAGAACCTATGACTGAGGCATAGGGAATGACTTTCATTCTCTTTTCTATTTTCTGTCGTGGTCGGGATTTGAGTCCTACTCAGTTTCACACCTTTGCAACACAGGCAAGAACTCTTTCTTTGACTGTTCCATTTTGAACTACTTCAAAATCTTGACAAGGTATGTACTTATTGAAAAACTAATCAAGCGTCTTGATCTATCTTAATAGATTTTGATGCTCAATATGTATGTAGGTTTACTGAGGTCTTTCTTTTAAAGAAATCCTTTCAAATACTCCTTTATGCTTTCCAGAAAAAATTCTACATCATTTCTGATCAACAATATGTTACTCACATATATTTATCAGAAAGGCGATAGTGCTCCCACTCACTTTATTGTAAATACAGGCTTCACCGCAAGTCTGTATAAAACTATATGCTTTGATCAACTTATCAAAGCGTATATTCCAACTCTAAGATGCTTGCACCAGTCCATAGATGGATCGCTGGAGCTTGCGCATTTTGTTAGCATCTTTAGGATTGACAAAAACTTCTGGTTGCATCATATGCAACTCTTCTTTAATAAATCCATTAAGGAATGCAGTTTTGACATCCATTTGCCAGATTTCATAAAATGTGGCAACTGCTAACATGATTCGGACAGACTTAAGCATCGTTACGAGTGAGAAAATCTCATCGTATTCAACACCTTGAACTTGTCGAAAACCTTTTGCAACAAGTCGAGCTTTGTAGATAGTAACACTACTATCAGTGTCCGTCTTCCTCTTGAAGATCCATTTATTTAACTTGACTTGCTGATCATCGAGCAAGTCAACCAAAGTCCACACTGTGTTCTCATATATGGATCCTATCTCAGATTTTATGGCCTCAAGCCATTTTGCGGAATCTAGGCTCATCATCGCTTCCTCATAGTTCGTAGGTTCATCATGCTCTAGTAACATGACTTCTAGAACAGGATTACCGTACCACTTTGGTGCGGATCTTATTCTGGAAGACCTACGAGGTTCGGTAGTAACTTGATCTGAAGCTTCATGATCATCATCATTAGCTTCCTCACTAATTGGTGTAGGAATCACAGGAACTGATTTCTGTGATGAACTTTTTTCCAATAAGGGAGCAGGTACAGTTACCTCATCAAGTTCTACTTTCCTCCCACTCACTTCTTTCGAGAGAAACTCCTTCTCTAGAAAGGATACACTCTTAGCAACAAAGATTTTGCCTTTGGATCTGTGATAGAAGGTGTACCCAACAGTTTCCTTGGGGTATTCTATGAAGACGCACTTCTCCGATTTGGGTTCGAGCTTATCAGGTTGAAACTTTTTCACATAAGCATCGCAACACAAAACTTTAAGAAACGACAACTTTGGTTTCTTGCCAAACCACAGTTCATAAGGCGTCGTCTCAACGGATTTTAATGGTGCTCTATTTAAATGTGAATGCAGTTATCTCTAATGCATAACCCCAAAATGATATTGGTAAATCGGTAAGAGACATCATTGATCGCACAATATCCAATAAAGTGCGGTTACGACGTTCGGACACACCATAATGCTATAGTGTTCCAGGTGGTGTGATCTGTGAAACTATTCCACATTGTTTTTATATGAAGGCCAAAGTCGTAACTCAAATATTCTTCTCCACGATCAGATCGTAGAAACTTTATTTTCTTGCTACGATGACTCTTCACTTCACACTGAATTTCTTTGAACATTTCAAATGTTTCAGACTTGTGTTTCATTAAGTAGATATACCCATATCTGCTCAAATCATCTGTGAAGGTCGGAAAATAACGATACTCGCCACGAGCATCAACACTCACTGGATCGCATACATCGGTGTGTATTATTTCCAATAAATCAGTAGCTCGTTCCATTGTTCCGGAGAACGGAGTTTTAGTCATCTTGCCCAAAAGGCACGGTTCGCAAGCATCAAATGATTCATAACCAAGTGATTCCAAAAATCCATCTTTATGGAGTTTCTTCATGCGCTTTATACCGATATGACCCAAACGGCAGTGCCACAAATAAGTTGCACTATCATTATAAACTTTGCATCTTTTTGGCATCAATATTATGAATATGTGTATCACTGCGATCGAGGTCCAACAAACTATTTTCATTGGGTGTATGACCATCGAAGGTTTTATTCATCTAAACAAAACAACAATTATTATCTGACTTTAAATGAATAACCGTATTGCAATAAACATGATCAAATCATATTCATCCTCAACGCAAACGTCAAGTAACATTTATTTAGGTTCAACACTTATCTCGAAAGTATAGGGAGTGTGCGATGATGATCATATCAATCTTGGAACCACTTCCAACACACATCATCACTTCACCCTCAACTAGTTTACATTTATTCAGAACTCCTTTTTCGAGTTACTAATCTTTAGCAACCGAACAAGTATCAAATACTCAGGGGCTACTATAAACACTAGTAAGGCACACATCAATAACCTGTATATCAAATATACTCGTGTTCACTTTGCCATCCTTCTTATCCACCAAATATTTAGGGCATTTCCGCTTCCAGTGACCATTTCCTTTGCAGTGTAAGCACTCTGTTTCAGGCTTTGGTCCAGCTTTGGTCTTCTTCACGGGAGTGACAACTTGTTTGCCATTCTGCTTGAAGTTTCCCTTTCTTTCCCTTTGCCCTTTTCTTGAAACTAGTGGTCTTGTCAATCATCAACACTTGATGCTCTTTCTTGATTTCTACCTTCGTTGATTTCAACATCACGAAGAGCTCGAGAATCGTTTTCGTCATCCCTTGCATACTATAGTTCATCATGAAGTTCTAGTAACTTAGTGATGGTGAATAGAGAATTCTGCCAATCACTATCTTATCTGGAAGATTAACTCCCACTTGATTCAAGCGATTGAAGTACCTGCATAATCTGAGCACATGCTCACTAGTTGAGCGATTCTCCTCCATCTTTTAGCTATAGAATTTGTTGGAGACATCATATCTCTCAACTCGGTATTTGCTTGAAATATTAACTTCAATTCCTGGAACATCTCATATGGTCCATGACGTTCAAAACGCCTTTGAAGTCCCGATTCTAAGCCGTTAAGCATGGTGCACTAAACTATCAAGTAGTCATCTTTTGAGCTAGCCAAACGCTTATAACGCTCAGATCTGCTCCTGCAATAGGTTTGTCACCTGGCTGTGCATCAAGGACATAATTCTTCTGTGCAGCAATGAGGATAAACCTCAGATCACGGATCCAATCCGCATCATTGCTACTAACATCTTTGAACAAAATTTTCTCTAGGAACATATCAAAACAAACATATGAAAGCAACAACGCGAGCTATTGATCTACAACATAATTTGCAAAATACTACCAGGACTAAGTTCATGATAAATTTATGTTCAATTAATCATATTACTTAAGAACTCCCACTTAGAAAGACATCCCTCTAATCTTCTAAGTGATCACGTGATCCAAATCAACTAAACCATAACCGATCATCACGTGAAATGGAGTAGTTTTCAATGGTGAACATCACTATGTTGATCATATCTACTATATGATTCACGCTCGCCTTTTGGTCTCTCTGTTCCGAGGCCATATCTGCATATGCTAGGCTCGTCAAGTTTAACCTGAGTATTCTGCGTGTGCAAAACTGGCTTGCACCCGTTGTAGATGGACGTAGAGCCTATCACACCCAATCATCACGTGGTGTATAGGCACGGAGAACTTTGGCAACGGTGCATACTCAGGGAGAACACTTTTATCTTGAAATTTAGTGAGAGATCATCTTATAATGCTACCGTCAATCAAAGCTAGATAAGATGCATAAAGGATAAACATCACATACAATCAATATAAGTGATATGATATGGCCATCATCATCTTGTGCTTGTGATCTCCATCTTCGAAGCACCGTCATGATCACCATCGTCACCGCGCCGACACCTTGATGTCCATCGTAGCATCGTTGTCGTCTCGCCAATCTTATGCTTCTCGACTATCGCTACCGCTTAGTGATAAAGTAAAGCATTACAGTAGCGATTGCATTGCATACAATAAAGCGACAACCATATGGCTCCTGCCATTGCCGATAACTCGGTTACAAAACATGATCATCTCATACAATAAAATATAGCATCACGTCTTGACCATATCACATCACAACATGCCCTGCAAAAACAAGTTAGACGTCCTCTACTATGTTGTTGCAAGTTTTACGTGGCTGCTACGGGCTTAGCAAGAACCGTTCTTACCTACGCATCAATACCACAACGATAGTTCGTCAAGTTAGTGATGTTTTAACCTTCGCAAGGACCGGGCGTAGCCACACTCGGTTCAACTAAAGTTGGAGAAACTGACACCCGCCAGCCACCTGTGTGCAAAGCACGTGGGTAGAACCAGTCTCGCATAAGCGTACGCGTAATGTTGGTCCGGGCCGCTTCATCCAACAATACCGCCGAACCAAAGTATGACATGCTCGTAAGCAGTATGACTTGTATCGCCCACAATTCACTTGTGTTCTACTCGTGCATATAACATCTACGCATAAAACCTGGCTCTGATGCCATCGTTGGAGAACGTAGTAATTTCAAAAAATTCCTACGCACACGCAAGATCATGGTGATGCATAGCAACGAGAGGGGAGAGTGTAGTCCACGCACTCGTGAGACCGTGAAGCGGAAGCGTTATGACAACGCTGTTGATGTAGTCAAATGCGTCTTCATGATCCGACCGATCCAAGTACCGAACATACGGCACCTCCGAGTTCAAGACACGCTCAGCTCGATGACGATCCCGGACTCGATCCAGCAGGTGTCGGGATGAATTCCACAAGACGACGGCGTGGTGACGATGATGATGTTCTCGACGCAGGCTTCGCCTAAGCACCACAACGATATGACCGAGGTGGAATATGGTGGAGGGGGGCACCGCACACGGCTAACGAACGATCACGAAGATCAACTTGTCGTGTTCTAGGGTGCCCCCTGCCCCCGTATATAAAGGAGCAAGGAGGAGGCCGGCCGGCCCTTGGGGGCGCGCCAAGGAGGAGGAGTCCTCCTCCTAGTACGAGTAGGACTCCCTCTTTCCTACTCCTACAAGGAGGGGGAAAGGAAAGGGGAGAGGGAGAGGGAAGAGGCGCCCCCTCTCCTAGTCCAGTCGGACAGGGGGAGGCGCGGCCCATCCTGGCTGCCCTCTCTCTCTCCACTAGGGCCAACAAGGCCCATTAGTTCCCCGGAGGGTTCCGGTAACCCTCCGGCACTCCGGTTTTCTCCGGAATCACCCGGAACACTTCCGCTGTCTGAATATAGTCGTCCAATATATCAATCTTTATGTCTCGACCATTTCGAGACTCATCGTCATGTCCGTGATCATATTCGGGATTCCGAACAACCTTCGGCACATCAAAACTTATAAACTCATAATAAAACTGTCATCGTAACGTTAAGCGTGCGGACCCTACGGGTTCGAGAACTATGTAGACATGACCTAGAACTATTTCCGGTCAATAACCAATAGCAGAACCTGGACGCTCATACTGGCACCTACATATTCTACGAAGATCTTTATCGGTCAAACCGCATAACAACATACGTTGTTCCCTTTGTCATCGGTGTGTTACTTGCCCGAGATTCGATCGTCGGTATCCAATACCTAGTTCAATCTCGTTATCGGCAAGTCTCTTTACTCGTTCCATAATGCATCATTCCGTAACCAACTCATTGGCCACATTGCTTGCAAGGCTTATAGTGATGTGCATTACCGAGCGGGCCCAGAGATACCTCTCCGACAATCGGAGTGATTTAAACCTAATCTTGAAATACGCCAACCCAACATGTACCTTTGGAGACACCTATAGAGCACCTTTATAATCACCCAGTTACGTTGTGACTTTTGGTAGCACACAAAGTGTTCCTCCGGTAAACGGGAGTTGCATAATCTCATAGTTGTAGGAACTTTGTATAACTCATGAAGAAAGCAATAGCAACATACTAAACGATCAAGTGCTAGGCTAACGGAATGGGTCAAGTCAATCACATCATTCTCCTAATGGTGTGATCCCGTTAATCAAATGACAAGTCTTTTGTCCATGGTTAGGAAACATAACCATCTTTGATAAACGAGCTAGTCAAGTAGAGGCATACTAGTGACACTATGTTTTTCTATGTATTCACACATGTATTATGTTAACGGTTAATACAATTCTAGCATGAATAATAAACATTTATCATGATATAAGGAAATAAATAATAACTTTATTATTGCCTCTAGGGCATATTTCCTTCAGAGGGTAGCAGGAGCACACCTAGTTATTTTCCCAAGGCAGCCACTAGAGCAAGGAAGAAGAGAACCTCATACTCTGAGGATGAGGACTATGTGGCTGTTGAGGATGAGGCCACCTCAAAGAAGAAAGTGCTGAAGAAAGAATATGGCACAATTGCTGCTACAAAGCCAGGCTTGAATAAGAAGGCACATGCCAGAAGAGTCCCAATGTCTAAGGCCAGGGCATCCACTCAGGAACCCTCCAAGTCAATTGGAGGAGAAGATGCTGCTAAGGAAAAGAAAAAGAAGGAGAGAAAAAGAGGAAGATGGTGCAAGAAGGTAGACCCCATGGCTGAATTTGAGAAGCATTCTTCTGATGAAGATGATGATGAAGAAGAAGAAGAAGAGGATGCTGCACCAGCACCCAAAGCTCAGAAGCTTATAGGAGATGCTATTAAGCCAGGGGCTGCTCCATCAAAGCCCAAGTCTGCTCCCAAAGCTCAAGCTCAGAAACCCCCAAAGCCCAAGAGGAACACCAGGAGCATTCCTGCAGAAGAGAAGAATAAGGCCCAGTGCCTCAAGCTGAATAAGAGGATGATGAGTCTCTTTTTTAGAAGAAAACTTAAACCCAAGATTCTAGACTACAATGATGCTCATCCAGTGGTTGAGGACATGCACATCTGAAAAGATGCTGGACTAAGATTGTGGAGATAGTCTGATCCCTATGCTGTGAGGAGGAGGACTGCAGTTGATTACAGATTTCATACAAAAGAACAACAAGACTTCTATGAGAAAATTTTGCTTGAGAAGAAGCCAATTGTATGTGACATGAGATGGGTTGATTGGGAATACATCAAGGAGAAAGAAGACCACTTCCCAGGAGTATATGACAGCTTCAAAGCATGTGGAGTAGATAAGTTTGTTGGGCAGAAGCTCACAAAGTGGAATGATGAGCTAGTCATGCAGTTTTACTCCACTGCTCACTTCTATCATGATGGGAAGATAGTATGGATGTCTGAAGGTACAAAGTACCAATCTACTATTGAAGAATGGGCCAAGCTGATAAATGCCCTAGAGGAACATGAAGATGACTTGGATATGTATGCAAAGAAGAAGAAAGACCACAACTCAATGGCAAACATGTATAAGGAGATCCCAGATAATGCTTTGGAGACACACAAGCTTGGATCTGTACATTACTTGTTGTCTGGTCTGCCTACCATCAACACAATCCTAAGACACACATTGCTACCCAAGTCAGGAGATCACAAGATGATTAGAGGGCATTCTATCAACCTGTTGCAAATCTTTGATGTCCTTCAAAAGTTTAAGGTCATGAGCCGGATTGTAGAGACAATCAAGAGGATAGCTGCTAACCAAAAGAGAAGTTGTGGGTATGATCCACATATTCAGGAGTTCATCAATGCTAAGATGGGCACAGAAACATACTTGTTGGACAAGGAGCATCTACCTCTCTATCCTGAATTTCAAGACAACAAGGTTGTAATGAATGAGGATGAACCATCATCAGCTCAAGCACAAGAGAAGAGAGCAAAAGCTAAAGCAGAGAAAGCTAATACTATTGAAAGGGGATGAGGTGTTGCTTAATGGGTTACTTGCTCAAAAATGCTTAGTGATATGCTCCAAATACCCTCAACCACTTTCTCATATCCACATATGTCCCAAACCAAAAGTCAAACTCGGCCCCACCAAAACATTCTATCCGGCGCCACCGAGTTCAGTTGACATAGTCACTGCCACAAAACCCTAGTCATTTCGGTCTCATCGATAGGGATCTCGGTCTCACTGAGATGAGATTGCAAACTCTCTGTTTCCCTTTGTAACGTTTCGGTCCAACCGAGATGAGCGATCGGCCCCACCGAGTTCGCAATGCAAACTCTCTGTTTCCCCTTCGTAACATTTCGGTCTCACCGAGATGAGCGAATCGGTCCCACCGAGTTTGCCTGACCAACTCTCTGGTTAGCTTATTACCAAAATCGGTCCCACCGAGTTTGTGTAATCGGTCTCACCGAGATTACGTTATGACCTAACCCTAATGAAATCGGTCCTACCGAGTTGACATGTCGGTCCCACCGAAAAGCCTAACGTTCACATTTGAACTAAATCGGTCTGACCGAGTTTCATTACTCGGTCCCACCGAGTTTGGTGATTTGTGTGTAACAGTTAGGTTTTGTGTGGAGGCTATATATACCCCTCCACCCACTCTTCATTCGTGGAGAGAGCCATCAGAACATGCCTACACTTCCAACATACAATTTCTGAGAGAGAACCACCTACTCATGTGTTGAGGTCAAGATATTCCATTCCAACCATATGAATCTTGATCTTTAGCCTTCTCCAAGTTGCTTTCCACTCAAATCATATTTCCACCAAATCCAAATCTGTGTGAGAGAGTTGAGTGTTGGGGATACTATGATTTGAAGCACAAGAGCAAGGAGTTCATCATCAACACACCATCCATTACCTTTTGGAGAGTGGTGTCTCCTCGATTGGTTAGGTGTCACTTGGGAGACTCCATCAAGATTGTGGTGTTGAACCAAGGAGTTTGTACGGGCAAGGAGATCGCCTACTTCGTGAAGATCTACCCTAGTGAGGCAAGTCCTTCGTGGGCAATGTCCATGGTGGGATAGACAAGGTTGCTTCTTCGTGGACCCTTCGTGGGTGGAGCCCTCCATGGACTCGCGCAACCGTTATCCTTCGTGGGTTGAAGTCTCCATCAACGTCGATGTACGATAGCACCACCTATCGGAACCACGCCAAAATCTTCGTGTCTACATTGCATTTGCTCCCTCCAAACTCCTCCCTTTACCTTCATGTGCAATGTTTTACATTCCGCTGCTATACTCTTAGACTTGCATGTGTAGGTTGTTTGCTTGACTAGTGCTAAGTTGCTAAAATCTGCCAAGACTTAAAATTGGGAAAAGGATAGATTTTTGTTTGGTCAAGTAGTCTAATCACCCCCTCTAGACATACTTTCGATCCTACACTTCTCCTCAGGTATTTGCAGCTTTGTCCAATCATTTATAAAATCCACCAAAGCTTTAGACTTGATGGCTGTTCTGGGCACATACTTCAGATGATGTGGCCCAAGCTCAATTGCCCACTTAGCAAACCGGCATGTAGCCTCTTTGTTTTGAATTATGTCACCAAGTGGAGCAAAACTGACCAGCGTGATTGGATGTCCAAGGAAATAATGCTTCAGTTTATGGCTGGCCTTGAACACCCCAAACACCAGCTTCGTCCAATGTGGGTATCATTGCTTGGACTCCGTGAGAACTTCACTGACATAATAAGCTGGCCAGTGGACTAGATACTCTTTACCTGCCTCCTTGCGCTCTACAACAACTACCACACTAACGGCTTTATTATTAGCTGCCACGTACAGGAGCAAAGGCTCTTTGTCAATGGGAGCAACCAAGATTGGTGGCTCAGTCAACTGCTTCTTAAGCGCCTCAAACGCCTCATTAGCTGCATCGCTCTAGACAAAGTGACCAGTCTTCTTCATCATCTAATACTGGGGAATTGCCTTCTCCCCAAGGCGGCTTATGAACCAGCTCAGGGCTGCAATATGACCTGCCAGGGCCTGAACGTCGTTGATACATGCTGGCTTAGAATGAGAGGTAATAGCCTCAATCTTCTCCGGGTTAGCTTCGATGCCCCGCTCTGAGACCAGAAAGCCTAGCAATTTGCCTGTTGGCACGCCAAAAACACACTTGGCCGGGTAAAGCATCATCCTGTACACCTTGAGATTATCAAAGGTCTCCTTCAGATCATCAACAAAGGTTTCTTTCTTCCTTGACTTAACCACAATGCCATCCACATAAGCATGAACGTTCCGACCAATCTGCTTACGAAAGCAATTCTGAACGCAATGTTGGTAAGTCTCCGGAGCACTCTTGAGCCCAAAAGGCATAGACACATAACAGAAAGCTCCAAAGGGGGTGTTGAAAGCTGTCTTTTCCTGATCTTCCACTGCCATCTTGATCTGATGATAACCATAATAAGCGTCCAGAAAACACAAACTCTCACAACCCGCCGTGGCATCCACAATCTGGTGAGTACGAGGGAGAGCAAAAGGATCGTTTCGACAAGCATTGTTCAGATATGTGTAATCCACACACATATGACAAGTGCCATTTTTCTTGAGAACTAGCACAGGATTAGCCAACCATTGAGGGTGAAAAACATCCATAATGAACCCGGCCGCTGGGAGCCGAGCCACTTCTTCTGCAATAGCATTGCGCCTATGCTCATCAAAATGATGGAGGAATTGTCGAACAGCCTTCATCTTAGGATCCACATTAAGACGGTGCTCAGCGAACTCTCTCGGTAAAGCCGGCATGTCAGAAGGTTTCCATGCAAAGATGTCCCGATTCTCACGGATGAATTCGATGAGCGCGGTTTCCTATTTAGAATCCATCCCTGTCCCAATGGTGAACTGCTGAGAAGAATCATGCTACTTCTTGAGCTTGCGTTGGTTTTTCCCTTGAAGAGGAAAGGATGATGCAGCAAAGTAGAGATAAGTACTTCCCTCAGTTAAGAACAAAGGTATCAATCCATTAGGAGAAACATGCAAGTCCCCAATATATCCACCTACACAAACAATCAAACACTTGCACCCAACGCGATAAAGGGGTTGTCAATCCCTTCACGGTCACTTGAAAAGGTGAGATCTGATAGAGGTAGATATAAAAGATAACTAAAACATAAAACAAAATAAAAGTAAATAAATTGCAGCAAGATATTTTTGGTATTTTTGGTTTAAAGATCTGAAAATATAAGATGGAAGATAGACCTGGGGGCCATTGGTTTCACTAGAGGCTTCTCTCTTGAAGGCAAGTAATATGGTGGGTGAACAAATTACTGTCGAGCAATTGATAGAAAAGCGCAAAGTTATGATGATATCCAAGGCAATGATTATGCATATAGGCATCACGTCCCTGTCAAGTAGACCAAAACGATTCTTCATCTACTACTATTACTCCACACATCGACCGCTATGCAGCATGCATCTATAGTATTAAGTTCATAAGAATGGAGGAACGCCTTAGGGAAGATGACATGATGTAGAGGGATAAACTCAAGCAATATGATGAAAACCCCATCTTTTTACCCTTGATGGCAACAATACAAATACGTGCCTCGCTACCCCTACTTTGTCACTAGGTGAGGACATCGCAAGATTGAACCCAAAACTAAGCACCTCTCCCATTGCAAGAAAAACCAATCTAGTTGGCCAAACCAAACTGATAATTCGAAGAGAAATACAAATATACCAAATCATGCATATAAGAATTCAGAGAAGATTCAAATAATACTCATAGATAATCTGATCATAAATCCACAATTCACCGGATCTCGACAAACACATCACAAAAGAAGATTACATCAGATAGATCTCCAAGAACATCAAGGAGAACAAGGTATTGAGGGTCAAAGAGAGATAAGAAGCCATCTAGCTACTTGCTATGGACCCGTAGGTCTGTGGTAAACTACTCACGCTTCATCGGAAGGTAAATAGAGTTGATGTAGAAGCCCTCCATGATCGAATCCCCCTCGGGAAGGGTGCCGGAAAAGGTCCCAAGATGGGATCTGATGGGTACAGAAGGTTATGGCGACGGAAAAGTATTTTGGTGGACGCTTCTGTTGATATTGGAATATTTGTGAATTTATCGAGCTGGGAGGGAGGTCGGTGGACTCCCAAGGGGCCCACAAGCCAGGGCGCCCCCCAGAGCACACCCTGAGGGTTGTGGTGCCCTCGGGACTCTTCTGACTTCATCTCCAAGTTCCGTGGGTGTCTTCTGGTCCAAGAAAACTCATCCCAAAAGTTTTATTCCGTTTGGTATTCCTTTTCTGTAAAACTCAAAACCAAGGAAAAAACAGAAACTGGCACTGGCTCTGGGTTAATAAGTTAGTCCCAAAAATAATATAAAATAGCATATTAATGCATAAAAAACATCCAAAACAGATAATATAATAGCATGGAACAATCAAAAGTTGTAGATACGTTGGAGACGTATCAAGCATCCCCATGCTTAATTCCTACTCATCCTCGAGTAGGTAAATGATAAAAATAGATTTTTTGATGTCGAACGCTACCTAACATATTTATCCATGTTATTTTATTTATTGTGGCATGAATATTAAGATCCATAAGATTTAAAACAAAAGTTTAATATTGACATAAAAACAATAATACTTCAAGCATACTAATAAAATAATCGTGTCTTCTCAAAATAACATGGCCAAAGAAAGTTATCCCTACAAAATCATATAGTCTGGCTATCCTCCATCTTCATCACACAAAGTATTAAATCATGGACAACCCCGATGACAAGCCAAGCAATTGTTTCATACTTTTGATGTTATCAAACTTTTTCAACTTTCAAGCAATACATGAGTGTGAGCCATGGATATAGCACTATGGGTGGAATAGAATATGGTGGTTGTGGATAAGACAAAAAAGAAGGAGATAGTCTGACATCAACTAGGCATATCGACAAGCTATGGAGATGCCCATCAATATATATCAATGTGAGTGAGTAGGGATTGCGATGAAACGGATGCATTAGAGCTATAAGTTTATGAAAGCTCAAAAGGAAACTAAGGGGGTGTGCATCCAACTCGCCTGCTCGCGAAGACCTCAATTTGAGGAAGCCCATCATTGGAGTATACAAGCCAAGTTCTATAATGAAAACTTCCCACTAGTATATCAAAGTGACAACATAGGAGACTCTCTATCATGAAGATCATGGTGCTACTTTAAAGCACAAGTGTGGAAAAAGGATAATAGCATTTCCCCTTATCTCTTGTCTCTCATTTTTTTCATTTTTTTGGTGGGCTTCTTTGGCCTCTTTTATTTTTTGTAAAGTCCGGAGACCCATCCCAACTTGTGAGGGAATCATAGCTTCCTTCATCCTTTCCTCACATGTGACAGTGCTCTAATAATGATGATTATCACACTTTTATTTACTTACAACTCAAGAATTACAACTTGATACTTAGAACAAAATATGACTCTATATGAATGTGTCCGGAGGTGTACCGCAATGTGAAATGATCTAGCGTAGGAAATGACATCAAAAAACAGACAAGCCATGAAAACATCATGTTAGCTATCTTACGATCATGCAAAGCAATATGACAATGATGGTGCGTGTCATAATAAACGGAACGGTTGAAGTTGCATGGCAATATATCTCGGAATGGCTATGGAAATGCCATAATATGTAGGTATGGTGGCTGTTTTGAGGAAGGGTAAATGGTGGGTTTAATGCACCGGCAAAAGTTGCGCGGTACTAGAGAGGCTAGCAATGATGGAAGGGTGAGAGTGCGTATAATCCATGGACTCAACATTAGTCATGAAGAACTCACATACTTATTGCAAAAATTTATTAGTTATCGAAAGAAAGTAATATACGCATGCTCCTAGGGGGATAGATTGGTAGGAAAAGACCATCGCTCGTCTCCGACCGCCACTCATAAGGAAGACAATCAATAAATAAATCATGCTCTGACTTCATCACATAACGGTTCACCATACATGCATGCTACGGGAATCACAAATTTTAACACAAGTATTGCTACCAATCCACAATTACTCACTAGCATGACTCTAATATCACCATCTTTATATCTCAAAACAATCATAATGAATCAAACTTCTCATTGTATTCAATGCACTTTATATGAAAGTTTTTATTATATCCCTCTTGGATGCCCATCATATTAGGACTAAATTCACAACCAAAGAAAATTACCATATTGTTTAGAGAGACTCCTAAAAAAATAGACTGCCATCATGCTCTAAAAACATATAAGTAAAGCACTAGAGCAAAATTGCCTAGCTCAAAAGATATAAGTGAAGCACATAGAGTATGCTAATAAATCACGATTCATGTGTGTCCCTCTCAAAAGGTGTGTATAGCAAGGATGATTGTGGCAAATTAAAAAGCAAAGACTCATATCATACAAGACGCTCCAAGCTATACACATATCATGCGGTGAATAAAATATAGCCTCAAGTAAATTTACCGATAGACGAAGACGAAAGAGGGGATGCCATCCAGGGCATCCCCAAGCTTAGATGCTTGGTTGTCCTTGAATATTACCATGGGGTGCCTTGGGAAGCCCCAAGATTAGGCTATTTCCACTCCTTATTCCATAGTCCATCAAATCTTTACGCAAAATTTGAAAACTTCACCACACAAAACTCAACAGAAAACTCATGAGATCCGTTAGTATAAGAAAATAAATCACCACTTTTGATACTGTTGTAAACTCATTCTTTATTTATATTGGCGCAATATCTACTTTATTCCAACTTCTCCATGGTTCATACCCCCCGATACTACCCATAGATTCATTAAAATAAGCAAACAACACATAGAAAACAAAATATGTCAAAAACAGAACAATCTGGAAACTTTGAATACTTCTGTAACTCCAAAAATTCTGAAAAAATAGGACAACAAAGGCAATTTGTATATCAATCTTTGGCAAAAAGAATCAGTATTTTATCACACTTCTGTAAAAAAGTGAAAATTATTTTACCGGATGCAAAAATTTCTATTTTTCAGCAAGATCAAATCAACTATCACCATAAGCCATCCCAAAGGTCTTACTTGGCACAAACACAAATTAAAACACCAAAACACATCTAACCAGAGGCAAGAAAATAAATTTATTGCAAAATAGGAACAAAAAAGATAGAGACAAAAATAAAATTGGGTTGCCTCCCAACAAGCGCTATTGTTTAACGCCCCTATCTAGGCAAAAAACATAGATCTAGGTATTGTCATCTTTGGTATTCAAATATTCAATTGCACACTTATAACCCTTAGGTGGTTCCTTGATTTTATCAATGATCACACTCCTAGGCAAGAAATCAAGAAATTCACTCGTGGTAATTGGTTCCTTAATTATATTAATAAGGTTAGGTGAACACTTATCATTTTGAGATCTTTGTTTCCTTTACTAGAAGATTCAACCTTATTATTAGGAACATAAATAAACTTTGTAGCTTTAGTAGGAGAAAAATGTGGAGCAGTTTTAACAAAGGCAAAATCGGAACCCAAGTTGGTAATAATATCTTCTAGTTTGCCAATTCTAGTAGAATCTTGGTCTATCTTTTCATTAACTATGGGTCCTTTCCCTTAGATTCTTTAGAGTAACTCATACCTTAGATCCATATTGTGTGATATGATTATGAATCTTTTTATCCAAGTTTTCCCTCAGCTCTACAATAGCAATTTTATTCTCAATAACATCAAGCCTTTGCATCACATGTTCCAAGGTTAAAACAATTTCATTAACCATAAGAGGTGGTGGGCCTACCAAATCTATCATAGCATTATAAGCATCCAAAGTGTGGCTCCCCAAGAAATTTCCCCCGGTAATGGTATCTAGAACATATCTATTTCAAGGAGTAGGACCCACATAAAAATTGCGAAGGAGAACGGTAGTAGATTGCTTATGAGTATATCTATTCTGAGCATTACAAATTTTTATACCAAGCGTCCTTTAAAATTTCTCCCTCCATTTGCTTAAAATTAAGGACCTCATTCTCGGGAGTGCTAATGACGGTGGAAGGACTAGCCATGAAAGAAAATCAAGAGATCTAGGACACGAGCAACCAAAAAGGAAACGAAAATACGAACGGAAGGAGGCCGAAAAAAAGGCAAATATTTTTGTATTTTTCTGAAAACGTTTTAGAAGTGGGGGAGAGGAAAACGAGAGGCAAATGGAAAATAATGTAATGCAAGATATGAGAGTTTATGATGGGTACTTGGTGGCCTTGATGTAGATATCCCCAGCAACGGCGCCAGAAATTCTTCCTGCTACTTCTTGAGGTTGCGTTGGTTTTTCCCTTGAAGAGGAAAGGGTGATGCAACAAAGTAGAGATAAGTATTTCCCTCTGTTAAGAACTGTTGGGGAACGTAGTAATTTAAAAAAAATTCCTACGCACATGCAAGATCATGGTGATGCATATCAACGAGAGGGGAGAGTGTTGTCCACGTACCCTCGTAGACCGAAAGCGGAAGCATTAGCACAACACGGTTGATGTAGTCGTACGTCTTCACGATCCGTCTGATCAAGTACTGAACGCACGACACCTCCGAGTTCAGCACACGTTCAGCCCAATGACGTCCCTCGAACTCTGGTCCAGCCGAGTGTTGAGGGAGAGTTTTCTCAGCACGACGGCGTGGTGACGATGATGATGTTCTACCGACGCAGGGCTTCGCCTAAGCACCGCTACAGTATTATCGAGGAGGACTATGGTGGAGGGGGCACCGCACACGGCTAAAATATCAAACGATCAATTGTTGTGTCTCCAAGGGGTGCCCCCTCCCCGTATATAAAGGAGGGGAGGAGGGGGGGTGGGCTGGCCCTCTCTATGGCGCGCCCTAGGAGGAGTCCTACTCCCACCGGGATTGGATTCCCCCCTTTCCAAGTAGTAGGAGTAGGAGTCAAGGAAAGGGAAGAGGGAAGAGAAGGAAGGAGGGGGCGCCGCCCCTCCCTGTCATGCCCAATATGCGACCCTATCCAAAAGGAACTCGACGGTCCCACCAAGGATAGACCCGCATATTGAAACGCTTTTGCAAGGTGGATATCATTACATCAACATTACATAATACATAGGGATACAACCAAGACATACAATGTCGCTTGAATACAACAATACAACATATACAAGATCAACATCCGACTACGGATGAAACATAAACAGAAACTCAAACGACATCCACCCTGCTAGCCCAGGCTGCCGACCTGGAACCTATCCCCTGATCGAAGAAGAAGCGGAAGAAGAACTCCAAAACAAGCAAACATCGCTCTCACGTCATGATCATCGCAAGCCTGTACCTGCAACTGGTGGTGTAGTAAATTGTGAGCCACGAGGACTCAGCAATCCCATTACCATGGGTATCAAGACTAGCAAAGCTTAAAGGGAAAGGAAGGGTAAAGTGGTGAGGTTGCAAAGCGACTAAGCATATATGGTGGCTAACATACGAAAATGAGAGCGAGAAGAGAAACAAAGGAACGGTCGTCAACTAGTAATGATCAAGAAAGAAGTGATCCTGAACTCCTACTTACGCCGAGACATAACCCGTAAACCGTGTTCTCCTCTCGATCAACCCCAAAAGAGACACTCACGGTTACGCACACGGTTGGTGTATTTTAGAAGAGTTTACTTCAAGTTTACTACAACCGGATATTAACAAATTCCCATCTGCCACATAACCGCGGGCACGGCTCTCGAAAGTTCAAACCCTGCGGTGTCCCAACTTAGCCCATGATAAGCTCTCGCGATCAACGAAGGATATTCCTTCTCCCCGAAGACCCGATCACTCTCGGAATCCGGCTACAAGACATTTCGACAAGAATAAAACAAGACCAGCAAGACCGCCCGATGCACCGACAATCCCGATAGGAGCTGCACATATCTCGTTCTCGTGGCAACACCGGATGAGACAAAGCTACGAGTAAAACCAGGCCTCGAAGTTTCCTCATGTGGTTCCCCAAGGGGCTGGTTCGACCAGCACTTAGAGAAGCAACGCCCGGGGACTAAATAAAGATGACCCTCGAGAGAGCGACTCCCAAGGGAAAGGTAGGTGGTGGTGAGGCAAATGGTAAAACCAAGGTTGGGCCTTTGCCGGAGGAGTCTTATTCAAAGCGAATCGTCAAGGGGGTCCCATAAATCACCCAACCGCGTTAGGGACGCAAAATCCGGGAACATAATACCGATATAACGGAAACTAGGGCGGCAAGAGTGGAACAAAACACTGCATAAGGCCGAGCCTTCCACCCTTTACCAAATATATAGATGCATTAATAATATAAGAGATATTGTGATATCCCAACCAAAATCCTGTCCACCATGGAGCAATCTTCAACTTCACCTGCAACTAGCAACGCTATAAGAGGGGCTGAGCAAAGCGGTAACATAGCCAAACAACGGTTTGCTAGGAAAGGTGTCAAAGGTTAGAGTTTCATGCAATTTAGGAGGCTTGAGCAGCAAGTGGTAGGTAACGCAGCATAGCGATAGAACGAAGCAACTAGCATAGCAATGATAGTAATGAGATCCAAGGTGACGGTCATCTTGCCTGAAATCCCGCAAGGAAGAAGAACGAGTCCATGAAGAAGATGAAGCCACGAAGTCGAACCAAGCGTGATTTAACGAATCCTCACGATCGCAACGAAACGGGAACTATCGAGAAAAGCACACAACAAGGTAAACACACCACACATGAACAAGACATGATGCTCAACCAAGTATGATGCATGACAAGGCTACATGAAGCTACTCATGTCAAAAAATGATGCATACAAGACCAACACATCAAAGCAAGTTTAAATGAGGCCGGAAACAACATAGAACAATTCCGGTAAGTCCTCATATGCAAATTTCAAAATTGGTCCAGATCTGAATAAACCTTATGTTCAAGTTGTTAAACATCAAGTTAAAGAGCACCAATAGGATCTACACGAAATTCTAGTCAAGTTACATATAAAGTTCATTTAAATCGGAGCTACGGTCTAGAAGATATGAGCAAAACAAGGTAAGCATGGCATTGATGCAAAATGCATACAAACATCAAGAAAACACCTCAAAACAAGGATGCAACATGATAATATGAAACTACATGCAAAATCAAGCAAGTTTCATATAGAGCACACTCAAAACGGAGCAACGGTTCAACACATACACATGAAACAAGTTTAAAGGACAAGCTGTCCAAAACAGCAACTAGGCATATTGCAAGCATCAAAACAACATGCTACAGTACAACAATATGAAAAAAAAGGCAGGGTCATGATGTACAGGTAAATCACAACAAAACATGAACACTGAGCTAACTCCAGAAATCACTAGAACATGCTCAAACACACATGGCAAGATTGCAAATAATAACAGTTTCAGACTTTGCAGAAAATAACATCAGGTTGCAATGTTTAGAGCTATCAAACAACATGCTAAAGGAACTTATCATGGCAAAAAAAAGGCATGGCATGATACTAATAAATCCATAGAACAAATGTCCCTTACTGACCATGAGCCAAAAGGGCACAGAAAATATGATGGAACCCATGTAAACATGGCAAATGATATGACAGATTCATACATGGCGGGAACAACAATACGTAGGCATGTTGGTGAGCTTGAACCACTCACCACAGAGCAATACATGGCATGGCAAGGCAATTCACAGCAATAATACATGTTTATGAATCTAAGCATGGCAAGAGCAAGTTCATAGGGTGCAAGGATCACTACCAACAATCATGGCAATATTGAACTTAAAGTTAACAGTCTGACAGCAACATTATTAAGCAAATTTGGAGCAAGATATGAACAATCTACAGCAAGCTATAAATTCAAAAGGGGGCATTTATGGTTAGAGTATGACATGTAGAACAAAACATATTTATAGAACATCTCCAGATTATCCACAAAATGACTAGTATCAACATGTTTACATAGCATCATAATATAACAGAATCAGCCTAGCAAAACAGCAACAGCAAGTACCCTATTAACAAGCTCGATGCACTCACTACAAGACCCACAAAAAAACATGGATGGCACCACTGTAAAGATGGCATGGCATAGTTCAAAACTCATGTAGACATCAACCTCATAGGATGCACACATCAAATGCAACAAAAATGACAAATCATCAAGTTATAACAGTTTCAGCAGATTAACATCATATAGCACTTTTGCAGCGGAGATTCAGGCATCAAGATCACCTCAAATGAAAATGATGCAATGGAATGAAATGAAGTAATCGTCGAGAAGAACAATTTGACATATTACACGCACGAAACGGAGCAGTATGAAGCAAGTTATGATGCGATGAATATGGCTAAAAATATGCAACTATTACGGGACCGACGAAAACGGGGTCAACCTCCGGATCTGGATCGGGCCGGGCACGGGAACCGAGGCGGCCGGAGTTCTCGCCGGAGAAGGCACCGGAGCGGAGGGAGATGGGGCGCGGGGCCGGATCCGGGGGCGCCATGCCCGGATCTGACCGGAGCTGGGGCGGCGGCGGCCATCCGGCGACGGCGAGACAAAGGCGGCCGCGGTTTCGGCGGCGGAGGGAGGCGGGCGGCGGAGATGCGGGCAGCGCCGGTGACGTGGAGGCGAGGCGCGGCGGCACCGCGGCGGGCGGCCGATGCCGCTGGGCGGCGGGTTTCGAGCGCTGGACGCTGGCGGCTCGGGCGCGGACGCGGCGAGGCGGCGACTGGCGGCGACGGGCGGCGGCTGGCGGGCGGGCTTTCCAGCGGGCGAAGCCGGGCGGTGGCGGCGGGGAGCGCCACGTGGCAGGCTCCGAGTTGCTGCGGGCGGCGGCGGGATCTGTCCGATGGCGGCGGACATGTCCAGAGCGGTGAGGGAAGAGACTGCTAGGGTTTTGCCCGAAAATGGAGGGGGAGGGGACGTTTTTATAGGTAGAGGGAGCTAGGAGAGTCCAAATGAGGTGCGGTTTTCGGCCACGCGATTGTGATCGAACGACCGAGAGCATGGAGGGGGTTAGGATGGGTTTTGGGCCACTTTGGAAGGGTGTTGGGCTGCAAAGAGAAGGAGGCTTTACGGTTACCCGGTTAACCGTTGGAGTATCAAACGACCTCCGAATGACACGAAACTTGACAGGCGGTCTACCGGTGCTATACCAAGGCCGCTTGGCAAACCTCGGTCCATTCCGAGACCGTTTAACACCCGCACATGAAAAGAGGCAAAAGGGGGACGCCGGGTGACATAGGAGTGCCGGATTGCAAAACGGACAACGTGGAAAATGCTCGGATGCATGAGACGAACACGTATGCAAAATGAGATACACATGATGACATGATATGAAATGCAGATGATGACATGGCAAAGTGCAACACGCAAGCAAATGACATGGCGAGGACGGTGAATAACTGGCGGACACCTGGCGCATCGAATCCGGGGCGTTACACTCCCCCTAGTCCAATTCGGACTAGTCAATGGGGGGGCGCGTGGCCTGCCTCTCCCTCTCCCCTAAAGCCCAATAAGGCCCATATACTTCTTCCCCCGTATTCCCATAACTCCCCAGTACTCCGAAAAACACCCGAACCACTCGGAACCTTTCCGATGTCAGAATATAGTCGTCCAATATATCGATCTTTATGTCTCGACCATTTCAAGACTCCTCGTCATGTCCCCGATCTCATCTGGGACTCCGAACTACCTTTGGTACATCAAATCACATAAACTCATAATATAACCGTCATCAAACTTTAAGCGTGCAGACCCTACGGGTTCGAGAACAATGTAGACATAACCGAGACACGTCTCCGGTCAATAACCAACAGCGGAACCTGGATGCTCATATTAGCTCCCACATATTCTACGAAGAACTTTATCGGTCAAACCGCATAACAACATACGTTGTTTCCTTTGTCATCGGTATGTTACTTGCCTGAGATTCGATCGTCGGTATCTCAATACCTAGTTCAATCTCGTTACCGGCAAGTATCTTTACTCGGTCCTTAATACATCATCCCGCAACTAACTCATTAGTTGCAATGCTTGCAAGGCTTAAGTGATGTGCATTACCGAGTGGGCCTAGAGATACCTCTCCGACAATCGGAGTGACAAATCCTAATCTTGAAATACGCCAACCCAACAAGTACCTTCGGAGACACCTGCAGAGCACCTTTATAATAACCCACTTACGTTGTGACGTTTGGTAGCACACAAAGTGTTCCTCCGGTAAACGGGAGTTGCATAATCTCATAGTCATAGGAACATGTATAAGTCATGAAGAAAGCAATAGCAGCATACTAAACGATCGAGTGCTAAGTTAACGGAATGGGTCAAGTCAATCACATCATTCTCCTAATGATGTGATCCCGTTAATCAAATGACAACTCATGTCAATGGTTAGGAAACATAACCATCTTTGATCAACGAGCTAGTCAAGTAGAGGCATACTAGTGACACTCTGTTTGTCTATGTATTCACACATGTATTATGTTTCCGGTTAATACAATTCTAGCATGAATAATAAATATTTATCATGAAATAAGGAAATAAATAATAACTTCATTATTGCCTCTAGGGCATATTTCCTTCAAGAACCAAGGTATCAATCCAGTAGGAGAAACACGCAAGTCCCCAATATATGCACCTACACAAACAATCAAACACTTGCACCCAACACGATAAAGGGGTTGTCAATCCCTTCACAGTCACTTGCAAAGGTGAGATCTGATAGAGATAGATATAAAAGATTACTAAAAATTAAAACAAAATAAAAGTAAATAAATTGTAGAAAAATATTTTTGGTATTGTTGGTTTATAGATCTGAAAATATAAGATGGAAGATAGATCCGGGGCCATAGGTTTCACTACAGGCTTCTCTCTTGAAGGCAAATAATACGGAGCGAACAAATTACTGTCGAGCAATTGATAGAAAAGCGCAAAGTTATGACGATATCCAAGGCAATGATTATTCATATAGGCATCATGTCTGTGTCAAGTAGACCGAAACAATTCTGCATCTACTACTATTACTCCACACATCGACCGCTATCCAACATGCATCTAGAGTATTATGTTCATAAGAACGGAGTAACGCCTTAAGTAAGATGACATGATGTAGAGGGATAAACTCAAGCAATATGATGAAAACCCCATCTTTTTACCCTTGATGGCAACAATACAAACACGTGCCTCTCTACCCCTACTTTGTCACTGGGTGAGGTCACCGCAAGATTGAACCCAAAACTAAGCACCTCTCCCATTGCAAGAAAAACCAATCTAGTTGGCCAACCCAAACTGATAATTCGAAGAGAAATACAAAGATATCAAATCATGCATATAAGTATTCAAAGAAGATTCCAATAATATTCGTTGATAATCTGATCATAAATCCACAATTCATCAGATCTCGACAAACACACCGCAAAAGAAGATTACATTGGATAGATCTCCAAGAACATACAGGAGAACATGGTATTGAGGACCAAATTGAGAGAATAAGCCATCTAGCTACTTGCTATGGACCCATAGGTATGTGTTAAACTACTCATGCTTCATCGGAAAGGCAATAGAGTTGATGTAGAAGCTAGCCGTGATTGAATCACCCTCCGGCAGGGTGCTGGTAAAGGTCCCAAGATGGGATCTCACGGGTGCAGATGGTTACGGCGGCGAATAAGTATTTTGGTGGAGGCTTCTGTTGATACTAGAATATTTGTGAATTTATAGAGCTGAGAGGGAGGTCGGTGGACTCCCGAGGGGCCCACAAGCCAGGGGCGCCCCCTAGGGCACGCCCTGAGGGCTCGTCGTGCCCTTAGGACTCTTCTGGCTTCATCTCCAAGTTCCGTGGGTGTCTTCTTGTAGCGATCCGACCTCAGACGGTCAAATCTCTGTGTTCAGTGTCATCCCTCGATCGGTAATGCTGACACACAGAGTACTCGAAGGATTTATAATAGAGTAGCAATCACACACTTATTACATTGAATGTCTCAAAAGAGAACTTACTACAATAAATATGGCTTAAGGCCATCTAAAGAAGATAACAACGGAAGGCTTGGAAGATAAAGGGAGTCCATCAACTCCAACGGCATAGCTGAGTGCATGACAAACGACCTAGTGCACCTTACTCCTCGTCTGAAAAGTCTGCAACATGATATGTTGCAGCCCAAAAACGGGTCAGCACATGGAATATGCTGGAAATATAACACAGTAGAGCAATAAATAGATAAATGCTATCACTATATGCATACATGGCTGGTGGAGGCTCTATGGTTATAATGTTTTTGCGAAAAGCCAATTTTTTCCTACAACAAAGGAATATATTTTATTTAACTATCATGGTGGTTGAAACATTGAGAATGGTACCCCCATCTCAATCCCAATTAAGAAGTGTACATTGGCAACCCAACAAATTAATTTAGAGTGATGAGATCAAACCAATAATTCAAGTACCAGATACTCAAGTTGTCCATAACCGGGGACACGGCTAACCATGATTAGTTTGTACATTCTGCAGAGGTTTGCGCACTTTTCCCCACAAGACTCGATCTCCTCCATTGGATTTCTCGCACTACATGGTGTTTGGGAAACAGATGACCGAGACACAGTCTTTCAGAAACATTAACTCTAACGCCGGGTAGACAGTACCAACCTATATCCCCTACATCTGCTAGCCTACCACTGGAAGAGGTCATGCAACATACTCAACTATGCTAGAGCGCATAGTAGCTTGTGGCTGCACACGGAAGTTTCTAGCAGGAATAATCTTATGATCCCTTTGAGCCTGGGTGGCGGACCATAAGAGGATCACACGGTATAACCCCGGGATCTCCTAGGACAACACTGGTATAACCCCAGGTGCCCTAAACCAACAATCCACCCAGATGTGTATTAAAGTTGCCACCTTAAGTTAAACCATTAAATAAAAAATCTCACATCTGTCATGGATGCACTCAAACCCAATCCACGTCTACGAGCATAGCATAGCAATATGAGCATAACGTAGAAGTAACTCCCAAGGGTTTGATAATAAAACAGGTAATAGGTTCTACCTCATCATCTACTTCCCAATACCCACATGTTAATTCATATCCTATCATGCAGTGTTTGACGACTGTAACTAATGCATAAAACTTGGGTATGAGAAGAGTATGATCAATCTGTTACTTGCCTTGCTGACGATCTGCAAAACCTAGTGACTCGTAGTAGCACGCTTCGCACTCCGGGAATTCTATCACAAACATACAATAGCATACATAAGCACTCAAGCAAAGATGCACGGGAAAAACTCAAATAAGAAGATACAACCAGAAAGTTCAACTGAAGAACTCCGGTTTGCAAAAAGAATCAAATCAAACGGAGCAACGAAACTCAAACTACGAAAAAAACAAGATCTGTTTACTAATCTGGACTGAAGTCAAATTTTACAGTACCAAAATCTTGTTCAACTTGGTTAAACAGAAAGAGAGCTTCGAGACGAAGATCTCGGCGCTTGTTTCACCTGATTTGGATAAACGAGCGAAAAGATAAACTAAAACAAAGATCAGGGCAGAAATCACGATCGAAAATAATCACGGAAAAACCCTGGACAATAAAACGAGACGAACAGGCTAACGAACGAACGTTCGCTGTCTGCGGCTAACTGACGAACAACATTCGTTAAAACGAACGTACGGATGAACGTCGACTATTTAACTAAACTGAAGAAAACCGAACAAAAACCGATCTAGGGTTTTTACCGAAAACAAAACCGATGAAAACCGGCGAAGAAAACCAGTAGCGCGAACTCCGGAGGGAACCGCGGCAGAGGCGGACAACGGCGCGGGAGACGGCGAGGCGGCGGCAGAGCGCGGTGGCGGCGGCTGGGCGGCGCTAGGGTTAAGGTTTGGGGCGGCGGCGGATGGGCCTCGGGGCGCCTCGAGCTTGGGCTTATAAAGCGTGAGCTTGGACAAGTCCGGCTCGGGCACGACCCGATAGGTTGGTTGACTTTTTTTTATATAATCGTGTCGTGGAAAAACTAATAAAAGAAATACTAAACCGGGTCCAAAAATCCTGAAATAAATTTTCACGGTCCTCTAATAATATTGCAGATAAAGTGAACATTTATTAGGGCCTCTAATGCAATTTTGAAAAATGCATATTTTTCCTAATTCAAAATAAAATAGCAATAAAATCCAAATAAAATTATTTATTTGATTTTAACATTTTTCCTCCAATATTTCTTTTATTTTGGAGAAGTCATATTATCTCCTCTCATATATTTTAATATGAAATATTTTCGAAGAGAAAAATTATTAAAACCAAAATGATCCTTGTTTCGATATTTGAGAAAATCCAAATATGAAAATCGTGAAATCCCCAACTCTCTCCGTGGGTCCTTGAGTTGCTTAGGATTTTCTAGGATCGCAAAACAAAATGCAATAAAATATGATATGCATGAATGAACTATTTACAACATTCCAAATTGAAAATTTGGGATGTTACAAACCTACCCCCCTTAAGATGAATCTCGTCCTCGAGATTTGAGTTGGCTAGAAAATAGGTGTGGGTGGTCTTTCCGTAGATCATCTTCTCGTTCCCAGGTGGCTTCATCCTCGGTATGGTGGCTCTACTAAACTTTGCAAAACTTGATAACCTTGTTGTGTGTAACTCGGTTGGCAAACTCGAGGATCTTGACTGGTTTCTCCTCATAGGTCAGATCACTATCCAGCTGAATTGCTTCCAGGGGCACTGTATCTCTCAGAGGGATATTGGCCATTTCAGCAAGGCACTTCTTTAACTGGGAAACGTGAAACACATCATGAACTCCTGTCAGTCCTTCGGGTAACTCCAACTTGTAGGCCACGTCTCCCATACGTTCCAAAACTCGGTATGGTCCTACAAATCTCGGGGCTAACTTTCCCTTTACTCCAAAGCGTTTAACTCCTCGCAGTGGTGACACACGAAGATATGCTCTATCTCCGATTTCATACACTACCTCCTTGCATTTTGAATCTGCATAACTCTTCTGCCTAGACTGAGCTACCTTCAGTCTATCTTGAATCAGCTTAACCTTCTCTTTTGACTCTTTAATCAAATCCGGTCCAAACAACTGACGATCCCCAACTTCATCCCACATCAACGGTGTCCTGCACCTCCTTCCATACAGGGCTCTGAAAGGTGCCATCTCCAAACTGGCCTGGTAGCTGTTGTTGTTTGAAAACTCTGCGTAGGGCAAGTTGTCGTCCCAACTAGATCCATAACCTAGCGCACAAGCTCTCAACATGTCCTCCAGAATCTGATTGACTCTCTCGGCCTGTCCATCCGTCCGCGGGTGAAAAGTTGTACTGAACTCTAGCCTGGTACCCACAGTCTGGTGCAGCTGGTGCCAAAACTTTGAAGTAAATTGTGTTCCTCTATCTGATATGATGGTCCTCGGAACTCCGTGCAGACATACGATCCTGATCATATATATCTTGGCCAACTTTGCACTTGTATAGGTGGTCTTCACTTGGATAAAGTGAGCAACTTTGGTTAAACGATTCACTACTACCCAAATAGAATCATATCCCGATCGGGTCCAGGGCAATCCGGTGATGAAATCCAAGTCAAGCTTGTCCCACTTCCATTCGGGTGTCGGCATAGGCTGCAGTAATCCTGCTAGCTTCTGATGTTCTGCCTTCACTCTCTGACATACATCACATATGGCCACATACTCGGCAAAATCTTTCTTCATTCCAGTCCACCAGAAACGCTCCTTCAAATCCAAATACATCTTGGTGTTTCCGGGGTGTATTGAGTAGGGCGAGTCATGAGCTTCCTGAAGTATCAGCTTCCTGATCTCTGCATTATTGGGAACATAAACACGGTCCTCGAACCACAAGGTGTCATGCTCATCCTCACGAAAACCCTTGGCCTTTCCTTTGCTTATTTCTTTGTCATCCTTCTGAGCTTCTCGAATCTTTCCTAATAATGTTGACTGCACCTCCAATGCTGCGAAAAAACCTCTAGGAACTATCTCCAAGCGAAGCTCCCTGAGATCTTCTGCTAATTCCTTTGGTAATCATCCGCTCACGAGGGTATTGGCATAACTCTTCCGGCTCAAAGCGTCTGCTACGACATTGGCCTTGCCTGGGTGATAGTACAACTTCATATCATAATCCTTTATGAGTTCCAATCATCTCCTTTGCCTGAGGTTCAGCTCCTTCTGAGTGAAAATGTACTTCAAACTCTTATGATCCGTGTACACATCACAACGGTTTCCAATAAGAAAATGTCTCCAGGTCTTGAGCGCATGCACTACGGCTGCTAACTCCAAATCATGCGTGGCATAATTCAACTCATGCAGTCGAAGCTGTCGTGAGGCATATGAAACAACTCTTCCATCTTGCATAAGTACTCCTCCAAGTCCTATGCGAGATGCGTCGCAATACACTTGGAAATCCTTGCGTATATCTGGAAAAATCATCACTGGGGCTGTAACCAAACGTTTCTTCAACTCCTGGAAACTTGCTTCACATTCTTCTGTCCATTTGAACTTGGTGTCCTTCTTCAACAACGCCGTCATAGGCTTTGCAATCTTGTAAAAATTCTCGATGAATCTCCGATAGTATCCCGCGAGTCCAAGAAAACTGCAGATCTCTCCAACTGAGGTGGGTGCCAACCACTCAGTGACTGACTGAACCTTGGTGGGGTCCCCTGCTATACCTTCTCCTGATATAACATGTCCAAGGAATCCAACTTCGTTCAACCAAATTTCACATTTGCTGAACTTGGCATATAACTGATGTTCCCTGAGCTTCTCGAGAACTAAACCCAAATGCTCCTTGTGCTCCTCTTCATTCTTCGAGTATACCAAGATATCATCAATGAACACCACAACAAACTTATCCTAGAACTCCATGAATACCTTGTTCATCATGCTCATAAAATAGGCAGGGGCGATCCAAATGACATAACCGTATACTCATATAGCTCGTACCTTGTGGTGAAGGCGGTCTTAGGTATATCCTGTTCTCAAATCTTTAGCTGGTGATATCCTGATCACAGATCGATCTCGGAGAATACTTTAGCTCCTTGCAGCTGGTCAAACAGATCACTGATCATCGGCAGTGGGTACTTGTTCTTGATCGTAACTTCATTCAAAGCACGATAATCAACAACCATTCTCAATGATCCATCCTTCTTCTCAACCAAGAGCACTGGGGCTCCCCATGGTGACGAACTTCGTCGAATATAACCTTTCTCCAATAACTCCTTAATCTACTTCTTGATCTCCTCCAGATCATTTGCGGGCATCCGGTATGGTCTCTTCGATATCAGTCCGATGCCTGGCAATAACTCTATCAAAAACTCAATGTCTCGATCCAGCGGCGTGCCTGGTAATTCCTCTGGAAATACATCCGGGTTATCCTTGACTACAGGCACTTCCTCCTGGACAACTCCTGAGAGAGAATTTACTTGGGTTCTCCTTGGTGCATGCCTGGATACATACTTGATCCTTTTTCCCTCCAGATGCGGAATCTTTCGCAAGTTCCACACCTTGCATGAAGCCCATGAAAGCGTGCTTTCATCCGGCTTGGACCCGGGCGGGTTGCGTGCGCCGAGCCGGCTCGACGATGTCGGTGAAGATGCCTGGCTCAGGTTCAGATTCGCCGATCTTATCTATGAAGACGTGGATTCCGCCGAAGGGGACCCGACACCCGTACTCCATTGAGTCGGCCTCGGGGCCCCAGCCAGCGTCTTCAATGTAGAGTTTGCCGCGGCAGCTCTTGGTCATCCTGCCAACGGCGTATCCCTCGATCCTTGCGAAAGAGCCCTTCAGGAAATTGAAACCACTGTGCGCTGGCCCCATGGTGGCGCCAACTGTCATGGTTTTATCACGACAGATGTCCTAGTGTGAGGACTTTGTCGTGAGGCCATCGCAACTAGGTGATTAGCTTGTCGGGGTTGAGCGGGACGAGAGATACGATTTACCCAGGTTCGGCCCCTCATGGTGGAGGTAAAAGCCTACTCATGCTTTTCTGCTTATTGCTTGAGTATAAATTACAAGGGAGCGGATTCGCTTGACCTAGCTCTCGATTTATTGTAACTTGCCCTATTCTATGCCGGGGACTCGCACTTATATATAGGTCAAGGCCGCCGGCTTACAAAAGTCCGGGTTGGTTCATGATCCGTGACTGATCCTAACTCTAAGTTGCCTTGCCTTCTATGAAAAGTCACCATCGGGCAGCTTACACTTCTGGGCTGCATGCCATCTTCTGGACTTGGGCCTTAAGCCGGCCCATCTTGTGCGCCGCACCTCCGGCCCTTCGTCTTGATTACTTGGTCTAGACTGAGGCCTAGCTTGGAGAGTCACCAACGACCTAACCTGGCCTTTTCAGGGTGGGTTATACCACAAGGTTATATCCCAAAAAAATGATATTAATGCTCAAGATCAGTGGGGTATTAAATAGCATAATGGATATGAACATATAATATTCCACCAAACAAACCATATAGTAATCAACCACAAGAAGTAATCAACACTACTAGTCACACACAGGTACCAATCTAAGGTTCCGGTACAAAGATTGAACACAAGAGATGAACTAGAGTTTGAGAGGAGATGGTGATGTTGAAGATGTTGATGGAGATCGGCCTCCCAAAGATGAGAGGGTTGTTGGTGATGACGGTGGCTTCGATTTCCCCCTCCGGGAGGGAAGTTCCCCCAGCGGAATCACTCCACCAGAGGCAAAAGTGCTCCTGCCAAAGTTCCGCCTCGAGACGGCGGCGCTCCGCCCCGAAAGTCATCTCCTTATTTTTTTTCTAGGTCAAAAGACCTTAAGTACCAGAATATGGGCACCGGAGGTGGGCTGGCCTGGCCACAACCCACCAGGGCACGCCTGGGGGGCTTGGTGCGCCCTGGTGTCTTGTGGTCACCAGGTGACCCCCCCCCCTCCGGTTGTTGTTTGCTCCAGTATTTTTCATATATTCCAAAATAATTTCCTCAAATTTTCAGCTTATTTGGAGATGTGCAGAATAGGTGTCTTGACATAGCTTTTTTGGCTCCAGAATTCCAGCTGCCGGTATTCTCCCTCTTTGTGTAAACCTTCAATATTATGAGAGAAAAGGGTACTCCATAAAGCATTATTATGCATAAAAACATTCTAAATAACAGTAGGAAAACATGATGCAAAATGGACGTATCAACTCCCCCAAGCTTACACCTCGCTTGTCCTTAAGCGAAAGCCGATATCAAAAATCATGTCCACATGTTTTGAGAGAGAGGTGTCGACAAAAACAAAATACGGACATAGTAGCATCATACTTATTATTATAACAGCAACAAACTTTATTGTTAAACTTTATCACGTAACTTTATCATAACATCATATAACTTCTCATGAACAAGTAAGAATTCATCACAACATCGAAGTAAAAGCATAAGCTCTATTGAAAACCAACAAACTATGTTCTCAGTCAACTTTGCAACTTCAATTCATCATATTTTTAGGAAGGGTCTCGTATCGGAGCCTTTTGGCAAGTCCACATACTCAACCATCATTTAATCTTCTATGATTTCTAATAGTCACTCTATACACATCAGCAAAAAGTTTCAACCGGCCACATAGAAAGATAGGGGCTTATAATTTCGCCTCCCAACTCATTTACCGAAAGGGTGATGTCAACAATAATAACTCATGTTCACTCGTATCCAACTGGGTATATGTGCCTAGATCTTTCCCCACCACATGATGCTTGCAAAAAGAGAAAATAGAAAGGAATAGGGAAGAATACTTTGATTCTTGCATGAAAAGTAAATACATAAAGTAAAAGATAGGCCCTTCGTAGAGCGAAGCAGAGGTTGTCGTCCGCTTTTTGGTTTGTATGCTCAATCTCTTAATGCAAAAGAATGACACGTTATATTGCCCCTTATGATAGCAACGTTTATTATGCAGTCTGTCGCTTTTATTACTTTGCCATCACAAGTTCGTACGACGCTCAATTTTCTCTTACACTAAATGATCAAACACATTTAGAAGCAATTTTATTGCCTTTTTGCACCGATGACAACTTACTTGAATGATCTTGCTCAATCCATAGGTAGGTATGGTAGATTCTCAAAACATGAGTTTGGGTTTAAGTTTTTTGGATGCACAAGTAATATCTCTACTTTGTGTGGATTTTTGGCTAGCAAAGATATTGAGAAAGCACCACATGTTGAAGGATCTATGATAATATAACTTCTGTGTGAATACGAACAAACATAAACCTTTACATTGTCTTCCTCGTCCAACATCAACAATTTTGGCATATAATATTTAATGGGGGCTCACAATCATAAAATATGTACAAGATAGTGTATTTGCTTATGAATATTCTCTTCCCTTATTAATTCTTTCATGAATTGCATCATTGACCAATGCCATGTTTGTCAATTTTCAACAAATTTTACCACTTGTACTTTTCCTTATGTGATGTTATTACTTACCATAAGATTAGCATATGATCTTTTTCATTATTTTCTTTATTTTGTTTGAAGCATAAAAGTAAAGAAGAAAAACTCAAACTAAACTTTATAATATAATTTTCACGCAATTACATAGATAGATAGATCATGAAACTGACACTCGAAAATAGATCATGCTAAACTTTTATTCAACTAATTCATGAGATAACTAAAGATCAAACTAAAATAGGTAAAGGTAATAAAAATGATGGTGATACGATACCGGGCATCTACCCCAAGATTGGAAAAAGCCAAGGGGAGTGCCCATACCCATGTACTCAAGTCTCCTTTGGTGGGGAAGATGAGGGTGGTGGTGATGAAGTAGTAGCGAGCTTATCCTCCGGCTTCTAGGGCAGTGGCTCACCATCATAAGAGGAAGCATGAGTCCCCTGAGTCCTGCAACTGGCAGGTAAACTCATACCTTTAAATCTTGCTTCATACTTGAAAACTTGATTTTGGAGATCATAGATTTGGCTTTGCAGAAAATTGATTTTCTCGTTGATGGTGAAGACGATGTCCTTCATAGGCCAGCCATCCACCATGTGATCAGGGGTAAATTCCGTAATCATGAGGTGACTGGCGCTGAGTCCATGCTCCACCATCCCTTGGCACTTGAAAATCACCTTCTCCACCGCCTCGAGCCTGGTCTCCATGGTTCCCGTCTTCTTGGGGCCTTGAACGTCCCGGATGAGGAGCACCCCCTCACGCATCTCAATGGCTTGAGGGTGCTTCATCACCTCTGACAAGTAGGTATTGATTACCCTCTCGAAAAAAATTTCCTTGTAGGATCTTGGTGCGGCCATGGTGATCCAGATTTGTCAGGAAAACAACACGAAACAAGAACAGAAGGTTCTCCGTGATACTGTGGCCAATACGTCCGGGGGTATATAAATATTTTTTATCTTGGGAAACAAGCAAACGGAAGGAAAACGGAGTCGAGAAGGTTCCCGAGGGGAGCACAACCTGGTTGTTTCTTATTTTTCTAATTATTCTGATGTTCCAAAGCTGACAGAAAAATATTTTTTGTAGATTTTTTCGAGTCCGTTTACTTATCGTATCACATACCTCCTGTTTTTTTAGGATTCTGGAGTGTTCTGGAATGTTTCTTTTATGTGTTTGTCCGGTGTCATGGTTTGGATAATATTGGTTTCAACATTAATAGGCGTACCTGAGGTATAGTGCTTAATTCTTTGCCCGTTAACCACCTTTGGATTAGTGCCTTCGGCATTATTGATCTTACTGGCTCCAGAACGGTAAACCTCCTCAATAATATAAGGTCCTTCCCATTGGGAAAGCAGTTTTCCTACAAAGAATCTAAAACAAGAGTTGCACAAAAGAACATGTTCACCAACTTTGAATGCTCAGTTTTGGATCCTTTTACCATGCCACCTTTTAACTTTTTCTTTCAATAGTTTGCCATTTTCATAAGCTTGGGTTCTCCATTCATCTAGTGAGATAATATCAAATATCCTCTTTTCACCGGCAAGTTTTAAGTCATAATTGAGTTATTTGATTGCCCAATATGCTTTATGTTCTAACTCGAGAGGCAAATGACAAGCCTTTCCATAAACCATTTTATATGGAGACATACCCATAGGATTTTTATAAGCTATTCTGTAGGCCCAAAGTGCATCATCTAATTTCTTAGACCAATTATTTCGGGACCTATTGACAGATTTTTGTAATATTAATTTTATTTCTCTTTTTCTAAATTCAAATTGACCACTAGATTGAGGATGATAAGGTGAAGCAATCATATGGTTAACATCATATTTAGCAACCATTTTACGGAAAGCACCATGAATAAAGTGTGAACCACCATCAGTCATCAAATACCTAGGGACTCCAAACCTTGGGACAATAACTTCTTTAAGCATTTTAATGTTAGTGTTATGATCAACACTACTAGTTGGAATAGCTTCTACCCACTTAGTAACATAATCAATAGCAACTAAAATATGTGTATACCCATTAGAGGAAGGAAAAGGTCCCATATAATAAAAAACCCAAACATCAAATGTGGTTCAACAACAAGTGAATAATTCATTGGATTTTCCTGACGCTTACCAATATTACCTATCCTTTGACATTCATCACAAGACAAAACAAACTTACGGGCATCCTTGAATATAGTAGGCCAATAAAAACCGGACTGCAATACCTTGTGAGCAGTTCTATCTCCCGCATGATGTCCTCCATAAGCTTCGGAGTGACATTTCAATAGGATTTGTTCCTGTTCATGCTCAGGTACACAACGTCTAATAATACCATCTACTCCTTCTTTATAAAGATGTGGGTCATCCCAAAAGTAATGTCTTAAATCATAGAACAATTTGCTTTTCTTTTATTGGCATGTGAAACTAGGTGGTACAAATTTAGCAACAATATAATTAGCATAATCAGCATACCAAGGAGTATTATGAGAAACATTTATTGCAGCTAGTTGTTCATCAGGAAAGCTATCATCAATAGGTAGTGGGTCATCAAGAATATTTTCTAACCTAGACAAGTTATCAGCTACGGGGTTCTCAGATCCTTTCCTATCAATGATATATAAATAAAATTCTTGTAGCAAGAGAACCCACCTAAAGAGTCTAGTTTTAGCATCTTTATTTTCCATAAGATATTCTATAGGAGCATGATCAGTGTGAACAATCACTTTGGAATCAACAATGTAAGATCTGAATTTATCACAAGCAAACACAACTGCTAAAAATTCTTTCTCGGTAGTGGCATGATTTCTTTGGGCACTGTCTAGAGTTTTGCTAGCATAATGAATAACATTTAATTCCTTATCAACTCTTTGTCCTAAAATAGCACCAACAGCATAATCACTAGCATCACAGATAATTTCAAATGGATAGTTCAAATCACGTGGTTGAACTATAGGTGCAGAACTTAAGGCTTTCTTAAGTGTTTCAAAGGCTTCTACACAATCATCATCAAAAACAAATGTAACATCCTTTTGTAGAAGATTTGCAAGAGGCCTCGAAAATTTAGAGAAGTCTTTAATAAACCTCCTACAGAAACCAGCATGACCAAGGAAACTACGAATACCTTTAACAGCTTTAGGGAAGGTATTTTCTCAGTTACATCAACTTTAGCTTTATCCACCTCAATATCTCGTTCAGAAATTTTATGCCCCAAGACAATACCTTCATGGGATAATTGATTTTATGCCCGTAGTTGGGTCACACTTGGCAGACCCCTAGTTTCCGAAAACACTTGTTCCTCCCCAAACCACTTTGCTCCTCTTATGCTTTTGCCCTTTGACCGTTTGACCATCACTTTGAAAAATTCATTAAAAAGTTCATACTAACTCAGAAAATTTCAAATAAGATATCAAAATGTTTAGAAAAGCATCACCTATATGTGCATGCTAAGATCATATGAGCTAAAACTGAGATGGGGACTGGCCAACACTCTTTTCAGGAATGCAAATGACATGCACATATAGGTGATGCTTTTCTGAACATTTTGATATCTTATTTGAATTTTTCGGAGTTAGTATGAATTTTTTATGAAGTTTTCAAAGTGATGGTCAAACGGTCAAAGGGAAAAAGCATAAGAGGAGCACCGTGGTTTGGGCAGGAACAAGTGTTTTCGGAAACTAGGGGTAAACTTGCCGAGTGGGACACAACTAAGGGCACCAAATTAATTATCCCCTTCATTAACCATAAAGTGTCACTTCTCCCAATTCAAGACAATATTAGTTTGTTCACATCTCTGCAAAACTCGATCAAGGTTTCTTAAGAAATCATCAAAAGAAATTTCGTAAACGAAAAAATCATCCATGAAAACCTCAACAATCTTTTCACAAAAATCAAAGAATATATCAGTCATACATCTTTGAAAGGTAGCAGGTGCAATGCATAAACCAAAAGGCATATGTCTATAAACATAAGTTCAAAAAGACAAGTAAAGGTGGTTTTATCTTGATCACGTTGTGAAACATGTATTTGAGAAAAACCAGAATATCCATCAAAAAACAAAAGTGTGTGTGTGTGCTAAGATAATCTTTCTAGCATTTGATCAATAAAAGCTAGAAGGTAATGATCTTTTCTAGTAGCTTTATTTAATTTTCTAAAATCAATTACCGTTCTATAGCTAGTAACAATTCTTTGTGGAATGAGTTCATTTTAATCATTAGGAACAACAGTGATACCTCCCTTCTTAGGGACACAATGAACATGACTTACCCATCTACTACCAGCTACGGGATAGATTATACCTTCTTCCAGAAGCTTTAGTATTTCGGTTCTTACCACTTCTTTCATCTTGGGATTCAAACGTCATTGGTGATCAACAATGGGTTTAGCATCAGGCTCCATATTAATCTTGTGCTGACATAGAGTGGGACTAATGCCCTTAAGATCATCAAGAATATATCAAATAGCACCATGGTGCTTCTTCAGAATTTTAAATAATCTTTATTCTTCATCTTCTGAAAAGTTAGCACTAATAATATCATGATAGATATTTTGATCATCAAGATAAGCATTCTTCAAAGTGTGTGGCAATCGTTTTAATCCAAACACAGGATCACATCTAGGTGGAGGAGGACCTCCTAGAGTTTCAATAGGCAAATTATGTTTAAGAAGAGGTTTTGTTCAAAGAATATTTTATCTATTTCATTTCTTTCATGCAAGTGCATATCATTCTCATGGTCTAGCAAATATTGTTCTAGTGGAGCTGTAGGAGGCATAGCAATAGAAGCAAGACCAATTATTTCGTCCTTACTAGGCAATTCTTTCTTATGAGGTTGTCTACTAAACTTAGAGAAATTAAACTCATGAGACTCATCACCAAAGCTAACACTGACAGTTTGTTTATGGCAATCTATAGTAGCATTGACAGTGTTCAAGAAAGATCTACCAAAGATAATGGGACAAAAGTCATCCTGTGGGGAACCAAGAACTAGAAAATAAATAGGGTATTTTATTTTCCCACACAAGACTTCAACATCTCTGACAATCCCAAGTGGTGTGATGGTGTCTCTATAAGCAAGTTTACTAGTAACATCTATGTCTTCTATTTCAGCAGGTGCTATATCATTCATAATTTCTTGGTATAATGTAAAAGCAATAGCACTCACACTAGCACCCACATCATATAAACCATGATGACAATGACCTCCTATTTTAACTGACACGACAGGCATGCCAACAACAGGTCTATGTTTATCTTTTTCATCGGGTTTAGCAATTCTAGCAGTTTCATCACAGAAATAAATAACATGCCCATCAATATTTTCTACCAGGAGACCTTTAACCATAGCAACACTAGGTTCTATTTTCATTTGCTCAGAGGGTTTAGGTTCTTTAATATTACTTTTGCGGACCACAGTTGATACCTTAGCATGTTCCTTTATCCTAATAGGGAAAGGTATTTTTTCAATATAAGTAGTGGACACAACTGGATCAACATTGTAAATAGTAGTTTCACCGTTAGCTTTAACCGGTTCTTTAATTTCTTATTTAATAGGGGGATGATATTTAAACCACTTCTGCTTAGGGAGATCAACATGAGTAGCAGTTGATTCACAAAAAGAGGCTACTATTTCAGAGTGAAGTCCATATTTAGTGCTTAACTTGTGACAAGCATCGATATTCATAAAAGATTTAACACAATCATACTTAAGCTTAATACCTGAATCTTAACCTTAGTCGAGTTCCTAATCTTCAGAGTTGCCATTAATTCTTTCTAAAAGATCCCACCTGAATTCGATAGTCTTCTTCATAAGAGAACAATTACAAGAAGTATCGAGCATGGATTGATCATCACGAGATAGCCGAGCATAAAAGTTCTGAATAAGAGAATCGAGAGCTCATGATTGGGGCATGAATATAACAATGATTTATGCCTCCCCCAAGCTAGAGCGATACTTTCTCCTTCACGAGGAAATTATATGTATAATTCCGATCACGATGAACTAAATGCATAGGATAATTTTTTTGGTGAAATTCCAATTTCAATCGATTCCAGTTCCAAGATCCAATATCATCGCATAGCCTATACCATGTCAATGCTTTTACCTTCAAATATAAAGGGAAACCTTCTTCTTAACTTCATCTCGGGGTAAACCTGCAAGCTTAAATAATTCACAAATTTCATCCACATGTATCAGATGCATATCAGGATGTTCTGTTCCATCTCCTGCATAAGGATTAGCTAGCAGTTGTTCTATCATACCTGAACGAATTTCATAACCAATATTTTCAGTAGGTGCAGTAGGTTGGATGGGAACTCTTTGTGTTTCCAGTCGAGGTGAAGATACCTCGAACAAACCCCTCAAAGGATGGTTTTCCATAGTGACAAGTGACAGTAAATTTCAGCACGTAATAATAATTTTTCCTTACCAAGAGCGCTTCACTCCCCAGCAATGGCGCCAGAAAAGAGTCTTGATGACCCACATGTATAGGGGATCAATCATAGTCCTTTAAATAAGTAGGAGTGTCGAACCCAACGAGGAGCAGAAGGAAATGACAAGTGGTTTTCAGCAAGGTATTTTTCTGCAAGCACTGAAATAGTCAGTAACAGGCAGTTTGATAGCAAGATAATTTGTAATGGACAAGTAAAGGTAACGGTAAATAAAGTGAAGCAAGGTAGCCCGATTCTTTTGTGGCAAAGGACATGCCAAAATAGTCTCTTATAATAAGCAAAGTGTTCTCTGATACGTCTCCAACATATCTATAATTTTTTATTGTTCCATGCTGTTATATTATCATTCTTGGATGTTTTACACATAATTTTATAGCAATTTTATATAATTTTTTGGGGACTAACCTATTGACATAGTGCCCAGTGCCAGTTGCTGTTTTTTGCTTGTTTTTTACTTCGCAAAAAATCAATAGCAAACGGAGTCCAAATGCAGCAGAACTTTTTGGATATTTTTTCTGGACCAGAAGACACATGTTGGGCCAAAGAAGTACCAGAGGGGGGCTCTGAGGGGAGCACAACCGACCTGGGCGCGCCTGGGGCCCCCAGGCGCGCCTTGGTGGGTTGTGCCCACGTCGGTCGCCTCCCGCACCGCCTCTTTAGTCTATAAATACCTCGAAAATCCAAAAACCCTCGGGGATTCGACGAAACACAATTCTAGCCGCCGCAAGTTCCAGAACCACCAGATTCAATCTAGACACCATCACGAAGGGGTTCATCATCCTCATTGATGCCTCCCCGATGATGCGTGAGTAGTTCATTGTAGACCTGAAATTCCTTAGTTAGTTGCTAGATGGCTTCCTCTCTCTCTTTTAATTCCCAATACAATTGTCTATTGGAGATCTATTTGATGTAACTCTTTTTGCGGTGTGTTTGTTGGGATCCGATGAACTTTGAGTTTATAATCAGATCTATTTTATCCATGAAAGTTATTTTAGTTTTGATCTCTTATATGCATGATTACTTATAGCCTCGTATTTCTTCTTCGGACATTTGGTTTAGTTAGGCCAACTAGATCGATTTTTCTTGCCATGGGGAGAGGTGCTTTGTGATGGGTTCGGTCGTGCGGTGTTCTTTCCCAGTGACAGAAAGGGCAGCAAGACACATATTGATTGTTGCCATTAAGGACAACAAGATGGGGTCTATTCCTACATGATTAGATCTTGTCTATATCATGCCATCGTTCTTATTGCATTACTCCATTTCTCCATGAACTTAATACACTAGATGCATGCTGGATAGCGGTTGATGTGTGGAGTAATAGTAGTAGATGCAGGTAGGAGTCGGTCTACTAATCTTGGATGTGATGCCTATATAATGACCATTGCCTGGATATCGTCATGATTATTTAAAGTTCTATAAATTTCCCAACAGTAATTTGTTTACCCGTTGTATGCTATTATTTCTCGAGAGAAGCAACTAGTGAAATCTATGGCCCCCGGGTCTATTCTTTGTCATATTTGCCTTTGAGTTCTATTTTGATTTGGTTTTGCTTTCAGATCTATTATTCCAAAAACCCGAAAGTACCTTGTTGCAACTTTGTTATTTATTTCATTTCGCGTTTCCCTTAAATCTATTTATCCAAAATCATACAAACCAATCTATATTTTACCCGAGAGGAATTGAAAACCCCTCTTACGCGTTGGGTTGCAAGTATTTATTCTTTGTGTGCAGGTATCATTTACATAGTGTTTCTTGGTTCTCCTACTGGTTCGATAACCTTGGTTTCATCACTGAGGGAAATACCTACCGAAGCTGTGTTGCATCATCCCTTCCTCTTCGGGGAAATACTGACGCGGACACGGGCCATCAAGAAAGGATTTATGGCGCCGTTGTCCGGGAGACATCATCAACATCTATCAGGTTCCTAATCACAAATCTCATCTCCTTGCAATTTACATTATTTGCCATTTGCCTCTCATTTTCATCTCCCCCACTTCACAAAAATTTGTCGTTTTATTCGCCCTCTTTTTCGTTCGCCGTTTTTTTTCATCGGATCTGTTTTTGTTTGCGTTCTTGTCTGCGTAGTCACGATGAATCAAGAAAACACCAAGTTGTGTGATTTTTCCAATACCAATAATAATGATTTTATTAGCACTCTGATTGCTCCTCCCGCCACTAGTGCGGAGACTTGTGATATCAATGCCGCTTTGTTGAATCTTGTTATGAAAGATCAATATTCCGGTACTCCTAATGAGGATGCCGCGTCCCATCTTAACACATTCGTAGAATTATGCGATATGCAAAAGAAAAAAGAGGTGGACAATGATATTGTTGAAGTTATTTCCGTTTTCATTTTGAGATCGTGCAAAAATTTGGTTTTCTTCTTGGGATAAGTGCAAACATGCCTTTATTACTAAGTATTTTCTGCCCACAAAAGTTATTTCCCTTAGGACACAAATCAAGAATGTTAGGCAACTTGAGCATGAAAATGTTGCACAATCTTGGGAAAGAATGAAATTGATGCTAAGAAATTGCCCTACTCATGGTTTAAATCTTTGAATGATCATACAAGTTTTTGTGGATTGAATTTTGTTTCTAGAAATCTTTTAGATTCCGCCGCGGGTGGCACTCTTATATAAATTACTTTGGGTGAACCTACCAAATTTCTTGATAATATTATGGCAAGTTATTCACAATGGCATACCGAAGGAGCACCTCCTAGTAAAAAAGTTAATTTGGTTGAAGAAATACATTCTTTGAGTGAAAAAGTTGATGCACTTGTGAAATTGGTTGCTAATAGAAGTGCTCCTATTGATCTTAATGATGTGCCTTTGTCTACTTTGATTGAGGAAAATAGTGATTCCGTAGATGTGAATTTTATCTCTCAAAATAATTTTACTAACAATGCTTATAGAGGTAATTTTAATCCTAGGCCTTTTCCTGGAAATTCCTCTAATAATTATGGTAATCCTTCTTATAATAATAATAGGAACACCTCTGATCTTGAGAATAAATAAAGAATTTACCAATGCTCAAAAGGTTTTCAATACTACGATAGAAGAAAAGTTGAATAAGATTGATGATATGTCTGGAAGCATTGATAGAATTTCTCACGACATAGAAAATCACAAGTTGAAAATGTTTGTGCCTAAGGTTGATGAATCTATTAAAGCTTTATATGTTTCTATGGATGAAAGTAAGAAAGAACCACTATGCTTAGAGCTAAAAGAGAATTTTTAGAAAGAGCGTTTTCTAGTGATTGCTTTCATAAAAATGATGAAGATCTTAAAGTGATTGGTGTTTCTTCTATTGATTCCTTGTTTATTAAAATTAATATTGATGAAAAAGGGACTGAAGAAGAGTCAACTTTATCTAGAAGGCGTCCCGATAATTCGGAGGGTGAAAATCTTGTCGAGAAAATTGATAAAAGTGGGTTTGGAGAGGTCAAAACTTTAACTAGTGATGTGCCACTCTTTTAGATTACAAAGACTTTAATGAAATTATGATAATTTTTATTTGATTGATTGTATTTCTTTGTTGCAATCCATGATAAATTCACCCCATGCTTATGAACAAAATAAAGATTTTACTAAACATATCGTAGATGCCATGATGAAAGCTTTAGAAGAATAGTTGGAATTAGAGATTTCAATTCCTAGGAAATTACATGATGAATGGGAACCTACTATGAATTATGAATGTTTTGCCTTGTGTGATTTGGGTGCTGGTGTTTCCACAATTCTGAAATCTCTATGTGATGCGCTTGGTCTTACCTGTATTGAAGAATGTTCTCTTAATTTGCAATTGGCGGATTCTACTACTAAAAAGCCTATGGGAAGAATTAATGATGTTCTTATTCTTGAAAATAGTAACTATGTTCCCATAGATTTTATTGTTCTTGATATTGATTGCAACCCGTCTTGTCCAATTATACTTGGTAGACCGTTTTTACGTACTATTGGTGCCGTGATTGATATGAAAGAAGGCAATATTGAATTTCAATTTCCACTAGGAAAGGGGATGGAACACTTCCCTAGAACTAGACTCAAGCCACCATATGAATCAATCATGAGGGCATCCTATGGATCTAGAACCAAAGAAGACAATACTTAGATCTCTGCATATCCCTAGCTAGGGGCGTTAAACGATAGCGCTTGTTGGGAGGCAACCCAATGAATAAAATTTATTTTTGTCTTTTTCTTTCTATTATTGAGTGTTTGCACAATTATGCTACTGTTATGATTGTGTTTTTCATGTTTTAATTAGTGTTTGTGCCAAGCAAAGCTTTTGGGATCATGTTGGGTTATAGTTGATTTGATCTTGTTGAAAAACGGAAACTTTTGTGCTCAGTAAAACAATTTTAATAAATCACATAAGCGTGATAAAATTCTGAATGTTTCACAAAAGATTGATATACAAATTTCCTACGTTTTCCTAATTGTTCAGAATTTTTGAAGTTACAGAAGTCTTCGAAGTTTTCAGATTGCTACAGACTGTTCTATTTTTGACAGATTCTGTTTTCTTTGCGTTGTGTGCTTATTTTGATGAATCTATGGTTTGTACTGGAGGGTATGAGCCATAGTAAGGTTGGAATACAGTAGATATAATGCAAAAATAAATATGAATGGGTTTGCAACAGTACTTAGAGTAGTGATTTGCTTTGTTATACTAACGGATCTCATGAAGGTTTGTTGAGTTTTGTGTGATTGAAGTTTTCAAGTTTTGGGTGAGATCACGATGGATGAAGGAATAAGGAGTAAGAAGAGCCTAAGGTTGGGGATTCCCCATGGCACCCCAAGTTATTATCCAAAGAGGAACAGGCAACTAAGCTTGGGGATGCCACTGATGCCCCGAGTGGCATCCCCTCTTTCTTCAAACGACCATCGGTATTTTACTTGGAGCTATATTTTTATTCATCACATATCGTGAGTTTTTCTTGGAGCATCCTGTATTATATGAGTGTTTGCTTGTTTTACTTTTTAGTTTGTGTCATCTATCCTTGGTAGACACACCTATTTGTGAGAGCCAAAATTATGCTATGATTTGTTAGAATTGCTCTATGTGCTTCACCTAAATGTTTTAGCTATGGAATTGCTCTGGTGCTTCACTTATATCTTTTTGAACATGGTGTGCTTTAATATTTTTGAAGAAATTCTCTCATGCTTCACTTAGATTTATTTGGGAGTTAGTAAAGTTTTGAAGAATTTCTCTGATGCTCCACTTAAATTATTTTGAGAGAAGAAAATATTTATGCTCATGTTCTTCACTTAAATTTGTTTGAGCTTATCCAAAGCAACATATGAAATTAGTCCCAAAGTGATAGATATTCAAGAGGGATATAATAAAAACTTCCATGAAGATCATTGGACAAAATAAACTTGATTCCTTGTAATAGTTTTGCGTATGATGATAGTGATATGTGAGTCATGTTGGTGAGTAATTGTGATTTAGTAAGAATATTGGTGTTAAGGTTTGTGATTCCCTATGCAAGCACGAAAGTCAATAGTTATGCAATGAAATTACATCCTACTTGTGGTGCATTATTCGGTGTTAGTTATTCTTAATGCTCGCTTATGTGATTTTTTGTTTCTTGGTTGGATGCTTCTCAATCTTTTTGCTAGCCTTCACTTGTACTAAGTAGAAATACTACTTGTGCATCCAAAATCCTTAAACCTAGTTTTGCCATGTGAGTCCACCATACCTACCTATATGCGGTATTCCTGTATCGTTCTAAGTAAATTTGTATGTGCCATCTCTAATTTTAAAAATAAATTCCTTTTTGTGTGCTCGTACCGCTCATGAAACGGTAGGGGGTGGCCGATATTTTTCCATGCTAGATGTGTTATTCTCAAGATGAGTGTTTTTCACTTGTCATTGCACGAGAGTACGGCAAAGGTATTAGGGATGCCCAGTCCCGAAATGAAAAATGAATTTACTTTATGTTGTCAAATTCATTGAAAAGTGTTGGTATGGACAGCACCCATGGATACGGCTAGCCGTGGAATGTGAAAGTATGGTTGAAAAAGGAATAAACTTTATTTTCTGTTTGGGAACCGCCTCTGATATATCTAGCATGGAAAGTATTGGGAACTACTCGATCGTTTTCATTGATAAGGAAAGCATGACACCCAAAATGTTTTCTCTCTATTTTTTCGCTTTGAGCTCTGGCACCTCTACAAATCCCTACCTCCCTCTACGAAGGACCATTCTTTTTTTACTTTATGCAATTTTTATTTTTATTTGAGTCTCCATATTCTCTTATAAAGCACCAACTAAGGGGCACTATGATCGTACTTGAGCATTGGGTGTAGCTAATATGCGAGTGTGTTTCATGAATGGATCAATGATTGAGCATGATGGGCTAGGGATAACTTGCTTTAGTGTTGATATATTTTGAAAGACATGGTTGCTTGTTGATATGCTTGAGTATTGTAATCTTCATGTCAAAACTAGACTATTGTTGTGAACCATATAAAAGTCCATATGTCCATGCTACAAAAGAAAAGAATATGTGATGAACATGTTAGGCATCATTCCACATCAAAAATTCTATTTATCACTTACCTACTCGAGGATGAGGAGGGGTTAAGCTTGGGGATGCTGATACGTGTCCGACGTATCTATAATTTTTGGTTGTTCCATGCTGTTATATTATGATTCTTGGATGTTTTACAATCATTTTATAGAAACTTTATATCATTTTTTTGGACTAACCAATTGACATAGTGCCCATTGCCAGTTGCTGTTTTTTGCTTGTTTTTTACTTCACAGAAAATCAATATCAAACGGAGTCCAAAAGCAGCGAAACTTTTTGTAGTTTTTTCTGGACTAGAAGACACATGTTGGGCCAAATAAGTACCAGAAGGGGGCTCCGAGGGGAGCAAAACCCACCTGGGCGCGCCTGGTGGGCTGTGCCCACCTCGCCTGCCTCCCGCACTGCCTCTTTGCTCTATAAATACCACGAAAGTCCAAAAACCCTAGGGGAGTTGAAGAAACACAATTCCAGCCGCCGCAAGTTCCAGAACCACCAGATCCAATCTAGACACCATCACGGAGGGGTTCATCATCCTCATTAGTGCATCTCCGATGATTCGTGGGTAGTTCATTGTAGACCTAGCTAGATGGCTTCCTCTCTCTCTTTTGATTCTCAATGCAATGGTCTCTTGGAGATCTATTTGATGTAACTCTTTTTGCGGTGTGTTTGTTGGGATCCGATGAAATTTGAGTTTATGATCAGATCTATGTTTTTATCCATGAAAGTTATTTGAGTCTTTTCATCTCTTATATGCATGATTACTTATAGCCACGTATTTCTTCTTCGAATCTTTGGTTTAGTTAGGCCAACTAGATCGATTTTTTTTGCCATGGGAAGAGGTGCTTTGTGATGGGTTCGGTCGTGCGATGTTCTTTCCCAGTGATAGAAGGGGCAGCAAGACACGTATTGATTGTTGCCATTAAGGATAACAAGATGGGGTCTATTCCCACATGAATAGACACTGGTACACGTCGGTGCTATACAAACAGTTTTTAACCCCTTTCCGCGACGGCATTTGGGACCATCACCAAGTGAGTGTGGGCGATAGGGTGTCCTTCTCACACGACACAGAAACCGTTGGGGATATGGAGCAATGATCCAGAGGCCTTCCAAAATGTAATCGTGTGCGATGCAGCACACAATAAATTCTTTCGCACGTGTGGTATCGGTGATTGAACGTTTCTAATGACGGAGTGAAACCATACGGTCTGTCTTAATGAACCGTTTGGGAAACAGTATGTAAGGCACATGGGCCAACATATGAACTGTGTGCGATTTGTGCCCCATCGCACATGAGTTTTTTGTGTAACCTGTCTGCCATGCAAGACTCCATCGCACACGTTTCCCAACAATTACCGTTTGTGATATTGTGCTATCACAAACCTTTCAGGAGCTGCTTCGCACACATACAAGTGCTGCAGACTGTTTGTGATTTGTTGGGTATCACCGACGGTTGCCGTAAGAGTGATTTGTGCTTTTCGTTTGGGATCCCACACATTTCCTGAAAAAATTACGACTAGGATTGTATTTTATATTGGGCACGGTTTACTCTGAGTTCTCGTGTGCGATAACGCGATATCACGAATGGTTCTGGAGACCGTACGCAAATGTAGTAGCGCTAGAAATCTTTGGCGATCTGCTGTGTATCACCGACGGTTCCGCTACAATTGACGTATGCTTTCCTATGTGGATCGCACACACTCATTTAGTTGAACCGTGTGCGGAGCAATTGCCAGGTTAAAACAAAAATATCCCATTTTGAGCAAATTCGCCACAATATTCAATTGAACAAATAAAGAAAAATATCACATTTTGAATCGGCACGCAAAAAGCAAATTCAGCACAATATTCAATTGAACAAATAAAAAAATCCCATTTTTGATCGACATGCAAAAAGAAAATTCGCCACAATATTCAATTGAACAAATAGTGTCCACAGGAAGAACATTCATCAGATTTTGCAACAATTGCAATTGAACATATGGTAGCTAAATTCCAATGATTTGTCCACACATATATGCATTACATAATTAATCATAGTGTACGAAATACGAAGACCTCATCAGATGGAAAACAATGGATCCATGCGTATATGTTTAGTGGCTAACTCTTACTCGATGTTTCAGGAGAAGGCATGGTGAAATCTTCATTATCACCAGTGGGATTGATGTAGTGATCCATGAAGAAGTCGCTGATAAATCTCCGAACCATCAACAATTCACCAGCCGGGAGCGGTTCAGGTCTCCTCGGTTTTAAGATGAGCTGCAATATTTTTAAGATCATAATGTGCCATATGAGTGGAGTAGATGATATTAATTAAGATAGACTTACTGGTACAAATTCGCGAGGATCGTCACAACTATCAGCAGATTTGCAGATGGAGATCATGTGTCTGCAAACATACTATCCACAAAGGTTGGTACCTGCTTTTTGCTGAGCACATTGAAATTTTTTGTACAGAATTAGTCATGTATTTTTCCTGTTAGGAACAACCTAACCGGTGTTAGATGTATTGTTTTTTATTTGGAAAAAATAGAAAGAGGTTTATTTAGAAGCTTGAACATTTGACTAGCGTAAGAAAAGGTATTTGCAGACTATTGAATAAATTTTCCGAAAATAACGAATTTCGGTGTGTTAATGGAGAAACGATCTCGTGCTGCAGAGGTAGTTCCCTCTTGAACAGGTTCCCTGGTTTAGTTTTCCACAATGCGAGCACACTGCAAATGATGATGAATTTTGACAACATCAATTATTGAACCAGATATGAATGCAAATTAATTTCAACATCATAGAATTCAGTACCTATCCATGAATTGCTGAAGATGCGTCAGATCCTGAGCATTTGTTGACTCTCTGAGAGAATCCATGTAGTAGATTGTGTTCTTGTTTGGAATAACGAATACCAATATCCAGTGTTTGCTACATATTAAGAAAGCCATGAACTTACAAATGATGTCAAAATCTGAAAGACAATCAGTGTATGCGTGGTTGTTTACTTGACTTACCATTCATGATATGGCCAGAGAAATGATTCTGCATGGGACGTGTTTTCAAAGAGACGGACGACCGTGTTAACGGCCCAGTCCTATAGGTCCTTACCATGTATTGTTGTGCCATTTGCTAATTCAGGATCTATGAAATACACAGTCTCCCTTTTTCTTCTCTGTGCGTTCAATCCCTTGAGAGGAATAAATTTCAGTTAGCTTTTTATCATTTACAGCCTTGTATGGAGAAGTTGATCAGAGTTTGTTAAGTACTTACAAAATCAGGCATCTAACAAGAGTGGCATCGAGCTCGTTGAAGTTGAAGAAGAGATGTAAGTCCTAGAAACTCGCATCGATGGAACCAGCATCGTGTCCGAAATGAACTCTGTTGTAGTGGACTAGCAAACCATGATGACCTGCTAACATTTGATCCATGCAATATTCATGTAACTCGCGGCAACTGGAGCTGCACTCATCAAAGTATTCGCCAACAAGAAATGGCTGGCCATGGACGTAATTGCGTGCTTCAAGTACGTCTTCTTTACTTTTAGCAAGCAACAAATCTACTTCTTCATCATCCATGCCGTCAGAAATAATATTACTCCCCGAATTACCTGCTGTTAATTTGGTTCTGGGCGATGATTGCTTTAAGTAAGAGGCAATCGTTCTCTTTCCTCTTAACTTTCCCACTACGCTTCCTCGTGGTCGTGGGTGTAGCCTTTTTTGCCACTTCCTTCTTGGTACTTGAAGCATTTCTGGCAGAACGTCTGGTTGGCTGCAAGGTAGACTGCCAAGCAGATGGTGAAGCTTGGACGGACTGCTTAGCAGACGGTTTATCTATGTCGGACTGCTGAGCTGGCGGTGCTGCTGTGACGGACTACTGGGCTGTAGGAGTAGAGGTATCGGACTGCTGACCATGCGTTGAAGCTATGTCAGGTTTCTACGTAGGTGGTGCCAACTTGTCGGTGTGCTGAGGAGGTCGTGCCAACGCGTTGGTTTGCTGAGCAGGAAATGCTGATGCATAGGTATGTCGTTCACGCTGCATGGACCGATTTAACCGATGAGCGCTTAGTTACGGACCTCTGATCTTCTTAGCAGGCGGTTCCGAACCATCAGACTCCTTAGCAGTCCGTTCCACCAGGTTGGTCTGCTAAGCATGTGCTGCAGCTGGGTCTCCTCCCACTGCTTCAGCGGACGACATCCGAACTGGTGGTGCGTCTTCAGCAGTTGAAGGCCTTGCCACTGGTTGCTTTGGGGCAGAGGATGACATGGCCTGTATGCCATAAAGTCGAGCTGGCTGATCACAGGTTGATGCATCAGCCCGCGAGAGCTGCTGTGGCAAGGAGAGCATCACCGGTTGAGGGGCGACAGTGGTTTCTCTTGGCGGGGCTTCATGGATCTCATCGATGAACTCTATTTCCTTTCGTGGCAGTAGATGTGATGTAACAGTGTTACTCCCTAGGTCCTTTGCTCATCGAAGTCTCCTAGGACATTCTTCAGGGCAAATTCATTGAATCCAGGCTTTACTTTAGTCGCGTAGCACTTCACACAGCCCGGCTTCAATGGAACATTGTCCAACAAGAGGCCATCTTTCAAGAAGGGTGGGTAAACCCAAGTTGTTGCAGATTTTAATGTACCTTCATAATGTGTAAGCACGCTCTTCGGTCTGTCTTTCATTCCAGATAGATCAGATATAGCATCTGATACGTCTCCAACGTATCTATAATTTTTTATTGTTCCATGCTTTTATATTATCTGTTTTGGATGTTTATGGGCTTTATTAAAAAAAAATATTATTTTTGGGACTAACCTATTGACACAGAGCCCAGTGACAGTTTCTGTTTTTTCCCTTGTTTTAGTGTTTCGCAGAAAAGGAATATCAAACGGAGTCCTAACGGAATGAAACCTTCGGGAAAGTTACTTTTGGAATGGAAGCAATCCAGGGGACTTGGAGTGCACGTCAGGGAATCAACGAGGAGAGCACGAGGCAGGGGGCGCGCCCTCCACCCTTGTGGGCCCTTCATGGCTCCCCTGACCGACTTATTCCGCCTATATATATCCATATACCCAAAAACCATCGGGGAACAAAATAGATCGGGAGTTCCGCCGCCGCAAGCCTTTGTAGCCACCAAAAACCAATCGGGGCCCTGTTCCGGCACCCTGTCGGAGGAGGGAATCCCTCTCCGGTGGCCATCTTCATCATCCCGGCGCTCTCCATGACGAGGAGGGAGTAGTTCACCCTCGGGGCTGAGGGTATGTACCAGTAGATATGTGTTTGATCTCTCTCTCTCTCGTGTTCTTGAGGTGATACGATCTTGATGTATTGCGAGCTTGGCTATTATAGTTGGATCTTATGATGTTTCTCCCCCTCTACTCTCTTGTAATGGATTCAGTTTTCCCTTTGAAGTTATCTTACCGGATTGAGTCTTTAAGGATTTGAGAACACTTGATGTATGTCTTGCGTGGGATACCCGTGGTGACAATGGGGTATTATATTGATCTACTTGATGTATGTTTTGGTGATCAACTTGTGAGTTCCGCCCATGAACCTATGCATAGGGGTTGGCACACGTTTTCGTCTTGACTCTCCGGTAGAAACTTTGGGGCACTCTTTGAAGTACTTTGTGTTGGTTTGAGTAGATGAATCTGAGATTATGTGATACATATCGTATAATCATACCCATGGATACTTGAGGTGACATTGGAGTATCTAGGTGACATTAGGGTTTTGGTTGATTTGTGTCTTAAGGTGTTATTTTAGTATGAACTCTATGATAGATCGAACAGAAAGAATAGCTTCATGTTATTTTACTACATACTCTTGCATAGATCGAGCAGAAATAATAACTTTGAGGTGGTTCCGCACCCTACAATAATCTCTTCGTTTGTTCTTCGCTTTTAGTGACTGTCGGTGTCAAAACCGGCGGATCTCGGGTAGGGGGTCCCAAACTGTGCGTCTAAGGCGGATGGTAAAAGGAGGCGGGGGACATGATGTTTACCCAGGTTCGGGCCCTCTCGATGGAGGTAATACCCTACTTCCTGCTTGATTGATCTTGATGATATGAGCATTAAAAGAGTTGATCATAGAGGCTAAACCCTAGAAGCTAGCCTATGGTATGATTGTTGTTGTCCTACGGACTAAACCCTCCGGTTTATATAGACACCGGAGGGGGCTAGGGTTACACAGATTCGGTTACAATGGGAGGAGATCTACATATCCGTATTGCCAAGCTTGCCTTCCACGCCAAGGAGAGTCCCATCCGACACGGAACAAAGTCTTCAATCTTGTATCTTCATAGTCCAACAGTCCGCCAAAGGATATAGTCCGGCTGTCCGGATACCCCTAATCCAGACTCCCTCAAGAGTCTCTGAACCAGGCTTCAATGACGATGAGTCCGGCGCGCAGTTTGTCTTCGGCATTGCAAGGCTGGTTCCTCCTCCGAATACCCCATAGAAGATTTTGAACACAAGGATAGTGTTCGGCTCTGCAAAACAAATTCCACATACCACCGTAGAGAGAATAATGTTTCCACAAATCTAATCTGCCGACCATTTCTCATAATGTGACGTATTGCCGTGGTCCGGCCATGACGAACCGTCTTTCTCAACCAGCCTGCCACTGCACGTTTTGCGAGGCGATTTTATTGGCACGTTTTGTCGAAGCAGAGATTATGCCCCCCTTATTACGGGATTCTCATCAATACGGATGTGGGTAACCCTATCGTGCCCGTTGGTATGACTCCTCGATTTTAGGTAAGTCCCAAACGGCTACGCGGAGGACGCTTGATATCCGTCCCCTTTATAAAGAGGCCAAGGCCTGCCATTTTTCTTCTTGCACTCAATCGAATCCTTCCCCCACCTCGAGTTCCAACACCCAAGGCTAAGGTCAGGCGCTTCGGACCTTCAATCATGTCTGGATCCAACCTTCAAGGTCGGTGGATGCCTTCCTCTGTCACAGAGGAAGACATCAAGAAGCTAAGAGAGGTCAGGTATTTGACCGGCGAAATCTCGCAGAGGTTTCCTGCTCAAGGGCAGGTCATTCCCACTCCTGGCCAAAGGGTTCCTTCCAGGAGGTGTCCAACTTGTGGCAACGGGAGTGGTTTTATATCACAACTCCCTGGGGTACCAAATGGGTGGCCGCCCCTGCCTTTTGCTCGGGCTCCCCGCCACGACTGACGTCATGGATCAACAAGGGGCTGGACTGGGGGCCAGTAAAGGATGTGCCGACATTATAGAGCCGCATCCGAGATCTCCTCGAGAGAGATGTCAGTCTGGCGACGGTAATGCAAGTCAGGCTAGTTCGTCGAGCCCTTCCCTGCAAACGTCGACCCCTCCGTATGTGGGAGTTCAACCCGGAAGGACCGCGAGCTATTCAGCACTTCCTCGGCATGACGCTCGAAGAGATGTACAAGTTGTTCTTAGGACCACAAATAAGGTGTTCGGATACCACCGAGGATGCGGGTCTGAGCTGCAATCGTCCAGATACCCAAGTAAGTAGTCTCGTAGTCGAACACGTTGTCTTTTTATTTATCACAACATCATTCTGAAAAGTCATTCTTTGACCAGGACTAGGTAACAAAGGCGAAAATGATCAGGTGTCCGGCCCCCCTCCCTGAGGTCTCACCGGATCCTGTACTAGCCAGGATGCTGGAGCTTGCGTCTTATCGAGCGCCCTCAGGGGAAGATAAAGGGGGGAGTAAAGAGGCCGGAAGCGGATCTCGCCATCGCTCATCCAAACCGGGAGTTAAGCGCCAGAAGGAGGATCACCGGGGAGAGGAATCTGAAATTCCCTCTCCCCAAGGAAGGAAGAGGACCGCCTCTGAATACCGGGAAACAATGGTTTCCAAACGGGGGAAGAAATCTTCGCCAGAGGGTCCTGCCTTGGTGGGTACCCTTGCTGCACGGTGCCCGCAAGGAGATCAGCCTCCCACCTAGCTGTAAGTAAACAAAAAGTACTTAATAGTAAAAATATCCTACTTTCCCTCTGAGGACAATAACCAAAACATATTTCTTGTAGTTCGGATCGTAGCCCTTCTCGACAGAGTTCGTCTTCGGGGGATCTTCTTCCGGAGATGATGGAGAGCGAAACACCTCCCCATGCCACCCCGCCTCATGAGGCGGGCGACGCTGAAGTGTCGCCGTGAAAGGTTTCTCCTGATCTGCCAAGGCCAGATGGTAATCCTCGGCCACCAAGTCCTCGATATTCGGCTCCTAAGGAGAGCAACGGAAAGAGTCCGAACCGTCAAAAGCGATCGGATGGACTGAAGGATCTTCTGGAGCAAGCGGCTATCTCAGAAGTGCATCGTACGCTAATGGGTACGGTGATTCAGAGGATTTCATCCGCCGAGAGCGGGTTGCATGAATCTTTTATGAATCTGCTGAAAGGCTTTGAGGTACGTGAAATAGTGTATGTTTTTTACGGTACCGCACACGTTAGGTGTGCCCTATGCAGATAATAGCCCCTGAGACTCTGGTTGCTGTCGAGAACGGCGGCAAACAGAGGATCATAATCCCAGGTAATAATCAGGCCACCTTCATGTGTAGGTGGCTGAAGGTCTGGTGGCTAGCCGGACTGGTGAGTTTGTCGAGCTGAAGCGGCAACTTGATGCGACAGATGCCGACATTGTGCTTGTCAACAAGTGGCTCGACGAGGCACAGGGTATGTGATTTCTCCGGTGATCAACACATAGTAAGAGGAGCATGATGCTAGTATCTTTAATATGTGTGACTGAAGATGGGGCTGCCGTCGTGGAGACCCTTCGGGCGGAACTTGCCCGAGCCAAGGAACGAGCCAGGAATAGTGATGCGGCCGCTCTAAAGGCGGCCGAAGAGCTGAGAGCCGAACAGGCTGCCCATTGCCAGAGCAAAGAAAAGATGGCCAAGATGGTCGTTGAGTTGAAGGAGGCCGCCGCCCGTTATCAGCTTCTTGAAAAAGAAAACCTAGGGAAGGCGACAGAGCTGGAGAAGTCCATGGTAGCAGCCAAAGAAGCCCACTCTAAGATCAGAGCATCGAGGGAGGAGCTGCGTCAAGCTGGAGATATCACGGCTGGAAAGCCCTTCTTGTTGCGGACGAAGTTCGGAGATCCGAAGTACGCCCCTCTTGATCAACTATGGAGTTATGCGGACGCATATGCGGATCTGGCAGCCAGTGCGGCTGATGCGGCAGAGTACTTCAAGGGTCAAAAAGATCGTGAAGTGGAAAAGCTGTTCTGGTTACAGTTCGATGATCCAATGCGTCCGCTGCTGTTAAATGAATGAATGACCGAGTGGGCCGAGCTCCATAGGTTGTCCGGGCTTGCCATGAGGTCTGTTGTGGATCTTCTGTGGCCGGGAGGGCCACAGCCGAATAGTTATTTTGGTTTGGTGCAGCAGTTCCTTGGTCTTGTGCAGCGTGTCGACGCTATGAAGAGGTCGGCGTGCATAGAGGGCGCGCGGATGGCACTTGCCCGTGTGAAGACATACTGGGCAGACGTGGAGGCCACCGCTATTGCAACCCAGGGTTCGGCCATTGGCCGAGTAGCTGCCGAGCACTACTTTGAAGAAGTCCTTGAAGGCGCTCATTCAATAGAAGCTCAGTGCTCGAAGAATATTATGTTCTAGTGACATGTATTCCCATTGAAAAGACAATGTTTTACTGAATTATAAAGGCTATTTTTATACTTTTTCTTGAAAGTATTATGATGCCTCCTGTGCGGCCGTTTATGTATATATGTATATAACCTGAAAGTTTGCAGTCGTCGGCTTCAATTTACGCATATAATGTGGGGGTGTTCGCAGAAGACGCGTGTTCACACTTGATCCACCGTCTTGGTCCATTAAGGAGGTGATAGCGCATCGAACTAGGCAATCGGACTATATTGCTTTAACACTTTCACTTAGCCATAGGAGTTTGATGGTGGGGCTACTATATAGCCCTGGTGGTTCCGCGCTCGTCCAAACACGGGGCGCACATGCCTGGCCGGGAAATGGCCCTTCGTTAATGCGGAGGAATCCCGAAGATTCCGCTAAGTCATCGAGTGGTTGACCAGTCTCGCGCTTTATCATGACAGTCAGTTTTCGGCTTTCTCTACTGAGGTGCTCGTCCGGATGAACCAGGGCACAATCACAGTAGTTCTCCTGGTGCCACCTTAGCCGATAGAGCGGAACGTAAGGTAGCAAAACACGGGAGCCGGGCAAACCCAACATTTGACCAAAGACATGATTCGGAGCTGATGCATATAAGGCCAAACTCGCGACGCCGAACACTCCCTAAGGTATTCAGTCTTTATAACATATGCCGGGCTGAACAATGCCCTTGATAATGAACCACGAGTGTCCAGGTACGTGCAATATTCTGACGTGGCCAAATGCCAATAACGTCAGCATCCTTCTCGGTTGTACTGAAAATCCGGAGGATGTGAACAACAAGAGACAGTAAAAAATGGTTTACGCAGGGTCTTAATCTAAAAAGAAACCTTTGAGCGGGTCCCTGCTGCACGTCTGCGCCTGTGTCTCCGTTGGGCCATATCCTGGACGGGTGTAGCACGATTGTCATCTGTAAAGAGAGGAGCTTAGTTGAAAATTGTCGTGCAAAAAATTGGTTATTCTAAATAAACCATTTAAAATTCAAGATAAGTAGAGTTGAGCCGAACTAGCGTTGTTTACACGCGGGAAGCCCCTGGTACCGTCTGTAAGGGTATAACCATCAAACTAATCTCAAGTATATCTAATGATGCGCCAGACTCATCTAACCGTGTCCGTGGTCTTAATGACCGGTCATTTGTTCTGGTTGGTGAGGCCGTCTAGTGTTCGCCTGCTAAAGCAGCCGCACGTTCTTCTGCGCGTAAGGAGCGCTCAATATTTACATTTACTGTGATGATGCCACGTGGACCGGGCATCTTAAGCTTGAGAGAAGCGTAATGCAGTATTGCATTAAAACGAGCGAAAGCCGCTCGTCCGAGTAATGCTTGATAGCCGCTTCGGAATGGAGCAATGTCGAAGGTTAACTTTTCGCTTCGGAAGTTGTCGGGAAAGTCGAATACAACCTCTAGTAATAGAGAGCCCGTGCAGCGGGCCTTCAGTACTGGTATTACTCCCTTGAAGGTAGTATTACTGTGGCTGATTTTTGCTGGGTTTATCCCCATTTTGCGGACTGTGTCCTGATATATCAGATTTAGACTACTGCCGCCGTCCATAAGGACTCGTGTGAGATGGTATCCATTTATTATTGGGTCCAGCACCAAGGCAGCCAATCCTTCATGCCGGATGCTTGTTAGGTGATCCTTGCGATCAAAAGTGATCGGGCAGGCCAACCAGGGGTTGAACTTAGGGGTGACGGGCTCTACGGCTCGTGTGTCTCGGAGTGCATGTTTGCTTCTCATCTTCGTCACGTGGATCATGTTTACTATTTTGACTTCTGGTGGGAATTTTTTCGGTCCCCCAGTGCCTTGCTGGCGAGGTTCATCCTTGTCTTCGCTCGGTGTATCCACCCCTTATGTTCGGCGTTTAGCTTACCGTCCTGCTTGAAGACCCAACATTCTCTGTGGGTATGATTTGCAGGATTATCGGGGGTGCCATGGATCTGACATAGTTTGTCTAGAATCTTGTTTAGGCTGGATGGTCCATCTCTGTTGCCTTTGAAAGGCTTTTTCCGCTGACCTGATCGAGAGCCCCTGAATCCGGCGTTTACTGCCGTGTTATCTGGGTTGTCTTCTTTATCCTGGCACTTGTTTTTACTGTGTCATGGTTTTCCATTGCCATCCCTGACTTCGGATGTGCTTGGGTCGCTGGTGCTACTGTAGGCTAACCAGCTATCCTCGCCCGCGCAAAAGCGGGTCATGAGGCTTGTTAGGGTTGCCATTGTTCTCGGTTTTTCTTGGCCGAGGTGTCTGGCGAGCCATTCGTCTCGGACGCTGTGCTTGAAAGCTGCTAAGGCTTCAAGTCCGGACAATGATCGGCGATTTGGTTCTTCTTTTGAGAAACCTATTCCAAAGCTTTGGGCTGACTCTCCGGCTGTTGAATTATATGACTTAAATAAATGCGCATGTGGAGGTCGGACATAGGTCCCTTGAAAATTAGCCCGAAAAGCATCCTTGAGCTCCTCCCAACTTCCAATGGAGTTTTCGGGAGGCTTTTAGCCAAGGCGAGCTGGTCCTTTAAGCTTGAGGGGCAAGTACTTGATGGCGTGGAGATCGTCTCCGCGAGCCATATGGATATGGAGGATAAAGTCCTCAATCCAGACCCCAGGGTCTGTGGTCCCATCGTATACCTCTATGTTCACTGGTTTGAATCCTTCTGGAAATTCGTGGTCCAGCACCTCATCAGTGAAACATAGGGGGTGTGCGGCACCCTTGTATTTAGATTTATCAAGGCGTTCAGACGGTTGTGGTATTCAGTTTTGATAATGTGCCGTAGCGTGCTTTCTAGATCCATAGATGGATCTGGTCATACTGGATTTTTGGCGCAAGTCCTCATGTAGGCCGTGTGTCGACTTATGTGCGGCCTTGTTAGCCGCTCTATCGCGGCCACGGGGTGGTCGATCCGACCGGTTGGCCATTTTGTTTTTCGGCTGTGTGGGCTCTACGGCCTCGTCGTCGAATTCGGGCAATAGCTTGCGCTTTGGATAGCTCTTTGTGTGGTAACTTCCACCATGCAATTCTTCGTTGTCGAGCACTTTGTTCCATCTGCTGTTGAGCGTATTTTGTGCGGCCTTGAGCCTTTGCTTCTGCTTCTTCACACTCCTCGCTGTGGCAGTAAGCCTTCTGCGGAGGTTCTCTTGTTTCAAGTGATTTTCCGGGATGATGTGCACATCTTCGTCCGGACTATTTTCCTCCTCGGAGGGAGTTTTATCAGCTTTATCCTTGGCGTCACCGTGTTCGGACATCGGATCCGAACTATGTTCGCCGTTTGCGGCTTCATTTTGCTCTGCCGCTGGGTCAGTGTGGTCGTCGTTTCCTCTGGAGTCGACCGGGGTGTTATTTTCTCTTTCGCTCTTATCGCTGTTTTTGCCGAGGCGAGATTTAGACCGGCGCCTACGTAGACGCTTTGTTTGCTTCTCGATGGAGTTGTTCTTCGTTGCTTCTTTCTATTCCTCGTGATTGTTTTCTTTGGCTGTATCCACCATGTATATGTCATGTGATGAAGTGGCGGTCCAACGCCCTGTGGGCGGTGGTTCCTGTTCGTCTCCTGCATCGTCGTCCATATCGTCGATGTCTTCAGAGTCGAAGTCGAGCATGTCGGTTAAATCGTCGACACTGGCTACTAAGTGGGTGGTGGGTGGGCGAATTTCTTCGTCGTCCGCATCCCATTCTAGCCGGACATAGTTCGGCCAAGGTTCCTCTGACAAGGAGAGGGACCTAAATGAATTTAGCACGTCGCCGAAAGGCGAGTGCTGGAAGATATCCGCGGAGGTGAACTCCATGATCGGCACCCAATCAGATTCGATAGGCGCAGACGTAGGTGCTCAGAGTCCGTGGCTGGAGACGAATCCAGTGGTTCGCCGTCACGGCTATTATGAGGGGTGAAGTCAGTATCCGGCTCTACCGCCGCTGAGGGTACGGCCTCCAAGGCGGGGTCTATCTGCCCGTCCCTGGATGGCGCAATTTGCTCCGGATTGAAGGTCGGAGTAGTTGTCGGTGTGATCTCCCGAACACTGTCCGACGGCAGAGCTATATCATGCTCATCGTGATCGTGCGGCGCACCTGGCACGGGCTCGAATCCGACGAAGATCAAGTCTCTGCGGATGTCTGCAGTATAGTTCAAGTTTCTGGATCTGACCTGACGGCCAGGGGCATGGCTTTCGATCTACTCCAGATGGCCAAGCGAGTCGGCCCGAAGTGCGAAGCCGCCGAATACAAAGATCTATCCGGGGAGGAAAACCTTACCCTGGACCGCATCGTTATCGATGATCGAAGGAGCCATCAAGCCTTACGGCGACGGCACAGTGGAACCACTACAAAAAAAATACACTTCCGTGATGATACATGTTTGTCACAGTAGGTCGCGTTTTTTTTCATGCATGCACATCCATGACAAATTTATGACAGAATCAAGATAGTCATACTGTCTTTGTCAGAGAATTGTTCCATGACATTACCAAAATTATCATCACAGGCGTCCACTTCCATGATGATAAATCGTAGCGATCCGCGGAAGTGCTTTTGTCAAGGGTGATCGACACGTGGCATCCACCGTAACGGAACGCCGTTAAGCTATCGGGTCGGGTTTTGGATCCGATAACCCGTTAACAGCCCCGACCAATGGGAAATTTCCACATGTAAAATTCTTATTGGTCGGACGAAACACGTGTCAGCTCGTCAGTGGGTCAGATAGGCGCCTATGATACGTCAATACGTGGCACGGCCCAACAGAGGCCCATTCCTGTGAAAAGGCCGGCCCGTTTGACTTGGTCAAAAGGTGGCGGGCCGGCCCATGGAAAGCCTGTTAACGGCATGTTCGCATATAGCCCATTTACAGCCCGCTAACCCAAGGCCCGTTACGCCCTATCCGAATTAGGCCCAGTAGCATCATCTGGGCCATCCAATATGATTCCAGCTCATTTTCACTTCTGGCCCGTGTATGGCCCATGACGTCTTTCGGCCCATATGAGGCCCTAGTAACTCTTGGCCTATTAACGGCCCGTGGTGAAACTGGCCCGTAATGAACAGTGTATTACTTTACACCCATTAACGGCCCGTGGTGAAACTGGCCCGTAATGAACAGTGTATCTCTTTACACCCATTCAGGCCGTGGTTACAGTCGGCCCGTTTGTGGTCCGTTAATACGTTGGGCCATTTTCATAGCGTCATCAAATACGGCCTATTAACGATGGCCCGTTATGGTCGGCCCATGAACGGACGATTCCAACTCTAGCCCGTTTACGGCCATAATGCGGCCTGTTATTGGCCCATGTTTGGCCAATAGATCATACGGCCCGTATAAGGCCCATTGATGATACGACCCGTAGAAGGCCCATTGTTTCTACGGCCCGTACAAGGCCCATTGTTTCTACGGCCCGTAGAAGGCCTACTATTTCAATGGCCCGTAGAAGCCCCACTTTTCTACGGCCCGTAGGAGGCCCAGTGTCACTACAGTAAATATTAGCCCATGGTTATTTTGGCCTAGTTTTAAAAAATAGATTATTGTAGCCACTAGCAAACCACGGAAAAAGAACTGCACTGACTACAAGCAAACAAATAAACAAGACAACAAGGAAATAAATAAGGAAGCAACTTATGCTAGGCTATCACGGCTATTACACATATTACATCCACTGGGCATCAAAGTTCGCCACCAGTGCAAATATAGGGAACAAAGCAGCATATAAACGCCGCATCAAAACAAGTCCAGAACTGAAACCACTTCAGAAGAGTTCAAGAAACAATATCCTGGGTACCCATAATGTTGGCAAGATGCTTAGCAAGCTTATTAACTTTCTCTTGTTTGGCGCTTAAATCCTCCAGCGCTTGTTGTTGCACAAGAAAGTACGCATCTGAATTCTGCAGGGACTTACTCAGTCCTTCGGCTTCTTGCCGCAGCACAGCTGACTGATGCCTTTCAGCTTGTAGCTGGGACTGAAGAAGCCAAAGTGATTCAGGCAGCGAGTTCGAAGAGCTTGTGCCAGCGGTACTGGCCAGTAACTCGAACACTACATCAACGCAGGACTGTGGGGTTTTCTCACTGTCTACAAGATCGTTTTATCACCTTTCTTGGAGACCAACAGGGTTGTCTCACTATCTTGAACCTTATCTGCATTACTTTCTCTACCATTGCATAGTGGGGTGCTCTTCTCCAATATTCTGTTTGCATACTACAAGAGAAACAAGCAGACACATCACAGGTTTAGCTTGTAGTATATGAAACTCATTTTGGTAAACCGGTTCAGTAGTAAGGTGGACAGGATAACAACATGAAACAAACATATATCTATGTACTGGTCACTGTATTGTCCATATCATTCTAGTTTATGTTCCCTAATCAAGATAGAGACATAGTTCAACTCATATATTTTTAAGACACAACAGCATAGACAGAATATAAGTCTGAGAAACTACACAACATTGGTAGCACTTGTAATGTGCGTCGCATGAGAACATAACTGTTTATACAACTTAAACTAGAATCAACATAGAGCAAGAAGTTAGAACAGCAATCCAGTTAAAGAAATAGGTTTAAAACATACCTGTTGCACCATTGGAGTTTCAATTGGATCCTTCAAATTCGAAAGTAGTTGGTATGAGTAAATATAGTGATGCAACAGCGAAGGAGTATGGACCATAGCTACGGAATCTGACCTGAGAACAGTTGCTCTTCTTCTTTAAATGTGGAGTTTGGGTTAGCTGTGGTGGTCTTCGTGCTTTGGGCACTGCAGTAGCTTTACAAACTGCTCGTGTGGGGGTACTCTGTGGTGGACATGGTGCTTTGTCAACTATAAGTGGGTTACTATCCTTTGGGGTTGTGGTTAGATGGGTTGTAGCTGGTTCTACGCCCAATGGTGTAAGTGTGCAATCTGGAAGAGTCTCGATTATGTGTGGTGGGGCTAGTTTGTGGGCCAAGACAACCATGGTTCTATCTGCATCGACGAGTAGCACTGTCTTTTGTGAAGAACAGGTTTTGCTCCCTTAGATACTGCCATCACCCTTCCAATGCAAATGGCTAATAAACAAGAAAAGAAATTGAACGTCTGAGACATTGTATGATAGATGATGTGGTAATTCACATATATGTTGTCTAACCAAACAGACATCATGACACAATTTCACATATATGATGCCTAACTAAACAGGATAGCATGACACAGTTTCAGATATATGATGGATAACTTAACAGGATATAATGGCATAATTCAACATATGTTGAGTACCTAAACAGGATGACATGACAAAACTATATGATGTCTTTCTAAAATAGGTTGGGATGAAATAATTGACAAACATGTTGTCTAAGTATACAGGATGGCATAATATAATTGACATAATTGATTCATATACTAAGCAGCTGGCACTCGCATGTCCGATCTCTAAACTAAGCAGATAGAATTCAATATTGTGCATATGATGTATAAACTAAGCAATGCAAGACACCATATGCATCATATGAGAAATATAAACATTGCAACTTAGAGCATACACCTCAGGTGGGATATAGGACTGGTCATCATCTACGAATCCTCCTCCGAGGAGCTCCACTGTAACCATCGAGATATATGCTTCAACAGTACCATTGCACCTTTCTGAAGACCTTGTTTTCACTCCGGATTTTTCCATAACCAGCGCAAATGGCTGATACACATGAAGAGTAGTTCAATATACACAGATTGTCGACAAATGGAATACGTAATGAAAAAAAAATATGGCATGAGATAATTCACATATATGATGCATAGCTCCATGGCGGTGCATAATTCACATATATGATAACTGGCTGAAAAACATGGCATTGCATAATTCACATATCTGATATAGAAAGCAAATAGGAGGCATTCACACAAAGCATGTCTAATCTAAGCAGATGGCATGGCAATGCAAGACACCATATGCATGATATCAGCAATATAACCTAGCCAAGTTAGAGCATGCACCTCGGGGGGGGGGGGAATACGACTGGTCATCTCTCTCTGAATCCTCCTCTGAGGAACTATCTATAACCAGCAAGAAATCTGCATCGACAGTAGCAATCGATTGCTCGTAAGACCTTGTTTTCACTCCAGATTTTCCCATGACCGACTCAAATGGCTGATGCACAGGAAGAGTAGATGAATGTATAAACATTGTTGACAAATGGAATACATTATGCAAAAAATATGGCACGATACAATTCACATATATGATGACTGGATAAACAGGATGGCATTGCATGATTCACGTATATGATGCCTGGCTAAAGAAGATGGCATTGCATAATTCTCATATACTCCCTCTGTTCCTAAATATTTGTCTTTTTAGAGATTTCAAATGGACTACCACATACGGATGTATATAGACATATTTTAGAGTGTAGATTCACTCATTTTGTTCCGTATGTAGTCACTTGTTGAAATCTCTAAAAAGATAAATATTTAGGAATGGTGGGAGTATGATATAGAAACCAAACAGGTGACATTCACACAAAGCAAATCTAAACTAAGCTGATGACATATAAGATGTATAATGTAAGCAATGCAAGGCGCCATATGCATGATATGACCAACATCAGCATGCCAGGTTAGAGCAAACACCTCAGGTGGTAAACAGGCATGGTCGGCTCCTTCTGAATCTCCATCTGAACAGTTATCTTCCTCTGGAATACAATCTGGAAATGCAGGAGGGGGGGGGGACTTCGCCCACCATGGGGCGGCGTCTGCATGGCATTATATTCGCCATAGCGGTCTTCTCTTTTCTCTACATGTTCGATGCGATTGTGTACAATATCCTCGACATGCATAATAAAAAATAGTTAGATTTTGTAAGGCCTAAGGGGTGCATGCAAAAATCAAGACTGATGGTAGCAAACGAAAGTGGATGGATCCAAAACTAATGATAGCGGTGTAGATTATAGCTTTAGTTTAAAAAGATAGACAATGGATCATCTATTGTTTGTTGCCCACCCAACATGAACCACATAGAAGACCCCAGATGAACCGGATAGTAGACGGATACTATTCGTTCTTTGGCTCGATATGAGACCCATGGGCAATTCAAAACTCAAGATTGAACGATAAAGTAGCAGGTAATAATAACCGATGTATAACGTAAGCAAACACGAAAGACTGCGACCTCTCTTCTGGAACTGTGTAGTCCTCAGGTTCATCTGCTCAGTCGATGATGGTAATGCAGTTGGCGTGGCTGCCGGCAACGGGGAAGATGATCTGAGGCGGCGAAAGGAAGTCTGCAGGGGGGATCTCTGCTGCAGCGAACACTCCTGTCGATGGTGCACCTCAGGTGGGGTGGATGACGGCACGGCAGGAGTAGGACATAACACACAGAGTTTTCTTTGACGCCTATCTGAAAATGAAGTAAATCTGTAAGGGCTCCTTAGAATTGGAGGATTCTATAAACACACGGACGGGAAAAACACAGGAATAGGATAGGAATGCACGTGCAAAACAGAGCATTTGGAAACATAGGATTTCAGTCAACCTGGGTGTTTGGCTCACATGAATTGGAAGAACAGAGGAATGGAGAAACAAAGTGATGCGACGAGTGTACAACCTATTTGGCATAGCCTTGTGGACCTCAGCATCATTGGGTTGGACGTGGAGGATGGTGATGATGCTGGTGTGATTGTCGGAGGAGAGGAAGAATATACATGGCCTCTGGAAGCGGTAGCGAGGTTCTTTGCTCATTTGTGATGGGCCAGTTCCGTCGTTGGAGCAGCTCCGCTAAGGTGTACGCGACGAGGCTGAAGCATGACAGATGCATAACGTTAATCTGAAGTGGGACCCTAATATCATCTACAATAGATGATGTAAAATACATCACCAAAAAGTGCTAGATGTAAAAGCGCATCAGCGCGCCCACGGCCGCTCCGACGAGATCTTTGTAAGTACTGTTCACTCTGAACTTAACTGAAGAAAATGAACTTCATAGTCGAAACTGAATTTTACTGTCGAAACTGATTGAAGTAGTAACAGAGCATTGCAATAGATGTTTAGGGCGTTCGATCACTAGTAGCAGAGAAGCAGTGATCTAAATCAGCAGACGCCGAAAGGCGAGAACGCACTAGCGAGAGAGCAAGTCGTGCAAGAGCACCATGACGAGTGCTAAAGAAGCAACTCCTGTAGCTGCCGGAGGTCGTGCAGCAGCAGCAGCGCGAGCGAGAGCAAGAGCAGAGCAGCAAAGACGAACGAAAGCAGAGCAGTGCAGCAAGAATCGACAAAGAAGAACAGAAAGCAGCGCGAGCGAGAGCCGGAGCAGCTGCAGCTAGTGCCGTTGTGGAAGTCACAGCTGAGGAAGCAACGACATGGGGGAGAGACGTCGTGGATGATTTGGCCGGCGACGGTGCCGTCGATGGAGACACGCCATGTCTGCTCGGTATCGAGCACCGGCAGCCCCGTGAGATCTAATAAAAGATAAAATGCAGCGGTAAGTGCAGAACCTCCTTGGTGGCGCCGAGTTGGCCTCAACTTCATTGGAGGAATTGGTGAGGGTGCTACGGTTCTGGTGGGGCAGGTCAAGACGGCGCTGTGGGGATTGAGGTGGCGCGATAGACGAGGCGAACGTCGGGGCAGCTCCTTGGAGGTGGAGGACGGGGCGGCTGATCCGGCGGGACGAAGAGATCGACAACAGATCCTCATCCGGTGCGGCGGATGAGGGATGGCAAGCTGTTGTGGTGGACGAAGTAGTCGGGGAAGAGTCTCAGGCTGGGCGACGGTCGGGAGGCCGACGGAGGAGCATGGGGTTTCGCGAGTTTCGGCGGCCTCGGTGTACGAATGGGGGAGCGAAGGGGGAGGGGGAGCCAAGCTTAGGGACGCGCTTCTCCGAAATGTAGGGTAAGTTACCAGCGTACCCCCACCGGTTTTGACACTGCGACGTGGAGCTTTATTTCCGGCTGAGGGGTAGAAGGGGGATTTCGCGTGTCTGGGCTGCGGGAGCGATTTCGGATGAGGAGGGAGTTCTCGCTTACGTCCAAATTTTGGGATAACAAGGCGCGGTGCGGGTTGAAGAAGCGGGAGTTTCAAAGCAGGTGAGACAAAAGATACTCGAGCTTGAAAATTTCGGGATAACAAGGCGAGGCGCGGGTTGAAGAAGCGGGAGTTTCAAAGTAGGTGAGACAAAAGATACTCGAGCTTGAAAATTTCGGGATAACAAGGTGCGGATTCCCTGTTCAGCAGAACAAACTTAATGTGTAAAAAAATAATTCATACAAGACACGAGAGAGTCATGTCCCCTTTTACTATATTGCTATAGATGCCATTGAAAGAACTACAAGAAAAATGTAAAAAAATCGGGAGAACAAGATTACCCTACACAGTACCAAATCGATTCGCACTTCCCTCAACAACAACAAAAAACAAATCAATTCCCATCAAAGAAAGAGTAATGTCCCTTTTTATATGATTACAGATGCCATGATCTAGAATTTCAATTTTTGAATCCACGTTATGTTGAATTCGAATATATCGTTAGGTGACCTTGCGGTTTATAATTGATGTAGTCATACATTCTGATCTTCCATCATATATGAACATTTTACTCCACCATGTGAACATATATATTGTCGTCTACCATATGGACTAAATTTGAATAAATTTTCCTTATTTGAATACGATTGTTGTCAAGTTATACAATAATTTAAATATTATCTTGATAACAAAAAACATACATATAGCAGTAATCATATTTCACTGTGAACTACATGTACCATACGCTCTCCAATTCAAATATTTGTATCCATTTTATGTTGAATTCAAATCATAGTACATTATTGGTCTAGGTAGCGAGATGTTTGGGATAATATATACCCTGTTTTCATACGTATAATTTTTGGCTGAATTGGGACAAGTTTTGGTATAAGCCTCTTGCAAAACCGGAGATTGTCTCAACAAGCCTCGTGGTTCCGGGAGGGAACGTGTCACCTTTGTGTCTTGAAACGATATACGCTGCATCCCCTGATTTTATTTACAGAGGCAACATAGAACTATATGAGTGCCTGTTAAATTTTGGAATTATTTCGGGTTCATTTGGCCTTTTTATACATTAATTGAGTTTACGGACTTTTAATGTGCATAATCTAAATATGAATTGCATGCACATGCTCCGGTGCACCAAAGTGGGTTGAAAAATCACATGTGTGTCCTTGGTTGAATTTCTAGGTCCCATGGAAGAAATGATAATGAAATTCAAACATCTGGGCGTCATGACTCGGCCGAGAACATCGAGAAACTTTGATTTTAAATTCATGTAAATCCAAAACTCGCGTGGAAATCGTGAAACTTGGCATGGTGTCATGTCATGGCACTGACATGTTGTGGTAAAAAATTGGGCCGATTTGGAAGCTCGTGGTTCCAAGAGGGAACGTGCCACCTTTGAGTGTGAAACGATATACGCTGCCCCCCCTTGAGTTTATTAACAAAGGCAACATAGAACTACATTAGTGCCCTGTTAAATTTGTGAATTATTCCAGGTTCGTTTGTCGTTTTTTATACATTAATTGAGTTTTTGGTCATTTAATGTGCATAAGTCAAATTTGAACTACAAGCACATGCTCTCGTGCACCAAAGTTGGTTGAAAAATCACATTTGTGTCCTTGAGTGAATTTCTAGGTTCCATGCAATAAATGAGAATAAAATTAAAACATCTGGGCATCGTGACTCGACCGAGAACATTGAGAAACTTGGTTTTAAAATTCTTGTAAATCCAAAACACGTCTGAAAATCATGAAACTTGGCATGGATGTCATGTCATGGTACTACCATGTTGAGGTAAAAAATGGCGAATAGGAACAAATTTTGGTATAAGCTTCTTGCAAACCGAAGCTTCTCTCAAGAAGGCTCGTGGTTACGAGAGGAACGTGCCACCTTTTAGTGCTTGTAAACGATATACGTTGTCCCCCTTGAGTTTATTTACAAAGGCAACATATAACTACATGAGTGCCCTGTTAAATTTTGGAATTATTCCGACTTCGTTTGGCCTTATTTACACATTAATTGAGTTTTTGGTCATTTAATGTGCATAATTCAAATTTGAACTACAAGCACATGCTCCCGTGCACCAAAGTTGGTTGAAAAATCACATTTGTGTCCTCGGTGAATTTCTACATTTGAAAAATCACATTTGTGTCCTCGAGTAGGTCCCATGAAAAAAATGAGAATAAAATTCAAACATCTGGGCATCGTGGCTCGGTCGAGAACATTGAGAAACTTGGTTTTAAAATCATGAAACTTGGCATGGTGTCATGTCATGGTAGAACCATGCCGTGGTAAAAAAAAATTGGCCGAATAGGAACAAATTTCGGCATAAGCTTCTTGCAAATCGGAGCTTCTCTCAAGAAGGCTCGTGGTTCTGGGAGGGAACGTGTCACCTTTGTGTGCATAATTCAAATTTGAAATACAAGCACATGTTCCAAGTGCACCAAAGTTGGTTAAAAATCACATGTGTGTCCTCGGGTAAATTTATAGGTTCCATGCAAGAAATGGGAATGAAATTCAAAATTACGGGCGTCGTGGCTGGGTTGGAAACATTGAGAAACTTAGTTTTTTAATTCCTGTAAATCCAAAACACACATGAAAATAATGAAACTTGGCTTGGTGCCATGACATGGCACCAACATGCTGTGGTAAATTTGCAGTCCGATTTGCGAAGGCTCACACATTAACAATCAACAAAGTCATTTTGGAACAAGTGATGTCACGTTACAATCGGAAACACAAGTATTATTGAAACCATGGGCGTTCTACTTACTAGTACCATTTACGTGCCGCCACGCGTCCCCATTTTTTATTAGCTAGGAGGCGTCGTGCAGGGTAGCTATTTGAGTACGAGAGGCGTGCGATCAGACCCCTACACGTGCTTATCGGGAGGAGAGCCCTTTGACCTCCATCTGCCGTCCACCTCTCTCCCAAGGTCTCCATTAATGGCGCCCGAGCCTCTGTTTAGTGGCGTGGCTATGTCTCACTCGACAGAGATTTAAGAGAGAAAAAAGAAAATCTGAAAGCACGGATCTTGATGTAAGATCTGACGGACCTATATAGTATCTACTGCGACTTATAGCAAGACTGATGAATATATAAGGGCGATTAAAAATTTTGATCAAAGAAGGGCTTGCCCCTTCTGATTTTCATTACTGAAAACCACCACAATTCACAAGAAGTTCAGCACAACTCCAGCTTAACACGAAGGACTAAAAGCTACCAGATTGAAATGCAACATCCCAAGAGGCCAACAAAGGCCAAACATCCGCGCTAGAACCCAACATTTCACAACCGACGACACAATCCACATCCTAAACTGATTATTACATCAAAAGAAACCAGGAAACTGAAGGAAGCCCAGCAGCAACTAGAAGAACAGCAACGCCAGGGTCGCCACAGCAAGAGTTTTCTTCATTCCAGCCTCGCAACATTGATCTTCCACAGAAAGATAAGGACGATTAATTGTCTTACATAATTAGAAAGATAATTAAAAAAGCCACATGCGGCTACGCCCGAAATACACAAGGGCAAAAGAAGAAGGAAGACAAGGATCTGGCTCGCTGATCTCTACTTTCTTGATGCGTTGCTGCAGGCCGCAGGAACTAGTCTCCGCGGCGAGCGGTGATGAGTTCTTTCGTGTCCTCAATACACTGCTTGAGAACATCCACGGATTCCTCCACCAGCCTTTGGCGCTCGTTGCGGAGCATGTCATTCTCGTCCATAAGTTTCTTGACGATGACGTCGGTCCTCTTCAACAAGGCACCGGTCTCCTCCTACTGTTCTGCACTTCGGACGATCTTCTCCCTCAGCCGGTCGCGCTCGGCCCGGAGCCTCTCATTGCCCTCCCTTAGTACGCCGATAACCTGTTCAAACGAGGCTTTCACGTTGTCCGGCAACCTCACCCAGCCGGAGATCTGAACCATCTGGCTATGGACGATCTCATGCATGCACCTGTAACAGTCGTCGTCTGCCCGCGATAAATTTTCCCAGGCCACCGCGGCGCAGCGGGACATCTCTGCTGCATTTGTGGCGCGGCGGGACATCTCTGCTGCTTCCGCGGCGCGGCCGGACCAGTCTGCTGCATCGACGGTGCGACGGGACCTCCGTCTGCTTCAGCGCGCGGGCGGTACCTTCCTGTTGCTACTTCCACGCGACGGGATATGTCGGCTGCTCTCGCAGCGAGGCGGGACATCTCACGTGCTTCCGCTTACATGCTCGCCTCTACCGGGTGGCAATAAAACGACCCAGAACTCACGCAGGCCATGGCAGAAACAAGGGAAGGATGTTGAATGACTTGTTTGTTTTTGTGGATGAGGAGTTGAGGAGGAATGTGCAGTCATCTTGGCATACTAGTATTTATAACCGAGTACTAATGCGGCTCCTAAGTGGGAAACCGTTTAGGTTGTGATCGGTGTGAATAGGTCTGCAATTCAATATAGCGTGGAGTAATTTGGAATGTGACGAGACGCAAGCTCAAAATTTATTGACGGTTCTAGTTTTGAAGTGCGGCACTATTCCTGGATGGAGTACTTCTTTTTCTACTCCCTCCTTTCCGGTTTTATAGGGCTTATCTCAAAATTATAGTTTTTCCATTTTATAAGGCTCAATTTGGTTGTTCCCCAACACATGTTCAGATTCCAAGGTGCATTAAATCATTGCATGCAAGTATTAAGAGAAAATTGACCAATGCATGTACGTTATGCATGCATGCATTGCAATTAATGCATTGATAAACATAATTTTTGAGTACTTCTTACCCAAAGGAACTTTATATCCAATGCACACAAAATATCCGTTCGACTGTTGGAAATTACTGATCTGATGTCGAAGTAATTGCTGCATCGCCACCAAAGCCCACCATTTATTAAGCTAAAGTAGACCAAAGTAATCCCTATATTAGCATATTACTAAGATAAATAGAAGGCATTGTAGAAACATTTAGGACGTGAGCTTGTCAATCTGAATGTGGAGGGACACAGGCTTAGCCCCAGCCAGCAGCTTGGACGGAACTGTCAAGAAGGTCAGCTCCTGCACGTCGACGTCGCCGGGATCCTTGCTGCTTGTCACCTCCATTTCCACCTCGACGGTGTCGGTCATGCCTTTGGGCTCCCCCGGTGGGCAGTTCGCCCACAGTTTGGTCACGTGGTGCGGCATTGGGGACGCCCCTGCTCTGATGTAGATGACCGACACGGTGATAGGCGTGTCGATGTCGAGCACGCTGCCGACCAAGAAAAACGTGCGACGGTCCTCCTCCGCGAACAGCAGGAGACGTGGCTCCGACAGTGGCACTTGCAGCTGGAGCACCTTGCCGTACTGGATCCTGTGCACAGGCATGGGATCTTGTGATCTTGATGTGGTGGTAGAGTGCCGTGGCGGCGGGCCTTCAGAGCCGCAGATGGAGCGCAGGGCATTTGCGGCGCGAGCGGACACACGCCCTGGTGATCGGTGAGCTTGTGGTAAGTGACGTAGAGCCCACAGCCTTCGTGCGGGCACTCCACCCTCACCTGTGAAAGGGCCAGAGTCCACCGCCGTGTTCCGCCGCGTCGAAGCCCTTGCCGGCGCTTCGCGCCAGCCGCCATGGTTCTCGGGGCGCTCGACGCGGCAGTCCGCGCAGGCCAGATGCCCTCCCTTGCACTTCAGAAATCAATCGACCAACACATCAATCAAGAAACCTGCACCTTGCTCAATCAGCCGAACGAACGAGGTGTATTCGAACCTCAAACACTGGAGTCGTAAAGGGGCGGAGGCACAAGGGGCAGTGGAGCATGGTGAGGTCCATCGAGACCTTAGAGAGCTCCATCGTCGGGTCCTGTTTGTTCTGCATGATCTCGCCCTCCTCGTGCACAACCATCTCTCGACTTGGGCCAGGGTATTACAAAGCAAGTATCAAAAGGAGAGTCACGGCATGCATGCATGCGTTGTAATTAATGCATCGGTAAACGCAAATTATTGAAATATATCGAGTGCAGTGCTTTGATGTGTCGCGTCAACTCGTACATCAACGAGAAGTTTGATTATCCTCTCCCTCGCGGACTTAACTGCACTTGCCTTTGGTTGTATGACAGGTTGGCCACACACCTGTTGGGCCCACCTGTCATACACGCAAAGGCAGGAGCGTCCCTCCCTCGCCCATGAGCGTGGTAGCTGGCAAGACTAGGAGAAGCTTTCGCTACACGCTCTCCCTCCCGCACGCGGTGGACATGCAGCAGTTCAATCGGTGTCAGATGGCCAGAAGCGTACTGTAGTACTCCTCCAGTGCAGTACTAGTACTCCATCATTGTTCGACTTCCCGAAGAGGCGAAGAGCCAAGCACAGCCTGGACGCTCGTGTGGCAGTTTCATGTGTAGAGTAGTCTAGGATAGCGTGTACCGTGCATGTAAGCTTAAAATCGTTGGGGTCGGCTCCATGCTATGTGGCCGTCTCGAAGTTTAAAAAAAATTAAAATAGTCTTCTGGCCCTACCTGACACCCTGGTGATTGTAGTTTGCACGCTCATCTGGTCAAGACAGGAATGTATATTTTAATTTGTTTTTTTTTCGAAAAGGGGGGACTCCCCAGCCTCTGCATCAGAACGATGCATACGACCACATATATTTTAATTTGTGGTGGGCAAATGTTAGAGGTCGCAACAAATATATTGTACATTGCGAGTCTTTCAGCCAAGTTTAGAGGCAAGCATGTGGGGCCAGTGCTATGATGTGTCGCGTCAACTCGTACAATGACGAGAAGCTTGATTTTACTACACGCCTTCTCCCTCACCCATGCGCGCGGTTGCTGGCAAACGAGGACATGCTTTTGCTTAGTAGTACTTCTACAACAAGCTATCCGTCCTGCTCGCGGTGGACGGACATGCAGCAATGGATTCGACACATCATTGTTCGTCTTCTCGAAGAGGCGAAGAGCCAAGTGCAAACCGAACGTTGCAGTTGCGAACATTGGAGCACGCGTATAGCCAGGCTCTTGCATGAGACAAAATTGCTATGTGAGCCCATTATTGTACTAGTACGTACAACTACTTGCAAGTATAGGCCTGTAAACCAGAAAGGAGTATTTGCCCTTCTAGAGATTTCAACAAGTGACTAGACTACACCGAGACGGAGAACATATGGAGCAAAATGAGTGAATCTACACCATAAATAAATACGTACTAGTTCTATCGTTTTCCTCTCCGAGGTGCACAATATTGAGTATACTGACTAGTCTCTTTTTGACACGCATTTACATTTTTTACACAAGATCTGACGCATAGCGCTCATATACACGCCGCATAAACTCACCCATATGAACGCACACACGCACGGCACTATCATCTTGAAATTTACGAAGTCACCATAGGCACCTCGTCGTTGACAGGTCCATAGGTGCTTGAATGCCAAGGAGGGAGAGGGTAGCTGTCGGTGTCAAAACCGGCGGATCTCGGGTAGGGGGTCCCGAACTGTGCGTCTAGGCGGATGGTAACAGGAGACAAGGGACACGATGTTTTTACCCAGGTTCGGGTCCTCTCGATGGAGGTAAAACCCTACTCACTGCTTGATTAATATTGATGATATGGGTAGTACAAGAGTGGATCTACCACGAGATCGAGAGGCTAAACCCTAGAAGCTAGCCTATGGTATGATTGTTGTTAGTCCCTCGGACTAAAACCCTCTGGTTTATATAGACACCGGATAGGGTTAGGGTTACACAGAGTCGGTTACAATGGTAGGAGATCTACATATTTGTATCGCCAAGCTTGCCTTCCACGCCAAGGAAAGTCCCATCCGGACACGGGACAAAGTCTTCAATCTTGTATCTTCATAGTCCAGGAGTCCGGCCAACGGTGATAGTTCAGCTATCTGAACACCCCCTAATCCAGGACTCGCTCAGTAGCCCCCGAACCAGGCTTCAATGGTGATGAGTCCGGCGCGTAGATTGTCTTCGGCATTGCGAGGCGGGTTCTTCTCCAAATTCCATATACTTGTCGAATAGTGTCCGACTTCTGATAAATGTTGCGCTCCTTGGCTTCCACGCCCAATAATGGCCATCTTCCACGTGTTTGAATGAATGCGAAAAGCCAGGGTATTTTTACACTTATCCCCCTAGCTACGCAAATGAGCCGCCTATAAAAGGGACGAGGATCTAGATCTGAGTCACACCATCCCTCCATGAGCTTTCATCGGGCGCCTCGACAAAAATCCATTCCATCATGGGACGATCGGGCTCCTCCTCTTGCGCTCCCAGCCCTCAGCCTAGAAATTGGGAGAGATGCTCAGTCCCGCATAGCGAGCTAGTGACGCTCCAAACCAAGGGATTTCTTCCCCCGGCCTTCATGGTTCCGATTCGAGCCGGACTCGCCACCTATAAGGGCGGAAAGCAAGCGGAGAGTGTCCCGATCCCTCCAAAGGAGAGCGGGTATGCTTTATCTCTTATCTAGTAAGAGGACTCGGATTTCCAATTCATCCGTTTCTCCGGGGGCTCTTGGAGTTCTACGGCCTCCAGTTGCACCACCTTACACCTGCCTCCATTTTGCACATCGCGGGCTTCGTGGCCCTTTGCGAACTATTCTTAGGCGTCGAGGCTCATTTTGCGATGTGGAAGAGATTATTCTGACTTGTACCCCGTTCTCATGAGGGGTCAATATATCAAGTGGGCGGAGCCGAACTATGGCGCATCGCCGGGACCGGATATCTATCCGGAACCCCGAAGAAAGCGTCGAAGACCGGCCTTGAATGGTTTTATATAGAAGGCGTCCCACCGCCGGATCCTGTTGGATCGGTCTCCGGAGTTCAGCAATGCTCCTTTGAAGAAAGCGCCTGAGTTGGCGCGCCCACGGAGCTCGGAGGGAAGGCGACAGGAACGTCCTTTACCTGATGAGCCGAATAAGATTGTTAGCTCATTCCGGACTGACCATGATCGGTGTCATGGCCACATGTATTATGCGGGGGGTGCAGCCGCTCCAGTATAGGGGCCACCCCATGTGGGATTTCAACGGGGAGGACGATGCCACCCGTCATGGCCGTAAGGGGCCGGGATCGGTAACTGATCTGGTGAAGATTTTGTCCGCGCTGTACAAGGGAGAAGAGGAGGATTTTCTCCGCGTTAGTCCATTGATCGGATTTTCTATGAACAATCCTCGAAGCTGGGTAAGCGGACATTTCTTTTTGTACACCCGATCCGTATTCCCATGGTTAGGTATCTCATTTTGTGATTTTGACACAGGAACTGCGCCAGGCCGTGAAAGACATAAACAGCCCGCCTCCACAACCCGAGGATCCGGAACGGTTCCTCGATCCGGCCTCCCAAGAGGATCCGGACATATTGGTGGAGCTGATTGATGGGGTATATCACGAACTGAGCATCGATAATGCCTTGGTTGCCATTACGGCCGATTACCCCGGAATACTTCCAGCCTCACAGTAATCGAGACCGAGGTCCCAATACTCGATAATGACCCATCCGTGCTTATTTTTTATCACCGTATACCCATGGTGTTTCACAGGGGTGCCTTGAGGCGGGGAGGCCGAGCCAGCGGCGGACTAGCCAACAAGGGCAGCACGGCCCCGCAGGCTAAAAAGAAGTGCGGTCTGGATCGAAACGCCGCCGCAATGATATGGCGCATCACCATATTCCCAGGATTGATTCCTGGAAGGCGTACTAACGTTGGTGCTCTTTTCAGGAAAAAGAGCGCTCATTTGGGATCGTGTCACGAGAGGTTATAATCGAGCCTCCGCAAGCCAGGCTCCAAAACCGGGTCCAGCAGCGGAGGCGAGCACGAGGCATGCGTCGGATGCTCCTCCGACAGAGGATACCGACAGATTGTCCGCCACCAACTCCGAGGTGGAGACCGCCATGAATCACAGGCACCGCTGGACAGTTCTTCGTGACGCATGTTTCTCCCAAGAGGCATTGAATGCCTTCAATTCGGGAGATGCGCACCTTCGTGCCGCTCAAGATGGTCTAGCCAGAGCCACGGAGCAGTATGTAAAGGAATACGGGTGAGGAAATTTGACAGTTATATATGCCAGTAGCCCCCGAGACTTAAAATAGTTATGATAACTGATTTAAGGATCATTTGTTATCTGAGGATCTTACAAAAAGAATACCCGACTGTCCCGGGGAGCTTGAAGAATGCAAGGCCCAACTTGAGGCCGCACTAGCCGCTACAGGGGGAGCCACAGAGACCCCCTCTGGTAATATATGCTTCAAAAGATAAATAGTTTGTGAAGTGCGGCGTGTGTGTAAATCTGACAATAATATTGCAGATGGCGCCGAACTAGATCCAGACAAGCAACAACTCTTGCACCGGTTGAAGGCCGGCGAGAATGTGCTTACAAGGGTGAGGCAAGAGAAAAATAATCTCCAAGATGCCAACACCCAGCTGGGTGAGGAACTAAAGGATGTCCGTGCCCAGCTGTCTGACTCCGTGAAGGAGAATCGGCGACTTTGTCGCGGCATTTATAGTAAGTGCTTGAGCGAACTTTGAAAAAGAGTTCGGCGAGGAAGTCAATTAACAGAGTCATGTCTGTAGGTATGCTCACGGGTCGTCCTGAAGAGGAAATGCCCGGTTCTACGGGTGACCTTCTTCCCGAGCTATTGCAACTGCACGAACGAGTTCGGCAGGTGATGAAAGGCGTCGCCCAGGCCTTGTGTCCATCTATCTCCCTGCCCGAAGGCCTTGGAGAGCTTGCAGAGAAGCTTCAGGGAGCACGGCAGCGCTTCCGACTATGGAAGATATCGGCCTGTCATCAAGGTGCCAGGAGGCACTGGGCCATGGTGAAGACAGCGGTACACGGCGGACCCAAACCACATGGCTGAGGTCGGACCTGTGGGGCCCGGCGGGAAGGAGATCCCTGTGAGCTTAGTGTACGGCCAAGTAGAGTTGGCCTCAAAGTATTCCTAGCAGATCAGTAAACTAGACAGCCTATTAGACGGCATTGAAGAGGAATACAATCAGTCAATTTGACTATGTAATTTAAAATGACATGTAAAATGCCTTCTAGCCGGATTGTAGATCGTTTGTCGTAGCGGACCTTTTCGCTTCAACTTCGGTACCCAATAGTCCGGAGTGTGTCCGAATACCCTCGCGGTTATGTAAAAATTGGGGCATGCATGGAGACCAGGCGTAGGGGTCATGAGTGCTTTATCAGACAAGTGCCCAACTAGTTATGTTATATTACACGGTTAGTAAGAAACATCTTCCAGGGAGAATAGTTCCGTTAGGGGTTCCTTTCTCGGGAGGCATGCCCTAAAGTGCATGTCCGGACTACGAAAAGCGAGAAAATCATCCGGGGCAGATAAATGAAAAATAAAAATCATCTTTTAGTTCACCGACCGAATATTCCCTTAAGAACGCTAGCTTTTGGCTTCACCCGATCGAGGTACACGTCCTGCTGACCCGGCGGTAACAATCACAGAGGTGCTCCCTTTACCACCTAGCCGAACAATCGGGAACGTAGGGGTAAGCACAGGAGCCAGGCAACCCAGCTTGGCCAAAACTTAAGTCATATCGATGCGAATAAAAGGTACATGCGGAAGTGTGACACATGTGTTGGGCATAAAGCCCGTATAAATAAGCTTCTGTTAAAGAAGCCCCCAGGTATAATGAGCACGGATAGCACGTCAAGTGTGTGCGAACAATGCGCAAACGAGCCTTTAACGGCTTCGGGGAAAAAAGAAGGGAGAAGGAGAGAAATAAAAGACAACTTAATGTATAAAATATAGACGGAGGAAGGAGACGAACTCAGAGTCCGGCGCTAGGCGTAGAATCTTCGGAGACGGGCTGCGTTCCATGGGTTCGGCTCGAGTCGGTTATCCGATGCGTTTCGCAGACGATGCAGCTCCGCCCGGTCAGGACTTGGTTGATGATGAAGGGACCCTCCCATTTGGGCTTGAGTTTGTCCTTTTTCTTGTTCGGCAGGCGTAGAACTAGTTCGCCAACGTTGTAAGCTTTGGCCCGTACTTTCCTGCTTTGATATCTTCGAGCCTGATGTTGATAGAATGCGGAACGAGCTTTTTCCATGTCACGCTCCTCCTCCAAGGCGTCCAAGTTGTCCTGTCGATCGAGCTCGGCTTCCCTTTCTTCATACATGCGCACGCGAGGTGAGTCATGAATTATGTCGCAGGGCAAAACTGCCTCTGCGCCGTATACCATAAAAAATGGTGTGAATCCGGTAGTGCGATTCGGCGTGATCCGCAGCCCCCAGTCTGGTCGAGCTCCTCTACCCGGTGTGTTAGATTCCTTGAGGGACCGCACTAGCCTGGGTTTAATGCCGCTCATGATTAGAACGTTTGCTCGCTCGACTTGACCGTTAGTTTGGGGGTGATAGACTGAAGCGTAGTCGAGCTTGATGCCCGTGGTTTTGCACCAGAGTTTGACCTCATTGGCCGTGAAGTTTGTGCCGTTATCAGTGATGATGCTATGGGGGACGTCGTAACGGTGTACTACCCCTGATATGAAGTCTATCACCGGTCCGGATTCGGCCGTCTTTACAGGCTTGGCCTCTATCCATTTTGTGAATTTATCCACCATGACCAATAGGTATTTTTGCTTGTGGGTTCCTCCTTTAAGGGGTCCAACCATGTCAAGCCCCAGACCGCGAAGGGCTAGGTGATGGGTATAATTTTGAGGCCGGTGGGTGGCATGTGGCTTTGATTAGCAAAGAGTTGGCAACCGACGCATCGTTGGACTAAGTCCTGAGCATCTGCCCGGGCCGTCGGCCAATAAAATCATGTACGAAAGGCCTTGCCTACAAGGGCCCGGGCTGCGGCATGATGCCCACCGAGTCCGGCATGAATTTCAGCCAGGAGATTCCGCCCTTCCTCTTCGGAGATACACCTTTGAAGGACTCCGGTTGTGCTTTTCTTATAAAGCTCTCCCTCATGGACCTTATAGGCTTTAGACCGCCGCACTATGCAGCAGGCCTCGTTTTGGTCCTCGGGAAGTTCCTGCCTAGTTAGGTAGGCTAGGAATGGATTACATCCACGGGCAATGACTGCCATTATTGCGTAATGACGGTGTTATTTCGTTAGCGGGACCACCAACTATGTCGCAATGTTCGGTGTGGGGCAGTGTGGTTGGGTCCGGGTTGTTATTTCCGGACTCTCCCTCCCATAGTACGGATGGCTTGAAAAGCCTCTCTAGGAAGATGTTGGGGGGGACGGCACCGCGCTTTGCGCCGATGCGTGCCAACACGTCTGCTGCCTGGTTGTTATCCCAGGCTATATGGTGAAATTCGAGCCCCTCAAACCGAGCTGACATTTTTAGGACGGCATTGCGATAAGCTGCCATTTTCGGATCCTTGGCATAAAAGTCCCCTTTCCTTTGGGATATCGCGAGGTTCGAATCCCCGCGCACCTCTAGGTGTTGAATGCCCATGGAGACTGCCATCTGGAGACCATGTAGAAGAGCCTCGTATTCTGCTGCGTTGTTGGAGTCCGTGTACATTATTTGAAGTACGTATTGGACTGTATCTCCGGTTGGGGACGTCGAGCAGCGCCTTGACCCGTGCCGCCAACATTTTGGAGTCGTCGAAGTGCATGATCCAATTGGAATATCGCCGTACTCTTTAGGGAGTTCGGCTTGATCCATTCGGCGATGAAGTCAGCCAAAACTTGTGACTTAATGGCTCGCCGTGGCTTGTAGGTTATGTCAAACGGAGGAGCTCAATGGCCCATTTAGCAATCCGCCCGTTGCGTCATGATTGTTTATGATGTCATTAAGAGGTACTTTGAAGCTCTTGTTATCGGACACTCTTGAAAGTCGTGTCGCAGCTTCCGGGATGCCATGAACACCGCGTATGCTATCTTTTGATAATGCGGGTACCGTGACTTGCATGGAGTTAGGACAGTGGACACGTAGTGAACTGGTTTTTGGAGAGGAAACTTGTGTCCGTCCGTTTCTCGTTCGACAACGAGCACCGCGCTTACAACTTGATGGGTTGCTGCGATGTATAATAGCATTGGTTCGCCCATGTTGGGCGCGCCAGACCGGATTTGTTGCCAATATGGCTTTGATTTCTTGAGTCCGGCCGTGGCGATGTCAAATCCACTCGAAGTGTTCGATTGCACCGGAGGAGGCGATAAAGGGGTAATGCCTTTTCTCCTAAGCGGGAGATAAAGCGGCTTAGAGCTGCCACACATCCAGTCATTTTTTGTATTTGTTTGAGGTCTTTGGGGATATCCAATTGTGACAGAGCTCGGATCTTGGCTGGGTTTGCTTCAATTCCTCTACCGGATACAATGAAGCCAAAGAGCTTTCCTACCGGTACGCCAAAACGCATTTTCTGGGTTGAGCTTGATGTCATATGTTGGAGATTATCGAATGTGAGCCTCAAGTAAATCGACTAGGGTTTCGACATGCTTGGATTTGACGACCACATCGTCTACGTATGCCTCCACTGTTTTGCCGATCTGGTTTGCCAGACATGTCTGAATCATGCGCTGATATGTTGCACCGGCGTTTTTGAGCCCAAAGGGCATTGTGTTGAAGCAGAATGGGCCGTATGGAGTGATGAATGCCGTTGCGGCTTGGTCTGGCTCTGCCATCTTAATTTGGTGGTAGCCGGAGTATGCGTCGAGCAAACACAATGAATCGTGTCCTGCGGTAGCGTCGATAATTTGATCGATGCGGGGAGGGGAAGGATCCTTTGGGCAAGCCTTGTTAAGGTCCTTAAAATCGACACATAGGCGCCAGGATTTGTCCTTCTTTGGTACCATTACCAGGTTTGCTAGCCAGTCCGGATGTTTAATATCTCTGATGAATCCGGCCTCCAATAGTTTAGCTAGCTCCTCTCCCATGGCATGTCTCTTGGGTTCGGAGAAACACCGAAGAGCTTGTTTGACTGGCTTTAATCCTGTTAGGATATTTAGGCTATGCTCTGCCAGCCGGCGTGGAATTCCTGGCATGTCTGAAGGGTGCCAGGCACAAATGTCCCAATTTTCGCGTAGGAATTCTCGTAGTGCGGCGCCCACATCAGGGTTTAATTGTGCCCCGATGGAGGCCATTTTTGTAGAGAAATTGGGAGACAGGCCAAGTTATTCCACGTCCAGGCCTTTATACCGTCGATGTCTTCGGAGTCGAAGTCAAGCATGTCGGTTAAATCATTGACAGTGGCTACAAAGTGGGTGGTGGGTGGGCGTTGAATTTCTTCGTCGTCTGCATCCCAACCTTCCTGACCGTAGTCCGGCCAGGGCTCTCCTGATAAAGAGAGATACTTTAGTGAATTCAGGATGTCACCAAAGGGCGAGTGCTGAAAGATGTTCGCGGCAGTGAACTCCATAACCGGCGCCCAAATGGATTCGATTGGCAGGGGCGCGGAGGGCTCGGAGTCCGGCACCTTGGAGTCACGGTCTTTGCAAAGGACAGGGATGGAGTTCGGCTTAATCGCCGTAGAGATCGTAGCCCCCGAGGCGGTGTCCAACCACTCGTCCTCAATCGGCAGAGTCGGCTCCGAGCTAAGGGTCGGAGCGGACGCCTTGCGACCTCGAGGCACCGTTCGTGGCGAGCTAGATCGTGCCCATCGAGACAGTCTTGGCGCGCTTGGCTGTGGCTCGAATCCGCCGAAGATCAAGTCTCCGCGGATGTCGGCCGTGTAGTTCAAACTCCCAAATCTGACCTGATGGCCAGGGGCGTAGCTTTCGATCTGCTCCAGATGGCCAAGTGAATTGGCCCGCAGTGCAAACCCGCCGAATACGAAGATCCCGGGGAGAAAAGTCTCACCCTGAACCTCGTCGTTGTTGATGATCGAAGGAGCCATCGGACCTAAGGATGACGACACAGAGGAACTCTCAATGAAAGCACCAATGTTGGTGTCAAAACCGGCGGATCTCGGGTAGGGGGTTCCGAACTGTGCGTCTAGGCGGATGGTAACAGGAGACAAGGGACATGATGTTTTTACCCAGGTTCGGGCCCTCTTGATGGAGGTAAAACCCTACTCCTGCTTGATTAATATTGATGATATGGGTAGTACAAGAGTGGATCTACCACGAGATCAGAGAGGCTAAACCCTAGATGCTAGCCTATGGTATGATTGTTGTTCGTCCTACGGACTAAAGCCCTCCGGTTTATATAGACACCGAATAGGGTTAGGGTTACACAGAGTCGGTTACAATGGGAGGAGATCTACATATTCGTATCGCCAAGCTTGCCTTCCAAGCCAAGGAAAGTCCCATCCGGACACGGGACAAAGTCTTCAATCTTGTATCTTCATAGTCCAGGAGTCCGGCCAACGGTGATAGTTCGGCTATCCGAACACCCCCTAATCCAGGACTCCCTCAGTAGCGGTTCCCGAGACGTTGAACGGTCAATGATGCATCCTCAATTACATGTAGAGGGAATTAATTGGAGAAGCAGAATAGAGCCAGCACGATGTGAATGCACCAGAGTTTGGACTCTCATATAATAAAGGCACCCCACCACTCCAATCCATCTACTCCCAAGTCTCTGCGCAACACTGCTCACTCCAATCCAAGACCAAGTGACCAGAAGCCACAAGCACCTATGGAGGCGATGGGACGCGAGCGATGGTCGGTTGTGCCAAATCATCCAAAGCGCCGGCCTGCCCCCACCGCAGCGTTCGAACGGCAGTCTTTGGCGACCGCAGGCATCGTAGCCCTCGCCGACGCCGGCTTCGCCTGTCGCATGGACGACATGATGGTCAACTCCATCCGCAAGTTCACCGTCATCAAGAAGCGCGCGGACGACCTTGCCGTACTGCTCGAGCCCGCGCGCCCAGGCTCCTCATTGCCTGCCACCCTCATCGTCCTCCATGGTGACGAACTCTTTCAAGCCCTAGTGGCCCTGCAAGTGCCGGAGGTCACGATGAAGAATGTGCACCTCGAGGCCGCGCTCACCGCGCAGCGCCTCGCCATGCAAGAAACCGTCGACCTGCACATCCACGTCTACGAGGAAATTGTCTACATAGGCCACTACAAGGCAAGCGAGGACAGAAAGACGTTGGCCTTCTTCCAGCGGCTGGAATCTTTGGACGCCATTGTTCAGAAGCACGTCGATCTGGCCACGAAAGCCACTGCTACTTAGGCGTCGTTCGGTGGGCCGGCGCCCTGAGTCGAGGAGGTGGACGTCGTCGATGGATGCATCTCTTCTTCTTGCCTCCTGTAACCAGCACTGCATCGCCTCATGGCCTTAATGTTTTATTAGTATAGTACTCCCTCCGTTCCCAAATATAAGTCTTTCTAAATATTCCAGCAAGTGACTACTACATACGGAGCAAAATGAGTGAATCTACACTCTAAACTATGTCTACATACATCTGTATGTTGTATTCCATTTGAAATAGTATCTAAAAAGGCTTATATTTATGAACGGAGGGAGTATATGGCATTTTTATTCCAGTCGTATTGTAACGTTTTCACTGTGAGGTGGGGCCGCAGTTGAGCAAACCCACCGCGCCCACCGGGCGTCGCCGAGTTTAGAATTAGAAGAGAGGAACGAGGGAGGAGAGCTAGTTGTAGCACAGACGCTGTAGTCAGATGGGACTCGTGCTTATAGAATAGGAGTACTGAGCACTCGTGCCTCTTTTTTTTTAGGGAAAAATTAGTCGTATGCCTAGTACCACTAGTTGGGTGCGTGCGACCTATAGCTGTCATCACTTTAGGTCTCCTTTTAGAACCGCGGCTACGCTTCACAGTACATATTATTTCACGCATTTATCCTCCTATATGTACTCCTAGGCTATTTCCACGTGCTCCCATTCGCCGACATGTGGGACATTGAGCATCTGGGTCGTAGTGCATGCACGACTCGAAGCATATGCCGGGGTACTTTACATTTCAGACCTCACGAATTACATGCAAACCCCCCGCAGAAGAATAAATAAATGAATGAATTACTACATGAAACCAGATTATTTTCGTGGAAACTGGAGCACGCTCATTAAATTTTGGACATAACACGTTTATAAAAAATGACCGGACCGAAACCAGTCTAAGGGCCTCTTTGATTTTTCTCGCAAAAAAAGGGCCTCTTTGATTGGCAGGATACTGAAAATACAGGAATGGGGAAAGTATGATGGCGATGAACCGAGACGACGAGAACTCTAACTCAGTTAGAGGTTAGAGTTAGATTCTAACCCTGAACTAACTCTAAACCAAAGAGGTGTATGGATGGCAGGGTTAGATTGACAATAAATGCTCTATCTCAATCATTTGACGAGTGCAAGCAGAATCATGGCTCCCCTCTCCCCCCCGCTCCCCCCTCCCCCTCGTGGCGACGCCTTCCCCCGGCTCCGTCCCAGCGGCGTCCCTGCCCCGTGTGACCTCCCCTCCTTCTTCCCCCCCGCGGACCCCTCCGGGCTCCGCTCCGGCGCCGCGTGCCGCTCCCCTCTCCTCTCTGGTCTCCCCCCTCGCTCTCGTCCCACCGCCCCTCTCCGGGCTAACAAGTTCTGGGCGCTTGATTCGGATGGCTCCGGGTCGGATTCTGAGGCTCCTTCTCCCCCTCCCCGCCTTGTCCTGGTGTGCGGTTCCCCTGTGGCTGCGGTGGCTGGTCGCCGGCGGAAGTTCACGCCGGGGGGGCGGGGGCGGCCCGTCGGGCCTGCCGTGGATGTGGATGGATGGCGTAGAGTTTCGCGTGGTCGTCGGCGTGCTTCGTGTCGTTCCCCTGTTTCGTCCCCGCTGTTTCCCGTTGGGGTGGTGGGGGATGCTCCGTCGTCGGCGTCTTGCTCTCCAGCGGGCCCCCTTGCTTGCTCCCCCGCGGTGGCGGGCTCCGTCGCTCTGGCGGCGTCGGCGCTGGGGCCAACCCTAGATCTGGGTTCGGGGGCGGCGCTGGTTCCCCCGCCTGTGGCGCAGGCCCTGGTGGGTGATGTTGGGCCTTGTGGGCCGGTTCCGGGTTTGGCTTTGGCGTCCTTTTCTGATCCCCCCCTCCCGTCTTTGGTCTCTGGGCCGCGGGCGGCCCAGGTCCAGCCCACCCCTCCTGTGAGTACTTGCATCGAGCCGAGCCTGGCTCGGTCTGGGTACTTATGGGTGCGGCGGGGTGCGGTTCCCCCATTTCTAGGGTTTCTGGCCTCCTCCTCAGATCTATCTCGACACCGTCTTCCCATCTGCCGCTTTGTTAGATCTGCTCCCCACTCCCCTCACCCTCTCCTTTGCGGCGGTAGCTGCGATGGACCGCTCTCATGCTTCCTCTAGTGAGGCGGTGTCCGGGCAGAAGCGGGGGCGTGATGGCTCCGGCGACGCCATGGATCTGGAGTCTGGCGGCCCTCCGTCTGGCTTCAGGCCTCGCTCGCCCCGGAGGCGGGAGGTCGGCGGTGGCGTCGGCTGGCGAGTCTCCTCGCGCCTCTGGTTCGGGCCCGTCGGCACCCCCCCCCCCCCCCGTGTCTAGTGCTCCTTCGGCTGCGGTCGATCCCTGGGAGCTGGCGGCGGTGGGCTCATCGGGGCCTTCCCAGGCGTCTCCTCTACTGGGTGCTGCTACCCGGGGCGGCGCTCCGTTGCGGGCTCCGGGAGTGGCTGGGGGTGGGCCATCCCGCTTCGTTCCCCGTGGCGCATCGGGGGCCCCGGCTCGCCGCCCTGTCGGTCCCGCTGCAGGGCGGGGCTCCGGATCTGGGCTTGCTGCGCCTGGTGATGGTATCCTTCCTCCTCCTCCTTGTGGCTCTGGTCGCATCCCCCCCCCCCCCAATCCCAAGTCTCCAACCCCATCATCACCTGTTTTGCGTGTCACCGCCCCGGCCATTTTCAATCTCGGTGTGAGAATCCTCCCTTCTGCCTCATCTGCAGGGAAGACGGTCACCTTATGGTGGACTGTCAGAACCGCGTCAAGCCTCCCGCGTTTGTTCATTATGGCACCGGCCTCCCTGTGTGTTCTTTCTTTGCTTTAGATAAGGGGATCCCGGAGGTTGCCCCTATCCCGTCGCTATCCAATGTTGGCATTATTTCCGTCCAGGCCAAAGCATCTCCTCCCAGATCCTTCTTGACGAACTTCAGCTTTGGGATGAGGGTGGTTGGGATTGGCAAATTCGCCAACTTTCTGAGTTTGATTTTGCTGCGACTTTTCCTTCCAAAGAGAGCCTCCATATGATTTCCTCTTACACTAGCTTCACGCTGCCTCTGAACCAACTTGTGGTCTCGGTCAAAGCTGCTTCTAATGGGTCCAAGGCGATTTCATCTCTGTCTGATGTATGGGTGTTGGTCGAAGATGTTCCTCCTAACATGCGCACCACGGCGTTTCTCATGGCTTTCGGGGTTCTCATCGGGAAACCAATTGAAGTGGACCAAGATTCTCTGGCCATCCTGGGGCCGGCCCGGGTTCGGGTCTGGTGTGTTGACCCCCTATGCATTCGTGGCGCCATTGATGTCTTCCCTGCGGCTGGTGGCTTTCGGCTTCGGGTGCGGGTGGAGGGGGCCTCGGGCCCGGTGTCTCCTCCTCCTCCTCCTCCCCCGCCCCCGGCCTCTGGCAATGGCGACAAGAGTAAAGATTGGGATGGATGCCCCGACGACTCCATGCATGGGACCGATCCTCGTTTCACCCAATCGGAGTGGGATGGTCTTTCACCCGAAGATCAGGAGATGCTTAAGGAGAATGCGCCTGCTGGCAGGGGGGCCCAGGATTCGGGGCCTGTTGAGGGAGGAGGGGGTGCGGCCTCTGGTGGGGCTATGGGCACGCCTTTCTTGGCGGTGTGCTCCAATCTCCCTGCCCGTACCGCTTCCCCCTCCTTGTCTGGCATTGAAGATCTTCCCCCTGTTGGCCCTGCTGTGTCTAAGAAGAAGAAGAAATCCTCTGTCAATTAATACTCCGCCAAGAGCCGTGCTTCTGGTGACTCGAGGCAGTCCGCGGCTGGGCTCTGCCGAAGGCTTGATGCTAATCTGGGTGCGGCCTCGGGCCCGTCCTCTGCTGCAGCGTCTCCCAGTCGTGATCGCCCTGTGCTGTTGCACTCGCCTGCTTCCACGGCTCGCAAGAGCGGCCGCGTCTCCAACAGTGGTGAGCGGGTGGCCGATCGGGCTGCTCGGCATGTTGTGGCTCGGGATCTGCCTCCTTCAGGTTTGTTCCCAGCCTCCTTCCCCTCTCCCCCCACGGTTTCTTCTCCTGTGCGTTTAGTTCTCCCTTCTCAATCTGATGATCATTTGCTCAAAATTTTAGACGATGTGGGTATTTTCTTAGATTCTAGCTTGGGTTCTCCCTCGTCTATTCTTGGTATTATTAGGGCAAATGAAATTGCCCAGGCAGATATTGCGAAATCCAAGGAGGCTGGGGCCGGTTCGGGTGCTCCACTGGTTGTGGCTGGTGGGGCCGAGGGGGGTGATGACAGGTGTCAAGCCCCCTCGATGGTGTCTAAACGTGGGGCAGGGAAGCGTGCAAAACCCTGCTTGGCGCCGAGCAGGTCGAGTCTTCATATTAAAAAATTGTCTTATAGATGAAGGCCTTATTCTGGAACATTAGAGGTTTCTGCGCTAGGGGGCGCAGGGACCAACTTAAAGATCTGGTTCGGTCTGAAAATGTAGAATTTATTGGCCTTGTCGAGACTATCAAATCTTCCTTTTCCGTGAGCGAATTATCGGCTATTGCTTGAGGGATAGACAGATTTCATTGGAATTATGTGGCCCCATTTGGACATTCGGGTGGTTTTCTGCTTGGTTCCAAAAAAGATACTTTCGATTTTGTGGCTTTCGACCATGGCATTTTCTGGGCTAGCGCGGTGGTTTCTCTTTGATCTCTTAATTCTTTGGTGGAAATCATGGTGGTTTATGGTCCGGCTGACCACGCGATGTCTTATGCTTTTTTAGACGAGATTAGTATTAAAATTGATTCTTGCCAGCTTCCCCTTTTGATCGGGGGCGACTTTAACATGCTCCGTTTCCCTTCTGACAAGAGCTCGACTAACTTCTCTTGGCCTCTGGCTGATGCTTTCAATGCTTTCATTAGGGACACGGCTATTCATGAGATCCCTAGGGTCGGAGCCCGCTTCACTTGGTCTAACCATCAAACTCCCCCCATCCGATCCGTTCTCCATAGGGTTTTTGTTTGTCCTAGATGGGATTCTTTATTCCCCTGTGTCAGTCTTAGAGACCTTTCCTGTGTTGGCTCGGATCACACCCCCCTCATTCTAGATGATGGTACGCGCCCAGTGGGTTCCTCGAGGTTTCAGTTTGATGCTTCCTGGCTTCAAGTGGAGGGTTTTAATGAGTTGGTGGCACGAAAGATTCTGTCTTTCCTCTCTTCTTCTCGCCGTTCTTTTGGACCGATGGATGACTGGCATCAATGCTCTTATTTCCTTCGTAGATTCCTTAGAGGTTGGGCCAAAAACCATTACGCTGAGTCAAGGCGTGACAAAGCTAGGTTGATGGCTCAAATTGGCGTTCTAGACAAACGCGCAGATAATTCTGGGCTCTCCTTGAATGAATGGCAAATTCGGTATGGTCTAGAAGAGGTGTTGTTGGGCTTTCATAGGCAGGAGGAAGTGTACTGGAAACAGCGTGGCACTATCAACTTGACCTTAAAGGGTGACTCGCCCATGTCTTACTTCTTTGCTATTGCTAACGGTAGACGTCGGAGGTGCATTATTGATAGCCTTATTATTGATGGTGTCAGGGTTTCTGACCCTCCGGTGATTATGCGACATGTGCTTTCTTTCTTCTCTACCCTTCTAGCGGCTAAACCTGAGTTTGGCTTTAGGCTGGCTTTGTCCTTCTGGTCTCCTCTTGGTCAACTTTCGAATGCTGATAATTTCAGTTTGCTGATCCCTCCCACGGAAGAGGAAATTTTCGAGATGATCCGTTCGGCCAACGCTAATGCGGCTTCTGGTCCTGACGGCTTTTCCATCCCTTTTTTCCGGCAATTCTGGCCTCAGCTAAAAGGTCTAATTATGGCTATTTCTCAAGGGTTTTGGTTGGGGACTGTTGACATTTCGAGACTCAACTACGCAGTTCTCACCCTCATCCCTAAAGTCAAAGGCGCTGATTTAATCTCCCAATTTAGGCCCATTGCCCTGATTAATTTTTTTGCTAAGATCCCTGCCAAGGGCATGGCTACTAGGGTTTCCCCGATCGCCCATCGGGTCATTAGCCCTTTCCAATCTGCGTTTATTAAGGGGAGATTCATCTTGGACGGGGTGCTCTGCTTACATGAGATAATTCATGACCTCCATTGTAAGAACACCAAGGCTGTGGTTCTTAAGCTTGATTTTGAAAAGGCGTATGACTCCGTGAGCTGGTCCTTTCTTCGCCAAGCTTTGCTGGCCAAGGGCTTCGATGGTTCGGTGATTCACCGTCTGATGCAACTTGTCACTGGGGGCCACACGGCGGTGGCTGTCAATGGCCAGACCAGTAATTTCTTTGCGAATGGTAGGGGTTTGAGACAAGGAGATCTGGCGTCTCCCTTGCTTTTTAACTTTGTGGCCGATGCTTTATCTCACGTTTTGTCACGGGCTGTGGCTGCCGGTCACATCTCGCCAGTTAGCTCCCACCTCATTCCTAATGGCATCTCTCACTTACAATATGCGGATGACACTATCATTATGGTTGAACTTAATGACAATTCCATCACGAATCTGAACTTTCTTCTTCTCTACTTTGAAGCTTTGTCGGGCCTTAAAATCAACTTCTCTAAGAGTGAGGTCATTGTTACTGGGGTACCTGTCTCGGAAGCGCAGCGGGTGGCCCACCTTTTGAACTGCTCTCTCGGATCTTTTCCCCTCAAATATTTGGGTTTACCCATCTCCCCTCCTAAGATTTTGCCTAAAGATTTTGCCCCGGCCGTGACTAAAGTGGGCAACAGAGTTCTGCTGTGGCGAGGTCGTTATAATTCTCAGGCGGGCAAGGTTTCCCTTACCAATTCATGCCTCTCCTCTCTCCCGATGTTTCTTATGGGCTTCTATCTCCTGTCCGAAGGGATTCACTCGGGCTTCGATAAGCACAGGGGTGCTTTTTACGGGAATTCCGATAATAAACGCAAATATAGGATGGTTAAATGGGATCTCATTTGTAGACCTAAGAACATGGGCGGCCTTGGCATCCTTAATACCAGAATCATGAATAAATGCCTCTTGTTAAAATGGTGGTGGAAGATTATGTTCCTTGATGATCGTCCTGCTTGGCTTAACCTTCTCAAAGCTAAATATTTCCCCTTCTCGAGCCCTATGTTCGCTTCCTCTTCTGGTGGCTCTCAATTTTGGCGTCAGCTGGTTAGTGTTAGACCGATTTTCCGGTCCCTTGTGAAATTCGTTGTTCGCGACGGTAAATCTACTCGTTTTTTGTTAGACTGGTGGGTGGGGGACACCACGCTTGCGGTGGCTTTCCCGACTCTGTTTTCTTTTTGTGCTAATCCCGAGATCTCCATCTTTGAGCTCTCGGCCCAGGGTTGGGTTTTAGATTTCCGGCGTTCTCTTTCTCCTGTGGAGTTGGAAGATTGGCAACGCATATCTTGCTACTTCCCTGCTCTCGGAGGAAGAGGACTCTGTTGTATGGCCCCACTCCCCCTCGGGGCGTTTTTCTGTTAAGTCGGCTTATTCGAAACTCATCGCTGGCGGTCGTTCTGACAAGTTCAAATACATTTGGTCTGCCCGTATCCCTCCTAAGATCAAAATCTTCCTTTGGCAATCTCTTCGTCGAAAACTTCCAGCGGCTGACAAGATTAAGAAGAAGAATGGGCCGGGCTCTGACAGTTGCCAGTTGTGCGGTGCCCTAGAGAATACCGAGCATATCTTTTTCCAGTGCTCTTTGGCTAAATTCTTATGGAGTTGCATTAGACTGTGGCTTCGCGTCAATTGGAACCCGTCTTCTTTTGAGGATCTTCGTCGATGTATTAACTCCCTTGCTGGCCGGTCTAAGCGGGTGTTCTTGGTGGGTTGGGCTGCGATTTGTTGGACGCTTTGGACTACTAGGAACAAGTTCACTATTGAACACATTTTCCGCTAACCCGATCGATTGCTTATTTAAAACCAATGTACTTTTGCAGCGGTGGAGATCATTGACTAAGGAAGGGACCTTGAAGCTTTCGACGATATGCTATCCGTAATGAAATCTGACTTCTTCTCTTCTGCGGCGTTCCAGGAGGACGGTTTCTTAGTGGTTTGGCTGCTCGTTTGGCTGGCCTGCGTGCCATGATAGGCTGGATGCCTTGTACTCATACTTCTTAGTTGTATTTGTTAAACTGTGTGATGTCGTGTGTTGGTTGTGACTCTGCCTGGTGGCTTTATCTATAAAGTCGGGCTCTCGCCTTTTCTGTAAAAAAAATCATTTGACTACTTTGGACCCTATTTCCTGCCGGATTTGGAGGGTGCTTGGATAGGTTTTAGTTCCATGACTAAAAGTAGTGGGACTAAAACTTGCTAGCCTCACCCATGCTTGGATCCAAATACTAAAGAGACTAAAATCAAGTTAATGAGCATTTATTATCCTCCAAACCCTCCAATCCAGAACTCCCCTGTGTTAAAGGAGAGGAGTTAAATGAGGAGAGAGAGGACTAATCCACATTTTAGTAGGGGTATTCCTGACTAAATTTTTTTAGTCTCAAGACTAGTTTTAGCCCCTCTTTAGTCAGGGGTGCTTGGAACTTTAGCCTCTTAAAGAGACTATTTTAGTCGACTAAAATAAGTTCCTTGGATCCAAGCACCCTCTTGGTTTGGCCGGCTCTTCTGTGGCCTCCTCCCGCTCACAATTGACATAAACGAACCATCTATACAAATCAAGCATGCAAAACATGATAATTTTTTACTTTGTCCATACAAATGAGATATCCCACTTAAACATACAAATCGTAAATCAAGCTTCACAAAATAAAAAAAACACTTCATGAAACAAAGAATGAGCTAACTCATCACGGAAGTCATTCACGATAGGGAGGGAGCCCGGAGCCCCTCACGCACCAAGGGAGGAGCTCGCCATCGTTGCTCTAGAGGAAGGCTCTGTAGAGCCCAAGCCCCGGGAACCCCTCCGACGCTGGCCCTTGCGAGTTGAGGTCGACACCGGCATGGGTAGCAGGGCCGCTTGCCGCCGACTGGGAACTTAATCTTTGGGCCTCTAGAAATAATGCAAGCCTGTAACTAAAATACCTAGAAAGGTGAACTGAATCTTTGGCCTCTAGAAATAATGCAAGCACAAACTGAAATACCTAGAAAGGTGAACTGAATCTTTGGGCCTCTAGAAATAATGCAAGCCTGAAAGTGAAATACCTAGAAAGGTGAACTGAATCTTTTGGCCTCTAGAAATAATGCAAGCCTGAAACTGAAATACCTAGAAAGGTGAACTGAATCTTTGGGCCTCTAGAATAATGCAAGCCTGAAATTGAAATACCTAGAAAGGTGAACTGAATCTTTGGGCCTCTAGAAATAATGCAAGCCTAAAATTGAAATACCTAGAAAGGTGACACGAATCTTTGGGCCTCTAGAAAGATTTATTACCTCCTCAAGCAGCATCAAACAATTCCATGTGTGCACCACAAATCTATACCAAGTTTGATCAGGATCTACTTTTCCAAATCAGAATTAGCGCTAGAACAAGCAAGATCAATGATATGGCCGTGAGACAAAGAAGGAACGAACAAACTCACCCCTCTCGCGACCTCCCTGGTAGATGCGCCGTCGTCATGCACGACAGAGGGAGAAAACGACTGGTGAAGGGGGAGCGGGGCGACCTTAGAAGGCCGGAGGGAGAGGGCGGCCGGAAGGAGAGGGCGGCCGGAGGAGACAAAGGGCGAGCGGCCCTATGGGGAACAGAGAGGAGTCGTGCGAGAGGGGAGGCGATGCAGTGCGGACAGGACATTTTTTAGTTCTCTTTTAGTGGGCCCGAGGATAACTAACCCAATTAGAACCTCTCCACCGGGCTAGTTTTTTTAGCTGGGTTAGAGCAAACTAGCTCAAACTAACCCCTCTTGTTTCGATAATTTGAGGCTATTTCAACCCAAACTAGCTCTAACTCAGGACAAAGAGGAGTGTTACTATACATGCTACAGTATGGATCGTAGCACATTGTTTTTTATGGCCATATCACCACATTGTTTTCTACTGCTGGTTCGCTGGGCTACCGTGGTTCGCACTGCTGGTTCACTGGGCTGCCGTGGTTCGCACTCCTCCGACCTGAGTAGTACTCCCTCCGTTCCTAAATATAAGTCTTATTAGATATTTCACTGTGGACCACATACAGAAATTTGTTATTGTCCTACAAACCTCTGCACTTGGAGGCCCAACAACGTCTACAAGAAGAAGGTTGCGTAGTAGACATCAAGCTCTTTTCTCGCGCCGTTGCTGGGGAGGTGAGTGCTTGAAGGTATATCTTTAGATCTTGCAATCGAATCTTTTAGTTTCTTGTTTTATCACTAGTTTAGTTTATAAAAGAAAACTACAAAAAATGGAATTGAGTTTGTCTCATACGCTTCATCTTTTTAATATCTTTCGTGAGTATGATGGAAAGGAAAATTGTGCCAAAGTGTTAGAAGAAGAATGCATTAAAATGTTTGGCACTAAATCCTTGAATGTGAGCATGATTGCAATGTTGTTAGTATGAACTCCTTGAATATCCATAGTACTAATGATGATTGCACTAGTCATGATGAAAATTTCTCCTATAAACATGTCAATTTTTGTGGGGTGTATTGGGTTTGCAAGTACACACCAAATAGGGAAGATATATATTGCAAGAGGCATAAGCATTTAGAAACTAAATGGTTGCAAGAAAGGCTAAATGTTAGTGCTGAAAATTTAAATTTTCTTAGCCGTACTTGTGAACTTTGCAATGAACATGGTCATTTAAATATCAAATGCAAATTGTTTCATGATCGAATCGTGTCCAAAAATTGTGATGACTTGATTTCCCTTGCACATCATAATGAACTTAGTTTGCTTTTGGGTTATGAAGAAATGAAACGTCAAACTAAGATTATTCCAGAATATAACCTCGAGAAATTCCTCAATATTGATCTAGAAGAAATTTATATGTATTGTGCGGTGAATTGCATTGAAAATCCTTATATTTTCAATTACATAAAGAAAAGAAAACAAATAGAACCTGAAGAGAATACTAACGAAAGGGAAGAGACTTCCCAATATTCTCCTATTATTTGTTATGATGAATCAGGTAACGAGGAGGAGCCTTCTATTCAACCAATCTCATTAATAAGGAGCTCCAAAAAGAGGATTGAACCCACACATGATGTGAAGAAGAAAAAGAAAAGACGGAGAAGCAAAGGTAGAAAGGTATCTCTCCCAAATGATGTTGGTCCTATTACTCATCGTGATGATGATAATTGCTATACTATTGGTGCTATCCATACTATTAATGATGAGAGTGATTATGCTTATGATATGAAAAGGCTCAAGCTTGGGGATGCTATGTTTGATGAAGATGATGTTTTTGAGAATATATTTTCTGCAATTAAGGTTTGCCCAAGCTTGGGGATGCTATGTTTAATGAAGATGATATTTTTAGTCTCCCAAGTTTTGATATGCAAATGTATAATGATGATAGCATGCCTCCTACTTATGATGATTATATTGATGAAAGTGAGTTTGGAAGAGTGTCAACTTTAGGAAGTAATGATCCCACTATTTTGGAGGATGTTGAATCTTATTGTGATGAATATGAAAGTGGATTTGGAGAGGTCATGACTTTATTTAGTGATGATTCCACTATCTTGGAAGAGGTTTTAATCGATTATGATGAGAACAAAGTTGCTACTTATGATGATTATTGTGATGAAACTTATGCTATAAAAAGTAGTGATGACTATATTTATAAAACTTGTCATGATTATGATTCCCCTTTTTCTGAACGTTACTCTTTTAATGTGGAAACAATTTATAGTATTCAAGTCTCTTATGATACTCCCACTATCTCGAATGAGAAGAATTTTGCTTATGTGGAGAGTAGTAAATTTTCTATGCTTGTAGATCGTTAAAAGAATGCTTTATTTGTTGGTTATATGGTTTAATTCATTCATGATGCTACTGAAAATTATTATGAGAGAGGATCATATGCTTCTACATATTGCAATAATGTCAAGTTTACTCTCTATGTGTTGAAAATCTTGAAGATTTGCTTGTTTTGCCTTCCTATGCTAGATGATTCATGTTCCCATAAGTTGTTTGCTCACAAAATCCCTATGCATAGGAAGTGGGTTAGCCTTAAATGTGCTAGTCATATTCTTCATGATGCTCTCTTTATGTTTCAATTCTTATCTTTTATGTGAGCATCATTGAAATCATAATGCCTAGCTAGAGGCGTTAAACGTTAGCGCTTGTTGGGAGGCAACCCACTTTTATTTTAGTTTTTTGCTTTTTGGTTATGTTTAGGAATTAAAAAATCATCTAGCCTCTGGTTAGATGTGTTTTTATGTTTTAATTAGTGTTTGTGCCAAGTAAGACCTATAGGATCTTCTTGGATGATAATTATTTGATCTTGCTGAAAAAGACAGAAACTTTCTGCTCACGAAAACAATTGTTTAAAATCACCAGAACGTGATAAAATACTGATTCCAATTTCAGAATTATCAATAATCAAATTATCTAGGTCTTCCTATTTTGGTAGAAGTTTTTGAGTTCCAGAAGTTTGCGTTAGTTACAGATTACTGCAGACTGTTCTGTTTTTGACAGATTCTGTTTTTCGTGTGTTGTTTGCTTATTTTGATGAATCTATGGCTAGTAAAATAGTTTATAAACCATAGAGAAGTTGGAATACAGTAGATTTAACACCAATAAAAATAAATAATGACTTAATTACAGTAACTTTAAGTGGTGTTTTGTTTTCTTTCGCTAACGGAGCTTACGAGTTTTCTGTTGAGTTTTGTGTTGTGAAGTTTTCAAATTTTGGGTAAAGATTCGATGGACTATGTAATAAGGAGTGGCAAGAGCCTAAGCTTGGGTATGACCAAGGCACCCCAAGGTAATATTCAAGGACAACCAAGAGCCTAAGCTTGGGGATGCCTCGGATGGCATCCCCTCTTTCGTCTTTGTTCATCGGTAACTTTACTTGGAGCTATATTTTTATTCACCACATGATATGTGTTTTGCTTGGAGCGTCATGTCATTTTATTTTGTTTTGCTTGCTGTTTGAATAAAATACCAAGATCTGAAAGTCTTAAATGTTAGAGAGTCTTCACATAGTTACATAATTATTCGACTACTCATTGATCTTCACTTATACCTTTCGGAGTAGTTTGTTGTTTGCTCTAGTTCTTCACTTATATCTTTTAGAGCACGGTGGTGGTTGTATTTTATAGAAATTATTGATCTCTCATGTTTCACTTATATTATTTTGAGAGTCTTAAACAGCATGGTAATTTGCTTTAATTGTGAAATTAATCTTCCATATTAGGTTCATTGAATATCATGAGAAGTTAGATACTTGATAAGTGTTTTGAGATATAAAAGTGGTAATATTAGAGTGTGCTAGTTGAGTAATTGTGAAATTGAGAAATACTTGTGTTAAAGTTGGCAAGTCCCGTAGCATGCACGTATGGTAAAAGTTGTGTGACAATTTTGACACATAGGTGTTCTTTTATTGCTTTCCTTATGAGTGGTAGTCGGGGACGAGCGATGGTCTTTTCCTACAAATCTATCCCTCTAGGGGCATGTGTAGTAGTACTTTGCTTCGAGGCCTAATAAAATTTTTCAATAAGTATATGAGTTCTTTATGACTAATGTGAGTCCATGGATTATACACACTCTTAACCTTCCACAATATTCTAGCCTCGACGGTACCGCGCATTGCCCTTTCTCACCTTGAGAGTCGGTGCAAACTTCGCTGGTGCATCCAAACCCCGTGATATGATACGCTCTATCACACATAAGCCTCATTATATCTTCCTCAAAACAGCCACCATACCTACCTATCATGGCATTTCCATAGCCATTCCGAGATATATTACCATGCAACTTTCCGCAGTTCCATTTATTATGACACGCTCCATCATTGTCATATTGATTTGCATGATCATGTAGTTGACATCGTATTTGTGGCAAAGCCATCGTTCATAAATTTTCATACATGTCACTCTTGATTCATCGCATATCACGGTACACCGTCGGAGGCATTCATATAGAGTCATATTTTGTTCTAAGTATTGAGTTGTAATTCTTGAGGTGTAAGTAAATAAAAGTGTGATGATCATCATTATTAGAGCATTATCCCAGTGAGGAAAGGATGATGGAGACTATGATTCCCCCACACGTCGGGATGAGACTCCGGACTAAAAAAAAGAGGGCCATAAAAAAAGAGAAAAGGCCAAATAAATAATAAAAAAATGATACAAAAAGAGATAAGGGACAATGTTACTATCCTTTTACCACACTTGTGCTTCAAAGTAGCACCATGATCTTCATGATAGAGAGTCTCCTATGTTGTCACTTTCATATACTAGTGGGAATTTTTACATTATAGAACTTGGCTTGTATATTCCAATGATGGGCTTCCTCAAAATGCCCTAGGTCTTCGTGGGCAAGCGAGTTGGATGCACACCCACTTAGTTTCTTTTTGAGCTTTCATACACTTATAGCTCTAGTGCATCCGTTGCATGGCAATCCCTACTCACTCACATTGATATCTATTAATGGGCATCTCCATAGCCCATTGATACGCCTAGTTGATGTGAGACTATCTTCTACCTTTTTGTCTTCTCTCATAACCCCCATCATTATACTTTACTCCACCCATAGTGCTATATCCATGGCTTGCGCTCATGTATTGCGTAAGAGTTGAAAAGGCTGAAGCGCTTTAAAAGTATGAACCAATTGTTCGGCTTGTCATCGGGGTTATGCATGATGAGAACGTTTGTGTGACAATATTGAAACATGGCCTAACTATATGATTTTGTAAGGATAAGATTTCTTTGCCTGTGTTATTTTGATAAGACATAATTACTTGGTTAGCATGTTTGAAGTATTATTGTTTTTATGTCAACATTAAACTTTTATCTTGAATCTTTCGGATCTAAATATTCATGCCACAATAAAAAGATTTACATTGCGAATTATGCTAAGAAGCATTCCACATCAAAAGTTCTGTTTTTATCATTTACCTACTCGAGAACGAGCAGGAATTAAGCTTGGGCATGCTTGATACGTCTCCAACGTATCTATAATTTTTGATTGTTCCATGCTATTATATTATCTGTTTTGGATGTTTATGGGCTTTATTAAACACTTTTATATTATTTTTGGGACTAACCTATTGACCCAGAGCCCAGTGCCAGTTTCTATTTTCCCCTTGTTTCAATGTTTTGCAGAAAAGGAATATCAAACAGAGTCCAAATGGAATGAAACCTTCGGGAAAGTTATTTTTTTGAACGGAAGCAATCCAGGGGACTTGGAGTGCACGTCGGGGAATCCACGAGGAGAGCACGAGGCAGGGGGGCGCGCCCTCCACCCTCGTGGGCCCCTCGTGGCTCCCCTGACCGACTTCTTTCGCCTATATATATCCATATGCCCTAAAACCGTCGGGGAATAGAATAGATCGGGAGTTCCGCCGCCGCAAGCCCCTGTAGCCACCAAAAACCAATCGGGGCCCTGTTAGGACCTCACGGAGGGAATCCTCTCCAAAGGGCCATCTTCATCATCCCGGCGCTCTCCATGACAAGGAGGGAGTAGTTCACCCTCGGGGCTGAGGGTATGTACCAGTAGCTATGTGTTTAATCTCTCTCTCATGTTCTTGAGGTGATACGATCTTGATGTATCGCGAGCTTTGCTATTATATTTGGATCTTATGATGTTTCTCCCCCTCTACTCTCTTGTAATGTATTGAGTTTTCCCTTTGAAGTTATCTTATCGGATTGAGTCTTTAAGGATTTGAGAACACTTGATGTATGCCTTGCGTGGGATACCCGTGGTGACAATGGGGTATTCCATTGATCCACTTGATGTATGTTTTGGTGATCAACTTGTGGGTTCTACCCATGAACCTATGCATAGGGGTTGGCACACGTTTTCGTCTTGGCTCTCCGGTAGAAACTTTGGTGCACTCTTTGAAGTACTTTGTGTTGGTCTGAATAGATGAATTTGAGATTATGTGATGCATATCGTATAATCATACCAACGGATACTTGAGGTGACATTGGAGTATCTAGGTGACATTAGGGTTTTGGTTGATTTGTGTCTTAAGGTGTTTTTCTAGTATGAACTCTATGATAGATCGAACGGAAAGAATAGCTTCGTGTTATTTTACTACGGACTCTTGCATAGATCGAGCAGAAAGAATAACTTTGAGGTGGTTTCGTACCCTACCATAATCTCTTCGTTTGTTCTCCGCTATTAGTGACTTTGGAGTGACTCTTTGTTGCATGTTGAGGGATAGTTATATGATCCAATTATGTTATTATTGTTGAGAGAACTTGCACTAGTGAAAGTATGAACCCTAGGCCTTGTTTCCTAACATTGCAATACCGTTTACGCTCACTTTTATCGCTTGCTACCTTGCTGTTTTTATATTTTAAGATTATAAAAACCTATATCTACCATCCATATTGCACTTGTATCACCATTTCTTCGCCGAACTAGTGCACCTATACAATTTACCATTGTATTGGGTGTGTTGGGGACACAAGAGACTCTTTGTTATTTGGTTGCAAGGTTGTTTGAGAGAGACCATCTTCATCCTACGCCTCCCACGGATTGATAAACCTTAGGTCATCCACTTGAGGGAAATTTGCTACTGTCCTACAAACCTCTGCACTTGGAGGTCCAACAATGTCTACAAGAAGAAGGTTGCGTAGTAGACATCAGCATCATCGTCATTAGCAGTTGCAGTTTCAGTGTCGCTAGGGTCAGTGGATGCACAGCTACTCTTGTGCAGTGTTGTCGCGCAATAAGAAGCATCCTCCATGCCCGCCTCCCCTCCCATCTGCTGGCTATCTGTCAATGTTAGAGTCTTCTGCATCATCATTGACTCCTCAACATCCTTTTGAACAGCCGGATAAATCTCCTTCCTCAACCTTTCATACAATGCATTCTGCTTCATTTCACTCCTTGCTTTTTTCATGCTGAGCCTCTCTTCTTTGCTGAGTGTGAAAGCCCTCTTGTGCAGGACATTAACACATATACCCCTTGCACGGCCAGGGGGCTCTTTTGTTTCCAGAGCAACGGACAGAATGCCACATGGCCTTGAGTTCCCGTAGAACCTTCCAGGGATCTTGGAAGCCTCTAACATCAGTTGATACAGTTCGGCGTCACGTGAGTTTTCAAAGTAATAAGCCCATCTGCTGGCTATCTGTCAATGTTAGAGTCTTCTGCATCATCATTGACTCCTCAACATCCTTTCGAACGGTCGGATAAATCTCCTTCCTCAATCTTTCATACAATGCATTCTGCTTCATTTCACTCCTTGCTTTTTTCATGCTGAGCCTCTCTTCTTTGCTGAGTGTGAAAGCCCTCTTGTGCAGGACATTAACACCTATACCCCTTGCACGGCCAGGGGGCTCTTTTGTTTCCAGAGCAACGGACAGAATGCCACATGGCCTTGAGTTCCCGTAGAACCTTCCAGGGATCTTGGAAGCCTCTACAATCAGTTGATACAGTTCGGCGTCACGTGAGTTTTCAAAGTAATAAGTTTCGTCATCACGCCTCTTTGCACATGCCCGCAAGTAGTCTCTGGCGCGTTGGCCCCTAATTTCACTAAAGGCCGAATTCCCACCCGCCGCTACTGCTTCTTTGTCCTCCTGGTCCCATATCAGTTTCATGTCGTAGTATCCTGCCACACCCATACAGTGGGGGTGTATGTTCTTCTTCTGAAGTTCCGATTGCTTGAAACTCTTCTCAGCAAACTCTTTAGTTGCCCTGACCCTTTTGAGTTCTGCCCAGTCTGCCTTTCTAATTTGGGGGTATGCAGGGATTGGGTCCTTGCCTTCACTCAAGTACTTCTTGTACATCATGTGCTTCCAGTTTCTCCAAGCATCCCTAGCCTTCTTCAGTGTAGCATGTTCCACCTGCATTCTCCACTGCTCTGGAACATTGAAGTGATCCATGATCTCCTAGATTGTCCTTCCCGTGTTTCTGTGTCAGCCTTCCGAAACCCCGGCAGATTAATGTTGAGCCTTGCCCTGCCAACAAATCCACGCACACTCCTGAACCTCGTGCGTGCTTTATCTGGTTTAGTTGGAGCCCAAGACTTTAAATCAATCTCGGTTACTTCATATACACCTTTAGGCTGGTGTGTGGGCTTCCTTGGAGCGTTCCTCTGTGTCCTGGCCGGAAGGGAAATTGCTGCAGCTCTATCCCATTCAAGATTACTTGATCCCTCACAATCTGCTGAAGACCTAGGGTTTTCCGAATCAGATGAAGATACATCACTTGAAGCATGAGTGTTGTCGCTGCTACTCGGCATCTACAGAGAACACATGCAAAACTCAGGAAAGGAGGATAAGCATAAAACTAACAACTTGGTATCAAGCTTTCTAAACATGCCATGCAATAATTTAGAAAATGTACGGCTAATTTGTTAAGTTTGTGTGACTCGGGTGCCCGCGATCTGTAAATAGGCAGTAACTTATTGGAACAATTACAGCTTATATGTAGTAAGGAAGGTAGATAATGAACATATATACGCTCTCCATTATTTTATAGCCAATATGGGAACATACGTAACGAAACAGGAAGAGGAATTGCGAGGAAATATGCCTCACTGTGATGGAGAGCAGTAACTACCAGGCTTCTTAATGCAAACCCGGCCGGACCACAGGAGAGGCGAGGGTTACTGCATCGATATGCTCGAGGGTGGCTGACGAGCAAACGAAGACGGTGAGGCGCGGGCCGCCGCGTGTTGGGAACGACAGTGGAGGTAGGCTTGACGCCGAAGAGCGGGCACACGGCCGGGGTGAGCACGACGGCGCCGGAGAGGGTTCTGTTGTGGATCTGGGGGAGGGGGAGCTGGCGATGGAGATTGGGTTGACTAGTTGAGTGAAACGCGGGCGGACAGTGGGGGGGGGGGTGGTGTTGGCGGCCTAGGTGAAAAGGGTGAAAATAACCCCGGTCTCCGCGCGCGCGGAAAGGCCTATGCAAACGGTTGCCTCTAAGCGCTCATCTGCACAAACAGAATAATTTCATTTGAAATGAAGACGTACTAATTTTGAAATGAAGATGTGAGTTCATCGTTTCGCCTCTAAATTTTTCCCATGTACAGCAATCACAATTATACCACGGGTTTGATTTGTTGGCGCATTTCAGGTCTCGTGTGCTATATGTAAGACATGTTTTGGCATTTACCGTGCATTTTGACATATAAATCAATTCCTAGTCGGACTGCATTTCCTGTCGAAAGGGATGAGGATTGCCGTTCGATCTAGGAGTATCCAACGGTGCAGACGTATGATCCGCGGGGTTTGAGTTCTGGCCAATCAGAACGCACGACTCAGATTGCGCGCGTAGCAAAGGGGGGGGCCATCGGCCACGGTTTGGTAGGCACACGGCTTTCGTGAGTGAACTGTGTGCTATTTAAAAACAATTTTTTGCGAGGGGCTATTTGAAAACATTTACATGTGCTGTCGAAAGGGATGAGGATCGTCGTTCGATCAAGGAGAATCCAACAGTGCAGACGTACGATCCATGGGGTTTCGGTTCTGGCCAGTCAAAACGCACGACTCAGATCGCGCGCATGGCAAAGGGGGGCATCGGCCACGGTTTAGTGGACACACGGCTTTCGTGAGTGAACCGTGTGCTATTTGAAAACATTTACATTAACTAACATCATATTTTGTTTGAATGAAAACATGAGTTCATCATTTCGCCTCCAATTTTTTCCACGGTAAGAAATCACGATTGTACCCTATGGTTTGATTTTCTGGTACATTTTACCAGGTGGCAGGCCTCGCTAGCAATCTCAAACTTTGAATATGCAAAAAAAGAGATCTCGTTTGTATGTATATATATATATATATATATATATATATATATATATATATATATAGTTGCAACTACACTTGCGTGTTAGCAAGATCATTTGTGTGTCGCTGTGTGAGTTCTCATTCATTGTGCGAGAAACGGGAAAAAACTTCAAATAGTTCGGCCGCAGGGTGCGGCCAGAGGCGTAGGCCTTGTTGGTATTTTAGTTTCAGGAAATGCATATAGAGTTCGGAAAATAACGAAAATCATTGTGTCACTGTCGCATGCTCTCACAATCGCATGGAAAAAATTTGGTAAAGTTTGGCACAAGTTTTGGTGCTCACGCCTTCCATACCGGAGCATCTCACAAGAAGGATCATAGTTTCCAAAAGGTGATGCAGCAAGTCAGACTACAAATCGTCAGTTGCTAGCTACATCGTTCCTGCCCATTTTAGGTCGTCTGCTATGTTTAAGTCATTCTTTGCACTTACCTTGCATTGCATTTAGTGCATATAATTAATTAAAGTCAAAAACCCTACTACAACACATGTGGGTGTTTTAGTTAGGCTATATATACTTAGGCTACTCATAGTGGAGAGTGTCATATACTAGTATCATGCATATATATATGATAGTACCTTTAATTCATTATAGCGCATAGTATAATACATAGAGTATAGTATCATAGATCATATTTATTGCCATGCATGACACAAATTAGCATCGCATTTAACATGATACGGGTATCTACCTATATGTTACTCTATCCCTCTCTCTCTATATATATATTTAATTCTTTGCCACATCAGCATACTTGCCATTTCAGAGTGCATGATATCGTCGGCTATGATACCACCACTATGGCCAGCATTATATAGTGGGGAGTATCATATACTATATATATAGTATCATGCATATGATACTAGTGTATGATACTACGTACGTACCTTCATAGTGCATATATAGTATCATAGAGTAGTATATATCATGGATGACCGTATTTATGGCCATGCATGACACAAAGTAGTATAGCATTTATTATATATGTTATGGTATCTACCTATCTTACTGCTTCTTTGCCACATCATCATATTTGCTATTCCCGAGTGCATGATAACGGCTATGATACCCCCACTATGGCCACCCTAAGGCTTGTCGTAATATGGGAGTATCAAGCGGTATCATGCATGCCAACTAGACTTTTTGGATGATGTGGCACACGGTTAAATGAGGAAAGAGAGGGTGTGGTATCATATCATGATACCGTATCATATTAAATGTTGTACTACTATGTGTCATGCATGGCAATTAATAAGGCAACCTAAGATACTAAATTCTGATACTATCCATGCACGCATTACGGAGGTATTACCGACCATATACTAGTATCATGCATATATACTCCCTCCTTACCGGTTTATCTTATCTCAAAATTTTAGTTTTTCCATTTTATAAGGCTCAATTTGGTTGTTCCCCATCACATGTTCAGATTCCAAGGTGCATTAAATCATTGCATGCAAGTATTGAGAGAAAATTGACCAATGCATGTACTTTTTTTAGGGAACGTCAGCTTTAAAGATTAATGAGCAACATTACATAGAGTTTGCCGGATACAATCCGGGACAGAATGAAACACACACAACCTATTAGAGTTCAAACATGATTTAGCTGACACATGAGCAAAAACATTCAAATGCCGACGAACATGCTTGAAGGACACCGAGGAGAAACCCTCGAATAAAGACTTGATTTCAGCCACCACCACTCGTATCGAAGAGCGGTCACTTATAGAAGAATTGGTCCTTTGCACGAGTGAGAGACAGTCAGAGGCGAAGATAACAATTGAAACTTGTTCATCATGCGCCAAGAGAACTGCGTGCCGAAGAGCCATGGCTTCAGCCATTTCAGGTTCCAAGCTACCATCAATAGGCTCGCTGCAGGCCACCACAAACTGACCTTTGTGATCCTTACCGACTACCCCCAGGGTGGACTTATCCTGGCTTGTGAAAGTTACAGCGTCCGACTAGAACATGAAGGTACCTGACGGCGGCGGAGACCAGTTGGAGCTGGACGCAATGGTATCACGCCTATGTACAGATACTGGGAGGAAAAGATGCTGCAAGATAAGGGTAACATAAGCCTTGATCTTCTCGATGGTACGACACGGATGGGGAGCCTCTGGGCTGTTTCTGGAAAAAATTCTAGCCTCCCAAATATGCCATAGAGTCACAACCAGGACAGTACGCACTTGAAAAGAGGACCTTGCCAAGAAGTCAAAGATCCATTGCCTAGGAGACAGAAAGGTACCACGGTGCAGGCTGAATTTGTATTCCTTTTTGATGATATCCCACACGTCCCTGGCATGTGGGCAAAATAGCAGGGCATGCTCAACAGATTCGGACCGAGCGCAAAAATAGCAGTGTGCAGAGTTGGGTACCTGGCGACGTTTAAGTTGTTCCCCAGCTGGTAAGCAATCTTGTGCAAAGCGCCATAAGACCACCTTCATCTTGCCCGGTGCTTTGATAGACCATAACAACCTCCGTTCCTTTTCCTGGGAAGAAAGGTTGGAACTCAATCCTTGTCTAGTCTTACTATGAGACGCCAGAAAGTGTGCAGACCGAGCTAAATTGTAGGCACATCGCGCCGTATATTCCCCAAGCCTTGTGAAAGGCCATCGAATAGAATCCTAGCCATTCTTGTTGACAGGGATCCGAAGAATCTCAGAGGCGACGTCGTTCCGAAAGAAAGCACGCACCGTCTCTTCATTCCTGGACCCGTTGTCCTCGTCCATCAGGCACTAGACCTTAGCAATGGCAGGAATAGGAGAGACCGGCTGAAGAACACAAGGCGGAGATGATGGTATCCAATGGTCAGACAGAATGTGAACCTGACTTCCATCCCCAATTCCCCATTGAACTCCTTTTTTCAGCAAGTCACGTCCAGCCAAAATGCTGCGCCAAGTGGCAGAAGCCGACCGCGGGGCTGGTGCATTCCAGAAATCAGTGTGAGGGAAATACCGGCCTTTTAAAACACGAGCACACAAGTAGTCTGGATTAGTAAGTAGTCGCCACCCTTGTTTGCCCAGCATTGCCAAATTGAAAATGTGCATATCCCGAAAGCCCATCCCACCAAGTGATTTGGGCATTGAGAGCCATTCCCAAGATCTCCAGTATATCTTCTTCTTTCCATCCTCTCTGCCCCACCACTCATCTGCAATAATTTGTCCGAACATTCTACAGGTACCCTTAGGGAGTTCAAAGCAGCTCATGATGAAGGTCGGGATCGCCTGGATGATAGATTTCAGCAATGTTTCTTTCCCTGCTCGTGAGACAGGGCGATCAGACCACCCATGAACACAGCGCCACGCCCTATCCGGCAAGAACTTGAAAATACTAGTAGGGGATCTACCAACCTTGGTAGGCATGCCTAGGTAGGTGTCGTTGAAAGCTTCATTTAGATATCCCAAGAGTTGTCTTCACTCTTTGCTTAACAGTCTCCAAACAACCACGCCCAGAAAACAATGAGGACTTGTCTTTTTTAATTAATTGACCAGAACCAGAGCAATATAGGTCCAGATTAGTCTTCAGAGCAACCACACTAACTGCATCAGATCTTGCAAAGAAGATACTGTCATCGGCAAACAAGAGGTATGATATAGGAGGACCGGAACGACCGTTCCTAGTGCCATGTAGCTCGCCACATCTCTTCTTTTGTAGTAACAAACTTGACAGTCCTTCGGTGCAGAGCAGAAACAAATAGGGGCTGATGGGATCACCCTAACGAATTCCCTTCAACGGAACAACAGGTGCCGTCAGCTCAACATTAACCCTAATAGCATAACGAACATTGGTAACACACCGCATCATAGAGTTAATCCATGTAGGGTTGAAACCTAGTCTGGCGAGACAACCGTGAAGGTAACTCCACTCAACTCGGTCAGAAGCTTTCATCATATCAGTCTTCAGGGCAAACAAAGGTTGCTTAGCTCACTGATGTCTGATAATGTGTAGAGATTCAAAGGCAATGAGAGAGTTGTTAGTGATCAGTCTGCCAGGCACAAAGGTGCTTTGAAAATCAGACATGATATCAGGCATCAATAACTTCAAGCGGTTCGCCAAAACCTTCGAGGCAATCTTGTAAAGAACATTGCAGAGACTAATTGGACGTAAATTCTTGAGGTGCTTGGGCCGTGTAACTTTTGGAATAAGGACGATCACCGAGTCACAAAAACCCTCTGGAGTTGAGCTTCCTTCCAAAAAGCATCTCACTGCATGGCAAATCTCCTCTCCCAAGAACTCCCAATGATTGTGGTAGAAAAGGGCCGGAAAGCCATCCGGTCCGGGAGCCTTGGTAGGTCCCATCTGGAACAGAGCAGCCTTGATTTCCTCGTTAGTGAAGGGCTTGCTCAAATCCTCATTAATCTCTGGGGTGACCTTTCCAGGGATAGCATGAAGGATTACATCAGCGGCATCACAATGTTCAGAAGTGAACAATTCCTCATAGAATTCTTGCACCAAACCTTTAATCTGCCCTTGAGTGTCACAGGAGGACCCATCCTCATGGACCAGATATTGGATTCTGTTGGTCCGCTTGCGGGCCGCAGCACGAGCATGGAAGAACTCGATGCTGCGGTCCCCTTCGCGCAACCAGTCCACCCTCGAACATTGACGAGCCATGATTTCTTCTCTTTCAAACAACTCGCATAATTGATTCACAATAGATCTTTCCTCAGCCAAAGAAGTGTTTGAGACCGGCGCGGACCGAATGGACTTTAGGCATCGCTCCAGTCTTTTGATCTGACGTTGGAAATAACCGAAGGTGTCACGGCTCCAGGCCTTAAGGGCATCCGCAACACGGTGAATATCGTCACATGTCACCTGCAGCGAAACATCACCACTTCGCCCCTCAGACCAGGAGCGTTCCAACTGCTCTTTAAGCAGTTGTTTATAGGGTATCACTGTAACTCAATTGTATGGATAGGGTAGTACATCACATACGGTTATGTAATGGCAACCATGTGTAACCTACATTGTCTTCTCACACAGTTTGGTGCAGAAATCGTGTGTGACGTTATAATACCTAACACAAACGACATGAATAAAAAGTGTGCCGTATACAACATATAGTGCCATAAGTAGTTCCCGACCGTTAGCTTATCCCCACAGTTTCCCCATTTCCCCCAAATCCCTATATAGCCTCCAAATTCCCTCGCGTGGCGCTTACTTTTGGGGAATGCGGACGAGTGGTGCTGATGGTTTCGGTGCAGCTACTCCTGCTCGTATCGCCGCCACGGCGGCGGTCGCCGCTGAGCACTTGTCTAAGGTCATCAGAACGCAGGTGTACTACGGATCCAAATCGTCATGTCAGGTTCCAATCTATCCCAATATTTTTTAGCATGTCCAAAGTATAGCTCCTTGATAAATCCGTCCTGAATACACCCCCGCCCCCCAAGAAAGCGATCTGGAGCATGACTCGAGACTCCCGCAACACGAGTTCAACTCCGAGTTTTGCGCCACCAGAAGTAACAAAAGCTGAGTTGTGTGCACGTGCACACTCCCGCTCGACGTGTATGCACGGAGGGATTCGACATTGGCAGGCGGTTTCTCAGTTGCCCCTTAGAGGTTAGTGCTAAGTTCATCATTTTACTTGATTAATGCCACCGCTCATCCGTAATACTATTTAACATTGGCGGGGATATGAGGCTTGTGCCTTTGTTAACCGGGCTGGATGAAGAATGGCATGGCAGGGCTCGGAGTGTTATCACCAAGCTCGCAGAAGATAACGTAAAGCTGAAGAAGAAACTGGTTGATCTGGAATGTACAATCAGTACGATGAAGCAAGAAAGAATCAATCACAGCCAACAGATGAAAGCAAGAGACAAGAAGGAACTAGCATGTGTAGTTATGGTTGTTGCATTAGCCATGTTCTATGCGTTGTTTGCAATGATGATTAGGGGTTTTGTTTGACAGTATTGCTAAAGCACATCTAGATGTGCTCTAAGTAAGGAACATCTAGGTCCTATGTCATTGATGTTACGTGAAGATTCATGCAGATATTTTCCTTTGTCTTTTTTCTTTTCCTTTGTAGTTTGATTATTACTCGCTTTATCAATAAAAAGAGCTCAATGTATTGCTTGCCAACTGTCCTATTCCGTTCGTACCGGTACCGGTGCATAATCCCAAAACTCGTTCCTTCTTTTTGTCCTGAAAAAATAAACCAGCCAATAGGAGTCCCGCGCAACGCCGGGAATTTGGAGCGACTTGGTACAAATAATTGCGGTTGATTATATCAGCGGTTAGATAATACGTTAACCCCCGCTTCAATTGGCATTTCCTCTTCTCTGCATACCCTGCTTAAGTGTCCACCATCTTCATCATCCCTGGCAGGCCGCGCTACACACTGGCACACACTCTGCAGCCATGTCGAGCGGCAATGAGGAGCGATTCGGCCAGCGATGCAGCGCCCGATGATAGGTCAACATCGGAATCATCCCGCTCGTCTTCCATGAATCCAGCATCGAGCCCAGACCTCGATTATATCCGGATCATGGAAGGGACGCTGCCTCCGGAGTCGTCACACGACAACCCGACGGACGAGGAGCCGTCGGAGGACGGAGAAGAGGACGACGATGATGAGGAGGAGGAATGGTTGAACAAGGAGGAGGACGACGACAACAGCAACGAAGATGACGACGACGGCGGCGATGAAAAGCCAACCATCAGCGGCAAGAAGTTTCCTCGCCAAGATGATGTCACGGGGCCATCCAACAACAAGAAGAAGAAGGACTAAATTAAGCAGACTGTACATATCTCTATTTCCGTTCGCTCATATTAGTTTGTTCTCTTTGTTTATCCTGTCAATCTCATCACAGACGGTTAGTAATAAGTATTCGACAGAGATCTTCTACATTATCGCCCACAGGTTGGTTTGTTGAACTGTGTGCCCTGACAAGCACACAATTCAAAAAAAATCCGTATGGGCTGTCTATAATGATCGCACACAATTCTGATTACCGACCTGTTTGCCGGGTATCACACACATCTTGTTACACCGAATTGTTTGTGTTCACCTCGATCATCGCAAATAGTTCATCGGAGTGAACTGTATGATGTATATCGCACACACATTGATATGTCTACCCATTTCTGTTGTTTTGTCTAATCGCAAACTGTTCGTATGGATCAATCGTATGCTCAGCATCACACACGCAACTAAAATCTGAACCGTGTTTGATGTGCCCGCCATCGCAAATGGTTTGCACCTTTTTTTACGGTTATTTTACACCACCGTTTTCGATTATTGCATCGCACAAAGTTTCGTCGAAGGGTCTCTGATCATAGTGTCACGTTAGCAGCATCCTGCAATAGTGAGATCTTGTCTACATCATGTCATCGTTCTTATTGCATTACTCCGTTTCTCCATGAACTCAATACACTAGATGCATGATGGATAGCGGTCGATGTGTGGAGTAATAGTAGTAGATGCAGGAGGATTTGGTCTACTAATCTTGGACGTAATGCCTATATAATGATCATTGCCTGGATATCGTCATAATTATTTGAAGTTCTATCAACTGCCCAACAGTAATTTGTTTACCCGCCGTATGCTATTTTTCTCGAGAGAGGCCACTAGTGAAATCTACGGCTCCCGACACTGTTCTTTATCATATTTGCCTTTGAGATCTACTTTTATTTGCTTTTGCTTCCAGATCTATTATTCCAAAAACCCAATAATACCTTGCTGCAATTTTTTGTTATTTTTTTCGCATTTCCACGAGATCTATTTATCCAAAATCATACAAACCAATCTATCTTTTACCCAAGAGGGATTGACAACCCCTCTTACGCGTCGGGTTGCAAGTATTTGTTCTTTGTGTGCAGGTACCGTTTACATAGTGTTGCTTGGTTCTCCTACTGGTTCGATAACCTTGGTTTTATCACTGAGGGAAATACTTACCGAAGCTGTGTTGCATCATCCCTTCCTCTTCGGGGAAATACTGACGCGAACTCGAGCCATCATTCTCGAGGGCACACGGGGATTTCATCTAGTCACTTTCATCATGTTGGTTTGATTCGCGTTCGCTACTTTGATAATTTTATATGTGGGTGGACCGGTGCTTGGGTGTTGTTCTTACTTGAACAAGCCTCCCACTTATGATTAACCCCCTCGCAAGCATCCGCAACTACGAGATAAGTATTAAGATAAAATCTAACCATAGCGTTAAACATTTGGATCCAAATCGGTCCCTTGCGAAGTAGCGCATAAACTAGGGTTTAAGCTTCTATCACTCTAGCAACCCATCATCTAATAACTACTCCACAATGCATTCCCTTAGGCCCAAAGATGGTGAAGTGCCATGTAGTCGACATTCACATGACACCTCTAAGGGAATCGTAATGCATATATCATCAAAATATCGAACACATATCAAGTTCACATGATTACTTGCAACATGACTTCTCCCGTGGCCTCAAGAACAAAGTAACTACTTAGAAATGATATTCATGCTCAAGATCGGAGGGGTATTAAATAGCATAATGGATATGAACATATAATGTTCCACCAAATAAACCATATAGTAATCAACTACAAGATGTAATCAACACTACTAGTCACCCACAGGTACCAATCTGAGGTTCCGGTACAAAGATTGAATACAAGAGATGAACTAGGGTTTGAGATGAGATAGTGATGTTGAAGATGTTGATGGAGATTGGCCTCCCATAGATGAGATGGTTGTTGGTGATGACGATGGCTTTGATTTTCCCCTGCGGGAGGGAAGTTCCCCCGGCGGAATCATTCCGTGGGAGGGCAAAAGTGCTCCTGCCCAAGTTCCGGCTCGAGATGGCGGCGCTCCGTCCCAAAAGGCGTGTCCTTTTTTTCTAGTTCAAAGGACTTTAAGTACCAGAAGATGGGTACCAGAGCTGGGCTGGCCTGGCCACAACCCACCAGGGCGCGCCTGGGGGCCTGGCGCGCCCTGGTGTCTTGTCGTCACCAGGTGGCCCCCTCCGGTAGTTATTTGCTCCAGTATTTTTCATATATTCCAAAATAATTCTCCGTAAATTTTCAGCTTATTTGGAGATATGTGGAATAGGTGTCTTGACGTAGCTTTTTCAGGTCCAGAATTCCAGCTGCCGGTATTCTCCCTCTTTGTGTAAACCTAGCATATTATGATAGAAAATACATTAGAATTACTCCATAAAGCATTATTATGCATAAAAACATTGTAAATAACAGTAAGAAAACATGATGCAAAATGGACGTATCAAGGAGCACTCTTGCTCTCTAGCGGAGTGATTCTGCTAGGCAAACTTCCCTCCAGGAGAGGGAAATCGAAGCCCTCATCATCACCAACATTCCTCTCATCGTGGGAGGCTTCATCTTCATCAACATCGTCACTAGCACCATCTCATCTCCAAACCCTAATTCATCTCTTGTGTTCAATCTTTGTATAAAACCCCATATTGGTACCTGAGGGTGCTAGTAGTGTCGATTACATCTTGTAGTTGATGCTAGTTGGTTTACTTGGTGGAATATATCATTATGTCCATATTGTTGATTGCATATTTACAACTATTGAACATGTTCAATATTATGAGTTGTGAGTAGTTCTATTTATTCTTGAGGACATGAGAGAAGTCTTGTTATTAGTAATCACGTGAAGTTGATCACCGTTCAATGCTTTGGTATTATGTTGTTTTGTTCTTCCTCTAGTGGTGTTATGTGAATGTCAACTACAGACACTTCGCCATCTTTGGGCCTATGGGATGACATCGTGGAATTAGTTTGTAGATGATGAGTTGCATGAGTGATTGAAACCTAAACCCCAATTTATGAATTGTTCCGTGAGGGGCTGTTTTGGATCCGTATGTTTAATGCTATGTTTAGATTTATCTTTATTACTTCTCTTGTATTTGCGGATGCTTGGATGGAAGGTATAATCGTAAGTAGGTGTTTGTTCAAGTAAGAACAATACCTTAGCTCCGGTCCACCCACATAACACTTAGAAAGGCAATGAACGTAAGTAGATGAATCGTGGTGAAAGTAACTTGATGATACTCTTGTGTGTCCTCAAGAGCATTTTAATCACTATAAGGAATATCACCAGTGTCGGTGTCAAAACTAGCGGATCTAGGGTAGGGGGTCCCAAACTGTGGATCTAGGATCAATGGGGAACAGGAAACACAGGGACAATATTTACCCAGGTTTGAGCCCTCTCGAAGAGGTAAAACCCTACGTCCTGCTTGATTATATTGATGTGTGTATAATGGTTAAAGAGTCGATCAGGTTTATATAGACACCAGGGGTACCTAGGGTTACATATGGTCAGTTGCCATCAGGGAATAAACATGTTGATTCTTCCATCTTGACTTGGGGGACACACCAAGGCTTCGGAGATTTCCTTCCCGAACACGAAGTCGCCTTATAGCCCAGCCTTCTAGCAGTAGTTACAGAGCGGCCTACCTGCCCGGCCCATAAGAGATAGACTGGCAGCCTGAGGACCCATTAGTCCAGGACTCCCTTAGTAGCCCCCGAACTAGTTTTCGAAGCCGAGGTATATGCGGGAATCATCGGCTTTGTGGACCAGTTCCCTTCTTCCACGGTGCTTATGCCAGGTATGCAGTTATCCTTCGGTTAACCTTCAAAGGTTGCCCCGATTTCCGAATGGTATATATTACTTAGACTTGAAAGCCAACCACTCGAGTGTGAACAATCCCTTCGCCTGACAACTTTTGGCGAAAGGTCATAGCCGGCCACAACCACTGACCAGTTATGAAAAACTCAATTGGCGGTTCGAGGCAGTTCCTTCATTGGCACATCCAATCAAAATGGAGATCGTGTCCCATTGTTTAAGGGATATGATCAATGATTCGGGTCATCCCACCCGTGCATAATGGCACGATTATATTGGGAAGTGTCAAGATCTGCGGCGCGGTAAAGGGGCTCTTGGTATTACAACAACTTATAAAAAGGAAACAGTCACCAAGGTCTCCATACGCTTCTCAGTTCCTCCCCTGCCATCGCCTTCCCACTCTCTTGAGCTCTGAGCACCTAGATCCATTCCTCCTTCAAGTCTACTCAGGCTACTCCCCCAATAAGGCCATGGTCGGTTTCGGTTCCAAGGGCAAGTGGGAGGCCTCCAGCGTCACCGACGACGACATCCAGGAGCTGAAGCGGGCCGGTTATCTTCCGGCCAACATCGCCCACCGTGCTCTGGAGGAAGGCCAGTTTATCCCACGCCCTGGCCAGGAGAAAGAGTGGTGTTCATTCCCCACCTCACACGGGGGCTAGGCTTCTCCCTTCACCCTTTTCTCAGGGATCATATGTTCTTTAACGAGTTGGATTTTCACAATCTCGCCCCAAACTCCTTCTTGGATATCTCGGCCTTCATCGTAACCTGCGAGACCCTTCTTCGGGTCCGGCCACACTTCGGCTTGTGGATGAAGGTCTTCAACATCAAGCCCAAGGTTGTGGACAGTCAACAAGCAGATTGCGGGGGGGGGGGGGGGGATGGTCATCAAACTCCCCCGCGTCGATTGGTTGGGCGGTACTTTCATAGAGACCGTCAAGATCTAGCAAAAGAGTGGTGTACATGATAACCCACAAGTATAGGGGATCGCAACCGTTTTCGAGGGTAGAGTATTCAACCCAAATTTATTGATTCACAAGGGGAGCCAAAGAATATTCCCCTGGAAAAGTTAATATCTGTAGAAAAGTATTTAGTAGCAAAGTAGTATGGAAGTAACGGTAACAGTGGCAAAAGTAATAGTAGCAGTTTTGTAGCTATTGTAACAGTAGCAACGGCAAAGTAACTGAGCAAAGATCAATATGTGAAAAGCTCATAGGCATTGGATCAGTGATGTATAATTATGTCGGATGCGATTCCTCATGCAACCGTTATAACATAGGGTGACACAGAACTAGCTCCAGTTCATCAATATAATGTAGGCATGTATTCCGAATATAGTCATACGTGCTTATGGAAAAGAACTTGCATGACATCTTTTGTCCTACCCTCCCGTGGCAGCGGGGTCCTATTGGAAACTAAGGGATATTAAGGCCTCCTTTTAATAGAGTACCGGACCAAAGCATTAGCACTTAGTGAATACATGAACTCCTCAAACTACGGTCATCACCGGGAGTGGTCCCGATTATTGTCACTTCGGGGTTGCCAGATCATAACTATTGACTTGCAAGATAGGTTCAAGAACTCACATATATTCATGAAAACATAATAGGTTCAGATCTGAAATCATGGCACTCGGGCCCTAGTGACAAGCGTTAAGCATAGCAAAGTCCTAGCAACATCAATCTCAGAACATAATGGATACTAGGGATCAAACCCTAACAAAACTAACTCGATTACATGATAAATCTCATCCAACCCATCACCGTCCAGCAAGCCTACGATGGAATTACTCACGCACGGTGGTGAGCCTCATGAAATTGGTGATGGAGGATGGTTGATGACGATGACGGTGATGGATTCCCCTCTCCGGAGCCCCGAACGGACTCCAGATCAGCCCTCCCGAGAGAGATTAGTGCTTGGCGGCGGCTCCATATCGTAAAACGCGATGAATCCTTCTCTCTGGGTTTTTTCTCCTTGAACATGAATATATAGAGTTGGAGTTGAGGTTGGTGGACCTCAGGGGGCCCACGAGACAGGGGGGCGCGCCCCCCACCCTCGTGGATAGGGTGTGGGCCCCCTGGTCTTGATTCTTTTGCCATCATTTTTAATATATTCCAAAAATATTCTCCGTGAAGTTTCAGGTCATTCCGAGAACTTTTATTTCTGCACAAAAATAACACCATGGCAATTTTGCTGAAAACAACGTCTGTCCGGGTTAGTTCCATTCAAATCATGCAAGTTAGAGTCCAAAACAAGGGCAAAATTGTTTGGAAAAGTAGATACGATGGAGACGTATCAGTACATCACGGAACCGCGAGGTACGAATTGGGCGGAGATCCCGGCCTTCTGATACGGACCCCCCACTAGGCTAGTCTCGTGAATCAAGAAAGGCCTAGACTAGGGATCAACCACAGAGTTGGAGTCGCTTCCAAGCCGGATATCTAAGATGATGAAGAAGAAGGTCGAGTTACCCAATGTAATTCACATTGTGTTGCGCCGGCGACTCCTACCTTGCCAAGACCGGGTCGTCCCCATGTGGTCCTACAGGCCTGAAGACCTGGTCACCGTGCTCCGCTTCTACCGCACCTCCACGACAAGGTTTCGAAGGTGCTATTCGAGCCCCAAAAAGAATGGCCATCCATAGAGGAGGACATCGACCTCGATGCCGCGACACCCCCTCATGAGGTATGATAAATTTTACCATTATGTTCGGATATTCCCTTTTAACAAAGTACTTAATTCCTTCTTCTTCCCCGCACAGAGCTGGCTGAACAAAGCCGTGCAAATCGATAGCCCAGCCCCGCTGCCCAAGGGCCCCAGGACGGCCTTGCTGACAGAAATGTTGGTCATGGCGTCGTACAAGGCGCTGGAGAAGGATAAGAAGAAGAAGAAGAACAAGAAGTGGGAGGCCCGAGAAGGCCTCTGCCCAAGAGGACCCCCGGATACTAATTCCGGGGAAACCCAAGCCCCTTCCGCTCATGAGGGAGAGCAGGGGGAGGATAGGGAGGAGAGCGACTCCTCCCGAACAAGGAAGAGGGCAGCGTCAGATGAAGCCGAGGAGGATCAGCCTCTTCCTACCCGGAAGAGGCAATGCAGGGCCAAGGAGGCCCTGTCCGATGATCGCTCGGACTCCACCGAGGAGTCTGAGGCTTTCGAGGAGGTTCCCCTAAGGAACCCTAGGGTCAAGCCCCCAGCCCAAAGGTATGAATCCGAAGATTCTCCTATGCATCCACGTTAAGGTTCATTACTAGCAATATGCATGCTTTCCATATTGTAGCCCGTCGCGTGACCTCCCCATCGATCGAGTCTCGGAGGGGGACTCTCCATCGGTGGCGGGGTGATGAAATCATGGCCGAGGTCAATACCTCGGTCACTGAAGACCAGGAGGGGGATCCCTTCTGGCGAACAAAGAGGGGGAGCTCGGACAACCCGATCTCTCTCCGAAGATGGTCCCGGAGCCCCCAAGGCCCCCAGAGTCGTCCATTCCAGCTTCAACCAAAGGGGGAGCCGAGGTGCCGCCACCAGTGCCACCTGTACCAGGGCGTGTTGAAACTAGGAGGCCTGATGTGATGGAGGAGGCTTTGAATAGCTCCTCCATTGTCGAAGAACACCACGTCCTAATGGGCACGGTTTTACAAAGCATTTTTTCCGTTGACAGCGGACTGAAGGAGGCCTTCAGTGGCCTCTTGACGAGCTTCAAGGTAAATCATGTAATACCCTTTTACAAAGAGAATTTATTATGAAAGGTTATGCAATCCTCATATATGGCAGCCCTGATCCCTGGGTGAGTTTGAAACACTCAAGTGGGGGTCGAATATCTCGAAAGCACTAATGAGAGCAAAAAGTGAACCATGGCCCCCGAGATTCTGGCAGGATTGAAGAAAACCTGGCAAAGGATCTAAAAATCGATAACTCAGGAGTCTGACGTGCATAAGCTATTGTGCAGGCTTTGTCTGCGGCTGCAGTCGCCAATGCTGTGGAGCTAGCTGAGGTGAATCCGAAGATCAAGAGCTCCGATGAGGAGCTCGGCCTTCTCAAAAAGCGGTTCAACGAGGCACAAGGTAAGTCCGGACTGGATTGTTTTAATTCCATGGCTTTCCTCATCAAGCGAGGTGTTCGAGTTTATCACTAAGAAAGGGGTGCTTATTATAGCTGTAGTTGTTGCCTCGGAGGTTGAGAACCTCAAGGCCGAGCTGAAGAAGGTGAAGCAAGAGGCCGCAGAGCAGAAGGCGGCGGCCGAACAAGCGGCCGCCGAACTGACGATGATGAAGACCGTCAGTGATAAGCACGAAGCCAGAGTGGTCGAGGTGTAGCAGGAGCTCAAGGATGCCATCACGAAATCTGAGGACCTTGAGTAGAAAAGTAAGGACCAGGCCTCCGAGCTGACCTCGTTGAAGTCAGCAATCAAGGAGGAGTGGGTAAAGGCGCGAGGCCACGAAGAAGAACTCCGCCAGATCAAGTTGATTGCAGATGGTAAGCCGTACTTACTCGATGTGTCTTTGGTGGTAACATGTTATCTTTACTCATGTGAGTATGGCGTCCCCCAGGCGCTTTTGCGGATCTTCCGAGGAGTGCGGCAGATGCGCCAAGGCACTTTTCGTCCCAGGGCAATACCAAGCATAGGTTGTTTTGGGCGCAGTTCCAAGCGCTCGATCACCCTTCCCTCCTTAACAACTAAATGAAGCAGTTGATGGAGTTGCATCAAAATACGGAGCCAGCCATGAAGGACCTTTGCGTCAGGCTATGACCATCAGAGCCACTGTCGAGCAGCTACTTCGGCTTAGTGCAAAAGCTATGCAACGCCGCGCCTCGGATTGACATCTTGAAGCGCTTCGTATGCATCAAGGGAGCTCGGATGGCCTTCATGAAGACTATGGTGCACTGGTCGAAGATCAAGCCAGCCAAAATGGCCACCGGACCCCCGCCTCCTGGGAAGGAACACCGGCGCCCCGAGCAGTATTTTCCCATCGTAATGGATGCTGCTCAGGCGATAGAGGATTGAGCCCATTGCTGCACCTTGCTACTTTTGCTACTTGTTACTTGTCACCAGTTATCTTGCTATCAAACTATCTATCAAAACTATCTTACAACACTTGTAGATAATGCCTTCCTGAAAACCGCCTATCAATTCCTTCTGCTCCACATTGGGGTTCGACACTCTTACTTATTGAAAGGACTACGATTGATCCCCAATACTTGTGGGTCATCTCTTCTAGACTTGCCAAAGAACAATTTGCGACAGTCCTAGGATCGCCACATGATCTACCCCGAGTGTTGGGCGGGTTTTATCGAACTTAGCTCAAAGAAAAAAGGGTGAAGACTTTCGTGTCTTTAGAGCTTTGGCTCAACCCCTCCAACCAAATGTAGATTTGTGCCAACAACTTAGAATTGAGTCAACAAATCATGTGTGTTCCGCGAGCTAGCCGGTTCCTTTTCCTCGACTCTACCTTATTTAATTTATGCATTTTGCATGGTGTGAAGAATTCTCTCTCTCTCTCTCTCTCTCTCTCTCTCTCTCTCTCTCTCTCTCTCTCTCTCCCTCTCTCGATACTTACCTATTCCACTACTATTCTCAACACTTAGTTCTGTATTCAGTTTCGTTGTAATGAAGTGCTTCTGTTTGTTAGGCTCTTTTATTTGTACTGCTAATTCATTATCAGGCTATCATCTGCTAATTCAACAAATACAAAATCTCAATAATCACAATCACGGGTTCCCAGTATGTCTATAGTCTGGAGAGAAAAAATCAACAGTAGCCATACCCATCAATTATGTCATTTCAAAATAGCGTACGCCAGTACAATGATTATTTTTCCTATATACACGTGTCTTACCTTGGCACCTCACATCACTTTATCCATATTGTGCACTGAAATTTTTTTTTTGAAAACCCACCCATATATTAATTAAATTAGAATGTCCATACAATCATTCATTGCCAGCATCTTTGAAATACTCAATGATTCCTTCTTAAGGTCAACAAGGAGAGATCTGTCAAAACTATCTTTTCCTAGAGCACCAACCGCAAAAGTACAATCAGTTTCTAAAATAATGGGTTTGTGAATGGTGATACCAATATATAATTCGGAGATTGCCGCTCTAAGTTCCGCTTCTTCAATGCTATAGCAGGCTCCAATATAACCCCAAGAGGAAATTACTACTTCTCCAACATGGTTTCTGACAACCACCCCCACACTCGCAGCGTTGATTGCCTCCACAAAGCTTGCATCGACGTTAATCTTGAAAAACTGCACGTTGATAGGTTGCCAAATAGCCGGCTTCATCTCCACAATATTCATAACCCGAATGCCCTCCTCCAATTCCTTGCCTTTTTTACTTATCCCTCCCTGCGCTTTTGTGTGGCAAGACGAAAAGGAAGCCCAGTAATTATGTACAAAATTCACAGAAGCTGTGATGGATTCTTTACCTTTAGCAAATATCAAATCATTCCTCAAATGCCAAGCTCTCCACAACATGAATATAGTTTGCTCACGCGCTACCGGACTTAATTATTCCAGTAAAATAAGAAACCAATCTGGCCCTGTATTTCTAAAAAGCACTTCGGCCAGCAAATTCCACACCTTTCTCAAAGCCAAAAAAAGAGCACACGCCTTTGGGCAACTCACCAACACATGAAAAGTGCATTCAGCTTCAACACCACAAATTGTACATGTTCTCAGAATAGCCTGATGATGTTTAACCCTGACAACTTGAACCGCCAAACTATTAGAAGCCACCCGCCAAGCAAATATTCTGATCTTCTGAGGGGCATTAGCTTTCCAAATAATATTCCAGATCCTCCTTCCCCATTAGCTGCTACACTAGAATTCCCCAGATTAACCTTCGAGTCCATGAGATTTTGTGCAAGCATGTATGCACTCTTGACTGAAAACATGCCACTTTTCTCATAATATCATGCAATAAGATCTCCCTCACCCAAGTTTAGAGTTCACAACTTTAAAACTTCCTATGCATCATGAGGGTAAAATATGTGCCTGATCAGATGCTCATCCCAGCTCCTAGTATCTGTCCTGAATAACTTGAACACCCATTTGATCCTTGTTCTGTTTTTCTTGGCAGTAATCTTCAGGCCAGACTCCCTAGGAATCCAACTATCTCTCCATATGTTTATACTAGCCCCATCAACAACTCTCCAGATTACACCCTTTTTCAATAACTCGAGACCAGTCATAATACCTTGCCACGGTAGCGATGTTGATTGAGGGAAGACAGTATCAATAATATGTCCATGTGGATAATATTTTGCTTTCATCACCTTAGCACACAACGAGTCCGGAAAAACCAATAAACGCCACGCTTGTTTGGCTAGAAGTGCTTGATTAAATAACCTAAGATCCCGAAAGCCCATACCACCTTCACCTTTTCGTCTTGTCAACTTGTCCCAAGCCAACCAAAGAGTTCTCCTTCTATTCCCCTCATCACCCACCAGAAATTCCGGATAATTTGTGATAACTCATCACAGAGGGACATAGGAAATTAAAAAATACCCATGGCATAGACCGTAATGGCCTACATAACAGATCTGATCTGAATTTCCTTGACCCCTGTTGGAAGCGTATTTTTCAACCCAGTCTGCTCCCCTCTTAATAACTTTATCTTTTGTAGATTGAAATTTACCCGCCTTCATATGCCCTTCTGGCACTGGTAAACCCAGATATTTATCGTCAAAACCTTCACTTGAGATCTGGAGGATAACCAATATGGACACCTGATCTTCCAGAGAGCATTTTTCTCCAAATAAAATGGAACATTTTTCTAGGCTTAACAATTGTCCTGCACCCTCCTCATAAGCTGTCAAAATACCTTTGACAGCCAAAACTTGCTCCACAGAGTCGTTAAAAAACAGAAGGCTATCATCAGCAAATAATAAATGAGAGATACGTGGGGCATATCTGTTCAACCGGAAATATTGAATCACCCCTCTTGCCGAAGCATCATTAAAAAGAAAAGAAAGCGCTTCAGCCACAAAGAGAAATAAGTACGGCAATAAAGGATCTCCTTGCCTAAGCCCACGCAAAGGATAAAAAGGCTCCAACAACTGCCCATTAAATCGCACAGAAAATTTTCCTGAAATAATTGATCCTCATCTAATAAAGCTGGCATTGTGGAAGCAACCAACAAAATAATCAAACGCGATTTGAGTCTAGATAAGATTGCTAGGTTCTTGTGGTGGAACCAATTCATCAAGTTTCAAGTCCTAAACTCGACATCGGTGCACACATTTTCTTGGATTTATTTCAGTTTTTTCTGTCATATTCATTCAATGGGACGAGATGTTCCCGTCGACTACGACGCGCCTGCGATGACTTCATTAATTTCAAGATGTGCTGGCTCAGTATCCTGAAGGAGCTCATAGGGGTGACCGCATATGCGTGTATATGAGCAACTTCGATTGTACATTGTTAAAAATAATTCAACACATGTTATATGTACTTTGCCACATGCCGGTGCATAGTATCACATGTGGTCAAGTTGCCAAAATAAAGATGGTTTCATTATATCATGAAAGCACTTATATACGGATATTTGAATCACAAATTATGATTTAGATGTATCTTGATGTATTTCAGTGTTAGATACATCCATTTGAGTCACACTTAATATGAGACAAAGAAAGTACCTGCGATCCATATAGCTGAGATGGCTCAATTGTTTGCCACTAGTTTGGAAGAATTTGGAAGTTTTAGGGACTGTTTCGTTCGCATCATTCTATTTTTTTCATTTGATCCAAGAAATAGATTGGGTTCCACTATAAAGAAAATAATGAACAGAACAAAGATAAATCATGCAGATGTAATGTAATAAAAACAACAAACAGAAAAACTTAAAAGTTTCTGGTCTCGCTAGCTGATGCCGCACGCACCGCTAAAAGCAAAAGGTAAAAGTAAAATACGGCTCCGTATGTACACAAAATGAATCAAATGTCTTGACCCATTCTTTATTATGAGAAAATGATCAGATCTATTGTAAAAGATCACCGAAAATACAAAGCATCTCAAACATAATGAAAATGACATCGAGATTCTGAATCCGTCGCACGACTACTACTGTCGCCAGAACGAGCCACTGGCGCGCCGCTATTGCCGCTCCCCTACTGGAGCCGGCTTGACCTTATCGATGATAGTCGGGAAGTCTTTGTGCACGTGCCCCTAAGGACAAACGCCATGGAACCATAGTTGTTGTAGTTGAACCCTTGCATAGTTCTGAAACACCTGACACCAAATCTCGCCACATGACTAGAAATCCTAACCTCATCACCCCAAGGAGACGAAAAGAATCTATGCCGGAGCTTCGTCGACTACATCTAGACGGATGAACTCGAGGAGGATCGAAGTCCGGAAGACAAAATCGAAGAAGAAGCGTTGCCATCTGCCCGAGCGCCGTGCCGTGAGGACTAAAAAACCCTAACCTAGACTACTAACCGGCGCGGGTGCACCGGGATTCCCCTCCCTGACACCGGCCGCCTGAGCGGCAGGCAAAGGGTAGTCGAATTCACGAGCTCGTCGGTGAAACATGAAGGAGAGAGTTTGCCCTAGCCGCCTAGGGTTAGGGTAGGAAACAAGAGAGCGATTACTTAGTTTTGAAAAGGTATATGATGACTTCCTCTTAACACATTCTTTTTTGAACAAAAACTAGAAAACCATGAATAAGTATAGCAAATTATTTGATCCTCCACCGGGGGATGAAAGGATTTTGCTTGAGATTTACTCCATCCATTCGGTGAAGTGTATACGTTTGGCTTTAACATTTGTTCACAAAAGAGTATACTTTTATCTTCATAATGTACTTTAAAGTAAAAAAAAATATTTCTCTCTGATCACATGATAATCAACACCAATAACATTCTACACATGGTCTCCTTAGTTTCTAGATGCACTTGGCTCATCCATGGTTGAGTAATTAAAGATGTGAGAGATGATGGCTTGCATCTTTTTAATGCATTTTTAAATTCACTAATTTGTCCTAAAATTCCTATTTATACAATTTTCACCGGACGGGGGGGGGGGGGGGGGGTAAGGAGTTAAGTGACCATTGAAACAAAAATATTGTTCTATAATTGAATGCAAAGTGACTTGTGAAAAACAATTCTCAAATGACTCAATTATTCTTTCGATGGTTCAAATCATACGACTGTTGCTTCATATATATACTAGTAATAAAAACAGTTTGCCTTGTCCCGTGACGAGATACTTTTCTACCCTTTCTCTTTATTGGCCCTGTTTGGATCCCTATGTTAGAGTTAGTTTTGGTTAGTTGGGGCTCAAATAACCCAAAAGTATCCAAACATGATGAGTTAGTTTGGGTTAGTTGGATCTAACCCACCCCAAAAAACTAGCCCACACTAGAGGAGCTTATTTGGGTTAGTTCTCTTGGGCCCACTAAAAAAATTAGTAAAAATAGTTACCCCTCCCATCCAAACATGGTCTAAAGTAGTCAAATGATTGAGAAATAATATTTATTGTCAATCTAACCCTATCATCCAAACAGATTTTTGGTTAGAGTTAGTTTAGGATTGGTTCAGGGTTAGAATCTAACTCTAACCACTAACTGAGTTAGAGTATCCAAACAGGGCCATTATCGGTAGCTCAAGCTGTGAGCCCACCGGCAATTATTACGGGCGACGATTCCATGGCGTTCCACTTCCGTGAAACCCACTTTTGCACTGGTGATCATACCGACCACTCCGAACGGACGGCCTCGGTGCAACAACCCGTTCATCCGACGGCCAGCCCTCCCTCCAAAGGACGCCGGTGGCCGGAAAATAACTAGGTCATGCACGACGCCGATCCGGCTCGGCGAGGAGGGCATTCAGTAACTCTCCCTGCACACTCATTTCCGTAGGGCAGGCCGCTTTGGCACCCCATCCTCTACTGTCGCGATGCGGGGCGAGGTGGACACGCATGGCCGCTGCGGCAGATGCTTGGCGATCCGCTAGAGGCCGGGCTTGCCGGACGGGCACATGATGCGGGCCCCGTGGAGGCTGGGCTGTGTCGCTCTCGCCTGTGCCTCGCTTGCAGGATCCGATGGCAAGGGAGCTCTGTGTGAGAGGAGAGAGAGAGAGGGAGGTGTGCCGTGTTGCGGTAAGGGGAGCAGCGTCTGCAGGATACCGTCGGCTTCAGAATGACAAAGAAGACGGCAAACCGTTGACATCGGAGGCTTTGCTTTGGGAGCCGGGAAGACGATAACTGCACTCAATCGATAGGGAAAGACTGGCTAGAGGCCAAGAGGTTTCAAGTTTTGAATCCTTCCTGTTCGCCAGATCTTTAAACAATTTCCGTCCGTGTGCCAAGTGACTAGCTACGCCAAACAAGGCTTTTAAATCTCCGCAATAAGCAACTAGCTAATCTTTTTTTGCGGGTGAAGGAACTAGCTAATCTTGATTTAAGGAAAAACTAATCTTGACCGGATAACCTATATACCTAAGAGAGTGAACTCACTACTCTATTTTTCTTCAGATGCAACATATTCATGTCATCAAGTAGGTCTCGCATGTAAAAATGATTTCTCCATGTCACCGTTTGGTACATGGCATTCAACTTTTTGTTTTGTCTCCCCGTTCGATTTCCTTCATTATACTACCCAGGCTAAACAAATGGACGACAAGTGCCAACCCATGACCACTCTATGCTCTGTCGGCCCATGGACAATCGGTAGGTTGTAGATGTTGGAGTGATCATATCTTTAGGTTGGACATATGTCGGCCGACGGCATACATTTGCCATCTGTCGCGCGAGCGGTGGCCTGCACGCAGGAAGGTTCATTGCATCGTTCGTCTTGGTGGGGTGGGGGCACCCCCCCCCCCATCGGCGTCAAGCTTAGTGGCATCCACTTCTAGTCACGCAAAGGACATCGGAGCAACGACCCCGAGGATGTTATGGATGTTGCAGGTTTCGGCTCGCCTCGACATGGGGTGGCAATAGCCAACGTCGCATCGCGGCATGGGCGGCCCCTGATGGTTGCGGAGGTCGTCCTGAAGGAAATATGCCCTAGAGGCAATAATAAAGTTGTTATTTTATATTTCCTTGTTCATGATAAAGGTTTATTATTAATGCTAGAATTGTGTTGATCGGAAACTTAAATACATGTGTGAATACATAAACAAATACCGTGTCCCTAGTAAGCCTTTACTAGACTAGCTCGTTGATCAAAGATGGTTAAGATTTCCTAACCATTGACATGTGTTGTCACTTGATAACGAGATCACATCATTAGAAGAATGATGTGATGGACAAGACCCATCCGTTAGCTTAGCATATGATCGTTTTATTTATTGCTATTGCTTTCTTAATGTCAAATACATATTCCTTCGACTATGAGATCATGCAACTCCCGGATGCCGGAGGAATACCTTGTGTCCTATCAAATTCAAATGGCACAACGTAACTGGGTGATCATAAAGATTCTCTACAGGTATCTCCGAAGGTGTCTGTTGAGTTGGCATGGATCGAGATTAGGATTTGTCACTCCAAGTATCAAAGAGGTATCTCTGGGCCCTCTTGGTAATACACATCATAAGAAGCCTTGCAAGCAAAGTGACTAAGGAGTTAGTTACAAGATGATGTATTACCGAACGAGTAAAGAGACTTGCCGGTAACGAGATTGAACTAGGTATGAATATACCAGCGATCGAATCTCGGGAAAGTAACATACCGATGGACAAAGGGAATTACGTATGTTTTCATAATGTTCGACTGATAAAGATCTTTGTACAATATGTAGGGACCAATATGGGCATCCAGGTTTCTCTAATGGTTATTGGCCGGAGAGGTGTCTCGGTCATGTCTACATAGTTCTCGAACCCATAGGGTCCGCACGTTTAACTTTCATCGATGATATAGTATTATATGAGTTATGTGATTTGGTAACCGAATGTTGTTCGGAGTACCGGATGAGATCACGGACATGATGAGGAGCTCTGGAATGGTCCGGAGGTAAAGATTGATATATAGTACGATACAATTTGGACACTGGAAGAGTTTCAGGAAGTACCGGGTAGTCATCGATCACCGGAAGGGGTTCTGGGAACCCCCGGGAGGTCTATGGGCCTAATGGGCCAAGGGGAGGCATACACCAGCCCACATGGGGCTGGTGCGCCCCTCTGCCTGGCCGGCCGGCCCTAGGGGAAGGAAAGGGGGAGGGTTGGCCCCTCTTGCCTTTCCCTCCTCATGAGAGAAAGGAAAGGGGGGGCCTCCTCCCCCTGCCTTCCTCCCGCGCTTCTACAAGGAAGGGGCGCGGCTAGGGGCAGGAGCCCAAGTGGGATTCGGCCCCACTTGGGGCACCTCCTGGCTGCCACCCCTCTCCCCCACCTATATATATGTGGGAGGGGGCGCCACACATAACCACGACAATCTCTTAGCCGTGTGCGGCTCCCCTCTCCACACTTTCGTCCCTCAGTCATATTTTCGTAGTGCTTAGGCGAAGCCCTGCGGAGATAGCATCACCACCACCGTCACCACGTTGTTGTGCTGCCGGAACTCATCCACTACTTTGCCGTCTTGCTGGATCAACAAGGCGAGGACGTCATCGAGCTGAATGTGTGCTGAGCGCGGAGGTGTCGTACGTCGGTACCCGGTCGGTTGGATCGCAAAGAAGTTCGACTACATCAACCACGTTAATAAATGCTTCCGCTTACGGTCTACGAGGGTACGTAGACACCCCCCACCTCTCGTTGCTATGCATCTCCATGGATAGATCTTGCATGTGTGTAGAATTTATTTTGTTTTCCATGCAACGTTTCCCAATAGAGGCATTCGAGCCAGGTCTATGCGTAGATGATATGCACGAGTAGAACACAAAGAGTTGTGGGTGGTGATAGTCATACTGGTTACCACCAACGTCTTATTTTTATTCGGCGATATTTTGGATGAAGCGGCCCGGACCAACCTTACATGTCCACGCACATGAGACCGGTTCCACCGACTAACATGCAACTTGTTTTTCATAAAGGTGGTTGGCGGGTGTCTTTTTCTTCTACTTCAGTTGAATCGAATTTGACTACGGCTGGTCCTTGAAGAAGGTTTAAACAACAAACTTTATAAATCACCGTTGTGGTTTTTGCGTAGTTAAGAACGGTTCTTGCTAGAAGCCCATAGCAGCCACGTAAAACTTGCAACAACAAAGTAGAGGACGTCTAACCTGTTTTTGTCGGGCATGTTGTGATGTGATATGGTCAAGACGTGATGTGATATACGTTGTTGTATGAGATGATCATGTTTTCTAATATCGACAACCGGCTGGAGCCTTAGGGTTGTCTCTTATTGTATAAAATGCAAGCGCCATGTAATTGCTTTACTTTATCGCTATGTGTTAGCTATAGTTGTAGAAGAAATAGTTGGCAAGATGACCCCGACGCAACTATGGAGATCAAGGTGTCGAGCCGGTGACGATGGAGATCATGACGATGCTTTGGAGATGGAGATCAAAAGCACAAGATGATGATGGCCATATCATGTCACATATTTTGATTGCATGTGATGTTTATCCTTTATGCATCTTATTTTGCTTAGAACGGCGGTAGCATTATAAGATGATCCCTTTACTAAATTTCAAGATAAAAGTGTTCTCCCTGAGTATGCACCGTTGCCAAAGTTCGTCGTTTTGAAGCACCTCGTGATGATCAGGTGTGATAGACTCTACGTTCACATACAACGGGTGTAAGACAATTTTGCACATGCAGAATACTTGGGTTAAACTTGACGAGGCTAGCATGTACAAACATGGTCTTGAAACACTGGAGACCGAAAGGTCGAACGTGAGTCATATAGTAGATATGGTCAACATAGAGATATTTACCGTTGATGACTACCCCATCTCACATGATGATCGGACATGGGTTAGTTGATTTGGATCATGTATCACTTAGGTAACTACTACCTCTTGAGCTTGTGTTGGTTTTCCCTTGAAGAGGAAAGGGTGATGCAGAAAAGTAGCGTAAGTATTTCCCTCAGTTTTTGAGAACCAAGGTATCAATCCAGTAAGAGGTTACACACAAGTCGCCTAGTACTTGCACAAACAATTAAGAACCTTGCAACCAACACGATAAAGGGATTGTCAATCCCTTCACAGCCACATGCAAAAGTGAGATCTGATAAAGATAATAAGATAAATATTTTTGGTATTTTTGTTACATAGATTGGAAAATAAATATTGCAAAATAAAATAGATCAGAAACTTATATGATGGAAAATAGACCCGGGGGCAATAGGTTTCACTAGTGGCTTCTCTCAAGGTAGCATATTTTACGGTGGGTGAACAAATTACTGTCGAGCAATTGATAGAAAAGCGCATAGTTATTAGAATATCTAGGCATGATCATGTATATAGGCATCACGTCCATGTCAAGTAGACCGAAACGATTCTGCATCTACTACTATTACTCCACACATCGACCGACTCCTGCCTGCATCTAGAGTATTAAGTTCATAAGAACAGAGTAACGCATTAAGCAAGATGACATGATGTAGAGGGATAAATGATAACCCACAAGTATAGGGGATCGCAATAGTTTTCGATAAGTAAGAGTGTCGAACCCAACGAGGAGCTAAAGGTAGAACAAATATTCCCTCAAGTTCTATCGACCACCGATACAACTCTACGCACGCTTGGCGTTCGCTTTACCTAGAACAAGTATGAAACTAGAAGTACTTTGTAGGTGTTTTTGGATAAGCTTGCATGAATATAAAGTGCACGAGAATAAAAACTAGGGGCTGTTGTAAGTAAAGAAGCAATAAAGTAAATATAGCGAGTGTGGAAAAGTGATGGTAGGAGTTGCGAAGTTGTCCCTTAAGCAATTGACTACTTTACTAGACCGATAGCAAGTATTATGTGGGAGAGGCCACTGCTAGCATGTCACCCCTTACTTGGAATTCTATGCACTTATGATTGGAACTATTAGCAAGCATCCGCAACTACTAACGTTCATTAAGGTAAAACCCAACCATAGCATTAAGATATATTGGTCCCCCTTCAATCCCGTATGCACCAATTTCTATGCTAGGTTGGAGCTTCTGTCACTCTTGCCCTCCAATACATAGTACTATCAACATACAACTAATGCTATGGTGTGATCCACGCGCGCGCTCATATGATGGGCACCAAAGGACAGCAACATAACCACAAGCAAATTAAATCAATCATAGCAATTCATCAACCACCGATAGGACAACGAAAATCTACTCAGACATCATAGGATGGCAACACATCATTGGATAATAATATGAAGCATAAAGCACCATGTTCAAGTAGAGGATACAGCGGGTTGCGGGAGAGTGGACCGCTGTAGATAGAGGGGGGAAGGTGATGGAGATGTTGGTGAAGATGGTGGTGGTGTTGGTGAAGATCGCGGTGATGATGATGGCCCCCGACGGCGTTCCGGCGCCACCGGAAGCGAGGGGGGCCTTCTTCTTCTTCCTTGACCTTCTCCCTAGATGGGAGAAGGGTTTCCCCTCTGGTCCATGGTCTCCATTGTGTGGGAGGGGTGAGAGCCCCTCCGAGATTGGATCTGTCTCTCTGTCTCTCTCTGTTTCTGTGTTCTGTTTTCTGGCCCTTCACCGTTTCTTAAATTCCCGGAGATCCGTAACTCCGATTGGGCTGAATTTTGGACATGATATCTATCCGGATATGAGCTTTCTTACGGCGAAAGAAGGGCTCCAACCGCCTTACGGGGTGGCCACGAGGGTCAGGGGAGCGCCTGACACCCTGGGGCGCGCCCCCCTACCTCGTGCCCCCCTCGGGCACCTTCTCGCGATGATTCCACTTCCCAAAATTTCATAAATACTCCAAAATAAATCTCCGTCAGTTTTTATTCCGTTTGGACTCCGTTTGGTATGGGTTTTCTGCGAAACAAAAAACATGCAACAAACAAGAACTGGCACTGAGCCTTTGGATCAATATGTTAGTCCCAAAAATAGTATAAAAAGTTGCCAAAAAGTATATGAAAGTTGAATAATATTGGCATGGAACAATCAAAAATTATAGATACGACGGAGACATATCAATAAACTCAAGCAATATGATATAAACCCCATCTTTTTACCCTCGACGACAACAATACAATACGTGCCTTGCTGACCCTGCTGTCACTGGGAAAGGACACCGCAAGATTGAACCCAAAGCTAAGCACTTCTCCCATTGCAAGAAAGATCAATCTAGTAGGCCAAACTAAACCGATAATTCGAAGAGACTTGCAAAGATATCAAATCATGCATATAAGAATTTAGAGAAGAATTAAATATTTTTCATAGATAATCTTGATCATAAACCCACAATTCATCGGATCTCGACAAACACACCGCAAAAAGTATTACATCAAATAGATATCCAAGAAGATCGAGGAGAACTTTGTATTGAGATCCAAAGAGAGAGAATAAGCCATCTAGCTAACAACTATGGACCCGAAGGTCTGTGGTAAACTACTCACACATCATCAGAGAGGATATGGTGTCGATGTAGAAGCCCTCCGTGAGCGATTCCCCCTCCGACGGAGCGCCAGAAAAGGCCCCAAGATGGGATCTCACGGGTACAGAAGGTTGCGGCGGTGGAAAAAGTGTTTCGTGGCTCCCCTGGATGTTTTCAGGGTATAAGAGTATATATAAGCGAAAGAAGTAGGTCGGCGGAGCTACGAGGGGCCCATGAGGGTGGGGGGCACGCCTACCCCCTGGGCGCGCCCTCCTACCTCGTGGCTTCCTCGCTGCTTCCTTGACTTCCACTCCAAGTCTCCTGGATTGCGTTTGTTCCGAAAATGATCCTCGCAAAGGTTTCATTCCGTTTGATATTACTTTTCTGCGAAACACTGAAATAGGCAAAAAACAGCAATTTGCACTGGGCCTTCGGTTAATAGGTTAGTCCCAAAAATAATATAAAAAGGTATATTAAAGGCCATTAAACATCCAAAACAGATAATATAATAGCATGGAATGATAAAAATTATAGATACGTTGGAGACGTATAAAGCATCCCCAAGCTTAATTCCTGCTCGTCCTCGAGTAGGTAAATGATAAAACATAATTTTTGATGTGGAATGCTACCTAGCATAATTTTCAATGTAATTCTCTTTATTGTGGCATGAATTTTTAGATCCAAAAGATTCTAGACAAAGTTTTATTATTTACATAAAAATAGTAATACTTCAAGTATGCTAACCAAGCAATTATGTCTTATCAAAATAACATAGCCAAAGAAAGCTTATCCCTACAAAATCATATAGTTTGGCCATGCTTCATTTTCGTCACGCAAAATGCTCCCATCATGCACAACCCCGGTTTCAGCCAAGCAATTGTTTCATACTTAGCCTTTTCAGACTCTTTCAACTTTTACACAATATGTGAGCGCAAGCCATGGACATAGCACTATGGGTGGAATAGCATATGATGATGGGGGTTATGTGAGAAGACAAAAAGAAGGAGAAAGTCTCATATTGACGCGGGTAATCAACGGGCTATGGAGATGCCCATCAATTGATGTCAATTTGAGGAGTAGGGATTGCCATGCAACGGATGCACTAGAGCTATAAATGTATGAAAGCTCATCAAAAAGAAACTAGCGGGTGTGCATCCAACTTGCTTGCTCACAAAGACCTAGGGCATTTTGAGGAAGCCCATCATTGGAATATACAAGCCAAGTTCTATAATGAAAAATTCCGACTAGTATATGAAAGTGACAAAATAAGTGACTCTCTATCATGGATATCATGGTGCTATTTTGAAGCACAAGTGTGGAAAAAGGATAGTAACATTGTCCCTTCTCTCTTTTTCTCTCATATTTTTTCTTTTTTTTATTTGGGCTTCTTTGGCGTCTCTTTTTTTCGTCCGGAGTCTCATCCCGACTTGTGGGGGAATCATAGTCTCCTTCATCCTTTCCTCACATGGGACAATGCTCTAATAATGAAGATCGTCACACTTCTATTTACTTACAACTCAAGAATTACAACTCAATACTTAGAACAAAATATGACTCTATGTGAATGCCTCCGGCGGTGTACCGGAATATGCAATGAATCAAGAGCGACATGCATCAAACAATTATGAAGGTGGCTTTGCCACAAATACGATGTCTACTACATGATCATGCAAAGCAATATGACAATGATGGAGCGTGTCATAATAAACGGAACGGTGGTAAGTTGCATGGCAATATATCTCGGAATGGCTATGGAAATGCCATAATAGGTAGGTATGGTGGCTTTTTGGGGAAGATATAAGGAGGCTTATGTGTGATAGAGCGTATCATATCACGGGGTTTTGATGCACCGGCGAAATTTGCACCAACTCTCGAGGTGACAAAAGGCAATGCACGGTACCGAAGAGGCTATCAATGATGGAAGGGTGAGAGTGCGTATAATCCATGGACTCAACATTAGTCATAAAGAACTCACATACTTATTGCAAAAATCTACAAGTCATCAAAACTAAGCACTACGCACATGCTCCTAGGGGAAGGGTTGGTAGGAGGTAACCATCGCGCGATCCCGACCTCCACTCATAAGGAAGGCAATCAAAGAACACCCCTTGCTTCAAATTTGTCACACAAGGTTTACCATACGTGCATGCTACGGGACCTGCCAACCTCAACACAAGTATTTCTCAATTTCACAATTACCCAACTAGCATGACTCTAACATTACCACCTCTATATCATAGTATTTAATGCACTCTATATGAAAGTTTTTATTATACCCATCTTGGATGTCTATCATATTAGGACTAATTTTATAGCCAAAGCAAACTACCATGTTGTTCTAAAAGACTCTCAAAATAATATAAGTGAAGCATGAGATTTCAATAATTTCTACAAAATAAAACCAGCACCGTGCTCTAAAAAGATATAAGTGAAGCACTAGAGCAAAATTATCTAGCTCAAAAGATATAAGTGAAGCACATAGAGTATTCTAATAAATTCCGATTCATGTGTGTCTCTCCAAAAGGTGTGTACAGCAAGGATGATTGTGGTAAACTAAAAAGCGAAGACTCAAATCATACAAGACGCTCCAAGCAAAACACATATCATGTGGTGAATAAAAATATAGCATCGAGTAAAGTTACCGATGAGACGAAGATTTAAAGAGGGGATGCCTTCCGGGGCATCCCCAAGCTTAGGATTTTGGTTGTCCTTGAATTTTACCTTTGTGTGCCTTGGGAATCCCCAAGCTTAGGCTCTTGCCACTCCTTGTTCCAAAATCCATCAAATCTTTACCCAAAAACTTGAAAACTTCACAACACAAAACTCAACAGAAAATCTCATGAGCTCCGTTAGTATAAGAAAGCAAAACATCACTTTAAGGTAATGTAATGAACTCATTCTTTATTTATATTGGTGTTAAACCTACTGTATTCCAACTTCTCTATGGTTCATACCCCCCGATACTAGCCATAGATTCATCAAAATAAGCAAACAACACACGAAAAACAGAATCTGTCAAAAACAGAACAGTTTGTAGTAATCTGTATCAAACGTGTACTTCTGGAACTCAAACAATTCTAAGGAATTAGGAAGTCCTAAGCAATTTGTTTATTAATCTTCTTAAAAAATAATCAACTGAAAAGCACGTTTCTGTGATTTATGAAAACTAATCTCGTGCGCGCAAAAGTTTCTGTTTTTCAGCAAGATCAAATTAACTATCACCGTAGGTTATCCTAAAGGTTCTACTTGGCACAAACACTAATTAAAACACAAAACCACATCTAACCAGAGGCTAGATGAATTATTTATTACTAAACAGGAACAAAAGCAAGGAACAAAAAATAAAATTGGGTTGCCTCCCAACAAGCGCTATCGTTTAACGCCCCTAGCTAGGCATAAAAAGAAGAATAGATCTAGGTATTGTCATCTTTGGTATGCAATCCATAAGTGGCCCTCATAATAGATTCATAAGGTAATTTAATTTTCCTCCTAGGAAAGTGATCCATGCCTTTCCTTAATGGAAATTGGAATCTAATATTTCCTTCTTTAATATCAATAATTGCACCAATCGTTCTAAGGAAAGGTCTAGCAAGAATAATAGGACATGTAGGATTGCAATCTATATCAAGAACAATAAAATCTACGGGCACATAATTCCTATTTGTAACAGTAAGAACATCATTAATCCTTACCATAGGTTTCTTAATGGTAGAATCCGCAAGGTGCAAATTTAAAGAACAATCATCAAATTCATGGAAACCTAACACGTCACACAAAGTTTTTGGAATAGTGGAAACACTAGCACCCAAATCACACAAAGCATAGCATTCATGATCTTTAATCTTAATTTTAATAGTAGGTTCCCACTCATCATAAAGTTTTCTAGGGATAGAAACTTCTAATTCAAGCTTTTCTTCATAGGATTGCATTAAAGCATCAACGATATGTTTGGTGAAAGCTTTATTTTGACTATAAGCATGAGGAGAATTTAACACAGATTGCAACAAGGAAATAAAATATATCAAAGAGCAATTATCATAATTAAATTCCTTGAAATCCAAAACAGTGGGTTCGTTGCTATGTAAAGTTTTGACCTCTTCAATCCCACTTTTACCAATTTTTGCATCAAGATCTAAAAACTCTGAATCATTGGGACGCCTTTTAACTATAGTTGACTCATCTCCAGTCCCATCTTTATCAAGATTAATATTGGAAAACAAATATTTAATAGGAGACACACCAATCACTTTTAGATCTTCATCATTATTATCATCTCTATCTTCTGGTTTAGCAGCCATCTTATTAACTAAGTGGCCTGCTTATCCAAAATTTGGCCTACTAAATTTTCAAGCTCAGCAAACTGAGATTTCAAACCATAAAATTCCTTAGACATATCATCAAGCTCTTTATTCATGTACTCCATAAAACCCTTCGGTTCTTTAAGCTCGTTTCTGAAGAAGTTATTATGCTCAAATTGCAAAGACATAAAGCTTCTAACGCTATTTTCAATTTCTTCTAACCTTCTAAGGTGAGGATCAACGTTTTTAGGCAAGGCCATCAGGGTAAACATGCACACAAGAGTGAAAAGAGGCGGACGGAAAAGGGCGAATAAAACGGCAAGGTGAAGTGGGGGAGAGGAAAACAAGAGGCAAATGGCAAATAATGTAATGCGAGGGATAAGAGTTTGTGATGGGTACTTGGTATGTCTTGGCTTGAGCGTAGATCTCCCCGACAACAGCGCCAGAAATCCGCACGTTGGAGGGAGATCAAATCTTGACTTGACTTGGCATAAACCTCCCCGGCAATGGCGCGAGAAATCCTTCTTGCTACCTCTTGAGCTTGCATTGGTTTTCCCTTGAAGAGGAAAGGGTGATGCAGCAAAGTAGCGTAAGTATTTCCCTTAGTTTTTGAGAACCAAGGTATCAATCCAGTAGGAGGTTACACACAGGTCGCCTAGTACCTGCACAAACAATCAAGAACCTTGCAACCAACACGATAAAGGGGTTGTCAATCCCTTCACGGCCACTTGCGAAAGTGAGATCTGATAAAGATAATAAGATAAATTTTTTGGTATTTTTGTTATATAGATTGGAAAATAAAGATTGCAAAATAAAATAGATCGGAAACTTATATGATGGAAAATAGACCCGGGGGCCATAGGTTTCACTAGTGGTTTATCTCAAGATAGCATATTTTACGGTGGGTGAACAAATTACTGTCGAGCAATTGATAGAAAAACGCATAGTTATGAGAATATCTAGGCATGATCATGTATATAGGCATCACGCCCGTGTCAAGTAGACCGAAACGATTATGCATCTACTACTATTACTCCACACATCGACTGACTCCTGCCTGCATCTAGAGTATTAAGTTCATAAGAACAGAGTAACACATTAAGCAAGATGACATGATGTAGAGGGATAAACTCAAGCAATATGATGTAAACCCCATCTTTTTATCCTTGATGGCAACAATACAATATGTGCATTGATGCCCCTGTTGTCACTGGGAAAGGACACCGCAAGATTGAACCCAAAGCTAAGCACTTCTCCCATTGCAAGAAAGATCAATCTAGTAGGCCAAACTAAACCGATAATTCGAAGAGACTTGCAAAGATATCAAATCATGCACATAAGAATTCAGAGAAGAATCAAATATTGTTCATAGATAATCTTGATCATAAACCCACAATTCATTGGATCTCGACAAACACACACATAAAAGTATTACATCAAATAGATCTCCAAGAAGATCGAGGAGAACTTTGTATTGAGATCCAAAGAGAGAGAAGAAGCCATCTAGCTAAAACTATGGACCCGAAGGTCTGTGGTAAACTAGACACACATCATTGGAGAGGCTATGGTGTTGATGTAGAAGCCCTCCATGATTGATTCCCCCTCTTGCGGAGTGCCGGAAAAGGCCCCAAGATGGGATCTCACAGGTACAGAAGGTTGCGGCGGTGGAAAAAGTGTTTTGTGGCTCACTTGGATGTTTTCAGGGTATAAAAGTATATATAGGATAAAGAAGTAGGTCAGTGGAGCTGCGAGGGGCCCACGAGGGTGGGGGCACGCCCTCATGCCTTGTGGCTTCCTCGCTGCTTCCTTGAATTCCACTCCAAGTCTCCTGGATTGCGTTTGTTCCAAAAATGATCCTCGCGAAGGTTTCATTCCGTTTGATATTCCTTTTCTGCGAAACACTGAAATAGGCAAAAAACAACAATTTGCACTGGGCCTTCGGTTAATAGGTTAGTCCCAAAAATAATGTAAAAATGTATATTAAAGCCCATTAAACATTCAAAACAGATAATATAATAGCATGGAACAATCAAAAATTATAGATACGTTGGAGACGTATCAGTAACTTGAGGGATGTTTATTTAAGTGGGAGTTCATTAGTAATTTGATTAATTGAACTTAATTTATCATGAACTTAGTCTTAATAGTTTTGCATATCTATGTTGTAGATCAATGGCTCGTGCTACCGTTCCCCTAGATTTTAATGCGTTCCTAGAGAAAGCTTAGTTGAAAGATGATGGTATCAACTACACGGACTGGGTCCGTAACTTGAGGATTATCCTCATTTCTGCACAGAAGAATTATGTACTTGATGCACCGCTAGGTGACAAACCTGCTGCAGGAGCTACTGTGGATGTTATGAATGTCTGGCAGGCTTCATCTGATGACTACTCAATAGTTCAGTGTGCCATGCTTTACGGCTTAGAACCGGGACTTTAAAGACATTTTGAACGTCATGGAGCATATGAGATGTTCCAAGAGTTGAAGTTAATATTTAACGCAAATGCCCAGGTTGAGAGATATGAAGTCTCCAACAAGTTCTATAGCTGCAAAATGGAGGAGAACAATTATGTTAGTGAACACATACTCAAAATGTCTGGGTATCATAACCACTTGACTCAGCTGGGAGTTGATTTTCCAATTGATAGTGTTATTGACAAAGTTCTTCAATCACTACCACCAAGATACAAAGGATTCATGAGCAATTATAATATGCAAGGGATGACGAAAATGATTCCTGATCTCTTCGCAATGCTTCAAGACGCGGAGGTAGAAATCAAGAAGGAGCATCAAGTGTTGATGGTTAACAAGACCACTAGTTTCAAGAAAAGGGGCAAGGGAAAGAAAGGGAACTTCAAGAAGAATGGCAAGCAAGTTGCTACTCCCGGGAAGAAACCCAAAGCTGGGCCCAAGCCTGAAACTGAGTGCTTCTACTGCAAAGGGAATGGTCACTGGAAGCAGAACTGCCCCAAATACTTGGCGGATAAAAAGGATGGCAAAGTGAATAAAGGTATATTTGATATACATGGTATTGATGTGTACCTTACTAATGCTCGCAGTAGCGCCTAGGTATTTGATACTGGTTCGGTTGCTCATATTTGTAACTCGAAACAGGAACTGTGGAACAAACGAAGATTGGTTAAGGACGAGGTGACGTTGCGCGTCGGGAATGGTTCCGAGGTCGATGTGATCGCCGTCGGCATGCTACCTTGACATCTACCTTCGGGATTTTAGACCTCAGTAATTGTTATTTGGTGCTAGCGTTGATCATGAACATTATATCTAGATCTTGTTTATTGCGAGACGGTTATTCATTTAAATCGGAGAATAATGGTTGTTCTATTTATATGAGTAATATCTTTTATTGTCATGCACCCTTGATGAATGGTCTATTTTTGTTGAATCTCGATCATAGTGACACACGTATTCATAATATTGATGCCAAAAGATGCAAAGTTGATAATGATAGTGACACACATATTCATAATATTTTGGAGAATCATCGTAACAAGAAAATAAAGTTTCTACAATCTGACCGAGGAGGCAAATATTTGAGTTACGAGTTTGGCCTTCATTTAAAACAATGTGGAATTGTTTCACAACTCACGCCACCTGGAACACCACAGCGTAATGGTGTGTCCGAACGTCGTAACCATACTTTATTGGGTATGGTGCGTTCTATGATGTCTCTTCCGATTTACCACTATTGTTTTGGGGTTATGCATTAGAGACAGCCGCATTCATGTTAAATAGGGCACCGCCTAAATCCGTTGAGACGACACCGTATGAACTGAGGTTTGGCAAGAAACCTAAGCTGTCGTTTCTTAAAGTTTGGGGTCGTGGCACTTATGTCAAAAGGCTTTAGCCTGATAAGAACCCAAATCAGAGAAGTGTGTCTTCATAGGATACCCTAAGGAAACAATTGGGTACACCTTCTACCATAGATCCGAAGGCAAGATCTTTGTTGCCAAGAATGGATCCTTTCTAGAGAAGGAGTTTCTCTCGAAAGAAGTGAGTGGGAGGAAAGAAGAAGCTAATGATGATGATCATGAAACTTCGGATCAATTTATTACTGGACCTCGTAGGTCGAACAGAGCATGTTCTGCACCGAGTGGTACGGAAATCATGTCCTAGAAGTCATGTTATTAGACCATGGTGAACCTACGAACTATGAAGAAGCTATGATGAGCCCAGATTTCGATAAATGGCTTGAGGCCATGAAATCTGAGATAGGATCCATGTATGAGAACAAAGTATGGACTTTGGTGGACTTGCCCCATGATCGGCAAGCCATTGAGAATAAATGGATCTTCAATAAGAAGACAGACGCTGATGGTAATGTCACCATCTACAAAACTCCACTTGTCGCGAAAGGTTTTCGACAAGTTCTAGGGGTTGACTATGATGAGACCTTCTCACTCGTAGCGATGCTTAAGTCAGTCCGAATCATGTTAGCAATTGCCGCATTTTATAATTATGAAATCTGGCAAATGGACGTCAAAACTGCATTCCTTAATGGATTTCTTAAAAAAGAGTTGTGTATGATGCAAGAACTTCTTAGAGAAGAAGAGTTGAAGTGGGCGTTGCGGGCCAAGGTCCGGCGAGTAGTCCAGGGGGACGCGAACACGCAATTCTTTCACGTGATCGCTAACGGTAAGCATCGAAAGAAGAGGATCTTTCAGCTTGAGCAAGATGAGGGTATGATTGTAGGACAGGAAAACCTAAAATTGTACATTACCGAATACTATAAGCAGCTGTTTGGCCCTCCAGAAGGGAACTGTGTGTCTCTGGACGAGTCAAGGGTTGAGGATATTCCTCAGCTCACAGCGGTGGAGAATGATATTCTTGCGGCTCCTTTCTCGGAGAAAGAGGTGCTGGAGGCCATCTCGCAAATGAAGAATAACAAGGCGCTGGTCCCGATGGTCTCCCAAATGGAGTTTTATAAGAAGTGCCGCATATCATTAAAGGGATTTGTTGCCTATGTTTAATGATTTGTTTGCTGGGCAGCTTCATCTTTTTCAGCTAAATTTTGGAACAATTACCCTTCTTCCTAAGAAAACAGAGGCTGTGAGAATTGAGCAATTCAGGCCAATCTGTCTTCTTAATGTTAGTTTCAAAATTTTTACCAAGGTCGGGACCAATAGACTCACATAGATTGCGCATACTGTTGTGCAGCCTACCCAATCTGCTTTCATGTCGGACAGGAATATCCTTGAGGGGGTAGTGGTCCTTCATGAAACGCTCCATGAAATCCACACAAAAAAACTGGATGGGGTTGTTTTCAAAGTGGATTTCAAAAAAGCGTACGACAAAGTCAAATGGCCATTCCTTCAACAGGCCTTGCGTTTGAAGGGTTTTGATGAGGCTTGGCGACGCCAAGTAGAATCCTTTACGCAAAAAGGGAGTGTTGGAATTAAAGTAAATGATGATATTGGGCACTATTTCCAGACACATAAGGGTCTGAGGCAAGGAGATCCAATGTCCCCTGTTTTGTTCAACATTGTGGTTGACATGTTGGCAATCCTAATAGGTCGGGCAAAGGAGGCCCGTCAGTTGGGCGGCTTGGTGCCCAACCTAGTTGATGGGGGGTGTCCATTCTGCAGAACGCTGATGATACTATCATCTATATGGAGCATGACCGCAAAAGCGAGAAATATGAAGCTGGTGCTTTGCTTATTTGAACAATTGTCTGGGTTAAAGATTAACTTTCATAAAAGCGAATTGTTCTCCTTTGGTAGAGCCAAGGAGGAACAGGAGGCTTATAGGCAATTGTTTGGATGTGAATTAGGGGCCTTACCTTTCACCTACCTAGGTATACCCATCGTAAGCTTACAAATCGAGAGTGGAAATGCATTGAGGATCGGTTTGAAAAGAAACTTAGTTGCTGGAAGGGCAAACTTATGTCATATGGAGGCCGGTTAATTCTTATTAATTCGGTACTCACGAGTATGCCGATGTTTCTACTATTTTTTTTGAGGTTCCAGTTGGGGTTAGGAAAAGACTGGACTTCTACCAATCAATATTTTTTGGCAGAGTGATGAACTTAAGAGAAAGTATAGACTCGCCAAGTGGGATGTCATTTGTCGACCTAAGGACCAAGGGGGGTTGGGTATCAAAAATCTTGAGGTCAAGAACAGATGCCTGCTTAGTAAGTGGCTGTATAAGCTTTCGGGTCCGACTGACGCAACTTGGGCGCAGATTCTTCATAACAAGTATCTGCAGTCCAAAACTTTGTCACAGGTGACAGTGAGACCAACTGATTCTCCGTTTTGGAAGGGGCTTATGAGAGTCAAGGCAACCTTCTTTAATAGAACAAAGTTTATTGTTGGTGATGGAAATGACACACCTTTCTGGGAGGACACTTGGCTGGGTGATACACCATTAGCAATACAGTACCCAACCTTGTATCGTATTGTCCAGCGACGTGATGCGCTAGTTGAAATGATTATGCAGTCCATTCCCCTTAATATTCAGTTTCGGCGGGTGCTTGTTGGTGAGAGATGGGAAGCTTGGCTCCATCTGGTGCGTGAAGCGATGGAAGTCCAGCTAGCGCAACAGCCCGATCAGCTATGTTGGAAGCTTACTAGGAACGGACAATTTACTGTAAGGTCGATGTACAACGATGTCATCAACTCCACTGTCATTCCTAGTACCAAACATGTTTGGAAAGTAAAATTGCCTTTGAAAATTAAAATGTTTATGTGGTTTGTCCATAAACAGGTAATTTTAACAAAGGACAACTTGGTCAAGCGCAATTGGACTGGATCTACTAGGTGTAGCTTCTGTGATCAGGACGAGACCATTAAGCATCTCTTCCTTGACTGTCCTTTGGCGAGAATTCTGTGGCGCACTATGCAAATTGCTTTTAACATTACTCCTCCGAGTACGGTCGGGTCGTTATTTGAAACGTGGCTGGATGGGATAGAGTCCGATACAGCTAGACATATTCGTGTAGGAGTGTATGCGTTGTTATGAGCAATTTGGAACTGCAGAAATGATTTGGTTTTTAACACAATAACTACTATTCATTTTTTGCAGGTTATATTCCGTGCTACGGCGCTGATCCGTATGTGGTCCTTACTCACTCCGACGGAGGCCAGGGAGCGTTTGGTTACTGGATCTGTCCGGTGGGAGATGGTAGCGCGGGATATCTTCAACAGGTTTGGTAGGCGGTCATGTAATAGGATAGGCAATTAGTTTTCCTATCTTTTATTTTTCTAGCCGGTTGTGGCCTTGTGGTTGTTTCTTGGTTTAGCTTCGAGGCTCTCGGTGAGCTCGCCTTTACTTTGTTGAAGACTATACGACTTTGTTGAACCTATTTTATTTATTGAGGTGGCCATATCCATCGTTCTGATGCAGAGGCCGGGGAGTTCCCCCTTTTCGAAAAAAAGAAGGTTTTGTCGATCCTAAAGGTGCTAACAAAGTGTGCAAACTCCAGCGATCCATCTATGGACTTGTGCAAGCATCTCGGAGTTTGAATATACGCTTTGATGAGGTGATCAAAGCATATGGTTTTATACAGACTTATGGTGAAGCCTGTATTTACAAGAAAGTGAGTGGGAGCTTTGTAGCATTTCTGATATTATATGTGGATGACATATTGTTGATTGGAAATGATATAGAATTCTGGATAGCATAAAAGGATACTTGAATAAGAATTTTTTAATGAAAGACCTCGGTGAAGCTGCTTATATATTGGGCATCAAGATCTATAGAGATAGATCGAGACGCTTAATAGGACTTTCACAAAACACATACCTTGACAAAGTTTTGAAGAAGTTGAAGTTCAAAATGGACCCGTCAAAGAAATGGTTCTTGCCTGTGTTACAAGGTGTGAAATTGAGTCAGAGTCAAAGCCCGACCACTGCAGAAGATAGAGAGAAAATGAAAGTCATTCCCAATGCCTCAACCATAGGTTATATCATGTGTGCTATGCTGTGTACCAGACCTGATGTGTGCCTTGCCATAAGTTTGGCAGGGAGGTACCAAAGTAATCCAAGAGTGGTTCACCAGACAGCGGTCAAGGACATCCTGAAGTACCTGAAAAGGACCAAGGATATGTTTCTCGTTTATGTAGGTGACGAAGAGCTCATCCTAAATGGTTACGTCGATGCTAACTTCAACACTGATCTGGATGACTCTAAGTCACAAACTGGATACGTATTTATATTGAATGGTGGAGCTGTCAGTTGGTGCAGTTCCAAGCAGAGCGTCGTGGTGGGATCTACGTGTGAAGCGGAGTACATAGCTGCTTCGGAAGCAGCACATTAAGGAGTCTGGATGAAGGAGTTCATATCCGATCTGGGTGTAATACCCAGTGCATCGGGTCCAATGAAAATCTTTTGTGACAACATTGGAGCAATTACCTTAGCGAAGGAATCCAGGTTTCACAAGAGAAACGAACACATCAAGAGACGCTTCAACTCCATACGTGAAAAGGTCAAGGATGGAGACATAGAAGTTTTCAAAATACATATGAATCTGAATGTAGCAGACCCGTTGACTAAGCCTCTTCCGCGAGCAAAACATGTTTAGTACCAAAAATCCATGGGTGTTAGATTCATTACAATGTAATCTAGATTATTGACTCTAGTGCAAGTGGGAGACTGAAGGAAATATGCCCTAGAGGCAATAATAAAGTTGTTATTATATATTTCCTTATTCATGATAAAGGTTTATTATTCATGCTAGAATTGTATTGATCAGAAACTTAAATACATGTGTGAATACATAAACAAATCCCGTGTCCCTAGTAAGCCTTTACTAGACTAGCTCGTTGATCAAAGATGGTTAAGGTTTCCTAACCGTAGACATGTGTTGTCACTTGATAACGAGATCACATCATTAGGAGAATGATGTGATGGATAAGACCCATCCGTTAGCTTAGCATATGATCGGTCAGTTTATTGCTATTGCTTTCTTAATGTTAAATACATATTCCTTCGACTATGAGATCATGCAACTCCCGGATACTAGAGGAATACCTTGTGTGCTATCAAACTTCACAATGTAACTGGGTGATCATAAAGATGCTCTACAGGTATCTCCGAAGGTGTCTGTTGAGTTGGCATGCATCGAGATTAGGATTTGTCACTCCAAGTATCAGAGAGGTATCTCTGGGCCCTCTCGATAATAGACATAATAAGAAGCCTTGCAAGCAACGTGACTAAGGAGTTAGTTACAATATGACGTATTATGGAACGAGTAAAGAGACTTGCCGGTAACGAGATTGAACTAGGTATGAAGATACCCATGACCGAATCTCGGGCAAGTAACATACCGATGGACAAAGGGAATTACGTATGTATTCATAAGATTTGACCGATAAAGATCTTCGTAGAATATGTAGGAACCAATATGGGCATCCAGTTTCCGCTATTGGTTATTGACCGGAGAGGTGTCTCGGTCATGTCTACATAGGTCTCGAACCCATAGGGTCCGCACGCTTAACGTTCGTTGACGATATAGTATTATATGAGTTATGTGATTTGGTGACCGAATGTTGTTCGGAGTCCCGGATGAGATCACGGACATGACGTGGAGCTCCGGAATGGTTCGAAGATAAAGATTGATATATAGGACGATACTATTTGGACACCAGAAGAGTTTCAGGAAGTACCGGGTAGTCATCGATCATCGGAAGGGGTTTCGGGAACCCTCGGGAGGCCTATGGGCCTAATGGGACAAGGGGAGGCATACACCAGCCCACAAGGGGCTGGTGCGCCCCTCTCCCTGGTTGGCCGACCCTAGGGGAAGGAAAGGGGGAGGGTTGGCCCCTCCTGCCTTTCCCTCCTCATGAGAAAAAGGAAAGAGGGGCGCCTCCTCCCCCTGCCTTCCTCCCGCACTTATACAAGGAAGGGGGGCGGCTAGGGGCATGAGCCCAAGTGGGATTCGGCCCGATCGGTTGACCGTGGACACGTGCGAATGCATCTGTGGACATTTGAGGATGTTTGTTTGACGATTGCCGTTGGGGATGCCCTTATGCCTTGGCGCTCCCCAAATCTGTCAATCTAGCCGAAGACAACACACAAACTAAGGCAACATCAAGGCTCCAGATTGGTAGATTCTGTTGGGGTGATAATGCTGTAACACTCGTGACATTCAATAAAGAAAACAAGATGAGAAGCAAAACTACACAATGCAAATGTGTCATAATCTAGTCAATGTTAGTACACCAATGCAACCAATTCGCTTCACTTGATATGACAATGATGATCCCCGAGCGGAGAGAGCTGCTCCCCGCTCTAGCATGGTAGATACAACGAATAGGTATATGCGGATGTCAATCACGTTCATGCACTTCTCGGAGTTTACTCACCACCGAGTTGCAGAAGGCATCTCTTGTTAGCCAACATTGTTGGAGCACTTGTCTTGGGCCTAGGTCGCCGAGGCAATGATAATTTATCTTCATGAAACACAACAATGGAAATGAAAAAGAGACTTATCCGTTGTTTCTTTGAGTAGCTATCTGGTCTCAAGATTAACTTCCACAAGAGCGAGCTCTTTTGCTTTGGATACGCCAAAGAAGATAATCAATACAAGGAATTGTCTCATTGTAAATCTAGATCTTTCCCTTTTAGATACATTGGCATTCCAATGCATTTCGGTAAACTTTTAAATTAGAAATATAAATTTATTGAAGACCACTTTGAGAAAAATCTTGGTTGTTGGATAGGCATGCTTGAGTCCTATGGGGTAAGGCTTACCCTAATCAATGTTACTCACACAAGTTTACCTATGTTGATGTTATCTTTCTTTGAAATAACTAAAGGGGTAACAAAAAATTGGAATGACGTAGATCTAATTTTTTCTGGCAGTCAGATAAACATAAGCGTAAATATCGTCTAGCAATGTTGGATGCAATTTGACGTACAAAAGATCAAGGAGGCCCACGGGTAGAAGACCTCAAGATTAAAAATAAGTGTCAATTTAGCAAATGGCTATACAAGATACTTACTGAGGAAGAGCTTTGGCAAGAATAACTTAGGAATAAGTACCTTCATTCCAAAACCCGCTTTGAGGTTCAGGCAAAACTAACTGACTAGACTATCCGGAAAGACCTCATGGGGTCTATTTTTTTTAAAAAACCACACATGGACTTTTGTGATAGGCAATGGCCTAACTACTAGGTTCAGGGAAGATACATGGCTAGGGAGAAGTCATTCGCCCTACAATACCCACGCCTCTATCATATTGTGTAGCACAAACATGTCTCTAGCGCCTCTGCGATGGACCAGGTACTGTCAAATGTTAGGGTTTTTACATTTCCACCCTTAACTCAAACACAATACTCAGCTTTACCCCTAATTTCAAAGTGTGCTCAAATTTGCCCCTTTGCCATTAGTTCCCCTTATATAAATGCCCTTCCAGAAAGTTGTTTTCGTCCATTAAACGGCTTTGACCGTCCACAAGATATTTATGGACATTGTTGCCCCCCGCCTCCTCATGTCATTGACATGTGGGACCCACTCCAAAAAAATAAAACAAAAATACTCTTTCGCTCACCCTCTCTCCTTCACGCACTCATAGGTGGATCGCAACTAAAAAACAAAACTAGATAAGGACCGGTCAAACTTGATATATGGCCCACATGGCATTGTCTTATTATTATTATTATTATTATTATTATTATTATTATTATTATTATTATTATTATTATTATTATCTAAAGTAAATTGTGTTAATTAAAGACCGTTCAAACTTAATTTGCTTTATGGCTGATATGTCTCCGTCGTATCTATAATTTTTTATTATTTCATGTCAATATTATACAAGTTTTACATACTTTTGGCAACTTTTTATATGATTTATTTGACTAACCTATTTATCCAAAGGCTCAAAGTACAATTCCTGTTTTCTGCATGTTTTTTGTGTCGCAGAGTATCCATATCAAACGAAGTCCAAATGCAATAAAATTTCACGGAGGATTATTTTGGAATATATGTGATTTTTGGGAGTTGTAATCACCGCAAACGGAGGCCCACACAGCCCACAAGACACAAGGGCGCGCCAGAGGCCCCTGGCGCATGGTGGTGGGTTGTGCCCTTCTAGAACGTCGGTTGGAGCTCTACTTCAGGTGCAAGGAAGCTTATATCCGGGAAAAAATCGTGTTAAAACCTCAGCGCAATCGGAGTTACGGATCTCCTGGAATATAAGAAACAGTTTTCGGCCAGATCAGGGGAACGCGAAATAGAAGAGAACATAGAGGGAGATCCAATCTCGGAGGGGCTCCCTCTCCTCCGCCGCCATGGAGGCCATGGACCAGAGGGGGAATCCTCCTCCCGTCTAGGGGGAGGCCAAGGAAGAAGAATAAGAAGAAGAAGGAGGAGGAGGGGGCTCTCCCCCCTCTCTTCCGGTGGCGCCGGAGTGCCGCCGGGGCTAGGATCGTGACAGAAATCTACATAACAACCTTGCTACTGTCAACACCAACTTTCTCCCCCTCTATGCAGTGGTGTAACACCTCTTCCCCCGCTGTAATCTCTACTTAAACATGGTGCTCAACTCCGTATATTATTCCCCAATGATATGTGGTTATCCTATGATGTTTGAGTAGATCCGTTTTGTCCTGTGGGTTAATCGTGATCTTGGTTGTTATGATTGTATATTTTATTTTTGGTCATGTCCTACGGTGCCCTCCGTTCGCACAAACGTGAGGGGCCCCCGCTATAGGGTGTTGCAATATGTTCATGGTTTGCTTATTGTCAGTGTTGCGGGGGATGACATCAGCCCAAACGCGGATAGGTGGGTTATGGCGTATGGGAGTAAAGAGGACTTGATACTTAATGCTATGGTTGGGTTTCACGACCTTAATGATCTTTAGTAGTTGCGGATGCTTGCTAGAGTTCCAATCATAAGTGCATATGATCCAAGTATAGAAAGTATGTTAGCTCATGCCTCTCCCTCATATAAAATTACAAGAATGATTACCGGTACTTGTTATCGATTGCCTAGGGACAAATAACTTTCTTGTTGACACAAACCCTTTTACTAAACACCTAACTTTTATTACCTTGCAAAGTACTTCTAGTTTTATTCTTGCATCTAGCATCACACCTACAAAATAGTTTTATATTTGTTTTCGGTAAAGCAAACGTCAAGTGTGCGTAGAGTTGTATCGATGGTCGATAGAAGTTGAGGGGATATTTATTCTATCTTTAGCTCCTCATTGGGTTCGACACTCTTATTTATCGAAGAAGGGTAAAAACGATCCCCTATACTTGTGGGTTATCAAGACCTTTTTATGGCGCCGTTGTCGGGGAGCAATAGCGTGGGGTGAATATTCTCGTGTGTGCTTGTTTGCTTTATCACTAAGTAGTTTTTATTTCCTGTTCTAAGTTGTTATCTATCTTTAGTTATGGATATGGAACACGAAATACCAAAAAAATTAGGTGTACCTGCTACTCATGGAGACGGCAAACCTCCTAAAACCCTCGATGCTCGTTATGTGAAAAATATTATGCACTACTTTGATAATCCTGAGAAAACCCCATCCAACATGATAATGGGAGTAACATTGGATCAACGTGAATACTTTAGGGATTATCGCTTGACTCAAAAAGGGAAACTTTTATGGGATCAACTTCATATGTTGCATTGGTATGCTTGGAATTTATGTCAGAGATATGATTATACTTGCTGTGTTGGGGAACGTAGTAATTTCAAAAAGTGTCCTACGCACACGCAAGGATCATGGTGATGCATAGCAACGAGAGGGGAGAGTATTGTCCACGTACCCTCGTAGACCGTAAGCGGAAGCATTATGACAACGCGGTTGATGTAGTCGTCGCCTTCACGATCCGACCGATCCAAGTACCGAACGACGGCACCTCCGAGTTCAAAGACACGCTCAACTCGATGACGTTCCCGGACTCTGATCCAAAGCAAAGTGTCGGGATGAGTTCCGTCAAGAGACGGCGTGGTAGCGATGATGATGTTCTACTGGCGCAGGGCTTCGCCTAAACTCCGCGACGATATGAACGAGGTGGAATATGGTGGAGGGGGGCACCGCACACAGCTAAGGAACGATCACGAAGATCAACTTGTGTGTGTCATGGGGTGCCCCCCTGCCCCCGTATATAAAGGAGGGAGGGGGAGGTGCGGCCGGCCCCCAAGGGGTGCGCCTGGAGGAGTCCTACTCCCACCGAGTAGGACTCCCCTCTTGCCTTGTTGGAGAAGGAAAGGGGAGGGAAAGAGGAAAGGGGGCGCCGCCTCTTCCTTGTCCTATTCGGACTAGGGGAGGGGCGCCTGCGGCCTGCCCGCCGCCCTCCTCCTCTCCCTCATGGCCCACTAAGGCCCATTATCCCCGGAGGGTTCCGGTAACCCCGGTGTTCCTAAAATCCGATTTCACCCTAACCATTCCGATATCCAAATATAGGCTTCCAATATATCAATCTTTATGTCTCGACCATTTCGAGACTCCTCGTTATGTCCGTGATCACATCCGGGACTCCGAACAAACTTTGGTACATCAAAACTTATAAACTCATAATAAAATTGTCATCGTAACGTTAAGCGTGCGGACCCTACAGGTTCGAGAACTATGTAGACATGACCTAGAACTATTCTCGGTCAATAACCAATAGCGGAACCTGGATGCCCATATTGGTTCCTACATATTCTACGAAGATCTTTATCGGTCAAACCGCATAACGATATCGTTGTTCCCTTTGTCATCGGTATGTTACTTGTCCGAGATTCGATCGTCGGTATCCAATACCTAGTTCAATCTCAAGCATCGACAAGTCTCTTTACTCGTTTCGTAATACAACATCTCACAACTAACTTATTAGTTGCAATGCTTGCAAGGCTTATGTGATGTGCATTATCGAGAGGGCCCAGAGATACCTCTCCGACAATCGGAGTGACAAAACCTAATCTCGAAATACGGCAACCCAACATGTACCTTTGGAGACACCTATAGTACTCCTTTATAATCACCCAGTTACATTGTGACGTTTGGTATCACCCAAAGTGTTCCTCCGGTAAACGGGAGTTGCATAATCTCATAGTTACAGGAACATATATAAGTCATGAAGAAAGCAATAGCAATGTACTAAACGATCAAGTGCTAGGCTAACGGAATGGGTCATGTCAATCACATCATTCTCCTAATGATGTGATCCCATTAATCAAATGACAGCACATGTCTATGGTTAGGAAACATAACCATCTTTGATTAATGAGCTAGTCAAGTAGAGGCATACTAGTGACTATATGTTTGTCTATGTATTCACACATGTATCATGTTTCCGGTTAATACAATTCTAGCATGAATAATAAACATTTATCATGATATGAGGAAATAAATAATAACTTTATTATTGCCTCTAGGGCATATTTCCTTCAGTCTCCCACTTGCACTAGAGTCAATAATCTAGTTCACATCGCCATGTGATTTAACACCAATATTCACATCTGTATGTGATAATACCCATAGTTCACATAGTCATGTGATCAACACCCAAAGGGTTACTAGAGTCAATAATCTAGTTCACATCGTTATGTGATTAACAACCAAAGAGTACTAAGGTATGATCATGTTTTGCTCGTGAGAGAAGTTTAGTCAACGGGTCTGTCACATTCGGAGCCATATGTATTTTGCAAATATTCTATGTCTACAATGCTCTGCACGAAGCTACTCTAGCTAATTGCTCCCACTTTCAATATGTATCCAGATTGAGACTTAGAGTCATCTGGATCAGTGTAAAAAGCTTGCATCGATGTAACTTTACGACAGGCTCTTTTATCACCTCCATAATCGAGAAATATTTCCTTAGTCCTCACTAAGGATGTTCTTGACCAATGTCCAGTGATCTACTCCTAGATCACTATTGTACTCCCTTGCCAAATTCAGAGCAAGGTATACAATAGGTCCGTACATAGCATAGCATACTTTATAAAACCTATAAGCGAGGCATAGGGAATGACTTTCATTCTCTTTTCTATTTTCTCACCGTGGTCAGGATTTGAGTCTTACTCAATTTCACACCTTTGCAACACAGGCAAGAACTTTTCTTTGACTGTTCCATTTTGAACTACTTCAAAATCTTGACAAGGTATATACTTATTGAAAAAACTTATCAAGCGTCTTGATCTATCTCAATAGATCTTGATGCTCAATATGTAAGTAGCTTTACTGAGGTCTTTCTTTTAAAGAACTCCTTTCAAATACTCCTTTATGCTTTCCAGAAAAATTCTACATCATTTCTGATCAACAATATGTTACTCACATATATTTATCAGAAAGGCGGTAGTGCTCCCACTCACTTTATTGTAAATACAGAATTCACCGCAAGTCTGTATAAAACTATATGCTTTGATCAACTTATCAAAGTGTGTATTCCAACTCTGAGATGCTTGCACCAGTCCATAGATGGATCGCTGGAGCTTGCACATTTTGTTAGCATCTTTAGGATTGACAAAACCTTTTGGTTGCATCATATGCAACTCTTCTTTAATAAATCCATTTAAGGAATGCAGTTTTGACATCCATTTGCCAGATTTCATAAAATGTGGCAATTGCTAACATAATTCGGACAGACTTTAAGCATCGTTACGAGTGAGAAAATCTCATCGTATTCAACACCTTGAACTTGTCGAAAACCTTTTGCAACAAGTCGAGCTTTGTAGATAGTAACACTACTATCAGTGTCCGTCTTCCTCTTGAAGATCCATTTATTTAACTTGACTTGCGATCATCGAGCAGGTCAACCAAAGTCCCCACTTTGTTCTTATATATGGATCCTATCTCAGATTTTATGGCCTCAAGCCATTTCGCGAATCTGGGCTCATCATCGCTTCCTCATAGTTCGTAGGTTCATCATGGTCTAGTAACATGACTTCTAGAATAGGATTACCGTACCACATTGGTGCGGATCTTATTTTGGAAGACCTACGAGGTTCGGTAGTAACTTGATCCAAGCTTCATGATCATCATCATTAGCTTCCTCACCGATTGGTGTAGGAATCACGAGGAACTGATTTACGTGATGAACTAGTTTCCAATTCGGGAGAAGGTACAATTACCTTATCAAGCTCTACTTTCCTCCCACTCACTTCTTTCGAGAGAAACTTCTTCTCTAGATAGGATCCATCTTAGCAACGAATAACTTGCCTTCGGATCTGTGATAGAAGGTGTACCCAATAGTTACCTCTGGGTATTCTATGAAGACACACTTTTCCGATTTGGGTTCGAGCTTATCAGGTTGAAACCTTTTCATATAAGCATCGCAACTCCAAGCTTTAAGAAACGACAGCTTAGGTTTCTTTGCTAAACCATAGTTCATACGGTGTCATCTCAACAGATTTAGATGGTGCCCTATTAAACGTGAATGCAGCTGTCTCTAATGCATAACCCCAAAACGATAGTGGTAAATCGGTAAGATACATCATAGATCGCACCATATCCAATAAAGTGCGGTTACGACGTTCGGACACACCATTATGTTGTGGTGTTCCATGTGGCGTGAGCTGTGAAACTATTCCACTTTGTTTTAATTGAAGACCAAACTCGTAACTCAAATATTCATCTCCACGATCAGATTGCAGAAACTTTATTTTCTTGTTACGATGATTTTCCACTTCACTCTGAAATTCTTTGAACTTTTCAACTATTTCAGACTTATGTTTCATCAAGAAGATACACGCATATCTGCTCAAATCATCCGTGAAGGTCGAGAAAATAATGATACTTGCCACGGGCATCAACACTCATTGGATCGCATACATCGGTATGTATTATTTCCAATAAGTCAAGAGCTTGTTCCATTGTTCCGGAGAAGCGGAGTTTTAGTCATCTTGCCCAAAAGGCACGGTTCGCAAGCATCAAATGATTCATAACCAAGTGATTCCAAAAATCCATCTTTATGGAGTTTCTTCATGCGCTTTACAATCGATATGACCCAAACGGCGATTGCCACAAATAAGTTGCACTATCATTATTAACTTTGCATCTTTTGGCATCAATATTATGAATATGTGTATCACTACGATCGAGATCCAACAAAAGCTGTTTTCTTTGGGAGTATGATCATTGAAGGTTCTATTCATGTAAACAGAACAACAATTGTTCTCTAACTTAAATGAATAACCGTATTGCAATAAACATGATCAAATCATATTTATGCTCAACGCAAACACCAAATAACACTTATTTAGGTTCAACACTAATCCCGAAAGTATAGGGAGTGTGCGATGATGATCATATCAATCTTGGAACTACTTCCAACACACATCGTCACTTCACCCTCAACTAGTCTCTGTTTATTCTGTAACTCCTGCTTCGAGTTACTAATATTTAGCAACCGAACAAGTATCAAATACTCAGGGCTACTATAAACACTAGTAAGGCACACATCAATAACCTGTATATCAAATATACCCTTGCTCACTTTGCCATCCTTCTTATCCACCAAATATTCTGTGGCATTTCCGCTTCAAGTGACCATTTCCTTTGCAGTGTAAGCACTTTCGGTTTCGTGCTTTGGTCCAGCTTTGGTCTTCTTCATGGGAGTGACAACTTGTTTGCCATTCTACTTGAAGTTTCCCTTTCTTTCCCTTTGCCCTTTTCTTGAAACTAGTGGTCTTGTCAATCATCAACACTTGATGCTCTTTCTTGATTTCTACCTTCGTCGATTTCGACATCACGAAGAGCTCGGGAATCGTTTTCGTCATCCCTTGCATACTATAGTTCATCACGAAGTTCTAGTAACTTAGTGATGATGACTAGAAAATTCTGTCAATCACTATCTTATCTGGAAGATTAACTCCCACTTGATTCAAGCGATTGAAGTACCTGCATAATCTGAGCACATGCTCACTAGTTGAGCGATTCTCCTCCATCTTTAGCTATGGAACTTGTTGGAGACTTCATATCTCTCAACTCAGGTATTTGCTTGAAATATTAACTTCAACTCCTGGAACATCTCATATGGTCCATGACGTTCAAAACGTCTTTGAAGTCCCAATTCTAAGCCGTTAAGTATGGTGCACTAAACTATCAAGTAGTCATCATATTGAGCTATCCAAACGCTCATAACGTCCCATTTGCTCCTGCAATAGGTCCGCTCACCTAGCGGTGCGTTAAGGACATAATTCTTACGTGCAGCAATGAGGATAAACCTCGGATCACGGATCCAATCCGCATCATTGCTACTAACATTTTTCAATACAATTTTCTCTAGGAACACATATAAAAACATAGGGAAGCAAAAACATAGGGAAGCAACAACGCGAGCTATTGATCTACAACATAATTTGCAAAATACTACCAGGACTAAGTTCATGATAAATTAAAGTTCAATTAATCATATTACTTAAGAACTCCCACTTAGATAGACATCCCTATAATCTTCTAAGTGATTACGTGATCCATATCAACTACACCATGTCCGATCATCACGTGAGATGGAGTAGTTTCAATGGTGAACATCACTATGTTGATCATATCTACTATATGATTCACGTTCGACCTTATCTGTATATGCTAGGCTCGCCAAGTTTAACCTGAGTATTCCGCGTGTGCAACTGTTTTGCACCCGTTGTATTTGAACGTAGAGCCTATCACACCCGATCATCACGTGGTGGAACTTTCGCAACGGTGCATACTCAGGGAGAACACTTCTTGATATTTTTAGTGAGAGATCATCTTAAAATGCTACCGTCAATCAAAGCAAGATAAGATGCATAAAGGATAAACATCACATGCAATCAATATAAGTGATATGATATGGCCATCATCATCTTGTGCTTGTGATCTCCATCTCGAAGCACCGTCGTGATCACCATCGCCACCGGGCGCCGACACCTTGATCTCCATCGTAGCATCGTTGTCGTCTCGCCAACTATTGCTTCTACGACTATCGCTACCGCTTAGTGATAAAGTAAAGCAATTACGTATGCGTTGCATTTCATACAATAAAGCGACAACCATATGGCTCGCCGCCGTCGATAACTTCGTTACAAAACATGATCATCTCATACAATAAAATATAGCATCACGTCTTGACCATATCACATCACAACATGCCCTGCAAAAACAAGTTAGACGTCCTCTACTTTGTTGTTGCAAATTTTACGTGGCTGCTACGGGCTGAGCAAGAACCGTTCTTACCTACGCATTAAAACCACAACGATAGTTCGTCGGGTTAGTGCTGTTTTAACCTTCGCAAGGACCGGGCGTAGCCACACTCGGTTCAACTAAAGTGAGAGAGACAGACACCCGCCAGTCACCTTTAAGCACGAGTGCTCGCAACGGTGAAACCAGTCTCGCGTAAGCATTACGCTGGCGTAATGTTGGTCCGGCCGCTTCATCTCACAATACCGCCGAACCAAAGTATGACATGCCGGTAAGCGATATGACTTGTATCGCCCACAACTTACTTGTGTTCTACTCGTGCATATGACATCTACGCATAAAACCAGGCTCGGATGCCACTTTGTTGGGGAACGTAGTAATTTCAAAAATTTCCTACGCTGCGCAAGGATGATGGTGATGCATAGCAACGAGAGGAGAGTATTGTCCACGCACCCTCGTGAGACCGTGGCGAAGCGTTATGACAACGCGGTTGATGTAGTCGTGCGTCTTCACGATCCGACCGATCCAAGTACCGAACGTCACGGCACCTCCGAGTTCAGCACACGCTCAGCTCGATGGCGATCCCGGACTCCGATCCAGCTAAGTGTCGAGGATGAGTTACATCGCCGACGACGGGCGTGGTGGCGATGATGATGTTCTACCGGCCTGTGGCTTCGCCTAAACTCCGCGACGATATGACCGAGGTGGAATATGGTGGAGGGGGCACCACACACGGCTAAGGAACGATCACGAAGATCAACTTGTGTGTGTCATGGGGTGCCCCCCTGCCCCCGTATATAAAGGAGGGAGGGGGAGGTGCGGCCGGCCCCCAAGGGGTGCGCCTGGAGGAGTCCTACTCCACCGGAGTAGGACTCCCCCTCTTGCCTTGTTGGAGAAGGAAAGGGGAGGGAAGAGAGGAAAGCCACCCCCTTCCTTGTCCTATTCGGACTAGGGGAGGGCGCGGCCTGCCCTGGCCGGCCCTCCTCTTCTCCCTCATGGCCTACTAAGGCCCATTATCCCCCGGGAGGGTTCCGGTAACCCCCCGGTGTTCCGGTAAAATCCCGATTTCACACGGAACCATTCTGATATCCAAAAATAAGCTTCCAATATATCAATCTTTATGTCTCGACCATTTCGAGACTCCTCCTTATGTCCATGATCACATCCGGGACTCCGAACAAACTTCGGTACATCAAAACTTATAAACTCATAATAAATTGTCATCGTAACGTTAAGCGTGCGGACCCTACGGGTTAGAGATATATGTAGACATGACCTAGAACTATTCTCGGTCAATAACCAATAGCGGAACCTAGATGCCCATATTGGTTCCTACATATTCTACGAAGATCTTTATCGGTCAAACCGCATAACGATATACGTTGTTCCCTTTGTCATCGGTATGTTACTTGTCCGAGATTCGATCGTCGGTATACAATACCTAGTTCAATCTCGTTACCGGCAAGTCTCTTTACTCATTCCGTAATACAACATCTCACAACTAACTTATTAGTTGCAATGCTTGCAAGGCTTATGTGATGTGCATTACCGAGAGGGCCCAGAGATACCTCTCCGACAATTGGAGTGACAAAACCTAATCTCGAAATACGCCAACCCAACATGTACCTTTGGAGACACCTGTAGTACTCCTTTATAATCACCCGATTACGTTGTGACGTTTGGTAGCACCCAAAGTGTTCCTCCGTAAACGGGAGTTGCATAATCTCATAGTTACAGGAACATATATAAGTCATGAAGAAAGCAATAGCAATGTACTAAACGATCAAGTGCTAGGCTAACGGAATGGGTCATGTCAATCACATCATTCTCCTAATGATGTGATCCCATTAATCAAATGACAACACATGTCTATGGTTGAAACATAACCATCTTTGATTAATGAGCTAGTCAAGTAGAGGCATACTAGTGACTATATGTTTGTCTATGTATTCACACATGTATCATGTTTCCGGTTAATACAATTCTAGCATGAATAATAAACATTTATCATGATATGAGGAAATAAATAATAACTTTATTATTGCCTCTAGGGCATATTTCCTTCATGCTGCTCTAGGATGAACGCTCCACATCTTTCCTTTTCATGTGAATTTAATGATAATGAAACCTTGGCTTCTTATGCTAGAGGAATGTATGATTACTATGATGTGGAACGAATAGAAGAATTTGTTGCTTTTAAGGGTGCTTATGAAATTGAATCTTTGTTTGAAAAGTTTGAAGATTTTGATGATTCAGTTTATAGACCTGAAAATTTTTCCATCCTTTAATATTGCTATGATAATTATTAATATAATTCTGATATTGATGAATTTTTTTGAGAAAGTCTCCGCTGTCCAAGAAGAGACTAATATTTTGCAGGAGTCTATGGAAGAAGAAATTGATGAAACTGTGAGCTCATTGGATGAAAAAGATGACGAGGAGAGCGAAGAAAAAAAGGAGGAAGAACGGATTAGCTACCCGTGACCACCTTCTAATGAGAGTAACCCTCCAACTCATACATTATTTAATTTCCCTTCGTTCTTACTGAAGGATGAATGCTATGGTAATTGTTATGATCCCGTTGATTCATTTGAAATATCCCTTTTTGATGAAATTGATGCTTGCTATGCTTGTGGCCATGATGCCAATTTAATTTATGATTATGGAGATGGACTTGCTATAGTTCCTTATATTAAGAATGAAATTGTTGCTATTGCACCCACACATGATAGTCCTATTATCTTTTTGAATTCTCCCAACTACACTATATCGGAGAAGTTTGCTCTTGTTTAGGATTATATTAATGGGTTGCCTTTTACCGTTGCACATGATGATTTTGATGAATATAATATGCATGTGCTTGCTGCTCCTACTTGCAATTATTATGCGAGAGGAACTATATATCCACCTCTCTATGTTTCCAACACGGTAAAATTGCAAGAAACTGCTTATGCTATGTATTGGCCTTTACTTGATGTGCATGAATTGTTCTTGTATGACATGCCGATGCATAGGAAGAGAGTTAGACTTCGTCATTGCTTGATATATGTTGCCTTGTGCTCACTACTAAATTCTAAATCATTGTTGATTCAAATTGGCTTTGATATACCTTGGGATCCGGGTGGATCCATTACTTGAATACTTTATGCCTAGCTTAATGGCTTTAAAGAAAGCGCTGCCAGGGAGACAACCCGGAAGTTTTAGAGATTCATTTATTTCTGTTGAGTGCTTTTATATAGTTTAAAAACAAAAAAAAACATAGAGGGGAACTTAAAACTTCACAAAAAGAAAAGTGAAAGTGAGAAGGACGAGCACCGTGGAAGCGGGAGCATGCCTTGAACTTTGTTCATGCCCATGGAAACTTTGTGAATCTTGAATTACAGAAACTTTATAACAACAATAATTATCCCCTTGTACAACTCCATTGTATTATAAAAATAATGTGCCAAGATTTGCCTTTAGGATGTTTAGATTGCTTGTTGGTTTGTGCGGTGCAAAACAGAATCTTTGGCTGTAGTGCGCGATTTTACATTTTTTTTACTGGAACATCAAATTGTTCTGAAACCTTTTGCACTGTCTTCCTATACAAAATGTTTATTTTTCCTAATTTGTTCAGAATTTTTGGAGTACCAGAAGTATGGTAGATGTTCAGATTGCTACAGACTGTCCTGTTTAAGACATATTCTGTTTTTGATGCATCGTTTTGCTTGTTTTGGTGAAACTATCGATTTTTATCGGTGATATAAGCCATGGAAAATTTATGTTACATTATCTACCATGCAAAAACAAAATATGAATTGGTTTGCAACAGTACTTAGAGTAGTGATTTGCTTTATTATACTAACGGATCTTACCGAGTTTTCTGTTGAGTTTTGTGTGGACGAAGTGATCAAAGATCGAGGAGGTCTCGATGTGAGGAGAAGGAGGAGAGGCAAGAGCTCAATCTTGGGGATGCCCAAGGCACCCAAGTAAATATTCAAGGATACTCAAGCATCTAATCTTGGGGATGCCTCGGAAGGCATCCCATCTTTCTTTAACAAGTATCGGTATGTTTTCGTCTCGCTTCGTTCACATGACATGCGTAAATCTTGGAGCGTCTTTTGCATTTAGTTTTCACTTTTCTTTTATGCACCATGCTGGTATGAGATAGTCCATGGTTGATTTATAGAATGCTCATTGCACTTCACTTATATCTTTTGAGTGTGGCTCTATAGAATGCTTCATGTGCTTCACTTATATCATTTGAAGTTGGATTGCCTGTTTCTCTTCACACAGAAAACCGTTGTTTGTAGAATGCTCTTTTGCTTCACTTATATTTATTAGAGCATGGTATTTTGTAGAAATAATTAAACTCTCGTGCTTCACTTATATCCATTTAGAGAGTCAAAAGTAATTGGTCAATTGCATGGTTAGTCATAAAATCCTACATAAAACTTATGGATCACTGAATATGATATGTTTGATTCCTTGCAATAGTTTTGCGATATAGAGATGATAATATGTGGGAGGTACTAGTAGACGGTTGTGGTTAGTAAGAATATTGGTGTTAAGGCTTGTGATTCCCGAAGCATGCACGTATAGTCTTTTGTTATGCTATGAAAGTTGGAGCATGATTTATTATTTATTATCCTCCTTATGAGTGGCGGTAGGGGACGAGCGATGGTCTTTTACTACCAATCTATCCCCCTAGGGGCATGCGTAGTATTACTTTGCTTCGAGGGCTAATAAACTTTTGCAATAAGTATATGAGTTCTTTATGACTAATGTGAGTCCGTGGATTATACACACTCTTACCTTTTCGCAATTTGCTAGCCTCTACGGTACCGTGCATTGCACTTTCTCATCTCGAGAGTTGGTGCAAACTTCGTCGGTGCATCCAAACCCCGTGATATGATACGCTCTATCACACATAAGCCTTATTATATCTTCCTCAAAACAGCCACCATACCTACCTATTATGACTTTTCCATGACCATTCCGAGATATATTGCCATGCAACTTCCACCGCTTCCATTTGATGACTTGAGCATTCATTGTTATATTACTTTGCATGATCATATAGCTGACATAGTAGTTGTGGCTCAGCCACCATTCATCATTTTTCATACATGTTACGCTAGATCATTGCACATCCTGGTACATTGCCATAGGCATTCATATAGAGTCATACTTTGTCATAGGTATCGAGTTGTAATTTTTATTTCTTTTGAGTTAGTAAATAGAAGTGTGATGATCATCATTATTCATTTTTAGAGCAGTGCCCCAGTGAGGAAAGGATGATGGAGACTATGATTCCCCCACAAGTCGGGATGAGACTCCGGACAATGAGACAAAAAAGGAAAAAAAGAGAAAGAAAGAAAAAAACAAAGAGAGAAGGGGCATTATTAGTATCCTTTACCACACTTGTGCTTCAAAGTAGCACCATGTTTTTCATATGGAGAGTCTCCTATTTTGTCACTTTCATATACTAGTGGGAATTTTTCATTATAGGATTAGATGCACACCCAGTTAGTTTCATATTGAGCTTTCATACACTTATAGCTCTTAGTGCATTCGTTGCATGGCAATCCCTACTCCTCATGTTGATATCAATTGATGGGCATCTCCATAGCCCGTAGGTTAGCCACGTCGATGTGAGACTTTCTTACTTTTTTGTCTTCTTTATGTTTACCCCCATCATCATACTCTATTCCACCCGTAGTGCTATATCCATGGCTTGCGCTCATGTATTTCATGAGAGTTGAAAAAGTTGAAGCGCGTTAAAAAGTATGAACCAATTGCTCGGCTTGTCATCGGGGTTCTGCATGATAAATACTTTGTTTTAAAAAGACAGAGCATGACAAGACTATATGATTTTGTAGGGATAACTTTCTTTAGCGTTGATATTTTGAAAGACATGATTGTTTGTTGGAATGCCTGAGTATTGATGTCTTTATGTCAAATTATAGACTATTGCTTTGAATTACTTATGTCTTAATATCCATGCCATGATTAGATATATGATCAAGTTTATGCTAGGTAGCATTCCACATCAAAAATTATCTTTTTTATCATTTACACCTTTCGAGGACGAGCAGGAATTAAGCTTGGGGATGCTGATACGTCTCTGTCGTATCTATAATTTTTGATTATTTCATGCCAATATTGTACAAGTTTTACATACTTTTGGCAACTTTTTATATGATTTATTAGACTAACCTATTGATCCAGTGCCCAATGCCAGTTCCTATTTTATGCATGTTTTTTGTATCGCAGAGTATCCATATCAAACGAAGTCCAAATGCAATAAAATTTCAAGAAGAATTATTTTGGAATATATGTGATTTTTGGGAGTTGGAATCACCGCAAACAGAGGCCCACACAGTCCACAAGAGACCAGGGCGCTTGGTGGTGGGTTGTGACCTCCTCGTACGTCGGTTGGAGCTCTACTTCGGGCGCAAGGAAGCTTATATCTAGAAAAAAATTCGCTTAAAATCTCACCGCTATCGGAGTTAAGGATCTCCCAGAATATAAGAAAAGGTTTTCGGCCAGATCAGGGGAACGCGAAACAGAAGAGGACAGAGAGGGAGATCCAATCTCGGAGGGGCTCCCGCCCCTCCTCCACCATGGAGGCCATGGACCAGAGGGGGAACCCTCCTCCCATCTAGGGGGGAGGCCAAGGAATAAGAAGAAGGAGGGGGGCTCTCTCCCCCTCTCTCCCGGTGACGCCGGAGTGCCGCCGGGGCTAGGATCGTGACGTCAATATACATCAACAACCTTGCTACCGTCAACACCAATTTTCTCCCCCTCTATGCAGTGGTGTAACACCTCTTCCCCCCCCCCCCCTGCAATCTCTACTTAAACATGGTGCTCAACTCCGTATATTATTTCCCAATGATATGTGGTTATCGTATGATGTTTGAGTAGATCCGTTTTGTCCTGTGGGTTAACTGTGATCTTGGTTGGTATGATTGTATATTTTATTTTTGGTGATGTCCTACGGTGCCCTCCATCTCGCACAAACGTGAGGGGCCCCTGCTGTAGGGCGTTGCAATATGTTCATGGTTTGCTTATTGTCAGTGTTGCGGGGGATGACAACAGTCCAAACGCGGATAGGTGGGTTATGGCGTATGGGAGTAAAGAGGACTTGATACTTAATGCTATGGTTGGGTTTCACGACCTTAATGATCTTTAGTAGTTGCGGATGCTTGCTAGAGTTCCAATCATAAGTGCATATGATCCAAGTAGAGAAAGTATGTTAGTTCATGCCTCTCCCTCATATAACATTACAAGAATGATTACCGGTACTTGTTATCGATTGCCTAGGGACAAATAACTTTCTTGCTGACACAAACCCTTTTACTAAACACCTAACTTTTATTATCTTGCAAAGTACTTCTACTTTTATTCTTGCAAAGTAGTTCTAGCATCACACCTACAAAATAGTTTTATACTTGTTTTTGGTAAAGCAAACGTCAAGTGTGCGTAGAGTTGTATTGGTGGTCCATAGAACTTGAGGGAATATTTGTTCTACCTTTAGCTCCTTGTTTGGTTCGACACTCTTATTTATCGACCAAATCCCACGGCGGAGGCATGCCGGGAGGCCGCAGGGATGCTGACTGAGGGAACCGGGCGATAGCCCCGGCTCACTCGCGTCTAAGGATGGCGGCCATTCCTGCGGCGGCTCAAGGCGACACGAGTGGGGGGTGTGCCATGCGAGAAGGAGGGACAAAGTAACAGGGTGTGTGAAATTAAAGAGCTCACTAGGAGCACGATGGAAATGCCGCTGGTGCTCGAGGAATATCAGAGCTAGGACTTTAACCATGGCGGTCATGGCAGGGTGGGAGCACATGAGGTAGACAACCAGAGGTCTTGGGGCTTGCTACCAAGGACGTGCATGTCTTCTGCGATACATCAAGATGCTCGGGGCGCGATAGGAATCAACCGGCGTGCTTCAACGGAGTCGAATCGAAGGCACAATCCAAGGCCGAAGGCAGGGAAGATGCGTCGTGGCGCTTTGTACTAGACGTCTCTGGTCGAATATTAGGCTGTTGGGATGAGTGCATCTCGTAAGAGCTTCCTGGAGAGGTGGCGACGCTTGGGGTTGTCGCCGGCCATGTGCCTGACAGACGACGACACCGTGGTGCTCTCTAGTTCTTGCGGGAGAGGGCTAAAGGGCGGGAAAGTGAACAAGGATGGTGGAGGTAGGTCTATAGGCTCAGTATAGTGTTAGGGGAAGCTAGCAGCGGAGGTAGCGCATGTTCCCCACTCTCGCCGGATTTGAGAGAGTTGTCGTGGTGAGGTAGGGAGAGAGAGAGAGAGAGAGAGAGAGAGAGAGAGAGGTGAGATGGACAAAGAGAGTTTTCTTTTCCTTTTCTATTTTCTCTAGTTTTTCCCCACATGTAATTGAAAGAACCGGAGGTATGAGACAGAAAGAGATTTTCTTATTTTATATGGATGAGGGGGCCCACTCGTAAGTGACATAGGGATGTTTAGTTGGGTTCGACCATCTTGATAAACCGCGCAGGTCTTGTCTTTGGGTGAGGAAATCAGATGATGGGTACAAAGGCAGCTCGCTGGCGGCTTGGGGGATGGTGTGCAGACCTAAGAACAAAGGGGGGCTGGGAGTCACCGACCTCAAAGTCCAAAACCAAGGGCTACTGCTGAAATAGCTCCACAAATTCTACAACAAGCTCGAAGTTCCCTGGGTAAACTTGATCTGGGATGCTTATTATGCAGGCAAAATACCACATACAACAAGCCTTGTGGATCGTTTTGGTGGAGGGATCTCATGCAGCTCTCGGATATCTACAGAGGAGTCACAAGGGCGGATGTGGCAGCGGGGGACACGATCCTCTTCTGGAAGGACAAGTGGAAAAGTGAAAAATTTTAAGACAGATTCCTGAGAGCCTTCTCGTTTGCCAGGGAGCTGGACACCCCGATGCGTCAGTTGTTATCCTCTGAACGACTGCGTGAGGTGTTCCACCTTCCTCTCTCGCCGGAGGCGCGGCAAGAGGTGGTTGGGTTGCAGTCTGAAACTTTGGATATTTCCCTCAATACGGGCAACGACACTTGGTCTTGTGGCTGGGGCGGGAAGGACTTTCGATCTACACAATATTATGCTCATTGCTTCTGCCAGGTGCAGGTTCATGATGCCTTCGGTTGGATATGGAAAACTAAATGTACCATGTAGTGGAAAGTGTTCCTGTGGCTGCTAATGGCTGATAGATTGAATACTAGGAACATGCTTAAGACAAGACATTACAAAATCCAAAATCATGACTACACTTGTCTACTCTGTCACAGCCCTTCGGAGGAAGACATCGTGCACCTCTTCTTTACCTGCCCTTTCAGTCAGAGATGCTGGAATGCCCTTGGAATCCAATGGCCAAGTGATATGCAGGTTGAGAATGTTGCATGATGCCAAAGTCAGATGGGCTCGGCCAATGTTCCTGGAAGTCCTTGCGGTGGCAGCTTGGGGGATATGGAAGGAGAAAAATGACAAGCACTTCAGAGGGATCCAACCCTCGTTTGATTCTTGGAAGAACAGATTCAAGCTGGACTTTGCCATGCTAGCTCATAGATCGAAGCAGGAGCATGGCCCTTACATTTTATCCCTAGCTAGCTCTCTATAATTCTTTGTTTTTAGCTTCTTAGTCACTCTCCCCCCTTCCAATGTAAATTGTAACTATCTGGACACTCTAACCCCCCTAACTCTTAACTTATTAATATAAAAGGCGGTGAGGGAACCTCACTGTCATCAGTTCTCAAAAAACCTGTAAGTGTGAGAGGGGGTTGTGAGAAAGAGTTTTTTCTTTTTGTTTTTTAAGAGTGGGTCACACATGTCAATGACATAAGGAGGCAACGACAACAATTTCCAGAAAATGTCTAGTGGACGGTTGCTACTTCTTGAGCTTGTGTTGGTTTTTCCCTTGAAGAGGAAAGGGTGATGCAGCAAAGTAGAGATAAGTATTTACCTCAGTTGAGAACCAAGGTATCAATCCAGTAGGAGGAACACACAAGTCTCCAATAATTGCACCTACACAAACAAACAAATACTTGCACCCAACGCGATAAAGGGCTTGTCAATCCCTTCACGGTTACTTGCAAGGGTGAGATCTGATAGTGATAGATATAAAAGATAAGTAAAATTGAAAAATAAAATAAAAGTAAATAAATTGCAGCAAGGTATTTTTTGTGTTTTTGATTTTGTAGATCTAAAAATAATATGAGAAAAGATAGACCCGGGGGCGATAGTTTTCACTAGAGGCTTCTCTCTTGAAAGTAAGCATACGGTGGGTAAACAAATTACTGTTGAGCAATTGATAGAAAAGCGCATAGTTATGATGATATACAAGGCAATGATCATGTATATAGGCATCACGTCCGAGACAAGTAGACCGACTCCTGCCTGCATCTACTACTATTACTCCACACATCGACCGCTATCCAGCATGCATCTAGTGTATTAAGTTAAGAAGATTGGAGTAACGCTTTAAGCAAGATGACATGATGTAGAGGGATAGATCCAATCAATATGAACAAACACCAACTTTTTATCCTTAAGGAAAACAATACAAATACGTGTCATGTCCCTTTCTCTCGCTGGGATTGAGCACCGCAAGATTGAACCAATTACAAAGCACCTCTTCCATTGCAAGAAAAATCAATCTAGTTGGTCAAACCAAATCAATAGATCGGAGAGAAATACAAAGCTATATAAAATATGAATAAAAGAGTTCAGAGAGGACTCAAATAATATTCATAGATAATATGATCATAAACCCACAATTCAACGGATCTCAACAAACGCACCGTAAAAGAAGATTACATCGAATAAATGTCCAAGAACGTCGAGGAGAACATTGTATTGAAGATCAAAGAGAGAGAAGAAGCCATCTAGCTACTAGCTATGGACCCGTACGTCTGTGGTAAACTACTCACACATCATCGGAAGGGCAGCAATGTTGAAGTAGAAGCCCTCCGTGATCGAATCCCCCTATGACGGAGTATCGGAAAAGGTCCCCATATGGGATCTCCCGAGGACAGAAGCTTGCGGCTGCGGAAAAGTATTTTTGGTGTGCCCTCTGGTCTACGGGAATGTTTTGGTATTTATAGAAGAAAAATTAGGGTTGGAAGTGTCACGGGGGGGGGGGGGGGCACAAGCTTGGGACGCGCCCTCCGAGCTTGTGGCCACCTTGTGGCTCTTCTGGCCTCCTCCCGAAGCTTCCAGGGTGTCTTGTGGTCCAAGAAAAATTGTCAAAAAGTTTCGTTCCATTTTTTGTAAAGACAAAAACAAGGAAAAAACAACAACTGGCATTGGTAACTAGGTTAATAAGTTAGTCCCAAAAAATGATACTCCCTCCGTCCGAAAATAAGCGTCTTAACTTTGTACAAACTTTAATACAAAGTTGTACTCAGCTTGAGACAGTTATTTTGGGACGGAGGGAGTATAAAATAGCATAATAATGCATATAAAACATCCAAGGTTGATAATATAATAGCATGGAACAATAAAAAATTATAGATATGTTGAAGACGTATCAAGCGTCTCCAAGCTTAATTCTTGCTCGTCCTCGAGTAGGTAAATGATAAAAACCGAATTTTTAATGTGGAATGCTATCTAACATGTTTATCATGTAATCTTTCTTTATGTGGCATGAATATTTAAATCCATAAGATTCAAAACAAAAGTTTAATATTGACATTAAAATAATAATACTTCAAGCATACTATAAAGTAATCATGTCTTTTCAAAATATCATGGCTAAAGAAAGTTATCCCTACAAAATCATGTAGTCTTGTCATGCTCCATCTTCTTAACACAAAGTATTTATCATGCACAACCCGGGTGTCATCCAAGGAATTGGTTCATACTTTTTAACGCGCTTTAGCTTTTACAACTCTCACGCAATACATGAGTGTTAGCCATGGATATAGCACTATGGGTGGAATAGAATAATGTTGGAGGTTGTGTGGAGAAGACAAAAAAGAAGAAAGCCTCACATTGACGAGGCTAATCAACGGGCTATGGAGATGCCCATCAATTGATATCAATGCAAGGAGTAGGGATTGCCATGCAACGGATGCACTAGAGCTATAAGTGTATGAAAGCTCAAAAGAAAACTAAGTGGGTATTTATCCAACTTTCTTGCTCGTGAAGACCTCGGGCATTTCAGGAAGCCCATCATTGGAATATACAAGCCAAGTTCTATAATGAAAAATTCCCACTAGTAATATATCAAAGTGACAAAATAGGAGACTCTCTATCATGAAGAACATGGTGCTACTTTGAAGCATAAGTGTGGAAGATGATAGTAACATTGTCCCTTCTCTCTTTTTCTCTCATTATTATTATTATTATTTTTCTTTTTTTTGTTGGGCACTCCGACCTCATTTTTTGGGCTCATTTGGCCTCTTTATTTTTTCGTCCGGAGTCTCATCCTGACTTGTGGGGGAATCATAGTTCCCATCATCCTTTCCTCACATGGGACAATGCTCTAAAAATTATAATCACCACACATTTATTTACTTACACATCAAGAATTACAACTCGATACTAGAACAAAAATATGACTCTATATGAATGCCTCCGGTGGTGTACCAGGATGTGCAATGATCTAGCGTGACAAGTATAAAAAGTATGAACGGCGGTCGAGCCACAAATACTATGTCAACTATATGGTCATGCAAAGCAATATGACAATGATGATATGTTCCATAATAAAATGGAACAGTGAAAGTTGCATGGCAGTATATCTTGAAATGGCTATGAAAATGTCATAATAGGTAGGTATGGTGGCTGTTTTGAGGAAGATATAAGGTGTCTTATGTGTGATAGAGCGTATCATATCACGGGGTTTGGATGCACCGGCGAAGTTTGCACCACAACTCAAGGTGAGAAGGGCAATGCATGACACCGAAGAGGCTAGCAAAAGCGAAAAGGTAAGAGTGCGTATAATCCATGGACTCAACATTAGTCATAAAGAACTCACATATTTATTGCAAATTAGCCCTCAAATCAAAGTAATACTACGCATGCTCCTAGGGGGAGGTTGGTAGGAGTTAACCATCGCGCGCCCCCAACCTTCATGCAAAGAAAGGCAATCAAGGATAAATTGTGCTCCAATTTCATAGCATAACGAGAAACCATACGTGCATGCTTCGGGAATCACAAACCTTAACAGAAATATTATTACTAAACCACAATTTCCTACTGGCATGACTCTAATATTACCATATTTATATCTCAAAACTAATGCAAGGAATCAAACTTCTCATATATTCAATGATCTTCATGAAAGTTTTTATTATATCCCTCTTGAATACCCATCATATTAGGACTAAATTCACAACCCAAGAAAATTATCATACTATTTGTAAGACTCTCAAAATAATATAAGTGAAGCATCAGAGTTCACCAATTTCTTTAAAATATAGCCACCACCATGCTCTAAAAGATATAAGTGAAGCACTAGAGCAACTACCGAGCTCAAAAGATATAAGTGAAGCTCAAAGAGTATTCTAGTAAATTCACGATTTATGTGTGTCCCTCTCAAAAGGTGTGTCCAGCAAGGATGATTGTGGTAAACTAAAAAGTGAATATAATAGCTATGGACCCATAGGTCTGTGGTAAACTACTCACACATCATCGGAAGGGCAATAAGGTTGATGTAGAAGCCCTCCTGATCGAATCTCCCTCCGGAGGAATACCTAAAAAGGTCCCCAGATGGGATATCACGAGGACATAAGCTTTCGGCGGCGAAAAAGTATTTTTGGCGTGCCCTCTGGCCTACGGGGAATATTTGGGTATTTATAGAAGAAAAAATAGGGTTGGAAGTGCCCAGGGGGGGGGGCACAAGCTTGGGGGGCGCCCCCCATAGGGCGCACCCTCCGAGCTTGCGGCCACCTCGTGACTCTTCTAGCCTCCTGCCGAAGCTTCCAAGGTGTCTTGGGGTCCAAGAAAAATTGTCAAATTTTTTTGTTCCATTTGGACTTCGTTTGGTATTGATTTTATGTAAAGACAAAAACAAGGAAAAAATAGCAACTGGCACTAGGCACTAGGTTTATAAGTTAGTCCAAAAAATGATATAAAATAGCGTAATAATACATATAAAACATCCAAGGTTGATAATATAATAGCATGGAACAATAAAAAAATTATAGATACGTTGGAGATGTATCAACGGTCAAAGCCCTTTGACGAGACAAAAACGACACGCATTTCTATATGGGGAACTAATGGCTAAGGGGCACATTTGAGCACACTTCAAAATTAGGGGTAATTCTGAGTAGTGGGTTTGAGTTAAGGGCAGAAATCTAAAAATCCCTTAAATGTTTCCTTCTGAAGACAGCCGGTTCAGGACAAATGGACATACTGGCTAAATCTTGTTGAAATGCTTACTATGGTCAACCTCTGGCATGAACCAGACACATTCCGTTGGAAGTTGACTCATTCCAATGCCTTTACAGTCAAATCCATGTTTTTGTACCTCACCAATGATGGACAACCTTTTCACCACAAGTAAGTTTGGAAAATTAAAGACCCATTCAAAGTAAAGAAATCACGTGCTTAGACGAGAACGTCATCCTGACAAAAAGATAACCTGAAAAAAAAACAAGCATGGATGCACTAAGTGTTGCTTCAGCGGTAACAAGGAGTCGATTCAACATCTATTTCTACACTGCCCAGTTTCCAAGATACTATGGCGATCGGTATATCTTTTAATCTACCTCTATCCATAAATAGTACAAATATGTTTGAAATATGGTTGGGGGGCGGGGACGTCCCAAGTTGAAGGCTTAGGTCTGCGTGGGAATTTTTGCTTTACTTTGGAAGACTCGTAGTGATTCTATCTTTAGCAGAACAAAAGTTCCAAACAAAATTGTAGGTTATCTTAAAGGCCATCAGTTGGATCCATATATGGTCATTACCTCTCAAGGAGGACGGGGCGCCACAATCTTTGGTTGTAACTGATGGGAGATGGTATTTTGGGATTTATTCAAACAATTCGGTTGGTGGCCTATTAGTAGAATTAGGATCCACAAGGCTTTTTTCCTACATCCTTTTCTTTAGCCCTGGGCAGCCATATGTGGCTATTTATTTATTGAATCCTTATAGGGTCAGATTTTGAACTTTACAATAATCAATAAAAAGTTATGTGCATCGTTCGATGTGGAAGCCGAGGGCATTCCTCTCTTATTGGAAAACGTCTTCTCTTGCCATGTACCTCAAATAGGAGACTGATGCAATGTGAGAGGAGAAGTTGATGGGACATCATTGTTATATTAAAGGCTAACACCCGCTTTGCCGCACCGTTCTTCACTCGCAGGGTTACTCTATTTTCTCTAGCAGGTTATTATGGTCATATGTTTTGATTTTGTTTTATCCGCGTTGGCTTAAATTCTAAGTATGTTATGGTGATGTATTTTTCAATTTTTTTATATCGTGTTCGGCTTCTATTAGAGATAGTATTTTTTGAGAGTTGAGTGAAGTTATTAGTTGTGTTGTTGTGGTGTCCTTACACGTTTCAACCCCAGTAACAACACACAACCGTTGTGTGAGCCTCTTGGGAGCTTCTATTCCATGTTGAAACATGGAGTTGTTGCTATAACACTCACATGGACCGACCCGTGAAGTCATCGTTGAGTTAGCTCAGGTTCCTACTCCCCTAGCTCAGTTAGCTTTTTTTTCTACTCGCTCAGAAAAAATCTTAGATTATGCTTTATTTAAAAAAGAGATCGTTAATATAAAATGTTCATAGAATTTTGGAAAAACTCTTGGATTGAAAGAATGTTGTTAAAATATCCATGACATTCTAATAGAGTATTCATGGATTTTTTAAAATATTTGTGTATTTCAAACAATGTTCACAAATTTGAAAAAGGTTTGCAAATTTAAAATGTATTTGTACTTAAAAATATGCATGAATTAAAAAATGTTCATGAATTTATAAAAATATTCACTATATTTTAAATGTTCATGAATTAAGATACGGGAAAAAGGAAAACTAAAAATGTGAGGAAAAATAGTAAAAATAATAAATAATAAAAAACAAACATGAAAAAAAAGAAAAACTATTAAAACGGTTGATAAAACATATTTTTTAAAAACAAAACTAGGTAAAACCATCTAGAACCTTCGCAAATCTAGGAAAACTAACTGACCCATTAAGGCTATATAGATGTGTGTTACTCTCATTAGCGAGAGTCACCCTTCCGGGCATGGCCCATAGCCACCCCCACATTCCTCGACGCATGAGGAGGCTCCGGTATCTTAATAGATAGATTCGAGGAACTTGACAAATGCGCAAGCTAGTTAATTAGCTAATGACTTAGATGTAATTAGAAGCATAGACAATGAACTACCGATGGTTGTCGATCCGTGATTGGAGAGATCAAGATAAAAAGCTCACATGATTCAGTTGTTCAGGACTGATAATGTGTTGCTCAACGGTGTAAGTGGCCACATGTAGCAAGGCTGTCCACTCATGCATCTTCAATCAAAACAAAAAAGAAGAAAAGAAATAATCAACGCTCCATCATGCGTTGCGTTCGATGTGCTCAAGCTACCTGTAGCTTTCTAATTGAAAAATAGAGTATTGCCGTGTTTTTAATATACGCACCAGCTGTCTTAGCTCTGAGAACAAGGAAGAGGAGAGATGAAGACTGGGAGATACAAGTCGCCCGAAACGACTCCTTGGCTATCGATCGCGGGAGCGATCGATCCCGACCGCGCGGAGGCCGTCCTATTCCCTTTCCCTTTCTAGCTTGTTTCCTTATTTGGAAAATCCCACCCGGCCGCTTATCTATCCCCTTTTCCCTTTCGCCCTGCCGATTTCCCTCTTGGCCGGCGGCTCCTCCCTCGCGGCAACGACCAATACGGCGAGACGCCGCGCCGGCGCGAGCGCCCGCGAGGTCAGCGGCGAATAGGGCGAGGCGCCGCGGCCGCGCAAGCGCACGCGAGGTCAGCGGTGATTACGGCGAGGCGCCACGTCCGCACGGGCGGCAGCGGCCAATCCGACGAGGCGCAGCGGCCGCATGGGCCCCTCGAGGTCCAGGGGAGGCTGCGGCCAATTCGGCAAGGCGGCGGCTGTCCGGTGGCCGTACGTCCTCGGGCTCGAACTCCCGCCGTGCGTCCCCACCCGCATCACCAAGCTTCCCAGCGCCGTCCGCAGCGCCTCCGAGGATGTCCCGGTACCGCCCGCTCCCCCCTCTCCTCTTCCTTTCCGACGAGTCCATAGTTGACGAAGGCCACCGTCTCCGAGCTCACAAATATCTAGATTTGACAGGGAGCCGCACATTGATGTCAATTTTTGGCAGCTCTGCTCTCATGAAGCTAGGATGGATAGGTAGTTCCAGACACACACAGCTTGCACTGTTTTCATAATGAGGAGCAATAAGATGATTTAAATATCTTGGGAAGACTAATACAGTGGGGATGATGGACAAGAAAAATAGGAGGAATATGGATCTCAAACTGAAGAAAAGCAGGCCACCTTGGTGGATCTGTTCTTAGAAAAGAAGATTGTTTACTATTTTCAGAAAAATAGGATTTTTGACAGCTACTCATCCGCCCCAGTCTCGTCTTTCTTTGATGGCTGAGCACCAAGTGGCAATGTTTGGGAGCGCATCTCTGCAAAAATCCATACAAGTATCGGAACCGGCTGTGGAGATGGGAAAAGGGAAATCCCTATATGCATCTCTGAAACAATGACATTTTTTCAGTCAGTGAACTAAGACTAGCAGTTCATTTTTATTCTGTAGCGGAATCTTTTTTGGATGAAATTCTGAATACTATTCAAAGAAATCAGCTGCTACCATTTGTTGAAGAATGTACTCCCTCCGAAAAGAAATATAAAAGCGTCTAGATCACTAAAGTAGTGATCTAAACTCTCTTATATTTCTTCTACAGAGAGAGTACTAATTCTGTGAACATTATTTTGTTTTTCTGTAGCAAGTTATTCTATGAACACTATGCAAGGAAATCAGCTGCCATTGTTCAGAGAATGAGCTAATTCTCTGAAAATCGTTTTGCTTCGTAGCAAATTATTGTATGAATTCTGAACATTTGTTCAAAGAAATTGAGCTCTGAATATTGTTCAAGTAACAGAGATAGAGCACAATCTGTATATACATTGAGCATTAAGCTAGGAGAGTTCTTAGATAATCCTTGATGAGACATTGGTGTGCTGAATGATCTCTCTTGCCCACCATAATTTTTTAAATATGAAATATGCATGCTTGTATGTGCTGTCTCATTTTAGTACCTGCGGTATCTTCAATTTTTGTCATAAATTATGATTTTGTTTTAGTTATAAATTGTAGGTTTCTAATCTGGTGCCTGCTACTCCTTTCCATTTTGCAGGTCAGAGTTGAAACAGACCAACAAGACAGAAATCAGCTCTGGATAGGTCTTCGGGAGCTGAGTTATTTTACGTCAGTTTACCCCCTTTTAGCTGCCACCATTATTTTTTTCCTCGCACTCCTTTTAAACATTGTTCAAAGAAATCAGCAGCTGCCATTATTTTACATCAGTTTACCCCCTTTTAGCAAAAACAAACAACTCATTGTCTCGCTACTCCTAATTTTTTATTGTGCTTTTGTGTAGGAGGAGAAATTGATCCTTAGACTACAAAAACAACAGAACAGCAGGGATGATATTCAGGTTGACATATCTGAAAAGAGGTATCTCAGTAACAACCTCCTTTTTTCTTTTTTCTCCTCTATGGGGATGTACTCTATGTATAACAAGCAATTTTGCTGTGCTTTTTCATTCCTCTATTTTGTTTCCTTCAAGCTTCCTTTTTACTCTGCATTTTTACCTTTTCATTTTGTGGCAGCCCAAGAATACTACAAATGGGTTCGACATGGGTTGAACATAGGGGTTCTTGGCCTGAGCATGCAAGTGTATGGCCGGGGACAATCCTTACTTGATTAATATGTTGGGAAAATCAGTAATGGTCGAGCAAACCGAAAAGGAGAGGCTGAATCTTCTCCCACAAAGTTATTGGTCAGGATACTATGTCGAATGCGACATTGCTGTAAGTACAAACATAATTATGTGCAGAGAATACTCATTTTTTTCATCCAACGCTCTGTCATTTGTTTTTGCGTGCCCCCACCCTTCTGTGCCTTTTATGAATCTTTGATCGGTTCAATTTTTTCAGACACTATTCCAAAAGGCATTTGAAACTCCAATGGCGTTATATGTTCACCTGAGGGAGAGAATGATAGGGTTCCAGCTTGACCGAATTGACATCGTTTTTTTGTAGTCCAACATACGAGCTATATAATTCTATAGTCTCCATGCAAATCCCATTTCTTTTCTATTTTCAGTCAAAAGTCAACATAGCATTTTTGTGGTAATATCGTTTTTATTTTTGGATCAATGAACAGGGCTTTTTTTCCACCTTTAAGCTCATATGGCTTTTGGTACATGGTTGTCTCAAACTTTAGGAAGAGAATGTTCGAAGTCCTCGCCCAAACAACCAAATTGGCCTGATTGCTGACGAAGCACAACTTTTAATTAAGAATTTCAAAGAGGCTTCCACCCTGTCTATCTTACGATAAGGTGAGTCGAGGCGGACGTCGTCGCGGTAGCGACGACGGACGCCGAGACGAGCACGTGACACCATTGCCTCCCTGTCTTAGCGTAACGCGAGTCGAGGCGGACATCGTCGCGGTAGCGACGACGGACGCCGAGACGAGCACGTGACACCACTGCCACCCTGTCTTAGCGTAACGCGAGTCGAGGCGGACGACGTCCGCGTAGCGGCGACGGACGCCGAGACGCAGCACGTGACACCATTCCCATCTCTGTCTTAGCGTAACGCGAAGTCGGCGGACGCCGCCGCGTAGCGACGACGGACACCGAAACGAGCACCTGACAACATCGCCTCCCTGTCTTAACGTAACCCGAGTCGAGGCGGACGCCGCGGGCGGTACCGACGACGGACGCCGAGACGCAGCACGTGACACCACCGCCACCTACCTATCTTAGGGTTACACGAAGTCGAGGCGGACGCCGTCGCGTAGCGACGACGGACGCCGAGACGCAGCACGCGACACCACAACCACCTCGCTCTTAGCGTAACGCGAAGTCGAGGCGACGTCGCCGCGGTAGCGACGACGGACGCCGAGACGCAGCACGTGACACCACCGCCACCCTGCCTTAGCGTAACGCTGAAGTCGAAGCGGACGCCGCCGCGTAGCGACGACGGACGCCGAGACGCAGCACGTGACACCACCGCCACCTCGCCCATCTTAGGGTTACGCGAGTCGAAGCGGACGCCGCCGCGTAGCGACGACGGACGCCGAGACGCAGCACGTGACACCACCGCCACCCTGTCTATCTTAGGGTTACGCGAAGTCGAAGTGACGCCGCCGCGTAGCGACGACGGACGCCGAGACAAGCACGTGACACCAGCCACCCTGCTCTATCTTAGGGTTACGCGAAGTCGAGGCGAAGTCGCCGCGTAGCGACGACGGACGCCTAGACGAGCACGTGCCACCACTGCCAACCCGTCTTAGCATAACGCGAGTCGAGGCGGACGTCGTCGCGGTAACGACGACGGACGCCGAGACGAGCACGTGACACCACTGCCACCCTGTCTTAGCGTAACGCGAGTCGAGGCGGACGTCGTCGCGGTAGCGACGACGGACGCCAAGACGAGCACGTGTAACCACTGCCACCATGTCTATCTTAGGGTAACGCGAGTCGAGGCGGACGTCGTCGCGGTAGCGACGACGGTCGCCGAGACGAGCACGTGACACCACTGCCACCCTGTCTTAGCGTAACGCGAGTCAAGGCGGACGTCGTCGCGGTAGCGACGACGGACGCCAAGACGAGCACGTGACACCACTGCCACCTCGCCTTAGCGTAACACGAAGTCGAGGGCGACGCCGCCATGTAGCGACGACGGACGCCGAGACATACACGTGACACCACCGCCCCCCTGTCTTAGCGTAACGCGAGTCGAGGCGGACGCCGTCAGCGGTGTAGCGACGGACGCCGAGACGAGCATGTGACACCACAGCCACCCTGTTCTATCTTAGGGTTACGCTGAAGTCGAGAGCGGCGGACGCCGTCAGCGTAGCGACGACGGACGCCGAGACGCAGCACGCGACACCACAGCCACCCTTCGCTCTATCTTAGGGTTACGCGAGTCGAGGCGGACGTCGTCCGCTGTAGCGACGACGGACGCCGAGACAAGCACGTGACACCAGAGCCACCCTGTCTATCTTAGGGTTATGCGAGTCGAGGGCGAAGTCGCCGCGTAGCGACGACGACGCCGAGACGAGCACGTGACACCACAGCCACCCTGCCTTTAGCATAACGCGAAGTCGAGGCGACGCCGCCGCGGTAGCGACGACGGACGCCGAGACGCAGCACGTGACACCACCGCCACCTCGCCTTAGCGTAACGCGAAGTCGAGGGCGACGCCGCCGCGGTAGCGACGACGGACGCCAAGACGCAGCACGCAAAACCACCGCCACCATGTCTATCTTAGGGTAACGCGAAGTCGAGGCGACGCTATCGCGGTAGCGACGACGGTCGCCGAGACGCAGCACGGACACCACCGCCACCCTCGGTCTTAGCGTAACGCTGAAGTCGAGGGCGGACGTCGCCAGAAGCGACGACGCGACGCCAAGACGCAGCACGTGACACCACCGCCACTTCGTTTTAGCGTAACGACGAAGTCGAGGGCGACGCCGCCGCTGTAGCGACGACGGACGCCGAGACAAGCACGCGGACACCACCGCCACTCCTGCCTTAGCGTAACGCTGGTCGAAGGCGGACGCCGCCGCGGTAGCGACGACGGACGCCGAGACGCAGCACGTGACACCACAGCCACCCTCGCTTCATCTTAGGGTTACGGGAGTCGGTAGGGCGGACGCCGCCGCGTAGCGACGACGGACGCCGAGACAAGCACGTGACACCACAGCCACCTGCTTTAGCTGCGTAACGCGAAGTCGAGGCGACGCCGCCGCGGGTAGCAGGACGGACGCCGAGACGCAGCACGTGACACCATCGCCACCCTGTTTTAGCGTAACGCCAATCGAGGCGGACGCTGCCGCGAAGCGAAGACGCGACGCCGAGACGAGCACGTGACACCACCGCCACCTCGCCTTAGCGTAACGCGAAGTCGAGGCGACGCCGCCGCGTAGCGACGACGGACGCCGAGACGCAGCACGTGATACCACCGCCACCCTGTTGCGCAACACGAAGTCGAGGCGGACGCCGCCGCCGGTAGCGCACGACGCGACGCCAAGACGCAGCACGGTAACCACCGCCACCATGTCTATGTTAGGGTAACGCGAAGTCGGCGGACGCCTGCCGCAGTAGCGTACGACGGACGCCGAGACGCAGCACGTGACACCACCGCCACCCTGTTTAAAGGCATCGCTGAAGTCGAGGCGACGCCGCTGGCGGTAGCGCATTTACGGACGCCGAGACGCAGCACGTGACACCACCGCCACCCTCGCTCTTAGCTTAACGCGAAGTCGATGCGACGCCGCCGCGTAGCGCACGACGGACGCCGAGACGAGCACGTGACACCACCGCCACCTCGCCTTAGCGTAACGCTGGCCGAGGGCGTGACGCCGTCAGCGTAGCGACGACGGACGCCGAGACGCAGCACGTGACACCACCGCCACTTCGCTCTTAGCATAACGCGAAGTCGAGGCGACGCCGTCCGCGTAGCGACGACGGACGCCGAGACGAGCACGTGACACCATCGCCACTCCTCGCTTTTAGCGTAACACGAAGTCGAGGGCGACGCCGCCGCGTAGCGACGACGGACGCCAAGACGCAGCACGCAAAACCACCGCCACCATGTCTATCTTAGGGTAACGCGAAGTCGAGGCGACGTTGCCGTGGTAGCGACGACGGTCGCCGAGACGCAGCACGTGACACCACCGCCACTTCGCTCTTAGCGTAACGCGAAGTCGAGGCGGACGCCGTCAGCGGTAGCGACGACGGACGCCAAGACGCAGCACGTGACACCACTGCCACCTCGCTCTTAGCGTAACGCGAAGTCGAGGCGGACGTTGCCGCGTAGCGACGACGGTCGCCGAGACGCAGCACGTGACACCACCGCCACCTCGCCTTAGCGTAACGCGAAGTCGGCGGACGTCGTCAGCCGCTGTAGCGACGACGGACGCCAAGACGCAGCACGTGACACCACCGCCACCTCGCTCTTAGCGTAACACGAAGTCGAGGCGGACGCCGCCGCGTAGCGACGACGGACGCCGTAGACAAGCATCGTGACACCATCGCCACTTCGTTTTAGCGTAACGCGATTGAGGCGGACGCCGTCCGCGTAGCGCATTTATCGGACGCCGAGACGGCACGTGACACCACAGCCCACCTCGCTTATCTTAGGGTTACGCTGAAGTCGAGGCGGACGCCGCCGCGGTAGCGCATTTATGGACGCCGAGACGCAGCACGTGACACCACCGCCACCCTGTTTTAGCGTAACGCGAAGTCGAGGGCGGACGCCGCCGCTGTAGCGACGACGCGACGCCGAGACGGCACGCGTGACACCACCGCCACTCCCTGTTTTAGCTGCATCGCGAAGTCGAGGCGGACGCCGCCGCGTAGCGACGACGACGACGCCGAGACGAGCATCGCGACACCATCGCCACCCTCGCTCTAAGCGTGCAACACGAAGTCGAGGGCGACGCCGCCGCGTAGCGACGACGGACGCCAAGACGAAAGCACGCGGTAACCACCGCCACCATGTTCTATGTTAGGGTAACGCGAAGTCGAGGCGACGCCGCCGCAGTAGCGACGACGGTCGCCAAGACGCAGCACGCGACACCACCGCCACTTGTCTTAGCGTAGCGCCGAGTCGAGGCGCACGCCGTTGCAGTAGCGACGGCGGACGCCGAGACGCAGCACGTGACACCACAGCCACCTTGTCTATCTTAGGGTTACGCGAGTAGAGGCGAACGCCGCCGCGCGTAGCGCACGACGGACGCCGAGACGAGCACGTGACGCCACAGCCACCCTGTCCATCTTAGGGTTACGCGAAATGTCGAGGCGCGACGCCGCCGCGTGGCGTATGGCGACGGACGCCGAGACGAAAGCACGTGACACCACTACCACCCTGTTCGCCTATCTTAGGGTTACGCGAAGTCGAGGGCGACGCCGCCGCGTAGCGCATTTACGGACGCCGAGACGCAGCACGCGACACCACAGCCACCCTCGCTCATCTTAGGGTTACGCGAAGTCGAGCGTGAAGTCGTCGCAGTAGCGACGACGGACACCGAGACGAGTACGTGACACCACAGCCACCCTGTCTTTGCATAACGCGAAGTCGAGGCGGACGCCGCCGCGTAGCGACGACGGACGCCGAGACGCAGCACGTGACACCACCGCCACTCCCTTAGCGTAACGCTGAAGTCGAAGCGGACGCCGCCGCGGTAGCGACGACGGACGCCAAGACGCAGCACGGTAACCACCGCCACCATGTCTATCTTAGGGTAACGCGAAGTCGAGGCGGACGCCGTCAGCGGTAGCGACGACGGTCGCCGAGACGCAGCACGCGGACACCACCGCCACTCCCGCTCTTAGCGTAACGCTGAAGTCGAGGCGACGCCGCCGCGGTAGCGACGACGGACGCCAAGACGCAGCACGCGACACCACCGCCACCCTCGCTCTTAGCGAATACAAGTCGGCGTGACGCCGCCGCGGTAGCGACGACGGACGCCGAGACAAGCACGTGACACCACCGCCACCTCGTTTTAGCGTAACGCGACTGAAGTGACGCCGTCAGCGTAGCGTATTTACGGACGCCGCCGAGACGAGCACGTGACACCACAGCCACCTCGCTCATCTTAGGGTTACGCGAAAGTCGAAGGCGACGCCGCCGCGTAGCGACGACGGACGCCGAGACGCAGCACGCGACACCACAGCCACCTCGCCTTAGCGTAACGCTGAAGTCGAGGCGGACGCCGTCAGCGTAGCGCATTTACGGACGCCGAGACGAAAGCACGTGACACCACAGCCACCCCGCCTATCTTAGGGTTACGCGAAGTCGAGGCGACATCGTCATGCGTAGCTTATCGACGGACGGGCGCAGACGAAAGCACGCGTGACACCACCGCCAATTTGCCTTAGCGTAACGCGAAAGTCGAGGCGGACGCCGCTGCGGGTAGCGACGACGGACGCCGAGACGCAGCACGCGGACACCACAGCCACCCTCGCTCATCTTAGGGTTACGCGAAGTCGAGGGCGGACGCCGCCGCTGTAGCGCATGGACGCCGAGACGAGCACGTGACACCAGTACCACCCTGTTTTAGCGTAATGCGAGTCGAGGCGGACGTCGTCGCGGTAGCGACGACGGACGCCGAGAAGAGCACGTGACACCACTGCCACCTCGCTCTTAGCTGCATCGCGAAGTCGAAGTGACGCTGCCGCGTAGCGACGACGGACGCCGAGACGCAGCACGTGACACCACCGCCAATTTCGCTTTAGCGTGAACGCGAAGTCGAGGGCGACGCCGCCGCGTAGCGCACGACGGACGCCGAGACGCAGCACGTGACACCACCGCCACCCCTGCGCTTAGCTGTGAACGCGAAGTCGAGGCGGACGCCGCCGCGGTAGCGCATTTATGGACGCCGAGACGAGCACGTGACACCACTGCCACCCTGTCTTAGTGTAACACGAGTCGAGGCGGACGTCGTCGCGGTAGCGATGACGGACGCCAAGACGAGCACATATAACCACTGCCACCATGTCTATCTTAGGGTAACGCGTGTCGAGGCGGACGTCGTCGCGGTAGCGACGACGGACGCCGAGATTTGTTAATGCGGACACCATAGCCACCTCGTCTATCTTAGGGTTACGCGAAGTCGAGGGCGCGACGTCGTCGCGGTAGCGATGACGGACGCCGAGACGAGCACGTGACACCACTGCCACCCTGTCTTAGCGTAACACGAGTCGAGGCGGACGTCGTCGCGGTAGCGACGACGGACGCCGAGACGAGCACGTGACACCACTGCCACCCTGTCTTAGCGTAACGCGAGTCGAGGCGGACGCCGTCGCGGTAGCGACGACGGACGCCGAGACGAGGACGTGACACCAGTGCCACCCTGTCTTAGCGTAACACGAGTCGAGGCGGACGTCGTCGCGGTAGCGACGACGGACGCCGAGACGAGCACGTGACACCACTGGCACCCTGTCTTAGCGTAACGCGAGTCGAGGCGGACGTCGTCGCGGTAGCGACGCCGGACGCCGAGACGAGCACGTGACACCACAGCCACCCTGTCTATCTTAGGGTTACGCGAGTCGAGGCGGACGTCGTCACGGTAGCGACGACGACACCGAGACGGCAGTACGTGACACCACAGCCACCATGTTCATCTTAGGGTAACGCGAAGTCGAAGCGGACGCCGCCGCGTAGCGACGACGACGCCGAGACGCAGCACGTGACACCACAGCCACCTCGCTTCATTCTTAGGGTTACGCGAGTCGAGGCGGACGTCGTCGCGGTAGCGACGACGGTCGCCGAGACGAGCACGTGACACCACTGCCACCCTGTCTTAGCGTAACGCGAGTCGAGGCAGACGTCGTCGCGGTAGCGACGACGGTCGCCAAGACGAGCACGTGACACCACTGCCACCTCGCCTTTAGCGTAACGCGAAGTCGAGGCGACGCCGCCGCGGTAGCGACGACGGACGCCAAGACGAGCACGTGACACCACTGCCACCTTGTCTTAGCGTAACACGAGTCGAGGCGGACGTTGTCGCGGTAGCGACGGCGGACGCCGAGACAAGCACGTGACACCACTGGCACCCCGTCTTAGCGTAACGCGAGTCGAGGCGGACGTCGTCGCGGTAGCGACGCCGGACGCCGAGACGAGCACGTGACACCACAGCCACCCTGTCTATCTTAGGGTTACGCGAGTCGAGGCGGAAGTCGTCACGGTAGCGACGACGGACACCGAGACGAGTACGTGACACCACAGCCACCATGTCTATCTTAGGGTAACGCGAGTCGAGGCGGACGTTGTCGCGGTAGCGACGACGGACGCCGAGACGAGCACGTGACACCACAGCCACCCTGTCGATCTTAGGGTTACGCTGAAGTCGAGGCGGACGTTGCCGCGTAGCGACGACGGTCGCCGAGACGCAGCACGTGACACCACCGCCACCCTGTCTTTAGCGTAACACGAAGTCGAGGGCGGAAGTCGCCGCGTAGCGACGACGGACGCCGAGACGGCACGCGACACCACCGCCACCGCCTTAGCTGCGTAACGCGAAGTCGAGGGCGACGCTGCCGCGTAGCGACGACGGACGCCAAGACGAAAGCACGTGACACCACTGCCACCTTGTCCTCGCGTAACCCGAGACGAGGCGGACGTTGGCGCGGTCGCGACGCCGGCCGCCGAGACGAGCACGTGACACCACTGCCACCCTGTCTTAGCGTAACGCGAGTCGAGGCGGACGTCATCGCGGTAGCGACGACGGACGCCGAGACGAGCACGTGACACCACAGCCACCCTTTCTATCTTAGGGTTACGCGAGTCGAGGCGAACGTCGTCGCGGTAGCGACGACGGACGCCGAGACGAGCACGTGACACCTCAGCCACCCTGTCTATCTTAAGGTTACGCGAGTCGAGGCGGACGTCGTGGCGGTAGCGACGACGGACGCCGAGATGAGCACGTGACACCACTGCCACCCTGTCTTAGCGTAACGCGAGTCGAGGCGGACGTCGTCGCGGTAGCGACGACGGACGCCGAGACGAGCACGTGATACCACTGCCACCCTGTCTTAGCGTAACGCGAGTCGGCGGATGTCGCCGCGTAGCACGACGGACGCCGAGACGCAGCACGTGACACCACAGCCACTCTTTTCCTATCTTAGGGTTACGCGAAGTCGGCGGACGCCGTCAGCGTAGCGACGACGGACGCCGAGACGAGCACGTGACACCACTGCCACCTCTGCTTAGCTGCACGCGAAGTCGGCGACGTCGTCGCCGTAGCGACGACGGACGCCGAGACGAGCACGTGACACCACCGCCACCCTGTCTTAGCGTAACGCGAGTCGAGGCGGACGTCGTCGCGGTAGCGACGACGGACGCCGAGACGAGCACGTGACACCACCGCCACCCTGTCTTAGCGTAACGCGAGTCGAGGAGGACGTCGTCGCGGTAGCGACCACGGACGCCGAGACGAGCACGTGACACCACTGCCACCCTGTCTTAGCGTAACGCGAGTCGAGGCGGACGTCGTCGGGGTAGCGACGACGGACGCCGAGACGAGCACGTGACACCACCGCCAATTTCGCTCTTAGCGTAACGCGAAGTCGAGGCGGACGCCGCCGCCGCGTAGCGACGACGGACGCCGAGACGAGCACGTGACACCATCCCCACCTCTGCCGTTCTTAGCGTAACGCGAAGTCGAGGCGGACGCCGCCGCGTAGCGACGACGGACGCCGAGACGCAGCACGCGACACCACGTAGCCACCTCGCTCATCTTAGGTTACGCGAAGTCGAGGCGGACGCCGTCGCGGTAGCGACGACGGACGCCGAGACGAGCACGTGACACCACACCCACCCTGTCTTAGCGTAACGCGAGTCGAGGCGGACGCCGTCGGGGTAGCGACGACGGACGCCGAGACGAGCACGTGACACCACAGCCACCTCATTTTAGGGTTACGCCGAAGTCGAGGGCGGACGCCGCCGCGTAGCGACGACGGACGCCGAGACGACGCAGCACGTGACACCACTGCCACTCTGTTTAGCGTAACGCTGAAGTCGGAGGCGGACGCCGTCGCGTAGCTTACGCACGGACGCCGAGACGCAGCACGTGACACCACAGCCACCCTCGCTCATCTTAGGGTTACGCGAAGTCGAGGCGGACGCCTGCCGCGCGTAGCTTACGACGACGCCGAGACGCAGCACGCGACACCACTGCCAACCGTCATCTTAGCGTAACGCGAAGTCGAGGCGGACGTCTGCCGCGTAGCGACGCACGGACGCCGAGACGCAGCACGTGACACCACAGCCACCTGCCTATCTTTAGGGTTACGCGAAGTCGGTGGCGGACGCCGCGCGGTAGCGACGACGGACGCCGAGACGGCAGCACGTGACACCATCGCCACCCTGTCGCCTTAGCGTAACGCGAAGTCGAGGCGGACGCCGCCGCGTAGCGACGACGGACGCCGAGACGCAGCACGTGACACCACAGCGCTACCTCCTCGCTTTATCTTAGCGTAACGCTGAAGTCGAGGCGGACGCCGCCGCGGTAGCGACGCACGGACGCCGAGACGCAGCACGTGACACCACCGCCACCGCCTTAGCGTAACGCGAAGTCGAGGCGGACGCCGCCGCGTAGCGACGACGGACGCCGAGACGCAGCACGCGACACCACCGCCACCTCGCCTTAGCGTAACGCGAAGTCGAGGCGGACGCCGCCGCGTAGCGACGACGGACGCCGAGACGCAGCACGTGACACCACTGCCCACCCCGCCTTAGGGTATCGCGAAGTCGAGGGCGACGCCGCCGCGTAGCGACGACGGACGCCGAGACGCAGCACGTGACACCACCGCCACCCTCGTTCATCTTAGGGTTACGCGAAGTCGAGGCGGACGCTGTCGCCGCGTAGCGACGACGGACGCCGAGACGCAGCACGTGACACCACGCCACCGCTGCATCTTAGGGTTAACGCGAAGTCGAGGCGACGCTGTAGCGCGAGCGACGGACGGTCGCCGAGACGAAAGCACGTGACACCACCGCCACCTGCCTTTAGCGTAACGCGAGTCGAGGCGGACGTCGTCGCGGTAGCGACGACGGACGCCAAGACGAACACGTGACACCACCGCCACCCTGTCTTAGCGTAACGCGAGTCGAGGCGGACGTCGTCGCGGTAGCGACGACGGACGCCGAGACGAGCACGTGACACCACGGCCACCCTGTCTTAGCGTAACGCGAGTCGAGGCGGACGCCATCGCGGTAGCGACGACGGACGCCGAGACAAGCACGTGACACCATCGCCACCCCTGTCATCTTAGGGTTACGCGAAGTCGAGGCGACGCCGCCGCGGTAGCGACGACGGACGCCAGACGCAGCACGTGACACCACTCGCCACCCTGTTCATTCTTAGCGTAACGCGAAGTCGAGGCGGACGCCGCCGCAGTAGCGACGACGGACGCCGAGACGCAGCACGTGACACCACCGCCACCCTGTTCTATCTTAGCGTAACGCGAAGTCGAGGCGACGCCGCCGCGGTAGCGACGACGGACGCCGAGACGCAGCACGTGACACCACCGCCACCCCGTCTTTAGCGTAACGCGAAGTCGAGGCGACGCCGCCGGGTAGCGCATTTACGGACGCCGAGACGCACGTGACACGTGCCACCCACTGTCTTTAGCGTAACGCGAAGTCGAGGCGGACGTCATGCGCAGTAGCGTATCGACGCGACGCCAAGACGAGCACGTGACACCACTGCCACCCTCGTTTAGCGTAACGCGAAGTCGAGGCGGACGCCGTCCGCGTAGCGACGACGCGACGCCGAGACGCAGCACGTGACACCACCGCCACCGCCTTAGCGTAACGCGAAGTCGAAGTCGAGCGCCGACGCCGTAGCTGTAGCGGCGACGGACGCCAGACGGCAGCACGTGACACCGCCACCATGTTCTTTAGCGTAACGCGAAGTCGAGGCGGACGCCGCCGCGTAGCGACGACGACGCCGAGACGCAGCACGTGACACCACCGCCACTCGCTCATCTTAGCGTTACGCGAAGTCGAGGCGGACGCCGCCGCGTAGCGACGACGGACGCCGAGACGCAGCACGTGACACCACCGCCACTCGCCTTAGGCGTATCGCGAAGTCGAGGCGGACGCCGTCAGCGGTAGCGCGACGACGGACGCCGAGACGCAGCACGTGACACCACTGCCACCCCTGCCTATCTTAGGGTTACGCGAAGTCGAGGCGGACGCCGCCGCGTAGCGCACGACGGACGCCGTGACGGTGCACGTGACACCACCGCCACCCTGTCTTTAGCGTAACGCTGAAGTCGAGGCGGACGCCGCCGCGTAGCGACGACGGACGCCGAGACGCAGCACGTGACACCACAGCTACCTCGCTCTGAAGCTGCATCAGACGCGAAGTCGAAGCGGACGCCGCCGCGTAGCGCATCACGTGACGCGCCAAACGAAAGCACGCGGACAAATCGCTGCCACCATGTCTTAAAGGCGTGCACGAGTCGAAAAGATGACGTCGTCAGCGGTAGCGACGCATTTACGTACGCCACGTATGTTGGCACGCGACACCACTACGCCTAACTTCGCCTAGAACGCATCGCGAAAGTCGAGGGCGACGCCGCCGCTGTAGCGATTGACGGACGCCGAGACGAAAGCACGTGACACCACCGCCACCCTATCTTAGCGTAACGCGAAGTCGAGGCGACGCCGCCGCGTAGCGACGACGACGCCGAGACGAGCACGTGACACCACTGCCACTCTGCCTTAGCGTATCGCGAAGTCGGCGGACGCCGCCGCGTAGCGCATTTAACGACGGACGCCGAGACGAAAGCACGTGACACCACCGCCACCTCGCTCATCTTAGCGTAACGCTGAAGTCGAGGCGGACGCCGCCGCGTAGCGACGCCGGACGCCGAGACGTGCACGTGACACCAATGCCACCATGTCTATCTTAGGGTAACGCGAGTCGAGGCGGACGCCGTCGCGGTAGCGACGACGGACGCCGGTAGACGCAGCACGCGACACCACCGCCACCTCGTTTTAGCGTAACGCGAAGTCGAGGGCGGACGCCGCCGCGGTAGCGACGACGGTCGCCAAGACGCAGCACGCGACACCACCGCCACCCTGCCTTAGCATAACGCGAAGCCGAGGCGGACGCTGCCGCGGTAGCGGCGACGGACGCCGAGACGCAGCACGTGACACCACAGCCACCCTGCTTATCTTAGGGTTACGCGAAGTCGGGCGGACGCCGTCAGCGGGTAGCGACGACGGACGCCGAGACGCAGCACGTGACACCACCGCCACCCTGCCTTAGCGTAACGCGAAGTCGAGGCGACGCCGCCGCGGTAGCGCATTTATTTTATCGCCGAGACGGCAGCATGTGACACCATATTCACCCTGTCTTAGCGTGCATCGCGAAGTCGAGGGCGGACGCTGCCGCGTAGCGCACGACGGACGCCGAGACGCAGCACGCGACACCACCGCCACCTCGCTCTTTAGCTGTATCGCGAAGTCGAGAGCGACGCCGCCGCTGTAGCGACGACGGACGCCGAGACGCAGCACGTGACACCACGCCACCCTTCGCCTTGAAGGCGCATCGCGAAGTCGAGGCGGACGTCGCCGCGAAGCGCACGACGGACGCCAAACGAAAGCACGTGACAACACCGCCACCATGTCTTAGCGTAACGCGAAGTCGAGGCGACGCCGCTGAAACACGCTCGGCGCGCTTATATTCTCCCACGCGGTCGAGGCACGCACTTAGAGGCATAACCGCATTGAAAGCAATGTCGCAAGTGAGGTAATCTTCACACAACCCATGTAATAAATAAGGGAAAGAGATACATAGTTGGCTTACAAATGCCACTTCACACAAAGATACATAAATAAACATCCATCATTCGTAGTACACTCAAGGTCCGACTACGGAACCAAAATAAAGAAGATACCCCAAATGCTAACACAGATCCCCGAATCGTCCCAATTGGGCACCACTACCGATCATCTCGAAAGACACATAGTAATCCACCACGCCTCGTCGAACTCCCACTTGAGCTCTGGGTGGAATCACCGCACCGCATCGGCCGGAACCTCGCAACTGTTTTGAAGTATCCGTGAGTCACGGGACTCAGCAATCTCACACCATGAGATCAAGACTATTTAAGCTTATAGGAAGGACAGAGTAGTAGAGTGGAGCTGCTGCAAGTTTACTCAGCATATATGGTGGCTACATCGCAAAAAGAGAGCGAGAAGGGGAGCAAAGCACGGTCGTGAAACTAGTAGTGATCAAGAAGTGATCCCGAACTACTTACGCCGACATAACTCCAACATCAGGTTCACTTCCCTGACTACCGAGAAGAGACCATCACGGTTACACACGCCGTTGATGTGTATTTTAATTGAGGTCAACTTCGGGTTTTCTACAACCGACATTAACAAATTCCCCATCCGCTCTCATAACCGCGGGCACGGCTTTCGAAAGATATTACCCTGCAGGGTGTCCCAACTTAGCCCATTATAAGCTTCCTCACGGTCAACGAAGGATATTCCTTCTACCGAAGACCCGATCAATCTCGAATCCCGGACTACAAGACATTTCGACAAAGCAATAAAACAAGACCAGCAAAGTCACCTGGACAGCCGACAAATCCCGATAGGAGCTGCACATATCTCGCTCGTGGCACATCCGGATGAGACATCCCACGAGTAAAACCAAGCCTCGAAGTTTCCCTGCAGGCCCCTGCCAGCCTACTTCAGCTTTCGGGCCAGCACCAAGGAGCACCGTCCGGGGTTTAAATAAAGATGACCTCGGCTCACAAAACCCGAGGGAAAAGGCTTAGGTGGCAACTGGTAAAACCAAAGTTGGGCCTTTGCCGACGAAGTCTTATTCAAAGCGAATCGTCAAGGGGTCCCATAAATCACCCAACCGTAAGGAACGCAAAAATCAAGGAACATAACACCGGTATGACGGAAACTAGGGTGGCAAGAGTGGAACAAAACACCAGGCATAAGGCCGAGCCTTCCACCCTTTACCAAGTATATAGATGTGTTAAGCATAGCAGATATTTATATATTGTGATATCCCCAACAAGTAAAACATGTTCCAACAAGGAACAACAACTCCATGTTCCAACAAGGAACAAACTTCAGCTTCTCCGCAACTAGCAACGCTATAAGAGGGCTGAGCAAAGCGTAACATAGCCAATCAACGGTTTGCTAGGAAAAAGATGGTTAGGGGCTGACATGGCAATATGGGTGGCATGATATAGCAAGTGGTAGGCATCGCAGCATAGGCATAGCAAAAGAGCGAGCAACTAGCATAGCAAAGATAGAAGTGATTTCGAGGGTATGATCATCTTGCCTGCAATGTTCTCAGAGTTGTCGTAAAGCCCCGATCCTCGTAAGCTGCTCTCAACAGGTTCTCGCTCACGACTCGCCTCCCTGCTCTACCCAAAGCAACAACACAAACAAGGAACCACAATAAATCACGGCAATGCACAATCAACATGATGCAACAACATGACATGATATGCGCGGAAGTGATATGCAATGCGACAAGCGCCCGGAAGGTAAATGAAAAACTGTGCATCATCTTGGCAAACCAAGCATGCCAACGAAAGACGAGATGATTTCAAGAAATCGATATAGAGATCACCGAAACGGATGCACGGGTTGGATATGGCGAAAGCAAAAACAAGAATGGTGAGAAACCTACAATAACAAAGATGATGAACAAAGCCATGCACGGTGCAAAACTACCTCATAGCATAAATCAAATAAATATGCCCATGAAAGACAAACACATAAACATGATGCAAAAAGACATGATCATAAACTTGCCCAAATGCAGAAACTAATGCCACCATCGAGTTGGTGGGATTTTTCTACCCCAAAACCATATATATACTATGTTAGGGTTACCGAGAGAAATCATCACAAATGCCCTAAGTCAAAATCTGCCAAAAATGGAAGTTAATGTAAATGGCAAATTCCAGATTTGGAAATGTCCAGACTGGACTTGCCCTAAAACAGTAAAAAAGGAAACAATGCTGAAAAGGAAACGCTGGGAAGGGAAAAAATAAGGATGGAGGAGGGCGCCGAGAGGTCGACATAGGGGCCCTACCGCTATAGAGATGGGTTTAGGTGTTTAAAAAGGGGGAAGAAAAACCAGCCCTGGGGAATCGAACCCGGTCTCCTGTTGAACTCGCCTCACCGCTACCACTGAGCTAGGCAGCGACGATCGACAGAGAAGGGCCTCGGCCCTTAACTACTACTACTATCAAGAGATGAACCAAGAAGGAAAACAGAATAAAAGGGGGCGCTACCGATTCGAACCTGTGTCGCCATGTGAGAGAGCTGGGGCAAACCACAGCTCTACCGGCTAGGAGGTTCGGTAAGGTCGTGAACGCTGCCTACTTGGCCAAACTACCGCCCCGACCTAAGAACAGAGACTAAACGACGATTCCGCTGGCGATCATGGGCTACGGGCGGCTCATACCAGACAAACTGGTGCGCTGGAGGACACCGCTGGTTCACGAGGGAACGAACCTGAAAGCGGGAATCGCGCATCCACGCTGCGCCAAACTACTCAACCCAAAACTACAAACACGCCGGAGCACGCCGAAGCGCCGAGCAAGAACACGGATCGAACTTCACACTACGGTGATCTAACGACGACAGAAGGAGCAGGGAGGAAGTAGGTTATACCTCCTTACCCAAGGACAAGAAAACGGCGACGGAGGTGATCTCGCGACGATGGAGTCGCGGTTTCAACTTCACGGGTTCCCTCGATCGAGAAGAAGATGTAAGCAGGGGCGCCGACGAATCTTGGCGATCCGGCACTCAGAAGTCGACGCTGCGACGAAGTCGACGACGCAGGAAGAAGATGGACACGGGCCGCTGGGTTTGGTGGCCGGAGAGCACGCCGCGACGAGGCGCGCCTCAGATGCGCCGGGACGGAGCGGGCGGCTAATCTGGTGGTTCTCTTTATCGGCGGGCGCGGGCGTAGAGGGAGAGGGAAACCCTAGGGGTCGGTTGGACACGGAGAGGGGATAAGAAGGGGCTAGGGCGACGGGTCGAGGCTCACGCCCTCGTGCTCGGGGTCCCCATGGCTGACGGGCAGGAGGAGAGGAAAGGTGGGTGGGGAGAGGTGGCAGCCGCCAAGCCAGCGGGACCCATGCTGGCCCACGGAGAGAGGCACTAGAAGGGGTAGGGTCACAGGGAAAAGAAGACAGGAGAGAGAAGCGAGCTGGGGCGCCTCCCTGGGCTGCGGGGTTGAAGGGAGCCGGGCCGGCTTGAGGCCGGAGCCTGTGGAGAGGACTCACTGGCTGCCATCGGTTGCCGCCGCCTTTCTTTCTTTTTCCTTTAAAACCAAAAGAAGAGAAAAGAAAGCACAGGAAAAAAATGAGAAGAGTTGGAGTAAAAGGAAAATATCCCCAAACTCCCTGAATTCTCCACAATTTTAATAAATTGTAATGGGCATTTTTTTAGAGGTAGAAAATAAGACAAGTTTGGAAATATTTCAAACTTGTGTCATTTTTGAACCTGACCAAAACAACTCAAAATGAGGAGATATTTAAGTAGAGGTTTAGTGCAAAGAGCAAGATTTGCAGGAGAAGATGAACATTAATTGGAGAAAGGAAATTATAGCACTTGCTAAGGAAAGAAGAAGAGGGAAGGAGGAGATGGTAATGCAAAAGAGAATGGCACATGCAACAACATAACATGTGAGAGATCACCACAAACACATGATGAGAATGGAATGCAAGATGACAAGAGGCACAAATGCAATATGGTAAAAGGAGCAAAACAAGAAAAGAGAAAAACCCACATAACCAAACCACATGAGGCCAAGCATGACAAAACCCACAAGAAATAGGATGAGGTCAAGATGATATATTGCCCAAAAGGGGAAATTTACATCCAGGGTGTTACAACACTCCACCACTACAAGAGGATCTCGTCCCGAGATCTAGGACTGAAAGAACTCCGGATATTCGGAACGGAGGTGATCCTCGCGCCCCGTGTAGCTTCTCGGCCTGAATGGTGTGACCACTTCACTTTCAGGAATTTGATTGACTTGTTGCGCAGTCTTGCGCCGGTTTCTTCAAGAATAGCAACGGGTGCTCATGATAAGAGAGATCTTCTGAAGGTCAATCTCTTCAAGTTGATAGTGCGCTCCGAGTCTTGAAGCACTTATGGTTGTGACATCGTGAAACACATCGTGCACGCTTGCAAAGTTGGATGGAAGCTCGTTGATAGGCTTAGATCGCTTCTTTTCCCAATGATCTTGAAAGGACCCACGATCTAGGGGCAAGCTTCCTTTGATACCGGGGTTGCATTTAATGCCTTTCATTGGAGAGACGCTGAGGTAGACATGGTCTCCGATTTCAAAGCCACATCACGGTGCTTATCATCATAATAGCTCTTCCGTCACATTATGCGCTGCTTTGAGATTCTCAATGAATGACCTTGCACATTTCTTTCCGCTTCGCGGATCAAGTCATTGCCAAGAAGTTACGCTCAATTGCCCTGCACTAATTGAGAGGAGTAACGCACTTTCTCGCCATAGAGAATTTTCGAATGGGGCCTTGCCCGAACTCGCTTGGAAGCTGTTGTTGTAGGAGAACTCGCATATGGAAGACAATCTTCCCACTTCATACTCAAGCGAAATGACACAAGCCCCGAGCATATCTTCAAGGATTTGATTAACTCGCCGACTTGGCCACTTGTTTGAGGGTGGAAAGCTGTGCTGAAACGAATGTTGGTGCCCATGGCCTTCCTCAAAAGAATCCCAAAACTTGGAGGTAAAGATGCTGCCACGGTCCGAAGAGATCAATTGTGGAATGCCGTGCAAGGAGACAATCCTCGAGGTGTATAGCTCGCTAACCGAGCCGCTGTGATGGATTCTTTGATAGGAAGAAAATGAGCCACTTTAGTAAGCTTGTCAATGACAACGAAGATAGCATCATTTCCACGCTTGGACTTTTGGAAAGCCAAATCACGAAGTCCATTTCAATATGATCAAACTTCCATTCGTGAATAGCAAGAGGTTGGAGGAGACCAGTTGGTCTTTGGTGTTCTGCTTTCACTCTTCTCGCAGACATCACACTCATTCACGAATTGGAGCAATTTCGCTCATTCGAAGTCCACCAATATGACCGCTTGAGGTCATGGTACATCTTCGCATTTCCGTGATGAATGGATAGAAGCGACCAGAGCCCTGCTCATAATGACTTTTCAGAGATCACCCTTTGGAACCACAATCCGTCCTCAAAGAAAAGAGTATCTTTGTCATCAACGTGGGAAGCACTTGTACTTGAAATGCCCCTTGTCGATACCACGCTTCACTCTTTCTTCACCATGGTATCCAGAAGTTGAGCCTCACGAATCTGATCTTCCAAAGTAGGGAGAGACTATGAGGTTGGCAAGAAAGCCTTGAGGAACAACTTGAAGATTCAGCTATGCGAACGCCCACAAAGATCCGGCTGAAAGGGCTTGAGGATTAGACTGCTGCAGAAGCCTTCCCTGCTCAAAGCATCTCGCAATGACATTGGCCTTGCCCGAGTATATTCTAATACTTGGGTTGTACTTGAATCATTTCACCCATCGAGTCCGCCTCGAGGTTGAGGTTGGGTTGAGGAAGATGTACTTGAGACTCTTGTGATCGGTGAAATGTCCACTTTCCTTCCCAACAAGAGATGTCTCCAAGTAATCAAAGCATGGACAATCGCCGCCAACTCAAGATCGTGAGTGGGGTAGTTCTTCTCAAGGCTTCAATCAAGCGAGAGGTATAAGCCACAACTCTTCTCTCTTGCATTAACACAAAGACCGAGACCTTGAAGAGAAGCATCACGTAAAACTTCAAATGGCTTGGATTCATCGGGGAGTCAAGACAGGAGCTGTGACGAAGTTTCTTCTTGAGAGTATTGAAAGCAACGCCACACTCCGTGAGAGACCGCATATACTTCACATGCTTCCTCGAGGAGGTTGGAAAGAGGCTTTGCAATCTTGGAGAAATTTCAACGAATCTTCGCAATAGCTTGTAAGACCAAGAAAATCATGGAGCTGCTTGACATTCTCGAGGAGGTTCCCAATTCACAATTGCGACACCTTCTGGATTAACAGCGATGCCCTCATGGCGGAGATGATATGACCAAGATAAAGCACTTCATCGAGCCAAAATTCACATTTGGAGAACTTCGTGACAGAATTGATACTCGAGCTTGTCTAGCACCAATCGCAAATATTTGGCATGATCCTTCTTATTCTTGGAGAAGACCAAAATATCATCAAGATGGACCAAGACGAATTCATTGGTGTAGGGGTTGAAAATGAAGTTCATCATCCGAGAGAATGTTGGAGGAGCATTGACAAGGCCGGAAGACATGACAAAGATATTCATAAGAACCAAAGCTTGTTCTCAATGCTGTCTTGGGAATATCTTTGTTCACGTAACGCGAATCTGATGATACCCCATACGAAGGTCAAGCTTTGGAGAACATCAGAGCACCTTTGAGTTGCTCGAAAAGCTCATTGATGTTGGGAAGTGGATACTTGTTCTTGATTGTCTTCTTTATTCAATGGACGGTAATCGACGCAAAGTCGGGTCCGCGCCATCCTTCTTTCCGGACAAAAGAACACCACAACCCCAAGGAGATGAACTCGGTCTCGATCAAACCTGCAGACGCCTGTTCATCCACCGCTTCTTCAATTCCTTCAGCTCATTAGGTCCAAGCTTGTATGGACGCTGCAACGGGTTCAAGGCCGTGCTCAAGATCGATAACGAACTCCACCGGCCGATGAGGAGGCATACCCGGAAGCTCTTCTCCGAAAGACATCTTGGTACTCACAAACGACCGAATTCGAGAGATAGCATTCATTTCGCCATTCTTCCATTGAGAGAAAACAACCGAATGGTTTCATCACGAAGCGGCATAGATGATCACATCATTAGAAGAGTGAGTCAATTGAATTTCCGGCAGCACAATCAAGCCGAGCTTTGTGCCGAGAAAGCCAGTCCATTCCGAGAATAAGATCAATATCCGAGTCACCAAGAACAATTGGTTTAGAAAGAAATCTATAATCGCCCATCTTGATAGAGACATTAGGAGCAACCAAACTAGAATTCATAAGCCTTCCCGGAGAAACAACTTGCATAACTTTGAGAGAATCTTCGTGTCAACATTGTGCTTCATGCAAAAGGATATGACATGAAAGAATGCGAATGCACCAAAGATCAAATAAGACTTTAGCAGAACATCATTAACCGAGAGATTACCCATTATCACATCGTAAGACTCTCCGCTTGAGCTGCATTCATCATATTGACCTTGGCAAACTTGGGATTATGCTTGACCACCGTGATTGCCGGAAGATTTCACAGAGGAGGAGGCGGAAGGCGCCTCTGGTTGAAGCACTTGTTCAAGATAGTGACCCTTCTACCGACACTTCTGTTGCAAGTGACCTCGTAGAGCGGACGGTGGTAAGGAGCACTTGACCTTGGAGCTTGAGAATTAGACTTGTTCTCGATAGCTTGCTGGGTGGGTGGAAGATCCACGGCCACCGAAGTTCTTCTCGCTGGTAAGGCCGACGAACGGAGGAGGAGGAAGGTAAAACTTCACGCTTAGCTGCCACTTGAGAGGAAGAAGAAGACTGAACTGCATCCTCGATTCTCTTCTTAGAAGCCCTCACATTTGAGCTGGGCCGCTTCTTGCTTGAGAGCCATGTTGTAGAAATCATCATACTTATCTCGCTCAAAACAGCACAAGAGGTAATTGCGCATCTTCTCTCGCACTACCCTCTCGAATTGATAGATCATACTCTTTTCATCGTGCACGCCTTGCTTAGCAAAACGAAAGCGAAGCTCGAACCGGATATTGTATTGATAGATGCATATGTTGCCCTGCTTGAGATTGCGGAACTCCTCACGCTTGCTCTCAACAACACTTTTCGGAATGTGATGAGCTCAAATCACGGGCGAACTCATCCCGTAATGACACGACCTCCTCTCGAATCTTTGTATTGCCGGGTACCACTCAGCCAGCCTTGATCCTGAGTTGAAAACGATGCAAACTTGACAAAGTCCTCAGTGTCCGACATTGCTACATACCAAAGTGCTTGGCAGATATCCACTAACCAATCGTCACGGCTTCGGCTATACGTAAACCGAAAGACTTCGCCGATTAGCGAGGAACCGATCGAGAGTAGCAAAGTGCGGCTGATTGTTGCCTTGACCTTGATTTCCTTGATTGCCTTGCCTCGAAAGTACGCTTCTGCAAGAGCTGCAAAATCATCTCGAAAGCATTGGCATTGGTGGCTGCCATGATAGCTTGCCGTGCCTCTCGGAGGCGGAGGTGGAGGTGGAGGTGGAGGGTTCGATCGATCCCCATCATTGCGATCCGGATTCGCACGCTACATGAGCCATCCTCAAGAGGGTGACATCCGTTAGTCCTTTGATAGACAAATGATAAGTGGAATCAACGGATAGAAATTGCAACATATAGTCTTCACAATAAACATTCAACAAGAATGAACGAATGAATTCCAAAGATAAACATCACACGCCCATTAAGGTGAGAAGCCACTTAGATAAGGATATGGAAACAACATCCTGCCTTTAGAAACAAATCAATATCACAACTGAAAACAAAAGGTTGGCTTCTAGAATGAGCCGGAACAACACATGATAGAGATTTCACCAAAGTGTTCGTGGTAGGGCCCACACGGCACGACGATAGCGGACGTCACTTAATGACTAACAAGACATCCCCGAATCAGCATAGCCAAGGATTCTTTAAGACGCCTCGCCACCATCAGAATCGACCGTGAATGGGCGGACCACTAAACTTTGAACCCCAATCTCAAATCATACATCCGTGGAAAAGAATATCCTCGTAAGCTACTAGAATTTACCTATAAACTCCCTAAACTTTCTCGTTATGCAATCTGGTGTTGGGGATACAGGGACACAAAATATATCACCCAAACTAACAATACCTAGATCCAAATTTATCCATCCGTCAACACATAACCAAGAAATCTCGAAATCGTGGTACCTCGACCTTCGAAAAACATCCGCTATGCAAGTCATGGCAATACTTGACTCGCTACCAAGATCGGGCTATCGTGGTTATCTCACCAACAATCGCATAAAAGAGATTTCGTGTCGGCAAAACTCGTGTATTCCGTAATCGCAACGATAAAATTGTGACGACAACACCCTGGAGCTCAACTCCCCGACACCGCCACAACCCCTAAATGTCGAGGCACCAAGAACAATGTTCTCGCCACAAAACCATCTGAACGATTCCAAGATACCCACGTGATCCCTAAAATTTTTTTTAGTGAAATTTGAGGAGAGAAGAGTCAAAACTCCACGTCGTGAGACCTCACAGAGCGAATGAAGGGACTGAGGAGTAAAAAGAATCCTACCTCCGATATATATAATCCTAAGACTCAAAACATTTTCCATTCTAGACTCAACAACGCCAAGAAACAATCAAGTAGGGGGCTCCTAAGTCGGAAGGCTCGACACCAACTTGTCACGCCTCGATGCGGCTATATCTCCCACGTGTCGAGGCACGACTTAGAGGCATAACCGCATTGAAAGCAATGTCGCAAGTGAGGTAATTCTTCACACAACCCATGTAATAAATAAGGGAAAGAGATACATAGTTGGCTTACATATCGCCACTTCACACAAGACATAAATAAACATCCATCATTCGTAGTACACTCAAGGTCCCGACTACGGAACCAAAATAAAGAAGATACCCAAATGCTAACACAGATCCCTAATCGTCCCCAATCGGGCACCACTAACGATCATCCGAAAGACACATAGTAATCTAATTCACGCCTCGTCGAACTCCCCACTTGAGCTCTGTGGAATCACCGCGACCGGCATCGCCGGAACTCGCAACTGCTTTTGAAGTATCTGTGAGTCACGGGACTCAGCAATCTCACACCACGTAGATCAAGACTATTTAAGCTTATAGGAAGGACAGAGTAGTAGAGTGGAGCTGCTGCAAGCGACTAGCATATATGGTGGCTACATCGCAAAAGAGAGCGAGAAGGGGAGCAAAGCACGGTCGTGAAACTAGTAGTGATCAAGAAGTGATCCTGAACTACTTACGTCAGACATAACTCCAACACCGTGTTCACTTCCCTGACCACGAGAAGAGACCATCACGGTTACACACGCCGTTGATGTGTATTTTAATTGAGGTCAACTTCGGTTTTCTACAACCGACATTAACAAATTCCCATCCGCCTCATAACCGCTGGCATGGCTTTCAAAGATATTACCCCGCAGGGTGTCCCAACTTAGCCCATTATAAGCTCTCACTACCAACGTAAGGATATTCTTCTACCGAAGACCCGATCAATCTCGAATCTCGGACTCACAAGACATTTCGACAAAGAATAAAACAAGACCAAAGAAAGTCAGCCTGATTGTGCCGACAAAATCCCGATAGGAGCTTGCACATATCTCGCTCGTAAGTACATCCGATGAGACATCCTACGCAGTAAAACCAAGCCTCGAAGTTTCCCCCTGCAGGCCCCTGCAGTTTACTTGTCAGGCCAAGACTCAAGGAGCACCGTCCGGGGTTTAAATAAAGATGACCCTCGGCTCATGAAACCCGGGGAAAAGGCTTAGGTGGCAATCGGTAAAACCAAAGTTGGGCCTGCCGACGAAGTCTTATTCAAAGCGAACTGTCAAGGGGTCCCATAAATCACCCAACCGTAAGGAACGCAAAAATCAAGGAACATAACACCGTATGACGGAAACTAGGGTGGCAAGAGTGGAACAAAACACTGCATAAGGCTTAGCCTTCCACCCTTTACCAAGTATATAGATGTGTTAAGCATAGCAGATATTTATATATTGTGATATCCCCAACAAGTAAAACATGTTCCAACAAGGAACAACAACTCCATGTTCCAACAAGGAACAAACTTCAGCTTCTCCTGCAACTAGCAACGCTATAAGAGGGCTGAGCAAAGCGGTAACATAGCCAATCAACGGTTTGCTAGGAAAAAGATGGTTAGGGGCTGACATGGCAATATGGGTGGCATGATATAGCAAGTGGTAGGCATCGCAAGATAGGCATAGCAAAAGAGCGAGCAACTAGCATAGCAAAGATAGAAGTGATTTCGAGGGTATGATCATCTTGCCTCGCAATGTTCTCGTAGTTGTCGGAAGCCTGATCCTCGTGAAGCTGCTTCTCAACAGGTTCCTCGCTCACGCATCGCCTCCCGCCTACCCAAAGCAACAACACAAACAAGGAACCATAATAAATCACGGTGCAATGCACAATCAACATGATGCAACAACATGACATGATATGCGGAAGTGATATGCACGCGATGTGCGCCCTAAGGTAAATGAAAAACCAGTATCATCTTGGCAAACCAAGCATGCCAACGAAAGACGAGATGATGATTTCTAGAAATCGATATAGAGATCACCTAAACGGATGCACGGGTTGGATATGGCGAGCAAAACAAGAATGGTGAGAAACCTACAATAACAGCATGATGAACAAAGCCATGCACGCAGTGCAAACTACCCTTCAGCATAAATCAAATAAATATGCCCATGAAAGACAACACATAAACATGATGCAAAAGACATGATCATAAACTTGCCCAAATGCAGAAACTAATGCCACCACTGAGTTGGTGGGATTTTTCTACCCCAAAACCATATATACTATGTTAGGGTTACCGTAGAGAAATCATCACAAATGCCCTAAGTCAAAATCTGCCAAAAATGGAAGTTAACAGAAATGGCAAATTCCAGATTTGGAAATGTCCAGAATTGGACTTGCCTAAAACAGAAAAAGGAAACAATGCTGGAAAAGGAAACGCGGGGGAAGGGAAGAAATAAGGATGGAGGAGGGCGCCGAGAGGTCGACATGGGGCCCTACCACATAGAGACAAAGGGTTTAAAGCAGTTTAAAAAGGAAGAAAACCAGCCTTGGGAATCGAACCTCGGTCTCCCCTTGAACTCCGCCTCGCTACCACCGAAGCTAGGCAGCGACGATCGACAGAGAAGGCCTCGCCCTTAACTACTACTACTAATCAAGAGATGAACCAAGAAGGAAAACAGAATAAAGGGGCGCCTACCGGGATTCAACTCAGGTCGCTGTGAGAGAGTTGGGGCAAACCAGCTCTACCGGGCTAGGAGGTTCGGTAAGGTCAGGAACGCTGCCTACTTGGCCAAACTACCCGGCCTGACCTAAGAACAGAGACGAAAAACGACGATTCCGGCGAAGCGATCAAGGGTTACGCGCTCTCGCTACTCAGACAAACCGGGTGCGCTGAGGACACCGCTGGTTCACGAGGGAACGAACCCGGAAGCGGAATCGCGGCATCCACGCCGCCGCCAAACTACTCCGAACCCAAAACTACAAACACGCCGGAGCACGCCGAGCGCCAAGAACACGGATCGAACCTACACTACGGTGATCTAACGACGGCGTGAAGGAGCAGGGAGGAAGTAGGTTATACCTCTCACCCAAGGACAAGAAAACGGGCGACGAGGTGATCCTCGCGACGATGGAGTCGTGGCTCGAACTTCGCCGGTTCCTCGACCGAGAAGAAGATGTAAGCAGGGGCGTCATTTAACTTGGCGATCCGGCACTCAGAAGTCGACGCTGTGGGACGGGTCGACGACGAGGAAGAAGATGGACACGGGCCGCAGGGTTTGGGTGGCCGGAGAGCACGCCGGGCGACGAGGCGCTGCCCTCGATGCGCCGGACGGAGCGGGGCGGCGAATCTGGTGGTTCTTTACTCAAGCGGGCGGCGAGAGGGAGAGGGAACCCCTAGGGTCGGTTGGACACGGAGAGGGATAAGAAGAAGGACGGGTCGAGCTCACGCCCTCGTTCCTCGGGTCCCCTATGGCGACGGCGGGAGGAGAGGGAAAGGTGGGTGTGGGGAGTGGCAGCCACGCTAAGCGGGACCGGGCGCGGCCCACGTGAGAGGCACTAGCGGGGGTATGCGCCAAGCGGGTGCGCCAAGACAGGAGAGAGAAGCGAGCGGGCTGGGGCGCCTCCTGGGCTGCGGGGTTGAAGGGAGCCGGGCCGGCTTGGAGGCCGGAGCCTGTGGAGAGGGACTCACTGGCTGCCATCGGCCGCTGCCTTTCTTTCTTTTTCCTTTTTAAAACCAAAAGAAGAGAAAAGAAAGCACAGGGAAAAATGAGAAGAGTTGGAGTAAAAGGAAAATATCCCCAAACTCCTGGAATTCTCCACAATTTTAATAAATTGTAATGGGCATTTTTTTTAGAGGTAGAAAAATAAGACAAGTTTGGAAATATTTCAAGCTTGTGTCATTTTTGAACCTGACCAAAACAACTTCAAATGAGGAGATATTTGGCAGATAGGTTTAGTGCAAAGAGCAAGATTTGCAGGGAGAAGATGAACATTAATTGAGAAAGGAAATTATAGCACTTGCTAAGGAAAGAAGAAGAGGGAAGGAGGAGATGGTAATGCAAAAGAGAATGGCACATGCAACAACATAACATGTGAGAGATCACCACAAAACACATGATGAGAATGGAATGCAAGATGACAAGAGGCACAAATGCAATATGGTAAAAGGAGCAAAACAAGAAAAGAGAAAACCCACATAACCAAACCACATGAGGCCAAGCATGACAAAACCCACAAGAAATAGGATGAGGTCAAGATGATATATTGCCCAAAGGGGAAATTTACATCTGGGGAAGTACAATGTCGCCGGGCGTAGCGACGACGACGCCGAGACGGCAGCACGTGAAACCATCGCCACCCTAACTTTAGCTGTATCAGCGAAGTCGAGAAGCGGACGTCATCGCGGTAGCGGCGACGCGACGCCGAGACGCAGCACGTGACACCACCGCCACCTCGCCTTAGCGTAACGCGAAGTCGAGGCGACGCCGCCGCTGTAGCTTAACGACGGACGCCGTAGACGCAGCACGTGACACCACTTCCACCTCGCTCATCTTAGGGTTACGCGAAGTCGAGGCGACGCCGTCCGCGTAGCGACGACGACGCCGTAGACGAGCACGCGACACCATAGCCACCTCGTCTTTAGCGCATCGCGAAGTCGAGGGCGGTCGTCGCCGCGTAGCACGACGGACGCCGAGACGCAGCACGCCACACCACAACCACCTCGCCTATCTTAGGGTTACGCGAAGTCGAGGGCGACGCCGCCGCGTAGCTTAATGACGGACGCCGAGACGAAAGCACGTGACACCACAGCCACCTCGCTCATCTTAGGGTTACGCGAAAGTCGGTATGACGCCGCTTCGGGTAGCGACGATTTTACGCCGGTGACAAGCACGTGACACCATTCTCACCTCGTTTTAGCGTAACGCGAAGTCGAGGCGACGCCGCCGCGTAGCGGCGACGGACGCCGAGACGCAGCATTACGACACCACCGCCACTCGCTGTTCAGCGTAACGCTGAAGTCGGAGGCGACGCTGCCGTGGTAGCGGCGATGTGACGCCGAGACGCAGCACGCGACACCACCGCCACCCTCGCTCATCTTAGGGTTACGCGAAGTCGAGGCGGACGCCGCCGCGTAGCGACGACGGACGCCGAGACGGCAGCACGCGACACCATAGCCACCTCGTTTTAGCTGCACGCGAAGTCGAGGCGTGTCGCCGCCGCGTAGCGATTTACGGACGCCGTAGACGAAAGCACGCCGACACCACAACCACCTCGCCTATCTTAGGGTTACGGGCGAAGCAGAAGGCGGACGCCGTCCGCGTAGCGACGCATTTTACGGACGCCGGTAGACGAAAGCACGTGACACCACAGCCACCCTCGCTCTATCTTAGGGTTACGCTGAAGTCGAGGCGGACGCCGCCGGGTAGCGACGACGACGCCGAGACAAGCACGTGACACCATTCCCACCTCGCTCTTAGCGTAACGCGAAGTCGAGGCGGACGCCGCCGCGTAGCGGCGATTTGACGCCGAGACGGAGCACATGACACCACCGCTACCTCGCTCTTAGCGTAACGCGAAGTCGAGGCGGACGCCGCCGCAGTAGCGCATTTACGCACGCCGAGACGCAGCACGTGACACCACCGCCACCTCGCTCTTAGCGCATCGCGAAGTCGAGGCGACGCTGCCGCGGGTAGCGCACGACGACGCCGAAACAAGCACGTGACACCACCGCCACTCATGTCTTAGCGCATCGCGAAGTCGAGGGCGACGAATGCGTAGCGACGACGCGACGCCGAGACGCAGCACGTGAAACCACTGCCACCCTGACTTAGCGTAACGCGAAGTCGGAGGCGACGCCATCGCTGTAGCGCATAACGGACGCCGAGACGAGCACGCGGATACCACCGCCATCCTGTCTTAGCGTAACGCGAGTCGAGGCGGACGTCGTCGCGGTAGCGACGACGGACTCCGAGACGAGCACGTGACACCAGTGCCACCCTGTCTTAGCGTAACGCGAGTCGAGGTGGACGCCGTCGCCGTAGCGACGACGGACGCCGAGACGAGCACGTGACACCAGTGCCACCCTGTCTTAGCGTAACCCGAGGCGGACGTTGCCGCGGTAGCGACGACGGACGCCGAGACGAGCACGTGACACCACAGCCACCATGTCTATCTTAGGGTTACGCGAGTCGAGGCAGACGTCTTCGCGGTAGCGACGACGGACACCGAGACGAGCACGTGACACCACAGCCACCCTGTTTATCTTAGGGTTACGCGAGTCGAGGGCGACGCCGCCGCAGAAGCGATTTACGGACGCCGAGACAAGCACGTGACACAATTCTCACCTGTCTTAGCGTAACGCGAAGTCGAGGGCGACGCCGTCAGCTGTAGCGACGCATTTATAACGCCGAGACGGAGCACGTGACACCACGGCCACCCTGGCTTCGCGTAACGGTAGTCGCGGCGGACGTGGTCGCGGTAGCGACGACAGACGCCGAGACGAGCACGTGACACCACTGCCACCTCGCTCTAGCGTAACGCGAAGTCGAAGTGACGCCGCTGGAGCGACGATTTACGGACGCCAGACGCAGCACGTGACACCACTGCCATCTCGTTTTAGCGTAACGCAAGTAGAGGCGGTGACGCTGCCGCGTAGCGTACGACGGACGCCGAGACGCAGAACGTGACACCACCGCCACCTCGCCTATCTTAGGGTTACGCGAAGTCGAGGCGACGCCGTCTGGCTGACGACGGACGCCGAGATTTGCAGCACGCGGGCACCACCGCCAATTTCGCTCTTAGCGAACGCGAGTAGAGGCGGACGCCGCCGCGTAGCGACGACGACGCCGAGACGAGCACGTGACACCACCGCCACCTCGCCTATCTTAGGGTTACGCGAAGTCGGCGGACGCCGCCGCGTAGCGCATTTACGACGACGCCGAGACGCAGCACGTGACACCACGGGCCACCCTGTCTTTAGCTGCAGGCGAAGTCGAAGTGACGCCGCCGTGCAGCGACGACGGACGCCGAGACGAAAGCACGTGACACCACCGCCACACTGCCCTTAGCGTAACGCGAAGTCGAGTGGCGTGACGCCGCCGCGTAGCGCACGACGGACGCCGGTGACGCAGCACGCGACACCACAGCCACCTCGGCTTCATCTTAGGGTTACGCGAAGTCGAGGGCGTAACGCCGCCGCGTAGCGTACGACGGACGCCGAGACGAGTACGTGACACCTCAGCCACCATGTTCATCTTAGGGTTACGCGAAGTCGAGGGCGCGTATCGCCGCCGCGTAGCGCACGACGACGCCGAGACGCAGCACGTGACACCAAAGTGCTACCCTCGCCTTAGCGCATCGCTGAAGTCGAGGCGGACGCCGCCGCGTAGCGCACGACGGACGCCAGACGAGCACGTGACACCACAGCCACTCGCTTTTAGCGTGAACGCCGAAGTCGAGAGTGCCGCCGTCGCCGCGTAGCGCATTTAATTTTTGACGCCGAGACGAGCACGCCGACACCACAACCACCCTGTTCATCTTAGGGTTACGCTGAAGTCGAGGGCGACGTCGCCGCGTAGCAGCGACGCATTTTACGACGCCGAGACGCAGCACGCGACACCACAGCCACCAATTTCGTTTATCTTAGGGTTACGCGAAGTCGAGGCGGACGCCGCCGGGTAGCGACGACGGACGCCGAGACAAGCACGCGACACCATTCTCTACCCTGCTTTAGCTGCATCGCGAAGTCGAGGGCGACGTCATGCGGTAGCGCATTTACGGACGCCGAGACGCAGCACGTGACACCACCGCCACCCTCGCTCTTAGCGTAACGCGAAGTCGAGGCGGACGCCGCCGCCGGTAGCGATTTACGCACGCCGAGACGAAAGCACGCGACACCACCGCCAATTGTCGCTTAGCTGCATCGCGAAGTCGAAGCGACGCCGTCAGCGTAGCGACGATTTTACGCCAAACAAACACGTGACACCATCGCCACCATGTTCTTTAGCTGCATCGCAAGTCGAAGGCGACGCCGCCGCGTAGCGCACGACGGACGCCAGACGCAGCACGTGAAGCCACCGCCACCCTAACTTAGCGTAACGCGAAGTCGAGGCGTGACGCTATCGCGCGTAGCGATAACGGACGCCAGACGAGCACGCGACACCACCGCCACCCTGTCTTTAGCGCATCGCTGAAGTCGGCGGACGCCGCCGCGGTAGCGACGACGACGCCGAGACGCAGCACGCGACACCACCGCCAATTTCGCTTCATCTTAGGGTTACGCGAAGTCGAAGTGACGCCGCCGCGGTAGCGCACGACGGACGCCGAGACGAAGCACGGACACCATAGCCACCCTCGCCTTAGCGTAACGCGAAGTCGAGGGCGGTCGCTGCCGCGTAGCGACGACGGACGCCGAGACGCAGCACGCGACACCACAACCACCCTGCCTCATCTTAGGGTTACGCGAAGTCGAGGCGACGCCGCCGTAGCGTACGACGGACGCCGAGACGCAGCACGTGACACCACAGCCACCGCCTCATCTTAGGGTTACGCGAAGTCGAAGGCGACGCCGCCGCGGCAGCCGATTTACCGGACGCCGTAGACAAGCACGCGACACAATTTCTACCTCGTTTTAGCGAACGCGAAGTCGAGGCGGACGCCGCGTAGCGACGACGTAACGCCGAGACGCAGCACGTGACACCACCGCCACCTCGCTCTTAGCGTAACGCGAAGTCGAGGCGACGCCGCCGTGGTAGCGACGACACGTATGCCGAGACGCAGCACGTGACACCATCGCCACTTCGCTCTTAGCGTAACGCGAGTCGCGGCGGACGCCGTCGCGGGAGCGACGACGGACGCCGAGACGAGGACGTGACAACAATGCCACCGCCCTTAGCTTAACGCAGTGAGGCGGACGCCGTCAGCGTAGCGTTACGACGCGACGCCGAGACGCAGAACGTGACACCACCGCCACCCTGTTTATCTTAGGGTTACGCGAAGTCGAGGCGACGCCGTCCCGCTGACGACGGACGCCGAGACGCAGCACGCGGCACCACCGCCACCTCGCTTTTAGCGCATCGCGAAGTCGAGGCGGACGCTGCCGCTGTAGCGACGACGGACGCCGAGACGCAGCACGTGACACCACCGCCACCGCTTCATCTTAGGGTTACGCTGAAGTCGAGGGCGACGCCGCCGCGTAGCGCACGACGGACGCCGAGACGCAGCACGTGACACCACGGCCACCCTCGTCTTAGCTGTATATGCAGTCGAGGCGACGCCGCCGCGTAGCGCATTTACGGACGCCGAGACGAGCACGTGAAACCACTGCCACCCTAACTTAGCGTAACGCGAGTCGAGGCGGACGTCATCGCGGTAGCGACAACGGACGCCGAGACGAGCACGTGACACCACTGCCACCCTATCTTAGCGTAACGCGAGTCGAGGCGACGCTGCCGCGGTAGCGACGACGACGCCGAGACGAGCACGTGACACCACCGCCACCGCTGTCTATCTTAGGGTTACGCTGAAATGGCGACGCCGTCAGCGTAGCGACGACGGACGCCGAGACGCAGCACGCGACACCATAGCCACCTCGCTCTTAGCGTAACGCGAAGTCGAGGGCGGTCGCCGTCACGTAGCGACGACGGACGCCGGTGACGAGCACGCGACACCACAACCACCCTCGTCTATCTTAGGGTTACGCGAAGTCGAAGGGCGGACGCCGCCGCGTAGCGACGACGGACGCCGAGACGAGCACGCGACACCACAGCCACCCTCGCCTCATCTTAGGTTACGCTGAAAGTCGGCGACGCCGCCGCTGCAGCGCATTTACCGACGCCGAGACAAGCACGCGACACAATTTCACCTGTCTTTAGCGTGCATCGCGAAGTCGTAGGCGGACGCCGCCGCGTAGCGACGACGAACGCCGAGACGCAGCACGTGACACCACTCGCCACCCTGCCTTAGCGTAACGCGAAGTCGAGGCGACGCTGCCGCAGTAGCGCATTTACGGATGCCGAGACGGCACGTGACACCATCGCCACCTCGCTTTAGCGTAACGCGAAGTCGGCGAGGTCGCCGCGAGCGACGACGGACGCCGAGACGGCACGTGACACCACTGCCACCCTCGCTCTTAGCGTAACGCAAGTAGGCGGACGCCGCCGCGTAGCGACGACGGACGCCGAGACGCAGAACGTGACACCACCGCCACCCTCGCTCTATCTTAGGGTTACGCGAAGTCGAGGCGGACGCCGCCCCGCCGACCGGACGCCGAGACGCAGCACGTGGCACCACCGCCAATTTCGCTTTAGCGTAACGCGAAGTCGGCGTGACGCCGTCCGCGTAGCGACGACGGACGCCGAGACGAGCACGTGACACCACCGCCACCCTGCTCATCTTAGGGTTACGCGAAGTCGAGCGTGACGCCGCCGCGGTAGCGCACGACGGACGCCGGTGACGCAGCACGTGACACCACGGGCTACCATTAGCGCAGGCGAAGTCGAGGCGACGCCGTCGCGGTAGCACGACGGACGCCGAGACGAGCACGTGATACCATCGCCAAGGATACCGTTTTAGCTGCACGCCGAAGTCGTAGGTGGCGGACGCCGCCATGTAGCGCACGACGACGCCGGTCAGACGCAGCACGTGACACCACAGCCACCTCGTCATCTTAGGGTTACGCGAAGTCGAGGGGCGTAACGCCGCCGCCGTAGCGACGACGGACGCCGAGACGAAAGTACGCGACACCTCAACCACTATGTCTATCTTAGGGTTACGCGAAAGTCGAGGGCAGACGCCGCCGCGTAGCGCATTTAATTTGACGCCGAGACGGAGCACGTGACACCAAAGGCGCCACCTGCCTTTAGCTGCATCGCGAAAGTCGAGGCGGACATCGCCGCCGCGTAGCGACGACGGACGCCGAGACGCAGCACGTGACACCACAGCCACCTCTGTCTTAGCGTAACGCGAAGTCGAGATGACGCCGCCGCGTAGCGACGACGACGCCGAGACGAAAGCACGCGACACCGCAGCCACCCCTGTTCTTAGCGCATCGGGCGAGAAGAGGCGTAACGTCGCCACGTAGTGACGACGGACGCCGCGTGACGCAGCACGCGGACACCATCGCTACTCCTCGCTCTTAGCGTAACGTGAGTCGAAGGCGGACGCTGCCGCGGGTAGCGACGACGGATGCCGAGACGGCACGTGACACCACAGCCACCCTCGTTTCATCTTAGGGTTACGCGAAGTCGAGGCGGACGCCGCTGCGTAGCGACGACGACACCGAGACGCAGCACGTGATACCACCGCCACCCCTGTCTTAGCGTATCGCGAAGTCGAGGCGGACGCCGCCGCGTAGCGACGCATTTTATCGCCGAGATGAGCACGTGACACCACTATCACCCTGTCTTAGCGTAAGGCGAGTCGAGGCGGACGCCGCTGCGGTAGCTTACGTATTTAATTTGACGCCGAGACGCAGCACTCGACACCATTCCCACCTCGTGTTAGCGTAACGCGAAGTCGAAGGCGACGCCGCCGCGGTAGCGACGATTTAATCTACGCCGAGACGCAGCACGTGACACCACTACCAATTTCGTCTTAGCATAACGCGAAGTCGAGGCGACGTCACGCGTAGCTTAATTTAATTTGACGCCGAGACGCAGCACGTGACACCACAGCCACCCTGCCTTAGCGTGACGCGAAGTCGAGGCGTGACGTTGCCGCGTAGCGACGACGGACGCCGAGACGAGCACGCGACACCACAGCCACCCCGCCTATCTTAGGGTTACGCTGAAGTCGAAGTGACGCCGCCGCGGTAGCGACGACGGACGCCGAGACGAAAGCACGTGACACCACAGCCACCTCGCTCTTAGCGTAACGCGAAGTCGAGGCGACGTCTGTCAGCGGTACTAACGACGGACGCCGAGACGCAGCACGCGACACCACAGCCACCCTCGGTTTAGCTGTATCGCTGAAAGTCGAGGGCGACGCCGCCGCTGTATCGACGACGCGACGCCGAGACGAGCACGTGACACCACCGCCAATTGCCTTAGCGTAGCGCGAAGTCGGCGACGCCGCCGCGAAGCGACGCACGGACGCCAAACGCAGCACGTGACAACACCGCCACTATGTCTTAGGGTTACGCTGAAGTCGAGGCGACGCTGCCGCATGGGTAAATTTATGGTTTTACCGGACGCCGAGACGAGCACGTGACACCACATCCACCTTGTCTTAGCTGCATCGCGAAGTCGAGGGCGACGCCGCCGCGTAGCGATGCCGACGCCGTAGACGCAGCACGTGACACCACCGCCACCGCTCTTAGCGTAACGCTGAATCGAGGCGGACGCCGTCGCGTAGCGACGCCGGACGCCGGTGACGAGCACGTGACACCACAGCCACCCCGCCTCATCTTAGGGTTACGCGAAGTCGAGGCGAACGCCGTCAGCGGTAGCTGCATTTACGACGACGCCGGTGACGCAGCACGTGACACCTCAGCCACCCCGCTTCATCTTAGGGTTACGCGAAGTCGAGGCGTGTACGCCGCCGCGTAGCGCATTTACGGACGCCGAGACGCAGCACGCGACACCGCGTTACACCTCGTCTTAGCGCAACGCGAAGTCGAGGCGGACGCCGCCACGGTTTAGCGACGACGGACGCCAGACGAAAGCACGCGACACCACAGCCACCTCGGCCTTAGCGCATCGCGAAGCGCGAGGCGACGCCGCCGCGTAGCGACGACGGACGCCGAGACGCAGCACGTGACACCACAGCCACCTTGTTCATCTTAGGGTTACGCGAAGTCGAGGCGACGCCGCTAAGTGTAGCGACGACGGACGCCGAGACGCAGCACGTGACACCACCGCCACCCTGTCTTAGCGTATCACGAAAGTCGAGGCGACGCCGCCGCTGTAGCGACGACGGACGCCGAGACGCAGCACCTCGACACTCACTTACCACCTCGTTTTAGCGTAACGCGAAGTCGAGGCGACGCCGTCATGGGCACGACGGACGCCGAGACGAGCACGTGACACCATCGCCTCCCTGTTTTAGCGTAACGTGAGTCGAGGCGGACGTCGTCGCGGTAGCGACGACGGACGCCGAGACGAGCACGTGACACCACAGAACTCGCCGTTTTAGCGTATCGCAAGTCGAAGTGACGCCGCCGCGTAGCGACGCATTTTGACGCCGAGACGAGCACGTGACACCACAGCCACCTCGCTTCATCTTAGGGTTACGCTGAAAGTCGAGGCGGACGTTGTCGCGTAGCTAATGACGACGGACGCCGTGAGACGCAGCACGCGACACCACAGCCACCTACCTCGCCTTAGCTGCATCGCTGAAGTCGGTAGGCGGACGTCGTCCGCCGCGTAGCGCCGGACGCCGAGACGAAAGCACGCACACCACGGCCACCCCTGCTCTTTAGCGTAACGCGAAGTCGAGGCGACGCTATCGTCGCGTAGCGACGACGGACGCCGAGACGAGCACGTGACACCACAGCCACCCTGTCTATCTTAGGGTTACGCGAGTCGAGGCGAACGTCGTCGCGGTAGCGATGACGGACGCCGAGACGAGTACGTGACATCTCAGCCACCCTGTCTATCTTAGGGTTACGCGAGTCGAGGCAGTACGCGTCGCCGCGTAGCTTCCGACGACGACGCCGAGACGCAGCACGTGACACCAGTGCCACCTCGTTTTAGCGTAACGAGAGTCGCAGGGCGACGCCGCCACGGTAGCTACAACGGACGCCGAGACGCAGCACGTGACACCACAGCCACCTCGGGTTTAGCGTGAACACGAAGTCGAAGCGGACGCCGCCGCGTAGCTTACGACGGACGCCGAGACGCAGCACGTGACACCACGGCCACCTCGTTTTAGCGTAACGCGAAGTCGAGGCGCGACGCCGCCACGGTAGCGACGATTTTATCGCCGAGACGCAGCACGCGACACCACAGCCACCCTGCTCATCTTAGGGTTATTACACGAAGTCGGTAGGCGACGCCGCCGCTAGCGTGACGATTTTACGGACGCCGAGACGCAGCACGTGACACCACTACCACCTCGCTCTTAGCGTAACGCGAAGTCGAGGCGACGCCGCCGCGGTAGCGACGACGCGACGCCGAGACGAGCACGTGACACAACTACCACCCTGTCTTAGCGTAACGCGAAGTCGAGGCGACGCTGCCGCTGGTACCGACGACGGACGCCGAGACGCAGCACGCGACACACCACCGCCACCCTGTCTTAGCGTAACGCGAAGTCGAGGCGACGCCGCCGCGTAGCGACGCATTTACGACGCCGAGACGCAGCACGTGACACCACCGCCACCCTGCCTATCTTAGGGTTACGCGAAGTCGAGGCGACGCCGCCGCGTAGCGCATTACGACATCGAGACGAAAGCACGTGACACCACAGCCACCCTGTTTTAGCTGCATCGCGAAGTCGAGATGACGCCGCCGCGTAGCGACGACGGACGCCGAGACGGTGCACGTGACACCACCGCCACCTGCCTATCTAGGGTTACGCGAAGTCGAGGCGGACGCTATCGCGTAGCACGCACGGACGCCGAGATGAGCACATGACACCACTACCACTCTGTCTTAGCGTAATATCGAAGTCGAGGCGGACGCCGCGCGGTAGCGACGACGGACGCCGAGACGCAGCACGGACACCATTCCCACCTTCGCCTTAGCGTAACGCGAAGTCGAGGCGGACGTCAAGCCGCTGTAGCGCCGACGACGACGCCGAGACGCAGCACGTGACACCGTGAGCCACCCTCGTTTTAGCGTTGCATCGCGAAAGTCGAGGCGGACGCCGCCACGGTAGGGACGACGGACGCCGAGACGCAGCACGTGATACCATCGCTACCCTGTCTTAGCGTAACGCGAAGTCGAGCGACGCCGCCGCGGTAGCGCATTTACGTAACGCCGAGACGCAGCACGTGACACCACAGCCACTTGTTCATCTTAGGGTTACGCGAAGTCGCAGGCGACGCCGCGGCGGTAGCGACGACGGACGCCGAGACGCAGCACGTGACACCACCGCCACTCGCTCTTAGCGTGCATCGCGAAGTCGAGGCGGACGCCGCCGCCGTAGCGACGACGGACGCCGAGACGAAAGCACGTGACACCACTACCACCCTCGCTCTTAGCGTAACGCTGAAGTCGAGGCGGACGCACGCTGCCGCGCATTACTGACGACGCCGAGACGAGCACGTGACACCACCGCCACCTCGCTCTTTAGCGCAACGCGAAGTCGAGGGCGGACGCCGCCTTTTAGCGACGACGGACGCCAGACGCAGCACGCGATACCACCAAAGAACCCTGTTCTTAGCGCAATCGCGAAGTCGAGGCGACGCCGCCGCGGTAGCGACGACGTTTATCGACGCCGAGACGCAGCACGCGACACCACAGCCACCGCCTATCTTAGGGTTACGCGAAGTCGCAGGCGACGTTGTCGCGTAGCGATTTATCGGACGCCGAGACGGCAGCACGTGACACCACAGCCAATTTCGCCTGTTAGCGTAACGCGAAGTCGAGGGCGGACGCCGTCCGCGTAGCGACGCCGGACGCCGAGACGCAGCACGTGATACCACGGCCACCCCCTGCTCTTAGCGCATCGGGCTGAAAGTCGAGGCGTGACGTTGTCGCGTAGCGACGACGGACGCCGAGACGCAGCACGTGACACCACCGTACCACCTCGCCTATCTTAGGGTTACGCGAGTCGAGGCGAACGCCGTCACTGCGTAGCGGCGACGACGACGCCGAGACGAAAGTACGTGATACCTCAGCCACTCGCTCATTCTTAGGGTTACGCTGAAAGTCGAAGTGACGCCAAGCCGCGTAGCTTAACGACGGACGCCGAGATTTGAGCACATGACACCAGTGCCAATTGCCTTAGCGTAACGCAGAGTCGGAGGCGACATCGCCACGGTAGCTACGACGACGCCGAGACGCAGCACGTGACACCACGCCCATGTCTTATCTCGCTTTAGCGTGAATAGTCGAAGTGACGACGCCGCGTAGCGACGACGACGCCGAGACGCAGCACGCGACACCACGGCCACCTCTGTCTTAGCTGTAACGCTGAAGTCGAGGCGGACGCCGCCACGCAGTAGCGACGCCGAGACGAGCACGTGACACCACGTACCACCGCTTCATTCTTAGGGTTACGCCAGTCGTAGGCGGACGTCTGCTATGTAGCGACGACGGACGCCGAGACGAGCACGTGACACCACTACCACCTCGCTCTTAGCGTAACGCTGAAGTCGCAGGCGGACGCCGCCACGGGTAGCTAGCGACGGACGCCGAGACGCAGTACGTGATACCACAGCCACCTCGCTTCATCTTAGGGTTACACGAAGTCGAGGCGGACGCTGCTGGTAGCGACGACGGATCGCCGAGACGAAAGGCACGTGACACCACTACCACCTCGTCTTTAGCGTAACGCGAAGTCGAGGCGGACGCCGCCGCGGGTACCGACGACGGACGCCGAGACGCAGCACGTGACACCATCTGCCACCCCTGCCTTAGCTGCACGCGAAGTCGAGGCGACGCCGCCGCCAGTAGCGACGACGACGCCGAGACGCAGCACGGACACCACCGCCACCCCGTCATCTTAGTTACGCACGCGAAGTCGAGGCGGACGCCGCCGCGTAGCGCATTACGGACGCCGAGACGCAGCACGCGACACCACAGCCATTTCGCTCTTAGCGCACGCGAAATGAGGCGGACGCCGTCACGCGTAGCGACGACGGACGCCGAGACGCACGTGACACCACCGCTACTCGCTTCATCTAGGGTTACGCGAAAGTCGAGGCGGACGCTATCGCGTAGCACGACGGACGCCGAGACGAAAGCACATGACACCACTACCACCCGTGTTAGCGTAATGACGAAAGTCGAGGCGACGCCGCTATGGCGAGCGACGGACGCCGAGACGCAGCACGTGACACCATTCCCACCTTCGCCTTAGCTGCGTAACGCGAAGTCGAGGCGACGTCCGCGTAGCGCCGACGGACGCCAGACGCAGCACGTGACACCGTGAGCCACCTCGCTCTTTAGCGCATCAACGCGAAGTCGAGGCGACGCCGTCACGTAGGGACGACGGACGCCGCATTTGACGCAGCACGCGATACCACTGCTACCTCGCCTTAGCTGCATCGCGAAGTCGAGGCGGACGTCACGCGTAGCGACGCCGAACGCCGGTGACGAAAGCACGCGATACCACAGCCACCTTGTTCATTCTTAGGGTTACGCGAAGTCGCAGGCGGACGCCGTCATGTAGCGCATTTACGCGACGCCGAGACGCAGCACGTGACACCACTACCACCTCTGTCTTTAGCGTAACGCGAAGTCGAAGGCGACGCCGTCGCGGTAGCGCATTTACGATGACGCCGAGACGCAGCACGTGACACCACTAACCCTCGCCTTAGCGTAACGCTGAAGTCGAGGCGACGCCGCCGCGGTACCGCACGACGGACGCCGAGACGGCAGCACGTGACACCACCGCCACCCTTAGCGTTAACGCTGAAGTCATATGACGCCGACGTCAGCGCGGGTAGCGACGACGACGCCGAGACGCAGCACGTGACACCACCGCCACCCCTCGCTTCATCTTAGGGTTACGCGAAAGTCGAGGCGACGCCGCCGCGTAGCTTACGCACGGACGCCGAGACGGCACGTGACACCACAGCCACCCTGTCTTAGCGTGAACGCGAAGTCGGCGACGCCGCCGCGTAGCGACGACGGACGCCGAGACTTAGCACGCGACACCACCGCCACCTCGTTCTTAGCGCATCTAGTCGAGGTGAGTAACGCTGAAGTCGAGGCGCGACGTGACGCGGTAGCGACGGACGCCGAGACGAGCACGTGACACCACCCACCCTTAGCTCGCATCGAGGAACGCGAAGTCGAGGCGACGGACGCGGTAGCTTACGACGGACGCCGAGACGCCGAGTAGACGACACCACGTGACAATTTCGCCACCGTTTTAGCTGCACGCTGGTCGAAGTCGACGAGGCGTCATGCCGCGCCGATGTACGCCGAGACGACGCACGGATATCGAACGCCGACGCGACAGCACGACACCACATCCACCCTGTCATCTTAGGGTTACGCTGAAGTCGGTATGACGCCGCGGTAGCGGTATGACGACGCCACGCAGCACGTGACACCGCCACCGCCTTAGCGTAACGCGAAGTCGAGGCGACGCCGCCACGGTAGCGACGACGGACGCCGAGACGCAGCACGTGACACCACAGCCACCTTGCTCTTAGCGTAACGCGAAGTCGAGGCGGACGCTGCCGCGTAGCATTTACGCTGGACGCCGAGACGCAGCACGTGACACCACTGCCACCTTCGCTTTAGCGTAACGCGAAGTCGAGGCGACGCCGTCAGCTGGGTAGCGACGACGACGCCGAGACGCACGGCATGCGATACCACAGCCACCTCGCTTTATTCTTAGGGTTGCACGCTGAAGTCGCAGGCGTGACGCTGCCGCGGTAGCGACGACGGACGCCGAGACGCAGCACGTGACACCACCTTCGCTACACTATCTTAGGGTTACGCTGAAAGTTTAGGCGGACGCCGCCGCGTAGCGACGACGACGCCAGACGGCACGTGACACCACTACCACTCGTCTTAGCGTAACGCTGAAGTCGGAGGCGGACGCCGCCGCGGGTAGCGTAACGGACGCCGAGACGCAGCACGTGACACCACAGCCACCTCGCTCATCTTAGCGGTTACGCGAAGTCGAGGCGACGCCGCAGTAGCGACGGTTTACTACGGACACCGAGACGCACATGACACCACAGCCACCCTGGCAGCGTACGACGACGCCGCCGTACCCGGCACGTGACACCACATCTAATTTCGCTTCTACGCGAAGTCGTGACGTCGACGTAGCACGACGGACGCCGGTAGCACGCGCATTAGCGTATGACGCCGACGGACGCCGAGACGCAGCACGTGACACCACACCCACCTCGCCTTAGCTGCAACGCGAAGTCGCAGGCGGACGCCGCTATGGGGTAGCGACGACGACGCAGACGATTTGATACCGTGACACCAGCCACCTTTCGCCTTTTTTAGCGTGCATCGCGAAGTCGAGGCGACGCCGCTTCACGCTGAAGCGCGACGACGGACGCCGGAGACGCAGCACGCGACACCACCGCCACTCCTGTCTTAGCGTAACGCGAAAGTCGAGGGCGGACGCCGTCATGCAGCGACGGACGCCGAGACGAGCACATGACACCAGTGCCACCTTGTCTATCTTCGGGTTATGCAAGTCGAGGCGGACGTCCTCGCGGTAGCGACGACGGACGCCGAGACGAGCACGTGACACCACTACCACCCTGTCTTAGCGCTGCACGCTGAAGTCGAGGGCGACGCCGCCGCGGTAGCGTACGACGACGCCGAGACGCAGCACGTGACACCACTCAGCTACCCCTCGTCTTAGCGCTGAACGCGAAAGTCGAGGCGACGCTGCCGCAGCGGCATCGGTTTATTTTGACGCCGAGACGCAGCACGTGACACCACCGCCATTTCGCTCTTAGCGCTTACGCGAAGTCGGAAAGGCGACGCTACGCGTAGCGACGACGCGACGCCGAGACGGTGCACGTGACACCACAAAGAATTCCCTGTCTTTAGCGTGAACGCTGAAGTCGAGGCGGACGCCGCCGCGGTAGCTACGACGTGACGCCGAGACGCAGCACGCGACACCACTGCCACCGCTCATCTTAGCTGTTACGCTGAAGTCGAGGCGACGTTGCCGCTGCGTAGCGACGACGGACGCCGAGACGCAGCACGTGACACCACAGCCACTGCCCGGTTTTAGCGGTAACGCGAAGTCGAGGCGTGACGCTGCCGCGTAGCGACGCCGGACGCCGAGACGTAGCACGCGACACCACGGGCCACCTCGCCTTAGCGTAACGCGAAGTCGAGGCGCGCGACGCCGGCGCGTAATGACACGCGGACGCCGAGACGCAGCACGTGACACCACAGCCACTCCTTGCCTATCTTAGGTTACGCGAAGTCGAGGCGAACGCTTGCACGGTAGCGTACGACGGACGCCGAGACGCAGCACGTGACACCTCAGCCACTTCGTTTAGCGTTAACGCGAAGTCGAGGCGGACGCCGCCGCTGTAGCGGCATTTACGGACGCCGAGACGCAGCACATGCGACACCAGTGCCACCCTGTCTTTAGCGTAACGCGAGTCGGTAGCGCGACGCCGCGCCAGTAGCGACGACGACGCCGAGACGCAGCACGTGACACCACGGCCACCCTCGCTCTTAGCGGCGAAGTCGAGGCGACGTCGCCACGGGTAGCGACGACGGACGCCGAGACGAGCACGTGACAATACGTAGCAATTGCTCTATCTTAGGGTTACGCCGAAGTCGCAGGCGACGCCGCCGCGGTAGCGCACGACGACGCCGAGACGCAGCACGTGACACCACTACCACCCTGCTCTTAGCGTACGGCGAAGTCGAGGCGACGCCGTCCGGTACTTACGCGACGCGGACGCCGTAGACGAAAGCACGTGACACCACCGCCACTCGCTTCTCTTAGGTTAACGCGAAGTCGAGGCGGACGCCGCGTAGCGACGACGCGACGCCGAGACGGCAGCACGCGACACCACTACCACCGCTATCTTAGCGAACGCGAAAGTCGAGGCGACGTTGCCGCGGGTAGCGATTTACTACGCCGAGACGCAGCACGTGACACCACAGCACCTTGCCTCTTAGCGTTACGCGAAGTCGAGGCGTAACGCCGCGGTAGCAATGACGACGCCGAGACGAAAGCACGTGACACCACCGCCACCTCGCTCATCTTAGGGTTACGCGAAGTCGAGGCGACGACGCCGCCGCGTAGCGACGACGGACGCCAGACGCAGCACATGACACCACTACCACCTCTGTCTTAGCGTAACGAGAAGTCGAGGCGACATCGCCGCGTAGCGCTAATGACGACGCCGAGACGAAAGCACGCGACACCATTCACCCTCGTTAGCGAAGTCGAGGCGACGTCATCGCGTGAAGTCGACGCCGAGACGGGATGCCGCACGCTGTAGCGTAAGGCTGAAGTCGAGGCGGACGCCGCGTATTAATGACGGACGCACGTGACAGCACGTTACAGCCATTTACCTCGCCTTAGCGTTCGCGAAGCGAAGGAGGCGCCGATTGCCGTCGCAGAGCGCCGACGGACGCCGAGACGAGCACGCGACACCACTAGCCACCGCGCTTAGCTGCATCGGAACGAAGTCGAGGCGACGTCTGCGAAGCGACGACGACGCCGAGACGGCACGACACCACTGCCTACCCCGTTTAGCGTAACGCGAAAGTCGAGGCGGACGCTGCCATGCAAGACGACGCATTTACCGCCAGACGCAGCACGTGACACCACTACTACCTCTGTCTTAGCGTAACGCTGAAGTCGAGGCGGACGTCGCCGCTGTAGCGACGACGGACGCCGAGACGCAGCACGTGACACCACCGCCACCACTGCTCTTAGCGCATAACGCGAAGTCGAGGGCGGACGCCGCCGCGGTACCGGACGCTACGCCGAGACGCAGCACGTGACACCACAAGTTGCCACTGCTCGCTCTTAAAGGCGCAACGCGAAGTCGAGGCGACGCTGCCGCGTAGCGACGACGGACGCCGTAGACGAAAAAGCACGTGACACTACAAAGAATAACCCCGTTTTAAAGGCATCGCTGAAGTAGCTGAACGCTTGTCGCGTAGCGACGACGTTCGACGCCGTAGTAATGCATTATACGACGGACAATTAGCAACGTGACCACCACAGCCACCCTCGTTTATCTTAGGGTTACGCGAAGTCGAGGCGACGTTGTCGCTGTAGAAGCACGCTTGACGCCGCCGAGACGGCAGCACGTGACACCACGTTAGCCACCTCGCTGGGTTTTAGCTGCACGCGAAGTCGAGAGGCGGACGCCGCCGCGTAGCTTACGCCGACGCCGAGACGAAAGCATCGTGACACCACGGCTACCCCCTGCCTTAGCGCAACGAACGCGAAGTCGGGCGTGACGTCAAGCCGCGTAGCGACGACGGACGCCGAGACGCAGCACGTGACACCACAGCCACCCTCGCTCTATCTTAGGGTTACGCGAAGTCGAGGCGTAACGCCGTCAGCTAGCGATGACGGACGCCAGACGAGCACGTGACATCTCAGCCACCCTCGCTCTATCTTAGGGTTACGCGAAGTCGAAGCGCACGCCGCCGCGTAGCGCATTTACGACGCCGAGACGGCACATGACACCAGTGCCACTCGCCTTGAAGCGCGTGAACGAGAGTCGTGAGGCGGACATCGCCACGGGTGAGGCTACGACGACGCCGAGACCAAAGCACGTGACACCACAGCCCACCTCGCCTTAGCGAATATTTGAAGTCGAGAGTGACGCTGTCGCCGCGTAGCGACGACGGACGCCGAGATTTGAATGCACGTGATACCACGGCTACCTCTGCTCTTTAGCATGAACGCGAAGTCGAGGCGACGTTGCCACGGGTAGCGACGACGGACGCCGAGACGAGCACGTGACACCCCAACCACCCCGTCTCTCTTAGGGTTACGCGAAGTCGAGGCGGACGCCGCTAAGCCGTAGCGGATTTTACGCACGCCGAGACGCAGCACGTGACACCACTACCACCCTGCCTTAGCTGCATCGCTGAAGTCGAGGCGGACGCTGTCGCCGCTAGCGACGACGGACGCCGAGACGCAGCACGTGACACCACTACCACCCTCGCTCTTAGCGTGAACGCGAAGTCGCAGGCGGACGTCGCTGCCGCTGGTACCGACGACGGACGCCGAGACGAGCACGCGGACACCACTGCCAATTGCCTTTAGCTGCATCGCGAAGTCAGGCGACGCCGTCCGCTGTAGCGCACGACGCGACGCCGAGACGCAGCACGTGACACCACTGCCACCTTGCCTCATCTTAGGTTACGCGAAGTCGAGGCGTGACGCCGCCGCGGTAGCGACATTTACGACGACGCCGAGACGGTGCACGCGACACCACAGCCACCCCTGTCTTAGCGTAACGCGAAGTCGAGGCGGACGCCGCCGCGTAGCGCACGACGGACGCCGAGACGAAAGCACGCGACACCACTGCCACCCTCGCCTATCTAGGGTTACGCTGAAAGTCGAGGCGGACGCCGCCGCGTAGCGCATTTACGGACGCCGAGACGCAGCACGCGGACACCACTACCACCTCGCCTTAGCGTATCGAACGCGAAGTCGAGGCGACGTCGCCGCGTAGCGACGACGCGACGCCGAGACGAAAGCACGTGACAACCATTCCCACCTGTTTTAGCGTAACGCTGAAGTCGAGACGCCGCCGCGGTAGCGCCGACGCGACGCCGAGACGCAGCACGTGATACCAGAGCTACCCTGTCTTAGCTGCACGCGAAGTCGAGGCGGACGCCGCCACGGTAGGGACGACGGACGCCGTAGACGAGCACGTGACACCATCAAGCCCCTCGTTCCTTTAGCGTAACGCGAAGTCGAAGTGACGCTGCCGCGTAGCGACGGCTAACGCCAGACGCAGCACGTGACACCACCGCCACCTTTGCTCATCTTAGGGTTACGCGAAGTCGAGGCGGACGCCGCTCGGTAGCGCAACGACGACGCCGAGACGCAGCACGTGACACCATCGCCACCCTGTCTTAGCTGCATCGCGAAGTCGCGGCGGACGCCGTCGCGGTAGCGACGATGGACGCCGAGACTAGCACGTGACACCACTGCTACCTGTCTTTAGCGTAACGCGAAGTCGAGGCGACGCCGTCAGCGGTACCACGACGGACGCCGAGACGCAGCACGTGACACCACCGCCACTTCGCCTTAGCGCACGCGAAGTCGAGGGCGGACGCCGCCGCAATAGCGACGACGGACGACGCGAGACGCAGCACGTGACACCACAGCAAATTTCGTCTTAGCTGCATCGCTGAAGTCGGCGGACGCCGCCGCGTAGCGACGACGGACGCCGAGACGCAGCATCGCGACACCACAGCCTACCTCGCCTATCTTAGGGTTACGCGAAGTCGCAGGCGGACGCTGTCGGCGCGAAGCGACGACGACGCCGAGACCAGCACGTGACACCACAGCCACCTCTCGTTTAGCGTAACGCGAAGTCGAGGCGGACGCCGCCGCTGGGTAGCGACGCCGACGCCGAGACGCAGCACGTGACACCACGGCCACCTCGTCTTAGCGTAACGCGAAGTCGAGGCGGACGTTGTCGCGTAGCGCGACGACGCGACGCCGAGACGAAAGCACGCGACACCAGCCACCCTGTCTTGCCTTATCTTAGGGTTACGCTGAAGTCGAGGCGAACGCTGCCGTCATGTAGCGGCGACGGACGCCGAGACGGCGCACGTGACATCTCAGCCACCCTCGCTCATCTTAGGGTTACGCTGAAGTCGGTGGGCACGCCGCCGCCGCGTAGCGCGATTTTGACGCCGAGACGAGCACATGACACCAGTGCCACCCTGTCTTAGCGTAACGAGAGTCGAGGCGGACATCGTCACGGTTGTTGGGAAACGCAGTAATTTCAAAAAAAATTTCCTACGATCACGCAAGACCATGGTGATGGCATAGCAACGAGAGGGAAGAGTATCCGCCCATCGCACTTCGTAGACCGAAGCGAAGCGCGAGTAACAACGCCTGCTTGATGTAGTCGCACGCCTTACGATCCGCCGACCGATCCAAGCACCGAACGTGACGGCACTCCGGAAGTTCTGCACACGCTCAGCTCGATGATTCGATCCCCGACTCCGATCCAAAGAAAGTGTTTGGATGAGTTCCACAAGACGACGGCGCAGGACGAAGGAGATGCTTCACCGACGCAGGGCTTCGCCTAAGCCCGCTGACGATATGACCGAGGTGGAATATGGAAGAAGGGGCACAGACACGGCCAAGGAAAGATCCAGAGATCAACTTGTGTCATGGGGGTGCCCCCTGCCCCCTGTGATATAAAGGAGCAAGGGAGAGGTGGCCCGGGCCTAGGAGGGCGCGACTAAGGGTGTGGAGGTCCTACTAGGACTCCAAGTCCCAGTAGGAGTCCACCAAGAGGGGAGGAAGGGAGAAGGAAGTGGAGGAGAAGGAGAGGTGGTCAGCTCTTCCCTAGTCCACCTGGACTAGAGGGAGGGGCGCAGTAGCCCCTTGGCCCTTTCTCCTCTTCCCACTAAAGCCCATCAAGGCCCATTGCTTCTCCCGTAACTACTCGCATCTCAAAAATACTCTAATCATTCGAACCTTCCGGCGTCCCAATATAGTCGTCTAATATATCGATTCTTTACGCCCTCGACCATTTCGAGATTTCGCCATGTCCCCAATTTCATCCGACCAACTCCTTCGGTACATCAAACTCATAAACTCATAATATAACCGCTATCGTAAACCTTGTTGCAAGGACTTTACGGGTTCGAGAACTATGTAGACATGACCTAGAACCATTCTCGTCAATAACCAATAGCGGAACCTGATGCCCATATTGGCTCCTACATATTCTACGAAGATCTTTATCGGTCGTATCAAGACAACATAACGCTGTTCCCTTTGTCATCGGGTATGTTACTTGCCCGAGATTCGATCGCCGGTATCCAATACCTAGTTCAATCTCGCTACTGCAAGTCTCTTTACTCGCTCCGTAATACATCATCTCACAACTAACTCCATTAGTTGCAATGTTGGTAAGGCTTATGTGATGTGTATTACCGAGAAGGCCCAGAGATACCTCCGACAATCGGAGTGACAAAACCTAATCTCGAATACGCCAACCCAACAAGTACCTTTGGAGACACCTCGTAGTAATTCTTTATAATCACCCAGTTACGTTGTGACGCTTGGTAGTACCCAAAGTGTTCCTCCCAGAACGGGAGTTGCATAATCTCATAGTTATAGGAACATGTATGGGTCATGAAGAAAGCAATAGCAACATACTAAACGATCAAGTGCTAGGCTAATCTGAATGGGTCATGTCAATCAGATCATTCAACTAATGATGTGACCTTGTTAATCAAATAACAACTCCTTGTTCATGGTTAGGAAACATAACCATCTTTGATTAACAAGCCTAGTCAAGTAGAGGCATACTAGTGACATACCGCTTTGTCTATATATTCACACATGTATTATGTTTCCTGCTAATACAATTCTAGCATGAATAATAAACATTTATCATGATATAAGGAAATAAATAATAACTTTTATTATTGCCTCTAGGGCATATTTCCTTCCAGCCTCCCACTTGCACTAGAGTCAATAATCTAGTTCACATCATCATGTGATTCAACACTAATATTCACATCTCGTATGTGATTAACACACATAGTTCACATCGCTCATGTGACCAACACCCAAAGGGTTTACTAGAGTCAATAATCTAGTTCACATCGCTATGTGATTAACACCCAAAGAGTACTAAGGTATGATCATGTTTTGCTCGTGGAGAGAAGCTTAGTCAACGGTCTGGCTACATCTGTGAGCCGTATGTATTTTGCAAATATTCTATGTCTACAATGTTCGTGCACGGGCTACTTAGCTAATTGTTCTACCTTACAATATGTATCCAGATTGAGTCTTGTAAAGTCATCTGGATTTGTGTAAAAAGCTTGCATCGATGTAACTCTTTTTACGATTTTGCTCTTTTATCACCTCCATAATCGAGAAATATTTCCTTAGTCCTCACTAAGGATGGTCTTCGACCAATGTCCAAAGGATCTACTCCTAGATCACTATTGTACCCCCTGCCAAATTTAGAGCAAGGTATACAATAGGTCTGGTACATAGCATAGCATACTTCAGAACCTATGATCGAGGCATAGGGAATGACTTTCATTCTCTTTTCTATTTTCTCTCTCGCCGAGGTCGGGATTTGAGTCTTTACTCAATTTCATACGCTTTGCAACACAAAAAGAACTTTTCTTTGACTGCTCCATTTTGAACTACTTCAAAATCTTGACAAGGTATGTACTTATTGAAAAACTTGATTGCCGCCTTTCGATCTATCTCTATAGATCTTGATGCTCAATATGTAAGCAGCTTCATCGAGGTCCTTCTTTGAAAAACCTTTCAAATACTCCTTTATGCTTTGCGTAACACTCCTACATTATTTCGACATTAACAATATGTCATTCACATATACTTATCAGAAATGTTGTAATGCTCCCACTCACTTTCTTGTAAATACGTGCTTCTCCAAAAGTCCGTGATAAAACCATATGCTTTGATCACACTATCAAAGCTGCTTATTCCAACTCCTAGATGCTTGCACCAAATTCATAGATGGATCGCTGAGCTGGAGCTGTATTTTGTTAGCCCTTTAGGATTGAAAAACCTCCGTTGCATCATATACAACTCTTCTTTAATAAATCCATTAAAGAATGTAGTTTTTGACATCCATTTGCCGTATTTCATAAAATGTGGCAATTAAGCTAACATGATTCGACAGATTTTATGCATCGCTACAGCTTGAGAAAATCTCATTGTAGTCAACACTTTGAATTTGTCGAAAACCTTTTATGGCTGATAAGTCGAAGCTTTGTAGATAGTGTAACACTACTATCAAGATTCTGCTCTTCCTCTTGAAGATCCATTTATATAATATGGCTTGCCGAATATCGGGCAACTCCATCAAAGTCCACACTTTGTTCTCATATATGGATCCCATCTCAGATTTCATGGCCTCTAGCCATTTTGTAAAGTGAATCAAATCATCATCGCTTCCTCATAGTTCGTGAGGTTCATCATGGTCTAGGTAACATGACTTCCGTAACATGATTACCGCATTCACTGCGCGGATCTTTACTCTGGAAGACCCACGAGGTTTGGTAGCAACTTGATCTCAAGTTTCATGATCATCATCATTAACTTCCTCACTAATTGGTGGTAGGAATCACTAGAACCGGACTTGCGGATGAACTACTTTCCAATAAGGGAGAAGGTACACCATTCTCATCAAGTTTCTACTTTCCTCCCACTCACTTCTTTCGAGAGAAACTTCTTCTCAGAAAGGATCCATCTTAGCAACGAAAAATCTTGCCTTCGGATCTGTGATAGAAGGTGTACCCATAGTTACCTTTGGGTATTCTAATATGAAGACGATTCTCCGACGGGTTTGAGCTTATCGTGTGGAAAACTTTTTTCACATAAGCATCACAACTCCAAACTTTAAGAAACGGCTGCCTTAGGTTTATCACTAAAACCATAGTTCATAACGGTGTCATCTCAACGGATTTAGATGGTGCCCTTATTAAACGCGGAATGCAAATTACTTCTAACGCACAACCCCAAAAACGAGCGAAAGTGGTAAATCGTAAGAGACATCATTGATCGCAATTCATATCAAAAATAAAGCACGGTTATTTACATTCCTAATACATAATTCATAACGTTGTGGTGTTCTGGTGTATGTGAGCTCGTGAAACTATTCCACTTTTGTTTTAATTGAAGACCAAACTCAGAATCTCAAATATTTATCTCCACGAATCAGATCGCAGTAAACTTTTATTTTCTTGTTACGAATTGATTTTCCACTTCACTCTGAAATTCTTTTGAACTTTTCTAATTATTTCTGCACTTATGTTTCATCAAGAAGATATACGCATATCCGCTTCAAATCATCTCGTGAAGGTCAGAAAATAATGATACTTGCCACTTATGCATCAACACTCATTGAATCGCATACATCGGGTATGTATTATCTCCAATAAAATGTCAAGAGCTTGTTCCATTGTTCCTGGGAGAACGGAGTTTTAGTTTTTAGTCATCTTGCCCAAAAGGGCACGGTTCGCAAGCATCAAAATGATTCATAATCAAGTGATTCCAAAAGTCCATCAAGATGGAGTTTTCTTCATGCGCTATACAATTCAATATGACCTAAACGCAGTACGTGACACAAATAAGTTGCACTATCATTATTAACTTCTTGCATCTTTGGCATCAATATTATGAATATGTATCACTATGATCGAGATCCAATGAACTATTTCTACTTGGTGTGTAACTATACAAGGTTTTATTCATGTAAATGTAACAACAATTTATTCTCTTACTTTAAATGAATAATCAGATTGTAATAAAACATGATCAAATCATATTTATGCTCAACAACCAAATAACAACACTCTATTTAGGTTCCACACTCAATCTCAAAGTATAGGAGGTGTAAATGCCGATGATCATATCAATCTTGGAACTAATACTTCCAACACTCATCGCCACTTCCCTTCAACTAGTCTTCTGCTTATTCTGTAACCTCCTGCTTTCGAAAGTTACTAATCTTAGCAACCTAACGCATTTCAAATAAGCTCGTGGGGGCTACTTATAAACACTAGTAAAGCACACATCAATAACCTCAGATATCAAATATACCCTTGTTCACATTTTACATCCTTCTTATCCGCTTAAATACGTTGGGGTAGTTCCGCATTCTAGTGACCACATTTCACAGTAGTAAAGAAAGCATTCTTTAGTCTCGTGCTTAGGTCCAGATTTGGGCTTTTTTCACCGAAAGCAGGTAAAGAACTTGCTTGCCGCTCTTCCTTGGAAGTTCCTCTCTCCCTTTGTAATTTTCCTTGACTAGTGGTCGAAAATTATTGTCAATCATCAACACTTGATGCTCTTCTTGATTTCTACCTTCGACGATTTCTTAACATCATGAAGAGCTCAACCGTGAATATCCTCAGACATTAATTATAGTTCATCACTTCTAAGTTCTACTAATCCTAGTGATGGTGACTTAGAATTGGTCATACTATCTTATCGGAAGATTAATTCCCACTTGATATCAAAGGGATTGAAGTTAACTATGAATAACTGCGTAATATGCTCACTAGTTGAGCATTCTCCTCCATCTTTTAGTTTTAGAACTTTGTTGGAGACTTCATATCTCTCAACCGGTATTTGTCGAAATATTAATCAACTCGAACATCTCATATGGTCCATATGCCTAAAACGCCCTTTGAAGTCCCCGATTCTGTCAGTTAAGTATGGTGCATAACAAGTGCTCATCATATTGAGCTAGCCAAACGCTTTTCAGCCATCGCCCGCATTTGTTGCTCTACTATAGGGCCTCATCACGGTTCTACTCAACTTAAAGGATGGTGACTAGAGAATTCTCACAATCACTATCTTATCCGGAAGACACTCCTACTTGATTCAGCGACAGAAGTACCTGTATTAATCATGCACATGCTCACTAGTTGAGCGATTCTCTCCATCTTTAAGGCTTTTAGAACTTTTGTTGAGACTTCATATCTCTCAACCTCAGTATTTGGCCGAAATATTAACTTCAACTCCCGAACATCTCATGGTCCATGACGCCCAAAAACGCCTTTTGAAGTCCCATTCTGGGCCGGCATATGGTGCACTAAACTATCAAGTAGTCATCATATTGAGCGTAGCCAAACGCTCATAACGCCCCCGCATTTGTCTTCAAGAATAGTCTGGCTACCTGAAGCGGTGCATTAAGGACATAATTCTTCAGGCAGCAATGAGGATAAACCCCTCTCGTGATCACTTGATCCAACTGCATCTTTGCTACTAACATTTTTCAATACAATTTTTCTCTAGGAACACATATATAAAAACATAGGGAAGCAAACAACGCCGAAGCTATTGATCTACAAACATAATTTGGTAAAATACTAACTTTGATTAAGTTCATGATAAATTTAAGTTCAATTAATCATATTACTTGAAGAACTCCCACTCTAGAAAAAATATCCCTCCAATTCTCTAAGTGATTATGCGGATCCATATCAATCTACAACTATGAATTCCGGATCATCAATGCGCATGATGGAGTAGTTTCACCATGGTGAACATCAATATATAAGCTTGATCATATTCTATTATATGATTCAATGCGCCGACCTTTCTTCGGGGTCTCCGTGGTGTTCGAGGTCATATCTTACGTATGCATAGCCTGGGTCAAGTATAACCCTGAGTATTCCGGGCGTAAAAGGGTGCAACCTGCTTTTGCAACCCGCTGTATTTTGGAACGTAGAGCCTATCACACACCGATCTATCACGTAAGTCTCAAAGACGTAAGAACTTTCGCACCGGTGCATACTCAGGGGAGAACACTTCTTGATAATTTAGTAAGGATCATCTTATAATGCTACCGCCACCAAGCAAAACAAGATGCATAAAGGATAAAACATCACATGCAATCAATATAAGTGATAAGGATATGGCCATCATCATCTTGGCGCTTTGTGATCTCCATCTCCTCCCAGCAATCAGCTATGATCACCATCACAATGCCACCGGGCGCCATACCTTGATCTCCATCAGAGTATCGTTGTCGTTGACATGCCATCTATTGCTTTCACGCATTATCGGTCTAGCACGCTTTTAGTGGATAAAGTAAAGCAATTACAGGGTATGTTTGCATTTCATAAGCAATAAAGCTTATTAACCATAAGTGGCTCTCAAGGCCAGCTAAGGTCGATAACTCGTTAACAAAACATGATCATTCTCATACAATAAAATATAAGCATCATTTCGCCTTCACCATATCACATCACAACATTACGCCCTGCAAAAACAAGTTAGACGTCTCCTCTACTTTTGTTGTTGCGCAGTTTTAACGTGGCTGCTACGTGGCTGAGCAAGCCGAACCTTCTTACCTACGCATCAAAACCTGATAACGACATTTGGCCAAATAGAGACTCCTCGCATGAACTCTTCTCAAGGGGACCAAGGCGACACTATTAATTTCACAGGTTCAAATCTAAAGTTGTTGAGACAGTCTTCATAAGTTTACATCTATGTAAAGCTAACGCCGTGAGGGGAACCGGTCTCTCGCCAGAAGAGTACGCCGTAGAAGGTTGGTCCTGGATCGTCCCTCATTCAACAATTACCGCTTGAACCAAAAGTATGACATGCTCGTAGGCGTGATGACTTTGTATCGCCCACAACTCACTTGTGTTCTACTTCCGTGCATATGACATCAACGCGACAAACCAGGCTCGGATGCTAATCAAGCTTGGGGAAACGTAGTAATTTCAAAAAAAATTTCCCACGTATCATGCTAAGACCATGGTGGATGGCATAGCAAACGTAGGGAAGAGTATCCATTCACGTACCCTCGTGAGACCGAAAAGCTGAAGCGTTATAACAACGCTGCTGATGTGAAGTCGCACGCCTTTACGATCCGACCGGATCCAAGCACCGAACGACGGCACCTCCGGAAGTTCTGCACACGCTCAGCTCGATGATTCCATCCCCGGACTCGATCCAGCAAAGTGTCGGGATGGAGTTCCGGCCAAGCACGACGGGCAAGCAGTGACGAGCGATGATAAGCTTCATCTGACGCAGGGTTTACGTTCGCTTAAGCCCAAGCGACGATAAGGACCGAGGTGGAATATGGTGGAAGGGGGCACCAGACACGCCAAGGAAAGATCCGTGAGATCAACTTGTGTCATGGGGTGCCCCCCTGCCCTCAGTGATATAAAGGAGCAAGGGAGGAGGTACGGCTGCCTAGGAGGGGCGCATCTAAGGTGTGGAGGTCCTACTAGGACTCCAAGTCCCTAGTAGGAGTCTGCCACCAAGAGGGGAGGAAGGGAGAAGGAAGTGGAGGAGAAGGAGAGGTGGTCGCTCCCCTTCTTCCTAGGTCCACCTGGACTAGAGGGGAGGTGGAAGCAGCAGCCCCTTGGCCCTTTCTCCCTTCTCCCACTAAAGCCCATCAAGGCCCATTAAGCTTCTCCTGTAACTACCCCGGTACTCCAAAAAAAATACTCGAATCATTCGAACCTTCCGGCGTCCCAACATAGTCGCCCAATATATCGATCTTACGCTCTCGACGCATTTCGAGACTTCCAATCGCGCATGTCCCCAATTTCATCCGGGACTCAACTCCTCTCCGGCACATCAAAACTCATACAACTCATAATATAACTGTCGCTATCGAAACTTTAAGCGCGCGGATTCTCTACGGTTCGAGAACTATGTAGACATGACCTAGAACCATTTCTCGGTCAATAACCACATACGCGAACCTGATGCCCATATTGGTCTTTACATTATTCTACGTAAGATCTTTATCGGTCAGATCCGCATAACAACATAATGCTTGTTCCTTTCTGGTCATCGTAGTATAGCATTTCGCCTCGAGATTCGGATCACCGTCGGTATCCAAATACCTAGTTCAATCTCAAGCATCGGCAAGAAGTCTCTTCTTTACTCGTCTGTAATACATCATCTCACAACTCAACTCATTAGGTTGCAATGTTTGCAAGGCTTATGTGATGTGTAATACCTAGGAAGGCCTGTAGATACCTCTCCCTAATAATCGGAGGACAAAACCTAATCTCAAATACGCCTAACTCCAACAAGTACCTTTGAGACACCTGTAGTACCTCCTTTATAATCAACGCTTAATGCGCTAGGACGCTTGGTATTACTCCAAAGTGTTCCTCCGGTAAACGGGAGTTGCATATAACTTACAGTTATAGGAACACATGTATGGGTCATAAAGTGAAAGTGCCACATAGCAACATACCTTTAAACGCATCAAGTGCTAGGCTAATCGGAATGGGTCATGTCAATCAGATCATTCAACTAATGATGTGGACCTTGTTAATCAAATAACAACTCCTTGTTCATGGTTAGGAAACATAACCATCTTTGATTAACAAGCTAGTCAAGTAGAGGCATACTAGTGACAGTACTGCTTGTCTATATATTCACACATGTATTATGCTTCCTCGTTAATACAATTCTAGCATGAATAATAAACATTTATCATGACATAAGGAAAATAAATAATAACTTTATTATTGCCTCTAGGGCATATTTCCTTCAACGGTAGCTACTTAACGATCGCTGTAGATTTGTTAATGCGGACACCACAGGTAACACTCGCTCTTAGCGCGCACGAAAGTCGAGGCGGATCGCCGTCATGCATGCACGCACGATCACGAGACGGTAGCACGTGACACCTTCACGTGCCACCCTGTCTTAAAGGCGTGAACATGTTTAGTCGAGGTATGCGACGCCGTCAGCGTATGCGCGATTTAATTTTACCGAGATTCGGTGAAGCATCGCGACACCACGCCAATTTCGCCTATCTTAGCGCGTTACGAACGCGAAGTCGCAGGGCGGACGCCGAAGCCACGGGTAGCTATTTACTTCGATGACGCCGAGACGGAGCACGTGACACCATTGCCAGCTACCACCCTGCTCATCTTAGGGTTACGCCTGAAGTCGAGGCGTGACCGCCGTTATGCGCGTGTAGCGCACGACGGACGCCGTAGATTTCGCAGCACGCGGACACCATCATACTACCCTCGGGTTTCGCTGTGAAGTCGAGGCGGACGTCAGCGGCGGTAGCGACGACGGGACGCCGAGACGCATTTGTTAATGGACACCACTACTACTGCCTCGTTTGAAGCTGCATCGCTGAAGTCGTAGGAAGCGACGTTGCCGCTTGATGGGTAACTCGACGACGGACGCCGCCGAGACGGCAGCACGTGACACCACCGCCACCTCGCCTGTCTTAGCGTATCAGCGAAAGTCGGCGTGACGTACAGTTGCCAGTAGCGACGACGCAGACGCCGAGATGGAGCACGTGATTACCACCACTGCCACCCTGTTTATCTTAGGGGTTACGGCCGAAGTCGTAGGCGACGTCAAGCCGCTGTAGCAATCCACGGACGCCGAGACGCAGCACGTGACACCACACAACTTCAACTCCGCTGCCTGAGCGTGCACGCGAAGTCGAGGCGCGACGCCGCCGCAGTAGCGACGGACGCCGAGACGCAGCACGCGGACAACCACCGCCACCGTCATTTCTAGGGTTACTCTGAAACAGGGGTTGGCTGCCGAAGTCGAGGGCGACGCCGTCAGCGTAGCACGTAACGGACGCCGTGACGTAGCACGTGACACCACTGCAATAATTTCGCTGTCATTCAGCGTAACACTGAAGTCGCAGGCGGACGCCAAGGCTGGGTAGCGACGGAAGTACGCCGAGACGATTACGCTTTAGACGAAAGCAACGTGACACCATCTTACCACTCTGCCTTTAGCTGCAACGCGAAGTCGAGGCGTGACGCCGCCGCGGTAGCGACATGTTTAACGCCGAGACGGTGTTAAGCACGTGACACCATGTGCCCACCTTGCTCATCTTAGGGTTATTGCCACGAGGCTGTGGACGTTGCCAGGCGATTTTACGACGCCAGACGGCACGTGACACCACTGCCACCCTCGCCTTAGCGTAACGCTGAAATTTGCGGCGGACGTCACGCGTAGCGCACGACGCGACGCTTTGTGACTAGCACGTGACACTACTGCAAAACCACCTCGCCTTAGCGTAGAACGCTGAAGTCGTGGAGGCGGACGCCGCCGCGGTGAGCGCACGACGGACGCCGGTGAGACGCAGCACGCGACACCACCGCTAATTTCGCTTCTTAGCTGCAACGCTGAAGTCGTAGGATACGCCGTCATGTACCGACGACGACGCCAGACTGACGGTTTATGTAGCTACTCGTTTTAGCGTATCGCGAAGCGAAGTGCCGCTGCCGCGTAGCGACGTATTTACGTGACGCCGCAGACGCAGCACGTGACAACCACTACCACCTCGTTTTAGTTGCCATGTAACGGCTGGTCGAGGCGGACGCCGCGTAGCGGTGACGACGATTTACCGAAAGTACGGCGTCGGATACCATCGCTACTCCTCGTTTAGCGTTCTAATGCGAAGTCGAGAAGTGACGTTACGGCGTAGGCGCATTTATTTGACGCCGAGACGAAAGCACGCATACCACTAGCACCTTCGTTTAGCGTACGGAAGCTGAAGTACGGTTGCTGCAGTGTAGCGACGACGGGACGCCGAAAGACGCAGCAACGTGACACTACAAAATGCCTACCCTCGCTTATCTTAGGGCGATGGCGAAGTTTAGCGGGCGAAGTCGAGGCGACGTCATGTGAAGCGACGACGGACAGACGAAAGCACGTGATACCACCGCCAATTTCGGGTTTTAGCGTAACGCGAAGTCGCAGGCGGACGCTGCCGCTGTAGCGATGATGCACGCCGAGACGGCATCAATGCGGACAATTAACGCCACCGCCTATCTTAGGGTTACGAAATGTAGGGCGACGCCGCTGTCGCTGGTAGCGCACGACGGACGCCGAGACGCAGCACGCGACACCGTTGTTACCCCGCTCTTAGCGCATCAGCGAATGAGATGTGACGCCGCCGGCAGAGTTTACGACGCCGAGACTAGCACGTGACAATTACCACTACCCTGTCTTAGCGTGAACGCGAAGTCGAGGCGACGTTGCCGCCAGAAGCACGACGCGACGCCAGACGAGCACGTGACACCACTGCCACTTCGCTCTTAGCGCGCAACGGCGAAGCCGAGGCGACGCCGCCGCTGCAGCTTAATGCACGGATGGTGACGCAGCACGTGACACCACAAAGAAATTCCTGAATACGCGAAGTCGAGGCGGACGCCGTCAGGCGAAGCATGCCGGACGCCGGTAGACGAGCATCGCGACAATTACCACGGGCTACCTCGGTCTTAGCGTGAACGCTGAAAGTCGAGCGTGACGCGTCAGCGTAGCGACGCTTGACGGCAGACGGCACGTGACACCACGGCCACCTCTGCCTTAGAAGAATCATGAAGTCGAGGCGAGTTGTCAGCGTAGCGCACGATTTTTGACGCCGAGACGGTTAATGCGAATTACGTAATGCGACAATTGCACAGCCAATTTCGCCTATCTTAGGGTTATTAAAGGAAGTCGAGGCGGTAACGCCGTCAAGGTAGCGGCGCGACTCGGACGCCGAGACGGTAGTATCGCGATATCTTCGCCCAATTTCGCTCTATCTTAGGGTTACGCTGAAGTCGAAGGTGGTAACGGCTGCCGCCAGATGCGTACGCATTTACGCGACGCCGAGACGAGCACAATGACACCAAAGCGTTACACCTCGTTTAGCGTGAACGCAGAGTCGAGGGCGATATCACACCGGGAGCTACGACGGACGCCGAGACGAGCACGTGACACCACAGTTTCCACCTTCGTTTTAGCGTGAATATCGAAGTCGAGGCGACGTCTGCCGCTGTAGCGTACGACGCACGCCGAGACGAAAGCATCGCGACAATTACCATTGCGGCCACCTTCGCCTTTAGCTGCAACGGCGAAGTCGAGGCGGGATCGTTTGCCACGAAGCGTATTTCATGACGACGGACGCCGGTGGACGCAGCATAATGCGGACACCACAGCCACCCTTCGGGTTTCATCTTAGGGGTTACGAAGCTGAAGTCGAGGCGTGACGCCGCTGGGCGGTATGTAGCGACGACGACGCCGAGACGAAAGCACGTGACACCACTACCACCTCGTTTTAGCTGCATCGGCGAAAGTCGCAGGCGGACAAGCCAAGGCGGGTAGCATTTACGGACGCCGAGACGAAAGCACGTGATAATTACTACTACTACCTGCCTTAGCTGCAACGCTGAAGTCGTGAGGCGACGCTGCCGCTGGTACCGACGACGACGGACGCCGAGACGCAGCACGTGACACCATCACTTCCACCCCTCGCTCTTAGCGTGAACGCGAAGTCGAGGGCGGACGCCGCCGCGGTAGATGACGACGCGACGCCGAGATGAGCACGTGACACCACCGCCAATTTCGCTCTATCTTAGGGTTACGCTGAAATGCAGGCGACGACGCTGCCGCGTAAGCAACTACGTGATCGCCGGTGAGACGGTGCACGCGACAACCACAAATTCACCTCGCTCTCGAAGCAGAACGCGAAGTCGAAGTGACGTCAAGCGCGTCTTGTAGCATGACGACGCCGAGACGACGACCAGCATCGTGACACCATCGCCACCCTCGCTTCATCTAGGGTTACGCGAATGTCGAGGCGGACGCCGTCGCTGTAGCATCGACGGACGCCGGTGACGGCATCGCGGATAATTACTAACAATTTCGCTTTAGCGTAATGAAGCCGAGGGCGGGTCGCCGCTATAGAGCGACAAGCACGCCAGACGAGCACGCGCGACACCACTACCACCGTTTTTAGCGTAACACGAAGTCGAGGCGCGGACGCCGCCGCGGTAGCGACGACAGACGCCGAGAGACGGTGAAAGTATCAATGCGGATACCACTATTCCCACTCCTCGCTCTTTAGCGTGAACGCGAAGTCGCAGGCGGACGCCGGCGCCGCCAGAAGCGAAGCGCAGGACGTGACGCCGGTAGACGAGCACGCGGACACCACAGCCACATCAGTTTATTCGTTACGCGAAATGGCGGACGCCGCTGCTGGTAGCGACGACGATGCCCTTAGCGCACGCGAGATTTGCAGGCGCGATCGCTTTGCCGCTGCAATGCGAGGACGACGACGCCGAGACGGCACGTGATACCACACAAATGCACACCGGGCTTCATCTTAGGGTTACGCTGAAATCGAGGCGGACGCCGCCGCGGTAGCGACGGATGCCGCCAGACGAGCACGTGATACACCACAGCCAATTCCTGTCTTAGTTGCAGCGTAACGCGAAGTCGAGGGCGCGACGCCGTCAAGGGTACCGGGACGACGGACGCCGTAGACGAAAGCACGTGACACCATAAATTACAGCTCCACGCGCTCGCCTTACCAGGCGTAACGCGAAGTCGAAAGTGACGCCGTTGCCGCTGTACCGAACACGACGACGCCGAAGACGCAGCATCGCGACACCACCGCCACTCCTCGCTTCCTTAGCGTAACGCCAGCCGGAGGCGTGATCGCTGCCGCGGTAGCGACGCATTTATGGACGCCGAGACGCAGCACGTATATCGCGATACCATCGCCACCTCAAGCTCATTCCAGGGGTGTTACGCGAAGTCGAGATACGACGCTGCCAGCAGAGCACGACGCGACGCCGAGACGCAGCACGTGACACCACTACCTACCTTCGTTTGTAGCGTAACGCGAAAGCTTCCGAGGCGGACGCCGGGCTGTGTAGCGACGACGGGACGCCGAGACGGTTAATGTGACACCATTCCCACCCCGTTTAGCTGTAACGCGAAGTCGAAGGCGGACGTTGCCATGCCGGTAGCGACGACGACGCCGGTGACGAAAGCACGTGACACCATCGCCACTCCCGTTCTTAGCGTAACGCGAAGTCGCAGGCGGACGCCGCCGCGTAGCGGCGTATTTAATGACGCCGGCAGACGAAAGCACGTGACATCACCGCCACTCCTCGTTTATCTTTAGGGTTACGCTGAAACAGGGCGACGTGCCGCGCAGCGGTAGCGCACGTTTAATGACGCCGAGACGGAAAGCACGCGACACCACTGCCACCTCGCTTTTAGCTGCACGCGAAAGCCGGCGTGACGCCGAAGCGCGAAGCGATGCATTTTGACGCCAGACGCAGCACGCGGACAATTACGCGAGAATTTCGGGTTTTTGAAGGTCAGCGAAGTCGCAGTATGAATCGCCGCCGCGTAGACGTATTTTACGACGCCGAGACTAGCACGTGACACCACAGTTACCACCCCTGTCTTAGCCAGAATATGAAGTCGAGGCGACGACGTTGTCGCCAGTAGCGTATTTGACGCGACGCCGAGATCGCAGCATCGTGACACCACAGCCACTTCGCTCTTGAAGCGCTGCAACGCGAAATGTAGGGCGGATCGCCGCCGCTGGGTAGCGACGAAGCCGGACGCCGAGACGCAGCATCGCGTGACACTCACAAAGAAATTCCTCGTCTTAGCGTATCGGCGAAGTCGAAGGCGGACGCTGTCGGGTAGCGCATTTACGGACGCCGAGACGGAAAGCATCGCGACACCATTGCAGCCTACCCTCGCTTCATTCTTTAGGGTTACGCGAAATGAAGTAACGCCGCCGCGTAGCGATGACGTGACGCCAGACGAAAATGGAGCATATCTCAGCCACCTGTCTATCTTAGGGGTTACGCGAAATGAAGAAGGGCCGCCGCGGCGACGACGATTTTCGAGACGGCTAATACGACACCGCACACTCGCCTTAGCGTGAACGAGAGTCGCAGGTGACGCTGTCGCCACGGTAGCGTACGCACGACGCCGAGACGAGCACGTGACAACCACAGCCACCCTGCTCTTAGCGCGGTGAACAAGCCGAAGTCGGGCGGACGCCGCCGCGTAGCGACGACGGGACGCCGAGACGAAAGCATCGCGACAACCACGGCCACCCCCTGCTCTTTAGCTGCGAATCGCGAAGTCGGAGAAGCGACGTCGTCAGCGTAGCGCACGATTTACGACCGCCGAGACGAAAGCACGCGGACACCACAGCCACCTCGCTCTATCTTAGGGTTACGCGAAGTCGAGGCGGTAACGCCGTCATGGCGTATGCGGCGACGGACGCCGGAGATCGGCAGTACGCCGTGATATCTCGGCACTACTAATTGCCTATCTTAGGGTTACGCGAAGTCGAGAGTGCGGTAATGCCGCCGCGTATGGCGACGACGATCACGTAGATTCGCAGCACATGACACCAGCGTTACCTCGCTCTGCTCTTAAAGGCTGTGAACGCTGAGAGTCGAAGCGGGCGATATCGCTACGGTAGCTACGACGGACGCCGAGATTTTCGAAAGCACGTGACAACCATCGCCACCTTCGGGTTTAGCGTGAATATAGCCGAAGTTTAGGTGACGACGTTGCCGTGAGGGGCGTACGACGCGACGCCGAGACGCAGCACGTGACACCATCGCTATTATTGCTACCTCGTTTTAGCGGTTATCGCGAAGTCGAGGCGACGCCGCTACGTAGCAAATTCGACGCACGCCGAGACGCATAGCACGTGATACCACAAAGCTACCCTCTTGCTTGGTATCTTAGGGTTGGCGGCGAAGTCAGGCGACGCTGCCGGCGTAGCGACGCACGCGACGCCAGACGCAGCACGTGATACTACCGCCACTGTTTACTCCAGGGGTTACGGAATGAGGCGACGTGCCGTCAGCGTAGCACGACGTGACGCCAGATTGTTAATGCGACACCACTACCACCCCGTTTTAGCGCATCGCTGAATATTTAGTCGGTGATTGCCGACGCGGCGGTAGCGACGACGACGCCGAGACGGTGCACGTGACACTATTACCACTACTCTGTTCTTTAGCTGTGAACGCTGAAGTCGAGGCGACGCCGTCAGCGGGTACCGGACGGCACGGACGCCGGAGACGCAGCATCGCGACACCATCGCGCCACCCTCGCTCTTGAAGGCATCATGAAGTCGAGATGCGGACGCTGCCGTCAAGGTAGCGACGCACGACGCCGAGACCAGCACGTGACACCACTTCCACCCTGTTTATCTTAGGGTTACGCGAGTCGAGGCGGACGCCGCCGCTGTAGCAATTCACGGACGCCGATGCCAGACGGAAAGCACGTGACAATTACAACCACCTCTGCTCGAAGCGCATCGCTGAAGTCGAGCGCGGACGTTGCCGCGGGAAGCGGGAATAATGACGATTTCGGTACGCCGACCAGCAGCACGTGATGCCACCATCGCCAATTTCTCGCTTCATTCAGGGTTACGCCAGCCGAGGCGGACGCTGCTGGCGCAGTAGCGACGACGGACGCCGAGACGAGCATCGTGACACCACTACTACACTCGTTCTTAGCTGTAACACGAAGTCGTAGGCGAGGGCGACGCTGCCGCGCAGTAGCTTAATTTACGTATCGCCTACGCCAGACGCATCGCGACAATTATTCTCACCCCCAATTGTCTTAGCTAGTATCGCGAAATCGAAGGCGGACGGCCGTCACGCGGTAAGCGCATTTACGACGGACGCCGAGAGACGACGGAAAGCACGCGATAATTACTACCCTGTCTTTAGCGTATTCGCGGGAGTCGGGCGGACGCCGCGGCGGGTATGGTTTATCGACGCCGACTAATGACACCACAGCCACCCTGTCTCTTAGCTGCAGAACGCGAGATTTAGGCGACGCTGCCGCTGTAGAACGACGACGGACGCCGAGACGCAGCACGTGACACCACAGCCACACTCGCCTCATCTTAGGGTTACGCGAAAGTCGAGGCGTGACGCCGCCGCGTGTAGCTTAATGACGGATGCCGACGACGGCACGTGACACCACAGCCCACTCCTTTCTTAGCTGCCGCAGTTACGCGAAGTCGAGGGCGGACGCTGCCGCCGTAATGACGACGCGACGCCGTAGACGCAGCACGTGACACCATTACAGCTACCACCGTTTTAGCGTAACGCGAAGCCGAGGCGACGTTGCCGCGGGTACCGCATTGACGCATTTTATCGCCGAGACGCAGCATCGCGGACACCACAGCCAATTTCGTTTTGAAGGCTTATCGCCAGCCGTTAGAGTGACGTCGCCGCGGTAGCTGCACGATGGACGCCGAGACGGCAGCAATGCGGATACCACCGCCTACCGTCTCATCTTTAGGGTTACGCGAAATGAGTATGACGCCGTCAGCGGTAGCACGACGATGACGCCGAGATTTGAGCACGCGACAATTACGTACCATCCCTTCGCCTTAGCGTAACGGTGAGTCGGTAAATGGTATGACGTCGCTGCGGTATGCGACGATTTCCGACGCCGGAGACGGTGTTAGCATGCGTGATACCATTCAAGCACCCTCGTTTTAGCTGTAGCGGCGAAGCCTGCGATGATCGTCAGCCGCTGTAGCGCCGGACGACGACGCCGAGACGAAAGCACGTGACACCACCGCCACCTCGCTCATCTTAGCGTAACGCTGAAGTTTCGAGGCGGACGCCGCCGCGTAGCGATGACGGACGCCGAGACGCCAGCACGCGACACCACCGCCACTCCTGTCTATCTTTAGGGTTATTGCCGAAGCGAGGCGCGATGCCGCCGCGGTAGCGCATTTACACGCGACGCTTTGTGACGCAGCATCGTGACACCACAGCCACCTCGCTATCTTAGGGGTTATCGCGGAAGTCGAGGCGTAACGCCGTCATGCAAAGCGTAGCTACGATTTAACGCCGAGACGAAAGCACGGCGACACCCGTACAGCCACTCTGCCTTACCCGGCGTAACGCAAGTCGGCGTGACGCCGCCGCGTAGCGCGCACGACGGACGCCGAGATCGGCACGTGACACCGCGTTACCGCCTTAGCGCTGCACGCGAGAGGCGTGACGTCACACGGGTAGCGACGACGACGCCAGACGAAAGCACGTGGACACCACAGTGCCACCTCGCTTATCTTAGGGTTACGGGCGAAGTCGAGGCGGACGCCGTTGCCGCGTAGCTGAATTACGCGACGCCGAGACAAGCACGTGACACCACAGCCTACCTCGTTTGTGTAACGAGCAGAACGCGAAAGCGAGGCGTGACGCCGCCACGGTAGCGACGACGCGACGCCGAGACGCAGCATCGTGATACCACCGCTACCCCGTCGTTAGCGTAATCGAAAGTCGATGACGTCGCCGCGGAAGCGACGCATTTTACCAGACGCAGCACGTGACACCACACACCTGCTTCATCTTTAGGTTACGCTGAAATGGTACGGACGCTGCTGCGGTAGTTACCACGGGACGCCGAGACGAGCACGACACTACCGCCAATTTCGCCTTAGCGTGAAGCGCCGAAGTCGAGTGCACGCCGTCACGCGTAGCGACGATGACACGGACGCCCGAGACGAAAGCATCGCGACACCGGTTGTGCACTGGCTCATCTTAGGGTTACGCGAAGTCGAGGGCGGATCGCCGTTGCCGCGGGTAAGCGCACGACGGACGCACGAGACGGAAAGCACGCGGACACCACTGCCAATTTCGCTCTGAAGCGCAACGCGAAAGTCGAAGTGACGCCGCCGCGGTAGCCGGCATTTAATGCACGACGCCGGAGACGGAGCATCGCGACACCACAGCCACCTCCCCGCTTCATCTTAGGGTTAGCGCTGAAGTCGAGGCGTAACGCTGCCGCTGTAGCGGTACGACGGGACGCCGAGACGCAAATGCACGCCGTGACACCACAGCCACCCTCGTTTGTCTTAGCGTGAACGCGAATGTCGAGGGACAACACAGATGTTGCCGCCGTAGCGACGCCGACGGACGCCGAGATCGAAAGACGCTGCCACCACTAAGCCAATTTCGGGTTCTTAGCTGTATACGGTCGAGGCGGACGCTGCTGCTGTGTAGCGCATATGGACCGGCAGCACGCGACAATTGGTGCCACCCTCGTTTAATCTTAGGGAGCGCCAGCGTTTGTTGCCGCCGCGTAGCGCATTTACGGACGCCGAGACGCAGCACGCGACACCACAGCCACCGCTCAGTAACGCGAAGTCGAGGCGGACGTCACCGTTACCAGAAGTAATGCACGTGACGCCGAGACGGAGCACGCGACACCACTCGTTTCACCCCTGCCTTTAGCGTAACGCCGAAGTCGAAGTGCACGCCGTCTGCGGTAGGGCGACATGACGCGACGCTGAGACGGCAGCACGCGGACACCACAGCAAATACCTCAGTCATCTTAGCGTAACGCGAAGTCGTAGGCGTACGCTGCCGCGGTAGCTACCGCACGCGACGCCGAGACGCAGCACGTGACACCACTGCTACCCTGCTCTTAGCGTAATCGCGAAGTCGAAGTGACGCCGCCGCTGCAGCGACGACGACGCCGAGACGCAGCACGCGACACCACAGCCCACCCCCGCTTTATCTTTAGGGTTACGCGAACAGGCGATGACGCCGCCGCTGTAGAGCGACGACGACGCCGCAGACGAAAGCACGCGATAATCACCACTGCCACCCCGCTTGGGGCGTAACGTATGAAGTCGTAGGCGCGGAGGTCGCCGGCGTACCGCAACGACGCGACGCCGAGAGACGAGCACGTGTACACCACTGCCACCCTGTTCTTTAGCGTGAACGCGAAGTCGGTGGAAAGCGACGCTAAGCCGCTGTGACGACGACGGACGCCGAGACGCAGCACGTGACACCATCGCCACCTCGCTTTAGCGTAACGCGAAGTCGAGAAGCGACGCCTGACAGGCGTAGCGACGACGATGCGCCGGTGGACGCAGCACGTGACACCATCGCGCTGGTACTCGGGTTTACCTTTAGGTTACGCGCGAAAGTTTAGGGCGGACGCCGCCGCTGTAGCTTACGACGGACGCCGAGACGCAGCATCGTGACACTGGCCAGCAACACCGCTGTTTTAGCGTAACGCGAAGTCGGTAGGCGACGCCGCCGCGTAGCGCACGCACGCGACGCCGGAGACGCAGCACGCTGGCACACCACATAGGCCACAATTTCGCCTTTTAGCGTAACGCAAGTCGAGGGCGGATGCCGCCGCGTAGCGCACGGCGGACGCCGCAGACGCAGCACGTGACACCACAGCCTACCCCTGCCTATCTTAGGGTTACGCGGAAAGTCGAAGCGGACGCCGCCGCCAGCTGCATTTAACGACGACGCCGAGACGGAAAGCATCGCGACAATTACGCCTCTACCCCTGTCTTAGCGTAACGCCGAAAGTCGGTATGACCGCCGCCACGGTAGCGCGACGACGACGCCGGTGATTCCAGCACGCGACACCATCAGCCACCCTGTCTATCTTAGGGTTGAAGGCCCGCCGCCGTAGCGACGACGGACGCCGAGACGAAAGCACGTGACAACACAGCCACCCTGCCTTAGCGTAACGCTGAAAGTCGAGGGCAGACGCCGTCATGTGTAGCGACGACGACGCCGACGGAGCACGCGACACCACAGCCACCCTCGCCTATCTTAGCGTAACGCTGAAGTCGAAAAGGCGGTGACGCTATCGTGAAGCGGTGGAAGCATTTGACGGACGCCGAGACGGCAGCACGCGACACCACCGCCACCTCGTTCTTAGCGTAACGCGAAGTCGTAGGCGGACGCCGTCATGTATGCGCATTTACGGACGCCGGAGACGCAGCACGTGACACCACGTACCACCTGCCTATCTTATCTTAGGTTACGCGAAGTCGAGTGTAAGTGTCGTTGCCGCGTAGCGCATTTTACGACGACGCCGACGAGATCGAAAGCATGCGGCTGACCTCAACCACAAATGCACTCGCTCATCTTAGCATAACGCGAAGTCGAGGCGAGTCGTCAATGCGTATCGACGACGGACGCCGAGACTTGTTAGCACGTGACACCACCGCCACCCCGTCTTAGCTGCTTAACGCGAAGTCGTAGAGCGGACGCCGTCACGCCAGTATTTCGACGACTGGACGCCGAGACGCAGCATCGCGGACACTCACCGCCACTTCGCTGTCTCTAGGGTTACATCGGGCGAAGTCGAGGGGCGGACGCCGCCGCTGTGAAGCGCACGCACGGACGCCGGTGACGCAGCATCGTGACACTACTTCATTACTCGTTTTAGCGTAACGCGAAATAAGGCGGACGTCATAAGTGTAGCATTTATGGACGCCGAGACGGAGCACGTGACACCATTCTGCTCACCGCTCATCTTGAAGGGTAACGCTGAAAGTCGGATGTGATCGCCGTCAGCGTAGCTAATTTACGGACGCCGAAGACGGCAGCACGTGACACCATTAAATTCTCGCTGTTACCCCCGTCTTAGCTGTATCACGAAAGTCGAGGCGGACGCCGCCGCTGTAGCTTAACGACGTGACGCCGAGACGCAGCATCGGTGACACCACACACCGAAGCTCATTTTAGCGTTAACGCGAAGTCGAGAGCGGACGTCGCCGCCAGTAGCGCACGACGGACGCCGAGATCGGCAGCATCGTGACACCACAGCCACCTCTGCCTATCTTAGGGTGCATCGCTTGAAGTTGAGGCGTGATGTCGCCGCCGCGTAGCGACGACGGACGCCAAGGCGATTTCCAGCACGTGACAATTACCACCCTGTCTTTAGCGTAACGCCGAGTCAGAAGCGGACGCCGTCAAGGTACCGACGACGCCGTAGGACGCAGCACGTGACACCACTGCTAACTTCGCTTCCAGAAGGCATAGTCGGTGGCGATCGCCGTCAGCGGTAGCGACGCATTTTATCGCCGAGACGGTTAATGCGACACCACTGCCACCGCTCATCTTAGGTTACGCGAAGTTTAGGCGGACGCCGCTTTCGCAGCTTAGCGCCGGACGCCGAGACTCTATACGTGACAATTGCCGCCTACCCTGTCTTACGCATAACACGCGAAAGTCGAAGTATGACGCCGTCAGCGTAGCTGACGACGCGACGCCGAGACGAAAGCACGTGACACCGCCAGCCTACCCCGTTTACCCAGTAGGGTTACGCGAAGTCGAGGACGCCATCGCAAAGCACGACGATTTAGAGACGGAAAGCACGTGACACCCGCCTTCACCCTGTCTTAGCGTAACGCGAAGTCGAGGTCGACGCCGCCGGGTAGAATGCACGACGGACGCCGAGATTCGAAAGCGCACGTGACACCATACAGCTCACTCGCCTTCTTAGCGTAACGCGTGAGTCGAAGTGACGCCGCCGCCAGAAGCGACGATACCGAGACGAGCACGCGTGACACCATCGCCACCGTTTACCTTAGGGGTTACGCGAAATCGGCGAATGTCGCCGCGCGTAGCGACGACGGACGCCGAGACGAAAGTAATGCGACACCAACCACCGTTTATCTAAGCATATGAGTCGAGGCGGACGCCGTCATGTAGCCACGACGACGCCGAGACGCAGCACGCGACACCACCGAAGCACTCGTTTTAGCGTAACGCGAAGTCGAAGGCGGACGTCGCCGCAGTAGCTTAACGACGGGACGCCGAGATGAGCACGTGACCACCATGGCCACCGCTTCATCTTAGCTGTTACGCGAAGTCGAGGCGACGCCATCGTCATGTGTAGCGATTTACGACGGACCGAGACGCAGCACGCGACACCACTATTACCACCTCGCTCTTAGCTGCATCGCGAAGTCGGTAGGCGATCGCCGCCGCGGTGAGCTTAATGCATAACGGACGCCAGACGGAGCACGTGACAATTACGCCTTACTACCGCTCTATCTAGCTGGCTACGAAGTCGAGATGACGCCGCAGAGCGTAGCGACGCGATCGCTCGAAGACGGCAGCTAATATGCGACACTCACAACCACCGGCCTGTCTTTAGCGTAACGCGGAAGTCGAGGGCGACGCCGTCAAGCTGTAGCGCACGACGGACGCCGAGACGCAGCATCGTGACACCATCAGCCACCCCGTTTATTCCGGGTTACGGAGTCGGTGGCGACGCGTCGCCTGCAAAGAGCGTACTTTACGGACGCCGGTGACGAGCATCGTGACACCACCGCCACCCTGTCTTACTCCAGGCGTGAACGCTGAAGTCGGTGAGGCGCATGTCGCTGCCGCGTAGCGCATCGACGGGACGCCGTAGACGGAAAGCACGTGACAACCACAGCCACCTCGTTTTAGCGTAACGCGAAGTCGTGACGCCGTCATGTACCGCACGAGAGACGCCGCCGGTGACGCAGCACGGTATACCATCGCCACCCTGTTCTTAGCGCACGCTGAAGTCGAGGCGGATCGCCGCCGCGTAGCGGACGCTTTACGTGTGGACGCGCCGAGACGGAAAGCACGTGACACCATTCTGCTACCTCGTCATCTTAGCGTTACGCTGAAGTCGAAAGGCGACGCTGCCGCGTAGTATTTACGTACGACGACCGAAGACGGCAGCATCGCGACACCACATTACCACCTCGGTTTTCAGCGTAACGCGAAGTCGGCGGACGCTGCCATGCTGTAGCGACGACGTGACGCCGAGGATTTGCGGAAAGCACGTGACACCACAGCTACCACGCTCGTCTTTAGGTTACGCCTGAAGCGAGGCGGACAAGCCATCGCGTAGCGACGACGCCGACGACGCAGCACGCGGACACCACAGCCGCCCTCGCCTTTAGCGTAACGGCGAAGTTCGAGGGCGGATGTCGCCGTCAAAAGTAGCGCAACGCACGGACGCCGAACGGACTAGCACGTGACACCTACTAGCCTACCGGTTTTAGCTGCATCGCGGAAGTTTCAGTAGGCGTGACGTTGCAAGCCGCGGTACCGTGAAGCAATGCACGACGCCGAGACGAAAGCACGTGACACCATCGCCACCGCCACTTCGCTCTTTAGCGTTATCGCGAAGTCGAGGCGACGCCGCTGCTGTAGCAATACCACGACGGACGCCGTAGACGCAGCACGTCGATACCATCGCTAATTTCGCACCGGTTTTAGCGTAACGCGAAGTCGAGGCGGACGCCGCCGCCAGTAGCACGCTGGACGCCGAAGTCGAAAGCACGTGAACACTACGTACCACTACTGCGCTCTTAGCATGTTAACGCGAAATCGAAGTGACGTCGCCGTAGCGACACGGATTTGACGCCGAGACGCAGCACGGTGACACCACTGCGCCACCTCGTTTATCTTAGGGTTACGCGAAAGCGAGGCGCACGCTATCGCGTAGCGACGACGTGACGCCGGCAGACGAAAGCACGCGTGACACCACAGCTCACCCTCGCTCTTAGCGCGTAACGCGAAGTCGAGGCGGACGTCGCCGCCAGGGCGCATTTACTGACGGACGCCGAGACGCAGCACGTGACACCACGTACTCACCATGTCTCTTAGCGTTGCACGGCTGAGTCGAGGCGGACGCCAAGCGTAATGCGACGACGTATCGCCGAGACGAAAGCACGTGCGACACCACCGCGCTAATTCTGCCTAGCCTTAGGGTTACGCTGAAGTCGAGGGCGCAGTTCGCCGTAGCTGACGACGGACGCCGAGACGAAAGTACGCGACACCATCAACCACCTCGCTTATCTTAGCGTATTACGGAAGTCGAGGGCGCTGACATCGCCGCCGCGTAGCGACGACGACGCCGAGACGCAGCACGCGACACCACCGCCACCTCGTTTTAGTTACGGTTACGCGAAGTCGATGACGACTGCCGCAAAGGTTTTACGCATGACGACGCCGGAGATGGAGCACTTGACACTATTCGCCACCCTGTCTATCTTAGGGTTACGCCAATGAAAGGCGGACGCTGCCGCGTAGCTGCATTTACGGACGCCGAAGCCGAGTACGACAATTACAATTACCCCGGTTCTTAGCGTATCAGCGAAGTCGGCGGACGCCGTCGCCGCTGCAGCGGCCGACGCGACGCCAGACGCAGCACGTGACACCACAGCCACCTCAAAGTTTACCTTAGTTTAACGGAAATGAAAGTCAAGGCGTGACGCTGCTAAGGCGTAGCGCGCCGACGGCGGATGCCGAGACGCAGCATTTTTCGTGATACAACAGCCATTCCCACTCGCCTTAGCTGCAACGCTGAAGTTGGTAGTCGGATAAGCCGTCGTAGCGACGACGGACGCCAAACGGCGCACGCGACACCACAGCCACCATGTTCTTAGCGTAACGGAAGTCGACGCGACGCTGCCGCCAGTACCGGATGGCGACGCCGAGATCAGCAATGGTACACCACAAATTACCACTCGTTTAGCGTGAACGCGAAGTCGTGAAGCGGACGTTGCCGCGGTAGCGAAGCGATTTTATCGGACGCCGAGAGACGAGCACGTGACACCACCGCCAAACAATTTCGCTTATCTTAGGGTTACGCCGAAGTCGAGGGCGGACGCTATTTCATGCCGGGTAGCTTTACGTCGCGACGCCGAGACGCAGCATCGGTGACACCACAGCCACCTCCCTGCTGCTTAGCATAACGCGAAGTTGAGGCGACGTCAAGGGTAGCGGCCGACGGATCGCCGGAATGCAGCACGCGGACAATACGTACCCACTCAGCCTATCGAATGGCGCTGAAGCATTTAGGCGGACGCCATTGCCGGGTAAAGACGACGTGATCTATTTGTAGACGCACGCACGTGACACCACAGCCACCTCTGCTCATTAGCGTAACGCTGAAGTCGAAGCGACGCCGCCGCGGTAGCGCATTTACGACGACGCCGAGACGCAGCACGTGACACCACTCTACTCACCTGGGTTTTAGCGTATCGGTGAGTCGAAGGAAGTAATGCAGCGCTATGTGGCGACGACGGACGCGAGCATTTGTTAATGCGACACCACATCGCCACCTCTACCATCTTGAGGGTATCTGCTGAAGTCGAGGCGACGTCGCCGGGTGAAGCGCACGACGGACGCCGGTAGACGCAGCACGTGACACCACCGCCAATTTGCTCCGTTCTTAGCTGCACCGCTGAAGTCGAGGCGACGCCGCCGTAGCGACGCCGACGCCGAGACGAAAGCACGCCGACAACCACCAACACCCTGCCTTGAAGGCATAACGCGAAGTCGGTATGACGCCGCCGCCGTAGCGCTAATGACGGACGCCGGTATTGAAAGCATCGTGACACTGCACAGCCACCGCTTCATCTTAGGGTTACGCGAAAGTTTAGGGCGACGCCGCCGCTGTAGCGACGCATTTTTATCGACGACGCAGGACGAAAGCACGTGACACCACAGCCTACCTCTGGTTTTAGCGTAACGCGAAGTCGAAGCGACGCCGCCGCGTAGCGCATTTATCGGACGCCGAGAGACGCAGCACGCGACACTCACTTAATTACACCTCGTTTAAGGCATATCGCGGAGTCGAGGCGGACGCCGCCGCGTATGCGCACGACGGACGCCGAGACGAAAAATGCACGGACACCACCGCCAATTGCCCGCTCTTAGCGCTTAACGCGAAGTCGAGGCGGACGCCGAAGCCGCGTAGCGACGACGGACGCCGAGATTCGCAGCACCCTGCGACACCATTCCTCACCGGTTTATCTTAGCGCATTGCCGGTTTAGGCGTAATCGTGGTCGACGCCGTCAGCGGTAGCGACGTACGGACGCCGTAGACGGAAAGCACGTGACAATTGGCCTCTCTAACCACCCTTGCTCATCTTTAGCGTATCGCTGTAGTCGAGGCGACGACGCTATCGCGGTGAGCGCATAATTTTACGGATGCCGAGACGAGCACGCGACACCACGCCAATTCGCGCTATCTTAGCGTAACGCTGAAAGTCGAAAAAGTGCGACGCTGCCGCGTAGCTTAATGCACGGATGCCGGTCAAACGCAGCACGCGACACAACAGCCACCCCGGTTTAGCGTAACGCCGAAAGTCGCAGGCGTGACGTCAGTCCGCGGGTACTCTAGCTTACTAATGACGCCGGTGAGACGGAGCACGCGACACCACAGCCACCATGCTCTAGCTGCAACGCTGAAGTCGACGCGACGCCGTCCGCTGTAGCGACGCACGCGACGCCGAGACGAGCAGCAATGGTGACACCACTGCCACCTCGCTTCATCTTAGCGTAACGCGAAGTCGGTAGGGCGGATCGCCGCCGCTGTAGCGCATTTACGGACGCCGAGACGCAGCACGCGTGACAATTACCACCGCCACCCCGTTTATCTTAGCATAATTGGGCGAAACGAAAGGCGGACGCTGCCGCGTAGCGACGACGACGCCGACGACGAGCATCGTGACACCGACAGCCTACCGCTTATCTTAGCGTTATCGCGAAAGTCGAGGCGTACGTCATGCCGCGTAGCGTATTTACGACGGATCGCCGTGACGCAGCACGTGATACCACAAAGCCACCCTCGCTTATCTTAGGCTGAACGCGAAGTCGAAGGACGCCGTCAGCGTAGCGACGACGGACGACGCCGGTAGACGCAGCACGCGGACACCACGCTACCTCGCTGTTTTAGCGTAACGCGGAAAGGTCGAGGCGACGCCGCCATGCTGTAGCGACGACGCGACGCCGGAGACGGCAGCATCGTGACACCACCGCATTACCCTGTTCAAGGTCCTAGGGGCGGTAACGCGGGAGTCGAGGCGGACGCCGCCGCTTAGAAGCGTACGACGGACGCCGAGACGCAGCACGTGACACCACAATTGCTACCCTGTCTATCTTAGGCGTAACTGCTGAAGTCGAAGCGGACGCCGCCGCGGTACCGACGACGGACGCCGAGACGAAAATGCACTTCGACACCACGAATTAATTGCCTGCCGTTAGCGTTACGTTAGTCGCAGGCGACGCCGCCGCCAGTAGCTTAATGCACGGACGCCGAAGACGCAAGCATTACGTGACACCACGCCTACCGCTTCATCTTAGGGTTACGCTGGAAAGTCGAGGCGACGCTGCCGCCAGTAGCTTAATGACGCACGACGCCGAGACGCAGCACGTGACAAGGCACCACGTACCACCGCCTATCTTAGCGTTACGCGGAAGCGAGGCAGTATCGCCGCCGCGTAGCGACGACGGGATCGCTTTGAGACGAAAGTTAACGTGACAACCACAGCCACCCTCGCTCTTTAGCTGTAACGCGAAAGTCGAGGGCGTGACGCCGCCGCTGTAGCGTACGACGGACGCCGAGACGCAGCAATGCGTGACACCACCGCTACCGCTATGCCTAGCGTAACGCGAAATCGACGCGGACGTTGCCGCGTAGCGCACGACGACGCCGAGACGGCAGCACGGTGACAACCATCGCCTACCCTCGTTTATCTCTAGGCTGCAAGCTGGCGCTGGAAGTCGAGGGCGACGCCGCCGCGTAGCGACGACGTGACGCCGAGACGCAGCAACGTGACACCATCGCCACCGTTTGTCTTTAGCGTAACGCCGAAGTCGAGGGCGGACGCTGCACGCAAAGTAGCCACGCATTGACGCCGAGACGCAGCACGTGACACCACCGCCAATTTCGCCTGTATCTTAGGGTTAACGCTGAAGTCGGTAGGCGGACAAGCCGTGCCGCGTAGCGACGACGGACGCCGAAAGACGAAAGCATCGTGACACCACAGCCACCTCGTTTATCTTAGCGTAATCGCGAAGTCGAGGCGACGCCGCTAAGTCAGAAGCATTTACGGACGCCGAGACGCAGTACGTGACACTTTCACAAACAATTTCCTACCGTCTTAGCGTGAATTCGCGAAATCGAGGCGGACGCCGCTGGCGGGGTAGCGCATTTACGGTAATGCATTTATCGCCGAGACGGTGCAGCACGCGACAATTGCCAGCGCATTACCTCTTGTTCTTAGCGTAACGCGAAGTCGGAGGCGACGCCGCCGCCGGTAGCGCACGACCGACGCCGGTGACGGCAGCACGTGACACCATCGCCAACCCTCGCTCTATCTTAGGGTTACGCGAAATGGTGACGGACGCCGTCATGCTGTAGCGACGACGTGACGCCGGAGACGCAGCACGTGACACTACAGCCACCTCTGTCTTAGCTGTAACGCGAAGTTTAGGCGGACGCTGCCGCTGTAGCGCATTTATGACGACGCCGAGACGAAAGCAACGCGACACCACAACCCACTCTCGGGTCTTAGCGCACGCGAAGTCGAGGCGGACGCCGCCGCGGGTAGCGACGACGCGGACGCCAGACGCAGCACGTGACACCACCGCCACTTCGCTTCATCTTAGCGTTGCACGCGAAGCCGAAGCGGACGCCGCCGCGTAGCGCATTTACGACGGATTTGCCGTAGACGTAGCACGCGACACTGCTGCCACTACCGTTTCCGCTTTAGCGTATCGCGAAGTCGAGAAGCGGGATCGCCGCCGCGTAGCTAAGACATTTGACGCCGAATGACGATTTTCAGCACGTGACACCACGTGCCACCCTGCTCTTAGCGTATACGCGGAAAGTCGAGGCGGACGCCGCTTTCGCGTAGCTTAACACGGACGCCGGTGAGACGCAGCACGTGACACCAAACTGCTACCTCGCCTATCTTAGGGTTAACGGGCTGAAAGTCGAAGTGATTACCGCCGCGTAGCGACGACGCGACGACGTAGACGAAGCACTGCGGACAAATTACGTACCACCCTGGTCTATCTTAGCGTTAATTGAAGTTGAGAAGTAACAAGCCGTCAGCGCGTAGCGACGACGGATCGCCGGTATTCAGCACGGTGGACACCATCGACTACCACCTTCGCCTGCCTTTAGCGTTACGCCAGTTCGAGGCGGACGCGGCTGGGTAGCGTAATACGCATGACGCCGAGATTTCGCAGCACGCGGAACATCACAGCCACCTCTGCTCATCTTAGCGTTACGCGAAGTTGGAGGCGGACGTCAAGCCGCGTAGCGACGACGCGACGCTTTGTGACGCAGCACGTGACACCACTGTGCTACTACTCGCGGGTCTTTAGCGTAACGCGAAAGTCGAGGCGGACGTGCCGCCGCGGGTAGCGACGATGGACGCCGAGACGCAGCATCGCAGACACCATCGCTACCCTCGCTCTTAGAAGGTAACGCGAAGTTCGAAGCGGACGCTGCCGCGTAGCTTAAAGCACGGACGCCGAAATGCAGCACGTGACACCACCGCCACCCAATTTCGCTTAGGGTAGCACGCTGAAGTCGTAGGCGACGCTGCCGCGGTAGCGACGACGACGCCGAGACGAGCATCGCTGCGGACACCATTGGCAGTTTCTACCTCGTTCTTAGCATGGTAACGCTGCTGAAGTCGAGGCGGACGCCGCCGCCAAGGTAGCGCATTTATTTTTGATGGACGCCGGTGAGACGGAAAGCATATCGCGACACCACGCCCACCCTGTCTTAGCGTTAATCGAAGTCGAGGGCGACGCCGCCGCGGTATGCGACGATCGCCGAGATCAGCACGTGACACCACCGCCACTCCATCTTAGGGCGGTTACGCGAAGTCGAGGGCGACGCCGCCGCGTAGCGCACGACGGACGCATTTGTGACGGTGCATCGCGACACCACATGTGCCCACCCTGCTCATCTTAGCTGCATCACGCTGAAGTCGAGGCGGACGCCGCCGCTGTGGAAGCGGTTTACGACGACGCTTTGTAGACGGAGCACGTGACACCACCAGCCACCCTGGCTTCTTTCAAAGTATCGCGGAGTCGAGGTTTTATCGCCGTCAGCTGTAGCGACTTTACGGACGCCGGAGACGCAGCACGTGACACCACTGCCACCCTCGCTTCATCTTAGCTGCAGAACGCGAAGTTGAGGACGCGACTGTTGCCGCGTAGCGACGACGTGACGCCGAGACGCAGCACGCGACACCACAGCCACTATGTCTTTGCCGCATCGCTGAAGTCGGCGGACGC